>CM050520.1:48334830-49802330 GCA_027563665.1 Antrozous pallidus | reverse complement strand
TTGACATCTGTAAAACACAAAAGTAACTGCCAGAATGATTGGAAGGCTGAGTTTTCCGTGTCAAGAGTTGGGCATCATCAGTGCCCTGTTTGTCATATAACTATCAATTTTCCTACTTCATCTCTGATGATCTCACTTCATTTTTGAAATAATTCCTCCTTGTCCCTGACCATTAGCAATTTTCCACTTACCTGGGATCATAAGCAGTTGGTAACCAATATTAGGTATAAACTGATGATGCATTTGAGTCCAGCAGTCTGCAGGGATTCATTGTCATTGTCTTCTTGTTTTGCAGATGGGAACACTGAGACTCAGAGAGGGCTGGTGATCTCTGCGACATTCGGTCAGCAGGTAAGTGATAATGCTGAAAGTGAGCCTGACACACGATACAGGTCTCATCTCCAATCACTGCAGCCCGTTGTCTCAATCTTGTGACTTTTCGGATTTGTGCAATTCAAGTCAGGAAGTAAGATGAGTTGTTTTGAGGCATTTAGATATTGTTTGCACTTGCGGTTTCTGTTTGTTCCCACCGTGCAGTTGGAATGGTTTACAGGTGAGTCTGTGAAGGCCTCTCAGGCATTGCCTGGATCAGATGGGATCTGTCCCTGAGAATGGAAGAGTTCATTCAAACCTGGCCCATGTTGTGCCTAGTGTGACATCACTGAACCTTCAATAGACCCAACTGGTGTGTCTAAAACAGAGAGCTCTGGACTAGGGGGTCAGGAGACCTGGGTTCCAGTCCCACCATAAGCTGCTCTATGACCTTGAACAAGCCACTTAACTCATGGTGTTCCTCGCTTTTCATTCTTTCTTTAAAACTTTCCCCTCAGAATATCTGTTTGCCAGACTGTGCCAGGCATGGGGGATAACAAGATACAAACTACACAGGCTTTGCCCTTGAGGCACGTATTGCCCAATTGATGAGCTCTTCCATTTCTTCATTACTGTCTCATCATGAGAATTGCTAGCATCTGCTTTGGTGTTTACAATCAGTAGAACATTCTTCCATCTTCCCCGAAACTCTGTAAGATCATCTAAAATAAAAATAAAAGTTATTACCATTTTGCAGAGGAGAACTTTATGGCTGAGAGAGTTGGCCAAGGCCACATAGTGAATAAGGGTTAGCATTGACCTTGACATCCATAGCATTTGTTTCTGCCAAAAGCTAATGCTTCACCTGATGGCTTGAGCACTTGAGCAGGCATTTTAGTAACTCTTCCCCTCAACAGGTGGTCAGTGTGGGGGTGATCAGCACCAAGAAGGCCCCCATGCAAGTGGAGGAATTCTTTTCTGCAAGGGGTACTCTCCCGTGTATGGTGGATTAGTCCAGAAAGCAAAGCCTTCTCTTCCTGAGAGTGAAGGCAGCTTGGGCCCTGGGTAAACTGATAACCAGAGAAAAACAAGCAGGGGGCCCAGGGCAAGGACCACCACCCCCAGAAGCTGGGATGCAGCATACCAGAGAGAATCTGCCTGGGGCCTGGATGCACACCCTCTTCTGCAATGACCCTACTGCTCTGCTGTGTCCCACCAAAGCTGAATGATGCCGGAGCTTCTGCTGGGTCAGTTGCCTGGCCTCCGGCAAGATGCGGAGAATGATCTGGATAAGAGGCTGCACTGTTTGTTTGTGGGGATGACAACTGCTTGAGCAGGAAGCTCTGGGGCTCCCCCAGAGTCTGGGACTTCAAAGGGTGCTGAACAACATCAGGGACTAGGCCCACTTTTCCTTTCCAGTATGTCTGTATGGTGTGGATTGTGGCCATCTGTGATGATGTACCCCAATGCGTGTGATGTGTGGGATGTGTAGGACTTGTGGGGAATGTGTGTGTGGGGGGAGGGGGGAGAGAAGGGTGTGCATGTATTGTGCATGTGTGTATTTAATCTCTAGGAAGCAATTCTTATAAACAATTCAATTCTTATGAAAACACGGTGTAATTTTTCAACAGGACCTAGAAATGGGCTTTTAATAAGCATCATTAAACTCTTTGATTACAAGGGGAAGCCAGCCATTCTTTCATCCCGGCTTGGATCACACAGTCCTCCCTTGCCCTGTTCTGTGGGGTCAGATAAAAACTCCTACTATTCATATTAGTCTCTCCCAAGCCCTTTCTCCCCCTTTCCTGCCCTCCCCAGGCCCGGCCCCTATGTGGGGCTTGTCTGATCTCGCCGCTCGGACCTGCACACAGACAGGGCTGGTGTCAGCACTGACAGATGATAGCTGCAGGCGTGCCTGGAGTCTGACTGCCCTGTGTCTCCTGTTGTCCCAGCAGGAAACTTTAGGGTCTTTGTTCAGGAGTGGCTCAGAGCTGAGAGATCCGGGGCTCCTTCCTTTCCCCGAGGGTCACTTACCACCACCACCACCCTGCAGGGCTGTGTGTGTGCAAACCCTTTCCTTTATGGATTGGGTTTCCCCTTGTCCGACAAGAGAGGAGGCGAGGCCCTGCTGAAAGGCAGGTTTCACTCTAGACTAAAAGCATCCCTTCAGGTCTCCTAAGGAAGCCGGTTCCCAGAGCGATTATCTTTCCTGAGCCCAGAGCATGGTGAAAGGAAGCTAGGCAGGCTTAGCAACAGGCTTAGCAGGCAGTGCTACAAGAATGTTCCTTCGTGTAAGCAGGTCTGGGGTTTGTGCAGTTTGGTTCTTCTCTGTGCACTGGCTCAGCTCTGGGCTGGTATGTTCTGATTTGCATGGCTCCTTTTCAGAGGTCCTACATTCCTGAGGAGTGGAGTTCTGCCTGCCTCTGCCCCTGCCTCGCAACCAAGCACAGGGGTCTGGGGCATGGGGTACAGAGCTGAGTGTGCAGGAGGGGCAGTCAGTGTTGGTGGTCTACACAGAAGCCACCGGCTCCAGGCAGCAGGATGCCCAGGTGTGGTCCCCGTGCCGTGTATCATATAATATGTCTGCAGTTAAGTCCTAGCCTGGCCTCTTAGTGCACCATACAACTCAGTTCCTCTGCGCCTTGGCCCTGGAGGGCCTGCCCTATTTGGAACACTCTGCCTAGATCTTGCCAGCAACTCTAGGGCAGTGGCTGGCCCATTCCCCATGGCACTAGTCGTTGGCTCAGAACTGGCCACAAACCAGATAAGCCACTGAACATCACAGTTCTGCCACACATCCCCAGTGGACATGCTGCCTTGACCTTGAGCCCTATCCAGACACACTGTCCAGGGATGAGGACAAAAGCCATCAGCATCAGTTCTCTAGACATCCTTAGTCACAGCTTTAAAAGACATGTATTAAGCCCTACTATGTGCAAGGCACTATGGTAACTTCTTAGACATATTTTTCTAATTTTCATAGGCATTTTCCAGATGATATAGTTAACTTTCAGAGAAGTTGTCATGCCCCAGAATACATAAATAGTTGGTGAAAATGCCTGGATTTGAATCCGGTGTCTGGACTAGAAGCTTATAGCTTATGCTCTCCACCTCAATGAAGCATGTACCACACAGGGTTGGCAAAAAGAAAAAGAAAAATGGTTGTTCTATAAGAGCAATAGTTCTTTTAAAGATAATCTATAATAATCCTATCTAATAAAAGAGTAATATGCAAATTGACCATCACTCCAACACACAAGATGGCTGCCCCCATATGGTCAAAGATGGCTGCCCCCATGTGGACACAAATGGCCACCACAAGATGGCCAGCAGGGAAGGACAGTTGGGAGGACCCAGGTCTGCAAGAGAGGGCAGTTGTGAGTGATAAAGCCTGCAGGGAAGGCCAGTTGGGGGAGACCCAGGCCTGCAGGTGAGAGCAGTTGGGGGAGGACCAGGCCTGCAGGGGAGGGCAGTTCAGGGCAAACAGGCTGGCAGGGGAGTGGTTAGGAGGTGATCAGGCTGGTCAGCAGAAGCAGTTAGGGGCAATCAGGAAGGCAGGCAGGTGAGAAGTTGGGAGCCAGCAGTCCTGGATTGTGAGAGGGATGTCTGACTGCCTGTTTAGGTCTGATCCCTAAACAGGCAGTTGGACATCCCTCAGGGGATCCCAGATTGGAGAGGATGCAGGCTGGGCTGAGGGACACACATCCCCATGCACAAATTTTGTGCACCAGGCCTCTAGTAAAGTCATAATATGCGAATTAGACTGGGCAACCTTCCAGACAAAGCCAGAGCTGGGAGGGCCAAGGCTCTTGCATGAATTTTGTGCATCGGACCTCTAGTCATTAATAAAGCACTTACCATATGGCATCCTAATTGTCAGTTCTTCCGTGATCTTTTCCCACTGGATGGTGAGGTTCTTGAGGCAGAAACTGGAAGCCCCAGTCCTTTGCAGGGTGCAGGGTTTGTAACAACTGGTCAATAGCTGTCTGAATGATTAACAAGACAGGGGTGGGAAAAGTAGGTTTATAATTGTTTATATGGAAGATAATCCAACAGTCCTATGTAATATAAGCCTAATGTGCAAATTGTTCGACCAGGAGTTCGACAGGGAGTTAGACCGCTCACTATAATGTGCACTGACCACCAGAGGGCAGCACAGAACATGGCAGGCTTAGTGACATGGCCCTGGCAACTGGCGGAAGTGAAGGCACTGCCGGCCCTGATGGGCCCTGATGAGAGCAGGACCATGGCAAGATGGTGGAGCAGGTCAGCAGGCGGCTCCAGGCCAAGACAGGTGTGGGTAGGGGCCCCGATTACCCCCTCATTGCCCTACAGATGGCAATGGCAGGGGTGGGGCTGCAAGGCACTGAAGGAGCCAGGTGGGGGAGCTCCCAGTCCTGATCGATTGCCCCATAGGCAAAATGGTGGAGCAGGTGATCAGGCAGCACCAGGCCATGGTGAGATGCCAGGCAGGGCTACGGGGCTGCAGGGCTTGGGGGCATGAGCTGGGGCTTGAGCCTGGGGGTGTGAGCTGTGGCCCAACCCAGGTATACAAATCTGTGCATTGGGCCTCTAGTGAATAAATAATAATACAAGACTAATCTCTGTGTTTTGTGTACTCACAATTGTAAACCTACCTCTGCTCAGCCCTGTATGTATTATTTTAAGTCTTTAATCCTGTAATATAGATATTATTGTAACCATTTTACACCAAAGAAAACAGAGACTTGAAAGAGTTTCTGAGTAACTTGCAAGGGTACCTCGCTGGTAAGTGACAGAACCGGGAATGGAATCTGGGTAACTGATAGGAGAGTTTGGTATTCAACTGAGATGTCCTGTCCCACCCAGAAGCACTGGCCTCCCCCATGGTCATAGCCTCAGTGATGCCAACATCCTCCAGTGAACTCCTGTCACTCAAATCCAGCGCCTGCTTACCCAGGGCTGTGTAAGGCTTCCATCCAGAAGGAATGGAGCTAGAGAAGGCTGGGATGCCATTGCCATACATGAAAGGCAGTAGGAAGAGTCACTATTGGAATTAACAAAAGGGGCCCAGCCCATGTGGTCAGTGGTTGAGCGTTGACCTGTGAACCAGGAGGTCACCAGTTTGATTCCCATCAGGGCACATGCTCTCCATCCCCAGTAGGGGGCATGCAGGAGGCAGCCAATCAGTGATGTTTCTCTCTCATCTATTTTTCTGCCTTTCTGGAGAGGAGACCCAATTTATAAGACACAAGCGGGGTAAAGTCGAGATCAAGATGGACAATCTTTTGAGCTCTGTGGATAGCAGTAGTAAAGTGCTTCCATGGTGTTTTCTGGAGGTATTTCTCAGGCTTGGCAAGTATGCTGCCACTGGCTGATTGGCAGGTGAGGCCAGGGGAAAGTCTCAAGGGAGAGCCTTTCCTTCTAGTACCTCCCACAAGACCTCATGGACCAGCAACGGGTTTCATCATGTGGCACTTCACCTTATGCAAGACAAAGAAATTGTGTTCCATCCAGCCTCATTGCCACAGGACAACTGACTCCTTGTGACTTTGTCCAAAGGGTAGCAGGAGCACGTGCTTCTAGTGAACGTTAAGCAACAGGGAGGCATGTGTGAACTGGGAGACAGTGGGGCTTGGAGCAGCTGTGGGCTGTCTGGGCAGAGCTAGGATTCCCAACGCTGACTGCTGCTGGGGCTGGAGCTCAGTTCGTGTGGGTGCAGGCTGCATTCTAAGTCCTGGGGACTCCAGTAAGGAGCACCGGTGCCCTCATCTAAACACCAGGACAGAAACAACTGCTTTCATAGACCTGAAATGAACTCTCCTTACCCAAGGAAAACTATGCAGAATGAGGTCATGTGACGTGTCAGTTAGAACGTTCCTGGATATGTCTTGGGGAGGGACAGAGGAGAGGGGGACTTGGAGCTTTGCTCTTTTAGAGACTGGCCCTGTGCACCCTAAAGGGAGTGGCAATCCTGGGCCTTGAGGCTGGACCTTGAAGGCACTCCCTCAAAGCAATGGTTTTCAACTGCTCTGTTGAGCCCTGGCAGTTTATTGGAATTTTCTTGGGCTTCCTTTGGTGACAGGCAGACAGTTCTCTTGCTCTCCAGCCCCACCTTACTGATCCTCTTCTCTCCTTGTTGCTAAGTCTGATGTTTGGCCAGAACATGTTATCATGATCATGCTGATGGTTTAAGGCCAACATCTGGCCCCAGCCCTTTGGCTCAGCGGATAGAGCATCAGCCTGTGGACTGAAGGGTCTCTGATTTGATGACAGTCAAGGGCCGTGGTCGGTAAACTGCAGCTCACAAGCCACATGCAGCTCTTTGGCCCCTTGAGTGTGGCTCTTCCACAAAATACCGCAGCCTGGACAAGTCTATTTTGAAGAAGTGGCATTAAAAGAAGTTTAACTTTAAAAAATCTGGCTCTCAAAAGAAATTTCAATCGTTGTACTGTTGATATTTGGCTCTGATGACTAATGAGTTTGCCGACCACTGGTCAAGGGCATATACCTGTGTTGCAGGCTTAAATCCCGGTCAGGGCCTACAGGAGGCAACCAATCAACATGCCTCTCTCATACCCATCTTTCTCTCTGTGTGTCCCTTCCCCCACCTCTCACTAAAAATTAGTGGAAAAGTAATCTTGGGTGAGGATTTACACACAAAAAGAAATAGGAAAAAAAAAAGCTAATATCTGTTGTGATTGGCCATTGTGTCTGTTCTGATTGGTTGCTGTCTGTGCCATATCAAGTGTTAGATATTTTGAATTTAACTCCTGCTTGCAAGCCTTCTTTTGCATGGAGCCTGAAGCCACTGCCCTGTGCCACCTGCATCTAAACACAGGCACACCCTGCGAGCAGCCTGCAGACCACCGCTGCCCTGACCTAAAATGGTCCTGCTGTTTTTGAAAAGTGCTGGCTGTGCTTCTTCATCTCTCCTAGGGCTGCAGAGTCACTTGAAGGTCACCAGCCCATGTGGCCACATGGGGCTTGGTGCTTTGTCTGTCCTTCCCACCGCCACCAGAGTGGAAGTCCTGGTTGTGCTGAGGTGGCAGATCGGGAAGCAGGGTTGGTGTTTTCTGCTGCATCCCTTGGCGTGTCTCCTTAGCAAGCAGGGGGCATGCTTTATTGCCTGCCTGTGGACATGACTCCCAGGTTCTCTCAGCTGTGCTTTTCCGACCAAGATATGCTCAAAATGAGCAGGTGAGCCAGCCTCTCTGGCAGGATTTCTTATGGGAATTTGTATGTTTTTTCTCCCCCCCTTTCTTAAAAAAAAAAGAAAGAAAGAAAAGAAAAAAGCAATAGCAAAAGTCACACAAAGGAAAGTGCATGCCCTGGGGTCACATGCAGACCAGGGTTTATACGGAGGCTCTGATTCCTGTTCGCTGTTTGACGTTGGGGAAATGGCTCAATCTTCTGGCCTCAGTTTCCTCTTTTAAAAGATGACGGGAATGATGACAAAAATGACAACTAACATCTACCACGTGCCTGCCGAACGTTAAGCATTTACGTGACAACGCTAAGGTAGATGATATTATTCTGTCATCTTATGGATGTAGAAATGAAGGACCAGAGTGAGTTTTCCAAGGTCACACAGCTAAATGGCAGAGCTGCCCTGAAATACAGGCGGTCTGGCTGCAGAGCCTGCTCTCAGTGTTTCCCTCGCTCTATCTCAAGACCATGAGAGGACTAGTTTCCAAAGAACGAGTCTGGAGCGCAGGGTGCTCTTCCTACAAGCAAAATCTCTTTTCCTCTTGTTCTGTGTCTGACAGAACGAGAACAAATCTTTTCATACACTAAGTACTTCTATACATTTGGATACTACATTATGTGCTTTGCATTCATTATCGAGTTCAGATGTCTCAGGTTTCTCTTTTTAATACTGTTCCCATTGAACAGATGAGGGGACAACAGAATGAGTAGCCCTTGTGAGGCAGTGTGTTCCCCATCAAGGGAGCAGTTCACACAGGAGCAAGAGGGCCACTTGTCAGGGCTGTAGTGGGGATTCGGACTGCAACATCATCTGTTCGATTCCATGATGCTCTTCAGTGTTTGGTCTGGGATGTGAGCAGTTCCCATGATTTTGTGGAAGTGGAAAGGGTCACCTGGGCTAATTCTAGTGTTTCAATGTCCTCTAGAAAGCATGTAGTGACCCCGAGGGAGTAGCAGAGAGCAGGTAAATATATTCTGCCTATGGCTGGGATCTATACAATTGGAAATAAAGAAAACCAGATAGAAAGAAGAAAGAAAGAAAGAAAGAAAGAAAGAGAGAGAGAGAGAGAGAGAGAGAGAGAGAGAGAGAGAGAGAGAGAGAGAGAGAGAAAGAAAGAAAGAAAGAAAGAAAGAAAGAAAGAAAGAAAAGGAGGGAGGAAGTGGGGGAGGAAAGGAGGGAAGGAGGGAGGAAGGGAGGGAGGAAGGAACTGAAGTCCTAGTCTAGATTCTGTAACTAGTTGGAAAACCATTTAGCCTCTTTGTACCTTTTGTTCAAAAGAAATAATAACTTTAAAGAGATGCTGTGTCTCTAAACTAATACATCTAAGTTGAAAGCATCCTGCCAATGAGCATCATTAGCATATATTGTTCCTCCTCCTGGTAACACCTTCAATCTCTAATAATTTCAAAAATTAGTCAGGAACAAATGCTGTATCTCCCCGGATTAGATGGGTGGAGAAGAAAAGACTGAAAATGAAAGGAATAGAGTCAGCCCATCATTTTTATATTAGAGAGCCTCCAAGCCTAAAGCAGAAATTGACCTCTGCACAGGCAAAAGAAGAATGAAGAACTTATATTTGAGTTTCCTAGAAAACAAGGGGAAAAGGGAAAGCTGATGATCACATGTTGTTCTTATTGGTTAATGTCAAGTCTTTGTTGAAGAGTAACTAAACATAGATGACAAGCTGTGTGCTGGGCATCAAACGGTATAGCTTGTGAATGACTGGCAAATACGTGATGTATTAGGTTGTGTTCCGGGAACCAGACTCTAGGACAGGGATCTGCGTGCAGGAAGTTTACTGGATTTACCCTCGGATCAAAACCTGTATAGGAATAATGGAAGTAAAATTGTATCAAAGGAGGAGTTGGGCTCCAATGCAGCCACAAACAAGGCATCAACTGATTCCAAAGGGAGGTTTGGAGTTGGCATGGCCCGTCAGAGATCCTGGCCTGAGTTCAGGAGAGCTGAGTTCTCTGCCCTGTGCAGTAGCAGCTGTGGACTGCCCCAAGTGAGGCAGCCTTCTTGGGCTGAGGGCCATTCCTGGAGAAGGACTCAATTAAGAACTGTCATCAGCCAATGGCAACAGTCCCCACCGCTGGAGAAAGGGTGCCGGGGTGCCAGAGGGCTGATCTGGACACATGGAAAGCAGGCTGCCATTTCTTCCTTACATCCCACTGCAGATGCCACTAAGGGAAGCACCTCTCCTGGGCACTGTGTTGGGTGAGGTTCAGAGTGTTTTCGAACGCAGTGCCCCAGATAAGTGATCAGTGTGTGGGAATGGACATGTGAGAAGGAACCCACTGGCTTCTTTTGGCCTATACATCTGCAGGAGACATTACTGGTAGAGTGAGAGTAAGTCTCCAATGTTACGATTGCTCTTTCAGAACTGAATAGCTGGCAGGTCTTTGATAATTTCCCTGACATATCCACTGGAAAATGTGATTTTCTTATATTTTTTCTTATTATCCCTTCTGTCCCATTCCATTTGAGCTCTGAGTTGTTTTTCTTTTACCCTACAAAACCAGTTTTCCCCATGACTAATCCCCCGCCCCCTCGGTCTCCCAACCACAAACTTGCCCATCATCTCACCCAGTCATTTTAACCATCCGGCCCCCTCGGACATACCTCTCTCATCCAGTTTCACAGTACCTATCACCTTCCAAACCTTTCCATTGATTAGTCCCTGGCTTTCATAACAACAGTAAACAGCATCCATGTTCAGCCAGTGAAGAAATGGGAGCTCAGAGAAGTTATGATGCTTGCTGAAAATGAGACATCTATCAAGAGACAGGTCCAGGCTTTATCTTAGATCCCTTAGTTCCCAAACTCTGTATTCGTTCTTCCAGATCTTTGAAATACTTGTGGTGATTTCCTGGTGACTCTACATTCTACTTCCGTCTTCTCTGACTGAGAACTCTACAGACTTCAGTTGTTAATCCCACAGGTCATTAGGAATGACTGCCAAGTGCTGGGAGCCACCCTGCCCGCTTCCTTTTTCCTTGAACAAGGTAATTGCAGAGTGCTGGGTGCAGCCTGGATCTGGGGCCTACCAGCTATCCATTCATTTCATGCCAGAGATGCTCCATTGGTGAGGAGCCTTTGCGATCACAAACTCACTCTCTCAGAGTCGATGGGATAAGGCTGACACTGGAGCCAACTAATGGACTTGTTGTGGCTCATGATGAATGAGACTCAGTCAGTCTACCTGGCCAGCTGCCAAAAGTCTGGCAACATCCCTGAGGACCCACCTGGTCCTATATGCCAAATGCTTGTGCTCTGTTCTTTCATCCTCTTTCTTTAAGGAAGATGCATTTGGTAAAGGGAGGTCTTCTGCTTTTAGCTGGGAGTCAGTTCCATCAAAACCAAAGGGCAGCCCTGGCCAATTTTGCTTAGTGGTCAGAGCATTGGCCTGCGCACCAATGGGTCCTGAGTTCCATTGTGGGTCAAGGGCATGTATCTGGGTTACAGTTTTGATCCCCTGTCCTGGTCAGGGTGCATACGGGAGACAACCAATGAATGTCTCACATCGATGTTTCTATCTCTCTCTCCCCCCCACCCCTCACTGTTTCTCTCTAAAAAAAAAAATGCCAAAAAGAAAATATCAATGGAAAAATATTTTTGAGTGAGGATTAATAACAAACAAACAAAAAACACACCAAGGGTCAGATAGGATATTGTTACAGACTCCTTTGTAGGCACCAGGGTCCCACTCGCTCCCCTAGAGATATGAGCTGGTGGTTGCTTAGTGTCTTGTAAATCGAAGACAGGGTTCCGCAGTCTACAGAAGCTGGGAGGCTTCTGAGCTCTTAAAACTGGTTGGCTCTGTCCCCTGGCCTTGAGACTGTGACTTCTTTGCACAGAGAGTAACTTAGAATCCTCATGGTGAGTGAAAAGAGAGACTGATTGAGTCCTCACTTCTCTCTCTAACACAGATTCTCTGTGTGACCCTGTCAAAGCACTGAGCCTCTCTGATCTCAGTGTCGATATAGAGAACAGTCACTGTAATGCCCCACGCGCCTGCGACTGGGAAAACACCTTATATAATGACCTGCACACAGTAGGCACTCTGTAAATGATACCATGTTTTGCATCTCCACCCCCAACTCATTACTTAGATCAGTGGAGAAGTATTTACTAGACATCAGTGACCTACAGAACATGGATGTGTCCCCAAGAAATGCAGTAAATGTTTTGTGGGATTATCCAGGGCTGAGTGGGTTCCAGGCTCTCCATCCACATGCCTCCTCACTGCACCCCACGGCAGGCAGGTTATATTTTCAGGACCTCCTACCAGCCCCAACTTAGAGCAGATCCCTGCTTGTTTTCTAACTCTTTAACCTCCACCCCATTTTCCTTCCTAGTAGGATGCTGCCTCTGATTGCTCTGTAGAAGAAGTAGCAATGTGAAAAGGGTCCCATCCCCTGAACTGACTTCATGAAAACAGAGCACTCTCTTGACCCCCAAGCCTCAGTGATCTCCCTTATAAAGCAAGGTAGTAATACTCTCCTTGCTGGTACTCGGATTGCCTGCAGTTGCACATGTGAGAGCATAGCTATAGAACAAACATGATTTGTGATGATGGATTTTTTCTTCTGTGAGTTTTCATTTCCTGGACTAGTCCCTTCACCAACAGCTCTCAACATGAATTCCCAATATATTTGGTTTGTGAAGTAGCGTGTGGATGTCTCTACTATGAGCTTTCCCCATGAACTTGTTTTAGAAATTGATATATCTGTCTTCTTTACTGAACTCCATGATTTTTAAGAACAAAGTCCCACCCATCTTAATGCCTATGTATCCCCAATGTGTCACAGGTGCCCCACCATTGTTTGAATAAATAAACAAGGACATAAGGACATGACCACTATGGGTACCTGCTTTTATCTGCTCTGGGAATGTGGTTCCTCATGGTATCCCCCACAGCCCTAGGACGTTGATAATATTCCCACTCTCAAGAAAAGTTCATCAAGGCCCAGAGAGGTAAAGCCACCTACTCAAGGGCACACAGTGAATCACTAGCAGAAGAAGGAATAACACTTCAGAACATTAGACTCCAAAGCTACTGCTCATCTACTGTATCTACTTCTCTTTTTTCACATGTTATTGCACAAACAATAATGGAAAAAATACAATCAACTTCCATCTCACCACTTCTAGCAAGTCAGCTGTTTCCATTCTTCCACATTCCCTAGACTCCTTCTTGCATGCTTTTATAACAGCATTACTGTGGTATACTAGTAGCTCACATGCCATAAAATGGACCCTTTTTAAAGTTGAACAATTCAGTGTTTTTAGTATGTGCAGAGCTGTGCAACCATCACCACTATCTAATTTTAGAGCATTTCATTACCCCAGAAAGAAACTCCATACTCATTAGCAGTTACCCCCACCCCTAATCCATTTCCTACTCTCCCCAGCCACTGGCAGCCACTAATCTACTTTCTTTCTCTATGGATTTGCCTATTCTAGAACTTTTCTATAAATAGAATCATATACTATGTTGCATTTGTGTCTGACTTCTTGCATTTAGTATAATATTATCCAGATTTACCATATTGTAGTACATATCAATTCTTTATACCTTTTTATGGCTGAATAACACACACACACATATTTTGTTTGTACATTTATCAGTTGATGGATATTTGGGTTATTTATATTTTTAACTATTATGAATAATGCTACTATGAATATTTGTATACAAGTTTTTTGTGTGGATATATATTTTTAGTTCTTTTGAGTATATACCTAGGAGTGATGTTGCTAGGTCACATGATGACTCTGTGGTTAACATTTTCAGGAACTACTGGTCTGTTCTCAAAAGTAGTTGTACCATTTTGCAATCCTATTAGCAATATAAGAAGTTTTCATTTTTTTACATGCTTTCCAATATGTTTTACTGTGTCTCTTATATATTAACCATCCTGTGGCTATGAGTGGCATCTCATTGTGGCTTTGATTACATTTTCCTAATGATTAATGATATTCAGCATCTTTACATGTACTTATTGCCCATTTTTCTTTTTCCTTTGGAGAAATGTCTATTCAAGTCGTTTACCATTTCTTAATTGGGATTTCTCTCTCTTCCTCTCTCTCTCTCTCTCTCTCTCTCTCTCTCTCTCT
This sequence comes from Antrozous pallidus, assembly GCA_027563665.1. NCBI lineage: Eukaryota > Metazoa > Chordata > Mammalia > Chiroptera > Vespertilionidae > Antrozous > Antrozous pallidus. Next base: position 49,788,706 of record CM050520.1, on the reverse strand, counting down.
CTATATATATATATATATATATATATATATATATACCAAAATATCCATCAACTGATAAGTTATATATATATAATTCATATATATATATGAATTATAAGAGTTATATATATTTATTGTTGAGTTATAAAGTTTTTTCTATACATAATATATAACATATATGGTATAATATATATTATACTAGTGGCCCGATGCATGAAATTCATGCACAGAAGAGGGGTTCCCTCAGCCCAGCCTGCACCCTCTCCAATCAGGGACCCCCTTCGGGGATGTCTGACTGTTGGCAGTCAGAGATGTCTGACTGTTGGCAGTCGGACATCCCTCTCACAATCTAGGAACACTGGCTCCTAAATGCTTACTGCCCCTAACCCCTCTGCCTGCCTGCGTGATCACCCCTAAGTGCTCCCCTGCTGGCCTGTTACCCCTAACTGCCTCTGCCTTGCCCCATACCAGGGACCAAGGCTTCCCTCCCTCTGGCCAGCTGTAGGTACCCAGTACCTGGGCCAGCTTCACTCAAGCCCTCCACAGCCACAGGCAGCCTCAGGCACCCTGCCCACAGCCCGGCCTGGCCTAACCCCACGGGGCCCCGCCCCTCCACGATGCCCTGGCCTAGGGAGAAGCGGATGCTGCCCTGCCGCCACTGGCCAGCCCAAGGTGCCCACCCCACCCCTCCATGACACCCCGCTTGGGGAGCAGCTGAGGCCTGGGGAGCAGCAGATGCTGCCCTGCCACCACCGCTGGCCCACAGCGCCCGCCTCGCCCCTTCGTGGGGCCCCGGCCAGGACCGCCAGCGCAGCATCCACTTCCCAGGCCGGGGCCACTCCCACTGCCACCCCTCGCCTCGTGTGCACCTCAGCCCCACCCCCTGCTCCTGATTGGCTGGTAATGTAGCGAAGGTACAAATTTGTATGTTTCTCTTTTATTAGATAGGATATTTTCAAAAAATAAAATAATTACATGAAATAGATTACTTGTTTAATGAATGATTTGCAACTATTTTCTCCCAAACTATGAATTGCCTTTCACTGTCTTGATAATTTTCTTTGAAGCATAAAAGCATTTTATTTTAATGATGTCCAGTTGATCTGTTTCTTTTGTGTGTTTTTTTATTTGTTTTTACTTGTGTTTTGGGTATCGCATCTAAAAAAACCATTGCTTAATTCAAAATCATAAAAACTTATTCCTATGTTTTCTTCTAAGAGTTTCATAGTATCAGTTCTTACATGCAAATTTATAATTCATTTTAAGTTAATCTTTGTATCTTGTGTGAGATAGGGGGCAACTTCATTCTTTTGCATGTGTACATCCAGTTTTCTCTGCACTGTTTGTTAAAAAGTCTATTCTTTTCCCATCAAATTGTCTTGGCACTCTTCAAAAATCAGTTGATCATAAATGTGAAGGTTTATTCATGGGCTCTCATTTCTATTGCATTGACCTATATGTATCACACTGTCTTGACTACTGTAGCTTCAGAGTATTTTTTGAAATTGGGAAGTGTGGGTCATCCAACTTTGATTTGTTTTTGTTGTTTCAAGATTGTTTTGTGTATATTGTGTCTATTGTATTTGTTTATGAATTTTAGGATTTACTTATAAATTTCTTTTGAAAAACCCAGCAGGAATTTTGATAGAGAATGGATTGGATCTATAAATCAATTTGGGAATAGCCATCTAAACAATCTCCCAATCTGTAGATGTAGATCCCTTTATATAGTGTTTTATGGTATTCACTATTATACATATAGCATACAATGAAGTCTTGCTCTTGTAAAGAAGTTTTATACTCCTTTTACAGTTTATTCCTAAATATTGTATTCTTTTGGATGCTATTGTAAATAGAATTGGTTATTTCATTTTTTGATGACTCATTGCTAGTATATAGAGAAAAATGATTTTTTGTACATTGATCTTATATCCTGCAACCTTGCTGAACTGGTTTCTTTAGACAAGATCTTGTCATCTATCAGTAGAGATAGTTCTAGTTCTTCCTTTTTGTAATATAGATGCTTCCCTTCCCACTTTCCTCTTGTCTAATTTCTCTGGTTCAAACCTCTGGTACAATGTTGAATAGAGGTGGTAAAGGCATATCTAGTTTCCAAGCTATCAGTCTTTCACCACAAACTACAGAGTTAGCTGTGGGCTTTTCAAAGATGGCCTTATGAAGTTGAGATTCTCTGTGTTCATAATTTGTTGTGTGTTGTTGTCATGAAAAGGTGTTGGGTTTTATCAAATGCTTTTTTGTGTCTATGGACAGAATCATGACATTTTTATCCTTATTCTCTTAATATATTGTATTATATTGATTGGTTTTAGTGTGCTAAACCAACTTGTTTTCCTGGGCAAAACTCTACTTTATCATGGTGTATTATCCTTTTTATATTTGTTGGCTTTCGTTCAATAGTATTTTAATAATTTTTAATTTGTTTATTTATTTTTTGCCCTTATCTGAGAATACTATTTCCACTGATTTGTTTTAGAGAGAGTGGAAGGGAAGGAGGGGCAGGGGGAAGGGAAACTGAGAGGAGGGGGGCAGAGAGAAACATCCATGTAAGAGAAACATTGCTTGGTTGACTCTCCCCTATGAACTGACCAGGGCCAGGAATCAAACTTGCAACCCAGATACATATTCTTTTTGGGGAATTGAACCCATGACCCTTCAGTGTATTGGCCGATGCTCTAATCATTGGGCAACATGAACTAGGGCAAGTTCACTAATATTTAATTGAGGCTTTTTCTGTCCATACTTATAGGGGATATTGAGCTATAGTGTTGTTTGTTTTTTTCCCTTATGGTATTTTTAACTATTTTAGTGTCAGGGCAATGCTGGCCTCATAAAGTGAGTTGGGAAGGGTTCCCTCCTTTTTTATGTTTTGTAAGTTTGTGAAGGATTTGTGTTAATCTTGCCTTTTTTTGTTGTTGAGAACTTTAAAGTTGTGATAGCAGCTCATGTGCCTTATCATGTGCTTGTATGGGACGAATTTATGAACCCAGAATCTTGACGTTGGATTGAAGCCTGAAATTTTACCTATGAGTAAGATAAAGAATCTCCTGCCATTATGTCACACTTACTACCAGGAACCAGGGGTAGACAGATAGACATGGCCCTGCCTTTTTTTTTTTTTTTCAGTTTTAAACATTTAGCACAAATGTCTGTATCAATACTCCACTGAGCAAAACTTTCTTCTCCAAAACAGATAACAAATTGGCCTCTGGACACATGCTGAAAAAGACTAATGCTTACTGCACATCATTCCCTGGAACTGATCCTTGTCTTCCTAATATTCACAAGTATTAATAGCTTGGCATCTGGGTTAACAAAAGAGCGGAGTGTTTGTTTTTGCTTCTTTTATTACATACTAGAGGCCTGGTGCATAAGATTTGTGCACTTGGAGCAGGGGTGGGGGCGGTTCCCCTCAGCCTGGCCTTCATGGTCTTGCAGTCTGAAAGCCCTCAGGGAATGTCCAACTGCCAGCTTAGGCCTGCTCCCTGCAGTTGGACATCCTTAGCATTGTCACAGAAGCAGGAGAGGCTCCCTCTGCTGCCACTGTGCTCGCCAGCCAGCCATGAACCCAGCTTCTGGCTGAGCAGTGCTCCCCCTGTGGGTAGCTCTTGTATTGAGTGTCCCCTGGTGGTCAGTGCACATCATAGCAACCAGTCATTATGCTGTTTGGTCAATTTGCATATTAGCCTTTTATTATATAGAATTAAAATGAGGAAAGGCTGTGCTGGACTGAAAGTGATTAAACCAAGAACCAAGATCTGAGATGGGCAGCCTGAAAGGTAGTAATGTGGCTACATCACAGTCCAGATAAAGATGGTGCTCACTCCCTGAACATCCCCAAAGGACAGAGGCTTTGACCTATGATTATTCACTCATCCCTCAGTCACTTCATTAATCCATTCCGTAATGACACATTAACCCCATTTTTTATGCTGGGTCCTGTACTGAAGTGTCAGGTCACACAAACAGGAATCCATCTCAGTCTTTGCCCCCTGGGAGCACCCAGTCTGGTTGGGAACATTGGACTCTAAACAGTTACTCTCAAGCATGATCATGGCCATACCATGGACGTAAAAGGCCACAGAAATGTGGAGGAAGAAATTTCAGGGAGGAACAGTGTCAGAGGAAATGTGGTCCATATGGAAGCTTGAAAGATTTATAATCATGCACCTAGTGGGCCTGTGGGATGGGTTCTCTGTGCACAGGCAGAATGAGGCAGTCAGTGAGAGCGGAGTATCGGCACATTCAGAGTCATTTACAAGGGCTCAAAGGAACAGAACAGAAAGATCCCAGGAGGCTGATCGAAAAGGTCTTCTGTGCTTTTGGAAGGAGTCTGAACTTTATCCTAGGACAATAAATGTTTTAGTGACTCAGGACCTTTTCCTAAACAGCAGCCCAAGGGTACAGAGACGCAGCATTGAAACAAGATTTGGTAACAAACGTCAGGTCTAGACCTTGGAGAATTGTCCCTGAATGGGATACAGATCTCCTAGGACCTTGGCATTTGAGCATCCCCTACCTCATGGACCTTGTCTTCCCTTGGCCCTGGAAGCGGCTTCCCAGCTTACTAAAAGGTCAGGCTCAAACAGTGATTTGTGGCATCTGATTCTCATTTCCAAGCTAGAGGATAACATAGAGGCTCAGTTGCTCATTGGTAAAATAGGGGCATGGAGGTCTACTTCCTAGGGTCGTTGTGACAATGAGATAAAATTTTTGAAGGTTTTCCAGAGTCTTCGAAAAGGTTTACCTGGGCCAAAGATGTGCCCAGTCTGTTATGGAAGTAACATCATCAGTGTTGGGAGCTACATAGACCTCGGTTCAAATCCCAATCCACTCCCTGGCTGCTTAACCTTGGACAAATCACTTAACTCTCTGAGCCTCAGCTTCCTTGTCTGTAAAACAGAAATGAAATATCTGCCGTCTGGTTTTGCTGTGAAGGTGAATGATCTCTGTGACATCCTCAGGCACATGAAAGGTGCTGAAAACTAGCCTTTGGATTAGAATGTGAACCAGAAAGCTCTGCTTTTCCACTGACCTGGGAGCTCCTGGAGGGCTGGGCATACAGAACCTAACACCATGTTGGGGGTGTGAAGATGCTCCAGTGTTTCTGCAGTTGAATTTACTTCCACTTCTCAAATCCTTTACTCCTTCCAGGTTTCTGCCTCGTTAAAAAAAGAATTGACTCTGACCTTTCAGAAATATAAATAAATCAATAAAGAAAACACAATTTTACATCACCTCATTTTATATGTGTATTTTGCTGAGTAGGACAAGCAGGTATTCATGAATTTGGAACTTCCCCAAGGAAGCAGGCAGGGCCCACAGCTCCTGCTTCCACTGACCCAGCCTGGCTGCCCCAGTTTCTCCAGTCCAAAGCCAGAGCAGTGTCTCCTGTGCATCAGGGAGTTAAGAGTTTAACTTGGGAGAGATGTGTCTTTAATGCTGTTTTATCTCTGGGGGCCTCCTAGAAGGAGCTTGGGGAAGGTTAAGTGGGACAGAGGCTGCAGGAGCCGCATGCAGGGGGCAAGGCTGTGGAGAGATGGGAATAATACCCTCAGATGTGACATGGGGGGAGAGGGGAATGCACAATTGCGGCAGTACAATCTGTGCCCCAGACTTTTTCTTCTCCAGTCAGGTTTCTATACTTGGCATCCAGTGTTTCTTCCGTTTCTACCCAAAGGGGGCAGGGCCAAGCTGTAGGACTCAACAAAGCCCAGAGCTAGCCCTGGAGCTATGGTAGCCACCTTGCTGAGTCTCCTGCTGGTGTCACTTACTGGGTGCCAGGCTCTAGGACAAGTGAGACAGGGCTCCCCGCTGGAGCTGCTCACCATGGGGAGACAGGATGTCTTTGGGGATCCTTTGGAGGCTGCAGTGACTCCAACTTAGATGCATGGGAGAGGGGAGATGAAGATTAACAGAAGCTGCAGGAAAGGAGGGGATGTTTGATGTACATCTTGAAAGAGTTCAAGGGACAGAGAAAGAAGCAATGGGTGTTCCTGGTAGAGGGAAAGTTGGCACACAGTCTCTGAGACCTGGATGGGCTTGGCCTGCTGGAGAAATGAGGAGGAGTTCAAGGGTATAGGAACAGTGAGTGAGGGGCAGACAGGGGGAGGTCGAAGAGATGAGAGGTGGTAAGATGGGTCCTTTGTTAGGAAGGGCCCTGTAGGCTGGGCTCTAAGAAACATGATATTCTGGGCAGTGGAGAGGCAAGATAGAGACCAAGTAAGGTTGGCCTGAACTTGCCCTGCATTAATGCACCCAGTGATCATCTCTGAGGCACAGCTTCCACATGGCTCGACTCTGGGGATCCAATGATTCAGAAGCAGATTGGACCCCAAGGAATCTTACCCTTTATCTCCTTGCCTGCCCCCTCTCAGCACCATGTCTTCTGCTGCTCCTCTGTAAAGTTACACTCCCTGAGGCCCATGTTATTCATCTCTGTCTGGATTGCTCAATCCAAGGTCTTTGGGGCAGAAGATGACTAGGACACAGCTGTAAAAATGGACCTACTGGTTCTTTGGGGAGTTTCCTGAGATCATCAGAATGGAAATCCCCCAAAGCGGTGCCTAGCGAGGGAGCCCCTACCATGGGGAACTCTCAGCTTGGAGGGGCCACACTCCCTGGCCCTAATGCCAGCACCTATGGACACTCAGAGGGCTGAGCCGCAGGTTGTGCCTGTGTGTCTGGGGACTCTGAAGCACGTGCATCTGTGTCCCGTATGTCCGCCTTGGGTACATCTGTCTCTGGGCCGCATGCACTTGTCTAGGTCTGCACATGTTTAGGCTCTGTTTGTTTCTGTATGGGTGCAGAACCCCTCTGTCCCCTCAAAAACAATCCTGCTGTTTGTGATTTCCTGGTAGTGACAGTGTCACCGCGCCTGCCTGTCACTGGGATACATGCACACACATACCCAGCACCACTCGGGAGCCGCGGCCCTGAGAATTCCCGAGAGAGCACCATGGTCCAGGAAACATCCTGGAAATGAAATTTCAGGATTGGTTTAGCTTCAGTCAAATACAATAGAGATGAAGTGGCAAGGGTGTGGGGACTTCCTTTGATGCCTGTTGGTGGGAGGGCTCCTCCAGTGTCTGGAATCTGAAAATTCCTTCGATGAGGCTCTCAGGACCTTGTAGGCAGGCCCCGGTGAGTGGTCCTGAGCCCTTAGTCAGAAAACTGACAACAAGGCCAGCTGCCCTCGAGGGGGCACCTCTTCAGGTGCCAGGGAAGAATGCAGAGGGCCGTCATGAATCCCTGTGTCTGGCCAGCCTCATTATCCAGGTGGAGACAAGTGGGTGTAACTCCGTGTTTCTGGATGCGGTCAGCTGTCTGCACTGACCATACAGTGACTCCAGCTACCACCCTCTTAGGCATCACCAGATCCTCAATCCCCTGCCTTAAATCCTCATTGGAACAAAATGAGAAAATGAGCAATCAAATGACATCAGTACCTACTGTTTACCACAGGTTATTTATTACCTGTGGGTCACTCACTCTGCCTCTCAAATCTGCTTTCTCCTTTTCTCTCCTCTGGGTGCATTTGGGAAACCAAAGAGGATCTTCTCTGCTCTAAGCTGTTTCAGGGGGAATTGGCTTTTCTTGTCCTTTTTAGTTTGTAGAGCGGAGTTGCAAGACAAGAGCTGAAGTCTTGTCTGGAAGGCTTAGGGAGCCTCCTGGTCAGTAACACATTCAGTTTTTCCTTGGTCCCACCGCACGCCCCACACCCCACCGTGCTCTTTTCAGGATGCATTTCTGGGCTGGACTGGTGGAAACTGGAACCCACTCAAGAAATGCAACCCAGACTCTTAAGAGTCAAGGTTAAAGCGCCGTTGGAGTCCCCTCATCGGCACCTCTTTTCCAGATGGGAAAACTGAGGCTCAGAGAGGCGTAACCCCTTCCCCAGGTTCGCATGTCAGGGGCACGCTCGGCGTTCAAGGCCTCTCCCTCCAATCTGATGCTTTGCTTCTCTGACCCTAACTACAGACCATACAAAAGGAGCACAACTCATCCCATTTTCAAAAGCTTTGCGGCCATTATTAAAACAAATCGACCTGACAGTGTGATCCAAGGTAAGGGGTTTGGAGTCACCAAAACCTGGGTCCAAACCTCATCTTCACTTTGTAAGCTGTGTGTGGAGGGCCTTCTCTTCACATCTGGGACCCTCAGTGCCCTCACCTGTAAAACAAAGACAACAGTCCTACCCTTCTCACTGGCGGTTGTAATAATCCCATGAAATCAAATATTTGCAATCCTTAGTAGTGTCCCTGGCTCAGAGTAAATTATCAACAAATGTTAGAGCCCCCTCCATCTGGAAGCTGACAAATTCAATTAACCAGAACCAGCCCCACCCCCATTTCCCAAGCCTCCCCATTCACAGAATCATAAATCTTGTGTTGGAAAGGAGCCCCATTAATCATCTGGCTCAGCCCCCAGTTAGCAGAGCTCTCACTGTACTTACTTGGCTCGGTGTGGTCCCCAGTCTTTTGCTGGCTCAGCCAGCCTTACTGTAAGCAGAAGAATTCCCACCAGCACAGCCAGAAAAAGGGAATAATGCTGTCAGTGGATCCCACAGAAGGGCTAATATTAGCCGGACAGGAGGATGGGGGACGTGCCTATATTTAGAATCTGTGTCTTCAGCCCTTTTCTGAAGCAACAGAAGTTGGGGGACAGAGGGAAGGCATAGTTGCTGCCAGCTGACTCCCCACCCCCAACGCCAGGCAGGCAGAGCAGCTGGGCTGGTTCTCCTTCCTCGTGTTGGTTGGCTTCCTCCATCCTCAGGAAGTCAGGGAGCAGGAAGGAGTTTGAGAGTGACAGAGGCCCCTATGGGTTCCCATCACATCAGAGTGGATGGAACAGGGTGGTGGGGTGGCCCAAAGGGTCAGGGTGTGTAACCCATTCTGAGATGGTGTCCACGTAAAGGTTTTTCTGGCCTGGCCCTCCGAGAGATGCCTGGGATCCAGGCTCAGGTGCCACAGGTGCTGGGCCCAGGCCAGCAGAAAGGTGTACAGACTCTGATTCAGATCTGCCCCCAACAGTGGCCCTTTGCATGTCCTCCCTTCGCAGAGTGCCTGCTCTCCCTCTCTCTGTCTGATAAACTCATCATGGGGCCTGGCTCCAGTCCACCTGTGCACATGTCCTGCTCCCTGAGGCCTGCCAGCTTTGCAGCACCTCTGCCAGGTTTAGAATATGTCGCGCCCCCCCTCCCCCTCCAGGCAGACAGCAGCCCTGCATCAGGGCACACAGCTGGCGAGCAGAGTGGGAGCCAGGTTAGATGTCTCATTCACTCCAGGGGGGCTACCCTTGTGCAGCACACAACCAGAACAATCATGCATGGCAGCCCCGATACTCCCCCTATGCCCAGGTGCTGTGTCCCCACAAGTCCTCTCTCAGCCCAGGCCTCTGTGACCAGATGAAGGCTAGACAGGAGACTTGAGCCTGGGAAGCTGAATGAAATGCCCAGTGGCCTGAGGCTAGACTCAGCTATTTGCCTATAGGGGGATGATTCCCAGGAAGGAGCTTTTCCACTCTGGGTCTCAGTCTTCCCATCCTTGAAATGGGTTAGTTCAGTGGTCAGCAAACTCATTAGTCAACAGAGCCAAATATCAACAGTACAACACTTAAAATTTCTTTTGAGAGCCAATTTTTTTTTAACTTAAACTTCTCCTAACGCCACTTCTTCAAAATAGACTCGCCCAGGCCATGGTATTTTGTGGAAGAGCCACACTCAAGGGGCCAAAGAGCCGCATGTGGCTCTCGAGCCGCAGTTTGCAGACCACTGGGTCAGATTAACTAGGTGCTCTCTAGGGTCACGTTCAGTTTTACAGTCTATTTATCTGCTCAGTTTTTGGTGGCATAGTGCAGCAATCATTAGAAAAGCATGTGAACTCTGCTCGCCACAAATAAAACCCACATGATCCAAAGCGAAGTTGAAATTATTTTGTATTTCTTCACCGTCTGCCTTCCCTCTCTTTTCTCGCCTCTGCTGAAGTCTGAGGCTGAACCATAAGGCCTGTGTGTGCAGAATGCTAAGGATTACCCGTCACCCAGGGAGACCAGTCTCAAATCTGATTCATCCTCAGGCTGGGTCTGCAGCCATGGCCTCGGATGGGCCTCCATCTGGAAGTTTCCCCCCCAAAATGGTACAAGTCGGCAGCCCCTTCCATACAGACTTTCTAGCATCCTATCGCCGTCTTGAAATGGTTACTGGGCTTTTTATCTTTCTTTTTCCACCTTGTAGAGACAGGAAAGAATCAGGAAGGCCTGGGGGATAGAGGGCCAGCAGGAGAATTAGAAAACGCAGGCTGTGGGCCCCTGACTGCTGAAGCTGTTTTTCTCCGTTGGTTTGCTTGTTTGCAAGCCACAGGGACAGCAGGGTCTGTCTTCCCGCCTGCAAAGTGCAAAGCCCGTTGCCGGCCCTGGGCACAGATGCACACGTGCCCTACTCTGCCTGCAGGCGCTTTGTGCTCATAAGTAACTTGAGAGCAGCCAAGTTTCCAGGTTTGCATGTGGTTTGTGTCTGCATGTGGTTTGTGTCTGTGATACAGCAGCATAAAAAACGTGGCAGGAATGAAACGACCAGTAGCCTGAGGATGGTCAGGCGCACGCGCACGCGCACGCGCACGCGCACGCGCACGCGCACGCGCACGCGCACGCACACGCACACGCACACGCACACGCACACGCACACGCACACGCACACGCACACGCACACGCACACGCACACGCACACGCACACGCACACGCACACGCACACGCACACGCACACGCACACGCACACGCACACGCACACGCGCACAGGCTCCGCACCTCCTGACTTTTTTCAGTAGTATTTGTTCCTGCAACTAGATTGCAACTTGGCGGTATTTACAATCAGAGAACGTCAGGACTGGAAGGAACATATGAGATTATTTAGTCTGGTGGATGTCATACTTTTATTGGTCACATAAGCCTGTCTTTGAAGGAGATTTTACAGGGACCCAACAGGTCTAAGTAGAAGAGAGGAAGAAGGGGAGGGGAGAGCTGAGGATTCCCTCGAACACAGTGGGAAAGCCACAGAGCCCTCCCGGCTCCCTCAAGGAAAGTGAGGCCCCGAGAGAAGTATTCTGGCCAAAGTCACATGGCAAGTGAATGGTGGCACCTGGAATGGAACCCAAGCCAAACCGTGGCAGGGGTCATTTCACAGACACATGGAGACTGCTTTCCTCAGTGACCCATCTCTCTACTGCATCAGGCTGCCACTGTTCCATGTTCTTTATCCCCCCACCCCCTAATCTATAGCAGAATCATGGACCACCACAGCTGCATTTCTCTGCTGCCCTGGGCTGAGGTTTCACCAGAAGATGGGAGGGAGGGGTCTGGGGCAGTGGGTGGCCTGGTTAGCCCCACCCTCCACTTCACCTGACTAGCCCTCTCTCATCTGTTTTCCAAATATCTCAGCTGGAAAATAGAAAGGATGTAGAGAGCTCCTTGAAACAAATGGAAGTCCTGAGAAACTCATTAGGTCCAGGCTGTCTCGAATGAGGGGACCCAGTGACCCAGTTTTGTTGGCTCCATAGACAGAGGCTTCACTTTCTAAGGAAACAGGAGGGAAGGAGCAAACCTCTCTGTTAAACTTGCAGGCCCAGCATTTGCCACCTGGGCCTCAGCAAGCGTGACAGAGCAAACTTGGACACCTCCCACAAGAGAGCTTCACATTAATTAGGGAGCAAATGGGGTCCCTCGTGGTTAACAGGGGCCCTTCCTCCTTTTAGCCTTTTGTCCTTGTCCCTGTCACCAGCTCCGTGTTTACATTTGAGATGGGAGTCTTCCCCACACTTAGAGCCTCCTCTCTAACTACCCCTCACCCCACTCAACATTTCAGTCCCTGACTTGCCTCCTCCCACAGCTGGGTGTTCTTGAGGAATGGGGGAGCTTGCTGATGCTGAGGAGGAAGGAGGACCAGGCTTTCTTCCCTGGCTAGATACTGCAGGGAGCAGAGCTGTGCAAACCCAGGCTCTGCCTGCCAGCACCTTGGGGAGGGAGGTTCTGTTCCTCCTTCAGATCTTGGCAGGGGTCTCCTTAACCTGTTGTTTGTGAGGTTTGTTTCTGGCATTAAATCTAATAAGCTCCTGCCGGGTGGTTTGATCCTGAGCTTTTCTGAGGAGCTCAGGGCCTTTACATCGCATTAACGAGATGCTGCTGACATGGCTATGGGCTTCTCTCAGCCCCAGGGGCCCAGGCCCTTAGAAATTTCTTGGCTTGGCTTGAAGGCACAGGCCCCAGGGCAGTCCAGGCTCTGCCCTGTGCTAGTGGGGCCACCTAACCACTTGAACTGCCATTTCCTTCTCTTAAAAAATGAGGAGCATACCGAAGAAGATTGTTTTGAGGAGTGATTAAAATAATATAAGGAGCCCTGGCTTGGCGATTCAGTTGGTGGGAGCATCGTCACATCCACCAAAAGGTTGTAGGTTCGATTCCTATGTTTTGAGTGGTCAAGGCACATACAAGAAGCAATAATCGATGTTTCTCTCCACATTGGTGTGTGTGTCTCTCTCTCCCTCTACCTCTCTCTTTCTTCCCTCCTCTCTAAAATAAAAAATTCTAAGATAAAATATCTCTATATAAAAGCCTACTATGCATGCTGAAACCGGTTTGGCTCAGTGAATAGAGCGTCGGACTGCGGACTGAAAGGTCCCAGGTTCAATTCCGGTCAAGGGCATGTACCTTGGCTGCGGGCACATCCCCAGTAGGGGGCGTGCAAGAGGCAGCTGAACGATGTTTCTCTCTCATCAATGTTTCTGACTTTCTATCCCTCTCCCTTCCTCTCTATAAAAAATCAATAAAATATATATTTAAAAATAAAAAATAATAAAAGCCTACTATGCAAATTGTCCCTGTGGGAGTTTGACCAGACCAATCACTCACCATGATGTGTGCTGACCACCAGGGGGCGGTGCAGAACAAAGTGAGGCCCTGGCTGGCAGCCAGAAGGCCGCGATCGGCCCTGATTGCCGGCCAGGCCTAGGGACCCTACCCATACATGAATTTCATGCACCCAGCCTCTAGTAATAAAATAAAATAATCTAAGGAAGTGGCTAGCCCATAGTGGGAACTCAGTAAATAGTCATTCCTCACCTTTCAGGGAAGCCCAAGTCCTGGGAAGCCAGGTATTCAACATGAGCCAGAATTCAGCATCTCCTACTTAAGAATGCTGGTCAGTTACTCTCCAGGTACTGGGGAGACCATTTACCACATGCCATCACACATAACTCAACAGTTAACCATCTCTATATTTGACCTGCATCTTACATGTCATAGGGATGTGACAGTTTAACTGCATTGTGGTTGGGGCTTTTCCCCCTTTTATTCAGTGGCTCATAAACTTATGATATAGCTTGTACCTGATGCAGTTGTCATTGATGGCATCTTCAATATGATGACATTAGGATGCACCACGTGCTGTTCTAGACCACTTCACATCAATTGTTTAACCAGTGCCAACAACTATGCAAGGTAGGGATTAATAGCCCCATTTTACAGATGGCGAAACTGAGGCTCTGAGTGGTGAAGGGACCTGAACAGGACATGCACTTATGAAGTGGTAGAATCAGGATTTGAACTGAGGTCTGCCTGGCTCCCAGGGCTGTATCTTTTGGGTAGGTGTGCAGAGAGGGGAAGCTGGTTCCTTTGCTCCTTAGGACCACCCTTGAGAGGATCTACGTCCTGAGCCTGAGGGGGCTTCATTTTAGCAAGCAAATGTGCGTGCACTTACAGATCACCTGTCACACATGGGCACATGCTGGGCAGGGTAGGTTCAGTGATTAACTAGGTATATATGGAGCATGACGTGCAGGGAACCCAAGCAGCTACAACCCATTTAATAGGGTTTTAATGGGACCCTACAGAGTGCTTTGGGGACACGTAGGAGGGACCCTTATCCTGGTTAAAGGGGCCAGGGCGAATTTCCAGGGAGAATTTCCTGATTTGAAAGTTAGCCCAGCAAAGTGGGTTGCAGGTGGTGAAGGGCGTGCTCCAGGCGGAGGGAAGAGCATGTGATCAGAGGCTAGAGAGCGTGAGGCCAGCTGGAGGAACTGAAAGATCTGAATCTGCACAACCCACTGTGGTAGCCAACAGGTCCCTGTGGCCACTGGGCACTTGAAATATGGCTGACCTGAATGACTATGTGTGGTAAAATTCACACTGGATCCCAGAGACTTCCTGTGAAAATAGGAATGTAAACTGGCTTATTAGTAGATTTCTTATATTGACTCATTTCACCATCTGTAAAATGGGGCTATGAATCCCTACCTTGCATAGTTGTTGCACAGATTAAACAATAGATATAAAGTGGTTTAGAACAGCATGTAGTGCATCCTTAATACCTAATTTCATCATATTAAAATTATGTCTCAGATAAACAAAGACACTTAAAAATGAAGTAAATGCGATATATTGTTACAACTAATGTCACTCGTTTCTTACCACTTTATAAAACGTGTGGCTACTAGAAAATTTAAAATCACATATGTGGCTCTCATTTGTGGCTCCCATTATGTTGGAACATAGCACATCAGGAAATGGGAAGCCACTGAAGGGTTGTGGCCTGGGGAGGGTGAAGCTGGGAGACTAATAGGAAGTTGCAGAATTCCAGCCCATTTGCTCTATGAACTCGTTTTCTCCTCAAAATGTCCCTAGAGAGAGATATTTTTAAATGCAGGTATCCAGCTAAGGAGACGGAAGCTGAGAGAGAAGGACTTCATCAAGGTTTCCCCACGTGGCCCCGCCCTGCACATGGCCATCTGTAAGCCCTCAGCACCCACAGCCCAGCAGTGCCCAGGGCATGATGAGCACCCATGTCTTCTGAGTCCAGCCGGGTACCCTTTCCTCCCTCGCTGTCCATCTCTGCCTGTCCACCTGAGGGTGACTTGCGGTGTAGGACACAGTCACCTGAATAATCTGGATCTAAGCTTTTCACACCATCCCTGGTATTTGGTTTCCTTTCTTTCCCACGTCCCTTACTCCAAGCATTTACCTGGCAATGACTCCCCCTGTAGAAAATGAACTATATGATGCCTGGCTATTTCCCAGCTTCATTATGGGCTGTTTAAATCATAACTGTTTTTCAGAAAATGTACTCTTTGAAAGAACATGGAGCCTTCCTGAACGCCCATCACCCCTTCTATAAAGGTTAGTCTGAGCACACCTCCCACCCCCTTAGCACGAACATAGAACACAGCCCATTCTCCATCAGCACCATGTCCTGTTCACCAAGCCCACAGGGTTGACAGGAAGCCGAACAGGAACTTGGGGACTCCAAGAAATTTCAAACTCTAAACTCCAAGAAGAACAATGTCCTGGAGAGTAGGTTGTTTTTTTCCCCCCCATTTTCTAAAATCAAAGACTCACCAACAATGACAAAATGAAACAGTGCATCAGGTGTCCTGTGAAAAGCAAAGCCCTTCTCCCTACCGAATCCCATCCCCTGAGGCAACTGCATTTAACTGCTTTTGGTTTCAGTTCTTCTGGGGGTTGCTTCCGTATCATTAAACAGTATTTGCTTAAACTGTTTCAAAGTGATGGATCAGCTTTGCACAGTATCTATTGCCTTCCTGCTGGGGTAAGTGAAGGCTTAGCTCCCTGACACCCTGCCTCTCCAGCCTCCGCCTCTTGCACTTGCAATTAGGAGTCAGTACAGATCATGTTTGCAGTTCCTCGCTGCCACCTTTTAACTTTAAGTAATGCACTTAAATGAGGATGGTCTTGAGGGCTCCTGTCGTCTTTTTCCTGGACACAGCTCTCCAAAGCTTTTCTTCCGGTCACAAAACAGCTCGATTGTTAGATAGCACCTCAAAGGTGCGCATTCTGAATATGAGCAGGTGGCTTAATTCTTCATCACACTTCATAATGGAGGTAGTGATGCAGAAACCTAAGCTGGCATATCTGCCTTTCTGCAGGAACCTCGCTCTTGATGTTGTCCAGATAGGGCTGCCTGCTAGGCACTTTGATGGCACTGGGTCACATCGTGCCAAGTCTGGTTACAAAAGCTCCTCATCTCCCTCATTTAAAAAACAAATGCAAATCTTCCCTAGAACCTTAGAGGTCCCCTGACCTGAGTCACAGAGCATCAGTAAAGAGCTAAGGCTGAGAGAAAGAAACTAGGTAGGATCAAGGTAATAAGCTACTGAGAGAAAGAGCAGGGCCTACAAACCCAGCCTTCCAAATGTGATGGAGAAGTATCCCATTTCCACCAAATACTCTGCTCCCAACCCCAGAACTCCAGAGCCATCTACATGCCACACAGAGGCTAAGAGTGATGCTCAAGATCGATTGAAGTTAAAATCTACCTAGGCCTGGAGTTACCCAGGATTATAATAATTTCATTAACATAGTAACAAAATGTTACCAAGAACAGTGCTGCCTTGTGCTTCGTGTATCATTAATCCTAGAAAAATCATTAATCCTAGCCTTGAGTGTTAATAAAATATTTGTTTTAATTTTTAGAAAATAAAAAATTCCGTTTTTTCCATAAGAATTCTTTTTTTATTGATTAAAATATTACATATGTGTCCTTATTCCCCCATTGCCCCACACCTCCCCTTCATGCCCCCACCTCCCTGTTGTCTATGTCCATTGATTAGGCTTATTTGCATGCATCTAAGTCCTTTAGTTGATCCGTCCTCCTTACTCCCCTACCTTCCCTGAAGTTTGATGTTCTGATTGATGTTCCTCTGTCTCTGGATCTATTTTTGTTCATCAGTTTATGTTGTTCGTTATATTCCACAAATGAGTGAGATCATGTGATATTTATCTTTCTCTGCCTGGCTTATTTCACTTAGCATAATGCTCTCCAACTCCATCCATGTTGTTGCAAATGGTAAGAACTTCTTTTTTACTGCAGCATAGTATTTCATTGTGTAGATGTACCACAGTTTTTTAATCCACTCATCTGCTGTTGGGCACTTAGGCTGTTTCCAAATCTTAGCTATGGTAAATTGTGTTGCTATGAACATAGGGGTACATATATCCTTTCTGATTCGTGCTTCTAGTTTCTTGGGATATTAGATATCTCCAGTGCAGGGCACTCTACTGATCAGTGAGGGCACAGGAACGTTTAAGATATCCATGTATTTGACACAGTTTTAGTAAGAATTTCTACATGCGAGTGCAGTGAGGGCCCAGGGATATAGCACTATATCTATCCCTGCCTCCAAGGAGTGCACCCCTGTTGGGGGCTGGGTATCCATCCACAGAAGGAGACAAATAAGCCTACCAGGCACAATGCAGACTTGAGAGTGAGGCACATTCTCACTCTGGTGCTCACTCTGGGTGACCTTGAGCAATCACGTCACGCCTGTGTAACTCATTTTCTCTTCTGTGTCAAGGTAACAACCTCATGCAGTAAGTAGTGTAAGGTCAAAGTGAGATTAGAAGATATAGTTATGTAAAACCCCCAGTCAAAGGCCTCATAAATAGTAGAGTATGCCTACCCCTGGATCTCAGACCTGTGAGCCGGAAAAGGGGGTCTATGCTCAAGACGGGAGGCTTCCAGGGAGCTGTATTTGAATGGAACTTTGCAAAGTGAGAAAGAGAAGGAAGAATCCAAGGCCTGGGAAGGAGCTGAGCCAGGGTTTGGGAAGACAATGCCTGTGGCACTCAGAGAAGAAACCATAGCTATCCTTCGGACTAAAATCATCAAAGGCAGATTAAAATATCTCCAGTGAATCACCTTTGTTTTTTTGTAAGGAGTCCTGGGAGAGAGAGTGGGCTGCTATTTGGGGCCAAGGAGCCACCCGCTATCAGAAATTCTTCCTTGAACCTCAAGTATAATTCAAGGGTGTGTCTAGCAAAGGCTTTGCCTTCAGGCTGACCTGGTCATGCCCTTGTCCTAACAGCTGGTGATCATGGACAAATGACAAAATCACTTCGAGTTCCAAATCCCACTGTCTGAAATATGGAGAATAACAGCAATAGGATATGCCTACACCATTGCTCTGAGTATCCTATATAATAAAAGGCTAATATGCAAATCAACCGAAGAGGGGAATGACCGGTCACTATGGTGTGCACCGACCACCAGGGGGCAGACACTCAACACAGGAGCTGTTCCCTGGTCGTCAGTGTACTCCCACAGGGGAAGCACCACTCAGTCAGGAGCCAGGCTCATGGCTGGTGATCACAGTGGTGATGTATCAGGACTAAGAATGTCTGACTGTGTCAGTTGGACATCCCCTGAGGGCTCCTAGACTGTGAAAGGGCGCAGGACGGGTTGAGGGGCACCTCTGAGTACATGAATTTCTTGCACTGGGCCTCTAGCTACATATGTGGCATACAGTAAGCACTCAATGGATGCTAGTTTCTTTTAAAAAATCTTGGCCACCGGCAGATTGTGACTCAGTTGTTGAGTGTTGAACTATGAACCAGGAGTTCCTGGTCAGAGCACACGCTCAGGTTGCAGGCTTGCTCTCCAGGGTGGGGCATCCAGGAGGCAGCTGGACAATGATTCTCTCTCATTGTTGATGTTTCTATCTTTCTCCCTCTCCCTTCTCCTCTAAAATCAATAAAATTATATGTATATATTTTAAAAACTGTTGCCTTCCTTCCCTAGTGTGCACCATTTCCTGCTGAAATGACAGCTTCCACCCATCTCCTGAGCCTGTGACTGGGAGCTTGGGACCAGGCCTTGATTATTTCTGACCCCATGGACCTGGGGGGGGGGGTCACATAATGTTGTCTCTGAGGGTAAGACTATTGAATGTGGCAAACTTTGCATTGGCTGCATCTTCTTATAAGTGGAATCAGAATAGAGTGAGTCAGTTCAGGAGACCAGGGGATACACTAGTAAGTGGTGGGAAAAGCACCCCAGCTTTGGAGTCTTAAGTCTGAAATCCCTATTTTGCCCTTTTCCCTTTGGCCTTGACTTTGTCTTCTGAGAAATGGGGACACACACCATTACCTTGAGGGGTGATTATGGGGACAAAATGAGATAACCTGTGTTACTGTGTTACTTGACTATGAGCTCTTTGTGAATGGCTGACAAGGTGAGTGCTCAGTATACACTCTGCCGTCTCCCTCTTTGGGGTTTGGGGATGTTATGTACTTGCAGAACTAGAATGACCATTACAAGGTGGTCTCCCCCATGAGATAAGACCAAGGACCCTCCTACCTCTGCTCCCAGCCCAGGTGGGAAGGAGCAAAGGCTGTTCCTGTGCTGTGGAGCCCGAGTTGGTGCCACTCTGGTGCAGTCAGGGCTGTGGGTGAGCATGTCTGAAGATGGGTTCCACCAGCTCCACCAGGAAGCAGCTGGGTGCCGTGGGCAGCACCCGGGGCAGGCTGGACCTGGCTTCTCTTAGTAAAATGAGGATGTGTGCTTGGCAAATTAGACCTCTACCTGCAATGTCACTGGAGTACAAATGTGAACGCAGTTCTCCCTCTCTTTCCCATAGGGAGGCCATGTAAACAGAATGGACTGTAAACAGACCATTCTGGAATGGTGTGAATGTGTAAACAAATGCACAGGCACAAGAACCCAGAGGAGCAAGTGGCTTTCCTAGCCTAACATTCTTAGAAAGAGGAGAAGGCGGCTCTGGAAGTATAGACCTTGGTTGGCATCCTGTGGCCTCTTCCCAGGCATCTCCTCTAGAAGGAGCTTGGTCAGACAGGTCAGCATGACTGTCTTGTTTGAATGGCCCTCCTCCAGCCTTCCCTCTCCCCAGACTCCAGCTCCTCTTTTGCCAGAAAGATGTGCAATTACCTGCAGGCATTTTATTCTCCAACTCTACTAACTCCATCATGAAGGAGTCTCAGGGTCTCAGTTTCCTCATCAGACAAACTCAGTGACCTCAAGCAGCATTTCCAAGCCTTTTGAGACAGTGAACTTTTTCTTCAAACAAAATCTCTCATGAAATCCAAATATGTAAAACAGGAAAAGGCAGAGGTGCGTCTGTAAGTCCACTCTCTGCTGGTCACTCAGTTTGCCTGTTTCCTGCCTGGAGCTGTCTAGCAGGGTAACTGAAAATTATACACATTATAGAAGGGATGCATAGAAAGGCACCTGAGGCTGCGGAGTAATCTTGGCAGGCTTCTTGGAAGAGATGATGCCTAAACAGATCCTTGAAGGCGGAGTAGGCATTTATCATGGAAAGAGGTGAGAGGGAAGGTGCTCTAGAAAGAGAGGATAGGAAGAGCAGGCAAAGCTAGAATCTAAATGAAGAGACTGTTGGCAGATGTATGGGAACTGTAGTCATTGGGGAGCAGTGCATAGATAACTTAGGGAAGTAGAAGAGTCTAGAACTTGAGAAGGTAGCCCTTGATCTTGTGCAGATGATACCAAGTACCTTAAGAGTTTTGAGTAGGGAAATATGGTAGTTAGATTTTCAAATTACCATGCCAGTTGTTCAAATGGAAAAAGACATACAGGTTACAATTATTACAATAGCTTTATTAACTATGTTCCGCATACTCACAACTGTAATCCTACTTTTGCACAACCCATAGCAGATATATTTGGATATCATTCCTATACCAAGCAATTTGGTAATTAGACTGTGGGACTAGAAACCAAATCCCAGAAGCTACTAAGTGTCAAAGGGAATGAACTCATTGGGGACATTCTATGTTGTGCCACCCCCAGGCACTAAGTGCCAGGTACTCTCCCCAGCTCATTGCTAGCAACCCAGTTCTGCCCCACATGT
This sequence comes from Antrozous pallidus, assembly GCA_027563665.1. Lineage (NCBI taxonomy): Eukaryota > Metazoa > Chordata > Mammalia > Chiroptera > Vespertilionidae > Antrozous > Antrozous pallidus. The sequence goes on along the minus strand of CM050520.1, from coordinate 49,768,043 downwards.
TTCCTTGAGGGGAAGCACCCTCTGGTCGTGAACAACTGAGGAAAGCAGTATTAGAGGCCCCTGCAGGTGGCTAGGTGAGAGGGTATGCTGGCCTGTAAGGTGGCAGTGTTGGGTGCTGGGGAGAGAAAGATGGGGAGAGGGAGCTAGCAGGACTGTGGGGGCCTTTGCTTCTGTGTGAGGCCCAAGAAAGTCTGGAGTGGAACCTGCTGGGAGGAGAGGGAGGAAGGAAAGTGGGGAGAGAGAGGACACCCAGGGAGCCATAGGGAGAAGAGAAGACCCAGAAGCAGTTAAACCTGCTGGTTGAATTGTTTTTATACACGACACTCTAAAACCAAATAGATGCGATAAAAATCTAGTGGCCTTTTCATTAAACATGCCACAGAGGCCCCTTGTTCAGCAGTCCTTGTCAATCAGATCTTGGCCGTCGTCTCTTTCCCAGCCCCCCATCATTGGCAACTGTCTGGGAGAAAACAAATAACTACCAGGCTGGTATTTTAAGCAGAGCAACAAGGAGTGAGGGTGCTGCTGCTGAGTCCCGTGAGCCACCAGGACAGGTGAGGCTCCTGAGGAGGCCCATGTCCAGGAGGGGCTCAGCTGCAAGGCCCCAGAGAGGAGCTGTTCTCATCTCTGCTCAGTCACTGCCCCAGCCAGCGCTTATGTCTGCTTTCCTGCAGAAGCCCCCAGGAGACAAGCAGTAGAAAGGCTTTATTTTTGCTATTTTGCCCTCTGGAAGTGAAGGGGAAAGATAAGGACGCGTTCTCTGGCTGACTCTGGATACAACCACTTCATAACAGCAACATAGCATTCTTGTTAAATAACACGAATAGAATTAAACAAACATGGCTAATTAGCAGTGGCATTATTGCAGCACGAGGAGCTAAGACTATTGTGATTAATTAGTAATAGTAGCACGTCATGGCATGTTATCAACTGAGAGTTTGATAATAGCATTACTGTTAGCAGCAACTCTGGATCACATATCTATCTATATCCAGGCGAGTCTCAGCATTCCTGGGAGTTGGGTTGTATAAAACAGCCGTGAACACTGAATAAGTGAATAGTGAACTATTGCTCCTAGAAAAATAAATGTGTGTCCCTACGAGCTTCTGGCCACATTTTCACCAGCTGATCAATACATAATCTTTTCTCAGGTGTATTTATGTTTAAAAGCACCCTGTTAAATACGTAGTGATACGCTAACATGGAACTCACAGCTAGTAGTGGCATAACTCGTGCTGAACAAAGCTTATCTAATGCACATATTTTTTCAAAGCCCATCCCAGCCTTCATGCTTAGGAATACTAGATTGCACTTCAGCACTGCTTGGGGTCATTTTAAACAGCAAGATCACCAACAAAAAATGTGTAATGTGATACTAAATAGACCACGAAAAGAATAGTGTTTGCAGTGTGAGAGCTGGGAAAAGAACCAAGAACCTTGCCTTGTCTGACCGCAGCAGGCAATGCGTGCTTCTGAAACTCACATTTCCCAGTCTTGCGTGTGTCTGTGAGAGGCCAAAGGAGTGTAATAAGTATTCATTTGGGGGTTACCAAAAAGTTTCAGTGAGTAGGCAAATTTGAAAATCTATATTCCCCAAATGAGCATTGGCTATATCTTCTTTTACTCAAGCCAGTGACTCCCATCTTTTGGTATGGAAAACTAAGTGTCAAAGAGGTAAAGTGACTGTTCAAAGTCAGACCACTGGAAAGTGGTTCATTATAGGACACCAGGGGTCAGATAGCTACAAGCCATGGCCCAGTTGCCTCTTTTTGTAAATAAAGTTTTATTAAAACACAGTTAAACTCATTTGTTTGTATATTGGCTTTTGAGCTGCAATGGCAGAATTGAGTAGCCAAGAGGGGCCCACTGCACAAAATTCGTCCACTTGGGCAGGAGGTATTGGGGATCCCCCAGCCTAGCCTGTGCCTAGTCCCAGTGCAGAAGCCCCGAGATCCATCACCCCAAAGAGGTAGGCCCCACCCACTCATCCAGGGCTCCTTGATGGATTGGCTCAAAGAGGTAGGCTGGAGTCAGGTGTCCTTCCTCCATGCAGCATGGAGCTGTGGGACCTCAGGTCTCGCCATGCAAAGGTCTCCATCATCCCCACCTCGGGGCCATGCGGAGACCTCTGGACCCCCAGCACAGGCTTCCGCCAGGCCCCAAGCCTCCTGGTGATGGATTGCGATGGAGTGATGCAATTCCCTGATGTTGCAAGTTCTCGTCCACCCTCTCATTGCTGCACACACAGCCTGCTGATCAGTCATTACACATGAGGGCATCCTGACCATTTGCATATTACCCTTTTATTAGTATAGATATATACTAAAGGCCCGGTGCATGAACTCATGCACAGATGGAGTCTGGCCAGCCTGCCCCAATTGGGGCAATCGGGCCAGGCCAGATCGGGGGAGGGGCCATGGGTATTTGGCCAGCCCCAAAATCCCAGTTGAGGGGACAATTTGCATATGAGCCTTTTATTTTATATATATTAACATTCGTAACAAGAAGGGAATTCTACATGAATGGCAGTCTTTCCTAAGGAGACAATCTACACTGATAAAAGAGAAAGATTCAAATTGACTATACCTTCACAATGCCCACCAGCCAATCAGGAGTGAGTATACAAATTAACCCAACAAAGATGGCAGATTAATTTGTATACACAGGTGCCAAGTGGCCAGGGGTGGAGCGGGATGATTGTGTTGTCACCAACGTGATGCCACAGGCATTCCGCACGTCCTCAGCAGCTCCAGGCCTCTGGGCAGTGTGGGAAGGCAGAAAGGTGGTTCCATCCAGAGCAAAGGCAGTGCTGGCAGCCAGGGGAAGGAAGGCCCATTCTTGCATGAATCTTCATGCATTGGGCCTTTAATATATATATATTCTCATTTGAGGATATTTTTCCATTGATTTTTAGTGAAAGTGGAAGAGAAAGGGAAAGACAGAGAGAAATATCAATATGAGAGAAATATATTAATTGGTTACTTCCTGTATGAGCCTCAACCAGGACCCGGATTGGGGAAGCGCCTGCAACCAAGGTACATGCCCTTAACCGACATCAAACTTGAGATCCTTTGGTCCACAGGCCGACATTCCATCCATTGAGCCAAACCAGCAAGAGCAGATATTATATTATAGTCCACAAAGCCTAAACTATTCATTTCTGAGCCCTTTAATGAAAACTTTGCTGACACCTGTATTATCCAAAATTCTTTGTTTGAGCTCAGAGGGGAGAACATTCTCTTTGGTCCTACTACCAGAGTAGTTTATGCTTTCTCTAAATGCTTTGTTTTTCTCTCTTCAGCACTGGGAATTACATACCTGATTGTGTTTCCTTCTTCTCATTGATGTTAAGAAGCTCAGAGCTTCCCTGGCCAGTGTGGCTTCGCTGGTTGGGTGTTGTCCTGTGAACCAAAAGGCCACGATTAGATTACTGGTCAGGGCACATGGCGGGTTACAAGCATATTCCTCTATTTCTCCCTCTCCCTTCCTCTCTCTCTAAAAATCAATAATGAAAAAATAAATAAAAAAAAAAAAAAAGAAACTCAAAGCCTAAAAATGCTGGTGATTTCTGGCACTCACCTGGTGGGACTAGAAAGGATCTTCCATGTTGGTCCCACTAGAAGGAATTCAATGACCTCAGCCCAGTCACAAAGGTGACTGGTTTGGGGGATGGTTATATAGACTCTGGAGCTTTCAGATATAATGCAGTGTCTCATCTGGTATGCGGATGGGGATTCTGTATGAATGACAGTCTTCCCTGAGAAGAAAAAGACTTACTATCTGCAGATAATCTTTCTGGCTAACTCCCATTTGAGAACTTGTGCTAGGTACTAGGCTGAGTGCTGTACATGGTTTATATTCTGTATTCTCAGTAGTATATAGTACATAGGCAAGGAGAGTCTATACTGTAGAGCTAAGTGTGATTACCTCTTTATACAGATGATGTGACTTAATTCGAACCAAAGATCCTGACCAATTTGTCTTTGGTAACAAAGCAAGGGAATGACAGATTAGAGATTTGAAGCCAGTAGCAAATGAGAAGGGTATCTTGACTCCAAGACTTATTCCCCGATATTCCATCCTTCTAGATAGCTTACCCAGCATCGGCCTTCCTCCTAATAACCCTCAGAATTAGGAATGTGGGCTGCACAGTGAGGGCTTTCTGACATTCTTCTCAGGTGAGGACATTCATCTTTGGATTTGAACAGGGAGGGTGGCCTCTGCAGAACATTGGAGTGGAGTAAGGTAGGAACTATGTCTCTCGGAGATCAGCGAGGCTTTGTAATAGCCCAGGTGCATGATGGAGGTGGGCTGGATGCTGGTGCTGGGCAGTGTGGATGGAGAGACATGTGTAGGAAGAAGAACTGACAAGGTTCAATAACTGACAAGATTCTGTGCCTGACCACATGCGGATGGTGAAAAGGCAACAAGGTTTCTTCCTGGTTTCTGGCTCTAGTGCCTATGTGGATGGTGGAGTCATTCTCTGAGATTGGAGAGCAGAGCTAGTTCTGTGTGGTTGTCACTGAGCTTGTCACTCCCGCAAGATATGTAGAAGGTATCTCCCACAAAACTCAGTGGTACTGAGAGACAGAGAGCCCTTGTTTAATGAATGCAATGGTGTCAACTGTTTTTGTTTTTTGTTTTGTTTTTTGATGGTTACTCTTTCTAGGTGATTCTGAACGTCTTACCAATCTCCTTGGTCACTTCTACTCTGCCTGTAAGAAAAGTGAAAGCCAAGCTTTGGTCAATTCAGAGCCTCCTCTGTCTCTATCAGAACCAGTAAATACTTCCTGTCACACTGTTATTGCACCTGCTAAAGCCTTTAGCACGCAATGTGCACCAAGGGTTGTAACGACTCTATTAAGGAAGTCCCTGGTGAGACCAGCAGCAAAGAGAAGGCCTGTGCCTTCCAGGAGGATGGGGTTCTGGGGCTCAGAAGCTTACCGCCCTTCCTTCCCTGCCCCCACCATTCCTCTTCTCTAGTGGCAATGTTTGTGAATATTTATTAAACATCCGGGCATCAGGACCATGCAAGGCACTTTCCAGCACTAGCATAGAAGCCCCTGAGAGCAACCCTTTTGTTTGCTTTGCTCACTGCCTAAACTGTGCTTAATATGCTTGATACATATTAGGTGCTCAGGAAGTGTTACTTGAGGAGAAGAAAGACTGAATAAAGACACTTCCCTTTGGTGGAGAAATCTACCCATCTATTCATCCAGCATTTACTGAGCATGTCAGACCCTCAGTCAGGCCTTGGCAGCACAGAGAAGAGTTGCCCAGCCCTGTGCTCGAAGAGACTCACAAAAGAGACCAACTGGTCAAAAGATCACACACATACACTGGAGAAGTATTGCAATCAGAGTATGATCTGAGCACTGGGAGATCCAAAGAGGCACTGCTGACTCCATTGGGTGGGCTAGGGAGGGCTTTGCAGAGGAGGCAACATTTGACCTGGGACTTGAAGGATGAGTAAGAGTTCCCTGATGGGCAAATAGAAGGGCATCCAGCTAGAGGAAATTTGTGGGGAGGGAGCTGAGATAGTTGCTCTGGTCATTTACAAGGAACACCCTGAGCAGAGGGTCAGAGATGGGAATAGTATATCTTTCAAGACCTGGAGGAAAAGTAATTTTTTATCTCAATTCTTACTCCCTCTCCATGTCTCATGGTATCATTATACTAGAACAGGGGTTGGCAAACTGCGGCTCACGAGCCACATGAGGTTTGCCGCTCTATTGACTAATGAGTTTGCCAATCACTTACCTAGACTCTCGATTCCAATAATTACAGGCTGTTGTTGTTCCTTGTGATTAAGCCCCAGTGGCAGTTGTCGGCAAACATCGGCTAGCGAGATGCATGTGGCTCGCGAGCTGCAGTTTGCCGACCACTGTACTAGAAGATGATGAGGCGAGGGGAAGAGAGGAGGATAGCTTTTATTGGAGAAAGATCTTGAAAAAAAAATCATAACCAAGGAAGACACAGCTACATACATGAAAGAAAAAAGAAAGTAGAACAGCTCAGTGCTCACTTTCCAATAGGAAATATAATATTTGAAAATTTCAAGTAGTCACATTAGAAAGTGAAATGATACAGGTGAAATTAATTTTAATAATATATTCTGTTTAACACATATATTCAAAATATATACTTATGACATTTAATTAACATAAAATGTATTTATGAAAAATTTAAATTGCTTTCTTGCTCCTTCCTTGAAATGTGATGTGTATTTCACTCTTAACAGCACACATCAATTTGGACCAGTCTCATTTCAAGGGCTCAATAACTACATGTGGGGAGTGGCTACTGTTTTAGACAGTCAGGCTAGACTCATGAACTCTTCATTACATGATGTGAAATTGGGATGTTTGGGGTTTACCCATTCCCCGTTCATGCTTATCTGTCCCCCATTTATTCCTCCATACAGCCTTTATTGAATGTCCACCCTGTGCCTGTGGCTTCTGATGTGGAATCAAAAGAGAAATGGTGTATGTCATGGGCAAGTGTTATGCGTTACAGGTCAGTGAGCTAGCATCTTGGAATGGGGCCCTGGAAACTGCTGTTCATTAGGGGTCTCAAGCTGGGGCCTGCCGCCAATGTGTGGCTGGCAGATGCTTTGGATCTGGCCATTTATATTTTCCTCAGTCTCTTAAAAACAATATAACCTGGCAGGTGCGGTACTTAGTAACTTTGCCCCATACCCGGGTTACGCCTTAGGTTTCCTTTGGGCCTACTGCAGAGGTGAGTTTGAGAATTCTCCAAGAAACCCCATGTGTTGATAAGACCAACGGTAGAACGGACATAGAGAGCAACTATGGTTGGCAATTCCTGCTTATGTTCTAGAATCTGGAGCACATTTTTGTTGTTGTTAATCTTCACCCAAGGATATCTCTTCCATTGATGACTGGAACTGAGATCAAACCTGCAACCCAGCCACCACATGCCCTTGACCAGGAATCAAACCTTAGACCCTTCAGTCTGTGGGTGGATGCTCTAACCACTGAGAAACACTGGCCAGAGCAGGAGCACTTTTTAAACATACCGTTTCCTGGGCCCCATCCTCAGCAACTTTGATTCAGTTGATCTGACATGGGGATGGAGACCAAGTAATGTTTAAAAGCTTTACTGGCGAATTTAGTCGCTTCTAACATCCTAGGCTGTTTGTTTTGGCGAGGGTCACAAAGTCTGCAGCCTCCTAACTCCCACTCCACTGCTGTTTTCCCCAAACAGCACTGCGGGCAGAGGGGCCCTCAGAACCTTCCTGAATATTCAGGAGGCGTCCAGCTTGGAGCAGGGGCAAAAGTCTGGAAGCCCTGTGTTGCCTCTTCAAGAACAAAGCCCTTGTCAGTTCACCACTCTGGGAAAATTGCCAGGCTCAAGTATTAGTAATAATGCTTTTGTTTTTTTAAATGCTTTATAATTGCATAAATGAAGCTTACTTTCTCCTCTTTAATGGTAATGAGGCTTATGTGACTGATTGGTTGGTTCAATAGAATACTCCCATTCCTTTACTGAGAAAACAGGGAAGCCAAATGGTGGATGCTGGGCGCCAGTGGCTTGGGGTGGATGGTAGCCGTCCCAGCCACATTTAGCGTGGTCCTGGCACCTCAGGGAGAAGAAGGGCAGCACGGGTACTGACACAAAAAGGCGACAATCAACTGGAGGAAGCTGGCCCTGCATTTTCCTGTAGAATATTCCAGCTTTTTCTATTCAGACTCCGCAGTGCCCATTCTTTGAGGACCTGTGAGAGATGTTTCTCTGGGGTTTTAATACCAGTAATTGTCGCATGGGGCTAGTGCTGTGTATACACCTGCAGACACTGGGAATGCTGAAACTGATCGTGTTTGCTGCTGGTAAACTCAGATCCAAGCATGTGTCCTACCAACAGCAAGTGTACGACAGGAGTGATAACAACATTTCACATTTGTTGAGTATTTACCATCCACATGGGCTCCTTGTTCCATAGTTTCTGCAAACTGCATGTTCCTGAAACACTCTGCTGCAGAGCTCCGGTTTCTAAATCAATGCCCTTGGGTAATAAGGCAACTCGTTTACATCGGAGTTCCCTGTGCTGTGAATAATGACCTTACTCCACTGGGTTTGTTGTGTCGTTTGTTGGTTCCCAGGCTCTCTTGATCTACAGAGGGGGCCGGCTAGACCTGGCTGCTGCCTCCAAGTTGGCTGTGAACTTCAGCTTGCTTTTCCTGAGCCCAGAAACAAAAATCCTGCTGTAGCTACGAATCACAAGACTGGAGCCAAGCCCTGATGGGGCCCACTGTGGTCGAAGGCTTCGCACTGTCACTCACTGGCTCAGAGACGCAGGGTAACAGGAGGACTTTTATTGGTCACCTGCCTTCCTGCAAGAGGCTTCTGATAGACAGCAGATGGAGAGACGTGGGAGTTAATGAGGTCGGCCTTCTGGCCAAATGCTTTCTGTCTTCCTCTCATCGCTGAGCCCATTGGAAAGGAATGTTATAGTGGGCGGGCAGGGCAGGGTTAGCTAGATAAGCTGAGGTTTCGCCAAAGATGTTGGGGTGGAGAAGCAAGGATTAGTATGCACTTCAACTCAATTCAGTATTTATTAAGCCGCTTCTATATTAGCCACTTGATGTATCACCCCAGGTTTTCCTAAAAAATACCCTTCCCTCGCCTGGCCAGCATGGCTCTATGGTTGAGCGTCTTACCTATGAACCGGGAGGCCATGATTCAATTCCTGGTCAGGGCATATGCCTAGGTTGCCGGCTTGATTCCCAGTGTGTTGCATGCAGAAGGCAGCTGATCAATGATTTTCTCCCATCGTTGATATTTCTGTCTCTCTCTCCCTTCCTCTCTGAAATCAATAAAAATATATTTTTTAAAAAATACACTGTAGTTATCATTTTCTTATTTTATGGCTAAGCTAAGCTACTTAAAAGACACAGAGATGTTAAGTAACTTGGTCCAGATCACACAGTCAGCCTAGGGCTTAGCTGGGATTTTGGGATTTGAATCTAAGTCTCTCTTTCTACCTAATACACCCAGCTGGTTTTCCATGAAGATCTACCACTTGCTGTGTTATACATTCCTTTGCAAATTGTTTTCATCTTAAGGGTTTAAGTCCGAAGTTTCTCTTTTTTCTGTAGTGAGGAAATGGGGCTGGGAAAGGGATCGATCTTCAAAGCATTGGAGGAAATGGAGGAAAGGAGCAGTTTATACTTATAAAATTTTGTTTTCAGTTCTGGCCAGGGGTAGTCGTCATTTAATGGTCAGGGCTGGCGTCCACTTCCTTGGGGGCTCCCTGCCCCAAGCCAGGTGTTCTTTGTGGAATCTGGTAATTTTCATAGAAAAGTCCAAATTGGAGTGTCAGACCTATGGCTGGTCTCCGCGAATAAAGCTCATAGAAGGACAAGGGAAACCGCCAGTAAATTGTGCCACACAGCACTTCCCTGCTCCACAGCCTCTCCATGTTCTCTCTCAGAAGTGCCATGATGCAGGCCTCCATACTGCCTCCATTGTATGGGTGAGAACACTGAGCCGCCAAGAACACTTGCCCAGAGCAGAGCTGGGCCCCATTCTGTCTACAAAGATACAAGCCTGGTGCCTGGTCCATGCGGGCACTCACACACAAACCATCATAACTTCTGGTTCCTGGCTGGGAGGTTCTTCTCTCCCTTCACACCATCTCTGCCTCAAGAAAAGGCCATCTATCCTGAAGGCTGTTTCTCACATAGATAAGACAACTTTGCTGGGCTGTGACCTCACGTTCCTCCACTGGCGCCTTTGGAGTCTCCCTGGACCAGGCACATGACTTGCTTGCATCCGTCCAGAGGTTGTAAGAAACCGAATGTTGCAGCATGACATCCTTCTCTGGAGGGGCTCAGGGGCTTGCCCCAGTGTTTGCCTCTGGGGGCCAAGGAAAAAATTGGAGAGGCTATAAAGAAAGAAGGCACTGGCCTTTGTTTTGTCAAGATCTATGTTTTTAAACAGTTTCATTCCAAAACGCATAACATCCTTTTTCCTAAAAAAAAAAAAAGCAAATCTGTGAGCCACCATGACCTATGGTGCCCACAGCTCTCAAGCTGTGTATTTCCCACCTGTCCTGGGGCCCAATGGAAAGCGGGAAGAGCCTTTCCCAGGTCAATGGGATGTGGCTCAAGTGGAGCTAAGGATAGGCTGAGCTAGGGCAGTGGTCGGCAAACTCATTCATCAACAGAGCGGTAAATCGCCATTCTCGAGCTGCATGTGGCTTGTGAGCAGCAGTTTGCCGACCACTGGGCTAGAGGTTCTGACACAAGCCAGGCCAAGAGGGAAGGGCAAGTGGGAATAGGGAGGGACCCTCAGATGGTTGAGAGTATGTGAATTCCAGTAGGTGATGGGGCCCATCCAAGTAACGAAGAGGGGTGAGGAGCTGGGTGGAGGAAGGGATCCTAGGAGGGCACCAGTGTTTGTTGAGTGCCCGTTATATGCCAAGTAGATTTTCTACATGGTTCCCTTTATGTATTCCTCTAATAACCCCATGAATTTTCAAGATGAAGAAGTAGAGTCTCACAGTCCCCAGGTCCATAGCTTGTCTGAAGCAGAACTGAGAGCAGAGCCAGGTTTCCGATGCCAGAGCTGGAGATGGGGTATGGAGGGAGCCACACAGCTGACATCGCTGCCAGCAGCCATCACATGCTGTGTGCTGGGAAATCAGAGCCACATGGCCTTGAAGTAGGTTGGGCTTATTCAGACACACTGCGTGTATTATAGGTACAGGCCAGTGCTGCCCAATGAAGTAACTACATTGGCTACTTAAACTTCAATGAGTTCAAGTAAAATAAAATTTAAAATTTGACATGTGCCGCAGTTCAAGTGTTTAATTTTACATGTGACTAGTTCCGTGTTAGACAGCTTGGGCTCATAGATCTTTCGGTCACCCCAGAAGTTCTATCGGACAGCACTAGTCTAGAGAGTTTCAGATCCAGCCAAACAGGATAGTGAGTGGTTTAAATTACCTCATTCTGATCCCAGCTGAGGTCTGATGAGACGGGTGTGAACAGACCCCTCCTCTGGGTGCTGTGGTAGCTCTGGAGTGCAGATTCCTGTGACCTTGGTCATGTGTCCAGCTCTTTTAGTCTCTCTGTCTAAGCTTGTTAGTATCGGCTGTGTGTCCTGCAGCTTCCCCCGATTGAGGATCCCTGATTTTCTGAGTCAGCTCCAAAGTCATATTTCATTCTACTGTGCCTTTTAAAACACTTAATTTCAATTATCTTATTATGAACAGAGCCTACCACAAACATCAGAGGCGTTGGTGAAATCATAGCTCTTTGAAGAAGACAGACAAGTAGACAGTCAGTGTAGCCTTCTGATAATGTTTATTAGAGGCAGGCATTTATTCATTCATTAATGATTTAGAAACCCACTGTGAGCCAAGCACTGTGGATACCAACAGAGTGATATTAAAGGGAGGAGTGGCCATTTTCTAGGTAGGCAGGGAGAAAGTAGACATGGAATTGAGCATGAACAAGGTTACAGCCCCAGTGCTACGTGGTCAGGGGGCTTCCTTGGATGCTGAGAATCATGACGGTCACAGGGAGGATCTGCATACATCCAATGTTCAAGGCCACAGTGCAGCCTTGAGACAGTGAGCAGGATGATGAACCTGCCCTTAGGCTGAGAATCTTAAGGCTTTAGGGAAAAGGCAGCGTCAGGATCACCTTTTCAATTCTTTCATTTTGCAGATGATGAACCTGAGGCCCAAAGAGAAGCAAGAAACATTGGGACTTGGTGGTCCTCCAGTCCCAGGCCACCAGCTCTCAGGCCAGGGCCTTTCCTCCCCTGTGTTTCATGCTTAGTCCACATTCCTTCCTACTGTGTAACCTGGCCACTCAGCACGAGGCTAACTCAAACCCCAGTATCCTTACAGAACGTAGGTCTCCGAGAAGGATGGCACAGAGCAGAGTCAGAGATAGTGAGACAGGACTCAAGGGCACTCCTTAGACACAGAGTGTAGAGTCTGTGAGTGTTAACTCAAGCCCGACAGCCAGGGCTGGGATCCCAACTCTGCCACTCACTTACTATATGACCTTGGGTGACAACTTCATTTCTCTGACCTGCAAGACTAAAGGGAGGAATAAATAAGTTGTGATATCTCAAACCTGTAGAAGATGATCTGGCACAGTACAAGTCCTATGACTGACTGTGTCAGGGCTGAGTGAATATGATTTTCCCCCTGCCCATCGCTGGGTCTGTGATCTGACATGTACACTATGAGGACACAGAGACAAGAGGTTTGGATTCATAGAGCAACATAGCAAACCTTGAATCCATGGTCTGTATGCACTGTTTCTGACTAACTCAGTGCACCTGCTGAAATTTCCTGTAGAACTCACCCTGTTTCTTCTCACATTTTCAGTAATTTTAGTATTGGGCTTATTTCCCATATTAGAAAATAAATGAGAGAAAACTACATTTTATTTTAGTAACTGACTCAGACCTTGAGTAAGAAAATATGGCTCCAAATAATTTCCTCTTAGTGATACATAATTTCCTCTCTCTCTCTCTCTCTCTCTCTCTCTCTCTCTCTCTCTCTCTCCCCCTCTCTCCCCCCTCTCTCTTGCTCTCCATCTCCCCTTTTTGAAATATAATTCACAGAGCATATCATGTACAATTCAGTGGCTTTTAGAAGACTAACAGTATTGTGAAGCCATCACCACAATGAATTTTAGGACATTTTCATCACCCCAAGAAGAAACCCTGATCCATTTGCTCTAGTACTTCATGGGATTGTGGGATGATCGTTAAATGAAGAAATACATGTGATCAGGCCTCAGTTCAAGGCCAGGAACACAGTTGGTGCCTAATTAAGGTCTGTTCCTCAGACCTGGACACAGATTTTGGTGCAGGTTTGTGAGGCGGAATTCCACAGCTTCCTCCACCCCAAAACATGAAGGCAGCTCTCTCAGGTCCCCTCCCAGCAGCTCCAGGAAGCTCCGCTCCCTTGCAGAGAGGCCCATTGCGGAGTGTGGCATTATGCTCAGACTCAAGGCAGGAAGCTGTTGGGCATAGAGTTCAGCAGAGGGAGAGGTATTATTGACCATGGAATTTCCCCCTCGCAGGTCCAGTCTGCATGGCTCATGTCAGTCATTACCCAGTAGACAGTCTCCCTCTCGACACCTGGCAGGTCAAGCCAAATAGGGACACTGGCCCCTGTGCCTCAGGCAAACTGTCAGTCAGGACAGCCAGCTGAGAGCCCAGGTGATTACAGACTACTTAGCTGCACTCTGAAAGTGGCTTCATTTTCTCCCTTTTCTTTTTGCCTTTGAAAAAGTAGAAATGCCAGGCTCAAAAAACATCATTTTTATAGCCCAGTTGTCCCTTGGATCAAGGAGCTTCTAAGAAAGGAATGAAATGGCTCAGGGGAGGACTGGGCATTATCTGAGTTTGGGTCTGGAGAAGAGCCTCAGGCCCCTCTGTGTGGAAAAGCAGGGGGCTCAGGGAGGGAAGTAGAGACCCTCTGGTGATAACAGGGGGAGGACAGCTAGGGAGAACCTTGAGCCAGCATCAGGAGATGAGTAATCTAGGGAAGAAGAAAGGAGCTAAATTAAAGCAAATGGTGATTCTCTGATTCCACAATCACATGTCAGCTACAGGAGACCCTGGCTGTATACAGGTCACAAGGAGGACAAGTCACAGGGCCCACCTTGAGGGGCTCTGTGGTAAAAAACAGGCAGATCTGGATTCCATGGGTTTCATGATTCTACGACCTTACATAAATATATACTTTGAGTAGCCTCACTTTACTCTTTTGTAAAATGGGGCTATTCATATCTAAATTTGTAAGGTTATTGTAAGAGCTAAATGAGATCATTGACAGGTATTGTAAAAGCTAAGCACATTACCAGGTACACGAATGTGTTCATTAAAGAGCTGCCCCTATTATATTGCCTATATATGATGTTGAGATGTAAGTGAGGCACCAGGAGCAACATTTAAGGAGGCACTCACTATCAGGGTTGTTCAAGTATAGAGGAGGCACTTGAGAGTGAGTAGCTCCTTAAATTTTTCATCCTTGGTGCCTCATTCACCTTACCCACATCCCTATCTTGATGTTATATGATGATTGAAAGTTACTACCCATTCAGTGATGTTCTTCATGATATTATATTTTTGTCACAATATCTACTCTCTCAGGAAACAGTTGTACTACTATAGGAGACAATATTTGTTCAGTCTACACAAAGTTCACAACTCTCCATATAAAGCCCCTGCCTTCTAGTCACCCACTGTTTTCCAAATGATAGCACTCAGCCTGTCTCAATCTAATTCTTAACCATTTCCTGTACCACAGGGGTGTGTAGCTGGTGTACCCAGAAAGTGGCCACAAAGATGGCACAGAGCTGTGGATCTTACCTGGTAACTACAGTACATGATAACTAAGGACAGTTCTTGTTTGTTTTCATTTTCTTCCCAGTGGCCAGTGACATGTTGACTACATAGTTGGTGTTTTATGGAAACTTAGTAATTGAAATAATGGATGTAGGAATAGTGATGGATGAATGGATGCATATAGGAAGAGACATGGATGCATGAATGTATGAATGGGTAAATAGGTATATTTCATGAGAATGTAAATTATAGGAATGCAGGGATTTTCATCTATTCTGTTCATTGAGGTATGTACAATTCCTATTTATTGGTGCATAGTAGACACTAAATATTTCTTGTCAAATTGGGTGAATAGCTGGATGAAAGAGCATATGAATGGTAGATGGATGAATAGATGAATAAATGAATGAATATGAATTTACCTTTGAATAGTACTCCACACTTTATGTCCTTTATCTTAATCTTCAGCCAACCTGTGCAACGTTGTCTGGTCAGGTACATAACTGACCAAACCCTCCTTTGGACTAAACAGTGTCCTTACAATCCTATGTCTGTCCTAGGAATACCCCCCAACTCCTTTAAGAAGTATGAGCTCACTGAAGCCAGGAAATGAACAGTACTCATTTTGCCAGGACTGAGCTCAAAGCTGCACTAGATAGTCTATATTTGGAGACAAAATAAGTTTGATCATAGCCATTTGCAATGAGACAGAGAAGTAATGGAACTATCCCTGGCCACACATCTCATGGGTGGTAGAGCCAGAATTGAAACTCAGCTTCAGATTGCTCATCTTGGGCCTGTTTCAGATCAGATGAGCGAGAAGATGATTCATGTGAGCAGTAGGCAGCTCACACGAGTAAGTGACAGACCTGTCATTCTAGCAGCTGATGGGGGACACTTGCTTAAAAATGACAAGCAGCTTTCCCTGGATCTGTATGTTTGAAATAACTGCATCTGCCTGAGTCCCTGGATCCATTAGCTGGTGAGGATTATTCCATGTGCACCACAGCCTGGCCATGTATTGGTATTTAATGGAGTCACTGCCAGCAAAGATTCCCTGGTGCGGGAGGCTGATAGGATTTAGAGATACAGGCAGGAAATGCCTCACATTAGAAGCCTGGTGTTTGACAAGCCCAGACCACTTGTGATTACTGCAAACTTGACCCTCATGGAAAAAAGTTCTGTCCTGTCATCACCAGCCCAAGATTAGAGGTTGTGTGGAGCTGTGAATGGGAGTTAACCTTTGGTTTTGCAAAGACTTGGGTTTGAATGTAGGCCCTGCTGCCCACTAGCCTGGGGCAGCAGGAAAAGGGAAGGAAGTGAATGCTTTTCCTGCCACCCCATTTGTATTAGGCCCCTCATACTGGTATGGAGGTGCATCGGGTTATTTCATCCTTCCCATAGCCCTGGCAGGGGGAAGGGAGGGGCATGTGCTGCTGTCTGCCTTTGACACATGAGGAAATTAAGGAAAGTTATGCATCATGACCATGGTCTCTCCATCGCCACTTGGTAGAGAGACCCATATGTCTGACTCCAAAACTGTTTCCACCTTAGCGCATAACAAGCCACCAAACCTCTCTCTTCATCATCATTAATTCAAAGGGGATGATACCAAATTTTCCATCCCACTCAGTCTGTGCCATGAATAGAGATACCTGGCACCTCCCAGGTGTTTTCAGGGAGAAGGCTCATGGTCTTCAACCTGAGCGTGCTCTCATTATGCACACTGTCTGTACCCATGATGCTGGCAGAGTCTCAGATGGCAGGCCTTTTGAACAGTTGCCAATATCTCAACCCTTCTAATTAAAAGCACATTATCTGTGATGATTTTTAATGACAGCATTTGTGGAGTCAAGATACTCTTTGGTCTCAAGTTGAGTTTGAAGTTTTCCCTCCTGAACAGAGCATGCAATGTAATGGTCAGGTGGAGACTGCATGACCTGCTCTGGGAGCCTGTATATTCTCTTTTATTCCAGAAGTCTTTATGGGGATGCTCTGCCTTCCTGGCAGATGGTGTGGCAGCTCTTTTTCCAAAGCCATGTGCCACCTTTCCTCATGCATTACTTCTATTGTATTAGCTATGTGTGTGCTCCTCCTCGCCCGCTACCTTTATGAGGTGCAGGTGACAGAAGAAAGTAGCCCAGAATTTGCTGGTCATGGTTGCTGTCACGCTGCAGGGAGCAACGCTGGCTGGTGTTCTTCCTCCTGACTCTTGGTTCCTCCCACTTCCAACTGAGGACTTTATACCTGCAGATGTGGTGAGCTCAGGACCTCAGTCCAATTCTGACTGGAAACCAGAGGAGATTAAGGAGCAGCATCCTGAGCCATGGGTTTACATGGATTCATCAAAATGTTCTTGTTACTTCTAAATAGGTTTGGAAACATTTTAAGTATGTTCTTTAAGAAGGCACGATGCTCTTTGGGAGATAGCACCCAGTTCTTGAGGCTTGCTTCTGGGCCGGCATAGATCCTAGGCCCCAGTCTTATAACTTAGACCTAGTTCCTTAGTACACGAAACAACATCCACCATGACTGTCCTTCTGTGTCTTTCCAGCCCAGCTCCTCCCACATGGGTATGTCCTTTGCTTGGAAAAGCTGAACTCCTGGCATTCCTGCCTGCCTCCCTGCCTTGTCTCCCATGCCCATATCACACTAATTCCTCCTTATCCTTTAAAATACATCTTGGGATTGCTTTCCTCAAAAATATTTTGCCACTGATCCTGGCTAGAGGAGAGACCTCTGCTCTCCTTACACTACATCATGTACAGATCCTATTCCACAGCGTGTGACAATTGGTGTTGGTGTGTCTAGGTATCTTACCATGTCTTAGGCACCATGGCAACCCCACAGGGCCTTGAAGAGTCCCCTATAATGACATAGATGGATGATTGAAGGCAGAAAGGGTTGATTAGCTTCCTTCTCACTCCCAAGCCACATCCTCAGAAAGTCTGATAGCCCAATGGACGCCATGAAATCTAAAGGGGGCCAGTGTGAGGCTCCAAGTCCAGGAATAAGACCTTTAGGAGTTGGAATCCATGAGGCAAAGTAATGGGTAAAGGACAAGATTCCTAACAGTTCCAGACACATCTATCATAGACAGGGTCAAAAACCAATTCGCAGTAAAAACTTGCGAAGTGGTTCTTTTGCAGTTGGCACTATTTTGCAAATATTCATTGATTAGTTTCTCAGTAATATAATCACATTGTCAGATCTCAAAAGTTTAGGGTTGGACAATCCTAGCATGAGATTCAGGTTCTTCCAATTCCTAGAGTTGTGACCACAGGCAAATCAGTGATTCTCTCTGAGGATCTCTATTCCTCTGAAAAATGAGGACAGTAAATGGGGCAGTAAATGGTAAGTGCAGAGAACTGATGAAACACAAAACGTGGTCATTGAGGGAAGCTGAATGAAGATCAGAGTTTCAGGAAACCAATAAGGGATGTTACAGCAGCTCAGAATGAACTAAAACAAGGAACTGTTAGCATGTCTGGCCTAAAAGGGCAGGAGTGGGAGCTGTATCTGCAGGAGAGCATGCTGGACTGGAGCCACGGCTTTAGGAAGAAGAAAGAAACCACCGCCAACTCAGAGCCCAGCAGGCAGGGTGGGGGAACAAATGCCAGCCTCTCTTCTCTCCTGCCCTCTGAGACATACACCTCCCACTGGCTAACTCCAACCAGGAGTCAGAGGGAAAAGAATATTATTAGTAATACCCCAAAAAGGTCAGCCACTGGGGCACAAAATAGTGTAGAGAAGGAGGAGTAAACAGAATATCCTATCCAGCCCTGGTTGACACCCAGTAGGCTCTCACAATGAAGGCTGCTTCCTTCCCTTCGCTTTTTAACACCTCAACTTCTATAGAAAAAGCACAGAAGAGAAGATTAAACAAGTCCAAGCATTTCTTATGGGTCCTCAGAAGAATGTGTCAGGGACAAATTTTAAATGGAAAGAAAGAATAAAGGATTTTTTAATTTTGATTATCTGTGGATTTCTTTTATCCACCTTATCTCTTTCTACCAGCAGTTGGGATCAATGAAACCACATTGCTCTTCGCTCACTGCTGCTGTTCAAGGTGCTGAATGTACATCAAAACTGTGTTTGTAAGGGACTGGACACTGGAGTTTTTAATTCTAGTTTTATTTTTACATGTGATCTAATAGAGTCACATGAATCTTGGTTGGTCAGCTATCGCCTGACTTGTGAAATAGGTCAGCCTTTCCAGGAGGACTTCTTTGAACTTCTCCACATACCCCCACCTGCCTACCTGACTACAATCTTGCAGGAATCTCTATGAGATACTAATAAGGTGTCACAACAATGAGAGACCAGACTGAGCATCCGCATTGTTTCATAAACAGGCCCCACTGTGTGCTGGGCACATTGCTGGGTGCTGATGGTAAAGGAGACAGAAGCCTGTGCTTCTCAGCTTAGAGTCTAGGGGAAGATGAACTTGGACACTTGAGATGGAAAAATTGCAGGCATCTTTAGTTTTCTCCCTGAATGTGCCTGACTGCAGAAGGATTGCCAGCCCCTCCTCAGTGGGTAAATCTTTCCTGGCACCCATGGGGCCACTGCCCTTGCTCCTTAGCCCAGGGGAAATCTTTTGTTGGCTCTTCCCACAGCTCTCCTGGCATTCCTGCCTCTGTATCTCAGTTATCTAGAAAATGGACTATGTGCTCCTTGGACTATGAGACTTTGCTTCTGTCCCCTTCATAGCTTTCAAGGCTACACATAAGAAAGCTGGTGGTGTGGCTCACTTGGTTGGATATCATACCGTGCATGGAGAGGTCACCAGTTCCATTCTAGTTTGGGCACATGCCTGGGTTGAAGGCTTGATCCCCAGTAGGGGGTGTTCAGAAGGCAGCCGATCAATGCTTTTCTTATCTGTGTTTCTCTCTCTTTCTCTCTCTCTTTCTCATGCTATCTCTCTCTCCCTGTCTTCCTCCATCCCTCCTTCTCTCTCCCTTCTCTAAGAAATCAATAAAACTATATATTTTAAATCTATCCTACAGTAACATCCACTGTTTCCTTTCTACTTCCCAAGCCCCAGTTTCTTCTTTTCTGATTATCCCTAGGAGAGAACAACTCCCACTTTCTAAAAACAAACAAACAAAAAAACATGCAAAGCATTTCATCTCCCCTGCCATGTCCCTTCCTGTACACGGGGCTGCTTCCACTCATGTGTGTTACTCTCCCATCTCAGCTGGGTCACTCACACCTCACCTGCCTGGCACTTGAATACATTGGAATTAAAACATAATATAATACATATATTGTAACATTCATTGGATTTTGAATATGTATAAGAAAAACAGAAATGGCCTTTGATGTCATTACCCAGATAACTAATGTTAATTTTTAAAAATATATAGATGTGCATGGTGTGAAGTACAGGAAGATAAAGCAAAACACGTAAGTCACCTTAGCTTCCTAGTTGCCTTTCACCAAAGGCAACCACTATAAAAGAGATCCCTTTGATTCTTGAAGGGAAAAAAAAAGTTTTTTTACACCAAAGAAGTCATTGTACCCACTGACTGCCCTTGTCTTTTTCCCTGGACAACATATTGCGATGTTTCTCTCCCAGTCCCTGCAGAACTAACTCACTCTTGTTCACTGCTGCATATTCTTCCATTGTCTGCATGTGCCTTCGATTGTTACCTTATCCTCTGTCGGTAGATAGAGTGATTTCTAGTTTTTTGCTACTATAGATAACTCCTTTGTGAATTTGTGATATGCCTATCTTAGCATATTTTGAGGTGGGTATAACTAGAGAGTAAATCCCTAAAAATAGGACCAATTCCAAAATATGTGTATACTTAAATTTTGGCGTGCATTGCCAAATTGTCCAGCAAACATTGCAGCTGTGCTCCCATCCACAGTATTATAAGCATACCCCTTTCCTAGCAGTAGATACTGGAAATTATCAAGCTTTTCCATTTTTGTCAGCCTGATGGGAGAAAAAAAGTGGTGTTTCATGGTTATTTTTATCTACATTTCATTAATTATCAGTGTGGACAAACATCTTTTCATATGTTTATTAGCTGTTTTTATTTGTTCTTCCCTGAATAGACTGTTCCCATCCTTTGTCTATTTTTTTTCTCCTGCACTAGAAATAAATTTTAAAATGTTTTGTGGAATCAAAAGCAGGGTCCAAATCTCCAGGGTTTTAACTTTATCATCCATTTTATTTCTGTTTATTTTGAGATGGTACATCTCAGGGAGGAATGAGGATCTGAGCATCTTCATCCGCTGCTACTTGGACAGGGAACACTCTGCAGCCTCTCAGAAGAGTCTGCCCATTCACAGCCCAAGGAGAACAAGGCAGTTACTTATTTAGCATCTCAGTGGTTTGGAGGAGGAACTGTCCTCGGCAGCCCTGCTCCAGCAGCTGCTCAGCCCCAGGCTCTAAGACACGGACCAGCTGTGGGACTCTGTGCCCTCCATTTAGATGAGGGCTTCATGGACCACCCATTGTGAACCTCCAGAGATAACATCCTTGACACCACCTGCTGGACCATGAAGAGCACTAGCCTATCAAGAACCCTGACAGACTGTAATTATTTCCACTCCATGCAGGTTTTTTCTCTCCCCTGTCCCCAACCCGGCATGAAGCAGATTCATTTTCGGGGCAAGCTATTTGTATAGCAGACATCTCATAAAAGGAAAATTAGCCTTTTGGGATACATTGATGAGTTTGTTCTGGCCTTGGGTGGTCGGCCCTAAGGGAGAGTTTGGGCAAGGGCAACTGTTGTCTTTGGCCCAGTAGGTGGGTTGTTATTCATCCATCCATTCACCCAACAAACTTTTGTTGAAAGAAGTTTGGTGTAGATACAGTGGTCGCCAAACTGCGGCTCACGAGCCACATGCAGCTCTTTGGCCCCTTGAGTGTGGCTCTTCCACAAAATACCACGGCCTGGGCGAGTCTATTTTGAAGAAGTGGCGTTAGAAGAAGTATAAGTTTTAAAAAAAAAAGGCTCTCAACAGAAATTTCAATCGTTGTACTGTTGATATTTGGCTCTGTTGACTAATGAGTTTGCCGACCATTGGTGTAGAAGGTAAAAGTTTGGACCTGACAGATAGAATAAGCCTCAGGTGTTGAACCTACTCTTGTGGGACACTGGGCAAGTTACATTACCTCTTGCTTCTTGGAGCCTCTGAGTTTCCTTAGGGGGCCACAGTGCCTTCTTTAAAGTTATGCAGTCTGTTGAATAATATGGTGACTTTTGCCACAATCATACTGCATTGATATGCTACTTGAAAATTCAGTAGCTTAAAACAATAATTTATTCTGGCTCATTTACTGGGTCATCAGCTAGGTGTCAGTTGATGTAAACTGGTCTTAGCCAGCCCAGCCAGCATGACTCGGTGGTTGAGCATTGACCTATGAACCAGGAGGTCACAGTTGGATTCCAGGTCAGGGCACATGCCCGGGTTGCAAACTTGATCCCTTTGGGGGGCATGCAGGATGCAGCTGATGAATGACTCTCCCTCATCATTAATGTTTCTCTCTCTCTCTTTCTCTCTAAAATAAATAAATGAAAAATAAACTGGACTCACCTGGATTTGGCTATCTTTTGCAGAATGGCTCCATGAGTCTCTCATTCTCCTTGGATCAGTAGGTAGCTCACATAGTCTTTATTGGGAAGTACTGAAAAGTTCAGGAAGGACATGAGGTGAGGGGTGACAAATCAGGAACAATAATGCAATCTCCCACTCTACAGAGTTCATGGTACACAGTCATTGCCATGGTTTTCTGGCTTACATGCTAGGATGCAGGAGAGTAGTATTGCTTAGAGTGCCGTGAATGGTGCCAGGTCTTGTACTTCTTTTAATCCATCGACTCGTCTTCTTTCCTAATTCTTCAGCTTCTCAAAGATTGATCTCCTTAAGAAAAACTAAAGAAAACCAATACTCAAGACTTTCACACTTATTTTTTTTGTCTTAACTATTCATCAGTTTTGGAATAGTCTCAGCTATTATTTCTTCAAATATTCCCTCTTCCCCATTCTCTCCTTTTGAAATTTCTATCAGATGTATATTGCATCTTCTGATACTATCCTCATCTGTTTGAACAGATCTATAATATTTTCTGTCTGTCTCCCTATGTTTAAACTGTGAGAAATTTCCTCAAAGCCTATCATTGAGTTCATTAAATTTCTCTTCGGCTATACTTAACTTGCTGTTTCCTTCAGCCTCTGGATTTTCATTTTAATGACTGTTGTGTTTTGTTTTTTAATTTCTCAGGTTTTATTTGGTTCTCTTTTGAACCTAACTACATATTTTTTTCATAGTGTTTTTTCTTTTAATATTTTATCTGTTTATCTTTTTAGTCATTTAAATACATTATCTATCAGTAGTATTTCAAGGCTGTTACTCTCTCCTGGTTGTTGCCAATAGGTGAAGAGTTTTCTTGGGTAATTTGTACATTTTTTTAAGCTCATCTTTAGGTAACGTGGTTTATATTGTTATATTTCTTCCAGTGGGATTTCTGTGTATTCCAGATTATGGAGGTGCCCTTATAGAATCTCTAGTTATTTTGTGACTTATTCGACTAAGTAGCACAGAGGTTTCACTGGCCCTGGGCAACCTTTTACGTTAAATTCTTGGTTTAGGATTCCTAAAGCACGAAGGTGGTATAAATTTGGTCTTTGTATTTGCATGATAGTAACTTTTTTCCCAATCCAAAGTCCTGAGCAAAAATAAGCTTCTTGGCCTCCTCCAGAGCTCAGTAGGCAGAGATCTCATTCATGAAGGGAAGGGGCTCTTCTGAGGCCCCGACCTTGTGCGAGCGTCACAGAACTTCGTGCTCTGTCCCTGACTCAAGTGGCCGGGGGCTGTGTCTTCTTCCCTCTTACAGGTGTTAACGCGCCCACCCTCAGATGTTGAAGACTATGTTTGTGTTTTATGGGCTTCTGTGCCACTACCACTCCAGCTTTCACTCATTATTCATATGTTCCTTATTTTTCCCATTTTGTTTTGTTCCACATAACTATATGGTTTTGTATAGGAAAGGAAAACCCAAAAAATCAGTCTATCATATTGTCATAATCAGCAAACCAATATGTAATTTCTCAAAAAAAAAATAACCCACTAATGGATCCTTTTATTTTAAACTTCCAGAAGTTTAGCCTTAAGAGATGCATGTTTATTAGAGTTGTACACTTGAAACCTATATAATTTTGCAAACCAATGTCACCCCAATAAATTCAATTTTTAAAATAATAATAATATTGTAATAACTATATATGGAGCCAGATGAGTACTAGACTTATCCAGGTGATCATTTGGTAGGATACATAAATGTCTACTTATTATGTTATATACTTGAAACTAATATAATATTGTATGTCAATTATAATTAAAAAATAAGTTTTAAAAATAAAAGAAATATTTGAATAACCAGAAACTTATTGGAGTTAAAAAGTGATTAGAATTAAAGCTTTTGCCTAGCAAGTTGCTGTCTAGAGTCATCTTCTATTGATTCCTGTAATAATTAGAATTTCAATTATTCATTTTCAATTAGGGCAGGGCCTAATGATCACGAATGTCATTAAAAAATTGAATTGTGTCTAATGTTGGATTGATAGAGGTCAGTATTTTCTGGGATCACTCCTTTCTTTAATGCCTGGAAGCCAGACAGCCTCAGTGAAAAGAGGGTTAGTTATTGAAGAACTTTTGAAAGATGCCAGAAGTTGTACATGATGTGGGGTTGGTCCTCAGTGACTTGGGAATGTGTGGCTCTAGTCCCCATTTGGGGCAAATGCCTCCAATCTAATTACTTCTGGGTGCAGGATTGGAAGTCACCAAATGTGTATTCAAATTCAGCTCTACCACTTCCTAGCTTGTATTCTTGGTAGGTAGCCCCAATGGTGTGGCTGCCTCATGCCTGACACTCTGCTAATTCTGCCTTGGACTGTCTCACTGGTCTCATAGCTGACTTCCCAGACATTTTATTCTTAGCTGGAAAGTAGTCCATAGCACAAATAGAGAATGTGCTGGGAATCATGGGTGCATAGTAAGTGTTTACATAATGAAGGAGTACAGCCACAGCTACTGCTAGTACCTGGATATTCAGCTCCTACTAAGTGTCAGTTACTGAAATAGTCACTTTACCTACATTTTCTGGCTTAATCTTCAAAACCACCTCCTGAGATAACTTCTTTTAAATATGGGAAACTATTTTGGAGAAGTTAGGTAAACCACCCATAGCTGGGGAGTGACAAGTCTGGAATTCAAACCCAAATCTCTGATTTTATATGACTAACTTACTAACATTGTGTGTAAAGAAAGTAAAGAAGGTGAGGAAGTATTTTTCAAATAAATAAAATGGGTGAATTTTATGTCTGGGTGGCTCATAAGCTTTTTAAAATATATTTTAGAGAGAGGAAGGGAGTGGGATAAAGAGAAACATCGATGAGGGAGAAACACCCATCCACTGCCTTTAGCACAACCCATTCTGGGGATCAAGATGGCAACTCAGGCATTGAACCTGTCACCTTTTGGTGCACCGGTTGAAGCTCAACCACTGAAACATGCTGGACGGGCTCTCCTGCATAATTCTTGTTTCTCAGAAGAATTTCAGATAGCTAAGTTTGCTGGATAGATAAATTCTGAACAAGATCCAGAATTGTGGAAGAGAGAAACCAAGATGGCAGCATAGGTAAATACCTAAACTACTGCCTCAAACAACAATTTCAAAACTGCAACTAGCCAAAACTGGTTTAGCTCAGTGGATATAGTATCGGCCTGCAAACCAAAGGGTCCCAGGTTCGATTCCAGTCAAGGGCATGTACCTTGGTTGCAGGCAAGTCCCCAGTGCGGGGTGTGCAGGAAGTGGCTGATAGATGTTTCTCTTTCATCAGTGTTTCGGACTTTCTATCCCTTTCCCTTCCTCTCTGAAAAAATCAATAAAATATATATTTTAAAAAACTACAACTAAAAGACAAATGTCGATCATCCAGAACCATGGGAAAGCTGGATGAGTGGAAATTCTACAACTATAAGAAAAGAGGAAAGAGCATTGAGATGTGCACAAGCACTGAAAAGCTGAGGTACAGAGGTGCATATATCCGGCTAGTGGCAGACAATTGGGGGCGCTGCTTTTTCCAACATGAAGAGAAACAAGCTCCTGATTACTCTGAACTCCAGTTTCTGGGGAGATGTGGGGGACCTACAGGAATAAGTTGGGCTGTCTGCCATCGGGTTGGAAAGTGAGCATGGCTCCCTTGCAGAGGTCGCGCAGCAATCATTATTCACTATGCAGGGGTGCGGAAAATGGGGACTTGGAAACGTGGAGACACAGAGAAGGCTGACTGGTAGCCATCGCTTTTGCCACACCTTAGCCTAGTGACTCCTTTAGACCTGCCCTGCACAATCTGCAAACCCGTCCAAGCTGTGTGCAAAGGCATTTGCATATAAATGGCCTGCCCTATCACAGCTTGATCTAACAAACTGCAGCTCTGGTCATACACCTCCAAAGCCTCCAAACCCCAAGCAAAGAGGAGAAAACTGTAGTTCTTGCTGTAGTTCCTTCTGGGTCACCTCAGATAGTAGCTGACCTGCACCCCATTGGAGATTCAGAAGCTAGTATATCTAGAGGTCAGTGTGAGATGACACCATAATTCAACTGCTCACATCTATAAGTGACACATTCAAGAGGCAGACTTAGTGAGCACCAAAGCCCCACTGAAGCAAGTCCTGTCTTATAGGCGTGTCTCCGCACAGCAGTTCTTCCACTCCATCGACACAGGGAAACAGCAAAATGCTGAGACAAAGAAACACGTCATGAATGAAAGAAATGGAGGAAAGCAGACTACTGGACATAGAGTTCAGGACCACATTTATAAGGTTACTCAAGAATCTTCTAAAAACCACCAAGAAACTTGATGAGACCACCAAGGAGCTTAGTGAGACCTTCAAGGACCTTAATGAGAATGCCAAGAAAATTGAAAAGGACTAGTCAGAAATTAGGCATACACTGTCTAAAATAAAAAATATACAGAAATTCAACTGTAGATAAAAGTACCCCAAGAATCAAACCAAAAATCTGAAATATGAGGAAACAAAAAACAACCAGAAAAGCAAAAAGAAAAGAGAATCCAAAAATATGAAGATAGTGTAAGGAGCCCCTGGGACAACTTTAAGTGTACCAACATCCAATTATGGGGGTGCCAGAAGAGAGAGCGCAAAATATTTAAAACCTATTAGAAGAAATAATGACAGAACTTTCCCTACCTGATGAAAGAAATAGACTTACAAGTCCAGGAAGTGCACAGAACCCCAAACAAGAGGAATCCAAAGAGGACCACACCAAGACACATCATAATTAAAATGCTAAGGGCAAAAGACAAAGAGAGAATCTTGAAAGCAGCAAGAGAAAAACAGTTACCTACAAGGGAGTACCCATATGACTATCAGCTGATTTCTCAACAGAAACAATGCAGGCCAGACGGGAGTGGCAAGAAATATTCAAAGTGATGAACAGCAAGAACCTACAACCAAGATTATTCTACCCAGCAAAGCTATCATTCAGAATTAAAGATCAGATAAAGAGCTTCACAGACAAGAAAAAGCTAAAGGAGCTCATCACCACCAAACCAGAATTATATGAAATGCTAAAGGGTATTCTTTAAGAAGAGGAAGAAGAAAAAGGTAACGATAAAAACTATGAACAATAAAATGACAACAAATACATACTTACTAACAAGTGAATTTAAAAATCAAGTGAATAAAAAATCTGATGAACAGAATGGACTGATGAATATAATAGAATCAGGGACATAAAAAGGGAGTAGAGTGACAATTCTCAGGGGGAAAAGGGTGTGAGGGGAGTGGGAAGAGATTGGACAAAAATATTACCTATGGATGAAGACAGTGGCAGAGGATAGGGAATCAGGTGGAGGGGAGCTATGGGGGAAGGAAGAGGAGCACCTGAAATAATCTGAACAATAAAGATTATTTAAAAGAAAGAGAAATACAATAAAACTAGGTATGCCTACAAAAAAAAAAAAAGATCCAGTACTGTGCCTGGACATAGTAGGGCTTAATAAATATTTAAGGATTCAATCACTTCATTAATGATTTAGTTACTGGCTGAGGGTTACATTATCACTCTTTTCAAAAAGCACACTAGACCCAAGGTAGAAAATGCATGGACTAAATATGGAATTAGAGAGATCCACGTTCAGATCTTGGCTTGCCTGTTTATTAGATCTGTGCCTATGGGCAGGAGAAGTAATCTCTCCATGCCTCAGTTCCCTCATCTGTAAAATGGGGATAATATTAATATTTACATCGTTCCTGTGAGGATGAAATCAGCTAACACATACAGTGCACTCACAATACTCCCTGAAGATAGTCTATACAATTGTTATTGATGTAAGCACCCAAGTAAATGAGAATTGTTATTAACAATTGTTACTGCATGCTACTAGGGTTGTTATTAATGATGCTGAATAAAATTGGTGAAGAGCAGATCATTGCGGAAGCACGGGTGAGGAGAACTGGACCCCACAGGTAGCATCAGCAGAGCCGCAATTCAAATGACATTCTTCCTCTTTCCCAGCTTCCGAGAAAACTGGTTATAGGCTCCCACTATCAGAGCCCCGGCCATGGGAAATAACAATTCAAAAGGCATGGGGAGGGGGAGGAGAAACTTGTCTTCCCACAAAAGGAACAAAAACAGTCCATTATTCAAAGTCTTTGTTGAAAGGAGGGAAGAAACCTGTGCATAAAAAGTTGACCATATTCTGCAGAAGATTCTGTAGTTTCCATGGCAATTAATGGTGTTAAGTGCACTTCATAACTCAAAGGTCTCTAGTGAAGATGGAGAAAGAAAAGGAAGAAAGGTGTGTGCAGTTTTTCAAAAATAGTATTTTAAGATTTTTTTTTCTCTGAAAATCTTTTTTACTGCCTCCATGAGGCAAGAGTTTTATTTCTGAATCCTTGGAAAGATGTATAAAATGGCTTTAGGGGTAGAATTATAGATACAATTGAGACACCCAAAATAGGCTCTGCCTGAAATGTGGTAGACACTTCCTAAAAGAGTCTCCATACATTTACTGGGCGCAGCCAGCAGCATGCTCTCCTCTGGAGCACTGTGGTACCTGGCCACAGAGGGAGGGGTTGCAGGATCGACCCCCCCCCCCCCCGTGTGGGGTGTGCAGAAAGCAGCTGATCAGTGATTGTTTCTCATCTCTGATGTTTCTATCATTCTCTCTCTCTCCCTTCCCCTCTGAAATCAATAAAAAATGTATTTAAAAAATAAAATAAAGTAAACATAAACACTGAGCCCAGGATCTGGGACCACTGAGTCCTGTGTTGACAATGCTTTCTGCCCTGGACAGGGAAGACCCAGCCTGTGGTCACTGCTCAAGGCTTAGAATTGGCACATTGTTCTGTTGAGTTTCATTCTGTTCCATCCTTAAATGTCTCACCTGTAGACTAGGAGATGCTTTTCTGGAGTCCTGCTATAAGATAAGCCTTATTTTTTTATAATTTGCAAATATTTTATTGCAAAATATAATACTTATGTATACCGTCCAACAAATAATTCCAAGGTGAATACCCATGTCACCACCACCCAGAGTGAAACTGGAACAGGAATAGTATTCCCCAAGCCTTTGCAGGCCTCTCCCCATCATAGCCCTTCACCCCACCTCCATGGCAACCCCTACCCTGGCTTTGGTGAGCATCTCAAGCTTCTTTTTAATATAGTTTTGACCATATTACTTAGTTTTGCCTATATTTCTTGTCAATGAGATCATGTAAGAAGTATTCTTTTACGCCTGGCCCTTTACTCAATGCTATGTTTTTGTGATTTATTCAAACTGTGTGTAGTTCAAGGTTGTTCATCTCCATTTGTGTATGATATTCCATGGTGAAACTATCCAGAAAGTATCCGTTGGCCTGTAGAGGGGGGTTGGGATGTCTCTCATATTTGACAATGCCGCTAGGGACATTTTTATACACTTCATTTGGGTGTACCTATCTGTTGGTCCTGGAATTGCTGGGTCATAAGCCTCACTCATATCTTCAATTTTACTAGATGGGGATGCCAAATTATTTTCCAAAGTTTTCTCACTTGTCTTTTCATTATCTTTAGCAATAGGGAGACAGCTCTGCCAGTCCTGTGTAGATAGGGCCTAGTTTCCTCACAGGTAAAATCTGAGAAATAAGAAGCATCTCAGAAGGTGGTTATGAAGATGGAATGAACTAATACTTGCGTGCTTAGCTTAATTATAGCTAACATGTGTTAAATCATCTGTAAATGTAGTCCATTTATCTGGCCCCTCACTTATTCTTTCCATGCATTTATCTGTGAATTTATGGCTGAAACTATATAAGAACTTAATTTCCCCCCACCCCCCACCTCTGTTTCTCTCTCTCTCATTTTGGGCCTCCTATTCTACTGACTTGACCCTTTTTCTTTCTTCCTTTCTTGCTTCCTTCCTTTCAGTCATTCTTTCTTTTAGGGCTATGCTATGTGCTTTTCATGTGCCATCTGTCAACCTTCTCAACCATGCCATGATGTCAGTTCTAGAATTACCTCTGGTTTCCATATGAGGAAAGGGACTACAGGAAAGTAAAGGGACTTGCCCAAGGTCCTCCAGTAGTGGGTGGTGGAGCTGGGTTCATATGCAGCCTCCAGGAAGGGCCCACAGCCAGGACTCAGCGTGAAGGAGTATATATGGTACTAGTTAATGGCCTCATGGCATTTTCCTACTGACCTGCTTCCTAGTTTGGGTTCTATTCATTTATCATGGGCTCTTACAACATATAACATTTCCTCCTTCAGTGTATGAAGTTAGCCATGGAGACTGAGAAACTTCAGAAGTCAGTCAGTCAAGCATTCAGTGGTTGTGGAGCTCCTGCTGTACTGCAGGAACATAGGCACACAGGGTGGAGGCTCTGGAAATGAGGCGTGCCTGTGTCCTGCCAGCCCAAAAGGCTCATTGCCACAGGAGAGCAGTCATGGCCATAAAGGGCTGACATGTAAGGAGATGATTTTTCTGTGCTCAGAGGCAAAGATAAAGGGCCATATATTTGAGAGTACCTCTGCCTGGAGAAACCAAGAAAGGCTTCCAGGAGGAGGTGGCCTCCAAGGGCTTGCTTCCTCAAACTACCTTCTGATCTTAGCTACTCAGGCCACCTTTAAAAAAGCCTTTCCCTGGGCTCTCTGGACTCTGCCTTCCTTCTGCTCAGAAAGTCTCTAGTTATGTAAGAAAGGTTCTAGGCAAAGATTTTACCCCTTGCTGAGCCTCCTTCCCTGTCCTCGCTTCCCCTCACCCCAGCGCTAGGCTGCTGCTGATATGGGCTTGTGAAAGAGAAGACTGTTTGTTTTATAACAGGAGCTTAACATGATTCACTTCAGATTCCCCAAGGACTTTTGTAAAGTTTAGACTGAGTCATAATATATTTTTTTTATTAAACTCCAAGACCCATTCGACAACATAATATAACTGATGTACTGCAAAGCAGGATTTTTTTTATGGTGGAGTCCTCAAGCTGCCCCAGAAACCCTCTGGTCTCTCTTAACCCTGCCTTGTTCTGGAGGAAAACTACAAGGGCTTTTGAGACTTGTCACATGACTCCCAACACACACACACACACACACACACACACACACCTCCTAATGCTGTAGCCAAAAGGACAAAAGCAGCACTTCTTTGCAATCCCATCTCCGGACTCCCCCTCCCCAAGAACAAAGGCCTACTGTGTTCTCTAGAACACAGGAAGGCCCCAGAGCAGCATGTCAGCAGGCTGAGAAGTGCGCCCACCCACCCAGGGACAAGATGCTCAGAGAGTGGTACCCAGACCAGCAGCAGCACCTGGAACTTTTTACAAAATGCAAATTCTCAGGCCCATTCACACTTACAGAGTCACAAGCTCTGGAGGTGAGGCCCAGCAATTTGTGTCCTAAGGGACTCTCTAGGTCAGTGGTTCTCAACCTTCTTAATGCCGCAACCTTTTAATACAGCTCCTCATGTTGTGGTGACCCCCAAACATAAAATTATTTTTGTTGCTACTTCATAACTGTAATTTTGCTACTGTTATGAATCGTGATGTAAATGTCTGTGTTTTCCGATGGTCTTAGGCGGCCCTGCTAGTCGGTCATGACCCACAGGTTGAGGTTCGCTGCTGTAGGCCCCTCCATGGACCTGCTGAATCAGAATCTGCATTTTAACAAGACCTCCAGTGTGTGTATGTCACATGACTCCCAACATACACACACGAAGCTGGTCCAGCGTCAAATTCTCACTCTGTCCCTGACTAGCTGTGTGATCATGACTGGCCACACCACCTCTCTGAGCCTTTGCACTCCTGGTTGTCCCACATTTATGAGAGGCCTCCAACAGGCCCGGCTCCCCTGAGGTGCTCAGAGCCTTCTTCCCGCCTCTCCCTGTGCACACATAACCCCCTGCCCTGCAGACACTCACTCTCCCTGCCTGCAGTCAGCAGCCCTCCCTTTTCTTGTTTTCTGTTTTCCTGGTGATTAAACATCCCCACAGCATTCCGTTAGAGCTCTCCGAACTCGGCTGTGAAAGTATTCACACGGCTTCCCCTTTGAAGTGCTTTGTTTTTCCTTTAAATTCAGCACTGCCCTCTGATCGGGGCATGTCCAGTGACCTCTGCAGCGTGGATCAGACAGTTTCTCCAGTGCTGTCCAAAACGGACCCAGATCCACCGTGTGAGGATGCACTTGAGCACGGCAGACAGATGTGTGCAGCGAAGCCTTCTTGCGCACAAAGCGGTCCTTTAAGAAAGGTGGAAGCAGGCAGACACCTTGAGTCTGATATTTTGCCAAGAGGTGCTAAAAATGACCTCAGATTCACAGACACCTCCCCCACCCCTGCCTCCTACTGTGTCATGGATCCTTGATCAGAACAAGGAGCACACAGAGCCCTCTCAGTATCCCCAGATGAAAGGCAGTGAAGCCAGACACAAGGAGAGGGGACAAGGGGGCAATGGAAGTCCACTGACCCATCCTGGGGCCACCGCCGGGGAGGCAGAGGAATCCAAGCCCTCCCCAGGCCCCAGGCCCCAGGCCTCAGAGTGCGCCTGCACACATGGAGGCCCTCACCCTGCCGGAGGGGGCACATTGGAACTGCCTCAGAATAGCAGTTTACTAATTAGATTCAAGAACCTTAAAAAATTCTGTGCCCTTTAACCCAGTAATGCTACCTCTGGGAATCTATCCTAAGAAAACAGTTTTAAATGCAAACAAAAATGTATGCACATGGCCGCTCCCTGCAGTTTTATTTATAAGAACGAAAAATTGGAAACCACGGAATGCCCCACTTGAAGCAACTGGTTAGGTAAATTAGGGTTCATTCATAGAACAGAATATCCTGTAGTCATTAAAAATGATGTTTGCCAAGCTTTTAACGACACGCGGAAAAGCTTATGGCATCCCAGAACATGCAAAAGGCAGGAGATAAAATCAGACACAAAGTGGTCTCCACCGTGTAAAAGCAATCAGTGGAAACGCACAGAGGAAACCACACAAAACATTGTTAAAGGTGGTTGTCTCTGGGTGGTGGGACTGTGGATGATCTTTCTCCTTTTCCTTCCACCTTTCTGGGTTTTTCCTACATTTGGAAATGATGGCCGGTCAGCTGTGGGAAATGTGCATATTTAAACCTCACAGCCAATGAAGGGGAAAGTCTCCATCAGTTTGAGGTCCAGTGGGGGCAAGGACAGCTGCTTATTTATTCCTGCTGCACATATACTGGTTTCGGAAGCGGAGGAAAAAAAGTAAATAGACATTATTTACCAAATTAAAATCAAATCCAAATAAATAAATAAAGCATTGGAGGCCCTGTTGAGGAAGGCCTCTGCTCACCCCACGATGTGATTGCCTGTTTCAGCTTATCATTTTTCAGGGACCTTATAAAATCAACCACTGTGAAATTGACTTTTAACTGATCTTAATTGAGATGGGGCCCAAATGCAAGGAGCAGAAATGAAATTTGGGAGGGCCGCCCCATGTGCTGGGCCGTGGCCAGGGCCTGCACATCCCAGGTCACAGAGGAGCCCGTGTGGGGTGGTTCCACAGCGTCAGGTTCCACTTACTGCCTTTCACTAATGACTCCAGGGTCCAGCCAGGCATTAGCTGTTTTATTTCCCAGTAGCTCAAGGCCCAGTGGCGGTTGATTTTAGACGCCTCGGGCCTGTGAGGGTGTTTAGAAGGCTCATAGTTGAGCATTTCATCCTCAACTGTACCAACATTTCCCTGCCAACTGCACACACTCACTCTCAGGCACACACAACTGTGGCTCTTCCTCTCCATGTCAGTGCATAGAGCACTTAGGGCTGGTCTGCAGTGAGCAGGCACCGTGCTGGGCCGGTAACAAGTATCACCTGTGTAACTCCCACAATGACCCTGTAAATTATTAATCAAGCCTCATTTTATTTTAAATGTATTTTTATTGATTTCAGAGAGGAAGGGAGAGGAAGAGAGGGATAGAAACACCAATGTTGAGAGGGGATCATTGATTGGCTGCCTCCTGCACACCTCTTGCTGGGGATAGAGCCCACAACTCAGGCATGTGACTGGGAAGCAAACTGTGACCTCCTACTTCATAGGTTGAGCCTCAACCAGTGAGCCACGCCAGCTGGGCTATCAAGCCTCATTTGAGAGTGTAAAACACTCAAACACTCTTCCTTCTGTAAAGCTCCTATGATTTTAGAGGCTAGTCTTTTCACCGGATTTCCTCCGACTTTGAGTGGCCAGTTCTCTCCTGTTAAAGCAACCAATCCAGGGCCTGACCCACAGGTTGCAGGATGCTCCGGGCTTTCCCTAGACCCCCAAGCCTCCTTGGTCAGCTGTTCCCTGCATGCCACGTTGGTGCCTGGCCTCTCTCCCCACCCTCCTGTTTGGGTGCCCCTAGAATCCCTCTCCCAGGAATTTGCTGTCAGATTCATTCACTGCTTTCTTACATACAACAACCTAACTCCTCTTTGTCTAAACCCAGAAGGTCTCCCATTACCGATCCAAACCGGCCCACTGTGGCACTTTTCCTCCCTGAAAGAGTTGGCTCTCAAAGATACGTTCTGACTACTTTTCCAACCCAGAAGGTTGGACTGAGGCCAGCATTTTAAGAGAACTTGGTGTGTGTGTGTGCCTCTGTTGCTGCAATATAGATCTAGCACTGGAAAATGTCTAATATAAAAAGAAGGACAACTAATCCAGGAGAAAGGAAATAAAGCAGTGGGGGTCATTTTAAATGGTAACAATACAATGCACAATAATTGTACTTTAACACGTTTGAAAATCTCCATAGGCGAGGCCGATTTCTGGGAACATGCAAATTACCCAAATGGACTCAAGAAAAAGTAGAAAAACTTTAAGAAGGTCATAAGCAAAGGGAACACTGAGAAAATATTTTTTTAAATATATATTTTATTGATTTTTTACAGAGCAGAAGGGAGAGGGATAGAAAGTCAGAAACATCGATGAGAGAGAGACATCGATCAGCTGCCTCTTGCACGCCCCCTACTGGGGATGTGCCCGCAGCCAAGGTACATGCTCTTGCCGGAATCGAACCCAGGACCCTTCAGTCCATAGTCCGATGCTCTATCCACTGAGCCAAACCGGTCTCAGCGACACTGAGAAAATATTTTAATGGAATGATTCACTTTGAAAAGACCCTACATAAGACAAGATGATTTATTGCTGAAATTTTCTAAGTATCAAAGCCCAGATGATTCCCATGTTTGCAGAGTGGACAAGCTGTGGGACCAGATGGGTGTCTTTAGATCCTGGCTTACCATTTACTCGCTACATGGCCATGGATGAGGGACTTCATCTCTCTGCATGTCGGTTTCCATAGAAATTCAGTAGAGGAAGTGGCCCTGGTAAGACAGGGTGGTCTAGGCGGGCTTTCTGGAGAAGCTGGCCTGTGATGGATTTGATTTACCCATTGTGGTAACCAATAGCCTTTCACATTCTTGTTCAAACCCTTTACAATGATGGGATGGACTTCTAAGTGGCCTGGCCAGACTTGTAAAGTCCATGTTATGGAAGTGCTGGGTCTCCACCGATCCTATGATTACTTCTTGGATATGTGAAGCAGTACTGCCAACACTGCCAAGGAAGACTGCTAACTTCCACAGGCAGCAGACCCCTTAATCCTAAAAACAAACCCTGTGAGGTAGATTCTATTGTGACCCCCATGTTAAAGGTAGGGAATCAAGACAAAGAGAGTCTACAGTGTCTTACCCAAGGCCACACCATTGAATACAGATGCATCCCTGTCCTTAAGTAATGCGCAGTCTACTTATGGAACACAGCCTGTGAGCAAAGCTGACACGGCAGCGATTGCACCATCACTTGTCCCCAGAAAGACTATCCAGGCCCCCTGTCTGCACCCATCAAGTCCACCACCTGGCCGACGCCTTCCCAACCACTGCATCCCATGGGAATGTCTCGCCTCTCAGATGTAGCCCTGATGCTCATTAGCACCCCTTGGATATTTCCATTTGTATATCATGTCCTCACCTGCTTTGCATTCATTCAGGTCAAGTATGTATTGCCATTTTCTGGCAATGAGATTAAGCGTCATCATGAGATAGGGGTAGCAACACCACCCTCCTTAAACAGCCACCTCAGAGTCAGAATATGTGGGATAGTATCTTATCTCTGGGCTCCTCCTTCCTATCTGTATACCTGAGCCCCATGCCTCACTTTCCTCGTTCCTGGAATGGGATACTGATGCCCAGCTCACAGGGTAGGGGTGAGGATGAGATAGGCAAAATACTCAGCAGAGTGCCCCACATGTAGTAAATGCTGAGTGAATGTCGATGATTGGTGCAATTATTGTGATCATGTTTATTACTTGACTGTTACTCCCTTTTCTCTTCTTGAGCACGGAGACATGTGTCCTATTTTACTCTGTGATGCCAAGTCCTTATCAGTGCACTGTCATACCAGTCAGTGAACGCCATGTGCAGAGGACTGAACCTGGGTCCCACATTCATTGTGCCCAGATCTCTGCCACCTCCCATGTTGGTCCCACACTCTGTGAGTGATGTCCCTGAACCTCACTCAGTTTTCTCATCTGTAAGATGAGGATGATAACATCTTCCGCACAGGATACTTGGGAGGGTTAATGATGTCTGGCTCATAATATGCAGTGGCAAATATAACTTCCTTTCCCTTTGTGGACTGTATTTTTCATGGAACAGAGCCATGTTTTTTTTTTTTACATAAAGCAGACATATTGCAGAGTTTGTGCTGTAATATTTTTTAAATAGGACATTTTAAGGCTGGTCTGATGAGAAAGTGTTAACTGAGCACCTACCATGAGCACAGGGCTCTGTGGATACAGAGGAAATATAAAGTGTGCCCCCCACCTAGAGGGTCCTGTTTTGCTGTGGCCCCCATGGGCTTAGATCCTGGTACAGCCAGGACTGTCTCTGCAGAGGCCTCACTGGAGAACACCTAATTTTGGGGTCCCATTCCTTTGCATCCCCACTTCAAGAACTTCCAAGGAACTGTTTACTTTCAAGTAGCTAGTGGGACACACACCAGACTGCACTCCCAAACTGCTGGCTGCATATTAATCTGCAGGGCCTAATATCATAGCATAATTGGTATAACAGTGCTCCCAGCTTAATTGAAACAAT
Source organism: Antrozous pallidus (assembly GCA_027563665.1). NCBI lineage: Eukaryota > Metazoa > Chordata > Mammalia > Chiroptera > Vespertilionidae > Antrozous > Antrozous pallidus. Next base: position 49,731,074 of record CM050520.1, on the reverse strand, counting down.
GCTAGATCTGAGGGGCAGCGAATGAGAAATGCAAGGTTTGATGATTCAGAACTACTGAGCTTTAGCGGCTTCGTGGGCGTAGCAAGGAAGTGTTGGGTTTATTTCCCTTTGCTATTTCCTTTGTACATCTGGACAGGAAGAGGTCTGAAAGGAGTTACTGACAGTGTGCATGGCGTATGGTGAGAGAACTTTGATGATCTGGAAGTCCCACCGCCATGTGGAACCCGGCAGTGAGCCAGCTCGGCAGGAAACGGGGGGGGGGGGGGGGGGGGGGGGGGGGGGGGGGGGGGCTCTGCGGCGACAAAACACATTTTAATGTGTCTGCAGCCGCCGTCTTTTCGCTTTTCTGAATTCCTCTGAACCCAAATCACCAGCTGTATACTTGTATACTCGCTGTTTGTGAGCTAGCTGCTAGGTGATCTGACTTGGCAAGCATTCCTAAACCAGCAGCGAGGCAGCTGAGCAGCGGTGGGCGGGGCCCCGGGCGGGGCCCCGGGGGTGCCTGTCTGCCCATCCCTTCACCTCAGACCTGCAGTTAGCAGGCGTCTTAAAGATTCAGGAGCATGATGTGGCCCAAGGAGAGATGAAAACACATGAGAATCCCTGCTCTTAAGGAGCTTAGAGTTTCTGAGTGGACAGATGTTGTCTCGGTCCAGAATCTTAGTTTCAGACAGCAGCCTCTGCTCTGGCTAGCTCAAACAGAAGAGGACGTTAGTAGGGGACATGAGGCAGCTCGCAAACGTCCCAGGAATGCCAGGACCTAAGCTCTGATGGCACAGAACCAAAGCAGCCCCATCACTGCACAGGCTTGTAATGGAATCCCCTCTATCGCTCCACCTAGGGCTCAAACCTGTAGGACTTGACAGTGGAGCCCACACTGCAGCCATCCAGATAAACAAACACCTTGGCCACCCAGCCTCCATATCTGGGAAGGAAGCCCTGTCTCACCTGAGCTCAGACACCTCCACCCACCCGTCACCCCCGCCCCACCTCCAGCACTGCCCTCTGAGATCCTGTTATGCCTGTGCTCAGGACAGCCTGGTCTCGCTTCCAGGGAGCAGTGCCTTGTTTCTGGCTGCTCAGCCTCTGTGCGCAGAAAGGCATCCTGAAAGGGGTGGGCGTGGGTGTAGAGAGAGCCAGTGGGTGATGTCTGTGGAGATGAGGCCAGGTGGTCACAGTCCAGCCAGCCCTGCCCTGTTGGGGAGCTGTGTTCCAAGGACTAACTCATTGTCAAGCACAACAAGGTGAGCACAAAGTGACATGGGAGTGCTCACAATCAGGGAGGACGAAGCAGCATGAGAAAGAGGGAGCACTGAGCATAGGCACAAAATGTCAGGGCCATTTCTTTTAGGAGCAAATATGCCTACAGAGGTGGCAGTCCTGAAGTGCATCCGTGTCAGGGAGCGAAGTAAAGGAATAGCTGTGCCTGACCCATGGCCTTGAGGAACAAGCAGATTGTATCCAGGACGCTTTGCACAGAGGACAGGAGCGCTTCTGAAAGATTTCCACAGGTGGAGGTGTGCGTCCTCCCCTTAGTGTCTGGGCTACAGGCCTGAGACGGAAAGGCTTGGAGCGCTGTGGTGTCTGTTGCTATTTATCTCACAGCCCTTGTTCCAAGCGGCAGGTAACGCAGGCACTGTGGCAGTATCAGAGCCCTCATGTGGGTCCCCAGAGTGAGTGCTGTGTGAGGCAGGACCATGAGCCCAAGTGTCCTTACAGGCGGCAAGTCACTCCAAAACAGAAGTGCAGGTACTTTCTGAAGACTAGCCCAGTGGTCGGCAAACCACGGCTCACGAGCCACATGCGGCTCTTTGGCCCCTTGAGTGTGGCTCTTCCACAAAATGCCACGGCCTGAGCGAGTCTATTTTGAAGAAGTGGTGTTAGAAGAAGTTTAAGTTTAAAAAATTTGGCTCTCAAAAGAAATTTCAATCTTTGTACTGTTGATACTTGGCTCTGTTGACTAATGAGTTTGCCGACCACTGAACTAGCCCATGGCTTATAGGACGGCAGCAGTTTCCTCCTGTGGCTGGCTTGAATGTAGATAGGAAACAGTTTCAGCCTCAGGCATGAGGGGTCAAAGGAATTGGTCTACACAGGCAGACAAGTTCAACTAAAAAACAACAACAACAAAAGATAGATGTCCTAATTCTCATCCAGATGTGGCAGATAAACTTCTGACAGCTGGAAGAAAGAGTGGGGGTGTTAGTAAAAGTGCAGGCACGCTTACCTCGTCTTACTGTGCGTCGCTGCCCTGCGTTCCACTGGTGTTGCGTTTTTCACAAATAGAAGGCAGGACCCGCTGGTGGTGCGTTTTTCACAAATAGAAGGCAGGACCCGCTGGTGGTGCGTTTTTCACAAATAGAAGGCAGGACCCACCACCCGCACAGTGGTTACAGCTGCTTTGTTGGGTCAGGAACAAGCCCGCAGCATCTCCAACGGATGCCTGTAGTTGGCACAGTGCCACGTGTTGGAACATGACAAGTCTGCTCTATATTTGTACATTTATATACTTATCTATCTTCATCTATTTATGTATTCGACTCTGCGCGCTAAGGCCTGTTTCCCCTATTCCTTGTTCCGAGGACTGTCTTTCCAGACATTCCTGCCGGAGTTCCACTTGGCCCACCACTAACAACCATTAACAAGGTGATTATTTTTAGCAGTAAGTAATCTTGCTAACTCTTAACTCAGCCCTTCATTACCAAGATCATTAACAATAATGCTAAGTCTTATCATAGTGTTACTATTGGAGTCCCCGCCTCTCTGTCTTGAGGACAGCCCCCCACCCCCTTCCAGGAGAGGAGAGCAGGGGCCTCTCTCAGACCTCTGCACACCCCTCACTTCCTGCTCCACAGCAGGGCCTCTGCCTTTTGGAATTCAATGAGGATGTTTGTCAGGGAAACTTTGCTGGGATTTTTGGTCTTCTCTAGTTAGTATCATAATAAGGCTGCATGGCTTCCGCGAACTCAGGGCCAGACAAGTGGTTCTAGAAGTCTGAATGCTGCGCCAGGCATTCCCTCTTAGCTTGCCAGTCCTCCTGCACCAGGAGCCCTGCATCTGGGGGAAGCCCCACAGAGCCCCATCAGCAAGGATGCAGGGAGGGTCTCACGTGAACACCAGTTCTTTTCCTAGGGGAGGCACCGGCACCAGGAAGTAAAGCTGCCTCCATTCCCACTTAGCAATTATGTGCGCAATTACATTTCCAGCAGGTGTCACTTACGAGGGTGAAACTCATTAAGCGTTCAAATGAGAATGCAGAAAGGAGCCTGGGAGAATGCAGGGAAAGCCGCTCTCCGCAGGGGTGAGGGATACAAACTGGAACGCTGGATGCTGGACGTATCCTGAACGTTTGCTATCCTGAACATCACTGAATTCCCACAAGCGAGCTCATCCTGGCCTGAGAACTGCCCTCAGGGCAGAGGTTAACAGGCTCCTATTTGAACCAGTGAAGAAACTGAGCTGGGAGCCCTGCAGCGAATTGCTGAGGTCCCTCAGCCCGGGAGGATGACCTGAGAAGCGTGCACGCTCCTGCAGGGAATGGCATGTCAGAGCATTTAGCGTTTCACTTAAGCCCATAGAGGGCCAAACCCTTTCTTGGGTTTTTTTCTAGCTCTCACAGCCCAGCAGAAAGCAGTTACCCAAAGGGTACCTGATGGGCCCATTATAGCAGGTTTTCTCCCATTGCTCAGGATGAATGAGGTATCCAGAGGGAAAGAAGATCAGAAGGAAGAAAGTGCCAGGTATGTGCAAGCTTCTATAAAGGGACATTTACAGCGGGACGTGGGAAGTAGTGTCCTCATTTTTCAGATGAGGAAACGGAGGCTCACAGAGGTGAAGGGACTTGCTGAGGCTGTCCGGCTAATGAGGAGCAAGCCTCAGATGCAAACCCAGATCCACCTACCTCCAAGTCTGCACACCTTGCCCCACACTGAGTGCCTCCCTTGGGGCCCCTCACGCTGTAGAGGTAGCTGCAGGCTCCCCTGGGCCAGCGTTGTGTGGGCAGCGAGCTCAGGGCTCTCAGATTCAGTGCTGCGGTACGGGAAGTGCCCTTTCTTCAGGGGAAGGGCCCCAGACTCTGTGCTGAATCAGAAGGGCTTTCTGTTTGCTCTCATCACGTAAGTCCTCTCTTGGGGCCTTCTAAACCATGGCCTGTCCCCTGGAGGCTCCTGAAGGGCTACCTGGAGGCAGGTAGAGCATGTGTACAGGCACACCTTGGGGTAAGGGGGCGGTTTGGTTCCAGATGACTGCAAAAAAATGAGTTTAATCTTTGTGCTGGTGGAGGATCTTGCCTTCAATGTGTAAAAAACATACATGCAAAGACCCATAAAGCAAAGCCCAGTAAAACAAAGTGTGCCTGTGTCAGCACTCTGCCTGCCCCAGGCCTGCTTCCTTGCTGATGAGAAGACTCACTATCTATTTTTCCCACTCACCACCTGCCCAATAGAAGATATATCTGGGTCTCTACCTTGCTGAATGCATCACACTGTGCTCCATCTGGAAACTGTGTGTCAGTCTCCCTAGACCATTTCTCTCAACCTTCTTCTCTGTAAACTGACCAGGTTCCTCTGCACCCTTCCCTCTCCCTGCCTCTGCCACCATCTATACTACTGTGCCCACCTCTCCAATGGTCTCCTACACATCTCTCTCTCCACCCCGTCTTCCTTGTAGTTACACGTGAGCTTTGTAACACACTTATTTTACCCATCCCAGCTTCCATCCACCCAAACATTATTTGTGGGGCTTGTAAGTATTGACCATATGCCAGGCTTCCTGCTAGACTCAGGATGCAGAATTAGATCAGGAGTCCAGTCCCTGGTGGTGGAGAGAGAGGTTAAATAACTGTGCAGGGAAGGGAAACCAAGAACGGTGCCTGATTCAGTCAGCAGCCTCGGAGGAGGTTCAGGAGGAGCAAATTGGGGGGGGGGGGGGGGGGTCCAGGATTTTTAAGGTGAGGGCTGGGAAAGGGGAGATAATCCAGACAAAGTGACTGTGCATATACAGGGGCCTAATTCCACATCACACATTCAGGGAACCAAAAACACCTGGCAGAGTTGGAGATGGGGTGGCTGCTGGGAAGGCAGGAATCAAGTCGTGAAGTGGCTTGTCCTGTGGGTCTGGAACTTCACCCTGTTGGCAGTGGGATACCATGGATGGTTTTAAATAAGGGAGCAACGTGGACAAAGAGCTCTACACAGCCCTACCCCCCATCCCCCTCTGCCCTTTTGGGCCTTCTGGTGAGCTTTGGTCCAGGTTCCTCCACCCACATCACTGATTAGGCTTCTTTCCTGGCTAGTTGTGCTTCTGCCTGAACAACAGTTTCATTCTCTCAAACACTCCTCTCCTATAAGAGTTCTGAGTCATGCACAAATAAATGCCTGTTTATTCTTGCTGTGTTCCGGATACCATGTGTCTTGACTGTCAGCACAGTTCGCCGGGCCCGTGGCTGCCACGTGTACGGAGAAGAGCACTGTGTTGGGATGCACGCAGCACTGTCTCACTGCATCTGCCCATCACTTGGAGGGCTTGGGAGGATTAGGTAGTGAACAGGCCAGCTGCCACCACCTGCTTTTCTTATCATCTCCCAAAGAAATAGGAAAGCCATTGTCTGTCATTGCTGAATGCAGATGGGGTCAGCAAGCACATCTTCAGTTTAGGAGCAAGTAAGAGGAAGGGCTCAGGGTGCAAACCATCCCTCCCAGGGTGTCCGTGCCTGGAGAACCTGCCCTGCTTGCAGTCTTGGCCTCACCAGGCCCTCTCTTCTTACCTCCCACCAGCATCTGTCCCATCTAAGGTGGTCCCCTCACCGGCCCCTCTTCAGGGCCCCTTGATACACTCCTGCTTCTGCAGAAAGCATGATATATAACCGTGAAAAACTGGGTGGGAGCCCTTGGCTCTGTGACCTTGGGCAAGGAACTCCCCAGCTCTCTTGATTTTTGTTTTCAACACTTAAAGCTTACTTCACTTCCAATGCTCACTGCTTTGCTTAAGTCTTTGAGCTGAATGAATCAAAAGTGTTAGCTGAAGAGACTTTTTTAATGGTCGCCACAAAGCTTAGAGGCATTAAATAACTTGCCTAGGTCCACACAGCAGGAAAGTGGATTCTCTGGAGTAAGATTCCTACACTAGGGATCCTGTCCATTTTGTTCATCCAGTATGCCTGTCTGACATCTTAGCTGATACATAGTAGGTGTTCACTAAGAACTTTTAAATGGCTGGCTGCAAAGCATTGTGGGGGGAAAATAGTGATTTAGGTACAATCCTTTTTTTTCTAATTTATACTTTGATTTCTAGAGAAACTGAACATTATTTCCATGTGTGTATTCACTTAATATACTTCTATAGCATGCCAATGACTGTTCCCGATTTATTTGTTGGTGCCCTAAATTTTTCCCCACATCAATGTGCACCAGATCTTTATTATTAACCCTCTTCTATCTTCAATGCTACAAATATTTCCAGCTTGATGTCCTTCTTACTTTCTTTCTTTTTATGCAGAATTGCCAAGTAAAATTTATATCCATTCATTTGAAGTTGTATAATCAACATGCTAAAACCCCAGCCAAGGTTTGGAAGCCAGTTTCCCCAGGCAACACATACCTCTGCCCAGCCCCCATGAATCCTGGGGGGTTGAAACAAGCGGCCTGGAAGGTAGAGCAGCTGCAGAAGTGCAGCCTAAGCCCGGGGCCTTGCCAGGCAGCTGGAGGGCAAAGCGTTTGTATCATAAACATATGATTGGCTTATGTGTGTGTTTTACTGTAAACACTTCCTTTTGATGGTAGTCCAGAACCCAGCAACTTGTTTTTAAAGTTTTACCTGGTAGTGCCCACGCCCCTCCCTGCTGCCTGTCCCTGTGAAGGTGAGCGAGATAAGGGGCTGGTTTGCATGGAGCGCTCTTAGGCCATTTTCCCTCTGTTTCTGATGGGCTCCTTTCTCCTTTGCTTCTTTCTCGGTCCCAGCCAGTGTCTGTCTACTTATACCATCTTTACATGCAAAGTCTTCCTTGGCAACAGAAGGATGCTCTGGCTTTGGGTAGTTCTCCTATTTGTGGCTCCTGCAGCAGGGTCATAGGGCTTAGAGATCAGGAGGCCTGGGTTAGTATTGGTGATGACGGAAAAAGTGCCATATATTAGGCTTTACAGATCATAAAGGGGTTTCCACCCATTTTGCAGTTGGTCCTCCCAATAGCCTCCGGGAGTGGTGTGGGTAATAACATTACCTCCATCACCTGCCGAGGGAACTGAGGCTCAGAGGCTGCCATGTCACCACGCCAGTCATTGGCAGAGGTCTGGCCCTCTCTTTAGATGTCAGAGCTGTGGCTGTTTCCGCCTTGTCCAGTGAGCTCCTGGAGATAGTCCTGACCTTCCAGTCCTGGAGCAGGAGCAGAAGCAGGGTTCAGGGTCAGAAATCCAGCTATCAAAAGAGAGGACCTCACCTTGCCTAGAAGATCAGGGGCCTAAATTTCTGGAGAATATTTTGCATAATACATGTGTCTGTCCCTTTCAGCTACTGACTATGCTACTCTGGACAGGGTGGGTGACGTCCTGAAAGAAGGAACGGTGGCTAATAATTTTCTTGATTTCCCTATCTCTGGAAAGGACTCTTTCTTTTCCAACTCGGTTTCTCTACCCACACACCTTTCAGCTTCATCGAGATGGGAATAAGCAGGTGTGTGTGTGGTGGGGGAGGCATGCGAGGTCAGAAAAGAAGATGGGCACTCTGAGGTTGGGACCATGTCTGTGCAGAAGTCTTAGTGCCGGTTTCCTCTCTGAGACCAACAGAGGTTTCCAGGGAGGTAAGGCATGTGGTGGTTCATTAGCAGCCCTGCTGCTCTGCACCTGGTGGTCCTTTCTGTTCCTGTGGGGGCCATTGGTCTGGGACTTCAGAGCCAGTCCGTAAGAGGCCACCTATGACAAGGGCCCGAGCAGAAGCAGAAAGCAAATTCATCCTGGATCCCAGCATCCCCTATCCTGACTGTGGGAGGCTGATCTCTGCTAAGAAACTACCTACCACACAAGGAGCTGGCCATCAGGGAGAGCTTGCCAGCCATTATTCCTCTGTTTCTGTGGATTCTTTTTTCTTTTGTATCACTCCCTCTCAGTCTCAGCCTGTGTCTGTCTGTTTAAACTTTTTTCACGCCCACATTTTTCCGTAGTAACTAAGGAGGTTCCATCTCTTAACAGTGCTATTTTCCCTACCCCAAACTCTCTCAATAAAGGATGGCTTTCCCCACCCTCTGAGTTTGGAAGGATCGATGCTAACCCTTTAGAGTTGTATGTGTCCACACAGACAAGATCCAAACAAGCCACATCACATTAAGACTTAAATGTCTCACTAAATCTACTGAGAGATGCCTTCTTTGGCCTATCTCTGTCTCATTAAACTCCTGGCTTTCCTGCAGGGACTTAAGACATCCTAAACTGCAAAGGATTTTGAAGTTTTACAACAGAATTCCTTGGTGTTTTCTGCATTATGATTGTCTTTTCCCAATCACAAGTTTACCAAGCAACACAAGAAATCACATTCAAGCTTGGTAGACTTATGAAGAAAAAAAAAAGGCAGAGACCTGACTTTTGTGTTCCTACCCATCTCCTTCTGAGGCTGCCCCCGTTCCCTGCAAACTTATCAATGTCTGACAGGTAGCCCCTATTTCTTTTTTTCTCTTGGGCTTGACTACAGTGGTCAGTTATAGTTGGCCAGCCCAAGCACTGGCAGTCTTTTTTTTTAAATCTTTATTGAAAGTATTATATATGTCCTTTCCCACCTCCCCTATTGATGCCTTCTAGCTGCCCCCCCCACCTCCCCACTCCAGACCACCAACATGCTATTGTCTATTGTATGCATCTATTTATGCATATAGTTCTTTGGTTGATTACTTCCCACCCACCAACCCTTGACTGCCCTCCCTTTGAGATTCCACAGTCTGTTCCATGCTTCTGTGTCTCTGGATCTATTTTGTTCATCAGTTTATTTTGTTCAATAGATTCCACATATTGCCAATATTTCTACAGCCATTGTACCAGATGCTGCAGAGTGGTATTTCCACCTACAGATTCTTTCTCAGCATCTCTGTCCATCAGAGACTAGGAAGGAAAACAGAAACCACTCTATGTCTTTCAATGGAGGGAATTGAGTGTAGGAATTGGTCACACCATTGAGGAAATAGCTATGGTCTCTGAGGCAGCCCTGAGATAACCAACAACAGAGAAGTACCATCACTCCCAAACCAGAGGGGGGATTGGGAGAAGGTGATTTCTAGACCCCAGAAGCTAGGAACGTCCAGCAGAGGCTAGAATTGATATGTAGGGTGCCTGTCAGGACTTGGAGCAATAGAACTGATGTGGCCACAGACAGGGATGCGAAGACAAGTAAGAGAGAGAGATAACGTAACTTCTCTCTTCTTCTCACCTCCAATCTTCTACCAAGTTCTGCTGTTGATCAAACCTACCTGCCCAAAAGCTGGTGTAAGGGAGCCTGAGCATTACAGTTCCCTGGGAGATGGAGAAAAGCAGCAAGTGTGGGGCATGGCATCCATTTGGCCCTCTCTCCCCCACCACCCTTTTTGCTCAGGCTGAGTTGGTGCCCATCCATTCCAGAAAACTCCTGTTCTTTAATAATGTCTCTAATCAAGACAGCTGGCAGCTTGACAGAGGTGTCATATTTTTATATGATCTCGCAGATAGAACAAACGAGGGGAAATCAGGCTCCTCCCAGACTCTGGGCAAGGGCAGTGAGCTCTGTAATATGGTTAGTCATGCAGATCTGCTCATGAGGACAATTGCTGCCCCTAGTCCTTTGGAGGGGGGCAATGTCTCCATTCTTTAATAGGAGCTTCAAGGTGAAATGGTTCTGCTCATTCTTGCAACTGTGCCAGCCCCAGAGATTCAACTATCATCTCCTTCACTATAAGACCAAACCCATAACCCACACCCTGCTATCCAGCCACATTCTGCCCCTGAGGCCTGTGTTCTGTGGTTATTCCAAAGGGCTAGTGAGTTGCTTCAGGGTAGCACCAGCCCTTGTCTGAGATAGTGAATTATTTCCAGCCTGGCTTCCCTTGGATTGCTTCCTCCTTCCCCCCTCACCCCTCCCCCCCAAACATACACACAATAGTCTGTGGCGTGGGAGCTCAGACACAGGGGAATGTAGATAAGGAGAATCCGAGGGCCCAGTTGAAGAAACAAAGGCCCCTACATTTGTGCAGCCAGGAAAATAACGTGAACCAAGATGAGGGATTTGGGCTGGATATGTTTTGTTTCGGATACTTTCAAGGGGCCAGGCATGCAGTTGTGTTTGGATTGGGAAGAAAGGCATAACTGGGCAAGAGATAATTCTTTTCTGAATTTATTTGGGCTGTTCCTGGATTAAAGGAAATGCCAGGAGCATTAGACTGCATGAATGTTGTTGCTTCAGACAGGAGGGGACCCTATCTCTACCTAGGATGTGTTGGGACAGCATTTGGAAGCAGTGGGCTTATTTGTCCATTAGTCATCCATCTGGTTAATTCAGCATTAGTTCAAGCCACTCACCTTACTTTTCTTTTCTTTTTTTCTTTTTTACTAGAGGCCTGGTACACAAAATTCAGTCTGGGAGCCCTAGGAGATGTCTGACTGCCAGCTTAGGCCAGCTCCCTGCTGTGGAGGCAGGAGAGACTCCATTCACCATCTCTCTACTCACCAGCCATGAGCCTGGCTTCTGGCTGAGTGGTGCCCCCCCTGTAGGAGCATTCTGACCACCAGGGGGAAGCTCCTGCATTGAGTGTCTGCCCCCTGATGGTCAGTGTGCGTCATAGTAACCAGTCATTTTACTGTTTGGTCGTTTTGCATATTAGCCTTTTATTATATACTAGAGGCCTGTTGCATGAAAATTTGTGCACTCAAGGGGTCCCTCAGCCCAGCTTGTGCCCTCTTTGCAGTCCAGAACTCCTCTGGGGATGTCTACCTGCTGGCTTAGGCCCACTCCCTGGGGGAGTGGGCCTAAGCTGGCAGTCAGACATCCCTCTGCCAGCTCAGGAGCCCTCAGGGGATGTCTGACTGTGGCTCCCCTAGGGGGAGCAGGCCTAAGCCATAGTCAAAATCTTTAGTGCTGATGAGAGGGTGGGAGAAGTTTCTTTTATTATATAGGACTAGTGACCCAGTAGTCATATTACCCTTTTATTATATAGGACTAGTGACCCAGTGCACAAAATTTGTGCACATTAAAAGGTTATTAATTAGAGGAATTATTTTAATATTGCTATTTGCCCTTTCTCTACAATAGAAGTGTCAGAGATTAAAGAAAATTAGTAAAATGTATATGAAAATCTTCTTGTCAGAGTCTAGGGCACAACATGGGAACCAAAGTCAAGTCCTCGCCCACCCATGTGTGCCTTGAAATAGCATGAGACCCAGACCTGGCCTGCCCCACCCACATTGGGCTAGATCCAGACCCAGCCATGCACAACCCTGTCAAAACCCGCTAGATGGAGGTCACAGCCTTAGGTCCCCCAGCCTGAGTCGGGGGGGCGGGGGGAAGGGGTAATGCCTTGAAGTCCCCTTGCTCAGGCCAGGGGGCACTGTCGAAGGTCCCTTGTTAAGCCCTACCAGGTGGGGAACATGGCCTCAAGTCTGCTGGCCCAGTGCCGGGGTGGGGTGTGTGGCCTGAGGTACCCTGTCCCGGGTCGGGGTGGGGGCATGTCTTGAGATCCCCTGTCAAGCCCCATAGGCAGAGGTGCAGCCTGGATCCCCCGTCAAGCCCCATGGGTGGAATAATCGTGGCCTCAGATCCCCTGTCAAGCCCTGATGGGGCAGGATGCAGCCTGAGGTCCCCTAGCCTGGCACTGGGGCGGGAGGCACGGCCTGAGGTCCTTTGTCAAGCCCTGCCAAGCAAGAGGCACAGTCTCAGGTCCCCTGTCCCAGCCTAGAACCAGGCAGCCTCAGGTCCCTGCTGATTGCTCGTTAAGGCTCTTTACAGGGACTTGGCTGCCGCTGTGTGCGCAGTCATCTTCTGTTATGTGATTCCCACCTCTGCTATAGGTGTAGCCATCTTGTGTTATGGAATCTCTGCCTCTGCTGTGGGTGCAGCTATCTTTTTATGGTCTGATGGTCAATTTGCATATTATGTAGGATGATTTATTGACTTGAGAGAGAGAGAAATATCAATTTGTTGTTTCACTTATTTATGCAATTTTTGGTTGCTTCTTATATGTGCCCTAACCAGGGGTGGAACCCTCAAACTTGCTGTATTGGGATGATGTTCTAATCTACTGAGATACCCAGCCAGGGCTTTGCTTTCTTTATTTTTTTTTTATTCTTTTTTTTTATTGTTCAGTTTATTAATTACATTGTTTCCCCTTTTTTATCCCCCTATATCTTCCCTCCCCCCTGTACCTATCCCTCCCTCCGCCCTCCCCTCCCCCTCCCCAATGTCCTCTCCCATTGTTGCAAGATTTTTGTCCAATCTCTTGCTGTACTTCCCACAACCCTTTTCTCCCCAAGAATTGTCAGTCCATTCCCTCTCTATGTCCATGTTTCTGTTATAGTCACCCGTTTATCTTGTTCATCAGCCTATCAGTTCACTTGATTTTTATGATCATTTGTTGATAGATGTGTATTTGTTGTTCATAATTTATATTTTTACCTTTTTCTTCTTCCTCTTCTTAAAGAATATCTTTCAGCATTTCATATAATACTGGTTTGGTGGTGATGAACTCCTTTAGCTTTTTCTTATCTGCGAAGCACTTTATCTGATCCTCGATTCTGAATGATAGCTTTGCTGGATAGAGTAATCTTGGTTGTAGATTCTTGCTCTTCATTATTTTGAATATTTCTTGCCACTCGCGTCTGGCCTGCATCGTTTCTGTTGAGAAATCCGCTGACAATTGGATGGGTGCTCCCCTGTAGGTAACCAACTGTTTTTCTCTTGCTGCTTTTAATATTCTCTCTTTATCTTTTGCTCTTGGCATTTTAATTATGATATGTCTTGGTGTGGTCCTCTTTAGATTCCTATATTTTGGGGTTCTGTGTACTTCTTGGGCTTTTAAGTCAGTTTCTTTCACCAGGTGGGGAAAGTTTTCAGTCACTATTTCTTCAAGTAGGTTTTCATTAACGTGCTCTCTCTCTTTTTCTGGCACCCCAATAATTCGGATGTTGGCATGCTTGAGGTTGTCCCAGAGGCCCCTTACGCTATCTTCAATTATCTGCATTCTTTTTGTTTCTTGCTTTTCCATCTGAGTGGATTTTGGTTCTTTGTATTTCAAATCTTTGACTTGGTTCTTGTGGCCCTCTGGACTGCTTTTAAAACTTTGTGTAATATTTTTTATTTCAGTCTGTGTATGCTTGATTTCTAGTTGGTCCTTTTTTTTTAATCTGTGAGGGTCTGGTTTGTATCCTCAGAGGTCTTGTTCATTTCCCTGAGGGTCTCATTCATTTGCTTGTAAGTATCATTCATCTCCTTGTAATTCTCATTCATTTGCTGGTTGGTCTTGTTTATTTCCTGGTAATTCTCATTAATTTGATCGGCCTTTTGTAGGAGCCTCTTGAAAAGCCTTATAACCGTGGTTTTGAACTCTATGTCTTGTCGTCTTTTCTCCTCCATTTCTTTCACACCTGATTTCTTTCCATATCTCTGCATGGTGGTTGCTTTATGTGGTGGATATCCTCAAAGGGACAGTGGCTCAGTCTCCCCGGTTACCTGAGGTGGGTACTCTTACTGCAATCCTTTATGGGTTGTATTCAGTGTTTTTGAAATTAAACCCAGGTTTTTGTTGTTAGCCCTAGGAGGGTTTGACCTCCAGGCCAATTGGCTGTGAAGGGAAACTGTGTTCAGATTGGATGGGCGGAGTCTCTGGGCTGCATGCAGCGGCAGCTGGGTCCTATGCGGTGCTCGCGCTGGTCTCTGTTGGATGGGGATGGCTGCAGACTCCTCCAAGAAAAAGCCGCTAGTCTCTTCCCCTTGCCAGACAACTCTGCCTTTCCCCAAATGTGCCTGCACACCAAAAGTCCAGCCCAGGGCTGTAAAATAAATGGTTTCTGGAACCAAGTTTCCAGGGGGCAAGTCGCGGGTTTGCGCACCGCGCCCCGCTTCCAGGGTGCGTCCCCCGGACCTCGGACCGCGCCCAGTTCTGGGTAATCTGTGCAGGGGGACCTCTCCTACCCTGGATCTCGGACCTCGCCCGGCTCGGGAAATCTGGGCAGTGGAGACGCCTCCGCCCTTCCTCGTGGGCGAAATCCGGCTGGTCCCTGCTCCAGCCCCAGCCCGCGTGGGCGCGACCAGAGCAGCTCCTAACCTCTTTCCGTCTGAAAGATTGCGCTCCCGCCGGTCCTGAGTCTGTGTCCCACCTTTGCTCCTATTAGTGGAGTTTACATTCAGCCAGCTTTCTGGCGATTCTGGGTGCTTGTCTGTTCTGCTGTTATGTTGTAGTTCTTAAATAGTTGCGCGGGGCAGAACAATAGGTGTTTGCTTATGCCGCCATCTTGGTGTTCTCGGGCTTTGCTTTCTTTAAAAAAATGTTTTTATTGATGTCAGAGAGGAAGGGAGAAGGTGAGAGAGACAGAGAAACAGCGGTGATGAGAGAGCTGCTTTCTGTACGCCCCACACTAGGGATCAAGCCTGCAACCCCAGCATGTGATCTGGTGGAATCCAACCATGATCTCCTGGTTCACAGGTAGATGCTCATGCTGGCCAGGCTGCTTTCCTTTTCTAACAGTGTTAGTTAGGACTGCTGGTTCAAAGGGACAGAGACCTCAGAATTCACTTACTCAGAATAGAGGGAGTTTTACAACTGCCTCATAAAACCTAAACTCTTGAACTTGCCAGGTAAAGAAAATGCAGAGAGATGCAACAGGATTGGGATCAAGGTTTTGCTACTGTTCTCTTTAAATCCATTCGATGTCTTTGTGGCCATGGACTGCTTCTCTTACACTAGTGAGCTTCTTTTTCTCACGCGAAGACCAGCTTTTCCCACTGTCTTTGTTTGATAGGACAGCTGTAGCAAAGTCCCACATGGAGAGCTAGAAGCAGCAGAGTATATTGTCTCAGTGCTGGAAGCTGGGAGTCCAATGGAGGTGTGGGCAGCGCCCTGCTCCCTCTGAAGACGGGAACTCCCAGGCCTCCCTCCTAGCTCAGGGAGCTCTGGGCTCCTGGCAGCACCACTGATCTCACATGATGTTCTCTTTGTGTGCATGACTATCTCCAGGTCCACATGTTCCTCTTTTCTCAAGGACTTTTACTGGATTAAGGGTTGCCCCAGTGACCTCATTTTAACTGGTTACCTTTATAAAGACCCTGTCTCTAATTAAGGTTCCATTCTGAGGTGCTGGAGGTTAGAACTCCAACATATCATTTTTGGAGCATACACTTCAGTCATAACACCCACATGGCCACTAATAGTTCTCAAGTTTTTCATCTGACCATCTACATTGCTAGAGAGTATACTACTTCACTTTGTTTTCAAAAAGCCCAGGAGAGTTATGACTGTTCTGTTTGACCAGATTCTGCTCTCCCCAAGGGAGCCCAGGAGCCCTGTGGTTGACCTGGCTTCATTAGGGTGTCAGCCCAGAGCCAATCAACAATGACGAGGTAGGCAGGGTTCTTGGGTGTGACAGTTCTCATAAGACCCAGGTATCTGGTATCTGTCAGATCAGCTAATTAACATTGGGTACAAATCACTCTCAGATCATAGTGGCTTATGACAACAAAGGGTTTGTTCTCCCCCATAGTCCAAGTCCATTCTGGGCACTAGGGGTGGGGGAGGGGCTTCTCATAGTCCCCCAGAATCCAAGCTAGCAAACTGTCCCATCTCCCAGGCCCCCTCCCCCAACACCCTGCCAGTGTGAACGAGAGCCCTGCCTTGGTAATTAAATCTCCTGCCCGGAAGAGGTACATTTCTGCTCGTAACCCATGGGCTCTCATTAGCGGTGTGGCCCTTGTCAGGGTGTGCCATCCCACCTGTGCCTGGAAGGCAGAAAGCCAGAAATTGTTGCCAAATAGCACTGATGACTCTCACACCCCAGGTGATGGGAGCCGTGGAAAATGTGGTTCCCAGAATCAGGAAGGTGCTTCCCCAGAATAAAATAGGCTGTTGCCTGGTAGACTCTGGGCTGAGCACTCCAGGGGCCTGCCAGGTCAAGGGAAAGGGCAGCAGGGAAACAGTGCGATATTGGAAACCCCTGGGTCTGGCTGCAGCCTGGAGGGTTTGAGTGGTGAGTGGTTGCTGGAGATTGGGCTGGGGAGGCAGCCAGGCTGGAGTAGAGAACTGCTCGCTCTAGAGAGGGGTTTGGATTTTGCCCCAAAGACAGTGGGAACCAACAAGGCATCCAAGCCAGGAGGAGCAGGGTCAGATTTGCATTTTAGGAATAGCACTAGCAGCCTGACCATTTGAAGGAAGGACCTGAAGAGCACAGACCTGTGCGGTGATCAGTCAACCCTGGGAGCTAGTGGTAGAATCCCACTCTAGCATGGGAGTGCAGTTGTGGTCGGTACAGCAGAGGTGGCTCCAAGGGAGTGCTGGCATCTGTACTGTCTCCTGAAGAAAGAGGAACAGCTGGTGGACGTGGAAGGAGGTGGGTGCTTTGCAAGCTGACTGTGATGCCAAGGAAAGACCTGAAGTCTGGGAGCACTTGAATTTATGATTGTGCTGCACATTCAAATCCCAGAATCCTATCTAATAAAAAAGTAATATGCAAATTGACTGTCACTCCAACATACAGGATGGCTGCTCCCATGTGGTCAAAGATCCTGCCCCCATGTGGACACAAGATGGCTGCCAGGGGAAGGCAGTTGGGAGGGACAAAGCCTGCAAGGGAGGACAGTTATGGGCAATCAGGCCAACAGGAGAGGGCAGTTGCGGGGGCGGGGACCAGGCCTGCAAGGGAGGACAGTTGGGGGCAATCAAGCCTGCAGGGGAGAGCAGTTAGGGGTAACCAGGCAAGTAGAGAAGGAAAGTTGGAGGAAACTGGCCTGCAGGGAAGGACAGTTGTGGGGGGACCCAGGCCTGCAGGGGAGAGCAGTTGGGGAGGGCCAGGCCTGCATTAGAGGGCAGTTAGGGGAATGCAGGGGAAGGCAGTTAGGGGTGACCAGGCCTTCAGGGGAGGACAGTTGGGTGTGACCAGGCCTGCAGCGGAAGACAGTTAGGGGTGACCTGGCCTGCAGGGTCAGTAACAAGGTTAAGTATTCCACCCAGCATTAGTCAGGCTGGCAGGGAAGTGATTCAGAGGTGATCAGGCTGGAAGGCAGAGTGGTTAGGGGCAATCAGGAAGGCAGGCAGGTGAGCAGTTGGAGCCATAAGTCCTGGATTGTGAGTGGGATGTCCGATTGCCCATTTAGGATAGGATCTGGCCTAAATGGGCAGTCAGAGATCCCTTGAGGGGTCCCAGATTGGAGAAGGTACAGGCTGAGCTGAGGGACAACCCCCCCCCATGCATGAATTTCATGCACCAGGCCTCTAGTGTGTGTGTGTGTGTGTGTGTATTAATTTCAGAGAGAGAGAGATAGAAACATCAATGATGAGACAGAGTCTTTGATTGGCTGCCTCCTGCATGCTCCCGGCTGAGGAGGGAACCCGCAACCCTGGCATGTGCCCTTACCGAGAATCAAACTTTGACCTCCTAGTTCATAGGTCAGTGTTCAACCATTGAGCCATGCCAGCTGGGCCAAATGCCAGAACTTTTGATGGTGTACTTGAAGGGCTTAAAGCGGAATGTTGGTTAAGTAAAAACATTGGTTTCAGCAAATTGAGAACTATCCCACCCCTGATACTACAAACCTCATCAGGATGCTTTTCAGCATCTGTGGTTATCTGAGAATCATTCACTCCCTGCCCATGCTTCCTTCCACACCTTGTCTTATGGGCAGAGTTCTTGCACATCTTCACAAGCATGTGATCTTTCTCTGGCTGGAACCCAGTATCTTTATCTCTCAGTCACTCAGAGGATGGTGCTCCCACCTGTGCCACTCACCTTCTCTCTGTCAGACATCCCTGCAGTAGCATTGAGCCTCTGTCCTTTCAAAGACAGTTCAACACATGGCATAGATTTGGGCAGCTCATGCTCACATTGGGTACACATGGGAGGAACCATAAGAGAGAACACCTAGTGGAAACTTGAATGCAGCCCAGGGGCAAGCAACTGGCAAACGAGCTCCACCCAGATTCTCTGTGCAGCAGACCTGTCCTCACCAGGACAGGACTGGCTGGGGCTGGCTCGTGGTCCCATGGGGGGGGACCTGTGAAAAAGTTCCTTAGGTATTCATGAATGAGGATGTCCCGTTAAACGTTTGTAAGGAGATTACCTAAAGCCATCTGCTGCCTTTATTTCCCCCAGTGTGCATTAAAAGTGTGCAGCTGCTCAACAGGAAATGTTCCGTGATACCATGGGCTCACAGGCTGGCCTCGAATGTTGGGAAGCAGAGAGGAGGTGCGGCATGTGGAGAAGTGGGTGAGCACATGCAGGAGTTACCCCTGCGCCCCAGTGTCTCCAGCCGGACATGCAGATTTTTCTACCCTGTCGATGTGCTCTCTCACACGGGCGTCATTCTGTGTGTGTCGTTGATTCTTTCAGTGTGTGTGTGTGTGTGTGTGTGTGTGTGTGTGTGTGTGTGTTTTCTTTTGAGTCGGAAAATTGGTCTTTGAGTTCACCAGCAGCAGCTGCAGCTGCCATAATTAAAATAAAATAACCTGCTTCCTTCAGTCTGTAGGGAGAAAAGCTTTTTAAAAAATCCATATTCTAAATGGACTTTAGAATGTGGTGAATCTGCCTTCGCTCCTCTCCCTCTTCACCTGCAACAAATTTGACAGCTTTGTTTTCCTCGGGAGTCAGGGGAAGAGAAGGGAGTTCACCTTGAGGAGTATTCGTCTGGCCTGGCACTAGGCAAGGTCGTCCCATCTGCACAAGCCAGGACTTGAATCCTGGATGCTTCATTTTCTCCTCTGCCCTGTGCAGTTTCGTGTCTTGTAAGCCCCAGATCTCTCCACCTGTCTGACTGTCCGGATACCTAGAGATTTGGTGTTACTGAGATGTTAGGGGATATGTTGGCACCTATAATTGGCTTGGATTAGAAACCAAAGCTTTTTGCAAAATAACAAGGTTAAGTATTCCACCCTAATGATTGCATGACAGTGAGATGGTTTTCAGGGGATTGGACCTGCTCTTGAAGGTGTTGCTTAAAAGTCACTCTTTAAACCAGGCTGGGGAAAGAAAACCCCTAAAGAACAGCAGACTGCGGTCTTGTGTGGACCTCAGAATAAGGTGACGGAGGTAGATAGGGGTGAGTGCATGCTGGGAGTTGAAGATACTGTGGGCACTGTTTCAAGGAGCTCCCAGTCTGGGAAAAAGAAAGACATGCCAGTAAAGAATTATATGACACTGGTAGTAAGCGTTAGGTCATGGATATGAATAGCTTGCTATCATTTCAGCAAATTTTTTCTCCAGAAATCCATTTCTTTCAATTGGTAATTTAGTGAGGAGAGTAATCTCACTGTGAGTGCAATGCCCAGAATGGGGAATATAAAACGATGAAAAGAAACTATTATACATTCAGATGTAGGTGTGAAAGTCTGGTGCTTACACTCTCTAATCCCTTGTTATCATTCCCCCTTAATAATGAAGACGTGTAAGGAGCTGAGGGGTTTTGCCCAAAGCCCACAGGCAGTGACCAGACAGTGACTCAGATCAATCCTACCTGCTGCACAGCCCTTGCTCGTGCCAGGGCACATCTGAGAAAGTGTGTGCCCTGCTGTTAGGTGGCTAGCACAGTGATCATCTGTGTTTAGGATGAGGAATGTTTTTCCCCTTAAACAAACCAAGTTTTAAATCTGGTGTCTTGACAGGAGTCACTCATGATTATCATCTCTGGCAGCAGGCATGACCGTCCGGTTTGAGTTCACTGAGTGCTCTGGGCAGTTCTCCCAAAGCATGAAGTCAGCCCAGAGCACAGAAATGCTAGAATGTCAGTGAAAAAAAAACAGATTCCTGGCATCCAAAGGATGTTCCCTGGGGCTCCCGGATGGCATACTCTTGTCACCATGCCTTAGCTGAGAAGGAAAGGACAGAAAGAAGCTAGCCCAACAAGGAAGGAGGAAGGCCTCCTGCCACCTTTGAAATTCTCTGCAGAAGACCCAAGTCTGTGTGGTTTGGTGCCCAACTCAACACACTGTCTTATCTCCTTGGTGTGTGGTCACTTTGGGGAGTTAGCAGAACCAGAGGCACCCTGCATCTCCCTCCAGCTGTACGTCTCGAAATGCAGTCCAGAAAAATGACCACACTTCCATCCACCCAAGGGTAGGTGTAGAGGTGCACAGAGAGTGGAAGGTGTTCTGGGAGTGTCAGGTGTACAGGGTCGTGCACAGTGTCACAGCACGCTTTGTGGCTCTCCTGGAAAGGAAGAGAACAGGGTTCAGATCTTGTCTCCACCACTTCCTAGGTGGGGGTTAGGGGCTCGCAGCCTAAGTTCCCAGAAGCCTCCTTTCCTCATCTCCTGCAGTCGTCTAGACGGTTAAATAAAATCACGTATACACCATTGGCTGCCACTCTGCTGGATGCTTGGCAGACAATCAGGAGCTTCCTATCCCAGGCACCGCCCCTTACTGGTCATACTGTGCAGGACTTGCCAAATTCATCTTCCTATAGCAGATCTCCAACACGTCATATCACTGCTCACAAGCCCACAATGGCTCCCTGTGACTGACTGAATAATGGTCATCTTCTCTAAATTGGCATCCAGAGCCGTGTCTATTGAGGCCCAGCCTGCCTGCCAGGTGCGATGTTTTCCGTTTTCCCCTCGTGCACCTACACTCCCTAATGTGGAGCACACTGCCCTGTCCCCAGGCTACCCGCCTAACACTGGAGCTAGGCTGAGTTCTCTGGTTGGTCAGCCAGGGTGATCTCTCCGCTCTTGTTTTCTCATGGGATTTCATCTGCATCTTTTATAAAACTGCCAAACATTATAATTACTTGTTGGCATGTCTTTTTTTTCCTTCCTTGTCAGCCTGTGAGCTTCCGGAGGGCAGGATTTGCTTGAGTCACGACTGTATCCTATATAGCACCTAACATGTACTATATGAATGAATGAATGAATGAATGAGTGAGAAAGTGAATGAATTAATGCTGTGCTCCTCTCCTAACTGGATTTCCCCTCCACAAAAATGCTAGTATGGCCCTGGCCAGTGTAGCTCAGTTGGGTGGAATGTCATCAAAACAAAACAAAAAGAATAACAAAAAATGCTAGTATGTAAATACTTTGAAAACCTTTGGTGAACCCATGAACATTTTGGTTTTATGAATAGTCACTTTGATGCTTGTTGGAGGACATTTGAAAAAGAGGGAATTCAGGGATATGAGTTGAAAAGGAAATCAGCAAAAAGAAGAGAGGTGAGGTTTTTCCCTGAAGCCTTGGGAAAGATGAGGGTGGAAGACAACTAAAACTGTAGTTCTGCAACTTCTTCAGGAAGGGAGAGATCAGAAGGCATGAGGCTCCATAGCCTGAGCTGTGGAGGTACAGTGGACTCTTATTCTCCTGGACAAGAAAGAGGGCTTGAGAAAAACCCAAAGTGTTTCATCCAAGTCCCTGGAGGGGACTAGGGCCCCAGCAGGATCCTTGGGGAGGCCCAGGCCCAGAAGAAAGTGCCCATAGTTCCAGCAAAGCAAGTTCTTGCTGATCTCTGCAACATCAGAGGGTAAAGTTGTAATGAACAAGATGCAATAAACAGATGAAGAGCATTATTGCTCATTCTACATGCACAACATGGTAATCCTGCCGTATGTGCTGTGCTGTCTGCTTTTTATGTTAGTGAATGTGGTATGACTCGGAAGGACTTTGCTCGTGTTTTTGGTTGTCAGGTCTTCTACACTGGGGTATGTAGGACCTGAGGTGGAGAAGGATGCTCTGCCCTTGAGCAGAGCTTGGTGACTGCTCCTGCCCAATGCAGTTACTCTTTGTTGAGGATAACGAGAATTCACAATAAAGAAATATATGAAGTGCAGATGAAGCTAGAAAAATTTCAAGCTAGAAATTCACTTTCAATGGAAATTGCCAGTAATGTCTCACCTTATAGTACATAATAGCATCTCTTAGCAAGGATCCTTGGTATATTTGGCAAATATGTATTTAAGGAATTTCTCAAGTAATGACTTTTTGCCTCCGATAACTGAAGGCACTCGGCACACCTTGTTCTTTCGGCTCATGGATCTTTTATATAAGAAGACATTTGGTGGTGTTTTCAGTGGGTGAGTGTGGTCGCTGGTGCAGAGCAAAGTACCCAGATCATGAATCTGTAAGGACTCGTGTTCACATCCAAGTTCCATCTCCTGTGTTGACCCAAGCAAATTACTTAAAACTTTTAAGCCTCCTCTCATGCTTCTTTGAGTGGGATAGATTTTTTTGGTATTCATTTCATAAGCTATTATCGTGTACAGCTATCTCCTTTGGCATTGGAGATCAAAAATGAGTCAAATTCAATGTCATAAAATTCTAGGGGCAGAAGGAACCTCACAGGTCACCGGTTCAGAAATTTCCTCCCTCAGATGAGGAAACAGAGGCTCAAAGAGGGGGACCAATTTGCTAGAGATTGTAATGGGATAAGCAAGAGGGGCAGAACCAGAACTCTTCTATGTAAGGAACTCTGCCCAGGGGACTCCCAACACTCCCACAGGGAGTACCGCAGGAATGCTCAGCCCATTTTATTGGGCAGGGTAAGAAGGCTCCAAGAAATTCAGAATTAATGATGGAACTGTTGCAGCGGCCAGGGCATCAGCCGTAAGCTCCATTCCCTCATCTTTGTCCCAATACTTGCCACATCACAGTAGGTCCTTTGCAAAACACTGTTTCTATTCTGCTCCAAGCCCTGCTGGGCACCTGGGGTGTAAAGAGGACTGACTTGCAGTCCTTGCCTTGAGAGGTTTGGGCAGCTCAAGGATTCACCTGTGAACAGTAGCTATCAGACAGCACCCTCATTCCCACCCTGAGGAAGACTCACCAGAGCCTCCCGGGAAGACTGCAGAGAGGGAGTCTGTGTGGGGTTCTCAGAGAATTTGGACCACATTTCTCTGTGTGGCTGAGAGACCAGGAATAAGCCCAGCTCCCCATGCTGTGTCTTTGAAGTGACTACTAGGCAGGGATCTGTGAGAAAGGTCAGGACCATCTTACCACATCACTCAGTTGGGCCTGTGTTCTCTGCTTCGACAGAAAGAATCGCGCCCCATCCTCCAGGATCCAATGGCCCACGGACACTGCTGACTCTTCAAAACATGCGGACATGGAGCCAGGTCAGTCCCCTTGTCCCCTTTGATTTTCTGCACTATCAGCTGTAAACCCATGTTCTTGATGAGAAAGTCTCTCTTGGAATGCGAAATTGTGATTGCTTTTTGGGTGAAGGCTTTTGCCTTGAGAAGCATGGGAAGTGGAGGAGGTCAGGCCAGAGTGGAGGTGGCCTCCTCCGGGAGCAGAAAGCAGTAGGCAGACTCTCTGGTGCTGGAACCCAACCAGCAGCTGGCAAAGCCAGCATGATTGGAGGACAGAGCAGGCAAGGGCCTGACCTCTGGCTGGAATGAGATGAGGGAACTGGCAGCCAGGAGATACCTGGCAAGCACAGGATCACATAGGCAGGGGTGGCAATCAGTCACTCTTGGGTCCAGAGTTCAATGGTTGCATTCCAAGCTGGAGTTGAGTGAGAGGCTTAGTTGAAAATAGGGGTGGCAGGGAAGCTAAGTGGGAAGCTGCCTAGAGGACAGGTGGTCTGGGTGCTGGATCCAGCAGCCAGAGCGGTTCTCTGGAGGCCTTTCTTTATATTGCCATTGCAGAAGAGCAATGGCAAAAACAGTAGGAAGCCCCTGGGTTGGGTGGGAAAGTGGAAGGATGTTTCAAGCTAGAGAAGGAAGGTAGGATTGTAACTAGAGGCTGGGAGAAGGCTGAGGAAGCAAAGAAGCCAGGGCCCAGGGAGCAAGTTCATTATTAAAAACCGACTGTGAAGCCAGTCCTTTTTCTTTTCCTCCAAACCATCTGCAAGGGAGATAGATGTGTGTGTCTTGCCAGGTCCAGTGATGCTGCAGTAATAAATTCACTCGAGAATCCCAGTGGCTTAATACAGCCAAGGTTTCTTTCTTGCTGGTGCTGCATGTCTAACTGAGGTAGGCGAGGCTCTGCTCTACCTCACATCTCAGGAGCAGGTTGATGAAAGCTTGGCCATATTGTAGGTATACCTCCTGGAGTGTGAGGCCACCTTGGTCTCTGCAGCAGAGGCTAGACAGCTGGAAGGCTGCCCTGGCTCTTAAATGCTTCAGTCCCAAAGTGACACACAGCCCAGAACTAGTCTCATGCCCTGCCTGATTTTTAGGGCTCTGGAAAATATGGGGAAGACATGGCTAGTTGGTGAGCAGTAACTGCCTTCACCCAGTAGGTATAATTTCCATTTTTCAGGTAAGGAAACTGAGGCTCAGAGAAAGGAACAATCTTATCTCAGGTCTCCTAGCTAAAAAGTGCTGGAGTCTAGACTTTACATAACTGACTCAATCATTTATTTAGCTTATTCAGCAAAAACGTATTGAATAAAAATGACAGGCCCAACACTGTGATAGGCTCTGGGGATTTAACAAGGAATAAAACCGAAGGTAGTCCTGCCCCATGTGGCTCAGCTGGTGAGGCAT
This sequence comes from Antrozous pallidus, assembly GCA_027563665.1. NCBI lineage: Eukaryota > Metazoa > Chordata > Mammalia > Chiroptera > Vespertilionidae > Antrozous > Antrozous pallidus. The sequence goes on along the minus strand of CM050520.1, from coordinate 49,706,463 downwards.
GCAATGAAGGTTGCTGGTTTCATTCCTGGTCAGGGCATATGCCCAGATTTCTGGCAGGGTGAGTACAGGAGGCAGCTGATCAACGTGTCCCTCTCACATCAATGTTTTGTTCTCTCCCCCTCCCTTCCTCTCTCTCTAAAAATTAATAAAAGTATTAGGGAAAAACAAAACAAAACAAATGTAGCCTCTGTTCTAAGCCCTAAAGATGTATAACTACAGAAAGGAATGTATTCTTGGCAGTAGAGACATACAGTTCTCTGAAGAGATCTATTCAGATTTTTAACTTGTCATATAGTGGGACAGTAAAATGGACTCCTGTGTATTGAAGCACTGTGCCAAGTACTTGATTTATTGATAACGTCCATAAGCCAGTGAGGTAGTTCTTATAATTCCGTTTTTCAGATAAGCAAACTGAAGTTCTCTCATAAAGGGAAGGTAACAGGGCTGAAGGAGACTCTTCAATCCCATCATGCTCACTTGTGATATCGAGAAAGTTAAAATAAAAAACTTGAATTTCGCCCTCCTCCTCCCCAGCCCTCCCATCTAAACCTCCCATCTCCTCTTTTGCTCTGATCACCCTTCTCAGGACTTTCTCCCTCTGGTCCTGTGGGTGTCACAACATATGAACATATCATTCACTGACAATGGGGGCTTCTTGGAGCCCAAACACAGAGTCCCTCATCTCCATGTTGGTGCTGCCCATATAGCTGAGCCCTTGTTGAACTCAAAGAAGGAGGAAGGACATTGCAGAAATACAGGGAGCGGTATCTGATTCTGACAGGATGGGTTTAAATCTGAGCCTTGGCAAAGGTAGAATGTGGTTCTGTTTCTCTCTAGCACCCCTATCCCTCCCCCTCACACTCTGTGCTATATTTACACTGAGCCCATTACTTTTCTTCCATCCTCAATACACGTGACCACATCCCCTGTCCCCACTCTGGTCCAAGCACCTTCTCAGACCTGGATTATCACAGTGGTATCTGCATGGGGCTCTGCTGCTACCCTTCCTTCCCAGGATCTGACTTGTTTAAACACTGGTCACCCCTCTGCTCCGAATCCTCCTGTGGCTCCGAGGCTCACATAGAGGAAAAGCCAGAGGCCTCACAGCAACCCAATAGGGACATTGGCCTCTTTGCTGTTCCTGGAACTGTGAACACACTCCAGCCTCAGGGCATAAGGCATAGAAGCCTTGTTTCCAGTCTCAGGGAAGCTCTTCAGGCAGCGGGAACAGCAGCAACCAGACCTTCAAGTCTCCATCCAGGGGAGTGGAGCACTCATAGGCTGAAAGGGCCTGGTCTCTGACCAGGAGTGTGTTCCTCTCAGGGAGCAGCTGGAGGCCAGAGGTGTGACCCAGGTGGACGCAGTGGAGTGGAGCGCAGGTGGGCTCCCTGACCACCCTGCACCAGGAGCAATCTTCCCAGCCCAGCCCTCCTCCCACTCCATCCCATTCATCTCACCTGAGGCATTACACATGACGCTGCATGTTTGGTTGCCTGCTGTTTGTCTTCTCCCACTGGAACCCGAGCGCCACCAGGACAGGAACATACTTTGTGTTGTTTCCTGCAGTGTTCTTATGCCTGCAATGCTGCCTGCACATAGTGGGCACTCAGTAACTATGCACCGAGTGAATGGATGAACCAATCATGGCACATCAGATTCCTTAGTGTTACTCGCTCATACTCTCTTGTTTCTACCATCCTGCCTTTACACTGTTGTTCCCTCTTCCTGAATGTCCCCACTGCCTTTCTCTGTGCACCAACTCAACTCCCTCATTCTTTCTCATTCACTTGGCCCGCCCGGAGGTGAAGTACCTGCAGCACATGACACAGGCATTATCCATCCATCCCTGTGGAGCTGAGGGTTCAAGGGCAAGCACAGCTCCTCACTGCTAAGCCCAGTGTCCGGTGCACAGCTGGGATCCAACTGTGGTGTGCTGGCCTGAGCCTCATGGACCAGCTGGCTGCCTGAAGCTGCAGCCTAAGGACCCCAAATCTGCCTGTTCCCCTCCCTCCAAGTCAGGAAGCAGGAGTCCTTGTTGCCAAGTCAGACTCCTCCTGCTTTTTCAGAGATCAGGAAAATGAGGCAAATGGGACACTAATGAAATTCAGAGAGAAAACTAAATTGGGAGGTGTTGCAAACACCATGGAGGAGGGAGATGCTATGTGAAAGGCTCTCTCCAGAGTGGGCAGGGTAGTGGGAGAGCGCAGAGAGAGCTGGAAGTAGCGTCCCATGGCCTCCTCTGAAACCCACACATGGGGTGGCCTGTGGGATCATTATAGTGGCTTCACTCATCTCACTTTAAATCTGGGACCTTTTTGTTGACTGACTCATCCATTCATTGATGCCCTCACACCACCTTGCCAAAACAGATTTGAGTAGATTAACAATTATAAATTGATTAAATAGCTAAGATTAAGACTGTTTAAGGCACAATGAAGGTAGAAAGTAAGGGAGAGAAAGGGGAGGGAGAGAAGAAAAAGATTATTGGAGTCGCCCAAAAGCGGGGTCCTTGAGAAGCAGCTTGGGGCTCCAGTGACAAAGATCAGGCTGCGACTGTTTAAGATCATCAGGGAAGGAAAAGCTGTGGTCACAGGGGAGCAGTGATGACCAGTGTTTCAGAGAACTTTCAAATCTGTTCTCCATTCCTTCAGTTATAGGCATTGACTATGTGCTGTGTGGTAGGGATCCCCCCTCCCAAGGGGTGCTTTCTTCTATCTCATTGAATGTTCATAGCACCCTGCAAGGTGGTCTTTTAAGGCTCATTTTAGAGATGAGGTGACTGAAGCTCAGAGACACTGAGCCATTTCCTCAGCACATGATGCTGAGGCAGCTGGATATGCACCTGCGAAAGTATGAAGTTGGACCCCGTCCTTACACTATATAAAAAAATGACCTCAACATGGATCATCGACCTAAATTTAAGAGCTAAAACTCTAAACCATTAGAATAAAACATGGGCCTAAATGTAATGATCTCAGATTAGGCAATGATTTGACACCTGCCAAAGCAGGGGAGGATAAAACTCATAAATTGGACATCATCAACATTTTAAAAAATTGTGCTTCAGCCCTGGCTGGTGTGTGTTGCTCAGCAGTTAGTGTGTGTGTACCAGAGAGTTTAATCCCAGTCAGGTACCTGGCCTGCATGTTCAATCCCTACCCCCAGTCAGGGCTCATGTGGGAGGCAACCATTAAATCTCTCTCTCTCTCTCTCTCTCTCTCTCTCTCTCTCTCTCTCTCTCTCTCTCTCCTCCCCTTCTCCACCTCCCTTCCACTTTCTATAAATGAAAAAAAAAATATCCCCACTGCCCAGGTGAGGATTAAAATAATAATAATAATCTGTGCTTCAGAGAACATCATAAAGAAAGTGGAAAGACAACCATAAAATGGGAGGAAATATTTGAAATCAGAGATCTGACATGAGGTTTGTATCCAGAATACATAAAGAACTCTTACAACTCCTCAATAAAAAGACACATAGCCTAATTGAAAAATGGGCAAAAAGTTTAAATAGACAATTCTCCAAAGAAAATACAGATGTGGTTAAAAGGCACATAAAAAGATATCCAACAGATTTAACCATCAGAGAAATGCCAATCCAAGATGTTGAGTCATTTGTTTGGGCCCCGCCTTTCTGACACCAAAGCCTTCAGTCCACAGGCCTCCCTGGGCCTAGGGAGGAGGTCACAGGGAAGTGAGAGTAGGGCCTAGACCCTTCTGGTGACCCTTTCAGAGGGAGGGACAATGAATAGTAGGCAGGACAGGAAGGTCATGCCAGGGACAGACTGCCCATGGGTCTTCTGCCAGCAATGTCAGAAATTGCCATCTGAGAAGGATTATGTCCACACTTAGCCCTCTTCTGCCCAGTTCGCAGTTTGTCCTGATGCAGTGGTTCCAACTCTGGTTGCAGAACTCTGCTTGACTCTCCAAAATTATTGAAGACCCCAAAGCATTTTTATCTATGTGAATTATATCTATCAAATTTCGTTCCACTGGTAATTAGCCCTAAAAAAAGTTAAATCTATTATTGATAGCTTATAAAAACAAACAGCAATAAACCCTTACATTATCATACATAATACATTTTTCTTTTAATCCTCACCCGGGGATATTTTTTCCCCATTGATTTTTAGGGAGGGTAGAAGAGAGAGGGAAAGACAGAGAGAAACATTGATGTGAGAGAAACACATCAATTGGTTGCCTCCTGCACAAGTCATGACTGGGCATTGGGCTCAAGGAGGAGCCTGCAACCAGAATTGAACCCAGGACCCTTTGGTCCACAGGCCAACATTCTATCCACTGAGCTTAACTGGCTAGGGCCATAATACATTTTTATAAAAAGGAAAATTTCCCAAACAAACAGAAATGGATGGGATGACACTGTTCCCCATTTTGGCAAATCTCTTTAATATTTGGCTTAATAGAAGCTCTATCTGCTTCTGCCTTCAATCTAGAAGCCTGCACTGTGTACTCATCAGAGAATGGGGATGAAAGGAACAGAAAATGGCATAGCATGAATAGGAACAGTGTTGACCTCACATGTGTTCTGCAAGGGTCCCTAGGACATGCTGTGATCTCCAGGCCACAGTTTGAAAACTGTGGGTGCAGGAGGTGAGATCCTTGCTGCAGAGGACATCTTAGTGGGGAAGGGATAGATCTCTCCCAGAATGCAGCCTGGCTACCCACGGATGTTGCACGTAACATTCTCTCTGTCCAGAATGCTTTCTGCTATCTTGGGCTACTACTCAAAATCCTCCTCTCACTTTAAGGTTCATTTAGGTGCAACTGCCTCTGGAAAGCCTTTCTTACTATCCTTAACATCCCCAAGACTGAGTGAAGCCCTCTGCACACCATCATCTCCTGCGTCTCACTAGCATGAACATCACAACCAGTGGTTGGGAGGTTGAGGCTACCAGTGGGAGGCTCGGGATTCCAGACCAAGAAGCTGAGATGTTTTGTTTTTCTTCTTTAAGAATTAAGAAGAAATATATTGAAGGCTTTTATACAAGCACTTCCTTGTACACATTTGGATGTACAGAGGACTGTGTCACCAACATGCAGTAAAAGTCATCTGCTGCTGCTCTGGCTGGTTTGGTTCAGTGGATAGAGCATCAGCCTGTAGATTGAAGGGTCCCAGATTCGATTTCGGTCAAGGACATGTACCCTGGGTTCCATCCCCAGTAGGGAGCATGCAGGAGATAGTTGATCAATGATTCTCTCTTATCATTGATGTTTCTAGTTTTTATCCCCCTCCCTTCCTCTCTGAAATCAATAAAAAATATATTTTAAATAAAAGTCATCCACTGCTAATTCTTATTTAAATGAAGTAGTACCAGTCACCTAGAAAAGTGAGTGAAATGAGGAAAAGAAGGAAGAGAGAAACTAACAGCTAATTGAGTATTAACTGTGGGCCAAGCGTTCACCATGTTATCTAATCAACACAGCAGTTAAGTGGTATTTCTCTCATTTTACAGATTAATAAACTGATGCATCCACCCTCCCAACCCCATCCCCCAACCAAAGATACCTTGCTAGTAAGTATCAGAGCTGGTTCAAAATCAAGCCATTTTTTTGTTGTTGTTGTTTGTTTCTAAAGCTTATGATGCCTTTTCTCATGACTCCACATGAGCTCAGCACCATTTGTTTGACTTAGAGTGTTTAAGACTACACACTCTTTTTAAAATGTGTTTCTATCATATCTTTCCAAATAGCCTTTTTAGCTCTTAAAAACTTGAACAGGGGCATCAATTTTGTTTATTTGTTCTCCTTCTGGAGTCTCCCATGGCAGCATCTGCATGCAGAGGATAGCCGACAAGCTCCTCTTTGTGTTGCTTGCTTTTCATCAAAGACATGGCCACAATCAAGATATTCGCCCTGAGTTACTGTTAACTAGACTTATTATTGACTCGGAGGTTACTGAGTGTGCAGGCCTGAGCATGACTGTCCATCCTCATTGGTGATGGGAACCTAGGAGGACAAAGGGTTGGGATGGATGGATGGATGGATGGATGGATGGATGGATGGATAGATGGATAGAAAGATAGATCTATTGCTTTTCTCTGTGTCAGGTCAGAGAAATCATCTTAAATGGAACACCCTCATTCTTCTATAAATACTAGAGGCCCGATGCATGAAATTTGTGCAAGGGGCTCAGCCGCCACCGCCGCGGTGGCCGAGAGGGGTCCTCTGCCACCTCTGCCTTGCCCTCCTCTCTTTCCACCCTGGCTTCCATCAGTAAGACATCTGAAAGATGGCCAGTTTAATTAACATATTACACTTTTATTATTATAAATTGAGTAAGGCACACAAGGCTTATGCGGCCATGACTGTATTGTCAGGTCTGGTGCCAATCATGTCAGTTAAGCAAAGGATACATGAACATTATTGAACTCACACTATGGGTTCATATCTAGCATAGGTATCTTGCATGCTTTAGTCATATTTGAAAACCTGTAAGTTTTTGTTCAAGATAGGAACATCCCATTTTCCAGTGATCAACTAGACATGGGTATTGCTCAGGGACATGCATGCCCTGGAGCTGGGGTTTGGAGCCACTTCTGCTTGCAAACACAATGCTATACTTTACTAAGAGAGAACATGCTGAGTCTGACCCAGTGGGGGTGACATCCTCTGAGTAAGGAGGTACAGAGACTTGGCAGTGCTTTTGTGACCACAGACATCCTTGGCTGGTTTCAGGCTCTCTTCTTCCCAGACCATTTGTCCATCCACCAAGGTTCCTTTTCCTTCCCAGGGTTTGCACCTTCAGGCTTCACTCAGAACACCCAGAATGCCCACCACTCTAACAGGCCACCATCATCTTCCAGTATCTGTGTAAGCAGTGCTCCTGGGCTCAGTGAACACATGCATGGTCTTAGGGAAGAAGAAGAAAGAGCAGGTGACCCAAGATGAAGTCCTGAAGTTAAGCTTGGTGTCCATTCCCAGGGCCTCATGGTTGGCATTGGCAGAATGACACAGCCACGGCTGTGGATGCCACTTCCCTTCTGACCCTAATTGACCTGCCCCCATCCTCAGGGTGGTGCTGCTATGCAGTCCTGGGTGCACAACATGATTGCGGAGCCATTCACAAGCCAAATGCCTGGTTAATTTCCAGATGGGAGGATCATTATCCTTCGTAGAGTCAATGACCAAGTCCTCACCATGGTAGGGTTTGCTTCCTATCACTAATTGCATCTTTAGCTGCACATCTCGGTGGCCGGTTTTGCCAAAACAATCAATGTCATGGCCTGAATGTCCTTTTCTGAGACTGTAGACCACTGTCCCTGTGTTGCCTTGATTTACCTGCTGTGAAAGGGATGCATTTAGATATTTTCCACCCCCCCCCCCCACCACTTTTGTGAAAGCTCCCATGGTGGGGAAAAAACAACAAAAAACAGTGAGTCAACATCAATAAGAACAGAACCTTAGAATATCTTGATTCTAACTGTGTGGAAAAGCCAAGTGTGCAGAAAACACTCGGCAGGTGAGGACAGACATTTGTTGAGTATCTATTATATGTCAGCCATTGTGCTAGGCATTTCACAGTCCATTGAACCTTCACAACCACCAGTAAGGTAAGTGTTGTTGTTTCTGATTCACAGATGGGGCCATGGAGCTTCAGAGAGGGTCAATGACTTTAAGTCACACAGCCAGGAAGTGGGGGGACCTGGAACTGAATCAAGGTCATCTGCTACAAAATGCAACTTCTCCCCACTGTGTTGAAAATAATAACAGAAACAACAGTAGCAAGAGCTCCCATTTATGGTGTGCTTACTATACTCCTGACTTGGATTCGCTTATTTAATCTCGACAACAACCCAATGCTGTTAGGTGCTATTATCCCCATTTTGTACATGAGGAAATCAAGGCTCAAAAAAGTGTTCTCAGAATGAAAAGTTTTCCAAACACGGGTGTTCGGAAAGTAAGCCCCGGAATCTGTCACTGTGGGCTATTCTTCTTTAAAAAACAAACAAACAAACAAACAAAAAACATATATTGATTTTAGAGGGGAAGGGAAAGGGAGAGAGAAAAAAACCTTAATGATGACAGAGATTCACTGATTGGCTGCCACCTGCGCGCCCCCTACTGGGGGTTGAGCCTGCAACCCTGGTATGCGCCCTTTACCAGAATCAAACCTGGGACCCTTTAGTCTGCAGGCTGACACTCTATCCACTGAGCCAAACCAGCTAAGACCACTGTGTGCTATTCTGGCATAAAGAGCTCTTGTCTAAAATAAGCACAGGCCTTGCTCATAATATTTGCTATCAGTAGTTAATTTCATGACCTTCTTGCCACCCCATTGGAATGGATATTCTGGTTGCTGTTAACAGCCTGTGCTAGCCACTGAGCAACCTTTGTCATGGGAGGCTTCTGAGGTCAGCGTATCCTGGAGCAGGGATTCCAGATTTTAGGAGTCAAACAGGTTCGAGGATATATGGTGCATTGGAACAGAGCAGGCTCTGGAATCAGACCAATAGGGTCCAAGCCTCGCTTACGAGCTCCTGACTCTGGGCAAGCTGGTTCATCTCTCTGTGCTTCAGTTTCCCAATATATAAAATGGATATAATAAGAAGCCATACCTCAATAGGCTAGAGCAAGGATTAAAAAATCATGTGAAATGCTTACAATCATGCTTAGCACCAAAAAACAGGCAACCGAGTAGATGTGATCTGTTGTATTATTGAATATTGGTTTATAAAGTTGGATTTATGAGGTGGTCTAGTTCCACCCTTCCTTTTGCAGATGAGGAAACTGAGGCCCAGAGACAGGCTCGACTGGCCCAATCACACAGCATTTTAGTTCTTTGATTTAGTCCTAGTGCCAAGGTTCTTTCTGATATTGCCGACTATTGGAACAAGAGCCTCAAGAAACATTTCTAGACTTTTAGTTGGTGACCTTTCAATCTGCTTTATCTTTTTTTGATAGTTTTTTGTTTATACTTACACTGGCCATATATCTAATTTAAATAGCACTCACATTTATTTCACTTCCTGATTCTGATCATTTCAGTACCTGTAGTGTTCATAGATAGGATTCATTTGTCTGTTGTTTCTGCTGTCTCTTGCTCATGGCGGCTTGTTTCCCCAGGTGCTCTGTGATTTTTTAAATTGGGGGTTCATGGTTGTTAAAACTCGGTGGGACTTCTAAGAAGCCTGAGTTGAAAGTGCACTGCTCTAGGAAGGCTGTGCATTTGCTTCTGCCTGGTGGCTGGAGGACCACCAACATGGAGCCACGTTCAATTAAAGGCTCAGCTTGGACTTGGGTTGTTGTTGTTTTTCTGTCGACAAGGTAATATGTATTCAAGTTAGAGACCAAAGTGAAGGCCAGTTTGTGATTGGGAACCCCCACTGCCTAGCCCTAGGGTCGAGTTTTCTTACATCTCCTTCCATGGGGTGGGACCTTGTTTTTTTCTTATTCACCCTCTCATGGAGGTGTGAATGCATCCTAGCCTTATGTGAGGGTCTCAGTTTGAATTCCACCTTTGGAAGGACTTTGACTTTGCTTCTTTCGTTGACCCTTTAACACTATGAGCCCCAGAACACCAAGGACTGCCACCTGCTCAGTGCTGGGGAACTCTATGGACTCATGCTCTTAGTGGATACTGTGGCCTCTGAGGGTTTACTCTCTAGGACCACGTGAGCATGTGATGTCCCAGCAGCTCTTGGAATTCTCTGAGAGAGAGAATGGGTGCTGGATCCATTTGACAAATCAAAGACCACATTTTCTGGTTCTTCCCTCAGAGACACAATTAATATTCAACCTGTTCATGTCAGGGAAGCAGTTAGTGTCAGAGAAGCTGAGACAGCCAGGTGGCGTTAAATCTTATGAGTTATTGTCTCCTAAGGAGAGAGAATGGGATTTTCCCATGGGTTGCAAGTTCATTTGGGGGCCTCCAGTCAATTCCTGGTCTCTGAGACTCCACACTACCATTTAGAGAAGAAATCATTGGCCTGGGATGAGCCAAATGAGGAAGGGAGTGGCCTGTGAAAAGAGGAGTGACAGGAGAGCTGGGGAAGGTGGGTTGGATGGCTCTTTGTTGATGGCTTTTTGTTGGCCTCCCCTTTGTCAATGTCCTCTACTGTGCCCTGGTGAGGGCTTGCATGGGTCAGAACACATGACAGACCCTCATTACATATATGTGCAATGATTAATTTACCCCTCCCCAACCATGATAGCTAACATCATTATTAATGTGTTAAGTGTTTTACTGCATCATCACAACTTAACTGTTTTCTTCATCCCCATTTTATAGATGAGGAAACTGAGGCTGGGAAACGTTAGGATGTTTCCCCAGGTGACTGAATTGCAGGGTAAGCAGCAGCTCTCCCTGGTTGACTTCCAGCCCAGCTCCTGTCCCCTCTGCCGTTAATGGATCGACCTGAGGCCAAGATTAGAGGCTGGTTCAATTCTGAATCCCAGTGCCTGGCCCAAGGAAGGGTGGAAAGAGCCCTGTTTTCCAGCATCAGGCATGGCTGTCTCCCTCCTCCTCTGTCCTCCCAGCACCTCCACTGCCGAGCTCTTGTCTAGGCCTATTCAAGTCAGTTGTGACTAGTGTGTCACCACCTCCATATCGCCCACACACAGACGGCAGCGCTCAGCCCAGTGAACCAGGGAGCACGCTGTGATCTGCAGAGCTGGGCAGGGGGCCTTGTCTCTAACACCTGCTCTCTCCCCACAAGGCCTGTCTTGTGTGGCAAGGAGTGGTATCTGAGCAGGTTCATTATCTCTGCTCCAAACATGTCAGGGCACAGGCCAAGCAAATCCAAAGATGGTCTGAAGAAATGCTATGTGGCTCCCTTACCTCCCCCAGCCTCAGACTTGCACCCACCCCTCCTCGTCTTCTCTACCAAGGGGGAGACACACAAACAAACACACATGCACGTACACTGGCACATGCGTTCTCACAAGGTTGTCGGGAGCCACTGGAGATAAACTAGGACAGTTTATGAAAGAATAAAATAATCTCTCACTTTGTAAAGCATGTTGCCTTGGCCAGTATTTTTCTGTGTGTTCTCTCATCATTGGAGGCATCGGGGTGGTTGTTGCTACCCCAGCTGGAGAGATGAGGGTATGCTCTGACCCTCACTGTGGATTCTCCCAGAGGACTCGCAGGGCTAGAGGGACCCTTGCTATATTCTCATCTAGCCTCCTCCCTCTCATCCAGCCTCCTCCCAAACTAACCCAAGGAGGCACAGAGCTTTCTGGAGCTCACACAGGTGGCAAGTGTCAGGGCTTACACCAGAACCACTGACTAAGATGGCTGAATCCGTCTCCTCCATGTATGGAAACATCTGAGAGAGGGAGAGGGGCCCTGCGCAGGTTCTGTGCCCAGCGCCTGGGTAGAATCTGGGAGCCACAAGGAAGTTGTGTTTAGAGAAATACCAGCCATTGGGCTTCTGTGTACTTGCACCTGGTCTTGGAGGCCATGGGGTGGGTGCTGAGGCAGCTTGCCCAGAGAAGTGGCAGCGTGGTGATGCAGAGCCAGGAGTGGACACTGTGGGGTTCAGTGGGGCTGGGACACCCTGGAGAGAGAATGTTTCCTGAGTGCTGGTTTAGAAAGCTCACCAGGTGCCTGGGATTATGGAAAAAGGCATCACCTAATTCTCCAAAACAATCTTAATGTTAGCTCCCAGAATAGTAACATACAAAATTAGGGAGAGGCATAGAAGAAACAATGCAGCCAAGGAGTTGGCACTTCAGAGATGTTGAGGAGGGCACTGGGGGTGGGGGTGCCCTCCAGGACAGTATCCCTAAAACAGAAGTTGGCTTGTGACCCGTCTTCTTAGTGATTTATTGTGGCTTCCCCTTGCCCTCCAGAGGCAGCCCAAACATCTCCTTGTATCATCGAAGAGCTTATCAGCAAGGAGCTCAGGTGGTGAGTTCAAATCCTGCCTCTCCTCCTTTCTGAGTAGTGTCATCTGCAGCAAGTGTCTTAACCCCCCAGTGCCATGTGGCTTCATGTGTAAGGTGACATGACAACCTGCTATTGTTAGGACACAGTGAGATGGTATAGGTAAAGCTCTTGGCACAATGCCTGGCCTGGAGTTATTGCTCTTGATCGATTTGTGATAATGTTATGAGCAGCAATGCTGGTGGTAGCTGTAATCGTGGTTCTTCTGGCCCCTGGCCTTTCACACCGGCTCTGCCCTCAGGGTAGGAGCCCTTAAGATGCTTAGAACCTGTCAGAATCTTGCTCATTCTCCCAGGCCCCTCTGGAAGGTGAGCTCTGCAGCAGCCTGCTCCCATCCTTGGCCTTGGCCATGTTCCCGTCTCTCTCCCACAGTGAGGAGCCACAGAGCCCCCACCGGCAACTCTGGGCACATGAGGGCATTTTCAACTGTCCCAGCCAAGAGCCACTGAGGGTAGGGTATCTAAGGGACAGGCGGCCCAAAAGTGGATGTTAGTAGCACCAATCTGTCACTGCTCCGTGCTCTGCCCAGAACTAAGAAATTCATAATTGGTGTTTACAGGGATTTAGACAAAGAAGGTTAAGCTCTCTGGGCAGGGCTGTGGGCGGCACACAGGAAGCCAGGGCAACACCTGCTTGTCCTGCACCTGGCAGCCACAGATGAAATCAGGGCCTCATTATCCACCCACCACAACACCACTCCCACCCAGCTTTATCCGAGGAAGAAGAGTGTGCCCAGCCTTTCCCGTGGCCTTCCCTGGCATTCTGTAACCCAGCGGTTCAGGCAGCCACTTTGCTGCAATTTTGAACTTCATTCTCTCTACCTCGAGCTCTACCCTGCTTTCTTCTGCTTTCTTTGTGATTTTCATTGGAGGAGGGGGGTGTTGGGGCAGTTAACCCACACTCCTAGACTTCTGAAAGTGCTCCGTAACCAAATGGGGATTTGCCTAAACACCCACAAGATAAAGGACTTGGACAGGCTTCTTTGAGCCCATGGGAGGTTGAGGGTCTCCAAACAAGTAGGTGTCCAGGCACCAGACCTGCCACAGGCCCAGAGCCTTGGCCTCGTTGTCACCCTGAACTCCGCCCTCTGGGCTGCCCTTTCTCCAAGCACAGTGGCTGCCCAAGGCTGGACCACCAGTAGTACTTTAGCGAAGTTTATTTCGTCTTTCTCTTGTTGATGAACTTGGTCATTTCCAGTCTTCTGGTGTGAATTGTGTTGCCATGGACCTTCTATCTCATGTCCCTTTGTGCGTATGCAGGATTTGATCAAGGGAATACCTGGAGGCACATGGAGTGGCTGGATCATAGGGCATGGATATCTTTAGTTCTACTAAATACTGCCAAAGTTCTTTCCAAACTATAGCTATATCCTTATTCTCCCTCAAGCAGTGCATCAGAATATTGGGGACTGTGCATCTTTGCCAGTGTGATAATGTCGAACTTTAAAATGTTTGCCAACCCAGGTGTGAAATAGTATCCTCCTGTTTAAATTCCATGAGTCTCCTTATCCGTGTATCATGATTATCTATGGCCACATCCTATCTCTTCCATCCAGGCTAGGGGCTCCTAGTCACAAGTTCCCAGAGGTATGTGCCTAGCATGTACTGGGGGCGCAAGATGTATCAAAGGAATGAAAGTCATAATAGTTCTAGGGCCTTTTACTTAGGAGGTTCATGGTTGTTTTCTTCTTTCTTTTTTTAATATTCAACATGAGCTTTTAAAAAATAACATTTTTGAGATGTATTTCCTGTTTCATAATTCACACCTTCCAAGTATATAATTTGTTGATTTTTTGTATATTTACAGAGTTATGCAACCATCACCACAATTAGTTTTAGAATGTGTTTATCATTTTCTTCCAACACTCTTACCCATTAGAATCAGTCCATATGTCTCCCTAACCTCCAGCCTTCAGCAACCACTAAATTATTTTCTGTCTCTATGAATTTTCCTACTCTACATATGTCCTGTACACGGAATTGTGTAACATGTGGCTTTTTGTAATGGGCTTCTTTCACTTAATCTACCTTTTTCAAGCTTCCTCCATGTTGTAGCATGGATCAGTACTTTACTATTCTACTTTACTATTCTTCCCCCCAAGAATATTCCATTGTATGGGTATACTACATTCTGTTTCTCCATTCACCAGCTGATGGTCATTTGAGTTGTTTTCACTTTTTTGCTACTATGAATAATGCTACTATGAACATTCAGATTTCTGTGTGCCTATGTTTGCATTTCTCTTGGACATACACCTAGTTGAGGAATTCTGCATATATGGTAAACCGTGTTTAACCTTTGAAGAACTACCCCACTGTTTTCCAAAGAGGCTCTAGCATTTTATGTTCCCACCAGCCATATATGAGAGTTCCAGTTTCTCCACATCCTTGTCAACACTTATTATCATCTGAGTTTTTAAAAATTCAATCATGGGGTTTTGAATTAAGCAAAATGGGCTAGAATCGGTCTTTCTGTGTACTAGCTGTGGGATCATAACTTTTCTCTCCATTTTCTTCCTCTATAAAATTAGTTTAATAACACCCCCTCCTGAGGACAGTTGCGAGGATGGAGTAAATAAAACAGTTGGCTTCATTAAGCCTTTGGCAGAGGGAAGGATGCCGTCGCTTCTCCTCGGAACAAAATAACAGTGATAGCTGATCATTATGGGCCTCCTTGAGTCCATGCCTTTCCACTCAGGAGCTCTTACTGTCACCTAAAACTTCTGTGAGCCCCTCCTCCCAGCTGGCTGGGACCTGAGATTAGAGTAAAAGGCCCAGAGAGTTGCTCTTCCTTAGTGCCCAGACCTCATGTGGATGCCAGGATAGTCCCCCTGCCAGGGCCATTTCCCAAGCCTCTGGAGGCTACCCCTGGGAACTGCCCCACCCAGGCAGGATCTTAACAGGCACCCCTCCACTGTGTGGAGGTTTGCAGGGTAGAGACCTTCTCAGGCTCCAGTTTAGCAGCCTCAAACAAACCATTTGAGTTTGTTTAAATAGGTTTCTCCCCTCCTTTTTTTCTGGCAGGAGACCCAATTTTCATGCCATCATTTTTACAACAATCACAGACATTCTCTGCACACTCAGGCATTGTATAGGGGAAATAAAATGATGATTGCCTGCTGATTGCTGTTGTTCATTTGTGAGACGACTCCACGGGTGGGAAGGACACAGCTACATGTTGGAGGAGTGGGGAATAGCAGAGCTCAGTCATGCCAAAACCGGGGGAGGGAGGACGGGGGAGATCCCGCACAGCCAGGGAGACCAGTGCAGCATCTGTTCATGGCAGTCTCATAGTCTGTGTGTATAGGAGGCACAGCTTCGTCCTCTCCACTCCAACCCCTTCCTCAGTGCCCCCTTCTTAGTCGGTGAACCAGAAACTGGTTTCCATCTTGACCTGCCACCTCCTTTGTCCTGTACATATCGTCTCTCACAGGCGTCCATTTCTCTCTGTCTCCGTGGCCTTACTGCTGGGTCACGGCAGCAGCCTCTCACCATCTCCCTGCCTCTCTGCCTCTAGTCTTGCCCATCTTGATGAGCCTTTCTCCAGCCCACATTGATTTTTCCCATAAGACAAAGTAAGACCTGATGATCACTTTCCACCTTAAAACCCTACAGTGGCTTCTCTTTGTCCTGAGGATAAAGTCTACTTTCCCCTCCTCTTCTCCATTCTTCTACAGTTGACTGTGACCCCTGCATCAACTATATCAGTGAGCCATTTGTCTGTTTGCTCCATTTACCCCAAGGTCCTTTGTTTTTTTCATGTCCATATCTTGATATCAGAGCTTCTGACTCAACCTAGGTGCCCAATAAATGTTTGCTTCCCCTTACATTTGAATAGTCTTTACAATTCCTACAACTCTTTTACTTTCTCTTTCACCCTCACCACTCTGAGGTAAAAACTGTAGTTGTTATTCCCACTTTACAGACAGGAAAACTAAGACCCAAATTATAAGTGATGGTCCAAGGCTCCTACACAGCGGGGGAAATGGCAGAACCAACCAAACAGGCACATGGGCCTTCCAAAGGAGCCATTACAGCCAGGGAGACCTGTGTGGAACCCCATTAGAAAGACTAGGCAGATTGTTCTTGCCAGTGGTTCTCAAAGTGTGGTCCCTGGACCACCAGCATTAATATTGCTGTTAGAAATACAAAAATGTGGACCTTATCCACAGGATGATAGAATAGCAAGTGACCAAGCCCAAAGTTTCCAGCTATCTTCCAGCTAAGATTATGTTATTTATGTTATCCAATGCTCTGCTTCTAAAGTCACTCATGTCCTTGATCCCTAGCGATGGGCTGTGTTGCACCAATTAGAATGAAAGCTCTCCTTCCTACAGACTCTTCACAGCACGGCCTTTCTCCATAAGGTTAGAAAGCTTTGTGGGCATAATAGTGTCCATCCTTCAAGCATACTTCCTGCCAGAGCTGATTAAATGAGTTCCGACAAGCATGTGTCTTGGGCAAGTCTGGGTGTTGAGGCAACCAGAATAGTAGTCACTTGAAATGCCTCCGGTAGAAGTATTTCCAAGACAGGGTAATTTCCCAGTATGGACAGAAACTACTATTGGCAGACACTAATTTCAGAGGCAGTGCTTGTGCCTAGAGCAACAACTTTGTCCTCTCCTGCCCCTGCCTAGACTTTGAAACAGTCTGTCAAGAACTATCAGCCTGGAATTGAAAGGTATGCATATGCCAGCTGAGCCAGACAGAGGTAGAAGAAAATAGACGTCCCTGTGATTCTGATCCTGTTAGAGGCTCATGTCCCTCAAGGGTACCATACATGGCCACACAGCAAGGAGGGTAAGCCTGGAAGGCCTGGCCTTATCACTCTGATGTGTGACCTTGGGTGACCCCTGCCCTTACTGGGCCAGATTTGCTCTGATGCTAAATCCCCGAGGCTCCTTCCAGCACTGATGAGTCCTCCTGAATCTCAGTGTTCCTGGTTCTGAAGGGCTGTTAAAGGTCACTTTGTCCTTTCCAATCTGCCTGTCCAATCCTGTCTCCTCAAGCCCACTGGCTCTCAGCCTTCTTTGTGCACCAGGGTCACTGGAGGGCTTGTCAAACACAGGGTGCAGGTTCTGATTGGGTAGGTCTGGGGAAAGCACCAGAATTTGCATTTCCAATAAGCTCCCAGGGTTTGCTAATGCTGCTGCCCAGCATGGCAGTGAGAACCTTTGCTCTGCAGCAGGGGACCCATCAGACACCCATTTGCTGCTCTTTTGTGTCCTGAGACAGGAGCTCCTCTTCCCCAGGCAGCCCTTCCACCCTGGGGCAGATCCTCCTCAGATGAGGTTCAAAACCTGTCTCCCCTGTGGCTTCCCCCCACTATTCTTAAGTCTTCCCCTTAGAATCCACGGCAGGTAGATGAGAGGCATTTTATACAACATTTCATTGAGTCCTTCAACCATACCAGAATAGACATATTCTTCCTACCTCAAAAAGTCACAGGTAGAAATCAAAAGAACCAGAAAACATGAAATTACTTTGTAACTATATAAACTGTTCAGAATTTGGTGGTGGGGCTTTTGTGTGTGTATGTGTGGTTTGTTTGTTTTTTAGCTTTATACTAGTTTACGCTGCTATAACAAAAGCCCACAGACTGCGTGGCTTAAACAAAGATTTTGTTTTTTCAGAATTCTGGATGCTAGAAGTCCAGGACGGTGCCAGAGGGGTGGTTTCTTCTGAGGTCTCTCCCTCTTCAGCTGCCTTCTCACTAGGCCCTCATCAGTCATCCTTATGTTTGTTTCATCCTCATCTCGTATTATATTAGGGCCCACCGACGTTCTCATTTGACCATAATCACCTCTTTAAAGGCCCTATCTCCAAATACAGTCACATTCTGAGGTGTGAGGATGGGGAGGGTGTGGAGCTTCACCATGTAAATGGGGAGGGGAGGACACAGTTCAGCTGTCACAAGCTTCTGATTGAGCTTGACTGTGACCATGTGAGTGACTACAGAGAAGTCACCTGATCTTTCTGAGCCTTGTTCTCTTCATCAGGCCTGGCAGGTAATACTTCTGGGCCCAGTGGAAGGATCCAAGTGTGGAAACAGATGTTTAAACTTCCTAGGGAATTGGGTTTGGATGGAATCTGGCTGAGAATCAGAGCTGGGGGAGTGGAGGAGGCTTGTCCAGGCACCACTGTAGATGGAGGTGTGGGGCCCTGAGTCACACTCCCATCTGCAGAGGGAGCCTGGCATTGTTGCATTGCTCCAGAGCTTAGGGAGCCATGTGGAGGAGGCACAGGTGTGAGGGTTGGCCAGTTTGCACCCCTCACATTCTATTCACCAGAGTATCTGCTACTACTCTGCAAGGCCCCTAGCCAGGGTACTGCCCTCAGAGCCTATCTGTGAATCCCAGGACTTCCCAGAGCGGGTGGTGGGAGAACATGGGTATTAGAAATAAGCTAAATATCTATCAACAAGGGAATCGTTAACTCAGTTATGGTTTAGTACAGTTTGTTAATTATTATTCCAGGCCTGTCCAAAGCAGCTATTAGGAAAGTACTACACTTTATCTTCATAATAATCATGGGATGGGTACTATTATTGACCCCATTTCATAAATGTGATAACTGAGGCCCAGAGAGTCTAATTGGCTGCCCTTGGCCACAAAACCTGTAAGTGACAGAACCAGGACTTGAACCCGGACCTTTGTGAAGAGAAGCTTATGTGCTTAACCTCTGTGTGATACTCCCATTAAAACATTGTGTTGTAGCAGAATACTGAGTGACAGGAAAATATCTTCAATATGATATTCATGAAAAAGCTATAAAAATGCACTACTTCAATTCTGTAAATAAGATGTATGTGTATGTATATATCATATAGAGAGGAGGAGGAGAATAGACTAAAATCAGTGGTTATTTCTGGATGGTGAGATTACCTTTCGATGTCTTCTATAATAGAATAAATATATGTTACTTTTAAAGTTAAGGGAAAATGATTGTTTAAAAGTATATTTTTTATTAATTTCAGAGAGAGGAAGGAAGAGAGAGAGAGATAGGAACTTGATGAGAGCAAATCATTGATTGGCTGCCTCCTGCACCCCCTCTACTGGGGATCGAGCCTGCAACCTGGGCATGTGCTCTGACCGGGAATCGAACCATGACCTCCTGGTTCATGGGTAAACACTCTACCACTGAGCCACACCTGCTGGGGAAAATGGATTCTTAAAGTGGTAACAGAGCAAAAGATTTGGAATGAGACAAACCTGGGTGCAAACCCCGGCCACTCTCCCAGCACCTGGAGATGCTGCGTGTCTCTGGGTCCTCCTGAAGGGTTCTGGGTCGGGTGGGGAGTGACAAGGAGTGAGGAAGTGCACTTGACTTAGGTTCTATTTTTGAAGGAGGCCTGCACTGCATCCCAGAGACAGAGCACAGTGTATTTCCGTGAATAAACTCTGCTCTTTTTAGAAGGCTCTGGTGAACTGCACCTTAGGAGAGAGGGGAAGAGGAGTAACCAGATGCTCAGAATGTTCAGAAACCCTGTGGATCCAGCTGGATCTTGGTCCTTTTCTTCAAAGATGCCTCCCTGGGAAGTTGCTCATCAGCCTCCCTGTGACCTAGGTTCGTGCCATGGGCTGCCAGTGAGGGCAGAGAAGGCTGGGGTGCCAGCCTGAGGTGACCCCTTCACAATCTTG
Source organism: Antrozous pallidus (assembly GCA_027563665.1). Taxonomy (NCBI): domain Eukaryota; kingdom Metazoa; phylum Chordata; class Mammalia; order Chiroptera; family Vespertilionidae; genus Antrozous; species Antrozous pallidus. The sequence continues at coordinate 49,686,917 of CM050520.1, read as the reverse complement.
AACAATGTGCTCTTTGCAAGTGTCATCAACTCCTGGCGCACAGGAGGTATCTGGACTTGATGCCTCTTTGCCATGGCAGGAAAACAGGCAGGGGAGGGTTGCATGAGAGCAAAGGTTCCAGGATGTATTTATGGAAATTTTTAGAGATTGGCGGATATCGCTGGAGATACGAAACAGATAGCATCGTGGCTTCTTAGAGTGCAAGGGCACCTCACCCAGCTGCCCTGCCCAGCCCTGTGCTGACACGCCTGCATGAAGGGGCACTTCCCCTGAGAGAGCCCCTCCCACTTCTGGGCAGTTGGTTGTTTGCAAATTTGTTCCTAGAAATGTCATCTCCTCTGCCCAGCATATACAATGAGTAAAGATCAATAATGGTGGTGGTGAGCTTGCCCTGCCTGCTTACCATGTCATCAGGTAATGTGAGAAGTCCACCTCTACTTTCTCATCCAATCTTCACAATAGCATTCTGAATTAGACATAATTACTCCTATTTTGCACATGAGGAGGCTGAGCCAATAGAAAATGTTTGTATGGTACTTCATGTGTCCCAGGCACTCTGCTAAGTGGTGTTCATGAGTTAACTAACTTCATTTCCACCAAAGCTCTTGGAGGTGGGTAGTCTTATCATCATCTCCATTCTGGAGATGGGGTCCTGAAGCACAGAGAGATTAAGTATGCAACCTAAAGTCACACAGCTTATAAGTGGCTGAGGCAGGATTTGAACACTAGCATTCCAGATCCAGTGGCTATGCCCAGGTCACATATATTCTGCCGCTCCATGAATACTTGTGTTATGAATTTCTGACCACTGCCTGCCTCTTTACTCTCATTCTGATCCATTCTTTTCCCTCTCTGTTCCACATACATCAGCCATCTTTTATTTTCTAACTGCCAAACCCTCTTTGGTATCAGGGACTCCCTCAGACTTGGTCCCTTCCTCTGCCAACTACCTCTTCCTGGTCATCATCCTTCAGGTAACAATCTTATTGTCACTTCCTCTGAAGTCCCACCCCACCCACACAGAATGGCAGCTCCATGAGGGCAGGGCAGTACCATTCTCAGCCTGTTGTTTCCCTAGCAGCCTGCTCAGTGCCAGATACAGAGTAGGTGCCGTTTAAATGCTTGTCCGTGAAGTGCATGGAAGCTAGGAACCGGGGCTGGCACCAGCTTCCTAGGGACACGGGGGTGACTGACAGCACACTGGGTCTGTTCTCATCAGCCCACCCTGAGAGCACGTGTGTGCTTCTCACAGTCTGGGCATTGTCTCCTTACGAAACATCGCCCTTTTGAGAGGGAAGGGGACCGAGACTCTGAGGAGGGAAGACTGAAGGGAAGAATTAAGCAGAGGGCCTCAGACCTGGCTACTTGCTGGAATACCTGGGAGCTTTGGTGACCACCCCATCTGGGCCCACTTGGGCCAGCTGAGACCAGTGACCATGGGGCCTGGGTATCAACACTGTTTACATTTTCTGTTCCCTGGGCCTGCTCTTCATAGATTGTTTTGGAGGCCAAGCCACTTGGAGAGAAAGGTTCCTCAGGGCATCCTGTCCACACCTCCCCGCTCAGTGGTGCCTCCGCACATCGCAACCAAATTGAAGGGCCTGGCCGTGCAGAAGCCCAAGATGAGGACGGCAGTTGAATAATAATCATCTGCAGCGTTTACTAAGAACAGCTGCTATTTTTTTTCTTTCAGTAAAGAGTATGTGTGGGGCCTTTTGCAGTCTGCCTCTTACCTAATCCTCACGTGTCTGTAACCTGGGGAGGTTGGGGGCAGTCTAATTTCCAGAGGAGGGCCAGGTTCAGTGCCTGGCCGAGTCACACGGCAAGGATGTGTGGAGCCCAGGTTTGCATCGGGTCTCCGTGAGCCCTCCACCTGTGCCAGTGGCCTGTGCAATCCATGGTGTGTCAATCTCCTGTCCTGCACTCAGAGCGCAGTGCAGTTGCAAGGGCTTCTGGCCTAATGACTAACAAGATTAGAAAAAAAGTCCTGATTGGGAGCAGCCTGCCACATCGTGTGCTAGGATTTAGAAGAGAGATGGGCGCTTTCCCAGCAGTGTCCCCCAGCAAAACAATGCATTTTAAATGGCTCCCAAATTGCTGAGCTATTTCCCTGCTTCGGAGGAGAAATAGCTTGGGGGAAGCTATTGGCCCTTTATGCCCTGAACATCAAAACAAAATGCCAAGTGGGAAAATGCAATCACTGGAGGTTGTGAGTAGTGACAGGGATTACATGGGAAGAGATTGCTGTTGGAGGTGTAGTGAGAGTGTTGGGCCTGGATTCTGGGTGGGTCCCTGGGAGGCTCCGAAGCATGGTGGTCTGGAATCTGGGCTCTGGCATCAGACAGACCTGCCTCAAACCCCAGCCCAAGACGAATGCTTCCATGGTGATGTGCCTCTTAGGCAGAGGGTTCTATGTGGCATTTTGGGGAATGCTGGGGCTGGCCCAGGCAGAGGTGGTCGATACAGCTCCCAGGTGGATCTAGTGAACCCCAGGCATGAGAACCCCCTCCTAACCCTACCTTTCTCTTCCTCGAACCACCATCTCCGCGGTAGAGTCCGGTGTTCTCCGCTCTCCAATGGCTGTGATGTTTTGCTAGGGAATAATCCCCACACTTTTGGGTGACGCAAATTTGTTGGCAGTAAATGGGTGAGTTGTTGGCAACAGACTCATTTTCTGTCACACCTTTGCCCCAGCGAGGAACCAGTGGCAGCCAAGTTTCTAGCTGGTGCAGGGAGAAGAACTGGGAAAGGACCTGCGGTTGGCATGGGGCACTGTGGGCTCAGAGCCTGGCTGTTTTCTGCTGAAACCCATCATCACTGTGCATGGCATCTGTTGAGCATGTGCCAGGCACGTAACCTGGTCCTGGAGGAGGCGGTGCATTCATTCCCAGGACTGAGGCCTCTGACCCAAAGCTGTCTCCGTCAGGCTGGTTAGAAAGTTCTGGAAGAGTAAGGTAGACTGTCAGCGAGACCTGTCAGAGCAGAGAGGTAAATTCCCAGGCCCCATGAGACAAGAAAAATAAGTTTTCCAGCCTCTAGAGCTTTCTATTTGCTGAGCAGCATGGGAGTAAGAAGCCTGAGAACAGGTATGACCGAGGCCCTTTGAGGAAGCATGGAGAGTAATGCCTCACCTCTGCGCTGTGCACAGGCCTTTGTGTGTGCTCATGAGAGCAATGGCTAGGCTCCTCAGACATTGTCACCACTACGCACCACCCCAGCCCTCTCCAGCGTGCGCGCGCGACACACACAGACACACACACACTGGGAGGCAGGAGTGAGATTCTGATTTCACAGCCAGAGAAAACTGAGACTCCAAGGCACACAGAACCAGTAACTGGTGAGGCTCAGGCTTTTGAACAATTTAAGCTGCAACTTTCAGCCCTGTTTTCTCATTTGATCTTTTCAAGAGGCCTGTGAGATGGGCCAAGGGGAGGTTATTTTCTCCATTTTAAGTATAAGGAAGACTGGGGTCCAAAGACACAGTGATTTCTCCAAGCATCACACAGCAAAGAAGCAACAGGGCGTAGACCTGAGGCCAGCACTCCCCCCTCAGCCGGGCCTGTGGCATGCTGCCTGCTGTCCACCAATCATGTCCCCTTCTGCACGCTGCATCTGCCAGGCTACCCCTTGCCCCCAGCGCTCCCATTCTTCACACCCCTCCCAAAACCCACCCAACTTATATTTTCTAGCAGGGTGACCTTGGGCAGGTTGATTACACCCTGACCTCTGTGAGGTTGCATTTTCCTGCAAGGTAGCGGGAGGAGAGCTTGTCTCCCAGGGCTACTTGAGGACCACTGAGTTAAGTGTCCTAGCCCCATCTCAGACAGGGATGCCTGCCGGGTGCGTCACCTGTGAGGGGAATTCACACAAGCCACCCAGCCCCGCCTTTCACTCCCAGAGGAAGGAACTGAGGATGGGAGGAGACAGTGACTTGACCAGGGTCACACAGCAAGAGGAGGCAGGGCCAGCCAGTTCCCACGCTTGCTTCCCGATAGATTCTCAGTCCTGCTCTGTGGGCCACACCCTAGGAACTAGGGGAAAGGAGGACAGAGGGGACTCAATCCCATAAAATCCCACCACTTGAAACCACTGAAATCTAAAATGTCCTGAGGGCAGCAGCACTTCAGTGGGAAGGAGTCTCCAATGTTCCTGTGCCACCTCTGAGCCCCAGCCAACCCTGCTTGTCACAGGCACTGGCCCTCAGGCCAGGTTTTCAGTCTGCACAATAAGGGTGGGGGAGGGCTGCTCAGGAAATGCTACCCATCATTCTGAGGCCCTTTCTCGCTCCTCACATCCCAGAAGGAAATGGTGACACTTGGGTTTGTGGTGGGAAGCAGGTAGGACCTCTCGCCATTCCCGGCGTCCAGTTCTCTCACTGCTCAGCAGCGTCCAGGGAGCTGGGTGGGAGTCGGGGGTGAGGGCAGTGAGCACCCTGGAGGGAGCTTGTGTGGCTACTGGTACCACCTGCCATATCCCTGACCTTGCCTGGACAGAGTCACAAGCTAGGAGCTTAGAGCTGATGGCTAAGAAAGCTTGTTGTGCCGAGACCGGTTTGGCTCAGTGGATAGAGCGTCGGACTGCGGACTGAAAGGTCCCGGGTTCGATTCCGGCAAGGGCATGTACCTTGGCTGCGGGCACATCCCCAGTAGGGGGCGTGCAAGAGGCAGCTTATCGATGTCTCTCTCTCATCGATGTTTCTGACTTTCTATCCCTTGCCCTTCCTCTCTGTAAAAAATCAATAAAAATATATTTAAAAAAAAAAAAAGAAAAGAAAAGAAAGGTTGTTGACACCGTATCCCTATAAAAGGAACTAACCACCTCCTCTGGAATCTTCTCCAAAGCTCTTTCCTTTATGCCTGAGACCCTGATTCGGACTCTGTACTGAAATCTTTTTTTTTTAACTGTAATTATCATTAAACCTGCTTTGCAATGTGAAACAAATATGCTGTTGGAATCACACCACCTGTTCGAATTATTTACATTTGTATGTGATTCCTTCCACATTTTTCCTACCGCAGACTGGGTTTCTGTTTGGAGGGGCTGTCTATATCCAGGTCTTTAGGATGCTTGATGGGAAGGATTGGGGTAGCACTGTAGGAAGTCTGACACTCATTCATTCATTCTAAAAATAAAGACTGAGCAGTAACCCTTTGCCAGGCTGTGGATGAGGTCCTTGGGTGTCTTAAAGAGAAGTAAGTCTTAACTCTGCTTCCGAACAGGGCAAGGAAAGGAAAAAGGAAGGAGTGCCATTTGTGGGGTACCTACTATGCCAAGGTCTTATTCTAAGCATTTTATGGACTTTATTCCCTATAAGCCCCTCACCACTGAGGCAGAGCATGCTTATGCCCATTTTTACGAGGAAGCTGAGGCCAGGAAGGAATGGCCAGAACTTGGGCATTTTAACTGGGAGCTGGCGAGGGGGAGAAATGGGAGCTGGTGCCTGTTTAGCTGGAAAGCATGATCATCTTTGTTGTTGTTATTCCTCACCTGAGGATATTTTTCCATTGGTTTTTAGAGAGAGAGGAAGAGAGAGGGAGAAACAGAGAGAGAGAGAAACATAGATTTGAGAGAGACACATTGTTTGGTTGCCTCCCACATGAGCCCTGCCCAGGGCTGAGGATCAAGCCTGCAACTGAGGTTTGTGCCCTTGACCGGAACTGAACTCTATCCACTGATCCAAACCAGTGAGGGCTATGCTCATCTTTGTCAATGCCCTGGTGGTGTCTACCCAGCAAGATGAGCATACTAACAGTGAACTGTCCTGTAATGGGGATAGAGCTATAGGATTTTCCTTCTCTAGCTGTAGTGGGAGCACAGAGAAGGGAGAGGTCAGTGTTGGCTGGACTGAAGGTTCCAGAAGGCTGCTCAGGGGGGATGCCATTTCAATGGACTGGAAATCATCTCCATCTAACCCTGCTCGGGTGGGGAAGCGTCCTCTGTTACCGTAAGTGGCCAGCTGTTCCTGAAGCATGTCCTCTGGTGCTCGCTCCTGCGCATCCCACCAACCTCCAGGATCTGAGAGCAGCAGCAGGCCCATCCATCGCATCTGCCAAGAGAGGCCTGGACTTGGCGAAGCCGTGAGGGCTGGCAATTTCTAACGTTACGCTCTCAGGCCTTTCTCTTCTATTATTCATGCCAGCTATGGAACACAGTCAATATTATCTTTGGTTCTATTTCAAATCAAAGTAAAATCCTTTTGGCAAATATTTATTGAGGCCCTACAACTTTTTATATAGGCAGTTACTTACCTAGGGTTTAAAAGCATGGGCAAGACCCAACTTTGGACTTCAAGGGACTCTCATCCTAGGAGAGAGAAGAGAACTCATTACTGTTGTAGGGGCTGTCTCCACGTGTTTAAAAAGATGTCTGAAGAAGAAATGTTTGGTGAACTCATTTACCACTGTTCAGTGAGCACGTATTCTGTCCCAGCGTGGTGCTAGGGCCTGGGAGCCACAAAGGAAAAGAAGGTGGTCCCTATTCCTAGGAAGTACTCACCCCACTTCCTAAAAGTCAGTACAATATATGTATAATTTTGAGAAAGTGTTTGTGAGAAGGTAGAGAAGAAGACAACTATGGGAACTCAGAGGTGGGCTAGTTGCCAGGGGAAGAATGGAGGAAGTTCTCGTATTTGTCCGGCACCTGCTAATGCTGGAGGTTTACAGGCGTTATATCACTTCTCTGTGTTATTAATGGAATTCTTTTTACAGGTTTGGGAATTGAGACTCATAGAGTTAAAGTAACTTGCTCAAGATAACAAATTATGAATATATAAAATTTTGCATCCCACACCATAGTGCATTCATATGTACATTCAAATATAAAATAATTTTTAAATGACTTGTTAATCAGTAAAATTTATACTCCATTGAGTTTCACCATATGTATCCACTGCCCACTCTTCTCTCCCCTGGTAGGCACTTAGTTTGTGAAAGAAGCAAGAGCGTTTAAGAGAACAAGATCAGGAGGAAATAAACAAAAGCCCTTAAATGTATTTTTATGTTCCCTAAAATTCAACAAGAAAGAAATCCCACCTAAGGAGCTAAGCCAATTACATCTATTTTAATGCCTGTGGACTTCATACTAATAATTTCCATGAGCACAAGGGACTCATTAGAATATTCCCTCCTTCACAATTTCCGTGAGATGTTTAAATGTTTGTGTTGCATGCTAGCAGGTAATACATGTGCTAAAACTTTCTTGCAGCTGGGCCTCCAAGTACTGACTGCCTTTCTAGGGTCAGCACTTGGATTTGGCACACGCCATATCCTTACACTTTAGCCCAGCCTGGCCTGGCTCAGTCATAGGCAGAGTCCAGCCCTCTTGCCTTCTCTTGCTTCCTTCCTCTAATGCTCCTCATCTTCCTTCCCTCCTCCTATGTCCTCCCCTCCTCTCTCCTCTTTCCCCCCTTTTTTTTTCATCCTTACTCCATTCTGCTCTTTTCCCTTCTTCTCCTTTAGTTTTCCCTCCTTCTTCCCCTCCACTCTCCTCTCCTTTCTCTCCCATCCTCCTTCCTTTCCTCCTCTATCTTTATCTCTCCCATTCTTCTCTCCTCCCACCTCCTCTCATTTTTATCTCTCTTCCCTCCTCTCGTCTCTCTTCTTTCTGCTCCTCTATCCTCTCCTCTCTGCCCAAACTTCACTGAAGGCTTCTACTCTAGGGTTTTATAAGCTGGGGTCCATGACTCCTTACAGGATCTCTGTGTGAATTGCAAAGTGTTTATTAGCCCTGCAAAAAGAACTCTGCATTCTAGGCTTATGGGCAGAAATGGCTTTTCCTGGGGGCTTAGGGATGGAGGGTGTTGCACAGCTTTGATGAGATTCTCAGATTCCTGGATTCGAGTTCAATGCTTCTCTTTTCAATTCGTAATATCCAGTTCATTGTTTCCCTAATTACCCACAACAAGCAAGACACACAGTTTACTTAGAATTGATTTAAAAATATGCAACTATTGAAAAAGCAAGTGCCTAGGAAAACTCTGTAAAAAGAGCTCACCATTGGGGAAGTAGGAGTGTCCCAGCACAGGTGTGGATGAAATGAGAATTCGTGGTTAAGCATTTGGCATGAAGGCAATCCTACATAATAAAGAGCTAATATGCTAATTAGACCAAACAGCTGAACAACCTTCCAGACATCCTTCTGGATGGCCTTCCAGACAAAGCAGGGGCAGTCAGGGTGGCAGAGGCAGCCAGGGCTGCGAGGGCCGAGCACCTTGCAAGATTTTCATGCGTTGGGTCTCTCGTTCTAAATAACAATCTCCACTTCTCCCAGTCTAGATTGAAACACTCTTCTTTGCAGATGAGTAAAATTGTTTATAGTTTGCTAGAGCTCACATAACAAGTACCACAGACTGGGTGGCTTAAAGGCATATCATTTTCTTCCTGTTCTGGAGGCTGGAAGACTGAGATCCAGGTGTCAGCAGATCCAGGTTAGTTTCTTCTGAGCACCCCTCTCCTTGGCTTGAAGATGGCTGTCTTCTTTCAGTGTCCTCCTTCTGTGTGTGTTTGTGTCCCACTTCTTCTTAAAAGGACACCAGTCATATTGTACTAGGGCCCACTCATGCGATCTCATTTTACTTCTTGAAAGACCCTGTCTCCAAATAAAGTCACATTCTGAGGTACTTGGAGTTAAGAATTCAACATGTGAATTTGGAAGGTGGAGGAATTACAATTTGGCCCAAAACAAATTGAGTGGAATCTCTTCCCTCACCAGTGCCCTGCCTAGGGAAGCAGGCCCAGGGAGGGGAGATGTGCTCAAAGCCAATCAATGGAAAACAATTGCATTTTAGAACTTGGTCTTAATTCAAGCCACTATTGACAGAAGGTTATTTAGAAAGCACTTTCTGGCTGAGCAAGTCCAACATCAATTATTAAGGACCCATTCCCAGGCTGGGCAGGAGCTGTGGATACCACCTGAGCAAGCAGCAGACCCACGTGGTGGCCTCGTGTTCCTGACAGATCGGCAGGAGCTGTGCTTTATTTATATGTACAACTATTTTTAGTCTTGTACTCTTCTCTTGATCCCCAGTGGAAGGGATTATTGTAACTACTCTATCTTGAACCCCCCTCCATGGTCCAATTAATAGATGGGGTTCAGGTCATTGCCCTGGAGTTCAAGAGCCAAGGGATCTTAACTGAAATGTATTACCAAATCATTAGAGCTGTGTACGTAAAAGTTTAACTCAGAAGGAGTGGAGAGAAGGATGAGAAGGAGGTGGGGCAATGGCTCTAAGAAACATGTTTTCTTTTCATATCAATATGCCACTCTCCTGTGAGAGCTTGGTTAACAAAGACCTTATTATAACATCACCTGCAATAAAAATACATGGTCCAAGAGAATCTTTCACCAAGGCCAGTAGCCGGAGAGTCAGGCTCTGAAGCGCTATTCCAGATGCAATAAATTAGAGCTGTGTGCTTAATAACATATATTGGATGTGGGTGAATCTATAATCTTAGTGCATTCAAGTATAGATCCAAAATAGTTTATTTCAGGGACAATAACTCATGCTATTTATTTGCATAGTTCTATGGCCATAGGCAATTTTTAAAGAAAGTTTGAGATGGTAAGAGTCTCTCTTCCCTCACTGTCTTTTCCCACCCTCTGGTATTTTAATTTGGCTGGATTGCCTGCCTCATGGATAGTAACCTCACTTACAATCTCTGTACCCTCTGCTTTTCTCTGTTATGTGGATTGGCTCTGCTTCCCGCCATGCGATACAATAATGTGAAGAGGAAAGTTAGCCATTGATGAGCTGTTCATTTGCTTTGGCATGTCATTAACTTTCTGAGCTCAATGTAAAATGAGGATAGCATACCTGCTTTAAGGAATTGCTATAAGGATTACAGACAAAGCATGGGAAGCTTTCTCAATGGTTGCTGGTATACCAATTGCTCAAGAAATAGAGGCAATTGTTAATATAAGACTCCGTAGATGGCTTGGAGAGGTAAAGTGGGTGTTCAGGGCAGACAGTACCCTGTTTTCCTGTTTCCTTGCTGTGACCCAGGGCACTTCCATTCCAAGCCATATCTGCAGCCTAGAAACCAAGGCTATCACTAGCTTAGCAAATTTTCAAGAAGATGCTTAGTGAGATGATAGTATCCATCCAAAACATGGATGTATTGGTAAAGGCAACGTAGTATAGTTTTCTCAGTTAAAGAGATCTGGATTCAAATCTTAGCTTTGCCACTTTACCTTGGGCACATTACCTCATTTATCTGAGGCTCAGTTTCTTATCTTTAAAAGTAAAATAAAACTATTTGCTTGGAGAAGTTATTGGGACAAGGAGATTAAATCATCTACATATGGAGAGTACCACCTTTAGTTGCTGGCCCAGAAAAGCCACTCAAACCTGGTAACTGTATTGTTATCACCATCATCTTCATTGTTAGAAATATTATCTCCTTTGGCAGCTGTTTCTGGAAACTCTGTGAAACTCTATCAGGAGCAATTTTGGAAAAGGAAAGGTTCTCTGTAGTGTTAGTGGTTTGTTTTGTTCTGTTTTGTTTTTCCCTAAGCCCATGCATTTTTTTCTAATCACTTCTAAGATTTACTATTCCATCAGAATGAAGAAATTGGTGGTGGGCATGTAGGGCTGCACTCCAGATTCAGACAATAATATATTATCCTTTACTTTCCCATGGGCTAAACATGTGAAATTTTAAATGGTGTATGCCAGGACCAATGGTGAATAACCTCATCCATGAACAGATCCTATTGCCTGCTGGGTGCCAGACACTGTGCCAGACGCTGGGGCTGGCATGAGGAATGCAGAAATGAATTATAGGTGGTCTCTGCCCTTAAAGAACTCCCATCACAATTTCTGCCCCACCACCCTTCCAACATGGCTCTTGCCAAGTCCCCAACCATCCCCATGATACTAAATCCCATGGTCATTGCTCAATCCTCATAAGACTGCACCATTTTGCTTGGTTGATTACACACTCCTTCACATGTCCTCTGAACTCCATGCTGTCCTATTTCTACCTACCTTACAACTCACTGCTGTTATCTCTTTTACTCCTTCCTCCCACCCCCCCGTCTAACCTCTAAATGCTGGGGTGCTCCCAGGGTTCAATCCATGGACTTCTTTCTGCTGTACACTCCCTGGGAGATCTCATCCAATCTCATGGTTTAAATACACTGATATATAGGTAACTCCTACATTTACATATCCAGCTCAGACCTTCGTCTTAAACTTCAAACTTATATATCCACCCAATCAGGCAATACGTTGGGTTTCTCAAGCCTAACTGGCCTAAATCCATTCTTTGATTTTCTCCATCCCTCTCACCCATCTACTGTTCCGGTAGCAGCCCCATTCCTTGTGTTATTCAGGCTAAATACCGGAGTTTTTAGTTTATTCTCTTTCTCCCATATCTTATATCCCACATCTAATTCATCAGCAAATATTATCAGTTCTACCTTCAAAAAGTGTGAGAAGAATCAGACAACTTCCCATCACCTTCATACTCTCTCCCTGGTCATTTCTTACCTGGATTATGACAACAGTTTCCCAATGATCTTTCTGCTTCCTTTTTGCTCCCTTCCAATCTCTTCATGTGACCCCTCTTCTCAAGACCTTCCAAAGATTCCCCACCACAGAGAAGTCAAGGTCTTTATAATGTCTCGTAATGTCCCATGGGGCTCGTCACATCTGATATGCTTGTCCCAGTTCAGCCACATCAGCCTTCTCGCTGCCCTGCATACCTGCCTGGCACTCTTCTACCACAGTCCCATTGGCCTGGCTGCAACTTTATTCTTCCCAGATATCTGTAGGGTTCAGTGCCTTGCTTCCTTCAGGTCTCTGCCCTATATCACTTTATCAGAGCCCTTCTGTGACTGAACTGTATGAAAGACCATGCCCATCACTCTCTTTCCTCCTTATTTCCTTCTATTTTTCTCCATAACCTTCATCATCACCTAATGTATCGTGTGTTTGTTGCCGGACTACCATATTAGATTCTAACACTTTGAAGCAGAGGTTTTCTCTACCCAATGCCCTGAGCCTAGAGCAATACTTAATAGGTGCTCAGTGAATCTTTGAAAGAAAGAGAAGGGAAGGGAAGGGCGGGCATGAGAGAGATGTGGTCTGGTGGAAGAGCTCAGCACTGACTTCATTACGTGTAAAATGATGGGTGTACTAGATCTGGAAACCATGAAAGCCCAAGTAGGCTGCCACCCCTCTCTCTTGCTTTAATGAGAACAATTCTTCTTTTACTCATTTATATATAGGTTTAAGGACAACTTATTTAAGAACAGCTATTCTAGCTAGAGGGCAACCATCTAAGCAGGCGAGTGGCTTGACTGTGTCTGTATATAATGATGGTAAGTCTGACAGGGGACAGCCATAGAGGAGTGAGAACCAGGGCAGAGCATACAGCAGCAGAGGCCATAGGAGGGTTAAGGCTAATGGGGATGACAGGGAACCAAAGGAACCTCAGCAGATACCCACTTTTCTCTCTATTCTAAGAGATTGATGCTAGCAGCATACTTCAGCCCAAGTCTTCTCTGCCTGGGCATATAAGACAAATGTGGTTGGATTGATTTCCATGCAGTCACTGTGTGATTATGACTAAGTATATACCACAGAGTATGTGTTACTATATACCAAACACTGTGCTTCATGCAGGTGCAGGAACTTGTCTGTACACACACATGAATGTGCACGAGGCTTCACATTGGCTAGTTTCTCTGAGCCCTTTGGAAAAGGTGGCAGAGAAAAATGAAGGAGTAAATACTTAGGTAGCAAATAATTAAAAGTGCTGATGAGAAGGAATGCCTTTTAAATATTTTTAATTGGGTTTTTAATATGACTGACTTAGAAAGTTACTCTCAGAAGATGGTGTTGATTGACAGGCTATATAGTTATTCATAATATGTAGTCAATCTGCTAGGAATATATTAAGTGTTCAGGAGAGAGGTGGCTGCCAAGGACTCAGGCAACAATCTCAGTTTGGGCCACATCTTCTTTCTTGGTGGAGTGTCAGTGGCCATAGTGCAGCTAAGGTGGTGGTGTGGAGGGTAAGATCCCCTGAGGGCCTATGGTTCTGTTTCTCTCTGCGGAAAGGTTAGCTACATTGGGTGAGACCAGAAACCATCAGTTACATCAAGCATGTCAGACTCGCAGCCTGCAGGCTGCATGCAGCCCATAACAAGTATTGTGGTGGCCCAACCAATATAATGGTATGTAAGAAACATTTTAATAAAAATTTCATTACTTAATTATTACAATGTGCTGTTACATATAACTAACTAGAGGCCTGGTGCACAAAATTCATTCAGGGGGAGGGGGGACGGTCCTTCAGCCCCACCTGCACCCTCTCACAATCTGGAACCACTTGGGGGATGTCCAACTGCTGGTTTAGACCCAATCCCACTGCGGGATCAGGACTAAACCGGCAATCAGACATCCCTCTCACAATCTAGGACCACTGGCTCCTAACCACTCTGCCTGCCTGCCTCATCACCCCTAACCATTCTGCCTGCCTCATTACCCCTGTTTGCCTGCCTGCCTGATCAGCCCTAACTACCTCTGCCTGCCTGCCTGATGCCCCTAACTGCTCGTCTGTCTGCCTGATCACCCCTAACCACCTCTGTCTTGCCCCCACCAATGAAGGTTCATCCAGAATGATATCCGGAAGGTCATTCAGCTGTCCAGTCTAATTAGCATATTACTCTTTTATTATTATAGACTAGAGGCCCGGGACACAAAATTCGTGCACAGGGCTAGGGAGTGTCCCTTAGCCCAGTCTGCAGCCTCTCCAATCTGGGACCCTTTGAGGGATGTCTGACTGCCCATTTAGGCATGATCCTATCGGGATCATGCCTAAATGGGCAGTCGAACATCCTTCTCACAATCCAGGATTGCTGGCTCCAAACTGCTCACCTGCCTGCCTCCCTGATTGCCCCTAACCGCTTCTGCCTGCCAGCCTGATCACCCCTAATCACTACCCTGCCAGCCTAATTGATGCCTAACTGCTCCCTGCCAACCTGTTTGCCCCCAGCTTCCCTTCTCTGCTGGCCTGGTCACCCCTAACTTCCCTCCCCTGCAGGCTTGATTGCCCCCAACTGCCCTTCCTTGCAAGCCTGGTCCCTCCCAACTGCCCTCTCCTGCTGGCCTGATTGCCCACAACTGCCCTTGCTTGCAGACCTGGAACCTCCCAGTGGCCCTCTCTTCCTGGCCATCTTGTGGTGGTCATCTTGTGTCCACCTGGGAGCAGGATCTTTGACCACATGGGGGCAGCCCTCTTGTGTGTTGGAGTGATGGTCAATCTGCATATTACTCTTTTATTAAATATGATAGAGGCCTGGTGCATGGGTGGGGGCCAGCTGATTTGCCCTGAAGGGTGTCCCGGATCAGGGTGCAGGTTTCCTTGGGGTGTGGGGTGGCCTGGGCGAGGGTCCTGTGGTGGTTTGCAGGCTGGTCATGCCCTCCAGCAACCCAAGCAGAGGCCCTGGGATCTCGGATTAATTTATGTTCTACAACTGAAACTTTGTAGCCTGGAGTGGAGCCAAGCCTTCTGCTGGCTCCATGGCAACAGCCATTTCTGTTTTGGTTTATTTAAATTCTATAATTGAAACTTTGTAGCCTAGAGTTGAGGCCTAGGTGCTAGGGCTACAGAAGCTTGGCTTCCTCAATCGCTGGGGAAACCCAAGCCTCCCTCCTGCTCTCAGTGGCTGCAGCCATCTTGGTTGGGGTTTATTTGTTCCTGATTGGCTGGTGGGCATGTCTTGTGGGCGTGGCTTGTGGGTATATCAGAGATTTGGTCAATTTGCATATTACTCTTTTATTAGATAGGATTATTAATAAAGAACTACAATGTTCACTAATAACTGATTACTATAATTGTGTTGCATTCATTTCCCTTACACACCTTATTTGCAGGTACACTATTTATCTCCACTAATACTAGCAGCAAATATTTTAGTAGCCAATTGCCATGTCATTAGTCTTGGACTGACTTGTTTGGTATCTGCAACAGGAAAGATTTCACTTTCAAAAACAAGAAAAATAGGTT
This sequence comes from Antrozous pallidus, assembly GCA_027563665.1. NCBI lineage: Eukaryota > Metazoa > Chordata > Mammalia > Chiroptera > Vespertilionidae > Antrozous > Antrozous pallidus. The sequence goes on along the minus strand of CM050520.1, from coordinate 49,671,903 downwards.
TATTTGCATCACGCTTATTAATTTTTGCAGTTATTCAGTTTCTGGTAAGTTAATGTTCAAGAAAAAATATTAATTTTTATTAAAATGTTCTATTTTATGTTAATGATTACTCATTTATTTCAGTCCTTTGTATTTAGCATGTCTCTATCAAAATAAACCTACATTTCTATGAAAATTGAAGCTTTTATTTTTTGTGTGTGTGTGGCCCACATACACTTAAACCTTGTATGTTTGGTTTGTATTAGCCTTTGAGTTTGACATGCATGAGTTACATGCTTGGTCCTATGGGCAATACAACCAGCAAGCAGCTTGTAATCAGGTATACCTAACCAAAATCTTAGGAATGCCACATCGCTACAACTGGCTGGGAGACTTGAAACAACAAAATATATTTCTTGTCATAGTTGCTCTTTTAAAAAGTATGCTTATACATTCTGAAAAATTTTGAAACTACAGATAAGAAAATGGAAGAGAGTAAAAAGTATTTCTTACCCTGACATCCTATATAATAAAAGTCTAATATGCTAAATATCCATTTGTCTGATGACTGTTCAACCAATCAAAGTATAATATGCTAATGATATGCTAAGGCCACTCAACCACTCGCTATGATGTGCACTGATCACCAGGGGGCAGATGCTCCAACCAGTAGATTAGTTTGCTGCTTGGGTCCAGCCAGTCAGACTGAGCGAGATGGGCTGGACATGCCCTAGAGCCCTCCTACAGTCTTTCCCTGGCCTAGGTTGTGCACTGATGAGGTCCCTCAGCCTGGCCTGTGCCCTCTCGCAATCCAGGACCCCTCAGGAGATGTTAGAGAGCTGGTATCAGCCTGATCTGGCAGGCCACTCCCCTTGGGAAGGCACCAATTGCAGGGCTCATGGCTGGTGAGCCCTGCAGCAGTAGCGCAAGCCTCTCCCAATCTGGACTGATTGGGCATGAGCCCATGGCAGGTGCAGATAGGACCTGCAAGCAGTGTTCGACTGCAGGTTTTGGCCCAATCCCCACAGGCCACCCAGAGGGACCCACTCATGCACAAATTTGTGCACCAGGCCTCTAGTATTAAAATAAATACTGTTTCTTTCTCTGATCTGTAAACACATATTTACATGCACATGCATACACATACACCATCTTTTTTAAATTTCTAAAACCCAGCCCACACTACATATTGCATTTTGTGATCTGCTTTCTTCACCTAACAATATATAATATACAATTTTCTATGCCATTAAATGTTCATCTGTAGAAGGAATCATTTTGTAAGGCTGCATAGTATTTCATCGCATGAAATACCAGAGTTTATTCACATTTCTCCTACTCCTGGATATTTAGGCTGTTTCTTACTTTTACTTCACTCTTCTATTTAATATTGCTGTAAGTACACAGTGCTGATATCTAATCAGTTGGTACTGGCACAGCCTGCCCTGTTTTAACTAGTGGATGCCTGTGACAGTCTTTAAATATTTTTAATATTACCCTAGGAAACATCTTTATAACTCCATGTATTCTTTGAGATACTCTTTGGAACTTTTGGAATTTCTGATTTATTAGAACTCAATATTTTTATAGATTTGTATATATTTTTGCTATTATTTTGACAAACAGACCTCCAGAAAATACTAGTAACAGGTTGGACAGTCTGGGAATCCCTCTGAACTCAAACTTCCTGTGGCATTTGTTCAGAAAGTTTCCTGAGGAAAGGAAAGGGAGCTCAGTTTGGAGTCAGAGATAAGCAGAGATATTGACATAGGGCTACAATGTATAAATCAGGTCCTAGCAAGAAACAATTGCATTTCAGGTGGGGAAATTAAGGAGAGTGTGGTAAAGGACTTATTTTCTCTCTCTCTCTCTCTCTCTCTCTCTCTTCTCTCTCTCTCTCTCTCTCTCTCTTTCTATCTCTTTCTTTTCATATATTTTTATTTATTTCAGATAAAATGGGAGAGGGAAAGATAGAAACATCAGTGGTGAGAGAGAATCTTTGATTGGCTGCCTCTTACATGCTCCCCACTGGGGACTGAGCACACCACTTAGGCATGTTCCCTGACCAAGAATTGAACCGAGACTTCCTGGTTCATAAGTCAATAATCAACCTCTGAGCCATGCCAGTGGCTCAGAAGGGCCTATTCTTAATGTGTGGCAGGATTATGGGCCAAGACAAAGGTTGGTAAAGCACTCTGGGGTCACTAACAGCTGAGCAGAGGGGGCAGGAAGGGGCAGGCACAGGAGCCTGGAGAAACCTTTCGCTGTATTATAGCTTTGACAAAAGGATACCCCAAAAGAGCTGTGCCCTCCCACACAGGAACACAGCACTGCCAAACCCCAGCCAACCTGGAAGAAGAATGCCAGGAGAATGCACACCCCAACCTCATTCTCCTTCCAACCTTGACCCCCTGCCAGAGCTCCCATTGGCTGAACCCAGCAGGCAAGCAGGGGGAGCCCACTGATCCCAGTTGAAGAGTGGCCTCCAAGGGCACCCAACTGACTGGAGAAGGACGGGAAGGCTCTGGACTGGCACAGTGAAGCATCCAGCTGACACAGTCCCAGACATACACATGGATGTCAATCTTTTCTTTTTAAATCAGTGTTGGAGACTGAGGAAGGATGTGTTAAAGTAAAAGAAACTAACTATGGTGAGAAAACCAACTTGAAATTCCAACCCGGTCTATTGCCTGCTGGAGGAGTATCCAAGACATAGAGAGGTATGAGTCATCTCTTCCAAGAGCATCGTGAACTAGATTTCACCCAGCAGCCACAGCCAGCAGTTGTGAAGGTTTCCAGCAGCACTTAAGCAAAGAGCAGACAAAGGGAGGCTGGGGTGGGCAGAAGGGAGGAGCCAAGAATAATCTTATGTAACTTCCATTTTTATGAAAACTCATTTTGCTTTCATTTTAAGAAGTGCTACTTATGAGTTCTCCAGGGGGTTAAACAGTGTAAAAGAGGTTGTTTGTTTTTGTTTGGTTTGTTTTTTTAATGAGATGTCAATCTCTTAGCTCCTGGAATAAATGATGCTTTTGTTTTGGCTGTCTGCTTTCCTAAAAGGCCATCTGTTTTCATAAAGAGAAATGAGAATCTCTAGCCACCTTTTCCCTCATAACCCTCTGTCTCTTTGCACAAGTGACAACATTCCCTTCGTGATTCATTCCTGAAGTCATTCTTCTGGGCTAAATGCTGATGCTAAATTTGTACTTCAGTTTCACTGAGCCCCACGTGATCCTCGCTCAGACAGCACCTGCACTGTTGCAGCTTTCATTTCTCACATCCCAGATTGTTAGACTCTTGGGTTGCTGGTGGCTCCGTACCAGGCTTTATGCCTCCAATTTATCATCTTATTCTTCAAGGAATGTTTGGGGTCTTTGAGGGAACCAATAAATAGCCTACTATTTCAAGTGAGTTCTGAGCATTATAGAGGGTGGCAGATGGAAGCCAAAACATCATGCATATTACTGATAATGAATAACTTGGCATGGCATGAGAGCCAAATCAATGATAATTGGATCCAGGATTAGGCAGACTGAACCACTTGGTCATGGGTAGAAGAGACGGCCCTTGGAGAAGGTAGCAATCAGTGTTGCCAGCTACCAAAAATAAGAACAGGACTCGACTGAGCATGCCTGGTTTATTATTCCTCATTTTACCACCCATGTAACTCATTCCACTTCCTGTGAATAAAGAGGCAGAGAGAGACCAGGAGGGACACTAATGGGGTTCCCTTCACCTGGAAATAAATATCAGGAATTAGGATGACTCCCAGTAATAAAGTGGGTCACAGAAGGTAGAAGACATGCCTCGCATGAGCATTGTACATAAAATATACTCAGCAAATACTTGCTGACTTTGTGTGTTCATTCTTTTTTTAACAAATATTTATTATACAAAGACAGTGCCAAGGTAAGAAGTTTGGCTTTTTTATTCTCAGTGTAGAGAGCTGCTAGAAGATTCTGAGCAATGGAGAAACGTGATCTCATTTACATTTTTGAAATATTACTCTGGTTGCCTTTTGGATTGTGGATTATAAGGAAAGTGTGGAAGTGGGGAGACGGATTAAAAGGCTCTTGCTGGTGTCTAGGTCAGATATGATAATGCCTAACACTGGGGTGAAAGGAGAGGAGGACCCCAAATGGACAAGTGGGGATAGAAGAATGCATATAGAGAGTTGGTAGGATTTGTGGAGGAATCAGAGTGGGGGAGGGGTGTCAGTAAAGGAAAAAGAATTGAGAGCAATCTGTTTTTATTTGAGCAACTGAATGGGTAGAGATCAAGTATATCTCTACTTGAGGGATAGGTTTGTGTCAATGAATGCATGGAGCCTCTTTTGGAGGCTGGTAGTTGGCTGATGGAGCATCCCTGTTTGCCTAGGGCAGTGGGGGGCAAATTCATTAGTCAACAGAGCAAAATATCAATAGTACAATGATTGAAATGTCTTTTGAGAGACAAATTTTTTAAACTTCTAATGCCACTTCTTCAAAATAGACTCACCCAGGCTGTGGTATTTTGTGGAAGAGCCACACTCAAGGGACCAAAGAGCTGTATGTAGCTTGCGAGCTGCAGTTTGCCGACCATGAGCCTCGGGCAATGGTGCTTCACACCAGCTGCCCCAGCACAATTATCAAAATGCTTCCTTTCACCCCCAAAATGACCTGCTTCAAATGATCAAGCACCTGGTTACCCTAGCTTAGAGAGGATTTTTATCTAGGAGACAATAGTTGGAAAGTTCTTTTATATGTGAAAGCACAATATAAATGTAAAAAGCATGGAGCAGCATTAGCTATATTCATGTAGATTGGTCCAAAAGCTGAATCTTTGTTTGTTGACACTATTATTTTATGACTAGAGGCCATTGAACAAAGAGATTTGTGCAATAGGCCTTCCTTCCCTTGGCTTCCAGCACCAGTTTTCCTCTGGCACCTGGGACCCAGGCCTTCGCTCCTGCCAGAGTCTGCCTTCTTCGTCTTTGCTGTTTCACTGTAGATTCTGGCCGAAGACTGCAGTCTTCATCTTCGCTGCACTGGAGTGTTCCTGCAGTAGATCCCTTCGCACCCTTCCCCCCATAGCAGGCATCCTGCCCCACCCAGACACTCTGCACCTGGAGCAGCTAGATGGCTGCCATTTTTATCCTTCTAATTTGCATATTCCCTCCTGATTGGCTGGTGGACATAGAGGAGTGATGGTCAATTTGCATGTTTCTCTTTTATTAGTGTAGATATTTTTGCCTTCCAGGCCATGTGGCTCCCAAACCTCAAATGGGATGCTATTCCCATCTCAGTCTGCTCCTCCTTCCAGCCTTACCCTGATTCTTAATGATTTTTAAAACACCATACTTCTATGCCCTACAGGGATTCTCCACCTAAACAACCCTGGTGGTGAATATTTTTGCAGCTCAAAGGCTTTGTTAGGTGCTGGACTGTGGCTCCCTGCTCTTCAACTTGGTCTCTGCTCAATTTGCCTCAAGGAAGACTTAGTCTTGAAAAACTATCCTCAGACAACTCGGCACCCGGGATCTCAGGGTACCTTGTGAAAGTGAAAATAGCCACTCTCCAGCATCTTCCCTTCTTGAGAATGTCTAAATATACAGCTGTGCTCTTATATTTCACCCAAATGCCACAGCTCTGTGAGTTTGCTGGGTGAGGCATGTGGAGATCTGGAGAGAGATGGTGGATGCCCAGGTTCAAGTCCCAACTCCACCCCTTTGTAAGACTGTTTCCCCTCCTTATCTGTAAAATAGGGGAAGGCATCTCTCACCTCTCTGTAATTACTTCCAGCTCATCACTTATTTTTATTATGTAATAAGAAAAAAAATGCATGGATCCTGATGCTCATGGAGCCAGGGAGAATCATACATATCACAGTCCTTCTCAGGTCAACTGGAAACTGACTTGAGTCTTCACACACAGGCTGCTGCAAGTTCTGGTTGTTCTCTATGGTTTCCTTGTCCCATTCCCCTTCCCCACCCTATCCTAAAACCCAGGACATTTGCACAATCCACCATCCTCCATAAAAAAGTCTCTCAGATACACAACACCACCCCCACCACCACCACCACCACCCACCTGTATTAGTGTTTTAGGGCAGCTGTAATAAAACACCACATACTGGTAGCTTAAATAACAGAAAGTTATTGTCCGGAGGAAAAAAGTCCAAAATCAGGTGTAAACAGGGCTGATTCCTTCTGAGGACTGTGGGGGAGAATCTGTTCTGTGCCTTTCCCCGAGCTTTTGCTAATGGTTTGCTGACAATCTTTGTCATTCCTTGGCATATAGAAGTATCATTCTAGTCTCCGCCTTTATCCTCACACCTCCATGTGTGTGTGTGTGTGTGTGTGTGTGTGTGTGTGTGTGTGTATCCAAATTTCCCCTTTAGATAAGGACACCAATCATCTTAGATTAGGGACCTAGCTTCTCCAGTAGGACCTCACCTTAACAACTAGCTGCAGTTTCAATGCCCCTATTTCCATAGAAGGTCACATTCTGAGGTACAGGGGGACAGGGAGTGTACAACTTCAACATATGAATATGGGGGACATATTTCAACCTATAATACCTCCCAAGCATGAAAAACTGTTTTCTTCAACCCACCTCTGTAGTTTCCACTATTTTGCTCATGGACAACCACTGATCCTCAGCCATCTGTCCACTGCTGGTCTCTCAATGCAGCAATGTCTTTCTTACCTGGCTTCCTATCCAATCTACAGGATCATTGGAAGGAAAAGAATCTTCTTGGCACTAAATATTTCACTGGACTCCACTAGTCTCCTCAGCATCATTCTCCTCCCTGAACTATCATCTCAGAATTGTTCAGAACAGCTGGACAGGAAGGGCATATGGCAATGCAATAAAGCCAGCCAACTCTCTTTAGGGGCAAGGATCCTCAGATATCAGAAACAAGGTCCTGTCCCATTCTTCTTGTAATGGGGGAAAAACTCACATGTCTTCCAAATTATCATAAAGGTTCCCTGCCCTACCTGAGATGGCTTTCTTGTTCTATCAACAAATAGGAAGAAGTTCAGTTCCCCATAGACATCCTGCCATAATATAAATGTGGATTGAGCAGCTATAATTCACTGCAATCATTGGGTTCAAAGTTGGATACCCTATTTCAATAGGGCCTCAAACAATTTATCAATTGACCCTAATCTTCCAGAAAAGGTCAGTGAGTTGCCCAAGGTCATGCAGCTGGTAAATGTCAGAATTAGAACTAAGGCCAAGATCTATTAACTTCTTGTTCATGCTCAGAGTTCCTGTGACTTTCAAACTGGCATCAGGAAGTTCTGAACACACATGTCTTTCCTGACAAGCATTGCCTTTACGCTGGCCTCTGGCCATGGTGGGGCTGGCTGTGGCTTGTGGTTAAGGGTTGGTTTTATTATCCTCAGGTGGGAGGAGACATATCACATGGTCTGACACTGAATCTTATAAAGAAAATGATCTCAGAGAGCAAAGCATGACCAGCAATTTGTTAAATTAACAGTCTCTGGGGGAACTTTAATTACTACAGCACAAATGTGCTGATTAAAGCAGCAGCTTGGTGGGATGGGAAAGGTTGGGAGGTCTGGGTCTGCAATGTATTGTCAATATGCACCGGCCCTGTGATGCTGGGCACGTTACTTAACCTCTCTGAGCATCAGTGCCTTCTCTCTCTTAACCCACTCAATGCCATGCTCATGGAGAGTGATCTTGATTCCCAACTGTTACTGAGGCCAAGAGCCTAGGCTTCGTCCTCAAAGGTACCCATGTATCCATTACCTATTGCTGCAGTACAAACTACCCCAAACTTGGCACTTTAAAACAACTTCCTATTCCTGGATGATCTGTGGGTTATCCAGGCAGTTCTGCTGACCTTCATGAAGCTTGGCTGAGCTCATTTATACACCTGAGGTCTGCTTGGGGTGACCAGCTATCCCCATTTGCCTGGGGATGAAACGTTTCCTGGGATGGGGTGTTCAGTTTTAAAACAAAGAATGTCCCACACTAAGGGAAATGCGTTGGTCACTCTAGGTCAGCTGGTGGATGGGCTGAGTACTGGTTGTCATGCTGGGCAATGGAGGTACAGGGGAGGGGTACATGACATGCCTTTTGTCATCCAGTAGACTAGCCTAGCTCGATCCCCCAGCTATGGAGCAAAACTCCAATAGAGCAAGAAGGCTTGAGCAAAGGGTCCTAAACTCAGAACTTGTACATCATCATTTTGCTTCATTCTGCTGGTTAAACTAAGTCACAAGGTCAGCCCAGACTTAACAGATGGAGACATCATTGTCAACTCTTGATTGCTGGAGTCTTAGTCACTTTGCAAAGGAATGTGGATACAAGGAAGGAAAGAATTATGTCAATTTTTTCATTAGTCTACTGCAAGTTCTAAGAGCTCTGCTTTGTGCAGCAGTCAGATGCCATGGCTACCAGCCTCCAGGACACTGGGCACTGGAACGTGATTATGAAACCAAGCAGGTTTGGGTCTTCCCAAAGACTGGCCTCTTTGTCTCCTCTCTCCCCTCTGCCCAGATGGAATACCCTACCTTCCTCTTTGCCTGGCCAAATCTTCTCTTTTGGAATGCAGGTCTGTAGTCACTTCCTCCAGGAAAGCTTGCCCTGACCTCCCAGGCTGGTTTAGTATCACTTTACTCTCCAGGACCACCACTCCACATCCCCACAATCCTCTGTGCCTCCCTTAGCACAGCACTGCTCAATGGCACCAGCATTTTGGAGATTGGGAGCTCCTGATGTTGGTAGTGGTATTCATCTCTGCTTCCTCACACCGTACTGAGTGCACAGCACATAGTGGTTGCTCAGGAGATGTTTCCTGAAAATATAGCTTAAGGTCACTGCTTAGTAAAGGTCCAGCTAGAATGGAAGCCCAGGTCTTTCTAAGCTCCAAAGTCAACCTTCTGACCCCTACACTTAGCCCCTGTCAGTAGCAGATGTCAGCATCACCTGGTTCACGTCTGCCAGGCAGAAGACTGATCAAACCATGGCCCCAGCTCTGCAAACTAGTTCATGCTTTTTGGGAAGTTGGCCTTGTGTAGGACAAGAGTCTGCACAGGGAGCAGTAATAATGATGTGTCAGTGTGGACGTCAGACCTGCGCCAGGCTCTGGCTGCACAGTGGTGAGACTCTTTTCTCAGAATCCCTGCAGGTGCCCACCACTGGTGCCTCAGCCACAGTCCTGTGGACACAGGAGCTTGGTTTAGGGAGGGGGAACGTCCTGGTTCTCCTCCACTCACCTCTCACCCCTCAGCCTGGACCCCACTAAGCCTCTGACCACTTCTTCTCCCACCCACCCATGGCCTCCACCCTTACCTGAGCCTCTTCTCCTTCACCTCAGGGTTCAAGCATCCTCTGAACTGGACTCCCTACCTGCAGAGCCACACATCCACCTTTCGGTCAGAATGCTCTTTCTAAAGGTTGGGAAGTTAAGAGCAAGACTCAAGAGCCAGACCACCCAGTTGCTGCCACTCCTGGCCATTGCCTTGAACTGGGAGGGAAACTTCCCTGAGTCTTCAAGTCAGAGCCTGAGAACCCCCAAACCAGACCACAAGACTGACTGAGGAGCCAGGCCAGGTGGAGGCGAAGGACTCAGGGGTGACCACAGGCTCCCCATTTCATCTCTCTGAGACTTCTTTTGCTCATCTGCAAAACTCAGCTAATGAACAGATTGAAAGAAGTATTGAGGTTGCAGAGAAGCTAGAATAATACCCATATTCCTGGCCTAAATTAAAAATGAATTGAGACATAGTGGAGTCACACAGATAATAATAGCAAATACAGAGTTAGGTTCTCATTTAACAAAGTGGGTAGGTTTTGCAACTTTAAGTGACCAATATATAATAAAACCAGTTTTACCAGAGAGCAATTCATATAAGCAAAAGTGTAGTTCATATAGCATCTCATCATCATTACAAGATGACCTTGAAAAAAACAATATTATTTGAGGACCCAACACTTACATAGCACTTCCTGCTTTGTCAACCACTCTTCTGAGCACTTCACCAGTATAACTAATTTTAAACTGGCACAATTTTACAAAGAAGGTATTTTTCATAACTCCATTGTGCAGAGGAAGACACCAAGGCCTAAATGTTTAATTTTCCTCAAATCACACAACTAGGATGTGGCAGACCAGGATTTAATGACAGTGGCCTGGCTTCAGAAGCCACGACCTTGACCATACACTGTACCCATTACACTGGAAAGCACACGGTGCGGTTTTAGATCTACTGCCCAAAAGGCTTGCTAACATTCCACTGAGAATTAGCCTGATCCACTCCATGGAGGAGAAGAAACGTTTGTGTTCTGTAGGCCATCTGAGAGGTATGGGAAGTCAGGGGAGGGCTCAGGGTCAGGCAGGTCCAGGTCCACCTTCCAAACCCAAGCAGTTCAATAGCTGCCACTCCTTCAGAGCATGCGTTAGTTTCCCAGGTCTGGTGCAACAAGTCACCAGGAATTTGGCAACCTACAACAACATGAATGTATTCTACTTTCTATGGATGAGAAGTACAAAATCTAATTGTCAGAGGGCTGGTTTCTTTTGGGGGCTCTAAGGGAGAATCAGTGGTACTCCCCCAACCACCCCTGGCTTCCTCAGTGTTCCTTGACTAGTACATGCTTCAGCCCAGTCTCCACTTCCGTCTTCACAAGGTTCTCCTCTGTGCCTCAGTTTGTTCTTTTCTGTCTTGTATTAGGGTATTCTCTCTGGATTTAAGGTCTATCCCCCTCCCAAATGATCTCATCTAGACCTTTACCTTAATTCTGGAAAGATTCCAAATTGAGGTCACATTCTGAGGGTTCCAGCAGACAAGAATTTTGTGGGGACACTATTCAACCACAACAGAGAAGATTAAAGGAGGGAACCAGAGATGCATAGCGTTTTCCTGAAGGAAGTGTCTCTGTAAGAAAACATGATGCTGAAGATGCCTCTGGTATTAGCAGATACAGGCTTGACTGACTTCACAGAGATCAAAACAGTGGTGAACAAAGCACAACAGATGCTTGTTTCTCTTAGACATAAAATCTCAGGTGGGTGGATGGAGAGGTTTTGCTTCCCAAGGCTCAGCAGGGACAGAGGCTTCTCCTGTACCCTTGTGCTGCTGTGTCCTCAGCCCTAAGACACAGATGGCTCACCAGAGGGGGCCTTGCTGTGGCCTGTGGGTGATGAAAGAGGATGTGGTGAATAAGTGAGTAATGAAGAAGTTAAGCAGTGAGTGAATGAATGAATGACAGTGTGTGATTCTGACTAAATTAATAAGTGGAAATTTGAGGAAATGGATGTGGATGAAGGAGTAAATAATTGTAAATGAATAAAGAGATGAATAAGTAATGAAACAATGGATGAATCAATGGATGATCAAGCCAGCAGCTAAGTCACTCTCCTGGGCATATAGGATTGGCAGCAGGACTGGAATTATAGGGCCCGCTGGAGCCTGATCTAGCTGGAGGCCCAAGGTCAGAGTCAGCCTGCTAGCTCATAGCTCCAGTATTCATCCAGCTTCCTTCTAAAAGTACAACCAAGAAGTTGCATGTGCTCATACCCATTGGTTAGAACTTATCAGTCACACCTTGCTGCAAGGCAATCTGGGAAAACCAATCTTTTGCTGAGAGGTCATGTGACCAACTAAAAAGCAGGGGATTCTGTTTCTGAAAGACTAGTAGATGGATCATTACAGAATAAGTACCATAAAGTATGGGAAGTACCTGGCACATGGTAGGTGGTCAGAAAATTGTGATTTTGATCTTCTACCATGGCATTGCTAACAACTTCCAGTAGATCTTTGCATTTTCCCTTGACCCTATCACCTGTCATCACAGTGACCAAAGTCCAGATGGATCCTGACTCCATAACCCTGAGACAAGCCACTCATTTCACACTCCCTAACCTGGCTCATCAAGTCTATGGCTCTCCAGACCTGCCTCTCTCTCCAGCTCATCCCCACACCCCAGGTTACAAAGTCCCTTAAGAGGGAGGCTATCCAAGAACCCTCCAGCTCTGGCTGCCAGGAATCAGCCCCATCTTGGAATCTGAAGTTCCAGGCACTATATCCTCTGTTCAGGCTGAGTGTTTGCCTCACTGCATGCTGGGGGAAAGAATTTTCTGGCATTAGAAGGTGAAAGTCAAAACAGTAATTACAAGAACATCTGCTCCTGAGCGGAGAGCATATCCTCCGCACACCAGGATGCAGGCTGCACAGTTCAGCAGGCTGGAAGTTAAAATGGAAGAGAATGTTCTGGGAGCGAGGACTAATGGACCCACCACGATGCAGGCTCATCTTCCTGGTAGGGAGCTGTGCTGGGGACAGGGAGGAGCAAGCCTGGGTAGGTGGGACTGAGGGACTGAGTGAGCCAGTGCATGAAGGGAGTGAGTGAATGGATAAGTGAGTGAATGAAGGAAAGAGTGAGTGAAAGAGTAAGTGAAGGAATGAGTTAATGATGAATCAATGAAATAAATAAACAACAAATTATTAAGTGAATAAGTGAATAAATTAAATGAAGAAGTTAATGGGTGAATGAATGAATGAGTGAATAAGTGATTTTGAGTAAATGAATAAGTGGAAATTTGAGAAAATGAATGTGAATAAATGAGTGAGTAATTATAAATTAGTAAAGAGATGAATAAGTAATAGAATAAGTGGTGGAGTGAATGAATGAGAATGCCAGCAGCTAAATTACTCTTCTGGATAGGAAGGATTGGCAGCAAGACTAGAATTGGAGAGCCAGACTGGACTGAAGGCTCAAGATGAGGGTCAGCTATGCTAGGTCACGGCTCTGGCATTCCGGGCCTGCAGGGCAGACTCTAAAGTCCCTTCCGCCAGCGCCAGTGGAGTGGAGCCAGAGCTCAGGCCCAGGCCCTTCTCTCAGTGCACCAAATACCACCTGGCCCTGGTGCTGGGCAGGTGAGTGCCTTGAGGCAGCCCTTGTTTCTGCTGTCACAGTTGCCTACACTCTTCATGTAACTAAACCTCTCCTCTTGTATGGAAGAACTTAGAACCACTTTAAATATGTACACATTTGTGAAGTTACATTACTCCTCTGTCAGGCAATATAGGTAGTGGGTTGGCTGAGAGGTGTGGGGAGGTGGTAGATGGAAAGGAGTGAGGGGAATCCGAGCACCCAGTTCAGAAAAACGGGTGTGCCTCCTGCACCCCAGCATACTCATATCCAAGATTTCAAGAAGATAGTTAAGGCCAAGCTGTTCTTAGAATAAGAAGGAGAAAGGGAGTTAAAGAAGGAGGCAAGTTAGTGAACTCTACTTGGAAACAAACATCATCTATTATTTTAATATCAAATATCATGAAAGAAAAATGTGGTGGTTTCTGGAGCACCCTGGAGTTCATCTGGGTATGTTGCCTTTGCTCCAGGGCTAATATAAGGAAATAGTATTCTTAAGTACCCATATTAACCTGAATGTTGCTCTGTGGACTGTGACAGCTGCCATTTACATCATAATGACTCACCATTCAGTCACAAACTGCCCCAAAGGGCATTTTGTAGCCCATGAAGCAGGTACCCAAGGCCAAAGCTTTGCCCCTAGAAACAGGTTTGAAGGCTTCAGAAGCTCCAATGGACTTCAGACTGGTCCCTGAATAGTCCCCTTTGCATGCCCCTCCATTTACCCATCACTCACTTCTCTCTCATTTGCGAGTCCCAGGCCTTCCTCAGGGCTGTTTGGTCCCTCAGGAGAGATGAGTTCTTCCCTTAATTAACAGTTCGGTCACAGTGGCAAGTGTTGCCTCCAATGCAAGGAAGAGTCAGTGAGAGCCAGGAGACCAGAGAAGGAGAACCAAGCTGAACTGGCTTCAGAAAAGAGGAGAGATGTGAACTGAGTTGGGGACGAGGATGAGGAGTGATCCTCATAGGAAGAATAGCTACATTTACACAGTACCCACCACCTGCCTGGCCTTATTCTAAGAATGTGAAATATATTATTTAGTCCTCACAACAACTCTAGGAGGCAGGCACAATTATTTTCCCTTTTTGTATCAATGAAGAAACTGAGGCACAGAGGAGTGAAGTCGCTTGCCCAGAATAATGCAGCGCTGAGTGGAGTGGCCAGGCTCTGACTGGGTGTTCTGGATCCAGCGTCTGTGACTGTAACCCTCTGCTGTATGCCCCTCCTAGCAATCTCTACATGGGATTTCATCCCACAAGCATTTATTGAGCACTTATTCTGTGCCATTCGTTCCTTGCAGGAGATACATCTGTGAGCAAAGCAAATAAAGATTAATTGAGTGACCAATGTATGTCAAGTCCCTGAAGACATCACCCAAGGCCATCCTGGTGAACAAGAGAAATGTGGGCTCTGCCCCAGTCTAGTTGGGGAGATAGAGATTAATCAAAGGGTCCTCCAAAGAATTAGGTAATAGCAGGAAGCTTCCCTGACCTGAGGGGCTGAGGAAGCCCTCCCCAGGCTGCGGCTCTACATCTGTGCTGAGACCAACACCATTTGCTCCCTGAGTGTAATGGCCTGAAAGAGAACTGGTTTGCAGGGAGCTCAGGAACAAGGGGGACAGGCAGAAAGATATAGTTTGTGAGGTGAGCTGGGAGCAAAGTAGAAATCTCATGTTTAGCGAAGGGCAGTAGGAAGCTCTTGAGGGGCATAAACAAGAGTGACATGGGCTCGGTTAATGTGGCTCAGTGGTTGAGCGTCCACCTATGAACCAGGAGGTCATGGTTTGATTCCTGGTCAGAGCACATGCCTGAATTTTGGACTCTGTCCCTGGGGATAGGGGGGGCATGCAGGAGGCAGCCAATCAATGATTCTCTCTCATTATTGATGTTTCTATCTCTCTTTCCTTCTTCTTTCCTCTATGATATCTATATATAATAATAATTTATAATAATAAAAGGGTAATATGCTAATTAGGCCAGACATCATTCTAGACTAAGCCAGGCCAAAACGTAGCCCAGGTCCCAGGTGCCTGCCAGCGGCCCAAGTGAAGCTAGGGCCCCGGGTGCCAGAGGGAAGCTAGTGCTGGCAGCTGGGGGAAGGAGGGTCTACTCCTGCATGAATTTTGTGCATCGGGCTTCGTGTGTGTGTGTGTGTGTGTGTGTGTGTGTGTGTGTGTGTGTGTGTGTGTGTGTGTTTAAAGAGTGACATGGTCTTCCATGTTTGGTACAGTTCCCAGAGTTTTTCACATTCCCCTTTCGGAGTCATGCTTTCTTGAGATCATATTTCCCAGAACTCCCGGAGCTCAGAGTTGCAGTCTTCTCTGGGCATGTCTACGAGCCAGCAGAGAGAGGGATGCCAGCCAGCCTTAAAACGGTGGCATCAACAGGGACCAGAGAAATGTGGCTGGCTCCCAGCTTCTTATTTTCCAATTCCACTGGAAGGTCGTGTTCATTTGAGCATTTAAACCAAAAATAAATTATTATAATCCATTGGCTAATTATGCCATACTGAAGTTCTAGATGCTGCAAATTGCAGCCCGCCTATATCTACATGAAGTTTCTGAGAGCTTATTTTTAGCCTTTCAGAGAGCACTCAGTTTCCTAGAGGCTGGAGGCTTCATTTGCAAGTCTAGGGGGAGGGGGAGCATGGAGACAAGAAAAGTACATCTGCACAGCCCTTGCCCTATAATGAGGACAGAGTGGTTAAGCCTCTGGACCTCCTCTGTAAAGGAGGTGGTGGTGTGGTAGATTTGAAGCCTTAGCTACCTTCAAAACTCTAGCTCTAATTTCCTGACTATGAATACCAGAATGTGTCTAATCAAGGTCTTTCCCTGCTGCCTAGTTCCTCCTGAATGTCAAAAGCTACCATCTCTGCATGGCTCAGTGGTTGAGTTCAACCTATGAACTGGGAGGTACTAGGTCAGTTCCCAGTCATGGCACATGCCCTGGTTGTGTGCTCAATTCCCAGTCTGGGGCTTCAGGAGGCAGCCAATCAATGATTCTCTCTCTTCCTCTCCCTTTCTCTCTGAAATCAATAGAGTAAATTTTAAAAAATACACCTGCCACCTCAACATGTTTCTGAACCATGGAACACAGGCCTTTGACAACCTCCGCCACAGGGTTTCATGCTTCCTCTTTTCTGATACATTTTTTTTTTGGTGGGTGGAAAGAGGTAAAAAGAAGGATGTCATATTTATTGAGCAGCTGCAATGTCCATCACACACTGCTAGGCATTTGCATTTGAGTGCTTTTTGGACAACTTCCCCCATTCAAGGCCATTGTCATAGTAGGTCAGTCAGTCATGGACGTCTCTGTGCCAGACACTGGGCTTGGTTCTGAAAACACTACAAAGGTGGAAATAGATGCAACTCCCAGCTCCCAGGAGGCCAGAAGGAGAGGTAGAGCATGAAATGGATATGTGAGGTGCTTTTTGAAATGTAGGATTATCCATGAATGATGAAAATGCTGAGCTCCATCAGAGATACATCACAGATACACTCTGGGAGGGTGAGAGTGGGGAGTCCAGGTTCCTTTATGCCTGTTGGGGTGGAAAATCAGTAAAGCTTCCAGGTTAGAGAGGTATTTGAGCTGGCTAGATGTGTAACTAGGATGTACAAATGTGGGGCCTGGGGAAGGGAAATCGGACAGACCTGGTTTGGTAACCTTGGAAACCTCCCTGGTCAGATCCCAGGGTGGCCACCCCGACCAGTCAGCTTTCACAAATGCCTAGCAGACCACATTCCTTCCACATATCACAGCCTCTGGCAAATATTCTTCAATTCTGACAAAAGGATGATGTATTTTTTCAAAGGAGGAGCATAAAAAGATCCTGGAAACAATTTCTTTGTTTGGATGTTTCTGGTGTGTAGATTTCTAGATCAACAGCCTTTTGCTGTGTAATTCTCTGGTAGATGGATAGATGGATGATCTGGTATCTTTGTACCTGCAAGGAGATGGAAACAGTTCACCTGGCTGCACTTGTAGGTAGCTATATGGAAGAGGGACATTGGAGCTGGGCCTGGAACAATTAATACAATTTTCTCAGCACACAGTCCAGATAAAGACCTTTCATTAAGAGGGAAACAAAATGGCCCTAGCTGGTTTCAGTCAGTGGTTGGAGCGTCGGCCAGAAGACTGGAGGGTCTCAGATTCAATTCCTGATCAAGGACAGATAGCTTGGTTGCAGACTCAATCCCTGGCTCAGTCTGGATGCATTCAGAAGGCAACCAATCATGTGTCTCTCTCACACTGATGTTTCTCACTTTCTGACTCTCCCCCTTCCTTCCACTCTCTCTAAAAATCAATGGACCGGTCAAAGGCATGTACCGTGGCTGCGGGCACATCCCCAGCAGCGGGTATGCAAGAGACAGCTGATCGATGTTTCTCTCTCATCGATGTTTCTGACTTTCTATCCCTCTCCCTTCCTCTCTGAAAAATCAATAAAATATATATTTTTAAAAATAAAATAAAAATCAATGGAAAAAATATCCTCCAGTGAGGATTAACAACAACAACAAAAAGAGATGGGAGCATGAAATCCATGACGCTGTGGGAGAATGGTGAGTCGCAGAGGTTAGGGTTTAGGGCGTGAGATAAGTAAATGAAGTGGCTGGGAGCACAGGGTTTGAACCAGACAGATTGCGGCTGGAGTCCCAGCTCTGCCACAGAATAGCTGAGTGATCTTGGGCAAATGGCATTCCTTTTCTTAGTTTCTCCTTTCTCATCTACAAAATAGAACTATTAATAATACCATCTCATGTGGTTGTAGTGAAATAAAGTTTAGCACAGCGATTAATGAACACCTAATAAATGGTGGTTGATGATGCCCATTTCATTGAAACAGTTCTAATTAATTTATGAAAATGCCTGTTTAAATCATGGAATTTAAGGAGGGAGAGAAAAAGTAACCAGCAAAAGAGGCAGAGAAAGTTCTTGGAGGAAATAAAGGAGAACCGGGAAAGATCAAATCTAAAGCCGCTAAGGAGAGCTTCCAGAGGAAGGGATGTGCAACCATTGGTGTGGCCCAGGCTTGGAAGGCACTGGGATTTCCAATGACAATGTTATCATGAGCTTCAAAAGAACATTCTGGGAGCCACCCTGAGTGATTGGAGGGGGTGAGAGGGTGGGATTGGAGGAGGTGGAGGCTTAGATGACTCAGGAATTCTCTCTGAGAAGAAAAAGAGTGAGGGTGCCTTGAGGACAAGGTCATGGGAAAAGTGTGGTTAGATGAAGATTATCTGAACTCAGCGAAGCTTCCTTTTGATAGACATAAACATCACTCTTCCTTCAAGATTCTGATATTTTGTCACCTATACATATCTTCAGCTCAATTCTGGGAATCAGGACTGCCAAGAAATTCTTGTCTGGATTTATCCCTTCTAGTTGTATTTTTAAAGAGTAGGCATTTAATAATCTCTTGGAACAATGGTTGGCAAACTGCGGCTCGTGAGCCACATGCAGCTCTTTGGCCCCTTGAGTGTGGCTCTTCCACAAAATACTATGGCCTGGGCAAGTCTATTTTGAAGAAGTGGTGTTAGAAGAAGTTTAAGTTTAAAAAATTTGGCTCTCAAAAGAAATTTCAATCGTTGTACTGTTGATATTTGGCTCTGTTGACTAATGAGTTTGCCGACCACTGTGTTGGAATAAAGCAGATAAGAAATGATGTAGGGTGACTGAGGGTGATAAAAAGGATGGATTCATAAGACAGTCAGTAGACTGAACTGTGTGATGTGAGAGGTAAGGGGAAAGAAGTCGAGGAGGAACTTTGGGCTCTAGCCTTGGAGAACCAAGGGAGTAACCTCACCAATGGTTGCACATCCCTTCTCTCGGTGAGCCCTCACCTCTGCCTTCTGGGTGATCCTCAGGAGTTCATTGAGTACAAGAAACCAAACAGCACATGTGGTCATCCTTTGGAAACTTTTAAATGCTTTATAAATTTAGGGCATTATTATTAATATTGTTATACACAAGAAATAGCATACCCAGCTCTCTTTATTGTATACCTCTCTGTTTTTGACTGCACAGCCTCTGCATCAGTAAATATCATTCTAAATGGCAGAGGGAACTCACATGTATTACTCACATACCTTTTAACAGATAGGGAAGTAGAGGTGAGGGGTGGAGGGCAGGGTTTAAAAAAAACTAGGCCGGGATTACACCCAACAATTGGACAATGCACATTCTTTCCAAGCATAGTGAAGCAATCACAACAATTGACTGCATCCTAGACTATAAAATATGTCAATAAATTTCAAGGAATCAGTATCCAACAAACCACATTCTCACATCACAGTGCAGTTAAGGTCAAAATCAGTATGAGAAAGATTATACACACACACACACACACACACACACACACACACACACACACTCTAAGGGCCCGGTGCACAAAATTCGTGCACTGGAGGTGGGTGATCCCTCAGCCCAACCTGCCCCTCACACATACTGGAAGCCCTCAGGGGATGTCCTACTGACCGCTCACCCCCAGCCTGCCCAAGGCCTAAAGCTTCTGGCTAAGGCTTTAGGCCTTGGGAACCTAGACATTGCCCTGCTCGGCTCAGCCCCGGCCTTAGCCTCGGCCACCGGTGTCCAGCTGGCCCCAGGGGCCGCGCACTCACCACTGGCCGCCTCAGCTCTACCCACCTGACCCTGGTCTTAGCCCCAGCTGGCTCCTCCCCAGCTCCTGATTGGCTGGTGGGCATGGCTGGTGAGCATGGTTTGATCAGAGGTATGGTCAATTTGCATATTACTCTTTTATTAGATAGGATGTGTGTGTGTGTGTATCCTATATAATAAAAGGCTAATATGCAAATAGACTGAACTGTGGAATGACCAGTTGCTATGAAGCACACTGACCATCAGGGGCAGACACTCAACAAAGGAGCTGCTCCCTAGTGGTCAGAGCACTCCCACAGGGGGAACGCCTCTCAGTTAGAAGCCAAGCTCATGGCTGGCAAGTGCAGCAGAGGTGGCAGGAGCCTCTCCTACTTTATGGCAATGCTAAGGACGCTTCAGGGGATGTCTGCCTGCTGGATTAGGCCAGCTCTCTGCCGGTAGGCAGACATCCCCCAAAGGATCCCAGACTGTGAGAAGGCACAGGCCAGGCTGAAGGACCCCCTGACCCCCAGTGCACGAATGTCATGCACTGGGCCTCTAGTTAAGAGAGAGAGAAGAGAGAGAGAGAGATGGGGGAGGGGGAGACTTACAAAAACACTTCTAACTTGTGGATCAAAAAAAAGAAATGATAATAGAAATTATAAAACACTTAAAATTTAATAATAAAAATAGCAAATATTAAAGTTGTGGAATGTAGCCAAGACAGCACTTAAGGGAAATTGATGACCTTAAATGCTTATATTAGAAAAGAAAAAGGGCAACTAATTAATGAGTGGGCTGCATATCCAACTGAAGAAGAACAGCAACCATAAGTCAATAAGCTAGCACAGGGTCATGCAGATGTTAGTGGTAGATCTGGAGTTTAAACATAGATGTAGCTGGCTCCAAATCCCTCCCTCTCTCCTCTGCATCTTGAACATTTTTACGTGCTGTTTTTCATAATATGCTCAGTGCCTGGAAATTCTGTTTCTCTGTAAGAGTCAAATAGAAGAGTCATAGGGTAGCTCCCTGTATCCAAGGTTGATGAGAAGTCTCCCTCAGTTATTAATCCATCCTTTCTTATTTATTCACTAAAAGCTTATTGAGCATTTGTTATGTGTCAGGTACTGTGATAATTCCCTTAACTACCTTTTCTCTGAGGGTTCCTCGTCCAGTTTTTTCCGAGGGACAAAGCAACTGCTGCTGCTACTTACTGCCAGCTCCTCCTCTAGCCTCCCGCTGCCTGAATCTTCTCTGAATCTTGTCAGAACAGCATCTTATCAAAAGTGACTGATTTCTCTCTTGTCTCTTTCAACAGGTAGACTGAAATTACCATGTGTCCAAATTAAAATTGCATACTTCAAGGATTATTTGAAGGACTATTCTTAGACCCTTTTAAGAAGATTTTTTTTAAAAGTGAGTTGATTTTTTTTTACACCTCAGAAAGTATTCCTGATTTAAGTTAATGTTATAGGTGGTTTTTCCTCTGCCTCCTTCTTAAACATGCATTATCTCTACTTATTTTATAATGCATCTCTCCCCTAAGAATAGTGACAGGGATTACAAGATTTCTACTTGTCTACCCAACTGCCCTCCCCTCCTGCCCTGATCACCCCCAACTGCCCTCCCTCGCAGGCCTGGAACCTCCCAATAGCCCTCCCCTGCTGGCCTGATTGTCCACAACTGCCCTCCCTTACAGGCCTGGAACCTCCCAGTGGTATTCCCCTGCTGGCTATCTTGTAGTGGCCAACTTGTGCCCACATGGAGGCAGGATCTTTGACCACATGGGGGTAGCCCTCTTGTGTGTTTGAGTGATGGTCAATCCGCAAATTACTCTTTTATTAGATAGGATAGAGGCCTGGTGCATGGGTGGTTCAGCTGGTTTGCCCTGAAGAGTGTCCCAGATCAGGGTGAGTGTTCCCTTGGGGCATGGGTTGTCCTGGGCAAGGGGCCTCTGGTGGTTTGCAGGCCAGCCCCGCCCTGCCCCCGGAAACCCAAGTGGAGGCCCTGGGATCTGGGATTAATTTATGTTCTACAGTTGAAACTTTATAGCCTGCAGCGGAGCCAAGCCTTCTGCTCGCTTCATGGTGGCAGCCATTTCTGTTGGGACATTTACCTTCAATAATTGAAACTTTGTAGCTAGAGTGGAGGCCTAGGCCAGCCAGGGCTACAGAGGCTTGGCTTTCTCCATCGCCCGGGCAACACTAGCCTCTACTCTCAATAGCTCCATGGCTGCTGCCATTTCTGTTGGGATATATCTTCTATAATCGAAACTTTGTAGCATTGAGTGGAGGCCTAGGCTGGCAATGGCAGGTGGATATTTTTTTAAAATCCTATCTAATAAAAGAATAATATGCAAATTGATCATACATCCAGTCAAGCCACACCCATAGCCATGCTCATCAGCCAATCAGGAGCAAATTATGCAAATATACCCCAACCAAGATGGCTGCAGCCACTGAGAGCAGGAGGGAGGCTTGAGTTTCCCCGGCAATGGAGGAAGCCAAGCTTTCCACCTGCCGTTGCCAGCCTAGGCCTCCACTCAATGCTACAAAATTTCAATTATAAAAGATACATAATCCCAACAGAAATGTCAGCAGCCACAGAGTGGAGAGAGAAGAGGCTGGGTTGCCCAGGTGATGGAGGAAGTCAAACTTCTGCAGCCCTAGCCTAGGCCTGCATGCTACACTACAAAGTTTCAAACAGAAATGGCTGCCACCATGGAGCAAACAGAAGACTTGGCTCTGCTGAAGGCTACAAAGTTTCAATTGTAGAACATAAGTTAATCCCAGATCTGAGGGCCTCCACTTGGGTCACTGGGGAGGGTAGCCAGCCTGCAAACCACCATAGACCCCTTGCTCAGGCCACCCCATACCCCAAGGGAACCCCCACCCTGATCCAGGACACCTTTCAGGGCAAACCAGCCGGTCCCTACCCATCCACCAGGCCTTTATCCTATCTAATAAAAGAGTAATTTGCAGATTGACCATCACTCCAACACACAAAAGGGCTGCCCCCATGTGGTCAAAGTTCCTGCCCCCATGTGGACACAGGATGGCCACCACAAGATGGCCAACAGGGCAGGACAGTGGGAGGTTCCATACCTATAAGGGAGGGTAATTATGGGCCATCAGGCCAGCAGGGGAGGACTGTTGGGAGGTTTCAGGCCTGCAAGAGAGGGCTGTTGGGGGCGATCAAGCCTGCAGGAGAGGGCAGTTAGGGGTGACCAGGCCGGCATAGGAGGGAAGTTGGGGACAAACAGGCTGGCAGGGGAGCAGTTAGACATCAATTAGGCTGGCAGAATAATGATTACAGGGTTATCAGGCTGGCAGGCAGAAGCAGTTAGGGGCAATCAGGGAGGCAGGCAGGCAGGCAAGCAGTTTGGTGCTAGCAGTCCTGGATTGTGAGAAGGATGTCTGACTGCCCTCAATGGGTCCCAGATTGGAGAGGGTGCAGGCTGGGCTGAGGGACATCTCCCCCTGTGCACAAATTTCGTGCACTAGGCCTCTAGTTATATATTCAACAAAGGTCATAAATGTGTATGTGTGTGTGTGTGTGTGTGCGTGTGTGTGTGTGTAAAAAAGGAAATGCCTACAAATCAGTAAGGAAAATGTAATCTAATAGAAAAATGGGTGAAAAACTCAGTTACTATACAAATGTGATACCCAAAATAGCCAATAAACACATGAAAACATTAGTTATAAGAGAATAGCAAATTAAACCCACATTGAAATGACACTACACACTCATGAGCATGGCTAAAATGAAAAAGATGGACAATACCTAGTGTTGGCAAAGATGTGAAGCAGCTGGGACTCTCATTCATTGTAGGTTGAAGTGTAATTTGGTATCATGACTTAGGAGAACTTCTGGCAGCATCAACTAAAGCTCAGCATATACCTACCAGCAATTTCATTCCCAAATAGACACCCATGATACAGCCATACACATGCCTTCCAAAACACTTGTCATCGGCTGTAGAATAGACAAGTTGTGGTTCACCCACCCATTGAAATCCTGCACACTGCAATATCAGTGACCCTCACAAACAGACTGCTGAAAGAAAAAGCCAGGCATGAGGAAACTTTATAACTATTTATGTAAAGCACAAAAATAGGCAAAACTAACTTAAGCTATTAGAAGTCAGGGCAACGATCGCCTTTGGGGATGAGTGGGTACCTGGGAGAGAATGGAAGGGGCTGTCAAGGTACTGGTAGGGCTCTGTCCTTTGATCTGAGGGCTGGTTTCCAGTTTGTCAAGACTTATCAAACTCTTCATTATGACAGGTACACTCTACTAATGTTGTGCTTCAATAAAAGTTTATAAAATGAATAAAAAGAGCCCAACCGGCATGCTCAGTGGTTGAGCATTGACCTATGAACCATGAGGTCATGGTTTCATTCCCAGTCAGGGCACATGCCCAATTGTGGGCCGATCCCCAGTGTGGGGCATGCCGGAGACAGTAGATCAATGATTCTCTCTCATCATTGATGCTTCTATCTCTCTCTCCTTCTCCCTTTCTCTCTCAAATAAATCAATATATTTATTTAGTGAATAAAAAGAATAGCAAGGGTAAGCATTGTGAAGTGGGATTTGAGTTACATCTGTGCTATCTATATATGACTCAGAGTTAAAAAACTTGAGAGACACTGATTTAATCTAAGCCTCCCATTTGAAGATGAGGAATTTGAGGCCCGGAGAAGCTGGGGGGGCAGGGGGAGGGGGTTAGGAGCAGAGCTGGAAAGAAGACTCTAGGTCTCCTGCCGATTCTGTGTCTTCATGTTGCTAAGCTGGAGCTGAATGGCGCATTCGGTTGAGTAGGCTTCGTCTGGCACCTTAATCTCTGAGAGGCAGCCCTGTTCTTTTGGTCCAAAGGGAGCAATTGTTTTTCCACCCACAGATGGTTCAGTGGGATGCCCAGACACCTCTGCAGGGGCCTGGCTCCAGCTCACCAGACCCCTCCCTCCTCTTTCCTGCCTCTTCTGCCTGATCCATATCCCCCAGAGCTCCGGAAGCACCGCGCACTCAACCCTGTGTTTTCATTTGTGCGAAACGACTTGAGTGCCAAAGCTATTTTATGGTTGTAGAAGTTAGGAAACTGTGAAGAAACACACTGGGAGAGGAAGATCCAACAAGGCATGCTTCGGTTCTGGCCTTGTGCTTTTTTCTTGTTATAAAAATGTGAATCCCTTCAGCTGACCTCTCCCAAGGGAGCGAGGGCTGCCAGCCTCTGAGGCACAAGGACAGCAGGCAGCTGCTCATCCCTGCAAGGCAGAGCTTCACAGTGCAGGCGACTGTCCTGTGGGGTTTAAAGGCTCACACAGGGCCTGGCACTATCTTGAATAGGTAGGTTACATAACAGCAGTGGCATCTCACGCTTTCGACTTTAGCCTGCAACACAAAATACAAGAGGCATCTTCGCTCAGGACACATGTCCACCTCACGGGGAGACCCTATGGTTTAGGATGTAATAGCCCAGGTCCCCAGGAGGGGCATCTAGCCCAACCTTGGGGGTGGGGAGCTAAGGCAGCCTCGGAGACAATTTCATAAAGGCCAAGAGGTTTGTGCTAAGAATTAAAGAAAGGGAAACCAGCCCAGCCAGCATGGCTTAGTGGTTGAGCATCGACCTATGAACCAGGAGGTCAGGGCGCATGCCCGGGTGGTGGGCTCAATCCCCAGTAGGGGCCATGCAGGAGGCAACTGATCAGTGATTCTCTTTCATCACTGATGTTTCTATCTTTTCCTCTCTCTTCCTCTCTGAAATTAATGAAAAATAAATACTTTTAAAAGAGAGAAAGGGAACCCAGCAGATCAGATTGCTGAGGACTCAGCAGGCAGGACCCTCCTTTGAAAGAAGTCCTGTTGCCTCTGAAAGCTGCCTGTGGTTCTGCAGGTTCAAGGTGAGGGAAAGTAGATGGAGAGCAGGAGAGGATCCAGAGAAATGGATGGGGACAGGTGGGGAATGGCCTGCCCTGAACCCAGACAAGCAGTGTGCAGCGCCGGGGATGGGGGCGCATTGCCAGAGATCCCTGTGGGCAGGGAGTGGCTGTAACCATGGAGACAAATAAGAGAGGCAGACAAGCTCTGCATGCCCATGCAGTGCCAGGGTTTTGTTTACTGCACTCACTGTGCTGTCCTTAAAAACAACTCTCAGAGAGAGAACCGCTCTGATCCAGGCCTGGCTGAAGGTGGAGCTGAAGTGATGGGTAAGACCAGAGCTTCCAGCCTGCCTGTCCTGCCAGTGGCCGGACGGGTCACAATAAGGCCCAAATTTAACATAGTAGATTTTTACTGCTTCTATGGCTTCTAAATTTTAAACATAAAGTGACAAGTTAAGGTTTACTTTTAAATTTAAAAAATTGAAATCTAATTCTATTTGACCTAGCAGTTGTTATCCTAGGATAAAATGTCCCAAACCTTGTTCTGGGACACATCTGTCTATGAAAACTTGTTTTAAGGAGCAGGGTTTCCTTTTGAGAAGTATTGGTAGATACACTGCCACTAGCAGTCTAAAGGCTCTGAGAAGTCCTACAGTGAGGGTTCTAGCCTAAGGTTTTTCCCAAACTTATTTGCTTGCCTATTAATCCCTCTGCTTCTCAGAACTTTTTTTTTAAACTCCATCCTAGAGAATGGCCTGAGGCTGGTTGGTAGCTCTGAGGGAGAAGAATGGGACCCTGCCTGCCAGAGAGAATGCGGTTTTATGTGCATTCTGTGAAGCCCAAATGCATGCTCAGGAGCTGGCTCTAGTATGTGCTCAGTAGATAATTAATAATGAAGGAATGGCTACTGTATTTGCTGGTGAGAAGAGTCCAGAATGTTCAGCAGAGGCTGGAGACAGAGAGTACACACAGCATTGGTGCCATGCAAGTGCGGCTCTTACAGTTCAGTGTAGGCTCTCTTTTCTCCTATTTGCCGCCCCCCCCCCCCCCCCCGACTGTTTTGGAAAAGGCAAGGGGAGGCAGCAAAGGCAAAGTGTTTGAGGTCACACGCAATGGAGCCAGAATGCCTGGGTTTCAATCCCAGCTCTATCACATCCTAGCTTGTTTCTTGGACAAGTTGTCTGATCATGTCTGTGTCTCAGAACCATCATCTGTAAAATGTTCCCAGGGCTGGGCATTGGGAGGGCGGGGCTACTGCTGCTTCCTTTTCAATAGTCAGGGCTGTTTGAGGTAAGGCTCAGGTTCCATTCCCAGGTATTAGAGCTCCACCGCTCTGGCTGGGTGAATATGTCCTAGGGATCCCAGCACATCTATTATTGATGTACTGCAAGCAGCCGCTGTGCTTGACAGCATTGCTTCTGCCTGCAGAGGTTTTTGTAGGCCACAGAGAGTTCTCCTGACCTTAGTGTTTGTTGTGGGGTGTGGCGGCAGTCAGATCCTCCTGCCTCTGCCTCCCTGGGGTGGACGGGCAGCTGGGTAAGCAGTAGGCCAGGGGTGCGCGTTGGATTCAGTGCGATGCTGACAATGGAGCAAGCGGAATCTTGTTCTTTGCACCTGCTTCTCTCAGCTTCACACCTGGCTTCTAGGCCAGCAACCTGGGTGTCATCCTTGAGAGCTCTTTCTCTATTGTTAACGTAAAAACAAAACAAAAACAACGTTGAAACCTGTAAAGAATTTTTGTGAGTTTATTTGAGCCAAACTGTCAACATATGCCGGGAAGCAGAACCTCAACAAATTGAGATAATGCTCCGGAGAATGGCAGGTTACATTTGTACTTATACATCGCAATCAAAGGAGGGACCTAGGTGAATTACTTGAAATTCATTGGTGATAGATTAAGGAGGTGGGATAAAGCAAAGCAGAGGAAACACCTGGGATTGGATAAAAAGTGAAATGATGGACACATACTTAGTTGGGTGCAGGAACAATTAACATGATAATGAAAGAATTTGTGGCATCGGTCCTGCTACCCACCACATTTGGTTGTGCCCCAGGGGCTCCAGAAAAAAAGGGAAGTTATAAGTTACCCAGACATTTTAAGGGTATGTTATCGTAGATGCAAAAAGATAGATAGACTCAGTTAAGGTAAATGCTGACCTTAGTGAAGATACCGGCCTAGGATGTAACTGCCCACCATCACTGCGTTTAGTTAAAGTTTAATTTCAGACCATCCTTTGTGGTGACTTTAGGTCTCTGAGTTTGCAAGACGGTCATGCAGGCCTCCCCTGAGCTTGTCAGGTCAGCATGTGGCCCCTTTCGTCCATACTATCATGGCCCTGTGTCCAATCGATCATCAAGCCCAAACCTCCTGAATCCAAAATCTTCTTTCTGTGCTATCCCTATTCAGCTGGTCCCAGCAGCCATCTTCTCTCATCTTCCAAGCCCCAACTCCCCTGATTCCCTGCTTTGTGTTCCCACAGACCTCCCTGCTTTTATTTTAATCCTCACCTAAGAATATTTTTCCCATTGATTATTTTTTCTTTGGAGAGAGTAGAAGGGAAGGTGAAGAGAGAGAGAAACATCGATGTGAGAGAAACACTGACTGATTGCCTCCCATACATGACCCGACTGGGCCAGGATGGAGCCTGCACCCCAGGTATGTGCCCTTCCTTGACTGGGAATCAAACCCTCGACCCTTCGGTCTTGGGGACAATGCTTTAACCATTGAGGCAAAGTGGCTAGGGAACCTGCCCTACCTTTTTTTTTTTTTTTTAATCGCATTTTAATCTTTAAGTTACCTGTTTCTGATTTGTGTTCTTTCTGTGTATGTCCATGAGGGTAGAAACCAAGTTCATCTTGGTAATGGCACTTGACGAGTAAGTTCTTCTGCTGGTTAAGGACAGACAAGAGTATCCTTTTCTCTTCTTCCTTCCTCCCTCACTTTTGTTTTTTCTTAGTTACAGTTGAAAGGTGACTGGTAGTTGGTTACCTAGTCAAATTGTGTTCCCTAGAACAGTGTCGACAAACTGCGGCTCACAAGCCACATGCAGCTTGCAAGCCACTGTTTGCCACTCTGTTGAATAATGAGTTTGCTGACCACTGGGACAGGAGCTTAATCATGAGGAAGAGCAACAGCCTGTAATTACTGGAATCGAGAGTCTAGGTCAGTGCTTGGCAAACTCCTTAGTCAACACAGCACCAAACCACGGCTTGCGAGCTGCATGTGGCTCCCGAGCCACATGTGGCTTGTGAGCCACAGTTTGCCAACCACTGCCCTAGAAGAACTCAAGGTCACTGTGGGAGGAAAGGAAGCAAAATAGCAGGACCCTAAATCCCCAACCCCTCACTGACCCAGAGGCTATCTTATCTCCGAGACATTAGAATTTTACTTTAAATGTTCTTTAGTAGAAAAGAAGTGGTTCTTCTACAATAAAAGGCTTGGGAAACACTGATCTATTCTTATAGTATTATTTTTCAAAACAAAACTGTGCCAGGTAGTTTGCATATCTTGACTCATAAACAAGGAAGGTATTACTCTCAATTTACAGATTCAGAAATTGGCACCCAGAATAGCTAGGAAACTTGTCCGTTGTCACACAGCCAGTGTGTCCAGAATGCCTATCCAAGACGCAGACTCCAAACTCTTTCCGTTGCCACCTGCTGCCTCCACAGAACCTATCATCCAACAGTGACTTCCTGATCCAACCTCTCAGTCTGGCCCAGAAACCAGGGACAAGTCATTGGGAGGTAATTGGGCACCACTTGCTCAGAGGGGCAGGGTCCTTAATCCTAGGGTTTTCTGGCTGTGAGATGCTAATTAGAGAGAAATGATGTCTGTTTAAGGTAGGAAAGAACTGGGCTGCTTTATGCCTAAAATAATGAGGAGCTGTGAGTCCTAGTACCTTCAGTACAACCTGTGCTTCCCTTCCCAGGTGTCAAGAATTTCTCCCAAGGAATGTTAGACAAAGTAATAACCCAGGAAAAGGAAACTCTTCTCTAGATTGTAGAAGAAGACAGCATTTGTTTTACTTTGATCTTTATTTTTTTTTCATTTTTTTAAAATTTTATTTACAATATAACTTATATTTAATAGTAGTACATATGTTTTCCTCCCCCCCCAATATACTCCCCCCAGCCTCCACTAGCCCCCCGCACATGTCCCCACCTGCCTCCCTCCCCACCCCAGAATCTTTCATTCATTGGTTATGCTCATATGTATGCATACAAGTCTTTCGGTTGATCTCCCCCAGCACCTGCCTCCCCTCCACTCCAGCCTTCCCCCTGTAGCTTGACAGCCTGTTCAAGGCCACCCTGCCTCTATATCAATCACTTCCCCCTGTTTCTTTTCTTCAAAAATATCTTGCCTCTGCATACTGAAAACAAACGTATAAGAGCAAAAAAAGTTTGAGTGTCAGTTTCAATGTCCAACTGTTCTGAGTCCCAGTTTCAACGTCAAATAGTTCTTCATGTGTACATGTCAGCAATGGTATCCAGATGGTGGACACATCGTGGCAATGCAAGATCCATCCTCTCTGGTATGTTCCTGGGCCGCCTGCAGCCCCACACAGCTGCCGACTGCTAGCATGGCAAGGTGTCGTCAGCGTCCACCATCTCTGGACCGTCCTCGTGGATGGAACAGGCCCGTCAGTTCCTCATTGTCGCAGGAACCCACATGGTCTTGGAGTTGTTCTCTGCAAACACACAAACACATTCTCGACCAAAGGTTAACAAAGGGATCCTCTCTGCAAAATAGACTTGGGATTCTTTTTATTTTTGCCTAAATGATATTCCTTTGGCTTATTTTGACACCATGTGTGTTTTTTGGGGGGGTGTCCTGCAAATGGAATTTTCTTTTCTGGAGTAAGAATTTTCTACATGTATTTTACTTATAGGATATTTTTCCTTACATGATATTACCTCATTGTCCCCCTCCCCCTTTTTTTGGTTAATAGGGGCTTTTGGAAATTTTATCTTGCAGTCTTGGTTTTACTTTGATCTTTTGAGTGCCTATGCCTTTCCTTTGTTCCAAGCCCACATTATTTTGATTTCAACTTTGGGGTGAAGTCTGGTCTATTGAAACCTCCCCCAGAGTAGAATACTCAGCTCCCTCAAGCACTGGCCATGTGACTCTGAGCACACTCCATGGCCTCTCTATGTCTCAGTCTCCTTGTCTTTAAAATGAGAGTGTTTAGAGGGAATGAGCCTGCCCACCATGATAAGAGTAATGAAAACACTGACTCAGCAGCTGCATTTTCTGAGTGAATCCCAGCTTTTCCCCTACTGCATGTGACCTTGAGCAAATTGTGGTCAGTCTTATTATCTGCAAAATGGAAGAAT
This sequence comes from Antrozous pallidus, assembly GCA_027563665.1. Classification (NCBI taxonomy): domain Eukaryota; kingdom Metazoa; phylum Chordata; class Mammalia; order Chiroptera; family Vespertilionidae; genus Antrozous; species Antrozous pallidus. The sequence continues at coordinate 49,641,224 of CM050520.1, read as the reverse complement.
AGCAAAGTCCAGCTCATGATTTGTTGTGGGGGTTTACAAATATAGCACTTAGAATAATTCCTGACACATCGTAACTGATTTAGTTACTTATTGTGGTTGTGGTTGTTATCATCCCCACTCATGAAACCAGGTATGATGACTCTGTACTTTTTGTTGTTGAGAGCACGTCCAAATCTTCCAGTGGTTAGTACTTACTTGTATATTTTCAGCTTTCACTGGCTGAGGAAATATATAATAACAGGAACTTGGTATGGATTCAGTGATGTTTGAACTCAATGTGTATTCATCCTAACAGCTACTAGATATGCTGTGTCTGACATTGATTCAGTTATAGACAGTGTTTGGTGAGCCAACATACAGGTTCTGGGCTTTTCGAGCAGCAATATGTCCCTCCAGTTAAAGCCCTATGATCTAGATAATTGCTGCTTCTTCAGCATATGCGTGCCCATGGTAGACACTAAGTTAACATTTGAATGAAGTGATTGTGTGAGTATAAACAAGTCATCTTTTCTGTCAAAGAACAATTTAGACAGACGCCATTTTGGACTGCATGACTTGGCAAATGCCATGTTGGCCACATGGCTTGCAGTTCCCCTAGGAGCCGCCATCTTGAAACAGTAAAAGCCAACCCCTCCCTTTGAATTAGCCAATCATGAAAGACTGTGCATCTGAGCTCCAGTCAGGAGCAAAGGACAGTTCACATGCATCAGGGGTTATAAACCCAAGCAGCTTGCCTGCTCAGTGTGCAGATGTTTCCAGACTATGTGTGCTCACCCTTCTATGTAGAAGTTAAGATGTTTGCCTTGCTGCCTGGCTCCTGAGTTTTATATTCTACCAGAACCCCTGACTTAGGGAGCTTGCCTTATTTCTAACAACTTGGGGGCTCATCCAGGATACCAACTGTCACCATAGGGAATATGGACCCTTCTCCTTAGGCGGTGCACCCTGCTGCCAAGTTGCGCCGGCCTCAGTGAGGAAGGACAGGCATTACCCCTGGGCCGACTACAAGCTCAGAATCAAGAGTCAGCCAGCAATGCAGGAAAGGCCCAAGCAAGATCTGCGGCAATCAGGTAACCTCAAGCATGAGCCAAGGTAGGAAATGGACTGAGTACTACTTTGGTGCCTGGGTGTCCTCTGAGGTTGGGTGTATATGACTAGAATGTATCTTGGACATAAAGTGAGTGTGGAGTTCTGATCTGTGGTTCCGTTCTCCTGCAAGGGAAGAAGCCAGAGAGAAACGAAGCAAATCTCAGGGAGTATGAGAAACCTCCAACCTGAGGGGTTGAGTACATAGTCACAAGGGACCTGCCAAGGATGGGAAGCAAAAATTCTAGGCCTAAGGAATACATTCTTCTGAAATAGTCCATTGTGAGAATGCTGAGGTTCTGGGGAGGCAAGTTCCTGAATCAGGGACAGAGACATTGCTCTTGGTGTAAACTTTTAGTATTGCACGTGCATGTATGAAGTATATGTTGATGTTTTGTCTGTTTGTTTTAATTTGTTTACTTAGCTAGTAAAATTTCTGAATGTCTGTGATGCAATTTTGGCTAACTTTTAGGAACTTTAATTTGCTTTTCCCTGATTTATGATTTTGCTGTGTTGGGTTAAAATTTTAAGATTCTAAGATTTATTTAAAAGCATAAAATTTGTAAAGGTTGCAACACAGGGGAGTTTAAAACAAAGGCCAGCTAGTTCCAATACTGCTTATGGTTAACAAAACATTATCTTCTTCACCTGAAACAAAGTGGGAGGGGGAAAAAAAAATAAGCCTGAGGATTCCAAGCATCAGAAAGGGAGGCAAGTACTTGCCAAAGTGGGCAAGATGGAGAAATTTGCAAAAACCCTACCCAGCATCATGTCCATTAAACATCCAGTTGTCAGCATTGCTATTAATTGGGACAGGACCAGAATGGGACTGGAATGGGACTGGAATGGTACCAGTATGGAAGTGTGTGGCCCAAGCCTGCTTGTGATGTCACAAACCCACACAGGCCAGCTGAGGCAGAACTAAGGCTAACTTTGGAGCATGCAGCAAAAGAATGAGCAGTTCTTGAATGGGGATGGACTGCATTCCAAGGGTGTTCCTGGAGGCATAGGACTCCCAGCCAGATTAGCATGTCCTTTCTTTGAACAGAAAGGGTAATCATAATTAACAGCATAATTCAAATCCCTGTTACAAAATTAGTCAAGAAAATGCTTTAGGTGATAATGGGCTTTAAAAACTCTCAAAGTGCTGAAACTGGTTTGGCTCAGTAGTAGAGCATCGGCCTTTGGACTGAAAGGTCCCGGGTTCGGTTCCGGTCAAGGGCATGTACCTTGGCTGTGGGCACATCTCCAGTAGGGGGTGTGCAAGAGGCAGCTAATCGATGTTTCTCTCTCATCGATGTTTCTGACTTTCTATCCCTCTCTCTTCTTCTCTGTAAAAAATCAATAAAAAATATATTAAAAAAATAAAACTCTCAAAGTTGTTAAGATATAAAGCTTTTCAGCAAAAATCTAAAAGAAAACAAGGGCAGACAGGAATGAGACCCTTATCCTGCCTTCCCCTCCCTCTGTGTCCCAGGGACAATGTGAAGGAACAGTCAAGATGGCGATTTACAATCCCAGCCTCCCCCTCAGGCTCCAACAGGCCCTTTGGTCACCATACCACCAGAAGCCAGCTTTTCTAGGCTATGAAAGAAGTTGGAGCAGTAAAAAAAAAAGGGAGAGAGAGAGAAAAAAAGAGAGAGAGAGAGAGTTAAAGCCTCTACTGGAAGACCCACAGGGTGTAGCTGGCCAATTAGATCAATTTCTAGGCCCACAAGTATATATGTGGACCAAATTAATGTCCATTTTAGGAATCCTATTCTTGGGAGAAGAGAGAGCAATGATTCGAAGGTCAGGTATGGCAGTCTGGGAATAAGAGCATCCTACTGGCCCTGGGGCACTTCCAGCAGAGGTAAAATTTCCAAATCAGGAGCCCCATTGGAACCATAACAACAAGGACCATAGAGGGTACATGAGAGACCTTAGGGAGCTAATCATTAAAGGAATTAGAGAAGCAGTTCCCTGGTCTCAGAACCTAAATAAAGCCTTTAATATTCAACAAGGCAAAGAAGAGTCTTTTGAATTTACCAAGACTAAAAGATCAAATGAGAAAGTACTCTGGGCCAGATCCTGAGGACATGCTGGGCGAAGAAATATTATAAATTACATTTTGTCACCAATAGTTGGTCTAACATCTCAAGAAAGTGGCTTAGGGAAGGGCTGGCCCAGAGGGCCAGAAACAGGAGCAGCAACATTAACTTTAGGTGATATATCTCTAAGGAAGAATGTAGCAGTTTATACATACTCATCACACATGGGTTAAGGGCAGACACACTTCAACTTGGACAGCCATACCAGGACATATCCCTTAAAACTGATGCTGAAAATTGAGCTGTCTTAATAACCATCAAGGTTATTAAGGTCCATCAAGTACTGGGCTCTATTTGCTTAAGGAATCTGGCAAACTGCAGGGGCTTACAATGTGGGCTGCAGAAATGTATACGATCTGGATCATGTTACCCAGTTAAATTATTGATTATAGGTAACATGAATGACTTGGATATTTCAGCCCTTAGGTGATTATAGGTAACTTGAATGACTTGGACATTTCAGCCCTTAGGTCAAAAGATTGTCTAGGACTAGGTATATGAGTAGATGTCACAGGACAGGTTCCCCTAGGCCACTGCCACCACCATGCAAATAGAAGTAGGATATAAGGGAACAAATGCCTGAGTGGAATGGATTAAATATTCTGTACACACCCTGAATAAAAGTGACTGTTCTGCTTGCATGGCAGGAAGGCTAGAGGCCCATGTGATCCCATTCCCATTTGGATGGGATGAAATGTGTGCTTGACTTGTACAGAGGAAACCTCCTGGGGAAACGCTTCCTGTAAGACACTGGATCTGTTATTTCCTTCCAACAGAACTAAAGAGCTAGGTCCTCCCCCCCGCCCCCCCCCCCACCACCACACACACACACACACACACCACCAAAAGAAAATGATCTGACCCGTCCTATATCCTTCTGACTCTCGGAGGGGGTGGGAGAGAAGTGTCAGAGTTTATGAGAAATGTATCCAGATGCATAAATGGCTGAGTATCCTCAGAAACCAATCATGCTACACTGTCGGTGCCCCGTGCTAATGTCTGGTGATATCGTGGGGAACCCTAACTTGTGGCCTTGCCCAGCAAATGGAGTGGAACTTGTGCTCTGATATAATTGGCTATCCCTTTCACTTTGGCATATCGTAAACCTTTTTCAATGGACAGACAGACTAGGAAGAGGAGAGAGAGTCTAGGAGGCTCCTTTGATCCCCATATACACACAGATCCTATTGGGGTTCCAGAAGGAGTGCCAACGAGTTTAAGGCTAGAAATCAGATGGTTTCGGAGTTTGAGTCTGTCCTGTGTTGGTGGTCCACTGTGAACAAGAATGTGGTGGATTAGTTATATTTTCTAGAACCAGCAAAGACTCATTAACTACACTCAAGATGCAGTTAAAGGATTAGTGAATAGCTAGATGCCAGCAGCAAGATGACCTGGGAGAGTAGGTTGGCATTGGTTATGATTCTGGCAGAAAAAGGAGAAACGTGTAAGGTTAGGGCCAGTGTTGCACATTCATCCCTGACAACACAGCAGATGGATGGTCACTGAGGCCCTAAGGCACTGGCAGTTTTAGTGATGAGTGAGCTGGAGCCTAGGGTCGAGGGTCCTTTCTCTGATGCAGAGCAATGGTGTCCACTTCACCTTTTTTATTAGGAGCTACAGTGATGGGATGTCACATCATCCCATGTCTTATCCAAGGGTTAATTGAAACCACATTGACCAAAACAGCAAATTAGTCTCCTCCTAGACACTGTAGAGCAGGAAAGCCAATGGATGTCAGCTGAGTTTGAAGAAAGGAGTTTAAATAAAGAAAAAGGGGGAATTGTGAGAATAAACAAGTCATCTTTTCTGTCAAAGAACAATTTAGACAGCCACCATTTTGAACTCCATGACTTGGCAGCCGCCATGTTGGCTGCATGGCTTGCAACTCCCCTGGGAGCCGCCATCTTGAAACAGCAAAGGCCAACTTCTCCCTTTGAATTAGCCAAATGAGAAAGACTGTGCACCTGAGCTCCAATCAATAGCAAAGGACAAGTCACGTGTGTGAGGGGTTATAAACCTGAGCAGCCCACCTGCTAAATATGCACATGTTTCCAGACCATGTGTGCATGCCCTTCTACGGAAAAATCAAGATGTTTGCCTTGCTGCCTGGCTCCTGAGTATGTTTTATATTCTACCAGAACCTCTGACTTGGGGGGCTTGCCTTACTTCTAACAATTGGACGAATAGAGGAGTCTGTTTTACATTTGCCTCATTATTTGAGCAGAATCATAACTGTGCATATGTGTTAAAGTGTGTGTGTGTGTGTGTGTGTGTGTCTATGGACATTTGCAAAGAAAGCCCAGCTCTTTCTGCCTGAGGAAAGAAGATGGTCATACTCACATAGTTTGCATATTCTCCCATGTTTTAGTGTTTAAAGTTATTTTTGCTGGAGTCCTTTCAGCTGGCTGGACTTGACAAAAGATAAGCATTTCTTCTGCCTCCCCCATGCCTTCTTCCTCCCACAATGAGGGCTTTGTGTTGGGAAGGTTGCCTGTGGATGCTCCCTTCCCAAGGCCCCATGGCCTGTCTGGCTTCTATCAAGAGAACTGATGGGGGAGGGGACCCAGACAGTTGCATTTGGGGAGCAGTGCCTATGGCCAGTGCCAACTCAACAAGTCAGGCTAGGGTAGATAATTCAATATCAGTTCTGGGCTGCAGGCAGCCTGATTACCTGGGCTGGTTTATCCAGTTATCTGCAGCCAGCGCCCTGGAAGGCCTCAAGCTCTGATCTCCCAGACTCACTCCCTGGGGCCCATGAGAGGTTGCAGAGCTGGAGAGGATGGGTGGGCAATGGCAGAGGCACTGGGGGCCCATCTCAGGCTCTGGAGAATTTCACCCCATGGAGGCAAAGGGCTGCCGAAGCTGCAACTTCTTAGGGCTTCCATGTACTAATGAGATTAAAATGCCAAAGGCCTACCTCTGTACACTTGGCTTAAGAACACATGGCTTGAGCTGCTTAATGAGTGTTAGGAAAGGCCTGGGTAGGCGCCTGATGGATGCCTTGTTGATTAAGATGCTAAATGTATCGCCCTTTGAAAGCCAGCAATTGCTGAAGAGCAAACCCAGGGTTGAGATTTCCTGGTAATGCTTACATTCCCACTGTTTCCAACTGTTTACAAATCAGTAAGCTGATCTAGGTAAAGAATGCTACTGAGGGTGATTTTTGCTTACAGACAAGGACAACAATGACAATTATCACAATAATAAACAAGTTATCAAACCTGGCTGCCCACCAGACACATCCTGGGTTTCTTTAGTTTGTTCTTGTTGTTGTTTTAAAATTATAGACCCTTCTTCCCCTGCCCTCCCTTCCCATCCCTAGTAATTTTATTTTATTTCTCTAGACTTGGGGGCCCAGGAATCTGTACGCTTAACAAGTAGGCTCAATTTTCTGAAGTTCCTGCTGAGCCCACATTTTGGGAACCATGCTCTGTAGAATGAGGGGACTTTGGACCCCATTGGCATCTGATCCTTACTCCCTACCCTGTGGAGCCTCGTGCCTCTTGCACAGCCTTGCAACCTCAAAAATATTATCTTTAAAAATGGATTTAGTTAAAATAGCCACTCTGGTAGATAGTATAATAACTCCTCAAAAGATTAGAAATGTGTTTTTCGTATAACCCACCAATTTCCTTTCTGGTTATATATCATAAGAATAAAAAGCATGGACTCCAAGAAATATTTATACACCCTTGTTCATAGCAGCATTATTCACAAAAGCCAAGAGGTGGAAGAAACCCATTTATTGACTCATAAATGGATAAACACATGTGGTATGTACATATAGTGAGATATTAGTCAGCATTTACAAAGGAGAGAAATTTTGCTACATGCTTCAACATGGGTCAACCTTAAGGCCATTATGCTAAAAGTAAAATAAGCTAGTCGCAAAGTACCTAGAGTAATCAAATCCATGGAGACAGAAAGTAGAATGGTGGTTGCCAAGGCTGGGAGGAGGAGGAAGTGGGGAGTCACTATTGAATGGATTTAGAGTTTCAGTTTTGCATGTTGGAAAGAGTTCTGGAGATGGATGGTGGTGATGGTTGCATAATAATGTGAATGCTTAATGCCACCAACCTGGACATTTAACAATGGTGCAGAATGGTAAATTTATGTCATGCGTATTTTACTACAATAAGGATTAAGTGATATCTTCCCTAATCATTCAAGAATGGCACGGTACAGATCTTTGAAGGGCTTTTGCATGCACCTGCAGTGTTTGGCCCTGTTTCTGTTCTCCTGTCATTTACCAATTCCTTTTATAATCATTTTTGTCCCCTGGGGCTTTTTACCTATGTTCCCTGAAAATATATGTCAGAAGGGAAAGGGAAAGAGAAATAGTGTTTGTTAAGAGCTAATTATGACTGATTCCATTTGACTCTCACTTACCCTTGGGAGGTGGCTATTCCCATGTTACAGATGAAGAAACTGAGGCTTAGAAAGGTCAAATGACTGATCTCAGACCACCAAACTGAGGAAGGCAAAGTGAGGTTACCTTGCCACAGTCTTTTAAATGGCTTTTGACCTACAGATGGCAGGAGAAAGTGGCCACTGCTCTCCAGAAAAAAGTGCAAAAAGCTACACTTAATAATTGACTTTCACATCTTTTTTTTAATATATATTTTATTGATTTTTTACATAGAGGAAGGGAGAGGGATAGAAAGTCAGAAACATCAATGAGAGATAAACATCGATCAGCTGCCTCATGCACACCCCCCACTGGGGATGTGCCCACAACCAAGGTACATGCTCTTGACCGGAATCAGACTCACATCTTTTGGGACCCTGGAAAGTTTTGTTGAGCATCTTGTCCAGAATCCTTCAAGAAAGCAGAACCTTGATTAAGCCAAAGTTGGTTTGATCTTCATTTGGTGCTCAGAGCCAAGCACCGGACAGCCTTACTCATCTGAGTCACTATTAGGCAAGACCCAATCATGCTCATAGCATCTGAATGACCACCTCTGACAGAGACTGGGCTTGACACCACCTGGACTCCACAGCAGCCTTGAAACTACCCACCTGCCCATTTTGCCCAAACAGGAGAGATTCGTACCACTCGTGTTCAGAGGAATGCTGATTCCCCTCACGCACATATAATATGTGCCTGGCTCTGAGGTGAAGACAGAGCTGATGAAGGAGAAAACCACATGAGTGCAGTGTGGTCATGATGCCAGGGTGTGGCTCCTACTAAACTCAATATTAAGGTTAGGGTTTCCTCACAAATGGTTTACTTGGCCTGTCTGAGGTTTACTTGGCCTCAGACAATGTACTTTTTACTCCAGCAAATGTACTGCACAGTAGGTAAATAAGAGTTGATTGTCCATGTTCAGAAACAAAATCATTTACTTGCTTTATAGGGTGAGTCCTTTAAAAAACAACTCTCACATGGCGTGTTTAACATAAAACCCTGATTATAAAAATTCACATTTCTAAAAATACTTCTTCCCATCTGTGTGGCTATACTACTACTTCAGCGCACTGTCACAGGTGTTGTGTTAAACACCAACTTGACTTAGACATAAGGATATCACTCTTTTCTCCATGGCAATACCATCCATTAGGTACCACAAACAAGTTTTGGTGATGAATTTTAGATCAATCACTTAATAGCTGTGTGAGTAAGGACAAGCTACTTAACCTTTCTGAGTCTCAGTTTCTTCATCTGTGAAGTATGCATAATAATTGGGGATTTATATGTTAGGAATGTTAAGCTCTTGTTCGTCTCTCCATGCCAAAGCTTACTGTGTATTGTCATTGTCTTGTCCTCTTCATCCATCTGTGCCTTAGTGTCTTCACCTTGATCACAGGCACCTTGGAATGAGAGGAACAGCATCTGAGGCCAGCTGGAAAGTTGGCAAACCTTACCCTCCTTCAGATGCTAGAAATACTCAGGAACAAGGGCAGTTGGATATTCGGATTGGGTGTTCAAGGAAGGGGATAAAGTTGGTGAAAAAGATTTAGGCTGAAGCCCAAGGTAGAGTGTATAGCATAAGAAGAAAAGACTAGATCAAGTTTATTGAAGTTACTCAGGGGAAATGAAGACCCAAGCTAGTCCACTGTAGTGGGAGTGGAAGAAAAATCAATAGGATGTGTTTTCTGCTGGTGCGAGGGTTGTGGGGGAGATAAAGAGGTGATTCAACGTTGACTAAATGCCAGCTCCTCTCAAGCCCTTCCTCTGTCCACCCCAGGTTGGATAGGTTGCTCCTCATTTAAGCTCCCACAGAGCCTCTCCATAGCAAAGCTCACTGTGTATTGTAATTGTCTGTGCAAGTGTTTACATCTTGAACACTTCCATTGGGTCCTAAATCAAGTAGTATGGCCCCTCCTCTAGCCTTTCCTGGTACTCTTACTTTGATTTACTTTTCTTCAGAGCCCTACCTAACATCGATCATTGTTGGTTTGTTGAGAGTCCTCCCTGAATGGCACTAAAGCTCAGAAGAGAAGGTACTTGGCCAACTTTGTTCACAGCTATATTCCTCGAGCCTAAAAGAGTGCTAAAGGTACTCAGGAAGCATTGGCTAAGTGTCCCCTGGCTCTGCACATCCCCAGATGAAGCATTTCTAATTTTCATGGTTTGGTTTCCTAACCATCTGACCCCTGCCTTGGAGATCCTCACCCGGCACAGCAGTCCAAATTGTTGTTGTCTGCGTTGTTCTCTTCTGAAACATTGGACTGTTATTTCTCTTGATAAAAAAAAAACAAAACTCTGATGAACAGGTCCAGTGACATAATTGTGGGGGGCCAGTGTGAAATTAAAAGATGGGGCCCCTTGTAAAAAAAATGACAGAGAATTCAAGATGGCCATTGGAGAGCATTCAACTAAGCATGGCCCTATGCATGTATCACTGCACGGTCGGTCACACACCAAGCAGGTGGCCCTCTGATAAGGACCAGATAGGTTTTAAACACCAGGCTCCGGGTTTCTATTGTGTCATGTAGAAAGTAAGGACCCATAGACAAATTTGGAATAGAATTGACATTTAAAGTTATTTCCTTTTTTTCCTTACTGTAAGTTTTATTCATTGTGAAAATTTGTACCAGTAAGAAAGGTACGAAGCCCTGTTAATCTCTTTCTCCTCCTCTTACCTCCCGCCCTTCAGGTACCAAATCCAAAAGTAACCAGTGGCCATATGGTTAATTTCCTTCTTCCTTTCCAAGTTTTTTTTTCTAATGTAACATAGTTAAGATTACACTTTAGCCACAACTTTGAGTCATCCTTTATTTTTCCTGACATTGAAAGAGGAGGCAGGGAACTTATTTTTAAAAGCATGTTTAGGGAGATTGGCCTGGAAGCCTGTTTAGAGCGGATTTGGAGTGTAGGGTTGGCAGCAAGGATTGAGATGCAGGCAGACTGAGGGTCCTGGAAGAGAGAACTGAGGATGTGCTGGGCTAAGGGATAAGAATGAGGGACATTTGGGGAGCCCAAGACACTGATGGGAGGGAACCGCAACCCCCACCCCACTGTTCCTTCCACTAGTGGGAAAGGATATCAATGTCTGGCCATGTCTTTCGGGGATTCTGAAGGTGACTCCAAGCACAGGGGTTATTCTCAAGCACAGCTCTTTGGATCCTGCTCCCTAAAGTACACCAGTTGCCTCTCCCTCCCCTAGACTTGTGGAAGCTGGCCCTGGATAGACAGCCCTTGGCAATAGCAAGTGGGAATCCAGGGAGAGAGCTAGCGTGGATGGAGGTGTCCAGGTCTCAGTATCAGCGGCAGATGCTTCAGGGTTTAGATTTGTCCATTTGTTGCTGCTCTCCAGTGCCTGGGCTGGCAAAGGGGAGAGTTAACATTGTCATTGCATCCTTAATTATGCATTTCATAAATTTTCATGTTTCCGCTTGCAAGCTTAATGTTGCTTTCTCGGTGAGTTTTTTCTGTACTTGAGTATAAGAGCCTTGTAATTACAGAGTGTTGTGGATTGCAGGGAGTGATTAAAATGGATAACTGAAGCTCTCCCTCCTGCCCCTTCCCCATCTCTTACACATACACACACACCACCACCACCACCACCACCACTACCACTACCACCACTAACACCACTACCACCACCAGTCCAGTAGTGGGGGAGTAACTCTGATAAGTCCCCACAAGAAGTTCAGAAAACCAGCATATAAAATACATGAATTTCATGAATTTTCTTTACGTGTTTCCAAGACAGCCCTCCCCTTCCTCCTCCTCCTCCCTTTCCTGAGTGAAATTCAGCTATGTCCCTGACCCCCAGCCCACTCTGACCCCTAGGCCTGGCTGCTATGTCACTCCAGAGACAATAAAACAAAAAGTGAATTTTCATCTTTGCTTTTGTGCTGCCATTAGTGTGTGTCATTTACCTTTAGTGAGCTTACACTCTCATCTGAAAGGGTCATTTGGTTTGAATAGCGGCCTGAAAACTGCTGACTCCAGCAATGGTGTGAGATTCCCATTTCCGGGCCTCTTCCTCCTAAGACAAGCTGGTGCTCAGTGGAAGCAGATCTGATCTTTGACTTACTCTGCATCAGGAGAGATTGGTCTCAGGGGGCATTTACACCAAAGGGACCTAGGAGTGGGAGGGGTTGGGGAGTGCGGTAGCTGAAAGGACTCCTGAAGGATATGAGGCTCTGCCTTATTGGATGGAAGGATTCAGTGGAATCCCTGGGAAAGGAAAGCAGATGGTGGGAGTCCAACCTGGCTGAACTGGACCATCTTCCCTAGCAGTGATCCTCTTGACCAAGGAGGAACTTACCTGAGTGTGCACGTGTGTGTAACAGTGGTGCTGGGAGGGACTAGGGCAGTCACCTGAGCCAGCTCTTCCATTTAACAGAAACTCTGCTACCACAGCCAGCCAGACTTGGTGCCCAGGCAGCCCCTTTGTGTGAATTAGGAAATGGTGTACCTTCCCCATCAGGTGAGCCCAGCCCTGTCACACCCCATCAGCTGTATGTCCCTGAGCAGGGAACAACCTGCCTGACCATATGCAACATCACTGGAACAGAGACTGAAACCAGGTCTATTTCTCGGTTCACAGCTCCCTATACCTTCTGCCAAACCCTCTCCCATGCCATAATCCCCATCATACCTAGCTCCACCTGAGTTTCTCAGAATTTCCAATATCTCAGAGCTCAGCCACCCTTATTCTACAACTTGACTGGCCATACTGTTCATACATAAGCAGACACACGTGTACGCACATGGGTGGGTCTCCTTTAAGCATTCAGAGACGGTACTGCCTGTGGCAGGACACATTCATGGTTGGGCTAAAAAGACCATCCTCTGCAGCCACACTAAGGTGAGGCAGGTTGAAATTACTTCTGCAGCCTCATTGCCTACTCCACCTCTCTCCTCACACCTTGCCCTCCCACAGTGAACTTGGAGTTCCCCACATAGACCATATTTTTTATACATAGCTCCATATCTTTCAGTGTTGGTCCCTCTGCTGGAGTGCCTTTCTCCCATTGATTCCACCTCACAAACTTCTTCAAAGCCATGCTCCCGCTGCATCTCTCTCAGGTCTTCTTTGACTCACTCAACCTCTCCTTGCTCTCTATGACCTGTGTCCCTGTGCATAAGGCATCCACTGCCTGTGTGGCACTGTATTATATCTGGGTTTCTATGGCAGTTTCCCCACTAGAGAATGGGCTCCTGAGAGGGGGCTTCTGGCCTTCCCCATGTCTAAGCCCCGCGTGCCCAGCACAGGTCATGGCATATTGAGGAGGCACTAAGCATGTTTTTTGAATGGAACTGACCCCATTTGGTGAATGCGTTAGCCTGGAAGGAGATTGGAGAACCTTCTCAGCATGGGCCCAGGACATGGGCCCAGCATGGGCCACAGCCTGATCGCCTGGGAAGGCAGGGACAGGTGCAGAGGCAGGAGCTTTACTGACAAAGGGCATGTCCTCCTTCCTTCCAGAGTAGACACAGCTCCACCATCCTCCCAGACAGGCAGCCTGTGGCTCAGGGCAACCCCTTTTTTTGGCACTGAGCTTTGGAACTCGCCTGAAATGCACATCCCCATGGACCCTGGATGGGTCTGTGGTCTCTTCTGCTTATGGATCCAGGATCCCAAAACAGACACTCACTTTCTCTCCTAGCCCAGCAAGTCCAGTTGTCCTGTGCAAACTGCTGACAGGAGGAGGGAGCAGCTGCTAAGAAAATCCACCTTTCTCTCAGCAGCACACATTCACTCTCCCAAGGGACTCCTGACACCAGGCCAGAACTACCGACCCAGGGTGCTCAGTGTGCTGGGAATGAGTTACAAGAGGACACAGCTCTTTATCCCTGCGCTCCATGCTGGTTAGGAACAATGTCACCATCTTCTCTGTGTGCTGAGAGGGCATAGGGCTGAGCAGCTATGTGGCATGTTTGCAGCAATTGAGAAAACCTGGCCCCATCCTGAAGGCCATACAGGTGAGAGGGTCTCCTGTAAAGCTGGGAGGGATCAAACCCTGGGAGAGGTCATGGTGGATTTGTACAGAGCATCTCAGCTGTAGAGAGGGGGGTGTTGTTATTTCTACTCAAGGGATCAGGGAGACTCTGCAGAAGAGGTGATATTTAGGACTTCACCAGCAGGGAATGTCTTTTGGGTCCAGGCTATGGAAGGAATTGGGCAGAGTATAAGGGAAGAAATTACAACAACAATAATAGCAGCTATATTGGCCACTAATGGAATGCCAGGTATGGATTATCTCATTTAATCCTTACTGCAAGCCATTTTACAGAGGGAACTGAGGCACAGAGAGGCTCAATAACTGCCCAGAGTCACCTGGGGAATAAATAGCAAAGATAACATTCAAAACCAAGCTTTGGTGCAACTGGCATGGCTTGGTGGTTGAGCATCAACCTATGAATCAAGAGGTCACGGTTCGGTTACGGTCAGGGCACATACCTGAGTTGCAGCCGATTGAATCCTCTTTCATCACTAATGTTTCTATCCTTCTCTCCCTCTCCCTTCCTCTCTGAAATCAACAAAAAATTTTTTTCAAAACACACCAAGCTTTGTTCTACCAGGAGGCCCCCTCTCAAACATTAAGCTGCAGGTATCTGAGTACCTGTTATTGGAAGGCACCGGGCAGCATTTTTCAGATGTGAACTTTATTAACCTTCTCTTTGACCCTGGAAGCCCTTCATGCCCATTTTACGTATGGGAAAATAGAGGCTGAGTGGGGTTGCCCAGCTTATCCAGTTTACCTGAGTGGGCAGGGTTTTGACCCTCGAGCTGCCTGCCTGGCTCCAAAGTTCTCTGCACCCCTTGCTTCCTGGAGAAGACCTCCTGGGCTCATGCCCTGTGCATCTCCCAGCGAGAACCACTGCCTGCATAGCCCATACAGTGAGGCTGGTCCATACTCACGGGGAGGGAGCTCATTTCATGAGGCTGCTCTACCCTCATGGCAATTAGGCCATCACAACAACCTGCCAGGCCTGCTTCATAAATAATGTGTGGTTTGCCAAGTGTCTTGGCAAGCTGTATTAATCCCATTTTAAAAATGAAAAGTGAAATAAATAATAAGTGGCAGTATTCTGCTTCCATAAAAATGACCTGCAGCTCAGAAAAGCAGCTGGCACCTTTGTGTCTTGGACTATCACCCATCCTTGCTCACTGCCTTCAATGTCCACATCCCTCCTTAGCTGGATAAGCAGCTCTGACAGGAATCCACAGATGTGTGCACGGTGACTCACGGCTGCGCTGGCATCATCACACCAAGACCATGCAGCTATCCTGGGCCTACTGGTGGCGGGAAGGAAATTGCCAACTATGGGTGTTTGCAAGTCAATGTGTGCTTGTTGGGGGGAAGAGGAAGAGGAGCAGATGAGAGATGCAGAGAGAAAGAGGGGACAGATAAAGAACAGATCCCGGAGTCCTTCTCTGGTTGGGTGTATGATAGTTACCTGGCCCAGTGGGCAGTGCCATTGTTGGCCTGGGAGCTCCCAAGGAAAGAGGACAAATCTTTCATTATCCATTTAATATTTATACCTTGTTCCACTCGCAAAAGTAATACCATCTAAATGATTCTTGAGCTTCTAAGGGGATAATATTTGAGGGACCCTTCCTGGTGATGTTCATTGTGATCACTTGGTTAAGCTGGTGCATCAACCAGGGCAAATAGAAAATGTAGATGGAGATACAGATTTTCTTTAAGGAATTGGCTCCAATGATTGTGGAGCTGGTGAGTTTGACTCTGTAGGGCAGCCTGGCAGGCAGGGGGCTGGACCTCAGGCTGGACCTTGTTTGTGCTCTGAAGGTCTTTCAATGGATTGGACGAGGCTCACCACATTACTGAGGATAATCTGCTCTACTTAAAATCTATTGATTATATGTAGATGTCAACCACATCCACGAAACTCTTCCACAGCACCATCATCTAGGAGTCTGCGTAACTGGGTGCTATGGCCCAGCCAAGTTCACACACAAAACTAACCATCAAAGATGATTTCCAGTTCCTCCCATGGACCTCTTTTCCCCTCTGCAATAAGTTTTTTATAGGGAGTTACTTCAAGACTATGTAAACATCCTGTTCCTCATCAAATCACACCCCCTCGGTTTAGCATCTGCTACTGATACTTGTGAATCAGTTTTTACTCTGACAGTTGCATGGAGAGCTTTCCTTATAGACAAGGGGCTTGGGATCCTGGTTTCAGGCCTCAGCTCTGCCTCAGCAGGTCATGTGGCCTCACACCAGTTACCCAACTTTCCCACACAGGGTCCTCCTTGCTTAAACAGGGTGACAGTGTTTCCCACAAGGCTTGGAGAGCTTAGTTAATGCAGTGGCAGGTAGCAAGAAGGCACTCCATAAATGTCTGGGATTTTAAGGGTGTTAAAGACATATGTAAACCTTAGTGGAGGAGTGGCTGATCTTGTTTATAGGTATCATGGATTAACAGAGTGACCTGAGACTACTGAGAAAGTTCCCTCAACAAAATCATCATCTTCCTGACATTACTCATCATAGAATGCAGCAACTCTGACCTTAACTCTAACCCTAACACTGACCCAGAGCACTGTGGGGAGACTTCATCTGAAGACTGTCCCCAGATCTGGTGACACTCAGGCTGGTTCCTGAAGGACAAAGCTTGAAGTCAGACAAGAGAGGGAAAGTGTTCCAGGTGAAGGGCGTGGCATGGGTAATAGAGAAGAGGGAGAAGGAGAATGGCTTTTTTGGAAACTTGGGTAGGTACTATTAAGTTTCACAAAAGAATCACAGAGGGAACTGTCTGTATTGTTTTTTATTTCCATTATGATTATGAGGATCATAAATGTTTTCAAGTAATGTGTAGGAACATTCATTACATTGTAGAATCTGAGTGAGATGTGGCATGGCACAGTGGTTATGATATAGACTCTAGAGCCAGACTGCTTGGGTTCAAATCCAAGCTCTGCCAATTTTCTAGTTATAGGGCCCTGAGCAAGTTAATTAACCTTTCACTACCTCAGTTTCTTCCTCTGTAAAATGGGGATGATAGCAATAGCGACTATCGTATAATTGTAATGATGATTAAATGAGTTTATGTTTCTTAAGTCTTTAGTTATTACCTGGCAGGCACAAAGTAAGTGGGGATTCTGGCTAGATAAATAAGAAAGTATATTTTAGACAATTACTCTTTGGTAAAAAAAATTATTGTTTTCCTTTAAACTACCCAACAATATATTATTAATGGTCTCCTTTATCTTCATTCTATTTACATTACCGGTTACTTGGCTGATGCTTTGAAGTAGTCACTAACCTGCTGTCATAGAAGAAGCAAAATATGAGGGATGAGATGTGATTTCTGGTCCCATCTCTGAGCCTTGATTTGCTTGTCTGTAAAGAGGGAGATGATATCAATGGGCATTTCCAACCACAAACCCTGAGGGTTGGTGACCTACACGGGCAAGGGACTAGTGTCCATCAAGCACCTACTATGTGCCAGGCACTGCTGGCCCCTCTCCACACATGTTAATGCAGCTAGTCATCACAGCAGGCCCTTTAGGAAAATGTTATATTCTCACATTAAAGTGGAGATGTCAAGGCTCTGAGAGGTTAGGCAGCCAGCTAGTCACTCAGATGATAAAGGTCACAACCAGGACTCCAGACTGTCCATACCCAAGTACTTTCTTTCCAGCAAAGATTTAATGCAAGAGTGAGTGAGTGGACAAACACATTCTTGCTTACTTATGCTGGAGCAATTTCTCCCCCTCAAAGTAGCAATGCTTTGGAGCTAGACAGACTTGTGTGAGAATCCTTTGGCACTTTTTAGCTATGTGACTGGGGACAAGTTATTTAACCTCTCTGGCCCTCAGTTTCCTGGTGTATAAAAGAGAGATAATTCTTACTTCATACACCCATCTTGAGGCTTGAAGAAATGCGCAAGTGATACATTAGCACAGGAACTAGAATCTAGGTGATTAAAAAAAATAATAAAACTTCTTGTTGTGGTTATAGAAGTCAGTGGCTTTCAGATTTTGAGATTTCGTGGAAAAGCAAAGTTTTAAAATAAAAGTTAGTTGCCAACTGTATATTTTGCTAAGTGAACCTATTTAAGTGCACAATTACTGTCTCCTAGTCACCATTCATTATAATAGTAACCAGAAGCTGCCTAGCACTAAGATGATTCTCTCAACCACTCAGCTATGTGATTACCTCACTTTTATGGACTGCTGGCCAGAGTTAGCCTTTTACTTTTCTGGTTCAGTCAGTACTTACCAAGGTGAAGTTTGGGGACTGTGTTAGGTCAGCTCCATGGGGCTGGAACTGGCCAGAGGAAATGAAGGGAAAATGACCAGTCTAGCCCACTTAGCAGGTCCCTCTAGCTCTGTACCCTGATACAATGGAAAAGGCTCTGAACTAGGAGTCAGAGAGATAGACTTGGCCTCAACTCTTTCTCTTGTGTGACCTTGGACAAGTCGCTTTCTTATCCTGAGCCTCAATTGATTAATCTGTTAAAATAATCAATCCCAATGATCCTGCCCAGCCAACTTCTCAAGGCTATTGTGAGAATCAGGTCTGGTAAAGGAGGGAAGGTGCATGATAGCCTGTGAGGTGCTATTTACATATGAAGGATCAGTACCACTCTGTATCTGACTCTAGTGAAAGCAGTTGATACCAGAACTGGGAGGGGCAGAGAGAATCAGATTTTGATGGTATGAACCCTTAGACTCTTAGAGGATGGTGAAGGCCATATTTTCACACATTGTTTGTTCCCAGGTTTCCATATTGGAGGATTTTACCCAGCATCAGACTGGATTTGTTTGGGCTCACAGGTAACATGAATCACTAGGAAGCAATGACAGAAAAGAGAGTTCCAAATGAAGCCAAATTTTATCCATTGGTTTTACATGAGCTATTACATGGTTGAGGGGAGTAAATAGTGATTTCACCCTTTTGAACTGAAATTAGAGTGAATTGGTGGCTCATACTTGTGCTTTGAATCACGTAAATTACAAAATTTTTATGATAAATTGCATGCCACTGGCAGTGCATGCATGTATCTATATATTTCAAAATACAACCTTTCAAGATAATTCATTTTTAAAAAATGATGTCTTCCATATGCTATATCACTAAGCCTCTAATGGCTTAGCCACTAGCTCCAGGTGGCTGTTCAGGTAGGAGTGAGAACCACACAGCGGTGCTGCAAAGCTCTCCAACAGACAGCAGTTGCCCAAGGGATGGAGGTGGGCCTGCTTCCTATCTCTTCCTCAGCCCCCTCTGGACCTTGAAAAAGAGTTCTAG
Source organism: Antrozous pallidus (assembly GCA_027563665.1). NCBI lineage: Eukaryota > Metazoa > Chordata > Mammalia > Chiroptera > Vespertilionidae > Antrozous > Antrozous pallidus. Next base: position 49,622,367 of record CM050520.1, on the reverse strand, counting down.
TGCAGTGGCTCTAGAAAAAAAATGTTATATTCTCACATTACAGTGGAGATGTCAAGGCGCTGAGAGTTTAGACAGCAGCTGGTCACTCAGATGATAAAGGTCACATCCAGGACTCCAGACTGTCCATCCCCAAGTACTTTCAGCTTGTGTGCTCACACACAATTTTTTTTTAAAGATGCAACTTGTCTATCTATATTACTTTATAATCTGTTTTACCTCGAGTCTTGGTTTGCCTCTCTATTGACTAATGAGTTTGCCGACCACTGTTCTAGTGTGTAGTAGGATTTCTCACTATTTATCCAAAGTTCAGTACTAAGTCCTTGATAGCCTTAAGTACACAATCATGCAAATGTATATTTGTACAAAGATGCTTCTCTGCAGCATTGCATGTCATCACCAAGGACTGGAACAACCTAAGTGCCACCTCTGGGGCTGGTTAAGTCAATTAGCGTTACCCCATTCAAGGAAATGGCATGCCCCCTTTAACACAGAGCTGGCCAGCTATGTATGTGAATGTGAAAGATATTAATGGTATAGTAAGAAGATGAAAATAAAAACAGATTACAAAGTAATATAGATAGACAAGTTGCATCGTTAAAAAAAAATTGTGTGTGAGCACACACATGCAGAAAATGACTGGAAAGATTGCTGTGCACTAAAATGTTAATTGCAGTTCTCTGAGTGGTGGGGCCATGGGGAGTCTGTCGTGTTTTCTTTATGCTTTCCTGTATTTTGAGTTACAAAAATTTATCGAGTACCTACTAGAGAAAATCCTTGCTTTGGCGAAGCTTACAGTCTTCTTGGGAAGAGACAGGGAATAAACAAATACACAATTAATTTCAAATGCTGATAAGTGCTGGGAAGAAAATGAGATAGTTAATTGGAGAGAAACTGACAGGATGGGTGAGACCAACTTCAGCTGGGATGGCTCCCAGACGAATTCTGAGATAAGTGTGCTCTAGGAAGAAGGAAAAGCCAATGCAAAGATCCTGCGATGAAATAGGATTTTGAATAATAACTACTGTTGTTATAACCAGACAAATATTTCATTCAAATGTTTTATCCATTTGATTTATTCAAAAAAACTATAGGACACGGCTGGATCCTCCTGGTCTGGGGGCCCAAAAGGGGCGCCCTTAAGACAGAGGAGAGTAAGAGCGAGGAGCGCGGAGGTGCCCTTCATGAACCACCACCGAATGATTCTCCAGAGGCACAACTCCCCAGAGCCCAGCTCACTATTTTAAGCAATTTTTTCCTCTTTACATTTTGACATTTCTGAAAGCAGAAAGTGTCTTACAATCAATGTGTCATTTACACGTTGTGCTTGTTTCCTTTTCTCACAAAAAGCTATTACCGGATCAATGATGCATCCTACAATCACTAGCTGATGTGTACACCAATGATGCTAACAAAGGGGACCAGCCTGGGAAGGGGAAGCGCCTTAGTGGGTGTCAGTGCTTCCTCCTCAAAGAGAGCAGTGTGGAGTCACAAGGAGGGGCTGTGTCTTACAGAGCACTGTGCACCAGCCATAGCCAAGCCCTGTGCAGGGTACTGGGGTACAGAAATGCTTGCAACATGGCCCTGATCAGCCCTCAGGGAGCAACTAGAAAGGGAGCCAGGCCAGCAATCAGTCAAGGACAACTTACTGGGTAAATACTAGGGTGAGGAAAAGCTCTGAAGGTCACGGGAGACAGAGGTGGTCTCCTTACCCCTGCTTGGATGGGAAGAAGCTTGAGAAAGCTTCCTGAAGAGATTGCCAGGCAGACAAGCAAAAGGGACATTTGAAACAGAGGGTCAGAGGCACAAGCCAGTGTATACAGGTCAATGGTGTGGCACGGGAGCTGCCAGGCAGCACCCTCACCCGAAGACAATGCTGGGCTTGGTCGCATGTCAGAAGGATTGGAAACCTGGAGCAATGGTGAGCCAAGAAGTGATATGCCTACTTACACTGTGTTGTTCAATATGGAAGCTACGAGTCACAGGCAGCTATTTAAATTAATTAAAATCAAATCACTTTTTAAAAAGCAATTGAATACTTGTAATCGCTTAGGGAAATAAATCACTTTGTAAGTTATATAGATGTCTAACCTATCTGCTGTGCTGTACACCTAAAAGTAATATAATATTGAGTGTCGATTGTATTGAAAAAAAGTTTTTAAATAAGGCAAATAGTTCTGATCTGGAACACCTGTGTCATGATAGAAATTTACTTTGGACAGTGCTGCTGACAATGATCACTGGAGGATGGGCAGGTGGACACAGAAGAAAAGCAGTGACTACAGAGCTCATTGTGTGTCAGATATCACCTGAGGACTATACACATGTCATTACTTGAACCTTCATGACACCCACAGATTCATGAACAATGCCAATATTGTGGGCCATTGGTCAGCATTTCCCAAGCCTTTATCTAGCTCAGCTTCTGGCTTCTCCTGGAGCTGGGGATCTTTGGCTAGGTATTTTTGAAAGGGGGACCTAGAAAGTGTTCAAGCTTCAACTTTGCTGTAAAGGTTGCTACTGCACTCGCCCACTGTTGTCCAGGAAGGCACTAATGGGGGAATCCTTGAAGCTCCATGGTGAGCACTATGCAACCTTGCAAAGAAGTATTTCCAAGCATCTGATCCAGCTTCCCAATTGATGACTGCAATTGTGCCTCATGTTTACCTTTTCACCTCAAGAAATGGAGACTCTGTCCTACTAATACTCCAAACTGGGTACTGTGCAAGGCTTACTCCAAACTGGGTACCATACAAGCACTTTACACACTAACACGTGTAATGCTCATAAGTGCTCTATGGCATGGCCATTCTTTTCCCACAAGAGGACTGTCTGTGTCTTGGAGAGGTAAACCAACTTGCGCTGAGGTTATACTTGAGCCAAGCTTGTAAGCAGTGGTGCTGGGATTTGAACACACACTGTTTGGCCTGAAGTCCGGTTCCTAACCGTGGTGCTCTATAGCTTCTCATCATAAATCTTGTGGAACTAGAAGACAGCTGTTAAGTGTACTTTCCACCCATTTTGGCTGGAGTGGTATGAGAACTTGATTCTGTTCCAGAAAACCTTGTCTGAAAGTTATGCCCAGTCATAACACAAATGCCTCCCATTTTGAGGCTACTTTATATCATTTTCAGAATACTTTGCTGCCAGGAGTTGTTATGGTAATAGTCACCCTACAGTGACACTGTGTTTTCTGGTTTACAAAGCACCTTCATTTACATGTTCTCATTTAATCCTCACATGGGCCTGAGAGGAAGATGAGACAAAGAGCATATTTTATTCCCATCAGACAAAGAGCACAGAGAAAGGGAGGCACCTGTTTGGGGTTACTCAGCTCCTATGGGATGCATCTTTTTCTTGAATTCTGCTTCCATTGATCAAAAGCCTCTCAGCCTTGTCCGTGGGTTGCAAAGTCAAGGCAATGTAGGGGTTATAAAGCCGTGACCCTGTGTTCCAGGCCTGGAGTGTGTCAAGGTCAAGACACAGCCCAATAAACACAAGTCATCTCACAATAAGTTGAGACCTCCACAACATTTCTCAGATGCTACAAGAGACATGAAATCCACAGCACTACCTCCTGAAACTTGCTTTGCCTGTGTTCCCTCTGCTGCACATATAGAATAAATATCGGCTTCTCCTATATTTCTTTTAAAATATTATGATAAGTTTTCCATATTAATACAATTTTATAGTGAAGAGTATTTATAATAAATGTGTGCAGTTTAAATATTGATGTCCCTATAGCCTAGCTTAAGAAACAGAACAAGATACTGCCTTTGAAGCCCCACCCCCACCCCTCAGCCCATGTAACTGCTCTCCTGTATTCTCTTGCTTTTCTTTTTTAATATATTGTTATTGATTTTCAGAGAGAGGAAGGGAGAGGGATAGAGAGATAGAAACATCTATGAGATAGGACGTCATGGATGGCTGCCTCTACATGGCCCCCAGTGGGGATTGAACCCACAACCTGGGCATGTGCACTAACCAGAATTGAACCAGTGACCTCTTGGCTCCTGGGTCAAGGCTCAACAGCTGAGCTATACCAGCCTGGCTCTCTTGCTTTTCTTTATGCTCTGACTCCTTCAGCTGAGGCAGCCACAGCAGAGTACCATAGACTGGGAAGCTTACAAAATAGAGAAATATATTTCTCACTAGGGGCCCGGTACACAAAATTTGTGCACTGGGGGTGGGTGGTCCCTCAACCCAATCTGCCCCTCTCACATACTGGGAGCCCTCAGGGGATGTCCAAATGATGGCTCACCCCCAGTCTGTCCAAGTCCTAAAGCCTCTGGTGAGGCTTTAGGCCTTGGGCACCTAGTCATCGCCCTGCTCAGCTCAGCCCCAGCTGCCTGCGACCACCCATCCCTGGGGGCTGGGTGCTCACCGCCACAGCCACCACCACTGCTGCTGCCACAGCTTCCCCTCACAGCACCCAGGGGTTGGGCACTCGCCACCACCACCACCACCATTTCATCTCCACCCCAGGGGCTCTGCTCTCTTGCCACTTGGCCCCGCCCCCACTCTTGATTGGCTGGCAGCATAGCCAATCAGGAGCGAAGGTATAGTCAAATTTGCATGTTACTCTTTTATTATGAAGGAGGATTGTTCTGGAGGCTGGAAGTCTACGATAAGGCGCTGGCAGACCCAGTGTCTGGTGAGAGCCAGCTTCCTGGTGCATAGATGGGCTTCTTCTTGCTAGACCCTCACATGGCGGAAGGGGCTAGGAGCTCTCTAAGGGTCTCTTATAGTAGGTGTACCAGTTAATAATGCGGATTTATTTCAATAGATGGAGTTACACATATGTTAACCGGTTATTAACTATAATCCACATTAGGGGTTATAAAGCTGTGACCCTGTGTGGTAGGCCTGGAGTGTGTCTAGGTCAAGACACAGCCCAATAAACACAAGTTATCTCACAGTAACTTGAGGCCTCCACTTAGCAGGTTATCAATTAATCTGCCTTATTAATTGGTTATCAATAAATCTGCATTTTAACTGATTATCAATAAATCCACATTATTAATCAGTTATCAAGTAATCCACATTATTAATCAGTTACCAATTAATCTGCATTATTAACTGATTAATGCAGATTTAATAATGTGGATTAACCATGTCAGTGGTCGGCAAACTGCAGCTCTGTTGACTAATAGTTTGCTAACTACTGCATTAACCAGTTAAAAATTTGGATTTTGTAATCATGATAATTGCAAGAGAAACATCAAAAGTGCTTTCTTTGTTCCCAGTAATGTCCATCACTACCTACACATTTCATCCATTTTCCTTCCTTTAAAATCTTTCCCATTGCTTGTAAATGATCGCAGTTGTTTGCTGAGGAACATTTAATCTTGCTACAAGTTGCTTTTGAGTTTCATCCAATAATACTTGTAATAGTTGTTCTTCAAACTTTTTTGGTCGACCTGGGCATTCTATGTCTTTCACATTGAAATAATCACTTTTAAAGCATTTAAATCATCATTCACAAGTATCTTGAGATGGAGCATGTGCACTATAAGCTTCCCGAAGTATACGATAACTTTCAGCAGCACTTTTCTTCAAAATAAAGTACTGAATTAAAACTTCCCACAAATGCTCTTTTGTTTTTGGCACAAAATTTGACATTTTTAAGCATAAAAATATCTATGATGTTAACACCATCAGAAAATTTGACATATGATGTTTTGAAGCTTGTTGTCAATACAACAAAATAGCATACATACCAAATCACATATATATCAACATATGTGTTAAAAAAAATCTAATAAGAGCACAATTCCCATTCATGAGGGCTCAACCCTCATGGCCTAATCACTTTCCAAAGCCCCACCTTCGTAATACCACCACATTGGGAAGTAGGTTGCAACGTGTGCTATTGAGGGACATTAAAATTCAGTCCATGTCTTAGTCCTGGGCCACTTTTCAGTTCTCTCCCAGCAAAATATTCAGCCCACACTCTTTTTGTGGTTCAGTCCTTGCTCTTTGCCCTCTACTGGTCTGGTGTGACCATTTCTGGGGAGTAGGAAGGGCTGGAGAAGGAGGATTGAGCACTCAGGAAGAACATTTTTCCTATAAGGGTAGTGGAAGGCCAGGATACTCCTGTACACATTTTGGGAGGAAATGGGGAGCACCTTCTTTTCAACTTATTTCTGGAGCAGTGTTGTCACTGTGTCCATGGAGCCCTTCACCATGTGGACTTCTAAACTGGAGAGGCACCTGCCTAAGACTGGGACTTCCTAAATTGTCATTTCTTCTGCAGATATTTACTGAACACCTACTATGTTCCAAGCAATGTCATAGGTACAGGAGGTGTCGTAGGTAAGAAATTTTCTAACCTGGAGGGATATACTGTCCTGGGGAGGTCTTATCTCTGCTTCACCACTGGCTCTGATCTGCCTTCCCTTCCTCACTATTTCTAACCAATTCACCGTCAAAGGTTGGCACAGAGAAAAAATTAGATGGTAATATGGAAGTGCTTGGAAAAGCTGAGGCAGATCCTGGCTGACCTTGCTTGGACAACATAATAGAACTAGAGGCCAGGTGCATGAAATTCATGCAGAGGGGTGAGGGGTCGTCCCTCAGCCCAGCCTGCACCCTCTCCAATCTGGAACCCCAGCCTGCACCCTCTCCAAACTGGGACACCAATCAACTGCCCGTTTAGGCCTGATCCCTCTTACAGTCCAGGACTGCGGCCTGGTCACCCCTAACTTCCTTCTCCTACAGGCTTGATCGCCCCCAATTGCCCTCCCTTGCAAGCCTGGTCCCTCTGAACTGCCCTCCCCTGCTGACCATCTTGTGTCCACATGGGGGCAGGATCTTTGACCACATGGGGACAGGATCTTTGACCACATGGGGGCAGCCATCTTGTGTGTTGGAGTGATGGTCATTAAGCATATTACTCTTTTATTAGATAGGATAGAGGCCTGGTGCATGGGTGGGGGCCAGCTGGTTTTCCCTGAAGGGTCTCCCAGATCAGTGTGGGGGTTCCCTTGGGGCGTGGGGCGAACTAGGCGAGGGGCCTGTGGTAGTTTGCAGTCGAGCCACAACCCCCAGCGACCCAAGCAGAGGCCCTGGTATCTGGGATTTATGTATCTTCTACAATTGAAGTTTTGTAGCCCATAGTGAAGCCAAGCCTTCTGCTTGCTCCATGGCTGCTGCTATTTTTGTTGGGATTCTATAATTGAAACTTTATAGCCATAAGCAGAGGCCTGACCTGGTAAGGGCAGATGGAAAGCTTGGCTTCCTTCATTGCCAGTGAAACCCAAGCCTCCTTCCTACTTTCTGTGGCTGCAGCCATCTTGGTTGGGGTTTATTTGCATATTTGCCCCTGATTGGATGGTGAGTGTGGCTGGTGGGCATGGCTGATGGGCGTGGCTTGTGAGTGTGGTGGAGGTGCGGTCAATTAGCATATTACTCTTTTATTAGATACTAGAGGCCCGGTGCACAAAATTCATGCATGGGGTAGGGGGGATGTCCCTTAGCCCAGTCTGCACCCTCTCCAATCTGGGACCCCTCGAGGGATGTCCGACTGCCCGTTTAGGCCCAATCCCAGTAGGATCGAGCCTAAACGGGCAGTCAGACATCCTTCTCACAATCCAAAACTGCTGACTCCAAACTGCTCACCTGCCTGCCTCCCTTATTGCCTCTAACCGCTTCTGCCTGCCAGCCTGATCACCCCCTAACCACTACTCTGCCAGCCTAATTGATGTCTAACTGCTCCCCTGCCAGCCTGTTTGCCCCCAACTTCCCTCCTCTTCTGGCCTGGTAACCCCTAACTTCCCTCCCCTGCAGGCTTGATCACCCCCAACTGCCCTCCCTTGCAGGCCTGGTTCCTCCCAACTGCCCTCCCCTGCTGGCCTGATTACCCACAACTGCCCTCTCTTGCAGGGCCTGGAACCTCCCAACTGCCTTTCTCCTGTTGGCCTGATCACCCAAAACTGCCCTCCCTTGCAGGGCCTGGAACCTCCCAACAGCCCTCCCGGGCTTGTCATCTTGTGGTGGCTATCTTGTGTCCAAATGGGGGCAGGATCTTTGGCCACATGGGGGCAGCCCTCTTGTGTGGTAGAGTGATGGTCAATTTGTGTATTTCTCTTCTATTAGAAAGGATATAGGCCTGGTGCATGGGTGGGGGCCAGCTGGTTTGCCCTGAAGAGTGTCCCAGATCAGGGTGGGGTTCCCTTGGGTGAGGGGCGGCCTGGGCAAGGGGCCTGTGGATATTTGCAGGCCATCCATGCCCCCCAGCAACCCAAGCAGAGGCCCTGGTATCTGGGATTAATCTATGTCTACAATTGAAACTTTGTATCCTGGAGCGGAGCCAAGCCTTCTGCCTGCTCTGGGGCAGAAGCCATTTCTGTTTGAAACTTTGTAGCCTAGAGTAGAGGCCTAGGCAATGGCAGGCTGAAAGCTTGGTTTCTTCTGTTGCCAGGGAAACCCAAGCCTCTGTTCTCTCCAGCTCAGTGGCTGCTGCCATTTCTGTATCTTTTATAATTGAAACATTGTAACATTGAGTGGAGTCCTAGGCAGGCAATGGCAGGCGGAAACCTTGGCTTCCTCTGTTGCTGGGGAAATCCAAGCCTCCCTCCTGCTCTCAGTGGCGGCAGGCATCTTGATTGTTGTTGTTGTTGTTTTTTTTTGCATAATCTGCTCCCAGTTGGCTGGTGGTCATGGCTGGTGGCGTGGCTTGTGGGTGTAGCGAAGGTATGGTCAAATTTGCATATTACTCTTTTATTAGATAGAAGATCCCTGAACTGAGGTCAGCTAAGCACATGCATTTGGAGCTTTGGGTACTCACACCTGTAGTTACTCGGGCCTGCCATTAGGTGCCAGTGATGTGTAGGAGGGGACCGGGAGCTAAGGGTGTGTTTTCTGACAATGTTCTGAAAAGTGCAAAATAACTGCTTACTGCATGCTAGATGCCATTCTAAGATACGTGTGTTACGTTCTCGGACACTCACAGAAACCCTATGATTTAAAGTATTGCACACAAAAACTCTCATCCCCATTTTACAGATGAGGAAACTGATGCTCAGCACAGGAAGGGACCGCACTGACAGTCTCTCTGACTCCATCTGAGTGCAGTGGATAAAGGTTGCTAAGAGGATTAAAACAGCCCTGATAGGAAAGAGTGTTCAACCAGAAGGCCCTTTCCTGCTACTAAACTGCTGTGAACAGCACCTCCCCTTCGGGGGCTGCAAACGGCTGCACAAATGCATGGAAGCCGAAGAGCTCTGCCATCTTCAAGACCCTGGGGTGCTCTGAGGTTGCAGCATGTGTGTTCATTAAGCAGGTAAAGTGGCTAAGCCAAATAGCAGTCGGAGGACTGTCAGTGCTCTGTAAAGTACGTGGAAGCAACAAGGGCTATTGCCAACTTGGTCTGGCACAAGGATTATAAAAAGGTCTCTGGGTCTTAAATAGCATATAGATGCACAGGATGTCAGCTATGCAGGGTTCTAGTCCAGGTTCTTTCCAAATAATCCCTGAAAAGCTGTGCTAAGAAGCTAAAGGGGAAGTGGGGAAGGGTTCACAGTCAAATTCGGTTGGTGAAAATCTATACATAATAGTTCCAATGGATAGGCCCAATGATGACATCACTCACCTTTTACTCCTGGGAGAGCAAGCATCCATGGGAGGGGAAATGAGTAGGTCAGGGTCACACAGACAAAGAGGACACCAATTCTCTAACCTTAGTGTTCACAGACTTTGAATTCATGCTGCGGAGCATGATGAGGCACGGGCTAGGACCTGTGTGATGAGATGCTTTACAAAAGCCTGCCTTGAAAAAAAGAAAAGGGCTTGTGCAAAGGCACTGGGGCTTGATCTCTACTGAACAAAATCCAAGCATCACTCCCTCAAATACAGCCTCTCCCAAGAGGGGAACCCAGGTGTACTAGAAGCAAACCTGAGACTCCCAGGTTTTATTTAGCTCAGCAAAATACTTATATTTGGACCAATTAAGCAGTTTATAAAGCCCTTTTTATGTGTGTCATCCCATTCAATCCAATCATTCTTGGGGGGAGTCTTTATCCCCATATTACAGGTGAGAAAAGTGAAGATCAGAGTTCTTACTGCCTCACATCCTGGAGCCTGTGTTTGAATCAGGTATTTCTAGATGCACTGCTGTGTTCTTTTCTCACTGGGACTGTCCAGAGATAATGAGGAAAGTGTTCATGATGTTGTCGATGGCTGTGAGTAGGACTTGTTAGCTATGCAGATGGAGGCTTCAGAAGGTGCTGTCACAGAGGTTTAGGCAGCTGAGACCAGGGCAGTGGACAATCCTGGGCACAGACAATCCTATGAGTTGAGACTATTTCCTGCACCTGGACAATTGTGCTTAGTTTGTGGTGGACTTCACCAGTTCCAGGGTAAACCCTCCCCTTCCTCTCCTTGGGTTTAACTGTTACATGATAATTGTAGTAGATCTTGGGCCCCTGTCAACTCTGTTCCACTAAATTGTCTGTATATCTTAATGCTTTGTTTGCTTGGGGTGGTTTTTCATGCAGAATTCCAGCCCAGGTGTTCATATATCCTACCTATTTCAGCTCTGGCTTTAAAGAAAAAGAAACAAGAGAATCTAAGCTCAGTCAGAAGTTTGGCGTGAGAAATATCACCTACTGTACTGTACCCCCTAAGTTGCCAAAAGGTGTTGCAACAGACCCACACGTTCACTGTGCTGTATTGGAAACACTACCCTGAGTGTTGGCTTTTCTATTCTCAGCTTACAGGGCAAAATGGTTTTCACTTTTCCTGTTTATTTTTGGAAAACGTTCAAGGGGTGGCGGTGGGGAGAAAAATTCCTTTGGCATCTCTGGAAGAGGACAAAAATACAACCTCGCTTTTGTGTGATGGGAACATGGGAAATTTCAAGTTCCGAATATCTGCGTTGGAGGAAGCATACTGAACTTGGAGGCTCGGTTCCAGGCTCTGGGCCCAGAGGATGGGATGCCTGCCTGGGGCTGAGCCACCCTGGGAAGTCAGCGAGTCATGTTAGAAAGTTCCAGAGTAACTTCAGCTCCCTTCCTGATCCTCCAGGCTCATGGATGCCAGCAGCAGAAAACAGCCTCTCCTGGTCAATACATAGCCAACTCAGGAAAACCCCACCAGCTGGTTCACTCCCTTGGCATTGGGGGAGCAAGTGCCCACAGGAGGAGAAATGACCTGGTCAGGGTCTGTCTTCTCATCACCAGAGTTACCCAGGGAGGCACCGCAGACAGGAACTCAGGCTCCTGGACACCAGGGTCTTCAGATCTGCTGACCAGCAGCCTGACCTTCACCAGTCAGCCCACCTCTGTTACTTCATCTTGTAAAATGGGACAGCTGAGCCCCTCTCTCAAGGGTTGTTGTGAGGGCAGATGAGATGTTGGACAGAATAGCTACTTCTTACTTAGCACATACTAATGAAATATTAGTTTTTGCTATTATTAGATTTGTTGCTGAAATTGTATTTAATCATACACGGGACAGATTTTAAATGTGTGTTTGCCTGCATGCTCACATGCACCCACGCAACAATTGGTCTTCCAAGAAAAGGGATTTGAGTGTGTGAAAAAGGGGCGAGGTGTTCCCTTAGAGACTGGGATATCCTGGGAAAATGTCTATAATTTGCTGAGACTGTCTTCTGGTTGCTAGAGTTATCCAAGGAGCAGAGGAGGAGTCCGTCAGTGGGCCAGCTGCTGGCTTCACTGAGCTGTGGGTCCATATGTTTGGCGGGGTTCGTCCTTCTGGCATCCTGGCCTTGGAAGGGCTGCCCTGGGTACCTTCCAGACAGCTGCTTTGCTGTCCCAAAGAAACAGCACAGGGGAGGTCTGAGGCATGCCAGGGGGAGGGGAGACTTGGCACTTTCCTGAAGTGGGTGGGCCTTGAAGGCAAGGGAACCCAAAACTGCAGTGAGTGGGGGTTGATCCCCTTGCGGACTGAGCTATTAGACTCACTGTTGCGTTGATGAGCTCCATCTGGAACTCTCCCGCCTGTAATGGCAGCACCAGCACTTTGACAGGACGTCATCCCGCTAGTAGCCTTCTTCCTCTTCTTTGACTGGGGACTCAGCCTTAGCCCCATGTTGCACACCAAGGAACAGGGCAATGTGACAGGAACTATTTGTTGATTGCTTACCATGAGCCAGCCCGGTGCTAGGAGCTTCTCAAGGATGAAGTTTGTCCCAAGAGGTCCCTGCGGTAGGTGGGCAGTATCCCCATTTTGTAGAATAGGAAACAGACCCAGAGAGGTTATTTGTGGAAAGTCACACAGCTGAAAAGAATCATCATTGGGATCTAGAGCCAGGCTCGGACTCTCTGAAACCCACACTGTAAACCCCTGCTTTGCACATCGTTGCTTTGAAGTGAGTCACCACTTGGCAGAGAAACAGAGGGCAGTCGGACTGCACATCTCAGACCTTCTCTGGGTAACCCAGGCTGGCCCGTCTTGAGAGCTACTAGTACTTGCTGCAGTGCGAGAATGGGAGGTTAGGTGCAAATACAGCTGGATTGAGCCCAAACTCTACTACTTACTGCTGTGGAGACATTAACCCTGTTGGGCTTTACAAATTAGATAGAACACCTATGTTGCCAGGTGACTGAGAGAGCTTGTGACACTAGGTGTTCCAGTGACCGCTAGGAAAGTGTATTTCAATGGCAACTAGTGCTGTTGTTGGTAACAAGGGGAGGGAGAGCTCCAGTGGGCACTGGGGCGTCTCCTCCCTCCCATGAGGAAAACCAGGCAAGGCTCTGTGGGGACCTTGGGCTAGAAGAGATGGTCACGAGGCCCATAGCTCTCTCTGCAGCCAGCAGGCCAGGGTATCAGCCCTGGCAAGGGAGCTCATACCGGTTTACAAACTTCCCAGGAATGAGAAATAAATCTCCTCTCGTCACTCATTTGAGCTTATGGGAGAGCTTGGAAGGGCGTAAAGGAATGTCGACTTCCTAGTGAAGATAGAAGTTGGAAGTTTTTGTCTTGGTTGGTCAAGGAAGATTGCCAAGTAGTTCTGCCCAAGGAAGTGCAGCCCAGAGGCAGTTCCGGGTTATACCTGGGTTGATCCTGTCCTGTTGCTCTGCCCTGGGCACATCATTGCCCTGTCTGAGCTTCCACTGCCTCCTTTGGAAATGGAGGGTTCTAGCTCCCTGGGAGGGCTGCCAGGAGGACTGAGGACTGGCTATGGTGCTGCTTCTGCAGGCAGAGCTTCTGACTGCAGATGGGACCTCATTTCCCAGAGGGGCCTGGCCCTTCTTCTTCACCTCCTCACCCCATCTCCTACCAGGCAGAAATGCCTAGTCTGATCCAAGAGCTTAGAGGTGGACACGTCTCCTGCCGGCCATGGCTGACAGCAAACCATCTTGTAGGGGAGAAGGAACAGGTCTGGCCTCAAGCTGGGTCTGGCCTCAGATCCTTTGAGTCATCCTTGGACTGATGCAGAGCTTGGGGCTGGTGCAGGCACTGACCTGGGATAGCCTGGAGCCCCTGGCAGCCCTGTAAATCAGGTCCTGGCCTTTGAAGTTTTAGAGAGCTCTCTGGGAGAGCCTGAGCCGCTTGATCTTCCTGCAGCAGGAGCTCTCCCCCGGGTGTGGAGACTCCAGGAGGCCTGATTTAGGGAGGTCTATAATAGCAACAGCTCAGCCTGGGTGGGAGGCTCAGGGAAGATGAATATGTCCCATGACCTGGCCTCCCAAGCTGAGGAGACTGTCAGAGCCACCCTGGAGAGAAGGCCACTCCCTCTGGGCCTGTGCAAGCAGCACCCTGCCCCCTCCACCACCACACACACACACACACACACACACACACACACACACACACACCCTACTAGAATTTGAACTTCTTCACTGAAAAGATTCATCTCTTCCCTTTAGAAAAGAATCAGGGGTGATGTGTCCCAAACCTGGCACTGTGGAGGAGAGAGGCATGGTAGATGGGTCTGGGTTTGGAGTCAGACCTCAGGCCATATCCCAGCCATATCCTAGGTGTGTGGCTTTGGAGAATCCTTTGCACATTCCTGAACTTCAGTTTCTTCATATGGCCCATGTTCCTAATAAAATGGCACTGGTATAGAGCTGGTGTGAGGAATAAATGAGGCAGCAGATGTAAGGCACTGTGGCCACATGTAGGCACTGAGTGAATGTTCTTCTTCCTCTTTTCTCCTCTCTTAGTTCAAACAGGGTCAGCTGGCTCCAGACCCCACCCTCAGGCCATTGTGTGGGCCTGTACTCTCCAGACAGGGACAAGTGACTTCTTCTCAGGTCTCTTCTCGCTCTGGCCCACCACTATCCATTAGAATTTTCTGCTGTGATGAACATGTTCTGTCTGCGTGTCTAGTACAGTAGCCACCATTCACATGTGGCTTTTATACTTTTTAAATGTGGCTAGTGTGACCGAGGAACTGAATTTTATTTCATTTTAATTATAAATTTAATTTTAACCAGCGACATGTGACTACTGTGTGGGACCGCATAGGCCTTACTTGGCTTGGCATTAACTCAGATATGTGACCTTGGGCAAGTCATGTCACCACTCTGCACTTTCAGTTTCTTCATCTGTACAATAAGGGTGATGAGTAGAACTAAATGATGTAAGAAATGCACCTCATTCATATTTAATGTGATTATTTAGTGTTTATTGAGTGAAGAGATGGAGGCACTGAGAGGAGAAAGCATGACCCCGATCTTGGGTAGTTTGCAGATTCGATTTGCACCTAGAGAGAGAGAGGGGTTCAGTTCCAACCCCTCCCCTAGCTTTTCCTCCCCTCTAAGCGTTCCCCACTATGGGTAGGGCCTCCCCACTATGGCCTTGCTCTGAAGACTTTTACACAGGGCCACAGCTCACTGTTTGACTTTTCCACCTTAGCAGCTTAACCCTCCGAGTTTATTACTAGACAGCATCTGGTTGGAAGCTGGTAGCCACCATGCAGGAGAGAGGATGTGGCCCTGAGAGGAGTGGGTGCCTCAGGAATGGGGGATGTGGAAGGGAGAGTGAATCTAAGGAATCCACCATCCTTACAAGGTAATTTTAGTCTTTTTAAAAATATATATTTTATTGATTTGTTACAGAGAGGGGGGGGAGAGGGATAGAGAGCTAGAAACATCAATGAGAAACACTGATCAGCTGCCTCTTGCACACCCCCTACTGGGGATGTGCCTGCAACAGAGGTACATGCCCTTGACCTGAATCGAACCTGGGACCCTTTAGTCAGCAAGCTGATGCTCTATCCACTGAGCCAAACTGGTCAGAGCGGTAATTTTAGTCTTCATGCCTGTCACTTAATGGTCCCAAGACAACCACTAGAACTCAGTTACCGCCTCAGTTAAGACAAGCAAAAGAAAACGAGTAAGATCACCTATAGTCTTCCAAAAAGTTCCCTCTGCCAGTGGACTTCCTTTTTCATCTTATTGGCCCAAACTGGGTCACAGGGTCACCAGCTGCAAAAAAAAAAAGCTGGGAAATGGAGTATCTGGCAAAGAGAAGACAAGCTTGTCTTAGTGCCTTAGCCAAATCAAGTTCATTGCCTGGGGCTGACCATGTTGATTTTCCAAACAAAATTGGACTTTTGTTAGCCTGAAAAAGGAACAGAATGTGTCTCTAGGGTTGACCACTAATAGAGCTTGTCTCGCCCTGGCTGGTTTGACTCAGTGGACAGAGCATCAGCCTTGGACTGAAGGGTCCCAGGTTCAATTCCCAGTCAAGGATACATGCTCAGGTTGTGTGTTTGATCCCCAGTAGGGGACATGCAAGGGGCAGCCGATCGATGTTTCCCTCATCATGGATGTTTCTATCTCTCTTTCTCTCTTCCTCTCTGAAATCAATTATATATATATATATATATATATATATATATATATATATATATATATAGTGCTTGTCTTGGTAACCACTGCACAGTCAGTAAAGTGCTATACAATGTGCCACGCACTTTTGCTTTATGATTTTGTCTGAGCCTCTCATGTTAGTGAGTCAGTGCAGGGAATGTAGTTGCAGATGCAGAAAATGGGATTCTAAGGGGTAGAGTAACTTAGTTAGCTAGTAAGCAGTAGACCCCAGTTCTCAGAACTCTCAAACTGGCTCCTGTGAGTTGGGAAAATAACCTAAGTCATTTATCTTTATATCCCAAATATCTAGCTTAACAGCCTGGCACAAAGTAGGTGATCAGTAAATGTTACAGGGCATATTAATTAACGCATTACTTTAATTAATTAATTACTCCTCATTCCTGTCATGAGAACTGTAATTAATATATTAACTTGACCCCTGGGGCACAGGATGGGAGTAATTGGAGTTGGCCACCTACTACTTTTCTTTCAAAACAAGGAAGCATCGCTCCTCCTAGGCTTGACCACTGTAAGCATTTCATGTCCTAGCCCTCACGCTGCCATGTGAGAAGATAGAGGCCAAGCAGAAAAGAACCCCCTAGCCCAGGAAATGTGAGTGGAGCTGGGTTCGCAGCCGTGACTCAGCCTGCTGAGAACTCAGTCCATAAGCCGGGAGGCTCCCTCAGGGGGCACTGTGGAGATCTGCGGGCACAGGGGATGAAGGAGGGAGAGTCACTGACCATTTTCCCAAAGAGCAAAATATTCAGCTTCGTAAGCATTCCGTTTGCTGTCACCAACCTATATCCCGAGTATGTACTTGCTCTCATTACATTGAAAGCCAGTGTGTCCCACCAGCCTGGTGCTCCTCAAGGCAGACCCTGAATTCTGTCTGCAACCCCAGTGACTGGCAGCACAGGGGTTGGGGTGGAGGGGTGGATGTAAAGAAGGAACAGGCCTGTCCCTTGCCTCCAGGACTCATCATCTTTTGAAGGAGACAAACACCTTCATGACCTAAATGACAGACACAAATTCCCAAGCACTGATCTCTAACAGATGTGCAGTCCTGGGCTGGCTGAAGAAGTGATGGGATTATGGGACAATGGAGCTAGGTGGCAGGTAGGAGGGGAGAAAGGATCTGAGGAAGCTCTTAGAGGGTTGAGTCTGGCTTCTAAGAGGAGAAGGAATTGTAGCTGGCAGCCAGGAGGAAGGATATTCTAGGCTGACGGCCCATGTGTGCAAAAGCTTGGAGACAGGTGGGCAGGGCAGACTGGCATTGATTATAATAGGATTGAGAAAAGAGGGTGGAGCTGAGACAGGACAGGAAATGACAGGTGTGAGGAGGTGCAGGGCCATTTGATATCCTGGGGTTCTGTGCATTTCAGACCCAGTATCATAGTGACCCGCCGGGGGTCTCCTTGCAGATTCCTGCTGAGTAGGGCTGAGAGGAGCCTGAAAGGCTGATGTCTAATAAGCTCCAGAGAATGCTGATGCCAGCAAGCTCTGTGGTTTAGAGCCATACTTTGAGTAGCAAAGCTTTAGGCAATATGGAGCCATTGACATGTTTTGAGCAGGGACATGATTGCAGTCTAATTTGCTTCTTGGAAAAATCACCTGAAAGCTGTGATGCTTCAGCAGGGTAGAGGAGTGCAGGCACGAGAGAGATTTATGTATCTGCATCTCGGGCACCTAGGATGTGGAGATATAGATATGTGGCTCATAACAGGTAATCAATTGATAGATGTAATCAAGTGATACATGTATAAAATAAATTAGCCATTTATGATAGGCTTTTATAAGTCAAAAAAAGAGAAATGAATGAGTCAAGTCATCCAAGCTAAGCCAATCTCTCTCTCTCTCTCTCTCTCTCTCTCTCTCCTATATATATATATATATATATATATATATATATATATATATATGCCTAAGCAACCAAATGATCCATCAACCAGTCACTATGATGTACACTGACCACCAGGGGGCAGATGCTCAATGCAAGAGCTAACCCTGGTGGTCAGTGTGCTCCCACAGTGGGAACACCACTCAGCTGACCAATGGGCACCAGATAGTGAGCGTCATTGCGGCAGCATGAGACTCTCCTGATCAGGACTGACTGGGTGCGAGCCCACCACAGGCACAGTGGTGCTGGGGTGAATGGGAACAGCAGGCAGGAGCAGCAGGTAGTATTGGACTGCTGGTTTCAGCCCAATCCCCACAAGCCATGCTAAGGGACCCCACTGGTGTACGAATCTGGGAACCAGGCCTCCAGTATTAGACAAAACACTCCTTCAGGCCAAGAGATTGAGAAAATGTCTTAACACTGGTTTTCTGACTTGTTTTTAGCCTAGGATCTGATTCCTTAAATGAAATCCTGAATGGAGATCGAGCATGTGAATCAGATAAGGATAATTCCATGCCTGGGTGACCCAGGGGTTGGGTGCTTGGCACCTGATACCTTGCTCCTTCCCCTTCCCCCCTCCCATGTCTGGCAGGTCCCCATTGCCTACTCCAGGCTCTCCTAAGAGAGCCCTGAGGAAGCCAGCCCAACTCCTCCCTGATGCCAGGCAGCCTGCAGTTCCACAGGATCTTTGATGGGCATTATTTGTTTCTGGCTCAGTTTCCCCCATGAGACAGGTACTTCAGGATAGGGTCATGAAACAAGACCGTCTAAGAATCCTCATGCCCAGCCCAAGGCCCTGGTCAAATGAGGGGCTTGGGGAAGGATAATGGGCAGAGATGGACGGGTGAGCCAGCAAGTCCCAAGGAAAGGGTTTGAGTTCCCAGAACCCCAGACAAATGATCCTGTCCCTCCCAAGCAACACAGGTAGGCAGGTGGGCAGCAGAGACATTCAGGGGATGGAGCTGAGACTCTGGAGTCAGGCAATCCTGGGTTCAGATACCAACTCAGGCACTGAGTGTCTGTGAAACTTAGACAAGTCCTGAGCTTCTCAGCAATAAACTAGGAATAATTGCCAGTCCTCCCTGTGGAGGGATGCAATACAGAACCCAGGTGTTACTGGATGCAAGTGTAGCTTTCTAACCTGCGCATCCGTCTTCAGTGCTGCCGTTGCCAGCGCACACCCGCCTTCCTTCTGCACCGGTGTCTGCACGTTGTATTTAAGCAGGAAACATCAGTCACGCTGACAAATCTCCATGTCCCCAGGCAGTGTTCCTAACCAGTTAGAGGTTTGGCATTTATTCTCAACTGCTTGTTGTTGTATTTTTCAATATTTAAATATCATCAGCCTGAGTGCTCCTGCAGGTTTGTTGCCCGAGTCCTGCACCAGCGGGTGTTCCAGGTGGCAGCTGGGGCCGACTGAAGGGATGTCAGGCGTCTGAACATTGGGATCCAGTTCCAGCTCTGCTCTTTGCCAGCTGGGTGACCTTGGACTCATGGCTTCTCTTGTTGGAGCCTTCATGTCCTCCAATGAGAATAAGGAATATTTGCACAGTGCATCATGGTTTCAAAACCACATCCACCTGCTTCTGTGACACTCCAGCCACTGCTTCCTCACCTCTGTGATATCCTCGAGAAATTGAGACTCTCTGTGTGGGGCTCAGAGTCCCAGTGCCCTTAAAAAGCTGTGTGACTTGGGGCACATCCTTGCCCCTTCTGTGCCTCAGTTTATATAAAATGGCAACAATCTGGCCAACAAGTATCATTGGGCACATACCAGGTCCCCAGTGAAATTAGAGCCGACTTTTGTTTTGGTATGTCATTGGCATTTGCCTGGGGACACAAAGTCAGGTCTCAAAACCAGCTCTCTTGAGCTGGAACCCCAACTCCTGCCTGCCTGCTCACCTCCCTGGAGTAATGAGGCTCTGAGACCCACTTCTCAGGGTAGGAGACGGGGAGTACGGGCAGCTGGGTTGGCAGTGCTGTGTACACTGTGATGCCAGGTCCAGGGAAGGCCCTAGCATTATGTTTTCTCAGTGCAGCCCCAGGCCTCTCCCCATCAGAAGGTAAATCCAGTTGCTTGACACAGACTGGGAATTTTAAGCCTTGGACTTTTTCTAGATTGTGCCACAAATTATTCTGCAGGCCCTTTCCATTTGCTTCTTAGCTAAAGGCTCAGATTTAAAAACACCCTTCTCTTATACTCATGGGGTGGGAAGGGAGGAAAAGGCAGCAGGCTCCTCCCCCCTGACCCTCACCCCCATTCGGCTGAGGGGCACACATTCTGGAAGGTCAGGCAGATGTGGGGGCTCCAGCCCTCTGGCCAGTCTGTGGAGCCTGGCCCTCCTGGGGCTAATCCTTGCTTTGTGATGCTCCCTTGGAGTAGGCACAGAGCCTAAGTTAATTAAAACCCGCTCTTTGAAGAGGGTTCAGGTTTCCCAGAAAGCAGGAGCCTGCCCAGTGACTGACCATTGTATAGGTCATCCCTTCCCAGATTGCTCGCCTCTCCACCCCCACTCACCAGGAGGCTGGTCTGGGAAGTCTCCGTCAGAGGTTCCCCTTTCCAGGCCCCCAGCCCACACCATGTGGGTCCCCAGAGCGGCAGAATGGGAGGGACACAAATAACACCCTAACTTACAGCTGAGGAAAGTGAGGCCCAGAATGCCTTGCCCATGGCTCACACATGGCAAATGTAGGGCTGAGAGTCAAAGTGGAACAAGCCTATTCAAAGCTAGTGTCTTTTCTATTTTTCTGGGACAAGAACCGAACTCTTACCTTGCATTCCAGCTCAGAGCTGGGCATGTAGTAGGCTCCTAGTAAATATTCACTCAGTGGCTAAATGAATGAATAAATAATGCTAAGCAGGGACATTCGAGTCTTAATGCAATGGTCTGAGTGGGATGTGGAAACCTAGAATCAAATATCGATAATAATCTATAATAATAAAAGTGTAATATGCTAATTAGACTGGACAGCTGAATGACCTTCCACGCCTCATTCCGGAGGAAGCCATGGGGCAAAGGCGGTTAGGGGCTATCAGGCACACAGGCAGGGTGGTTAGAGGTGACCAGGCAGGCAGACAGGACACACAGCTGGAAGTGACAGAGCTGGGATAGCAACCCTAGCTACCTGACTGCAGAGTTGATGCTCTTGGCTGCTGTGCACTGCTTTCTCCCCACCTGGATGTCCTCATCTGTCTGCTGGAGGTGCGATGACCTGCAGTCTGCCTGCCTCACAGCATCACCGTGTCTCGGTGACTTTACAAATGTGAAAGGGCTTTACGTTAGAATCATCGCACCGAAAATTCTGGATTGTTGTGGCTAGCAGAGGCAGGTGGGGCCTGCATACTGAAACCCTCAGGGTCCAGCTTTGGAGAAGAGCAGGCAGCGCCACTCCACTTCCTCTCCTGGCTGGAGTAGCTTCAAAGACTGGTACAGTTAACAACCCAAAAAGGCAGGATTAATGGAGTGACAGGCAGAGTTTTTAATGAAAACAGATTGGGGACTACAATCAAGAGAACAAAGTGAGTTCTGACCGGGAAGTCAGACTACGGTGACCCAGGTGTAACACTAGCCAGCAGAGGGCCAAGGGCCAGGACTTCCCCACAGAGAAGACAGGCTCAGGGCCCCACTAAATATGAGAGGCAGCTGCGGCCACCGAGCTCCCCATTGGAGCCCAGCCGGCGCTTGGGCAGATTGGTCGAGCGTGACGTCTATCCTCTCCTGGCAGCTGCTGGGAAGGCAAACAGAGCCTTCTCAGCCGGAGTCTGGGGTTCTGGGAGGTGGGGTGGCAGGGCAGAGTGGTTAAGGGCATTCTGAGAATGTCACTTCTGCGTAGCAAGCAGTGGGGGAGGATCGGGTGCGTGGAAGGGGCACCTGGAAAGGGGGGATGCAGAGCAAAGCTCGCGCTCCGCGGGCCCAGGTACTGAGGAACCTGAGACCTGGCCTTGGGCCGAGGGCAGGGCTGTTCGCTGGTCCTATGTTTGCTTGCTGGTTTTGTGCTAAATGAGGGGCATCTCCAGGGGGATGTGGAGCTGGATGGTACACATCCTCGTGCGGTTTGTAGTAACAGGCATCTCTGTTCCAGGCACCGAGGCTCACATGCAGCGCCCTTTCTGCTCCAGCGGGAACTCAGTTTGGTTGGAGTCCTCTGAGCATGGGGATTGGCATTCCTTACACATATGGAATTCATCCAGCAACAGTCCCTCCTAACTGAGGGGTAGTTATTCATTTCCTTGTCTCTCTCACCTCGGGATGCACAGAGAATTTAAGGCAGATCTTTGCACTTAGAGTCAAAAGACCTGGTCTGCATCTACACTCTGCCTCTTGCTAGCTGTGTGGCTTTGAAATGAGGCACTCTACCTCTCTGGACATCAGTCTCTATCTAATATAGGATCACGACACAGCTCCTCAGAGGTGTTCATTCATTTAATCAGTCGGTCGGTGATTATTTATTAACTGCCTACTATTTGCAAGGCTGGAAGTTTGAGATTTGATGCTGAAACATGATGAACATGACCGCCATCCTCCCAGGGCTTAGAGCATAAAAGTGAGCAACTACTTAAACACAAATATGACATTAACATGATGTTGATAAGTTCCCCAAAAGAGGGGCACAGGATGGTAGATTAAATTGCACAATATGAGAGAAATGTATAAATTCTGAGGCACTGTTTAAAAGTTAGGCATTACCCTTATTATCCTCATAACATTTCCTCTTATTTTTTAAGGTGCTATCATGATCTGAGCCTCAGTTTCCTCATCTATGACATAGAAATGATAGCCTTTCTCTGTAACATATCCCTGTAAAACATAGTGGCTTAAAACGGCCAATTATTGGCTCGTAAAGTGTCCACTGGACTCATGCAGCGACACTGATCTAGTTGGCTCAGCCCTGCGTCTGCAGCAACAAGCTGGCCAGCCTGGTTCTCTATATATGATGGGTATTTTACAAAGATAGCAAGAGCAGGCAAGCACAAATACCCCAGGGTTTTTCATGTCTCTGGTTCATGTTTGCTGATGTTCCCTTTGTCCCTTGGCCAATGCAGGGCATGTGGCCAGCCTTGGAGTCAGTGTGGATGACTGCACAGCAGTGTGGGTTCAGGGAGGTGATACTGCTACCGAAATCCACCACCATCCCTAACCTCCAGGCTTTCCTGAGGATTATGTAACAGAAACATGATGCTCCCCTGGTCATGTGTATCACTATTAGTGCCTGACGTAGCAGATGCTTAAGAATTGGTAGGTGAATGGGAATCTCAGTAGTTCGCTACCTTAATGTCTTTATTTCCATTTATATGCTCAGTGGTTGAGCATTGAACCATGCACCAGGAGGTGGCTAGTTCATTTCCTGGTTCAGGCACATGCCCGGTTTTGGACTTGATCCCCAGCGGAGGACATTCAGGAGGCAGCTTATCAATGTTGTTTCTCCTCATTGATGTTTCTCTCTCTCTCTCTCTCTCTCTCTCTCTCTCTCTCTCTCTCTCTCTCCTTTCCTCCTTCCCTCCCCCTATTCTTTCTCTAAAATCAATAAAAACATTTATTATTCTTTTTTAAAAAAGACATTGCATAGGAAATAGTGACAAGCAATTGGCCAAAAACAGCATGGTATGGTATCATCGCTAGAAATCATAAGATGCCCAGCAGTATCTGATAATGAGACTGTTATCAAACTCCGGTTTCTGACCTTGTTGTTTTAAAGAGTGACATTGACCAAAGGGAACTTTTCCAGAGAATGATGACTGAGTAGAAGCTAGTCGTGTAGGGACGGAATCAGGGGAAGGCACTGAAATATTTATCCTGAAGAATAATATAATATTTGCCTCTGTTATATATTAAAATTTTTATTTATGTGTCAAGCATAGAGTTAAACATTTCCATCGACTGCTTCATTTAAACCTTAAGAGAATGCTGAAAAACGGGCTAGTTATGACCCCCATTTTACAGATGAGGAATCTGTGTTTCAAAGAGTTTATTTGTTCAAGGTTGCACTGGAAGTCATAATGTAATATGTTTAAGATTCAAACCAAAATCTGCCAGACTCAAAAAACCTGTTTTTTTAATTGAAACTTTTATTGAGATCATTGTAGTTCACAAGCAGTTGTAAAAAATATTCAGAGATATCCTCGTACATGTTACCCACTTTTTCCATTACTGACACTTTGAAAAATTATAGTAAAAGAGCAGATTACAACCAGAATATTAACATTGATAAACACCAATCATCTTATTCTGATTTCCCTTTTTTTTTACTTGTACTTATGTGTGTGTTTACTTTTATAGTATTTTATTGCCTGTAGCTTAGTGTATCCAGTCAAGATAGTAACCATTTTCCTCACAAGTACCCCTCACACTGCCCTTTTATGGTCACCCCACCTCCTTCCCACCTGTGCCCCATTAGCAATGACTAATCTGTTCTCCATTTCTAAAACCTTGTCATTTCGAAAATGTTCTATGGAATCATATAGTCTGTAACCTTTTGCAATTGGCTTTTTTTTTTCACTCAGCGCAGTTCCTTGGAGATTCATTTGTATTGTTAATTCATTTCTTTTTATCACTGAGTAGTATTCCATGGTATTCCACCATTTATTTAACCATTCACCTGTTGAGTGACATCTGGATGGATTCCAGTTTTTAGCTATTACAAGTAAGACTTGCTATGAACATTGTTCGGGTTTTTGTGTGAACATAAATTTTCATTTCTGAGGGATAAATGCCAGGAGTGCAATGGCTAGGTTGTACAGTAATTGCATGTTTAAATTTATAGAAAACTGCCAAACTGTTTTCCAGTGAGGCCGAGCTATTTTATATTCCCACCAGAAGTGCATGGGTGATTCGGTTTCCCTGGTCCTTGCAAGCATTTCAAGCCACCCCTGTTCTTTATTTCAGCCTTTGTGGTGGGTGTGTGGTGATACTGTGGCCTTCTGTGGCAGTTCTCTGATGATCGGGATGCTTTTCACGTGCTTATTTGCCATCTGTACATCCTCAGGGGTGAAATATGCGTTTATATTTTTGGGCCATTTTCTAATTGGATTGTTTGAGTTTCTTTACTGTTGAGTTTCAAGAGCTCTTTATATAGTCTAGAAGATGCTAGACCTTGGTTGTCTATGAATTTGCAAATATTTCCTCCCACTCTGTAGCTTGTCTTTTCATCTTCTCCACAAACTCTCACAGAGCACACGTTTGAATTCGGATAAGGTCTAGCTTATCGATTTCTTCATTTTGGGTTGTGCCTTTGATGTGAAGCTTTTTTGTTTGTTTGTTTGTTTGTTCACCACTGTGCTTCACCATTTTGTGGAGCCAGGGGAGGAAATATTTCGTTTATCCTGGGGAGGAGGAGTTAGGTGTGTTTGGAAGGTTCTAAGGCAGCGTTAGGGCCAGTGAGAAGGCTCTTGAAGAAGTAAATTCCAGCTCATTGTCAGAAGGAACTGTGTATGGCAGGAGTGGGGAATGTCCAGCCTGAGGGCTATATATATGGCCCACAAAATCATTTGGTCTGGCCCTGCCAAGGCATTAGGGGTGAGTTAATTAAATGTTTGACCAAATATAACAGGCTAATTTTTAAGTTGATAACTTTGTATGGCCCGTTGAATGATGTTATAAACATCCAAATGGGCCGTGGCAGAAAAAGAGGTCTCCCACCCCTGGTCTAAGGCCAGCCTTAGAGGGCGAAATGTGCTCAGAGTAAGCCCATTGCCAATGGAGGCCAAGTAGAAGCTGGCTCGTGTCTGTGCAGACTCATTGAGGGAGCCCAGTTGTCCGATGGGGCTTGCATGACTGTGTCCTTTATGTTCCCGTCTAGCTCTAAGAATCTAGACAGTGGTTTTGAATTACCCAAGAGCATTGGCATGTAGACAGACTTTGATTTGCTATCAGATTGCTTCCAGTATGGGGCAGGTTGAACTAGACTCAACAGGAGGTGGCCAGCAGAGCCTCAGGTCTGTGATTGTCCTATAGATACGATGCACAGAGGCCAAAGGCTTGAGAAGGCCCAGTCTCAGGGGCCGGGCCAGCTCTTCGCTCCCTCTCCCCATCTCAGGAGCCAGCCACATGGCTGCCTGTCCCACCTCCACCCCAGCAGCTTCTTCTTTTCTCAGATAGCCAAGGAGAAGCACTTCCTTTACAGCACTTAGGAGACTTAATTACCAATGGCGAAGTCCTTTGAGGCCTCGGATGAAAGCAATGGGAGCAGTGCAGGGCTTGATTAGGCATGTAGAACCCTGGGCACAATTAGCTCTGTGAGAGGCTGGCCCTGCCTTTATCTGTCTCCAGTTCTGTGTGACTTGCAGCAGCTAATTATTGAAATAAAAATCGCCTGACCACCCAGCTGCTGGAAGGAGGGCCCTAATATCTATTAAGTCTGCCTTTAATTATTGGAAATGGCAGCAGTTTCAGGCAATTAGGGTTTTCCCATCATTATGTGCCTTTTTCTCAACTTCTTTGAGACTGGAGTACACAGAGATGGAAGTGGGAGTCTGCCAGCACCACTGTGCCCTCCTTGGCTCTCCCCCTGGACTCCCCTTTCTGGGACATCTTTAACAGGCTCTGTCTGCTGCCAGGACCCCTCTTGGCACCTCCCCAAGATGCCTGTAATCTTTGCACCTCTCAGAACTCCTGGCTCTTGACAGAGTACTTGTGGGTGTGTGTGTATACATGTGTGCATGTGTATGTGTGTGTATGTATGTTTGGGGACATAAAGGCATGGATTACATATGAGCCCCGCTCCCATGCCATCCCATGTTGCAGGAGAGAAAACTGAGATTGTGAACAGAAACAGCAGGAATGTGCACTTGCTGAATGTGGCTGTCAGCAAGTCACAGCCTCCAAGCCTCTCCTCTCTATAAACAGAACCCTGAGCCATCCTGCCAGGGCACAAGCAGTTGCTATCTTCACAAATTTGGGTGGCAACTAGAGTGAATCAAGGGAGTTGATGTTCAACTAAGACTCTCACCATTCACAGAATCCTTAAACGAATGCCTGCTTCCTGTGGCACTGGGGGTCCCCTCTGGTTCATCTTCATCACCCTTCACCCCTCACAGAGTGGACACAATGCGGGAGCCCCTGGAAATTGCAGATTAAGCCCTGGTCATAGTAGGAGATGTGCAATTAATCAGCCCAACTATCTTGTCCCTTCTTCTGATTATCTCCTGACACGGTCCCAAAATAAGCCCATAGAAAATTAGAAATCTGTTTGGGGCCCGTGTAGAATTGGTGCTCTAATATCCTGGCTTTGGGCTTGACCCTGAAATGGGTATGTGTGTGTATGTATGTTTGGCATGTAGACAGACTTTGATTTGCTATCAGATTGCTTCCAGTATGGGGCAGGTTGAACTAGACTCAACAGGAGGTGGCCAGCAGAGCCTCAGGTCTGTGATTGTCCTATAGAAATGATGCACAGAGGCCAAAGGCTTGAGAAGACAAGGAAACCCTGTAGGTAGGGGCTGAACTGAGGAAGACCATGGCTCAAGGTGCTGTTCATGAAGACACTCAGTCCCAGCAAACAGGCCGCTCAGCTGGAGACCCCCTGTGGGTGTGCTTCCAAGAACACTGTGTTGGGTGCAGGGGAGAGATGTGCATGGAGGATGTTTCTTACTGCACCAGGAGGTTCCCAGTGATTCTAGCCGCCTTCCTTTCCCTGTCCCCTATCTAATTCCTGCCCAGCCTCAGTTCAGATGTCACTGCCTTCAGGTGGCTTTTGCTGGTGTCCCCTCTCTACCCCTAGACCATCTGTGACAGTTGCCCTTTTGTGTTCTCTGTGCTGGAACCACCTGCAGATGTGTCTGTCCCTCTCACTGCAGTTGGCCCAACTTCTTGTCCTCAAATCTCACCCTGGCTCTTTCAAAGCCTTCTTAGAGAGGAAGGTGAATTCATGGAAAGGCCACTAAAAAGGCGAGGCTTGAAAATTGTAGGAGTGAGGTTCAGTTTGACAAGAAGACTGAAGGACACACAGACAGGTCTGCCTTTAATCTTCAAGGGTCATTGGCAGGGCCCCGGCATTGGACTGAGACCCCCCAGGAGCAGAGCTGTAGCCTGCAGAAGGAAGCTAAAAAGGGGATGCTTCCCACGTCAGGAAGCACAGTCAGAATTGTCCCTGGAAGAAGGGAAGTCCTCAGCTTTAGATATGGTTGACCAATTAGTAAGGATGGGACCAAAGGGGTTCAAACATCGATGGTGCATAAACCAGCTAACCTTTGGTGGTACTTTCAGTCACACAGTAAAAAGCAGATTTCCTGACACCAAGATGCCACCATTGGTAAAGGTCGTCATTGGCTGGTACATGGCTTCAGAAGAGGAGGAATGGAGACAGATGGAGGAATATGGAAAACACAGCCCTTATACTTCTTCCTGTTTGCTGAGGGTCAGTTGTCCCCAGTCCTGTGTGTGCTCAGCCCTTTGAGGAGCCAGGGCAGCTCCGGGGAGAACTCTCCCAGCTCAGGATCAGAGGGTAGCACCTGTACAGCAACCACCTGCCCTTCCAAGCCTGGCCTGTGACAAGCCCTCCACAGAAGGGTGCGATGGCCCTTGTAGGCACCATCTGACACCTGTCTGAAAGCTGCTGATTAGGGAAGTCCCCACAGCCTGGCTGGGTACAAGGCCACACTCCACCACGAGCCTAAGAAGACCCTTTCCCTGGCCCTGCAGTGCCACCTTCCTGTGCAGGGCACACTCTGAGAAACGGCTGTAAAGCATTCCTCCCTAAGCTGGGTCAGGTGCTGACTTGGTGCTCCAGAGGAATTAATACTGCTGAGGAGCAAAACAAAAGGACACATAGAACATTGAAGAAAATCAGAATAAGGGATGACCTGGGTCTGGTTAACAGCTTGAGCCTTGGGGTCACATGGATCAGGCTCTGTACTTCCTTGCTGCAGTCTTCTGGCCAAGGTGTTAGCCTCCCTAAATCCTGGGCTTTGTCATCTAGAAAACGAGGATGGTTTAGGGGTTTGGTGAGGATTAAATGAGGTAATGCATGTAAAGACCTTGCTGTTATCCACCATCATCATAACTACTGTCTCATTGTTTAGAAAGGCAAGGATTTCCCTAAAGTGACAGGGCCAGAGAAATGTACAGCAGGGAGTACAGTATTGGCGTATTGTGTGAATTTGAGTATCACTTAATGCTACTCTGAACCTCAGTTTCCAAGTCTGTAAAGTGGGAATAACTACGCCCACATCTCTGTTTTGTATACAGCCCAACAGAGTGCCTGGGACAGAACAGGTGCTCCCGCCACCCCTGGCCTTCACCTTCATATAGCACTGGAATATAAAACAAAGGACTTGCAAGGCCAAACTTTGAGGGACTAAGGCAACAAAAAATGTATGATTTTACCAGAGAGAGAGGGGTGGGGGGAGAAAGATACTTATATTTTACAGAACACATTTTTATCTCTGAAATATTTATGAGCCATTTTTGACACACAAAGAACTAAAAATATCACCGTGTGCTTATGTTAAGGAAAACTTATAAATCTTAGTGCAGTAGAAATTCAGTCCGTTTCCTGGTTCATCCCAGCTGTTTCTGAGGTTTCCAGGAAACCCCGGGTGTAACAGCCCCCATTCCCCCCAGGGGCTTTTGCAGAGGCAGGGGTGCCTAGGCAGTGCTGTACATCCGATAAAGTCTTTCTGAGAAAGTCCCAGGTCCCGGCTCCTCATAAAAATTGCTGGAGCCCAAGGAAGGACCCAAGCGTGCTTCATGAGTTTCTTCCCACACACCACAGGCTTTGGTCTCATCTGCCCTCCTCTCCTCAGCCCACACATTCTTCCAGGCTAGATCCTGCTGCCCCTGTCAGAGCCCTGAGACACAGCTGGACCACAGGCTTCCCGGGGGCCTTAAGATCAAGGCTGTCTGCCACGTGCGCGTCCGCATGTTCTTGTCCACTCATGTTCTAATCCTTCTTGGAGAGTACTCTTCTTTCTCTAGGCAGCTCACTCCTCGCCTC
This sequence comes from Antrozous pallidus, assembly GCA_027563665.1. Classification (NCBI taxonomy): domain Eukaryota; kingdom Metazoa; phylum Chordata; class Mammalia; order Chiroptera; family Vespertilionidae; genus Antrozous; species Antrozous pallidus. The sequence continues at coordinate 49,592,760 of CM050520.1, read as the reverse complement.
TCAGGCTCTGTCTTGAACCTCTCCCCTCCCTGGAGCCTGGACTTGAGGAATAGCAGGCCCCGTCTGTCCCCACATTCCCTCACACCTCGGCTTCCCTCCACGCCATTCCCTGGAGAAGTGTTCTCAAAGGGTAGGTTGGCAACCCATCCATCATTCTGTTTTAGTAGAATAGAGTCCAATAGAAAATCTCAGATTTCACTCTTGAGGAAAAATTAGGCTCTGAAATGTTTGTTTTAGTTGGAAATGTGTAGATGCACTGGATTGTGAAAGTAATGTCTTCTTGCTGTAGGTCAGAGAAATCGGAAGGCCACCGGTTTCGGCTTCTTTTCTCTCATTACCGCAGCACTGCCTGCCTGGCCCACTGTCACCTGGCATCCTTCGGTCATGGAGCGGATGTCACTTTCTCTGGACAGTGGACCCTGGTTGGCTTCTGGCCTCTGGCCCACCCACCAGGTCTGGCTTAGGGCCTGTGGGACCTTCTCCTGCTTCTCTCCCTTGTGTGACTTGCCCACTGTCTTTCTGAAGCTCCAAAGAGTAGCAATCTATTGGTCTTAGCCCAGAGGCCTCACCCAAGACTTGGAACAGCAGGGCAAGCTGAAGTGTGTTGGGGGGAGCGGGCAAGGAGGAAAGGACGAGAGGGCCTCAGTGTGTTACCTCTGCAACCTTCCACAGCACTTAGGACAGAACAGGCCCTTGGCCATTATTCACCCAATGAGTTAAACTGTGGTACTAGGTGGGGAATACCTTTCTCCAGGTTTAAACATTTAAACATTTTCTTGTGGTTCAGATCCAGACCCTGACATGTGATCTAGACAAGTCCCCTTCTCCTTGAACTCATTATCTCATTTGTAAAATAAAATATAAAATAAGTGGGTGATATCTGACTGCCTAGTTGTGGTAGGGATTAAAAATAATCTGTACAGTTCCCAGCACATAAGTAGGCATTTCATTAGCAATAGTTGTTTTGTTGTTACTGCCTCTTTCCCCATCAGAAATGACACCCTGACCGCCGTCAGCACTCGTTGTCTCCCAGGTCTCCCCACATTCACACTCCTGTTTAAACTTTCCAGAGCCACTGGAGTCCACCTCCATGAAAAAAACAACAACAACAAACAAACAAACAAATAAACAAACAACCCAAAATGTGTATTTTATTAACGCTCACCCGAGGATATTTTTTCCATTGATTTTTCCAGAGAATGGAAGGGAGGGGGAGAGACAGAGTGAAACATCAATGTGAGAGAGATACATCAATTGGTTGCCTCCCTCATGCCTGCAAATGAGATACAGAATTGAATCAGGGACCCTTCAGTCCTCAGACCAATGTTCTATCCACTAAGCCAAACCAGCTAGGGCCAAAATGTGGATTTCAGAATGACTGGCTCATGTACCAGTGTTGTCACTCACTGGCTGTATGACCTTGATCAGCCAGCTGGGTCATTCAGCCTGCACTCTAAAAAGGGAAGTACCAGTAACCAGTGAACGTTCTCGCGGAGCTGTGTGAAAGTACAGTGCTCAGTGCATACCTTTCTTCCCTTCTCTTATCCCAGGTCCTCTCCCTCCCATAGACAGGCCAAAAATGACCTTCTGTCAGCATGTGGAGAAACCTATGAAACTGCAGTTCATGCTTTATCAAAGCTCCCAGCCTTGTTCCCTGTGGCTGACACCTGAACACACAGTGAGCTGCTCCTGTAGCACTGTGTCTGCTCATCTCTGAGCCCAGAGCCCAGTACCCAGCGCCCAGCACAAACTGGTCTGTAACAGTTGTTGGAAATGAACTCTCTGAAGCCACCCCTTGACAGCAAGCCAGGGTCTTACGCATCTCACATGGGTGGTCTGTGCCAGCATCCTCTCCTCCCCTGTGGGGGCCACATGCCCTTTGTCTTAGTTGTCAACCCCAGGGGGAACCACAGTCAGACCCTCCAGCTTAGCCCGAGGCTTGCAGTGACTGAGCTGCTAGGCATGTCCTTCAAGTGTGTGTTGGCAACTTAGCTTCCCAGAACATACTCAGCTGCTTGATTTACTCTATGATTAAAGCAGTTATAAAATTTGATGGTTAGAAATAACAAAGCAATAAAGATGATGGTGGTGGCATTGGTGGTAATAATTCTCCAATCCCGTGTGCCTAGCGGTCTAGTGTACATTACACAGTTTACAAAGCATCTGACAAACCCAGTATCCTGGGGTGAGGGGCTGGCCTAGGGCCTTGCAACCAGAATGTGGCTGGGGCAGACCAACTCCTCATCTGGGTTGCATTGTGCATGGCAGAGGGTCGTGGGAGGGGAGATTTGGCAATGGGTGGATCCAGCTCTTGATTCAGTTCTGCCTGCATGGTTTTAAACCAGTTATTTAACTTCTCAAAGCTTTAGGTTCTTCATCATTAAAATGGGACCAATACACAGACTAGGAGTGGTGACAGCTAAATGAGATCATCTATCCAGAACACTGTGCTCAGGGCCTAGCCTGTGGTAAACTCTGAGTAAGTGATCACTGTTGGTGTCATTAGTTTGATGATGATAATCATAATTACTGACAGAGAAGCAGAGAATAAGAGGTGAAACTGCATCACAGGTCAGGACCCCCCCAGGAAACAGAATTCACCCCCAGATGGTTTAAATGAACAGATGTTAATAAAGAGACACAGGTGTGGTCAGGTGAGGGCAGCCAACCAGGATGGTGAGACACCCAGGGTCTCCATGCAGCAGGAAACCTGAGCACCCCTAGGCCCAGACAGGTGAGGGCAGGGGAGGATGTTTGCAGAGCCAGAGAGGGAAGCCTGGAAGAGGGGCTGGCTGATGGGAGAGGGAGTGGATGAAGCAGTGCTTTCCCCTCTTTCCTCCCCCTCCTGCCCCACCTCCTTGAGGAGTCTCCCTTGAGTGAACCCAGTGAACAGCACGGGCAGGGCTCAGATTGAGGATGTCTGAGACATGGCAGGCAGCTTGTGGGACAGAAACTGGCATCTGGGAGAGAGACCAGTGGGGGTGGCAGGTTGTTCTGTGGGCTGAGAGGAAGCAGAGGGAGAGTTAGGAAGGGTCAGGTAATGGATTTAGGCACAGTGGGAACCACTTGGTTAGCCAGTAAGGAGCATCTGACATGTTTAAACACACATGTGTCACATGTGTCGGTGCTTCTCGCCCCCAGCTCATGTATGGAGTTCCAGGATCTGAGCTGAGCACACACACACACCTCCACCCCTCCTGACAGGGTCTCAGCATCACTGCACTGCAGGCCCATGCTCCGGGAGCTCTTCTCCAGTCTCAACCCATTCCCTTCTTTTACTTTTTATCCTCACCTGAGGTTCTTCCCATTGATTTTTAGAGAGAATGAAAGGGAGGGGGAGGAACAGAGAGAAAGAAACACCCATGTGAGATAGACACATCAATTGGTTGCCTCCTGAACACGCCCCAACTAGGGCCAGAGATTGAGCCCGCAATAGATTCCTGCCCTTGACCAGAATCGAACGAAACACCCTTCAGTCCGAGGGCTATCACTCTAACCACTGAGCCAAACCAGCCAGGGCATGGCCCCTCCCTTCTCTCCCTAATAAAGGCCAAGCTGAGTATGGACCATGACCAACCTCCCACCTGTTCAAAACACATAAATATTTACTGAATTACTATATTAAGGCTAAAATGGGGAGGAGGGAGATCAAAGAAAACAGGAGCAAGGCGATTGTCCTCCACACCTGTGCTTTGCTGCAGGGAAACCATGAGTTTTGGGGCTGCGAACTCCATCATTTGTAGTTGCTGAGTCTTTGCCTTGAAGCCGGTGTCTTCGTCAGCAGGCACCCACCAATTTAACAGCCAGAATGTGTCTCAGCCTATGAACACGTTTCTGGGGGTTGTTTTTTTTTACCAGTTATAACTGACACCGAGCTGGAGACTTCTAAAGTGCGCCTTTTAAAAATAAAATGTGGGGTTTTCCTAATGATAATGTGGCTAACATCTATTGAACATCCATTATATATCAGGGGCCATATGCCATATGTTAATCCTCAGAACAACCCCAGGAGGCTGGTGCTATTTTACAGATGAGGAAGCTGAAACACAGAGTGGTTCAGTAACTTGTCCTAGGTCACACAGCTGCTGGGGGTGAGGGGGGCATATACTTTAAACCCAAGAGGCCTGTAAAAAGAATGCATCTGAGCAATGCATTTTAATTCCATCTTAGATGTATCTAATAGATATTTATCTAAGTTGAACTACCAATATTTTATATTACTTAATATTGGTGAGAAGAAATGAAATGTATTCATTTATTTACTCAGCTGGCATTTCATGAACTCTGTGGATGCCAGGCCTGCCCTCCAGGAACTGCTGTCTAGAAGAGAGGCAGGCATTAGTTAGGTGGTTAGTCTATGATGGAACCACATGCACAGAGGTGCAGAGATCACAGAATTCATGTCCAGGAAGTGGCTCAGTGAGTGGAAGTGAGAAGGGCATTTGGACTGAGAACTGGAATTCAGCCTGAAGGCTCCAGAGGGCTGCTAGAGGGGCATAAGGAGGACTCTGGCATGATCTGGGCTTAGACAATGCATCGGGCACAGCATGCAAAAGCCATGCTTCCTAGCAGTTAGGTGGCAAGTTCAACCACCTCGGTCAGAACTGTGGCTCCACCACTCAGGATCTGTGCAACCGTGGGCAGGTCCTTCACCTAGCAAACTCTCATCTGAAAATTGCAGGCTATCATAGTGCCTGTGTCACAGGATTAAAGTGAGGATTCCGATGTTGCCACATTAAAAAGAAGGCCTTTGGCATCCTGGGGCGAGGGCAGGGGGGAGAGCATCTTCAGGCCCGAAGGATGTCTCAGATGTCCATGATTAAAGGCAGAACTTGGAAACCACTAGTTCCCTGACCAAAATGGCCTGTCCTTGTAGAGTATTTTGAAATAAAATAGTAAGTCCCATTTCCCAGCTTGTCTTAAAAATTCACATGACACCCTGTTCTCCTACATGGCAGCATTGGCAGGCACTGGGTGGCACTGCCCATGTAGACAGGTCCCCTCCCTGTCTGTCAGAGGCTTGGCCCCCACACGGAGACCCCAGGTGGCCCCATAGACCATACTCTCACTCTGTGCTTCTCCATACAACAGTTACCCAGCAGGATGTCTGTGTACCCGTGTTTCTCTGGACTGGACAGTGGAACAATGAATGAAAGAATTGAGAGGCTGTGTGTCAAGAACAGAAGAGCTTTCATCATACTTTATGCAGGACATTCTGCTTTCCTTATGTGCTGACCCTTGGCTCTTGTAGGGGCTATGTTTGCTGTCCCCAGAGCCTAAGGAACACATTTGGAAAGAGGAAGAAGGTGTTTAAAAAATCCTGGGGTGTCAGTCTAGGGCAGTGGTTCTCAACCTTTCTAATACTGCGACCTTTAATACAGTTCCTCATGTTTTGGTGACCCCCAACCATAAAATTATTTTCATTGCTACTTCATAACTGTAATTTTGCTACTGTTAATGAATCGTAATGTTTTCCGATGTTCTTAGGCTCTATAGCCGTGGTTCTCAACCTGTGGGTTGCAACCATCGAAAACCAGATATTTACATTACGATTCATAACAGAAGCAGAATTATAGTTACGAAGTAGCAACGAAAAATATTTTATGGTTGGGAGCCACCACAACATGAAGGAACTATATTAAAGGGCCGCAGCATTAGAAAGGTTGAGAACCACTGATCTAGGGTAAAAAGGTCAAGATGGGGGGAAAAGGAGAAAGGCAGTGGACAAAGCAGCACCTCTCCTCTCTCCTCCCACCCATCAGACACCCTGGCAACACCCAGATGTATGGGGCAGGCACCGTAGCCCCCAGGTGCAGATTGTGCCACTGATGAGAGGGCGAATCTGCGGGTAAGGGAGTCCTCTGCGTGGCCGTCAGAGCTAGCCCCGCTGGGAAGACACTTCTGTGTAGAGAGAGTGGGAGGAAGGAATAGAAAAGCTCAGGTTTTAGAGCCAAGCAGATCTGGGTTCAGGTTCTGCCTTTGTTACCACCTCGTGACCTTGAAGGAGGTTCTGCACCTCCGAGTTCTCAGCTGTCAGATGGGGATTGGTTGGCTAGTTAATGAAACCAGTGTGTATCAGGTGTGCCAGCATTCGCTGGAGGTGCTAGAGCTCAGGAGTGAGCGAAACCGGTAAAGCCCAGGCTTGCATGCGTATTAGTGGAAGAAAACAAACCATAAGCAAGTAATAAGTTATCTGGTGGTGACAGTGTGGGTTAGTTGTTGATACCTTGGCTCATTGGGTTAAATGTGATCAACTATCCAAAGTGCTTACCACAGTGTTGAGTATCATCATTCATTCTACAGAGTCTTCTGTGTCAGGCCTGTGGCAGCTGGATACGTGATGGGAACAAGCCCATGTTCCTGTCCTGGGGGATTCGGAAAATCAGAGCCCTCTGGCCTTCCTTAGCTTTCCTGGCAGGGATCACTGCAGGCTGAGAATCTTCGAGGTGGCGAGGTAGAGGAGCAGAGACAGGATTCATCCTTAAAGGCTCTGGGTGCAAGGCCCCCTGTGGCCTTGGAGGGGTGCTTTCACTCCTAGGAGCCAGCAGCCGGTCCCCACAGCACTGCAGGGTGAATCAAGGTCCAAGGTCCAGATCCTGGGGCCCAAGCTCACACCCTTTTCTTTGCTTTCCTGGCTCCAGACCGCTCAGCCCTAAGCGAAGCCAGGACCCTGTTCGTGGATGTCGAGGAGTGCGGGCCAGAGGCCATGGATGTGAAGGAGAGGAAGCCATACCGCTCGCTGACCCGGCGCCGGGACACGGAGCGCCGCTACACCAGCTCATCCGCGGACAGCGAGGAGGGCAAGGCCCCACAGAAGTCCTACAGCTCCAGCGAGACCTTGAAGGCCTATGACCAGGACGCCCGCCTCGCTTATGGCAGCCGCATCAAGGACATGGTACCTCAGGAAGCAGAGGAATTCTGCCGCACAGGTGAGGGAGGGCAGGGGTCAGGTGAGAGAGAGCCTGAGGCAGGTGTGCGCGCAGGTGTGGCCCTGGACATGGGTGCAGTGGAGCAGCAGGGCAAGTGACCATGCACATGGTATCAACACCATATTTGCTGTTTGGGCACTGGTATCTAGTCAAAGCCTGCCCTGCAGTTCATTCTTAGTTCATTGATTCTCACGCTCACCACTTTCTGGCATAAAGAGGTGGTTAGGAATCGGGGTCCCTTTTTAGGAATGACTTCAGAACCATGGTCTCTCCTCCAAGCCTCACTGCTCACCTGTTAGATTGGCAGGAGTGGCCTCTCTACTGGGCCAAATTGCTATGAGGACCATTGAGATGATGTGTTTAAATGGTGAGTGTGACAACACCATGGAAGTGCTGAGTAAGTCTTAGCTATGGTTTTGTTATTTGTTCATATATTTCAATAAACATAGCTTAGCACCTTTTGGTGTCAAGTACAGCCCTTACCTTGAAAGGAAGCTGTTTCTGAGATGGACCTAAAACTTCCTAATTTGGGGACTATGCTGGCATCTGATTCCCACTCTTTCATGTCCTACACACAGTAGTCATTAAAACTTGTCCATCCTGCTCCAAAGTATCTTTCAAATCCCTCGCTCTTCTCCATCCCCTCTGCCACTGTCCAGTTCAGGCCACTGTCCAGATCAGCCACAGCCCCCTTCGCCCAGTGCTGCCCCTGTGGACTATCCTCTGCACTACAGCTGGAGTAACAAATGAATCCCAATGGCCCTTAGCCTGAGCTCCTTAACCTGGCTTAGTAGGGTTTTCCCCACATTCATTTGTCCTTTGGACTATTTTATACCCTGACTCTCCACGTCACCACCCATGCTCCAGACCCACTGGTTTGCTCACTGTTTCCAGAGCTGCCATGATATATGTTCACCAGCCTGGAGCCTCTGTGAGTCCTGCTTTTCTGCCTGCTGAGCCTTGAGCCTGCTTTGATGCCTCGTGGGCCCCCACCAATCCCTGAATGTTCCTGCAGCCCTCCCTGGTTCTACCCTGCCCACACGCCTTCTACAGCCAGGGTTAGCCAGGCACGGTGCTGTGTAATTTATATACATTTTGCCTTTGTTATTTAATCCTTAAAACAACACTAAGGTGTTGACTCATTTGCCCAAGATCACAGAGGTAAGAAGAGCTGGACATGGGTGCATGTGTGTGTGCGCGCGCACACACACAGGCACACAGCATGACAGCCGTCAGTGGCCTCCCCCACAGGGCTGGATCCACATGAAGGCTGACTTGTTGGTAAGGCTGCCTCTCAGGTTTGAAAGATGAGAGGTCTGCTCTCTCTCCCAGCTTGTGGTCAAGAGCTCAAACTCAGGCATGATTAAACCTGGATTTGAATTCTGGCCCTGCTGCTTTTACTACTCTCAAATCCGACCCCTGAGCAGTGGGATAACTGTGACCCCTCCGAATAGAAGGTTGCTCAGAACTAACAAGGACTGGAAATAAAGCCCTTGACATGGTACCTGGCACAGAGCAGCTGCTTCCTAAATGCTGCCTACTGCTAGTTGTCATTGCTGGGTCTCAGTGAGGGGAAGGGACAAGGGAGTACCCAAGCTCCTCTCCAGCTCTTCCCTGCCCATGGTTGATAAAGCTGAGGGATCCCTGCCAGTCCAGCATGGCCTGGATGCCACCCTGGGTGCATGAGGCTGCAGAAGGTGCCCCTTCTTGTCTTTTAAATAACAAGAAGCATTCTCATCTCATAGGCAGTTGTGAGCACTGCAGTTTATGAAGTACTCTCTCTCCCTTTACCTCTCTGGACCCTCAAGAATTCTGAGGTTAGCAGGTCATAGGTTATCACCCCATTTTACAAATAAGAATGCAGGCCCAGGTGATGTCACCAGCCTGAGCTTGCACAGCTAGATGTTGAGCAAGATGGGATGGGCTCCTCAGGAGAGGCCAAAGGGACTTAAAGCAAACAGGAGCACATATCATGTTTGGTGAAATAAAGCATCTAAACTCACACATCCACATCAGAGGGGCCAGGCTGGCTCAACAGGATGGCCGAGCCCTTCGAGGCAGCCCTCACCTTGCGTTGCTCTAGCCCTGGGATGTCTCAGCTCACTCATATTGACACTGAGTCTGGCTGCTTAAAAGGGTATGCAGGGCAAGCCATATGGAAATCAATGCCGCCAGGGCTGTTTATTGCAAATAAATTTGATATTTCACATAATGTAGCAGTCATTCTTCATAATGTGTGACTGGTATCCCTTGGGAGGGCTGGCCCAGCAGAGCAGGAATATTGCTGGGTGAGAAGAGGACTGTGAAGCTGGGAGATGCATAAGGCAGGGGTGTAGAAAGATCAGAGGGAGAAAACTGGGCACACAGGAAGTGTGGTGTGCAGTGAGGGTGGGAGGCAGCCTGACCTATGGTACATTAAAAACAATATCTGGTCTGGCCCAGACCCTGGCCACTCAGAATGTCTTACTGGCAGCCCAAGCCCCTGCTGTGCCAATCCCGTTGACAGTAAACTTTTAGCAGCTGCATCATGGAGAGACTGGGAGGTGATCTCATCAGGGGTGGGGGCATTGTAGGGAAGGGACTGGAATGAGCAGAGCAGAGGCTGAGGCACTGCGTGTGAGGAGGCTTAGGCACCAGCTATTTACCAGGATGCATGGGACTGTTTCATGACTTTAACCTCCTTGCTGGCAAGCACTGCACGCCCACCCCAACAGGAAGAGGAGACCCAAGGCCTCCATTCAGTGGGGCAGACCTTTATCAGCCCCTCTAAGCACCAGATTTTGTTCTAGACACAGGGCTTTAGGAATGAGCAGGGCATGGACCTGTGCCATGAGGTCATCGTTGGTGGAGAAGTCAGGCCCTTATCTCTGTGACCAGGGCCATGGATTCTGAGGAACTCAGAGGAAGGGCAGTGACTTCTGCACAGGGTGTAGAGTTAGGGGAGACTTCACGGAGGAAGTGACATTTGAGCAGGCCCTTCCTTAAAGGGTGTAGTAGGCAGCATTTAGGAAGCAGCTGCTCTGTGCCAGGTCCTATATCGAGGGCTTTATTTCCAGTCCTTGTTAATTCTGAGCAGCCTCCTATTAGGAGGGGTCACAGTTAGCCCACTGCTCATAAGAAGGAAAAGGCACAGTGAGCTCAAAGGACAGAGGGAGTCCTGAGTTGGGGGCCAGGCTCCGATGGGAAGACCTCTCCTAACCAAGCTCACCTGTTTCCTCCCAGGAGCCAACTTCTCCCTTCGTGAGCTGGGTCTGGGCGAGGTCACACCGCCTCATGGGACCCTGTACCGCACAGACATCGGCCTCCCCCACTGCGGCTACTCCATGGGTGCCAGCTCTGATGCCGACATGGAGGCCGACACCGTGCTGTCCCCCGAGCACCCCGTGCGACTATGGGGCCGGAGCACACGGTCGGGCCGCAGCTCCTGCCTGTCCAGCCGGGCCAACTCCAACCTCACGCTCACCGACACAGAGCACGAGAACACTGAGACCGGTGAGTGGCCGCCTGGCCTGAGGCACCTGGGCTGCAGGATTGGGATTTGAATTACACCATTGCTTAGGGCTCTAGTGATGTTTGTGACAATTGCTTTGCTCTTAGTGGTCAAAAGTTAAAGCCTCCTGCACAGACACGTGACATACCCACCAAGCAGTGCCATGACAGAGAATGGATCTCCACTCTTTCTTTCCTGATTAGGCAGGTGCCTCAGAGATGGGGAAGCAGAGGGGCTGAGTACATGGCTAACCCATCCCCCTCAGCTCGACTGCTATGGCCTGGCTGCAGGATCTTGCTCCAGCCTCCAGGTGCTCAGTGGTCCTGGGCCATCACCATGGATGCTGCCCCACCCCGGCATCTTGTGTTGATCAGAGATGGCTTCCAAACAAAAACTCTCATGTTGGAGTAACTCAGAACTTGAGGTTTTGCTCTAGCTTTCCCATATCTGCAAGACTGGGGAAGTGTGGCTGGGTTTGACTCCGTATTCTACTCTCATTTCTTCAGCCCTTTCTTCCAAGGCCTCCTTCCTCTGGTGCAGGAAAGGGAGTCTGGGTTCAGAATACTCCTCCTTACCATCAGACCTGAGAGGCTCTGAGTTAGGCCTGCCCTGCAGTTTGTGGGGAGTGGGAGCAGGAGCCTCCCTTTCTCTGGTGCTTTGGAACCCACCAGTTTCTGGGCAGCAAGATACTTGGATTGTTGGTTGTTTTGAAGGCTTCTTGCCATGGTGACAAATGATCCCTTTTCCGTAAAGTCATGACAGAGTGAGTGCACATCACCCACACTATGTACATTCCCCTGAGAGCTGAATTGCTGCTGAATTAAGCCTCTGTTGGGAAATAACGACATAGTCAATGAGCCTGAAGAGCCCGGGCCTCTGATAATGGGGTCAGGGAAGTGGCTGCTTCGCCTGGCCTGCACCCTCTCCTGATTATCCATTTCTGCACTGGCCCCCACGCTCCAAGCCCCCACTGAACTCAGGGAGGATGGGCAGGCAAAGGGCACAAGAATCTAACAGAGAGCCCCGGCCTCTGCATCCCTTCCAGATCTGGACTCCCCAAACCCAGACACCCCACAGGCACCCATGTGCTTGTTCACTTTCTCCCAGTTGGGAAGTTAGATTAACAGCTTTGTTATACTCAGGTCTAAGTGCTGACAGTGACTCATACTGATAGTAAATGAGCCATGGGAATGGCTCCCTTTTATCCACTGATGAGGTTGACAGTACTTGTGCTCACACGGGTGTCTCCTCAATTGACAGCTAAAGATGGGATCAGAGAGGTAAAGGGTATATGAGCTGGAACCAGGCCCTCCTCCTGTTCTGGTTCTTTCTCTTCCTCTTCTCGCTATTCCCCCACCTTCAGTCTTCCTCCCCTCCTCCTCCTCCTCCTCTCTTTCTCTCACATTCTTCCTACTGGCCACAGTTCTCCTTTTCTGTGATGAGAACTCAGATCTTATGATCGAACAGGACTCAATTCCATTGGACATGTAAAGCAACACATCACAGTGTGGCCACTTTACAGGAGTAGAGGGAAGACATATCGAGGGCCTACTGTGTGTCAAGCCACTGCACATGTGTGACTGATTGCTTCTAATCCTCATGACAACACTATGGTATTTCCATCTCCTAGATGGGAGAACTGAGGCTCCAAAAAGGTCACCTGACACGCCCAAGATAGCATAGCTAGTGAGTCATCAAGTTGGCAAAGCTCGGATTTGAACTCAGTTGTCTCTGATCCTATAGTCTGAGCCCTTTGCCCAGCTCCACTGGAATCGGGAAGAGGGTGGGACTCTCAACTGAGGTCATCAAACATGTGTGACCAAGTTCTCGGAGCTTCTTACCAGATGCAAATGCAAAGCACAATCCCCAGCCTCTTCCAGCCACAGGAACCCGCCTCCGCCTCTACCCGCTCCAGCCTTGCATTAGTCAATAGTAATTGTCAACAGTATTGATAGTGGTGGAGGCTTTTGCTGAGGTCACAGTGATGCTGTGTGCAGCTGCCATCAATAATAACTTTTATGGGGTCCATTAAAGCCAATTTCTGCCCTTGAAGGTTAATGTCAGCAGCTTTTATGTCACTGCTTAATATCCAAAATAAATACAGAATTGACTGGGTAATGTAAACACAAATCTTCCTCTTCAGGGCCGCCACACAGAGCCGCCCCTCAGCCTCTCCCCCAAGTGGAGCCAGCAGGCTTGGGGGCAGTGAGGAGGAGCTGGCACCAGGCCAGGCACACAGCAAATGTTTTCTAGAAAGCAAAGGTTGCAATGTGAGCTCTATTTCCACCCACAGGGTCAGGTAGACACAGTGTCTCTGTTGTAGAGTCATTCTGTCATTTTGTCTATATACCAAGATCCTTGAGTGTGCCAGACATTCTAGAATGCAGGATCTAGATGAATATCGGGGGAGGTGGTGATATGAAAGCCTTGTGGCCCAATCTATAAGGGAGGGGTAGCAGGCAGTGTCACAGGGTGGACAGAACAGTGCTTCCAGAGTTAGTGAGGACACCTGGCCTTAAATACTGGCCATGCCGTGTCCCAGCTCTGAAACCTCCCTTCATAACAGTTTCCTAAAACAACACGCCAGAGGTTCCAAGGGCCCAGAGAGGGAGGAATGGGAGTTAGTGTACAATGGGTGCAGAGTTTCTGTTTGAGATAATGAAAATGTTCTGGAGATGAGCTAGTGGTGATGGTTATACAACATGTGAATGTGCTTAATGCCACTGAATTGTTCACTTAAAAATGGTTAAAAGGCCCTGGCAGATGTGCTCAGTGGTTAGTGTTGGCCCCATGCACTTAAGGGTCACATGTTTGATTCCCAGTCAAGGGAGGGCATGTACCTGAGTTGCAGGTTTGATCCCCAGTCCTGGTGGGGGCACATGTGGCAGGCAACCAATCGATGTTTCTCTCTCTCTCTCTCTCTCTCTCTCTCTCTCTCTCTCTCTCTCTCTCTCTCTTCTCCCCCCCCTAAAAGTCAGTGGAAAAAAGATCCTTGAGTGAGGATTAATAACAACAACAATGACATGACAAAAATGGTTAAAAGTTTATGTATGTTTTACCACAATAACAACAACAGAAAGATCAGTATTACATCTTTCTTACTTGAATTGTTGCCATGAGCTTGTACTTCATTTGTGAGGTGTCTGGTCTGGTTCTTAATCCATGCTAGCTATTAATATTAATATTAATATTAATTTTGCCCTGAGGGTACAGAGGCTCATTCCTTCATTCCACTCATGGTATGCACCTGGGCTCGAAGGCAAAGTAGGACTTCCCTGAGCATAAGAGAGGCATTCCCAGTAGAGGCGATCGCATAAGCCAGTGCTTGGAGGCATGAAGAGGCTAGGTGGGCCTGGGGAATAGTGAGGTTTCAATCTGTACTCTAATCCCAAAGGCAAATTGAGAGATTCACTTAGAAAAGAAACAATGAAACAGAATCACAGTTACCCCCAAATTATCAAGCAGCCTGGGTGTCAAAAGGGAAATTATTGGTTAACCTAATTAAGCAGCCACGTTGCTTATTCAGAGTCAGAAGATTAGGTGAGCATCTCCAAAGCACAGTGAGAGAGAAGCTCATTACCAAGTTAACTCAATTTCTATGCCCTCCGTGGCTCCATGCTCATGAGACTTGGTCTTAAAAGTCTGTGGGAAGATCTATCATGAATTCCCTAAGTGGCCGGAGTGCTGTAGCTACCCAGCCATTGTCCTTCATCTGGAATCAGGAGCCAGGCTCCCCAGCTGGGGTGGGATTGGACCCCCACACTGGACTACCTGGCAGCTTTGTGAGACGGCCCATACTCCCTCCGTGAAATGCATAGGTGCCAGCATTTTCAGGGAGTCAGACCCTCCCACCGGACAGTGTTATTCATATAATAAGGGTGGTAAGGCCCCAAGTTCTCAGCAGGCCTGGGAAAGGTCTAGTAGGTCAGAGCACTTAAGAATCTGAGAGCCAGAAGGGAGCTGGCTCTAGACACTGACTCTTAACCTTTTCCCATTTCCTAGCCAAGGAAACTGAGATCCAGAGAAATTAGGTGACATGCTGATGATTGCACAGCTAGTAAATGGCTGAGCCAGGGTTGAAGCCAGATCTGCCTCACTCCAGTGACCACTACACGCTACAGTTTTCTGTAGAAACTGATTTCTGATTTGTATTAGCTTAACACATACAATTTATATGATCTGAGAGGTGATTCTAGCTGTTTCCAGAACATATACTTTTATCGGTGTTAGAAAGTTCCAGAAAACAAACTGAATCCATAACCTGTGAGAGCTAATCAAGAGCTAGAGAGATCATACCAGGCCACTCTCAAATTGTGATGTGCTAGAGAAAACATGTTTAGAGTAGTGATCATAGAGGTTTAAGAGAAAAATTCCAGCCAGAGCTTATCTGAGAAGATTTCATGGAAAAGATGTTGGCCCTGGACGCTGAGGGCTAGGAAGGACTTTCACAGGTAAAGATGAGGAAGCCAGGAGATTCTGTGTGGCAAAGGCATGGAGGTGGACAAACTTAAGTTGTATTCCATGAGACTGGAACATCAGAGTATGAGTGGAGCTATGGGGGCAGGGTGTGCTGGGAGGGAAGGTTGGACAGTTTGGTGGGTTGTCTGTCTTTTACAACAATTTGCTGAGCACCCACCATGTGCCAGGTACTGTATTCAGTATTGGGGTTCCAGCATGATCAACACAGGCAAACCTGCCCACTCATCAGTGCGGAGTCTGATGATAAACAAATTTAACAACTCAATTATATAGAACATTTCAAGATGTTAAGTGTTATGGGAAGGAGTGAGGGGATGCCAGATGGGAGAGGGGTTGCAGTTCTAAATATGGTGGCAGGCGAAGGCTTTGCCGATAAGATGGCATTTGAGGCAGGTGAGGGGAGAGGGTGGGTCTGGACGAAAGTGACGCTGGCAGAAGGAAGGGCAGTTTCAGGACACTTGAGTCAGGAGTGTGTCTGGCTTGTTTGATAGCAGCAAGGGGGCCAGTGTGGATGGAGTAGGGGAGGAGGTCAAAGAGGCAATGTGAGTTAGGGGTTCGTGCAGGCCTTTGTCCAGGGAGCCAGGGGTGGGTTCTGAGCTGAGGGGTGACAGGGTCTGATTAACACGTGAACAGGATCAGACTGGAAGCAGTACTGAGCTCTCGTGGGCTATGTTGAAGTAGGATGCCACTGTAGTAAATCCAGGAGACAGGATGGGGCTCAGACTGGGGGGACATGGAGGCAGTGAGGAGGGGATCAGTACCTGCTAAAGGGAATGAGTTGCCTCCTCCCTATTAGCAGTGAGAAGACCTCAATGCTCCTAGGTTCTGTGATCAAAATGGGCTCCCAGGGAAGGGGGCACATCTGATTCTTCTCCTGGCCTCACAGCTTCTTGGAGAGTTCTACTTGCAGAGTTCTTTAGCCTTGGTCTGTCCCACGCCACAGTCCACATTCTCTCATAGTTCATGGCTTTGGTCATGACCCACACCCCTCACCTGTTCCTCATATCATGCTCTGTCCTGCTGCTGATCACCTTGGTTTCTTACCTTGCTGCCCAGCTTCCACTCCCAGCCTTGCAGTACCTCCAACATGAGACACTTGTCACCATCTTTGTTTGCTATGATCTTGGCTTCCTTTTGGCCATAATGCCAGTCCTCCCTTCTGCTCACTAGCTTCAAACTGCCTTGGTGAAGTTGGAACTGGGACTTCATAGCACCACCTCTGCTGGAGTTGCATGACTGGGGAGCCAGTATGTAACAGTCACTAGCATTGTTGTTCTTGTCATTCCTTGTAAGAGGACTTAAAGAAGCCCTGGCCTGGTTTAAATGTATCCCAGATCCACTCCCCACCGGTGAGCTCTATTGCTCCCCCTGGTGGACAAGTACATACTGGTACAAGAGCACCCTGCTTTTGTACTGGGAGGAGGAAAAGAGACAGGGCGATTCAAAGCTACACCAAATAAGGATAGATTGCATTCTTGAAACTAGGTTAGGACCTGCTGTGTGTGCACAGAGGTGCAGCAAACCCGTTTTGCTTTTAATTTTAGCCAACATGACTTTCAATTCCAGTGGAAGCAATGATGTGCACAATGTCAAACTTCCTACCAGAAGACATTTGCAAGGCACTTTTTTTCTGATCAGTGAGCTCAGCTTTATCCAGGGAGAGTGACTCCTGGGCCTCTTTCAACTTCATCTAACCCAGGATGACTTCGGGGAAGAACAGAATAACTGATGATGGAAAAATTGCTGTCTACCCTCACGAGCCCAATTCCAGTGCTGTGGGTGTGGAGTCTAGGGATGAATCTGATTCAATTTGGGCTCTCTTACCAGTTCCAGTGTGACCTGGAGCAAGTCACTTCCTCTCTGGGCATGAGTTTCCCCATCAGCCTAATGGGTTCATTAGGATTCTCAGGCAGCAAGATAACTCTGAAGGAGAATGGACTTTGGAGTCTAATTTAGAATCCCAGCCCAGTCATCCAGGAATTGGTTGATTTTGTGCAAATTATTGAGTCTCACTGAGCCTCGCTTTCTCCCTCTGCTGCTTGGGTTGGGATGCATGCCTGCCTCCTGAAATTGTAACGGGCATGAAAGGCAATTGCTCACAAAAAAGATCAAGAGTACATTTTCCAAACTGTGGGTCATAACTGATCCTGACATCAGTGCTGTGGCTCGGCACCATCATTTGAAATAGTAAATGGAATAAAGAGGAACAGAATTGAGTATATAGTCCATAGTACTACTTTGTGAATTTTTATTTTAATACACACAAGACCTATACTAGGTCACCATATACAATGTATTTCTTCTATATAATAACTAGAGACCCAGTGCATGAAATTTGTGCCCTGGGGGGGGGGGGGTTGGAGGTCCCTCAGCCTGGCCTGTGCCCTCTCAGTGCAGGAGTCCTTGGGGATGTCCAATTGATGGATTAGGCCCATTCCAGGAAGCTGGCCTATGGCATCAGTCGGACATCCTTAGTGCTGCCGCAGAGGAGGGAGAGGCTCCTGCCACCACCACTGTGCTTGCCAGCCATAAGCCCGGCTTCTGGCTGAGCGATGCTCCTTCTGTGGGAGTGCACTGACCACCAGGGGGTAGCTCTTACATTGAACATCTGCCCCCTGGTAGTCAGTGTGCATCACAGTGACCGGTAGTTCCACTGTTTGGTTGATTTGCATATTAGCCTTTTATTATATAGGACTAGAGGCCTGGTGCACGAAATTCATATACAGGGGATAGGGGGTGTGTGTCGGGGGGGTGTCCCTCAGCTCAGCCTGCAAAGACACCAGTATCCTTCACCTCAGCCTCTAGCCAGAGGTTCTTCTCCTCCTTCCACACAGACTCTGGGGAGATGCTTGTCCTGGGGCCTCCTCAGGGCCCTGGCACATGATGTCAGTACTCGGGGGCTTGGGCTTTCAGGTCTGGCTTCCCTGCCTGGCCTAGTGCACATTTGCTACCATGGGAACGGTGCCTCAGGAATCGCCCCCTTGGAACATACTACTTGGGAGTGTGTTAAGGAGGGGCAGCTTCAGTGGCAGTAATTTGATGCCTGTAGTGTGCCCGCGGGAAACGCCCCTGCTGTGGGCCATGCTGGTCGCATCTGGACTACAGGCAGGGGACTGCAACTGGAGACTGCAAGTGGAGGAGCCAAGCACCCATAGGGCTCCATCAGTATCAGGAACTGGAAAGACCCATTTTTCTGGTTCTTCCCCTTCCTCCCGACAGCCAGCCCTTTCCCTTTCTCCACACCAGGCCAGTGAGCTAGGGGCATGGCGTGGACACTGTGCTCATGACCCCTTTGCCTCTTTCAGCACCCACACAGCTGAGCCTGCCGGCCGGGTGTGCGATGCGGATGCTGTGCTCACAGCTCCAGCCGGCCAGTTCTCTCAGTGGCTGCAGCCATCTTGGTTGGGGTTTATTTGCATAATTTGCTCCTGATTGGCTTGTGGGCGTGACTTGTAGGTGTAGCGAAAGTACGGTCAATTTTCATATTACTCTTTTATTAGATAGGGCTACAGGCCCAGTGCACAAAATTCATGCATGGGAGGCTCAGGGGTGTCCCTCTGCCCAGCCTGCACCCTCTCCAATCTGGGACACCTCGAGGGATGTCTGAGTGCCCATTTACCTGGTAGGATCGGGACTAAATGGGCAGTCAGACATCCTTCTCACTATCTAGGACTGCTAGCTCCAAACTGCTAGCCTGCCCACCTCCCTGATTGCCCCTAACTGCTTCTGCCTGCCAGCCTGATCACCGCCTAACCACTACCCTGCCAGCCTAATTAATGTCTAACTGCTTCCCTGCCAGCCTGTTTGCCCCCAACTTCCCTCCTCTGCCAGCCTGGTCACCCCTAATTTCCCTCCCCTACAGGCTTGATCACCCCCAACTTCCCTTTCTTGCAGGCCTAGTCCCTCCTAACTATCCTCCCCTGCTGGCCTGATGGCCCACAACTGCCCTCTTGCAAGCCTAGAACCTCCCACTGTCCTGCCCTGCTGGCCATCTTGTGGTGGCCATCTTGTGTCCACATGGGGGCAGGATCTTTGACCACATGGGGCAGCCCTCTTGTGTGTCGGAGTGATGGCCATTCTTTGTATTACTCTCTTATTAGGTAGGATAGAGGCCTGGTACATGGGTGGGAACCGGCTGGTTTGCCCTGAAGAGTGTTCCGGACCAAGGTGGGGGTTCCCTTGGGGCATGGGTCAGCCTGGGCAAGGGGCATAAGGTGGTTTGCAAGCCGACCATGCCCCCAGTGAACCAAGCGGAGGCACTGGGATCTGAGATTAATTTATGTTCTACAATTGAAACTTTGTAACCTGGAGCAGAGCCAAGCCTCCTGCTCTCTCCATAGCAATAGCCATTTCTGTTTGAAACTTTATAGCCTGGAGTGGAGGCCTAGGTGGTAGGGCTGCAGAAGCTATGCTTCCTCCATCGCCCTGGCAACCCTAGCCTCTTCTCTCTCCAGCTCCATGGCTGCCACTGTTTCTGTTAATTGTGTATCTTTTGTAATTTAAATGTTGTAGCATTGGGTAGAGGCCTAGGCTGGCAAGGGCAGGCAGAAAGCTTGGCTTCCTCCATTGCTGGGGAAACCCAAGCCTCCCTCCTGCTCTCAGTGGTGGCAGCCATCTTGGTTGGGGTTTATTTGCATATTTTGCTCCTGATTGGCTGATGGGTGTGGCTATTGACATAGCTTGTTTGGAAGTACAGTCAATTTGCATATTACTCTTTTATTAGATAGGATTTTTTTTTTATTGAATTCAGAGAGAAAGAGAGAGGAAAAGAGATATAGAAACATCAATGATGAGAGAAAATCATCAATTGGTTGCCTCCTGCACACCCCTTACTGGTACTGACCCTGCAACCTGGGCATGTGCCCTGACTGGGAATCAAGCTATGACCTCCTGGTTCAAAGTTTGATACTCAACTGCTGAGCCACACCATCTAGGCTCAATGTATTTCTTATTGTGCAGTTCAATTTTAAAAAAAAATTTAAAGATGGTACCTGGCATATAGCAGGACCTTGTGAATGTTAATGTTTTTCCTTCAAGAGCCCATCAGCTTAACCATTCTATGATTCATAATGTTACCATCTTATTCAAAACTATTGACATAGTATTTTTAGGACCCCTTACTGTGAATGAATTTGTATATGAGCAGGGCCTCATGATTCAGTTGAAAGAAGCTGAGCTCTGGATCATATGAACTTGGCCAAGGTCACAGGGCTTGTATAATGACAAACTGAAATTCCTGGCCATTTCTCTCCCTCTTACCACCCAGTTCCTCCTATATAAATGGCCATTGTGACTGATAAGCCTTAGGTTAGTTATGAACTGTATGGACAGCAGGAAAAGCACCCCCAAACAGGAGGAGCTGACCTGGAAGGATACAGAGGCTGGAAGAGTTATCATCTCAGTTCACATAACCTGAATCTCTCCACTTAGCTGCTAAGGCAATTGGAGAGGAATCCAGGGCAAATGTACTGAACCTCACCTGCAACTAGGATGTCCCCCAATCTGTGGGTCCTTATCACAAATTTAATTTCGCACTCATCATCCCAAACAGATTAACCACAGTATGGAAATGACTCTCTTTCCTCTGACTTCGGGCCCCTCTGGGAAAATCACGCATAGCTCAGTGTGAGGAAGGGCTGCTGGGAGCTCATATGGATGTGACACAGGAAGCGTAGTGCGAGGAGGGTGCCAGTGATCACCCACAGGCTCTCTGGAACCAGTGCAAACCCCACAAAGTACCTCTTTCCAGAAGAGGCCTCAGAGGAGACTAGACCCTCCCCAAACTCTCCCCAAAATGACAGGCCCAGCTCCTCTGATGGTGGGAAGCAGAGATGGAAGAGAAGAACATTAAACTAGTGGTCAGAAGCCTCAGACCTGACTCCTAGCTGTGTGGACTGTGTAGGAAATCCAAGAGGTTTGTTATGTCTAGGACTGTGGAGATGAAGAGGAGATGAGGCCAGAGAGGAAAGCTAGGCTTTGTCATGGCCAAGGGCAATTTTGACCTGCTGATTCAAGTGTTTGGCCTTTCCCTGAAGGTCATAAGGATCCACAGAAAAGTTTTAAGCAGGGAGAGGTGAGAGGGGGACAATTCCTTTCCTGATTCAGCTGAGGACATCCATCGCTAAGAGTTTACTTTTCCCTTTGTATGGATGATGAAACTGCCCCCACCCCACTATGTGTCCCTCCTTAAATTCCTATGTTGAAGCTCCAACCCCTGGTGTGATGGAGGTGATTGGGAATGGGGCCTTCGGGAGATGGTTAGGGTGGGTCTCAGGATGGAATTGGTGCCTTTATAGGAAGAGGAAGGGAGAGAGAAATCTCTCTGGCCGCCAGAAGGAGAGCTCCCAGGACAGCCATGCTGGCACCCTCCAAAGCTGTGAGAAGATGAGTTTTTGTTGCCTACACCACTCAGCCTGTGCATTTTGTTATGGCAGCCCACGCTAAGGCCCCAGGAACGTAGGTGACTTTCCAGTCAGGAAGTCAACACTGATACCTAACAGGGCCATTGCAGTCCAAAACTCTTTTCTGAAGCCAAACTGTCTCACGGAGACAGGAATGCAACAGTGTTAGAGTGAATGAACAACAATGCTTTCATGGATTACAAAGGTGTCAATATGCCAGACTTTCCCCTCAAAAACAAACAAACAAACAAAACTAATAACTCACAACCTATATAATAAAACCCTATTATGCAAATGGACCTAACAGCAGAATGGCAGGCAGAACGGCCAGTCACTATGACATGCACTGACCACCAGGGGGCAGACGCTCAACAAAGAAGCTGCCCCTGGTGGTCAGTGCACTCCCACAGGGGGAGCACCCCTCAGCCAGAAGCAGGCTCACAGCTGGCAAGCATGGTGGTGGTGGTGGTGGTGGTGGTGGTGGGAGCCTCTCCTGCCTCCACTGCAGGCGGGCAGTAAGGAGCAAGGTATCCCAGACTGCAAGAGCCCAGACTGCCAAAGGGATGTCTGACTGCTGGCTATCCCCCAAAGGGTCCCAGACTGTGAGAGGGCACAGACCAGGCTGAGGGACCACCCCCCCCCCACCTCATTCCCCCACCCACCCTTTACCCCCCCTTCCCCCCTCCCCCTAGTACACAAATTCTGTGCACCAGGCCTCTAGTTTATTTATAAGCACAGATTCTGGTGCCAGACTATCTAGGCTCAAACCCCACCTTTCCCACTTATTAGCTGTGTTGCTTTGTATTACATATGGAATTTTTTTTAATGTCCAGGCCTCTATTCCCTAACCCCTAAGATGGGGGCTGATTACTGTCTACCTCATAGTGTGGTTATAAGGATTAAGTGAAGTCAGAAGTTAAAGCACTTAGAATGGTACCTGGCACATAGGATTGCTATTCAAGCATATGCTGCTGCTATTGTTATCATTCATGGTACAGTGCCTAGTGATTTACTAGTACAAGGCATTTTCACATCTCATTTGTTTGGAACAAACTTTGGGGTAGACATCAGTAGTCATAGTATAGAGGTGCTCTGAGATCACACAGCTGGCAGCGTGGGAGGCAGGATGCAACCTCCAGTCCCTCTGACCCCGCCCATATGCATAGCTATCCTTCCTCCCTCTGGCAGCCTGCAGCCTGGTCTTTCTGCCAGAGAGGACTCCCCCGGCTATCAGGGCCGAGTGTGAGAACTCCATCATGCCTGCTCTGCCTCAGTCTGAAGGATCTCAGCCTCAGCTGTCTGTTCAGGAGGAAACTTCCCTTCAAATGAAGAGTTAAACCCTTTGTGGTAGGAACACTGGAGAGCACTTTTCTTTCCAGGCCGCTCAGCAGCCTGTCTCTTAAAGGAGTTCACTGAGCTCTGCTTTGTAGGACCTTAACCACAAAACAAATTGCTTCCCTCAATGTGCCTCTGAGAAGGGAACAATCAGATGCAACAAAGGGGGTTCAAAGTGCGGTGTAAACCAAGGGAAATTGCTTGCTGTTCCAGCTTCTTCGAAGGATAGGAAGAGAGAGGAGCCATCCTGGGTGTGGGTGTGATGTGGGCTGTGAAAATGTAGGGAAGGGAACCAAATGGGCTCAGTCAGAAGTTAGCACATTCAAAGTGAGACACCTGGGCCTCTCTGTCCCACTCTGAGGCCAAAAGGGAGAAACTGCTGAAACACAAAGGATTTATTTACCCTTCTTTCCACCTGCATTCACAACTTTCAATAATCTAGTTCAGCTCTGGAGTTAGTAGTGCTCAGAGATGCATTTTATTGGGGGGAAATAGTGTGCCATTCCCCTCCCCCAGCTAAATTTAAAAAGTTCTTTAAGAGTCTACTCTGGGATGGGGCTACTGTTATTCACATTTAGGGAGTGTGTAAATAGCTCACAACTTTTTAGAAATTATCACATCAGCTCTCCTGGGCCAGAGCACCTGAGCTCATACCCTGACTTTGAATGGATTTTTGCACTGGAGACTGTGTTGGGGTGTTTAAGGCTCAGGGCTCAGCATATAGTGGGACTCAGGGATAAGATTTATCATTAGAGCAAAAGATGCAGAGCTAATCAGCAGAGGGGAGGATGCAGAAGGTGAGTTCAGAGGAAACCAGGCACCAGTTCCCACAGTTCTCTCTTGCAGTCACACGGGATGCCCCGCTTCCTCCAGCTGAGTCATAATGCAAAGTACTGTCTGCCAGGGAAGCTCAAAGGAGACCCCCAGGCCCAAGGTTTCTTCCCGGGGCCTGGTCCCAGTGGTACCTCTGCCTAACAGGTCCCCAAAGCCTAGACTCTCAGAAGGAAAGCCAGTAGTCAGCACAAACCTCATAATTTGCACACAGTCCAGGCACAGGGAGCCACTCTTAGGGAAAGTTTTGTCAGATAAGGAACTTTCCCAGCAAGTTCCCAGCTGTCAACCTTCCTAAGGTGGCATCTCAGGCCCACTATGTTGGCTTTTTCCTGCAGGAGCCTCTTGTACTGTCCTCCTGTTTGACCAGTGAGCACCCCTAGCAGGCCACCCAGTGGACACCTCTCAGCGACATAGTCTTTTCTTGTCTGTCTTTCATGTGGTAACCTTTATAAAGTGATGATAAACTTCACCTGTAAAAAATGACTTGCTAAGCTCACCAATTAGTGTCGCTAATAAAGGAGAGAAGATGAACCAATGACTCTGAGGACGAAAAGGAAAGGCATTTTCAGCGATCTCACAGTGGTGCCATGCTTCTGGTCTACGGTGGTATTAATGAATTGGGAGTGGGTTGCCCCCAACTAAGTGACTGAACAGGTGCTGTGGACATTCAGCAATGCTAGGTTGCGGGAATGTCAGCTGAGGCAGGCGTGGGCTCCAGCCCCCGGACTCATAGTGTAAAGCAGGCAGACACAGCCTGCTAGTGGTAGGAGAGTGCTGTGAACGACCCTGGGTGGCCATGATGCCCATCCAGGGAGCGCTGGGTGGACCACAGGAAGAAGAGTGTCTGCCACCAAGGCCTCTCACTCCTGCCAATCCTGGAACATGATTTTCAGGATTCCCAATGGCAAAAGAGGAGGAGGTGGGACCAGTATGCCCATTGATACAGAAAGTAACATATGGGAGAGAGTGTAACTGGTGGAAAAGTCCCAGACCCCCTGCACCCTAAGTCAGCCTCTCTGCTAAGCAGGGTAACAGCAGGATCCCTTAATGCCCTCCCGGCAGAGACCACCAGGAGCTTACTTGGAGCTGAACAAAGGTGGTCCATTGGCTGTTTCCAGTGAGGCTGGGGAATGCACACCATGTCTTAGCAAAGAGGGTTAGGAAAGATATCAGGATGCTGCCTGTGTTAGGTGATTTGGGGATAGGTTCAGGGAAGTGGAGCTTTGTCTTGGATTTGACACCGTCCGGAACCTGGGGTTATTCTGTGCCTGGGTGTCTTAATAATTTTTATGAAGAAGGCAGAGAGAATGAAGTGAGGTGAAAGTTGTAATTGAAAAAGCAGCAGCAACCACTCCTATTAGCCAGGATAAGAGGATGGCGGTCACTTTGTGGTTTGGACAGTGTTCTCGTTATTTTCTAAGTTCGGACATGATTGCCGTGGGGCCTTGCCTTTGTCTTCATCTGTTGTGGCCACAGAGGTGCCGTTATGTGAAATGGCTTGTATTCCACAGGAGAAACCCCTGCCTGGCTGTGAGTGCCTGGCCCGTCCCCAAGCCAAGGACAAAGGAACAGACTCTGGTCCTGGTGACAGCTGGCTCCAGGGCCTCCGCAAGCTGTCCTGAGAAAATAACAATGAAAATGACTTATTTAATAATGAGTAGTATTGTGATAATTAAGTACTATTAAGTAGTTAACTTTTTAAATAACATACACTCAATAAATAATAAAAGTTATTGACGATCCTATATAATAAAAGAGAAACATGTAAATTTGACCATACCTTTGCTCCTGATTGGCTTGCTACCAGACAATCAGGAGCAGGGGCGGAGCCAAGTGGCATGGGGTGGAAATGAAATGGCAGTGGCAGCAAGCCCAGCCCCTGGGTGCTATGAGGGGAAGTGGTGGTGAGTGCCCAGCCCCTGGGGCCGGGTGGTCGCAGGCAGCTGGGGCTGAGCTAAGTAGGGTGATGGCTGGGTGCCCAAGGCCTAAAGCCTGTGGCGAGGCTGGGGGTGAGCCATCAGTTGGACATCCCCTGAAGGCTCCCAGTATGTAGGAAGCAGGTTGGGTTGAGGGACCACCCACCCCCAGTGCATGAATTTTGTGCACCGGGCCCCTAGTTTGTTATAAGTCAGATACCCTATAAGCTTCTTTCAGTGCATAATATCATTTCATCCTCTTAATATCTCTTCAAGATTAGTATTTTGATTTTTTCCAGGTGAGGAGATAAAAACTCAGGTTAAGTGATCTCCCTACAGCCACTTACCTATTAAGGGGTGGAGGGCTGAATTCACACAGACCTGCCTGACTCCGTAAACTGTGCTCTTCCCACCACTCCTCTAGCCTCTTGGACATGTAGGTACATATGGTCACTAAAGAGAGGGCTGGTCGAGCTGTGGTTGAGACTGATATTAGTTCAAAGAGCATGGCAGCTGAGACAAATCCAAAGCGTGTTTTGGGGTCCATCAAAATATCCTGGTCCCCAGAAGCCCAGGCCTTGGCAGGGTGTGTGGATCCTGGGAGCTGCTGATGTAGCTCCAGCACAATGAGCACACGCTTGCATCCCCCGGAGGGAGAGTGAGCTGGGTCTGTTTATGTTCCTGCACAATTGGCTAATTAATGCGAAAAAGAGCTGCCCACTATCGATTAACTCAGCCTTCCACCACGAGGACCTCTTAGTGAAACTCAATATCTATAACTCCAAAGCTGGGGTGAGTTTCTTAGGTAGCAGAGATGGTTAATTTTGCCATTACCTTCCGAGATTCAGTAGGTTTAATGGGTTGGGTGAGGAGGGGGATGAGGGGGTAAATTTTAAGACCTGTTTAAATTGGTCCCTTGGCTAGAGTCATTATTTTTCTTTCCATGGTCCAATTTGTACTTATCTAGAAAGGTTTTTGGAGATCTATGTAGCTCTAGGCAAGACTGTGGTTTGTTTATTTATCTTTCTCAGTATAATCAGGACCTGGCACATGAATTTCTGCAAATACGTATCATTGAGAGTGGGTGTTCACTGCATCCTGATGAATGAACATGCCCATTCGTGCTCATTCATGAGGCTCAGAGAGAGTGAGCAGGAGAATGGAACTAATACTCTTTACTACTTACTGGATGCTGTGTGCGCCTCCTAGGGCTACTGTAACAAAGTATTTTTCAAAACGTGGGTGCCCTAAAAATAACAGCAATTTGTTTCCCAGTTCTAGAAGCTACCCATCCAAAATCAAGGGTTTGCTGGGGCCATGTTCCCTCTGAAACCTGTGGGAGAACCCTTCCCTTTTCCTAGTCTCTGGTGAGTTGCTGGCAGTCATTGGCACTCCTTGGCTTGTAGCTGCATCATTCTGATCTCTGCCCTCATTGTCACGTTGTGTTGTCCCTCTATGTCCCTGTCTGCATGTGGGTGTTTTCTTGTAAGGATACCAGTCCTACTGATTTAGGGGACCATCCTATTCCAGTTTGACCTCATTTTGACTAATGACTTCTATAATGACCCTATTTCCAATTAAGGTCGCATTCTGAGGTGCTGGGAGTGAGGACTTATTTTTGTCTGTTTGGACTGCTATAACAAACGTCTTACAGGCCAGTGCTGTAAACAACATTTTTTTTCTCACAGTTCTGGAGGCTGGACATCCAAGATCAAGGTGCTAGTAGAGTTGGTGTCTGGTGAGGGCCGCCCCTGCTTTTTCTCACTTTGTCCTCAATGGCAGACAGTGACAGAGCTCTCCAGGTCTCTTTTAGGAGGGCACTACCTCATTCGTGAAGGTGCCGCACTCAAGGCCTACTTACCTCCCAAATGCCTCACCTCCTAATACCGTCACCATGAGGATGAGGGTTTCGACATATGAATTTGAGGGCCACACATTCAGTCGGTAGCAGACTCCAACATCTGTTTTTTGGTTGAAGTCAATTCAATCTGCCACAGATGCCTATTCCTCTCCAGCCACCATCCCCGGCACTTGCCCCACTTCTCCATAAGTGAGGAAGGTGAGTTTGCAGCTTCTTAGCACCCTAGGAACTTCAAACAGGAGAACCCTTTTTAGTCGGAATAACAGGGTAGTTGTGACTCTCCATGCTGGACTGCAGGGTCCTGGGTCCTGACTGCGGCCTCCCCTTCCTCTCCCACCTCACAGCCCAGCAGGCTGGCTCAGGGCACCCAACCTGAGCACTCGTCTAAGTGAGCGAGCCCCTTCCTGGAAAATGTGGATTCACAGAGAAGATTCCTGCCTGAGACAGTGTGGGTGGCTCTGTGGCCTTGCCTATATCAGCAGGGGTGTGAGGGTGTGGGGGTGTGGATGTGTAAGTGCAGGGCTAAGTGCTGATTGGAGTGTGTTGGGGTTTCAGAAGCCTATGCATGTATGATTCGAGTGTAAAATATACTTGGCAGTATATGAGCTCGACTGTAAGACTTGCTAGAGTCATTATGCTAGAGGAGAGTATACACGTGATGGGGTGCAGGGAGCACACAAGTGCATGTTTTGACTGTACATGAGGATGTTTGTGTGCATCTGTGCATGAGTGAGAGTGGACAGGGATTTCTGCCAAATACCTGTTGTGTTTTAAATATATTTTTATTGATTTCAGAGAGGACGGAGAGAGAGATAGAAACATCAGATGAGAGAGAATTACTGATCTGCTGCCTCTGCACAACCCGTACTGGGGATCAAGCCTGCAACCCAGGCAGGTGCCTTGACCAGAATCAAACCCAGGACCCTTCAGTCCATAGGCTGACACTCTATCTACTGAAAAACACCAGCTAGGGCTGCCTGTTGTGTTTTAGACTCAGGCAACAGGCAAAGGTGAAATCTTTCCTTCCATTAAGATGAGGAAGAAAGGCTTTGGGGGCCTTTTTTTAACTTAAAAAAAAAAAAGAAAGAGGCATCATCCAGTTAGTGTTTGTTAATTAGGAACAGGTCCCAGGGAAGCCGCTTCTGCGGCAGCACCAATAAATCACTCACTAACTGTCCATGGCTGCCTGCCTCCTCGTCTGACTTCTCTGCAGCTGGAGCTCCATTGGCAGCCAGGCCAGGGCCGACCCACTGTACATGTATCCATATGCGGGGCTGCCTCTCTCCCAGAACCCTCCTCCTAAGGGCATCCCCAGGATGCACTAGGCAGAACAGATACTGAGCCCATACTCACTGATTCATGGACTCAAGTCCAAGTTTCTGTGCACAAGACCACCTCCCACCCCATCCCTCAGACCTCGCTGACCTCACCTCTCACCATTCTTCATTGATTCAGGTTTTAAATCAAGTATTTCCTAATCATAGTCTCTGCCACAGTCTAGTACATGCCTGAGAAAGCATTACCATGCATCTACATGTAGAGGTGAGCATGAAGCGGGTACTCAGGAAATAAATTCTTGCTTAAGCAGCCAACTTTCTCAGGAAAGTAATATCCACCAGCAATGTTTTATAGTATTGAATTCCGCTAAAGCCACCATAGACTTTCCCATGGAAGGCGAGAAAGGGAGTAACTCCCTAATGAATGCTTGGCGGAGTGTTTTGGTATTTTTGTTTGTTTGTTTGTTTGTTTGGTGAGGAGGGATATAAACATGTTCTAGACTAGATAAGAATGTTTTTACAACATCATGAATATATAAAATAAATACCACTGAATTGTACACTTTGAAAGGGTTAGCATAGCAAATTTATGTTACGTATATTTTTCCATAATAAAAAAGTACTTAAAAAAATAAAAACCAACCTAGAGCCCCTTATTCCTCCATTCCTTCAGCACAGTTACGGAGTGCATCTGTAGAATCAGGCCTCCAGGATACAAATGTGTCTGGGATTAGGGATTGCTGACAGACATGGCGCAGATAGATGTTTCCTGTTTGGACACAGTAATCTGTGTAATCCTCAAAACACTGGCAGGTTGCTATTTTTTGCTCCTACTCTATATAGGAGCAAACTAAGAATCACAGAAGCAGGAGACTTGCCCAAAGTCACAGAACTAAGTGGTGGATGAGGATGTGGATCCGAGTCCATCTCCTCAAGACCATCCTGCCTCCATGTGCTTCCTCTGAGCTTCAGGCCTGGTGCTCACCAGCTACTTTAAGAATAGCCTAGCTAGAGTCTAAAACCGTGTGGATGGCAAAGGCAACATAGTCAAGGACAATGCCTCCCCTGCCTCCTTTGTTGGAGGGCCCTACCTTCTCTCCTCCCAAGGCGCCAGACATCCAGCCCCCGCCCTATCCCATCCTCAGCACTGCCAGCACACTGAGCGCCCTAATCTGATTAGCTAGATGCTCCCTGCTGGACGCTTGTAGCAGCGCCCTGACCTTCTTGCTAAGCAGTAATTTCAGGAACCTGTGACTTTGGAATGACATTCTTTATGCTGGTGTTTATTTTTGAAAGTATATAAAATCAATTCAAGCCTCACAGCCTCTGCTTTTTGTGCATAACTAAAATGTGTTGAAATATTTAAGGATGATTACTCAGTATTTTCCCCTTGTGTAAAAAGGTATTTGGTCTACTGAGGCCATTTTTTAACCCAGTGGGGAGTGTTAGAATGAGAAGCCTTTGGTTCAGGGAATTTATCAATCCCCATATTTGGGGTCAAGTCCAGATGTAACCCTGCAAGCATCAAGTTCAAAGACAGAGTATGGATTGGTAGAAAACTGGCAAAAATATGTCAACTGTGTCCTTCCTCCAAACACTGAGGCGTAAGCCAGGACCTGCATATTGTTCTGGTTAGTATCAGATACTCCAGAGAGTGGAATCAGAAGGTTCAATCCTGCCTCTGGGGCCAATGGTCATAGGAAGAGCATCCCACTCATGTTGGGGAAAGAGAGGAGTGGGGTGCTTATTATAGACTCTTTCTTTGGCTCCAGATCTCATGTTCTTTTTTTCTAAGCTTCTCTGTTCATTCATTCATTCATTCATTCATTCTTAAAATGTGTATGGAGAATCTAATATTTCCAGGCCCTATTTTAGTGATTATCGATAGAAATAAGAATTATAGTAGTCAGTATAGGTTAATGTATTTTGCACTAACAAACAACCCTAATACCTCAGTGGCTTAACAGAGTTTCTCATGCTATGCACTTAACATGCTTCATGTGAAATTGGAGTAACTGTGTGGATGCAGTGAGGAAATGTTGCAGTGTATCTGAGGAAAAAGATAATATAAGCAGAGTATGAGACAAGTACCCCCAGAGGGCTGGTACTTTTTCATCTGTCCAGGCACCCAAGTGCTTAGAAAATGTTTCTTAACCAAGTGAATGAATTAACTGCAAACTATTCAAAAATGGTTGGGTCCTTGTCAAAACAGAACAGTACTTCCATTTTCAAAATGCTTTTAATAAATTATAACTCACCAAATTAAAATAAACGTTTGTTTTAACTTCCACTAAGCAAATCTCTGGAGGATTTGACACCTTTTCATCTTCAAAGTGCTTCAAAACAAGCACTAGCTTCCCCCCAGGCCCCTCTTTGGAAGCTGTGCACTGTAAACAGATATAGAAATGTATTAACATTCAGAAGCGAAGATGCCTCAGGCCAGGTTTAAAGAGAAGCTTCTCTAGGAAAAGCAAACTGCTTCTTTGATTTGTGTGTGTGTGTGTGTGTGTGTGTGTGTGTGTGTGTGTGTGTGTGCCGTCATTGTGCCAAGTGTTGGGTTAAGGGCTTTCACTATCTCTTACCTTTTTTTCTCAATGTTCCCGTGAAGTAGTTACTCTCATTTTGACTTTAGAGATAAGAAATGTGGCCCAAGAGATAGTGATTTTCCCAAAGACACAAAGCCAGTAAGAGGGCAAACCAAGAACCATCTTTTAGGTTCTTCTAACTCCAGAACCACTGACCTTTCCTTTGTCATCATTGTTTCTCAACTTCTGCTTGCATATTAGCTCTGTTTGGCACATACAGGTGTAAATTCTGGGGCTCCTTCCCAGACTTACCAGATGACACTTTGGAGAGAGGTGTTTGGGTGTCTGGATTTTATTTTTTTAAATATGTTTTTATTGATGTGGGGGTTTTTTGTTTTTTGCTTTTGTTTTTGTTTTTTGTTTGTTTTTTGTTGTTTTTTTTGTTTGTTTGTTTGTTTTTGTTTGTTTGTGTTTTTTTTTTTTTTAGAGAGAGAGAGAGAGGAAAGGAGAGGTAGAAACATCCATGAGAGCGAAACATCGATCAGCTGCCTCCTGCACGCCCCCTACAGGGGATCAAGCCTGCAGCCTGGACATGTTCTCTGACTGGGAATCGCACTAGTGGCCTCTTGGTGCATGGAGCAACACTCTATCCACTGAGCAACACTGACCAGGCAGCATCTGCATTTTAAATAAACTTCTCAGGTGCTTCTTATCACACTGAGATTTGGTAACCTACACTTTATATTCTAATGGGTTCTGAAACAGAGAGAGTTTTGTCTAAAGGGCTAAGAGTGAAAATAAAGGAGGAGTAACTAGGCCTTGAACATTGTGTGCCTTCCCCCGAATGGGGTAGATTTGACCTTCTGTACACTAAATATGGCAGCATCTTCCCCCCTCCCTGCCTGTCCAGGCTGTGCTGGCAGAGACAGAAAGCTTCCTCTATTCCCCTGCTTTTCATGGCAAGCTTGGGCGATGTTTTCTCTCCACTCCATATGGATTTTGCAATTAACTCACTAGAAAAGTAAATCACAGGGTGCCTGGAATAATAAGTGCACTGAACACCCGGCCTCAGCCAAGCTGACTGGGACTGCATCCAGAGTGTGGCTAAGGTTGCTGGGCTAGTGCAGGGAGGAGGCAGGAGGCCAGAGGCTGGCAGCTCCTGGATGCTGGACAAAGACAATAGATGAAGAAGAAGAGAAGACTACTGGTTGAGATTGAGCACCTTCTGTATATGTTTAGCATAATGCTCAGTCTTTTGCATTCTTTATATCACCAACTCCATACAACTCTTTTTGGTCAGTATCATTGTTCCCATTTTACAGGAAAAGATTATGAAGACTCAGAAAGACAAAGTCACTTCCCAACTTGCAGCTTCTCCAGGAAGCCTTACTTCCTCCTCATTTTATGTCATCTCTAGAGTAGAAAGAACTTCTTGCAAGCAGACAACCTAAGGGCAGTTTGGGTCCAATGAGAAATGATCTGAGGAACCTGACACTTCATCTCGGAAAAGGGATGGTTACTGTTACCTAGGTGTCAGGGCTATTGTGAGTACTGACTGAAGTTCATCTCTTTTGTTGTCTTTGTTAATCCTCACCCAAGGATATATTTTCCATTGATTTTTAGAGAGAGTAGAAGGAAGGGTAGAGGGAAAAGAGAGAGAGACAGAGAAACATTGATGTGAGAAAGACACATAGATTGGTTACCTCCCACACATTCCCGGCTGGGGATTGAATCTGCAGCCGAGGTACCTCCCCTTGACCTGATATCAAACCCGTGGTCCTTTGGTACACAGGCTGTTGCTCTAGCCACTTGGCAACACCAGCCAGGGCCTGATTCTGATCTCTTATGTGGGAGCACTCCAGACACTGTCTGCCACAGAAGTAGGCACTTGAAATTATTCCCCTGTTACCTCCACATTACTCTCTTAAACCATTTCCTGTCATGGAATGGATGATGCTTCTTTCAAAGGTGAAACATCACTAGTTACACCAGAAACCTGGAGGCATTCCCACTAGCTCAGGGAATAGAGTTTATGTAAGGGTTAGACGTGGAATGATAGAGCAGCTGGCAGGGAAATCTAGAGCAGGTGCCAAACCGGCCTGGTTTGGACTGGACTTTGGATGGACCAGAGCTAGTTGGGGGTCCTGAGGTCAAGGCTGAACCTCATAAGTCCTTACCTGATTTCCTTGCCTTCTAAGGGGCTCTATATGTTTTGGCTTCTTGCTTCCTGTTGGGCCATTTCCTGCCTCTGGTTTCATTTCCTGGGAGAAAGAATCTAATTGGCTGATCCCATCTTCATATATCAAGCCATAGGCCAAAGCTAAGTGGGTGGAGCCAGGCAGGGCAGAGTCATGTAATATACAACTTGGCTGTAGAGACCACCATCTGCAGAAGTGGTGGGCATGCTGCCTGCCTCTGAAGAGGCCATGGGTGGGCAGGCACAAGATCATCCCTTTGCCCCTGGTGACCTTGTCTAAACTTTCCACTCCAGAAGAAAGATTTTGTCTTCTCCACCCTTCTGTCCTCTCACACTGGGCCTGCATTCAGTCCTCAGGAAAGGCTTACAGGTTAGCAGGAAGAAGGGAGGGAGTAAAGATGAATAGAGGTTCTACTTCCTCTACCTGGCTGTGGGCTCTCTACAGAAATGGCTTCACTGAAAACATGCATACCACCCGTGAAGGGGTCCTGCCCTCTGCTGGTAAATAGAGTTCTTTTCTGCGAAGGAGCTCTGTCAGGGACCCAACATACTTATCCCTGTGACGTCCACCTCCGAATGTGTATCTTTTGCAAGACAAAGAATGTTTTTTCTCTTCTTGCCTCTGGAGCCTAAAAATCAAGCTGGCTTCTTTTTGTTTCTCACAGCTTCCTGAGTGATGATTCTGAACTCTGAGCCAACAGCTCTGTTGGTATATGGAAACAGAGGGCTGAGGTTCGCCCTCTGTTCGGTGGCATTCACTCTGCTGTCCTCACAGCTTCAAAACCCTGTGGGGGCTGTGAGGCAAGTGGGCATGACTCAGCAAAGCACCAGGAACAGACACTAGGAATCAGGAGAACACTTTGGCTCTTGCTAGGTTTGATGGTTGTTTCTTTGCCTGGCTAGAAAATAGAGCAAAGAGGGCAGGACTGAAAAAGCAGGTACAACTTTGTAAGCTAGACTCAAGAAGGAATAGGGGCACCGTTTCCTCTGGAGCTGCACTCTGGGAGAGAGAGCTTCCTGCAGATGCAAATGCTCAGAGTCTGCACCAGTGCCAATTCACCACATGTGCTTACCCAGCACGTGAAATGGAGCTAGAGCAGTCAAATAAATGAATTTTTAATTGTATTTTATTGATTTGACTCTAAATCTAAATTTAAGAGTGAGTGATTAGTGGCTACCATATTAGACAGCACAGCTCTAGAATCAACAGTCTTTTTTTCAGCTCCATGAGGACAAGGAACATGTCTTGTTCCCATATTCCCAATGCCGACCTAGCACAGTGGCTACCATCAGGCTCAGTGATATTCAAATGAATGAATGGAGTAGACACTGGCCATGATGAGGTGCAGACAGTATAATATAGAAGTTAGAGCATAGGGTTTAGAGTTTTTCAGACCTGAATTAAATTCTGGCTCTGACATTCACTTATCTCTGTGACTATGGCATGAGTGGAGAACGTCCGGCCTGTGGGCCATATAAGGCCCATAACATCATTAGGTCTGGCCCTGCCAAGGGAACTGCAGGCGGGACTTGAAATTCAATACATTGAGGAGCTTTTTTCAGAGCAACATAAATTTATATTAAGTTAATTGGTATTAAGTTAATGATGTTATAAATATCCAAATGGCCCTTGGCAGAAAAAAGGTTCCCCACCCTGGACTATGGGAATGTTACTGATCTCCTTAAGCCTTTTTTTATCTCATCTATGAAGTGGTTACAATGCCCCTCTCATGAAGTTATGTTATAAAGAATAAATGAGTTGATGTATACAGAGTGATTAATGCAATGTCTGGCATTAAATAAGTAGTAGCTTCATAAAAAAAGACAAAGAGAAAAAGAAAAATAGCCCTGCTAACAGTCAGGCTGTGATATTCCCGACAAACAGGACTAGCACTCTGCACAGGAGTTAGGCACAGCCTCTCCTGTTTAGGCTTAGGATGTAAACAGGCTAGTATGTGACCACAAAAGTACCCACAAACCCAGTTCTCCTGCCTGTCATTGCTTTTCTTGGAGTGACTGCTGCTCATTTACCGATGAGCAGTGCTAGCCCTGCGTCCATCCTCACACCTCTAAATAAAAATGTTCATTCTTTTCCTGTCCCTACTTCTTTTTTTAATTTAAATTGTTTATTGTTGTAGGTATTAAATATGTCTATTATCCTCCTATTGACCTCTCCTCAGCTGCTCCCACCCCCAGCACATGCTCTCATCCCCCCCACTCTCTGTGTCCATTGGTTATGCTCACTAGTATATGCATGCACACAAGTCCTTTAGTTGATCTCTGACCCCACCTCTGTCCCATCCTCCCCTGTCTTCCCTCTGAGGTTTGATGGTCTGTTTGATGCTTCTATGTCTCTGAATCTACTTTTGTTCATCAGTTTATGTTGTTCATTATATTCCACACATGAGGGAGATCATGTGATACTTATTCTTCTCCGACTGGCTTATTTCACTTAGCAGAATGCTCTCCAGGTCCATCCATGCTGTTGCAAATGGCAAGAGTTCTTTTTTTTTTTTTTATGAGTTGAGGTACAGTATAGTTTCAGGTGCACAACTCATTGTTCTTACTTCTTAAGAGTATTCTGTCCAGAACTAGCTCCCACTTCTCCAACTCTCCTAGAAAATCATCCAACATGAGCCCAGCCCCTATTAGTGGCCCTCCTGAAGTGACCACAGGATGTGACCCCCCTCTTTTCAGCAAGGTAAAT
Organism: Antrozous pallidus; assembly: GCA_027563665.1. Taxonomy (NCBI): domain Eukaryota; kingdom Metazoa; phylum Chordata; class Mammalia; order Chiroptera; family Vespertilionidae; genus Antrozous; species Antrozous pallidus. The sequence continues at coordinate 49,556,809 of CM050520.1, read as the reverse complement.
GCTCCTGTTTTATGACAACAGAGGTCATCCTGGTGCACTTCATCAGAGTTCCAACCCTTACTTTCCCACATTGATGCCTGAAAGCAGAATCGTCACAAAGAGCTCCTTCCTTTCCTGGCTGTTTCTCTCAGTGAGAGAGACTGGGCTTCCTGTGCCTAACTGCTCAGTGAAACTCCTGCACAAGTCAGGATTTGAACTCCTGGCATCTGTAGTTAGCGGCCAGAGCTCTTGGACATCTCTGCTCCCCTGAACATGGTTCCATTTTATTGCAGCTAGAAAAGAAAAGCAGCAGAGGGAAATAAGATAAAAGAGCAAAAAGAAGTTTTGGGGTGTTTTTCCCCCCTCAGTTGAGAGAGAGAGCATGCAGCTGCCTGTATGTTTGGCTCAGTATCTTCCTCTCAATTTACAAAAAGGCTTTGACCTCAGAATCTAATAGATGTTTAAATAAGAAAGGCGAGTGAGGAAAAGCAGTTGAGCAGTGTGTGTCCGAGGAAGCATCTGAGAGGAGTAACATTAGCACTGGGAGTTCTGTATATGAAGAAGGTGAGAAAGAATAGTTCAGACAGTCAGGGATGCGTCAGAGAATTCCAGAATCCCAAGGGCACAGTTTGCAGGGATGAGGTGGCGTGTGGGAAATAGGAATTTGAGATATGATAAACTTGAAGCACCTGTGAGACAGTGAAGTAGCGATAATGACTAAACACCTGGAGCTGACAAGGGGTCCTGGAGATAATGATTCAGAAGTGATCATTCATTCTCTCACTCCCATATTCGTGCATTCACTCATCCAGGAAAGTACATGCAGCCCCTGTTCTCAGCAGGCCCTATGGTGGATGTTAGGAGTACAATGATGAGCCAGACACAGGTCCCTGACTTTCCTTTCCCATCTTTGGGTCTTGTGGAACCTCTGGTTGGCATGGTCTGGCCTATGTCCCTGTTATATTTTCTTTGTAGATGCCCCTCTGAGGAAGGCATCTTTGAGTTGAGTTTGATCCCAAACACTGGTTCTTCTGCTTTGTTCCATCATAAGAGTCATTTGCTAGTATGATGATTTTGATTTTATTATGAAAGAACAAAATCCTTCTAATGATTCTCATGCAGGTCAAATTCATAGAAGGTGAAGGAGAAATAGACATATGTTGGCAAAAATAGGTTTACAGTTGTGATACAATAATTAATAAATAATAATACAAGAATAAACTGTTTCATGTACTCACAACTGTAAGCCTACTTTTGCCAATCCCTTCATATATATATTTGTACATTTTATGTACAAATCATGGAGAAAAGTTGCATCAGCAAAGAACATTTAATCCAAACCGCAGTTAAGGTTTAGATTAAGCTATTCTCTAAGACCTATAGCTAAAGAATGAAGCAAAATGAAATATGGTGTGCTTAACTGTAGACACTGTGAGAAATGTGTCTTCCAGGTTCTTGCTGTATTGTCAGTAACCGAGCAGAAACCCCAGATCTCTGATTTTAAGAGTACAGTGGTTGGAGGGTAATTCTCAGTAGATCATCCAGACTGATGGCCTCTTGAGGCACTTCCCTTCCCCCACAGCCCAGTGCTGGGTGAGTGCCGGGGGCTGTCATTTAAGAACCACGGTGAGTGGAATTAGGAGTGTTGTTGAGAGCTCCCTTATATGAGCAGCAGCTGCTGGCAAGAGAGCCTCCTAAAGGGAAGACCTGAGGCTGGGGTAACAGGTGAGGGGAGAGCAGGTACGGCATGCTTTGACTTACTCTCCATTTTAGGCTCCATCCATCTCTTCTCCTTGGCCACTGGAAAACACGTGACCACTTCAGCTAAACTGGAATTTCTAAGTCTTCCTGTGTCTCTTTGGAAGTCTCTCCCCAACTAGGGCTAAGACCTCCTCTTCTCCTTGCCTTGGATGTCTCTTGGTCAAGCATTCATGCCACTCCTATTGGGAGTTTGGCATTACGGTTATGTCCTTCTGTTTTTCTAAGTATCCCCTGAATTCTTAGTTGTCTTTTATTGTAGGACCTAGGTCCCAAGTTCCTCCAAATCTTGAGGGAGACTCATGAATTGTACTTATTTCTGGACCATCACTGAAAGCTGGTGATACAGGGTGTGGGATGCCTATGGAGGAGGGAGGGATGGTCAGGTTAGAGTGTCTATAAGCCAAGGAGAAGAATGAGGAGCTTGGCAAATGTGTGCCCTGGAGCCTTGCTCCTCCGAGTGGACCTGTAGCATGAGCTGGTTAGAAATTCAGAATCTGCTTTCTAATAAGATGCCCAGGTGGTTCACACATATGCTGACGCTGAGGAGCTTTGCCCTAGACTTTCACAAAAGTCAATTTCAGAAACTTCAGAGAAAATACTAGGGTTAGTTTTAAGGCCAAACACTTTGATAAAAATGATTCGAAAGAGTTAAGAAGGAAAACGTAGGGATAAGATCACTTTTTATGTTTTTAAACATTAACATAATATGGAAATAAATAGGGAAAGGCCTGTAAATGCAACATTTAACAGTGGTTTCCTCAGGAGACTAGCAGGAAGGGGAGGGAAGGAGAGAAGGAAGACTTGCATTTGTGTTCTGCTTGCTCCCCTATTACTTGAATTCAGATATGTGAATACGTGTTAGTATTCTTCTGGAGATAAGAAATATGCAAATTAACTAATACAACTAAAGGAAGAAGAATGTGAGATGTTGGTAAATGTAAGTTTGATAACACCACAGAGAATAACCCCAGGAAGCTGCTCAGGTGTTTCTCAGATGAGCTTGAATGAAAAACGAACACATTAACAGCATCGCTCCAAGTGGTGAGACTGTGGGTGATTTTTTTGTTTGTTTTGCTTTTGTTTGTGTGGGGTTTTTTTCTGAATTTTTAAATCTTTAGCATTTGAATGTGTATCACAATAGAATAAGGAAAGTTGACCAAAAGTGTTTTAAGGAAGATTTATAAAAGCAAGGTAAAGAGACACAAAGCTAACAGGGCCACAGTAGGGTGACACAGATGTGGGATGCAAGTGGCTAGAACTGACGGTGAGCTGAGAAGTATTTTTAGTGTAAAAAAGCAAAAGTAACAAAAGAACGTTTTAGATGTCCCAGATGTCATTTTTTGAACATCTGCTGTGTGCCAGCTGCTTGCCAGCATGTGGTCAGGTGAGCACCATGGCCATGAACAGCGAAGAGAAGGAGGCTGGAAGGGGTCAAGTACCTTGTCTAAGTCAAGACAGGAGCAAACTGGCATTCGGACCTCATCCTGTCACTGTGCTCAGGACCTTTGGTTCAGAACAGTGAGGACAATGTTGAGTCTGAAGATGAACATAAGGAGGAGGTGATCCAAAAGGCCTCACATCTTCATGACTTTCCAAGCGTTAGCAGAGCTGCTCTGCAAGGAACAAGAGGACTGTCATAGTCCATGGGGTTGCGGTAGTAAAGTACCACAGACTGGGAGACTTATAAAAGGACAGAAATGTACTGTTTGCAATTCCGGAAGCTGGAAGTCTAAGACCAAGTCACCAACATGGTCAATTTCTGGTGAGAACCCTCTGTGAATCATAGCCAGCGCCTTCTTCTTGTGTCTGCACCTGGTGGAATGGACCAGGGAGCTCTGTGGGGTCTCTTTCACAAAAACACCAATCCCATTCATGTGAGCTCCACCCTCAGGACCTAAGCAGGCCCCACCTCCTCATGTTATCTCATTGGGCAATAGGGTTTCAACATATCAATTTGAAGGGACACCGACATTTAGCCCATAGAAGGGGCTTAGCTCCAGTCCTCCGAAGGTAGCTCCTGGGACCTCCTCCAGGAGCCTTGGATTCGGCTGAGCACAATGGGAAAACCAGGCTTTGAGCAGAGGTTCTGGAAGTTTGTTCTGTGAATAACTAGTCCCCCGGATGCTCTGAGGAGTAAGGTTTCAAGATACACTGGGGAACCTCTGCCTGTGGATTCTGCTCTTAGGAGCTGTGGGGGCCATGCCAGTGCAGCCCACACCCAGACACATCCCACGGCCATGGGGTAACCTTGCCCTCCATGCCTCCATGCATGACCACAGGATATGTTTTATGGAATGCCCATTAACATCCCACAAAAATAGTGTTCCAAAATACTATTTCTGAGATGCTTTTTTAGGTCCCATGAAGACCTAATTTTTTTTTTTTTAATTTGTAAAAGATAAACTTCCACAGTATTTTCTACATGGCAATTTAGGATATTTTGAGAACATTTTGTTTTTTGAAGAACTTTCTAGAGAGCTAAAAATGTCTCCAATTATACCCACAATGAGAGCGAGATCTGCAGCATATGCCTCAGAGGGCAGGAGGTTAACAAGGATTACGCCTTTGTGAAGCACAAAATAGCATCTGGGGTAACACTGATTCTGCTGCAAATCCCGAGGTCAGCTCAGCCCTACCAGGAAGTGGGCAAGGCAAGATGCTGAACTCAGAAACTGACATCTCTAAGTAGGTTTACCATGGTCCTCTCCTCGGGGGCCACTTATGTTTTTAGTTTTTTCCATGTGCATAATTAAAGCTCCTTTGAAAGCAAGTGTTCTCACTTGAGCATAAAGTGCCAAAATTTCCCCAGCAAGTACAATAGCTAATGCCTCTATGTTGATTTGCAGTGTACAAGACTGGTTTTAAGTCTGTGTCCTTAAAACAGGCCCGATAGAGCTGGGTGTCATTACCCCCATTTTACAGACAGGAAAACTGAAAATTCCCTAGGAAGCGGCAGCATGTGACCTTATCCTGCTCTTCTCTGATGTTTCCATTCTGCCAATTTGCCTCCCACCATTCATGGTTATAGCAAAACACTAGATTTCCTGGGGTAGACCTGATTTCAGGGAATTGAAAAAAGCAAAGTTGATTCATTAAGTTCTTAAACAGAAAGTAGTTTATTTGTACCTTTGTAGGACTTTTCAAATAAATAACCTCATAAATCTTAAGTCCACAAATCAAATCGGCTTATTTATTTTATTTACTTGTTTATTTATTTAGACTTAGGAAAAAGCCTCTAGTGCTCTAATAGCAAAAACAGCTGCTTTTTATTAAATGTCTGTGTTAGATACGAGCATATCAGGAGCCAAAGCTCTGATCTGACAAATTGCTGCCAATTTCAGTAGCCATCATCAGGGTTTTATTGAAACACAGGAAGTAGATTGTTTATATAGCAAGAGACAGTCTGGTGGACAGGAAAGTGTGTGCTTTGGTGCTATATTGTCCTGGCTCTCTGAGTATTCATTTCCTTAACAGTGAGCTGGGGACAATAATCCCTTGTTTACAAGCTTGTCAGGAGGACTAAACCTGTGGCCATAAATGCCTTTGCATAGTAGGGTATCAGGAAATTGTAGCATCCTTCCTTCTCTGATAGAATCTAGACATCAAAACAGTATTTAGTCCTCCATCCCCCAATACACTGACACACACACACCTCATTTCTCCTCTGTTATGCACCTTCTGCCCTGGGGTACTACTTCTGTTTTACTTAACATATCAACAAGTATTTATTGAGAACTTATTATATGCTTACCCTTGGGACAGGTATTTGGGACAGGTCTTAGTCTAGTGCACTAGTTTCCCATGTGGGGCACCACCTGGGGGCAATTTGATTTTTAAGAGGACAATTCGAGAATGAGTTATTAACAGTGAATTTTTTGCATTTCTTATGGTTCTAAGGGGCTTCATAGGCAGTATATAAATATACATTGTGACATATTTATGCATTTCTCTATTATATGTTTTGAAACTGTATTTGCTATTTTTTCATATCACTTTATATTATTACAAGTAGTCCTGTGCATGAATCTGTGTGCCAGTAGATCGCCAGTAGCTCGCTGCCACCCTCCTGTACCTCTCTTCCCACTGCCATGCTCTCCTGTAATCCTGCAGCTCCCTCCGCCCCCCCCTCCCCCCCCCCCCCGCGAAACCACCCCTCATAGCTTGCTGCCCTGCCCTCTCCTGTAGCTCTCCGCTGCCCACTTGTAGCTCACTGCCCCACACTCCTGCTGTTGGTTGTTATTCTTTACAGTGTAACAACCATTTGCATATTACATCTTTCTTAAATAGGATTATTATTTTAACACTTTTTTAGTGATTTCTTTCTCAGTACTTCAGCTGTCCTATTGTTCTTTTATTTTTTTTCTTTCATGGATGCCATGTTCTTTGGAAGCTTGTTTAGACCATGTTAATGGCCTTTTAGGCTTCCTCCACATGAATAGGGGTTCGGTTTTTGAATAATAAGAATTATATGTCACGGTGGGAGGGGTGGCATCAGGATTTTAGAGATGCTTAGGAGGAGCATGGCCAAAAAAAGGTTGGGAACCACTGGCTTAGTGGGAGAGATAGATGAGTTCATTAATATATCAGGGTTCTGGGATGTAAGGGTCAAATGGTGCAGATTTAGTTTTTCCTTGAAGAGAGGGTTAGAAATGCCTTAGAAGGTGAGTGATTCAGGAACAGAGTCTCCAGAGATGAGGAGGTGGATGGAGAATGGGGCAGAGGGAACTTTACTGCTCTGTGACTTGTTAAATTACCCCATCTCTCTGCATGGACCTTAATTTTCACTCCAAATGAGCTAGTCACGGGCATGTTCTTTCTGGACAAATGAAGAGCAGCTTTTTGTCATCAAAATAATTCTCAAAAGCCTTGTATGTGGGAAGAAATATTAATGCCTATTTTTAGTGCTAATCTTTTCTATTTCCTAATACCACCATTTTTTAGAAAATAGGGTAGAAATATCCTAATTATTTATAAAGTCATCTTGCTCTTTGGGTCTTTAGGGCCTCATGTGAATGCTTAAGGACACCTTCAAGCAATTACCTTTCTGAGAAGGCGAATTATTCATCAAAGCCATGGGTTCCTATCATAGCCTTCTCTTAGGCTCCTGCTCCTTTAGTCTCAGGTGAGCTGTACCTGATTACCTGAACATTTGAAAGGCTTTCAGAATGTCACTTACATGTATCATATACCTGTCAGACCTGCAGGAGACTGTTTTTAGAAGCTTAAGTCACAGAGGTCCTTGCTCATAGAAAGAGTCCAAGGCTGGTAACCTAGAGATCTGGGTTCCAGGCCTGGTTCTGCTGCTCACTTGCCATGTGACCCTGGACAAGTCATTTGTCATTTTCCTCTTGGGACTTCAGCATCTTCATTAAAAAAAGGGGGGGGGGCAGGGAGGCCAGTTGTTCCTGTGACCCCCTTGTCCTGAACTGCAAGTTTGTATATTCCAGAAGGATCAAGGGAAGTTACCAGCATAGAGCTCCCCAGTGGTGCCATAGTGGAGACCTGTACGACCTTCGGGCCTCTAGCTGGTTCATACAATGAATTATGTTCATACTGGATTTCTCTGAGTCCTGCACTACTGTTGCCTGTTTTAAGGAGGGTAAGGGAAATCAAGGTGACAGGTACCTGTTTTCAAATTTCAGGACTCAGGAAATCTTTACTGATGGTTGTGATGTTAATTATGGTGATTCAGCTGAGACCTTTGATCAGGATCAGGGGAGAGCAGTGGTGTCCCATGGAGCTGCGATGCAGTTTCTCACCATCACTTGTGGGCCATGTTCTTCACTGTGGCTCTGTCCTAGGCATTGCAGATGTCTGCCAGAATCCTTAGTTCTACCCACCAGATGCCAGTGGCAGGACTCCTCAATCATAGCACCCAAAACTCTCTCCAGACATTGCCAAATGTCCCCGGGGGTGAAAACCACTGCTCTAGGGTGAAATTAGAAGCAACATTCACTTACATTTTTGCCCAGAAGCGCCAATGCTTAAGACAGGGCTTATCCAGCCCAGAACAGCACTTTCCAAAGCCTCTGTCTCCACCTCCCAAATCACACTGTTTTCACAGGTGAAATCCTAAACCTCTCACCTTGACTTCTTATCCCAAAATTATGTCCTTGTTCATTCTTCTAAGTGCCCATTGCATTCTGCTAAGTGCCTGGATCCCTGCTAGATTCAGAGAAAGCAGTGATAAGCTCAACCACTGAATCCCCATTCTCACTCTGTTCCAGAGATTGAATGCCTGCTCTGGCTTCCTGCTGCATAGCAGAAGCCTTCTTTCCTTGCTGATTCTCCGCCCTGACTAGAAAGTACCAGGCCTTGGCCTGGGCCCATCCGGTTGGGCACAGCCCTTGGTCCTTAGCCCTCAGCCCTTAGTACTTTCCTCAATACTTTCTTCCCTTGGTGGGTTTACTGGGCACTTGTCCTAGAAACTAGGTCCCCTCCCTCCCCTTCCAAAATGCTGTCTATCTGCACATATGTGTGTAGTGGTCAGTTACAGATATATTGAGCAACTCTGATGTGCCAGGACTGTATTCCCTGTACTCTTATGTCTCTTTATTTTTAATTTTTTTCACTAAGAACTTAGGAACATGTCCTGTATATCAGGCACTGCTGGGTGCTAAGGATACAAGAGTGAGCAAAAGCAGATTCAGTTTCTACAGTGTGGTGGGAGGGGCAGGCTTTTCATCACTTAAGTAATCACCCATGGACCTGTCTCTTATCCACCTCAGTATCTCCTTTTCCTGACCTCTCAGTTTCTCTCTGTGACTCTCCTTGTTACCTCTGTCTCCTGTGTCTCTCTGCCCGTCTCTGTGCTTCATCCATATCCAGCAGGGTCCTCCGTCAGGGTCTTGGGGGTGCCTGCCTGCCAGCTCCCTCCTAGTGGATAGATTCCTGTCATTTAAAGGAATCTGCTGAGGCTGTGTGACAGGAGTCAGCTAGGCTGGTCTCTTAAGTAAGAAGAATCATCTCTTCCGGGATGGAAGAGAGATAGGAAGCCCATCAATCATCCTCTGAGAGCCGGGGCCCCAGCAGCACATGGCTCTGCTCTGCACAGAGAGCCCCCAAAGGAAGATCCTAGACATGGAAAGGAATGGAAGACCAGGAGCCCGAAAACAGGCTGCTGGTCCCCAATGTGGGACCCTCTCCCCTGCCTGTCTGAAGGGAAGTATCTGCCCAGGCCTGCTTGGTGGCAGTTCCACCTGAAATGGTTCTTTAGGTTTTTGAAAGAGGCACAACCTTCCTATTCATAGGCACCTGTGCCTCCAAATCTGATGTTTCAGCCAATGTGAGAGAGTTTTGGAGACTTTCTGATTTAGGGTGAATGATTTTGAAAGACTTGGAAACCCAAACTGGGCTCCACATACTTGCTGGGTCAGCCTACACACGTCCCTTCACTCCTTTGAGGTTTATGTAAATGGCAGTAATGTTAGATGCCATGTGACCAGGTAGAAGGAGGAGCAATCTATTACATAGATCTTGTAAATGGCTACCACAGTAACTGGCGCCTAAGTGCTCACTCAATGAAGGCTACTCTGGCCCCTTGTTGCTCTCTGGGCTTCCCAGTTTGTTCCTCTGGTTACAGGCTTGACTTCTGAGTGCAAGGGAAGGAGCAGGAATCTTGCTCTGAACCAGAAGGATTCATTCTGATCACCTCCCCTAAAGGAAGTGGGGCTCTGCCTGTTTCCCCTCCCTAAACTTTTCAAAGCCCTACCCCTCCCTTTCTCTCGCCAGAAGAATGCAGCTGTTTATCAGCTGTTAACTTTACTCTGTCCAGGAGATCAAGTTCATTGTCAGTGATATAATTTCTCCCCATAAAGGACATGTGGGGAGTTCTCAGAATGAAAGCTGTTCCCAAGGAGAATCATGTTATTAATAGGGCTTCCTGGAAAAGAGCCCAACTGGCTAAAGAAAGCTACTTGCCACAAATACCAAATCACTCTCGTCCTACTTTATGTGTTCCCCCTCTTTCCTCTGCCCTTCGACTTGGGAAGCACTTTCTGAATTAAGATTCCAACCGCGAAGGTCCCTCTGGGAGTGAGACTGAGAAATGTGGAGGCCTGGTTCACGGAGTCTAAATCACTCAGTTCTCTGGCCCTTCCCTTCCCATAGGGGCTCTTGGATTTTCAAGACAGCCAGGCCTCGAAGATGAAATAGATTGCTGCATTAGGATGAGAGCAATGCAATGATCCAGAAGGCAGAGAACATGGACAGAAGAGAAAGGAGACCAGCTATTCATTCGCTGCTCTCGGACAGAGGGGATTGATTAAGGCTGGGGGGGGGGGGGGGGGGGGGGCGGGCGGTCACCGTCCGAGACAAAACATGTTTGCCAACTTCTGAAGAGCATTGATGGGCTCCCCAAAGAAAAAAAGCTTGATGGCGAGGGCATGCAGCAGGCAGAGAGGAAGCCAGGTGAAAGATTGTGGCTCTCGAAGATGCCTATGTGTTACCTCCCTCCTAGACTCTGAGCTCCTTGAGGGAAGAGGCTGGGGCTTTATTTTTGTATCCGCCAGTCTTCTCCAACTGGGGTGTGGGTGTGCTTGGGCCGAGGTCATCAGAAAAAATAATAATGACCTGTATGTCTGAGGATATGATGGATAGATATTCTGTATTAAAACAAATATGAATGTATCATGAAAGTAGATGCAAAATTGGAGTGAATTCTTAAGAGGAAATATGAGAATTGAATGACATAGGAAACAAGCAGGGGACCACTCAGGCCAGTGTCAGGGAGGGGGTCACTTACCCTTCTGCTCCTCCGGGTGACAGTGGGTGCTGCAGTGCCTCACCCAGATGCCCCCAGAATGAGGCGCTCATTTTCCCAGGTACCAGGACATGTTGGTGGCTCACTGCTCACCCCTACTTCTTTCTCAGGGAGTTCTTTTCCTCTGAAGAAGCTGCCTTACCCAGTCCAGGTTAACCCTGGAGACTGCCTTTATCCAGTGACTTCTCCCTAGGAAGAGGGTTAGGAATGAGGATTACAGAAAGGCCCAGACTCCTTGGTCCAATCTGAGACAACTCTGCAAGGCCAGCTCAGCTCAGAGCTCTCGGTGAGATTGGCTGAGGCCACCACCGTAGATTGCAGTCCAATTCTCCCTCTGCCTGATCCTGCTTCCTGCACTCCCTGAGAGGAGGTGCTCTTGAGAGCCAGAAACCTCTGCCAGCATATCTCCATCTCAGAGCGTTTCCAGAGAACCTGACCAAGATAGGCAAGCTGGGAAACATTAGATAATGCAAAGTGCATAGTCTGGAGAATCTGGTAACCTAAAAACAATAATAATAACAGTGACAGCAAAACTAATATGTTCCTCTGTTTTGAGTGCTTAATATTTATTTTCCCCCTAAATCTTTACAGCTACCCTATTACTATTTTTTTATTTCACAAATGAAGCAGAGAAAAGTTAAGCAACTTGCAGGGTCACATAACTACTCAGGGGCAGAGCTGGGGTTCAAATCTATACCATGAGGCTCTAACATACTCTTAACCTCCACACTTTTACATGTGCTAGCTGTTTACCAGCAGTTACCTTTATTCTGTTCTTCATGCAAGGGAACCGGCTGAGCTCCAGTTTCCTGCTCTGTGAAACAGGGTCTGCAGCACCCACACTGCAGGGCTATAATGGGCCTGAACTGAGGCTCACTCTGTGTGAAGTACCTAAACATGTGTCTGGGGCCCTGCAGGTACCAGGTACACAGGTAGGTCCAGTGTAGCCTGGACAGGCACTCAGGAAGTACTTTTCAGTGGATATATGAAGGAAGTGGGCTCTCCTATGAGAAGCCCTGAGATGATGAAGGTCCAAATATTGTCAGAAAAGAAATAGTCAAGGAACTAGGAGACATGGGTTTAAGAGGAGATGAGTATGTGGAATAAGACTGGGGAAAAGGAGGAATAAGCTACAGCAATGCACACATCTGTACCTGTTGAGAAGATGGGAATGTCAACTCGGGAAGCGGGAGATCCGGCTGAGAACTCTTGTTTGTAGGTCTTTGCAGGAACAGTGACATGGAAGACTCCAGTTGTTCTGGTAAGACACAGTTCCTGTAGCCAACAAACCATGAAATTCTCAGCCAAAAACTACCAAGCTTTCAATTGGAAGAATTTTTCTTTTTCTCAGTTAATTTATTAATTTTTTAAAAAACTATAAATGAAATTTTTCAATTGTAGTTTACATTCAGTATCATTTTCAATCGGTTCCAGGAGTATGCATAGTGGTTATAAAGTATTCCTCCCAATATTTCCAGTACCCACCTGACACCATACATAGTTGTTACAATATTATTGACAGTGTTCTTTATGCCATGTTTAGATCATTGACAATGATGTTGGCTCTGGGTCTGTCATATATGACTTTTATTTATTTTAATTTTTTATATTTTTATTGATTTTTTACAAAGAGGAAGGGAGAGGGATAGAGAGTTTGAAACATCAATGAGGGAGAAACATCATTCAGCTGCCTCCTCCACACCTCCTACTGGGGATGTGCCCACAACCAAGGTACATGCCTTTCACTGGCACTGAACCCAGGACCCCTCCGTCTGCAGGCTGACGCTCTATCCACTGAGTCAAACCAGTTAGGGCTATGGCTTTTATAAATGTTGAGGTATGTATGTTCTCTCCATTTCCACTTTATTGAGAAGTTTTATCATAATTGGGTTCTGGTTTTTGTCAAAACGCTTTTTCTGCATCTCTGGACATGATCATGTGTTTTTTATCCTTCATTTTGTTTGGGTGTGAGCAAAATTTAGTGTCCTGCATCTTTAAGAGGATGCTGGGTTTCTAGCAGAATTCTCCCCAACAGACAAAATCCCCAGAGTTTCACAGCCAGATGTTAAGTATGCCCCTCTTTCTGCCTTACTTCTGGTGCTCTGAGCTGGGGAGCCCAGTGTGGAGTTGAGACCACCCATGCTCCTCAGAGGGACAGTTGCAGTTGAGATATCTCTTTGGATTCTTAGCCTCTACACGTAGTTGGGGCCTTCTCACATCTGCACTCTTCCTACCAGTTTGAATGAGGTGTCTTCTTAAATCTTTGGTTATAAGACTTCTATTCCGCTAGTCTTCACTTGGTTATTCAGGTTGACTATTCTATAATGTAGCTGTAATTCCAGTTTGGACCTGAAGGAGGCTAGTTTAACTTCCACTGCTCTATGCCATCTTGGATTTTCCAAGAGCATCTGATCCTGGTTCTGTCACAAAATAACTGTGTTATCCAGGAAAAATCAACATTTCCTGATGTTGGCCTCATTTGGAAATGGAGGTGTAAACCAGGATCCATGATCTCCAAGCTGCTACCAGCTCAGAATCTTGGTGACTGCATGAATCTCTGGGCCTTGCCTTAATTTGGGAAAAATTGTTAGTCCTCAGTAGTTTGCAGAAGGAAACCACAATCTTACTATTAAAAGCATTTTCTATCCTAACTTCTTTCCCTAAACTGCCCAAGATTTCCTTTCAGAATTTTTATATCTGAACTAGAGGCCCAGAGCACAAAATTCATGCACTTGGGAGGAATCACCCCTGATTGCAAGAGGGAGCAGGTCAGGCTGAGGGACTGCACAGGTGCACAATTGGGGCCAGGAGGGATGTGGGAGGGTGGCCAGATGGCGATGGACCTCAGGAGGGCTCCATGGCATGTCTGGCCCATCTCAGTCTGGACCCCAGCAGCAAGCTAACCTACTGAGTATCTGTCCCCTGATGGTCAGTGCACATCATAGTGAGTGGTTGGGTGGCCTTAGTATATCATTAGCATATTATTCTTTGATTGGATGAACAGCTGACCAGACAACTGGGCACTTAACATATTAGGCTTTTATCATATAGGATAATTCTAAGTTCATGCCTTTTGTTTAGCCCACATTCACCCATTCTCTGCCTCCTCACTCAACACTTACCCTCTTGTACTACACATGGAGTATTTATCTTTGAGCACCTTTAAGAAGAAGGGCTTGATTCCTCATTTTAATTTTTCTTCCAGCTTAAAAAAGTGGAGAGGAGGCCTCCTGATGAAATATCCAACCAGGACACCCATAATTATGATTTACAGATCTCACTTTCACTCTCAGCCTTTCTCTTCTGTTCCTTTACCTTTCCTTCTCTTTCCTTCCATCTCTTTCTCTCTCAATTCTGATTTATAGATTGCACTGCCACCCCTAGCAATCCCTTTCCATGCCTGGCATTCTCACCCCAGCAAGTGACTTTTGAGCTTCAGTTGCTCATGTGTTACATGAGGAGGCTATGCTCATCTTACAGGATTATGTGATAATCAACAATAATGTACATAAACTGTCCAGCACGGTCATTGACCCATATAGGTGCTCAGGAAATGGTAGTTACTGCTATCACCATCATCATCCTCATCACCATTATCTTCATTATAATTACCATCACAATATATTCATCATCATTATTATTACCATTATTTTCATCCATCATCATATCATTACTGTCCTCTTCATTGTCTTCATCATCTTCATCATTTTTCACAAAACTTTGTGGACCTTGATCAAAGTTAAACTTTGTCCTTATTAAGAATATCAGTTTCAGAAAAACAAAATGCAGGGGTTTTCTGAAACCTTTCATTTTGAAATAACTGCATTTCTAGACAGGATCCTTTATTTCACAGTCTGCAGAATAACGGCTGCAGCCTCTACTGCATTGAATGGTTCCCAGGGTCGTGTTAATGGAGGAATGTGTGAGAGTGAGGACAGCTCTTCCCCTGGTCCTCAGACTTATGATCTTGTTTGCCTTTCATCACAAATCAGCATGGAGATCCTTTTCTGAGGCTATTTACTGCACAGTGAGCCCAGCCCATTGGCACCTCCTTTGAAGGTTTGTGGATGTACAGCTGTGGAGAATGGTACCCTGTGGTCATGGATAAGAAGCAGACTCACATTCGCACCTTGGGTTTGCATTTACTATCAGGCCTCTCTGAGCCTCAGTTTCTTCATCTGCAAAATGATATTTTTATAACATCTTTCAGGGTTGCTGTGAAGATTAAATGATAGAAATCAAAGTGTTCAAAGAGTACAACACAATGCCCAACATAAAATGGGTGGTTGGTAAAATATCAGATGATTTGGCGGAGGCCCAAAAGGTCACTGGAGCTCCCTAACATTTCATATCAGGACTCCAATCCAGCATCTCTCCAGCACCATGGGTTATCACATTATCCTACCATCAGTGCCCTGGTTTTTCCATAGATCAACTTTCATATAAGAATAACTGAACCAGAGAGAACCAAGATGGCGGCATAGGTAAAACACCTATCTTGCCGGCATACACAGCAATTTTAAAACTACAACTTAATGAAAGAACAAACACCTTCCAGAATCACCGGAAAGCTGGCTGAGTGAAAATTCCACAAATAAAAGTGAAGATAAGACACTGTGACTTGGAGGAGCGGCGGCGGACAGCATTGAAGATACGCGCGGAGAGAGGTTTGGAGGAGCACGTGCCAGCAGATAGGGCAGGCGGCTGAAAACCAGCCAGTTTTCTTGAACGGGAAGACAAAGATGTCCCACTGGACTGATTCTCCAGCTCTGGGCGAAGTCCAGGGAACCCACTATCATACAAGGTAAAAACTGGACAGTGGGAGGGCACGCCGAAGCTCGGGTGCTGCAGGGGTCTGCCGGCTTATGGAGAAGGCGAGCTTGTGCGGAGTGTGCGTGAACTTGGGAACAGCGCAGCTGCCTGTCCGCGCAGAGAGCAATCGTGACTTGCTCTTTTATTCGGGAAACCATCAGACTTCTTTGTTCTATGACCCTGGGTGAGACGTTGGGTGTGCAGACTCATTTGGGGAGAGTCTGAATTCCCCGGCAGCTGGTGGAGCTAAGCAGTGGCTCTCTCTCAGAGGTGCTGGTGGTTATTGCCCCCAACACAGAGTCCCTGGGGCCGCATAGGATGGAGCTAACACTGTCTGCTTGGCCCAGAGACTCCGCCCATCCAACCTGAGCACAGCTGAACTTCACAGACAATTGGCCTGGAGGTCAACCCCTCCAAGTGCTAACAACAATTAACCTGAGCTTAACTTCGGCAAGACTGTGCAACCCATATCCACCTCAGGTAACTGGGGAGGCTGAGCCACTGTCCCTTGTAGGACGTCTACCACACAAAGCTAATTGACCAACTCAGGGAAGCAGCCACCATGCAGAGACATGGAAAGAAATCAGATGTGAAAGAAATGGAGGGGAAAAAAACGACTAGACATGGAATTCAAAACCACGGTTATAGGGCTTCTCAAGAGGCTCTTAGAAAAGGTCGAGATCTATAAGGAAATAAGCAAGACCGAAAAGGAAATGAATGAGACCCTCAAGGATATGAACGAGACCTGCAAGGAAATGATCAAGACCAACGTAGAAATGAATGAGTCCTACAAGGAAATGAATGAGACCTACAAGGATATGAAGGAGACTCTCAAGGATATGAAAAAGGACCAACCAGAAATTAAGCATACACTGACTGAAATAAAAAAAATATTATACAAAGACCTAAAAGTACTCTAGAGCACCCCAAGAACCAAGTTAAAGATTTGAAATGCAAAGAGGTAAAACCCACTCAGCTGAAAAAGCAAGAATCCAAGATAATCCAAAAAATTGAAGATAGTGTAAGGGGCCTCTGGGACAACCTGAAGCATACCAACATCCGAATTATAGGGGTGCCAGAAAAAGAGAGAGAGCAAGACAATGAAAACCTATTTGAAGAAATAGTGACCTAAAACTTCCCACACCTGGTGAAAGAAATTGACTTAGGAGTTCCAGAAGCGCACCGAACACCAATATATAGGAACCCTAAGAGGACCACACCAAGGCACATCATAATTAAAATACCAAGAGCAAAAGACAAAGAGAGAATATTAAAAGCAGCAAGAGAAAAACAGATGGTTACCTATAAGGGAGCACCCATACGATTGTCAGCGGATTTCTCAACAGAAACAATGCAGGCCAGACGGGAGTGGTAAGAAATATTCAAAGTGATGAACAGCAAGAATCTACAACCAAGATTACTCTATCCAGCAAAGCTATCATGCAGAATTGAAGATCAGATAAAGTGCTTCACAGATAAGAAAAAGCTAAAGGAGTTCATCACCAACAAACCAATATTATATGACATGCTGAAAGATATTCTTTAAGAAGAGGAAGAAGAAAAAGATAAAAGTGTAAATTAGGAACAACAAATACACATCTATCAACAATTAATCTAAAAATCAAGTGAATTAATAAGCTGATGAACAGGATAAACTGGTGAATGTAACAGAATCACGGACATAGAGAGGGAATGGACTGACAACTCTTGGGGAGAAAGGGGGTGTGGGAAATGCAGCAAGAGATTGGACAAAAATCTGCAACTATGGGAGAGGACAGTGGAGGGGGGTGAGGGCGGAGGGTGAGATGGGTACCAGGTGGAGGGGAACTATAGGGGGGAAAAAAGGCGGACAATGTAATTAATAAACTGAACAATAAAGATTAAAAAAATAAGAATTACTGAACCAAGCCAATTAGGTATCCTGTATACCCTCCTGTCACACAAGCACCTATTTTACTTGCTCAAAACAAAGCCAAAAGGATTGTCTTCTAAAGATAGTTTACAAGCCAAATGGACACATGGAATCATGACATTCTAAAATGAACAGATGCCCTCTAATACTAACCTCCAGATGCATGATAAATGTCCCCAAACCCCACACTTCCCCTCTGGATGCTCTGGAGGGTCCCATATAATCCTATGATTATAATTCCTCATCTGCAGCTGCTTCTGTGGGTAACCCCTTCCTGCCTTCTGTTCATTGAAGTGTAGTCACCCCAACTTCCAATTGTACTTTTTAAAAAACTTTCTCCGCGGGTTTCCTAACCTATGAAGTAAACCAATGATTGACTGGCATAATAACTCAGAGAATACACCTGATAATGGTGGCCTTTCCTTCCTTATTCCACAGCCCCTATTTTTCAAGTTTGCTCTTGGGGAAACTTAAAGACTTGGACATTCGTCTTTTTTTTTCACCTTTATTGTTCAGTTTATTAATTACATTGTTCCCTTTTTTCCCCCTATAGTTCCCCTCCACCTGGTACCCATCTCACCCTCCGCCCTCACCCCCCTCCACTGTCCTCTCCCATAGTTGCAGATTTTTGTCCAATCTCTTGCTGCACTTCCCACACCCCCTTTCTCCCCAAGAGTTGTCAGTCCATTCCCTCTCTATGTCCGTGATTCTGTTACATTCACCAGTTTATCCTGTTCATCAGCTTATTAATTCACTTGATTTTTAGATTAATTGTTGATAGATGTGTATTTGTTGTTCCTAATTTACACTTTTATCTTTTTCTTCTTCCTCTTCTTAAAGAATATCTTTCAGCATGTCATATAATATTGGCAAGCCTTGGAGTGTCTGTTGTTGCTAGGTTCTGGGCTGGCCCAGCAGAGATGCAAAGATGAGTAAGATACATCCTCAGTCCCTAAGAGGATAGAAACGGAAAAGGTCATTTCAGCATTGTGAGATCTGTAACTGGTGGCAGTGTTCAGCTGGGGGGATGCCGTGGGATCTCAGAAGAGCAGGACATGTGATTAGCAGTAGTTGTTTTTCTTTCCCTTTGGAATTATCATTTTAGACTTCAATCTAGCTCAGGGCTTGGAGTTGAGTAGGTGTTCAGTAGATACTGGCTGAATTGAACTGATCATTTCATTTTGAGAGGAAGAGGCCTCTGACCATCTGATTCTTTTGCCCAACTGAGAAACACCTTTCTCCTTAGATCATTGATCTTGAGGCCCAAGAGATTTGGACATTGTCAGTCATAGTAGACAAATGGGTCAAAAATATTAGAGTTTGTTTTGTGGTGCATTTTTTTTGTCATTTTATACCAGGAAAAACTCACATTTATATTCTAAGGTTTAAAGGCATTCAGAGGTGGTGTGGGGAGGGGGAATCAGAGCTGAAAGCTGTTTTTCATGGTTGGCTGATACTTAATCAGTTGGTTGGGTTGTAATTGAGAATACAGCTCCAATGACACATAAATTCCACCGATTAAGCTGAAGCCAGTGAGTCTTCCTCATTATTTATTGCACAGTAGAAATAACCTCCTCTTCATTATTGAAATATAATTGCCAAATGTGATAGTCAATATTAAAACAGAATTAACAACATGAGTTCAACATTTGGAAAGAAATTTCTAATAGCGCTTTTTATGCCTGCAGAATTAGTGTTCAGTGTCAGTCTGACTGTTGCATTCATTGATGGTGGATGCTCAGTGAGGGACCTGTTTCAACTGTCCTGCCCTCTAGCAAGGGTTCTCTTTGAATCTTCTGGGTCAGTAAAATAACCTGATATGGTCTGTGCCTGGAAGACAAGATGCTTTGTTTTATCCTAAGTGGGGGCCATTGTTGATCTATTCTGTTTAACAGGACATGATGAGTGCAAAGAAAAGGGTAGGGGTTACAGGGCTGCGAACAGATGAGTGAGTCACGCAGTTCCCACGAAGGTAAAAGGCTGGCAGGGTGGTGGGATATACAGCAACAGAATACCAGCTGCTCAGGTGGCCTGCACATGTCTTTCCTTGAACCTTTGTTCCCCATCCCCACTCTTCAGGCTTACTTTTGAAGATACAGCTCAAGATTCAACTTCTCTGAATTTTCATTTGGGCATTGCAGCTGGTTTGAGCCACCTTTTTAAATGATGCATTGCCTATGCTTTCACCTTCCTTAATCCCCCTCTCCCAAGATGGGGAGCATGCACATAGTGACAGTATCATATTGCTCCTAGCACAGAACCTGTATGTGGTAAAGAACATAGTACATAGTGGATGATCAATAAATATTCACTGGAATCTAAAGAAATGAGAAAGTGCTTTATGAGCAATGTAAAAAAAAAAAAAAACAAAGCAAAGAGGGTTTTCTGCTGTAGGTGACATTCCAACAGAAACTTGATACATAGGGAAGGTGACCCTACATTTTCCCAGAGTCACTAGTATGGCTAGTTGAGGAGTTATGGCATTCTGGGTAGTTTGGAAGATACAAGAATTAGGTTTGGAGGAGGGGGGCTGTTCTACTCTGTGACGTCCACTGATAGCCTTCTTCTTTCCCCCACCCCCAAGGAAGTGAGAGAACAGAGGTGTGGGATGAAGTGCAGGATAAAGCTCAGACATAATGGCCATAACCCTGCACTAATTTCCATCCCTGCTTTCTGCCAGTTGCCTTCCTGTCCCAGGCACTGGGAGTGGGTCTTGTCCTTCCTTGGAGGCGTTTTCTTGCTTCAATACAAATAGGCAATGGCATTGTAGGTGGCGGCATTGTAGGTAACTTATGGAAACATGGACATATGCAGGGGAAGTAGGTGATGCGAAAATGCCTCTGGATCATTTTTGTAGAGTGATCGCTTTGTTTTCCCATGAGTTACCTCCAAACTTCTGCTGCTGGCAGGGAGTCCCCAGAAGATATCCAAGTAAAGGGAGCAGGGAGTGGGAGGTAGGGTTCCAAGCAAGCCCCTCCCTTCTCTGGGCTCCAGCTTTCCCATTTGTGAAATGAAGAGGTTGTCCTACTATCTCACCTCTAAATTCTAAGAAAGTCTGGCTAAAGAAAGTTAACAAAAAACATGTGGTTTAGCTTGGTTGGAGTGGATGGCCTCCATTCCTCACTCCCTGCCCTGCTCAAGTCATATTTCATATATTAAACCCATTCTGAAAATGAGGGGAGGGGGAAGGTCTCTGGGAAGCAGGGAAACATATTCCCAGTAATCTCCCTCTGGCCACTCTTTCCTCTGGAGACAGAGATAAGCACATTGTTTCCATCGGCCTGTGTTCCATTTCCTTATCTTAAAACTCTCTTCTGCCACGTTATAAATAAGCAGCTGCCCAGTGAGCAAGGCCAAGCCTGTGTGTGTGCAGACACCAGTGCTGATGAGGTCCAGGCAGCCACCTCCACCCTTAAGCAACCCAAGTGAATGAGGTGTCTCCTGGCCTTAGGTCAGGGTGGCCAAACAATGTGTTGCCCACACTGAGTGACTCCTCAGAGTGAATGGGATCGCTGCTAAAAATTACACTGGGACAACAAGCACAAACCAGAACCAGTTCAGGCCCACTGGAGCACATGGTCATCTTCGCTATAGAGCGCCTGGATAAGAAACACTTGGCGCTAGACAGTTCCAGCGTTCAGCCAGGCAACAAGATTTTATGTCAAGTTCACCCAGTGCATTCTCCCCTCATGCTTGAAGCCTCGAGAACAGTTTCCTGCCCCCAGCTTACAGTCCTGAGGATAAAGACCACCATCACCCCCACCCCCAATATCAGGACCTGCCATGTAATTTTTAGAAGCCAATGCAAAAAAAAAAAAAAAAAGTGGGTCTCCACATGCAAAGATTAAGAATTTGAACACAGCAACAGTAGGGCTTGATTTGTTTCCTGGTACGTTACTTCCAAACTCCTGGCACTGGAGAAGGATCCCCCAGAAGTTATCCAAGTAATCTTGGGAGGAAGTGAGAGTTAGAGTCCAAGCTGTAAATAATTGTGTATAGGGCCTGCTGAGCCCAGGGCCCAACAGGACTGACTACAGAAGCCCCAAGCTCATGAGGCAGGTCCTGCTCCCCAAGCAGCCTGTGCTACGTTTGGGGAGCTCTGACTCTGCATCCTTTTCCCTTCCTGCCTGCTTGCTTTCATGCTTGCTTGCTTCCATTATATTTCTAATTCAACTTTTTTAATATGAAATATGTTCACATGGTTCAAAAGTCAAAGAAGATAAAATGGTATCTGATACCATTTTTACTTCTCTTCCTTTTTCTTCTCCTTCCCAACCAATTCCCAACATGCCTATCCCCTTTCCATAGGTAATTATTTTTTAATTTCTGTGTCTCCTTCCAGGATTTTTTATGCAAATATAAACATACTAGAGTTCCGGTGCATGGAATTTGTACAGAGGGGTGGTATCCTCAGCCTAGCCTGCACCCTCTCTAATCCGGGACCCCTAAGGGGATGTCCAACTGCCAGTGATAGGGCCTAAACTGACAGTCAAGCATCTCTCTCACAATCTGGGACTGCTGGCTCCTAACTGCTCACCTGCCTGTCTTCCTGCCTGATCGCCCCTAACTGCTTCCTCTGCCAGCCTGGTCTCCCCTCACTGCCCCCCTCTGCTAGCTTGTTGTCCCTAACTGCCCCCCTTTGCCAGCTTGGTTGCCCCCAACTGCTCCCCCTGCTGTTCTTGTAGCCCCACGCAGCCTGCTGTTCAGTCGTTACTGTGGAGGGGGTCCTGACAAATTTGCATATTACCCTTTTATTAATATAGATAATTGTACCTTTCTCCCTTTCTTCATATCCAAAGTTTTTCTATTAAACAGATCATCTGCACCTTGTATCAAATATTTTTCCTGGGATATAGTGGTGGTTTGTCTCACTAAAGGTGTCCTCACTGATCCCATCCCTTTTAGAACCACACAAAACAAGACCAATTCTTTGTCCCTGGTCAAGCCCTTCAGACACATAAAAACAGAGGCCCATTCTCCACCCACTCCACCTCTCCCAACCTCAACTTCTTTTATCAGACTGTTCCTTTAACCTTTCCTCACAGGATGTGAGGCCTGGACCACTTTTGTTCATCTGTGACTTTCTGAGTGTGTGTAGTCCACAGTTGGCCAACTGATCTACTGGGGCAGGGACTGAGGATAGGGGAGATCTTCCCTACTTAGAACAGAGAGAAATTTATCTCCATGATCCTAGTCAACCAGCTTAAGGGTAATAATTGCCCCCATTGGAATTTGCTCTGTGCCAGGAAATACATATGCACCTGCAAATATCACTTTTACCTTCTGACAGCTGTGAGGTAAGTCTTATAATCACTCCTTTGCAAATGAATCATATGATTCACAAGGAGATAACCCAACAAGTAAACGTGAAAGGAAAGATCCAAAGGCAGGTCTGCCTAACTCCAAACCATGGGGTCTTTCAGTGACCCCAAATATGGGGATGGCAACTGAATACTTCCCCCAAAGACTTGCTCACATTCTTGATATTAACTGTGAAATTTCATTCAACTAGTTTTTCCTGGGCATGGTGAGCAGTATCTATTTTATCTGTCTTGCCTTTTAATCATCCCTACCTTAATGCTCAAGGTGATCTCATTCATTTCCATGCTTTACATACAAACCAGATATTATTTTCAACCCATACCCCTTTCCCAAACTCCAAACTTCTATCTCCAACTATCTGTTGGCATCTCTAGTTGGTATGTATAGTGAGCCTCTCAAATTTTACCTAACTAAAACCGAATTCATAATTTCATATATCTCCCCAAAACTATCCATATGCCTAAGTTACAAACCTATGTCATTTTTTATTACTGCCTTTCTTTCAGCTTCCATATCCAATCACTAATCAGTGCTCCTGGTTCTACCTTCAAAAAAATGTATCTGAAACTCATCCTTATCTCCACCTCTACTCATAACCTTAAGTCAAGTTCCCATGGCCTAGAACTACTGGAACGTCTTGCTTCTCCTCCTCCCTGTTTCCCCCCTTGTCTCCTGCACAGTAGATTTTTGAAAGATAAAGACTGTAGCATGGTTATAGCCCTGCTTAAAATCCTTCTTTAGCTTCCCTTTGTTTCTAAAATAAAATCCAGAACCTTTATCACAGCCTACAAGACTCCCCATTGTCCATGTTTCAGTTGGGCTCATTCCCACCCTAGCCACGTGAACAGTTCCGTGGCCACATCAAGCTCGTCCTTGCCTTCCCACCTTTGGCTTGTACACATGGCCTTCCATTCTTGAAATGTTCTTCCCTGTTCTTCTGGCATTCTTGGCCCCTGTCAGTCTTTAGGTCTCAACCTCATTGTCACCTTCTCAGAAAGGCCTTTCCTGACAACCTTATCTGAATTAATGCCTTGGGATTCTCTCTTTCGGTGTCCTATTTATTTATGTCCTTCATAGCACTGTGACCATTCATTTGTGGTTGTTTGTTGTGTTTGTGTATTGTATATCTTCTCACCAGACTATAAGCTACATGATTATAAATGCTATGTCTCTTTCGTTCACTGTGGCATCTCCAGCAGGGAGCACCATGCTGGACGCACTGCAAACTCTCAAATGCTGTGGAATCCATTCTTCCTTTTCTTGGTTCTTCCCCATGACAGACCTAACTAGAAAGCTGCACTATGATTTTTGTTACCTGTTGTTTTAATTGAATAGGCGTTTGCACTGTGGGAGAGTTGCACAATAAAGATGTCTCAGAATGTACTCACACATTGAATGGCTTTTCTCATGGACTCATACATTGATTTTGCACATATGAAACGGAAGAAGGTAGCCACTGGCATTCCTGGCACCTACAGGAACATTGTTTGATCACAATGGTTCCTGGCACCAAAAGTGCAACAAAAGTAGTTGCAGTTGTTGTGGCTTAGACCACAAACTCGGGACCAGGCTTCCTGGGTTTAAATCCCAGCTCTGCTTCAATTCTCCATCTTTACAATAAGGTTATAGATAAACACAGTACCTCCCCCCTGTGGTGGCTGTGAGGCTGCCACCTGCCAATCATGTAAAGTGCTTAGCGCCCTCAGGCAGCAGTGTTTAAGTGTTAGTGATCATTAGCATCATTACCATGTGCTGAGCTTCCTACATGTATTTGCTCCCAACAGCCTAATGAGGTATTCTATTTTAGTTCAGTTCAACAAACATCTCCTTATGCCCTTCTGCCAGGACCTGGAACTATAAGAACAACTCAATCCTAAAGGGGCTCCAAATTTTGGGTGTGCCTGCCACGCTGTTGCAGAGAGAAGCAGTGAAACAAGTACAGTGTCAGAGTGTGACTGAATAAGTCAGGGTATGTGTGAATGTGTATGTAGTCAGTATGTTCATATATCAGAGTGTGTGCGAGTATGTCAGTGCGAATATGTCAATATGCCCATGTGTCAGAGCATGTGCAAGTATATCAGTATGTCCATGTGTCAGAGCATGGCAAATATGTCAGTATGTCTATATGTCAGAGTATGTGCGAGCATGTCAGGAGATCTGTATATGTCAATATGTCAATATGTTCATAGGCCAGTATGTGTATGTCAGTATGTCTATCTATCAGAGTGTGATTGAAGCCCTGTGAAGGGCCACTGATCCTGAGGAACTGTCTGCACATCCACTGCCCTGCCCTCACCTTCCTGGATGGAGAAGTTGCAACATGCGGCCAAGGCTGCATTGAGGCTCTCTGGTCCATTTTTGTCCACCTTGGCTCCCACATGCCACTTTCTCTGTAATTATAACTCAGTTTACAAACTACAAGCAAAAGGCAGTTCTCCCCTCAAAAAGCCTTGTTCACTCCTCACCAGGAGCCTAGATCAGGTTGCTTCTCACTCTAAGAGCCCTGGTGGCCACTGTTCAATTAGACCGTTTGGGGCCTAATGAAGTGAAAAGGCAATTCCCTGCCCTGGACGCGAATACAGCAGTTACTGGCTGCTGACGGCAGGCATTAAGGAGAACCATTGTAATTGATTAGAATGTGCATTATGCTGTATTGGCTTAGTTTGAGGTCATTTGGGAATAAATAGCACTGTCATTGTGGGCCTTAATTAGATAATAAATTAATAGATAAATGGATTCCAAAGTTCCAGTGGCTGCCCCACCCCCTTGCCATCTAAGGCCAGCATAGAGAGAGAGAGGTTCACTCTTGCTTCACCGTGAGCTGTGGGGAACAGAGAACAGAGTGGCCAGGTTAAGAATCCTGAGGTCCTCTGGGCTGAGGCATCCTGGGGATAACATTTATGTTAGATGCTAAGCCAAAGGGCAGCTCTTCATTACAGTGGAAATGTCCACAGCATGAGCCCAAACTCACTCACTTCTTTGCTATCCATTCTTTCAACAAATATTTAGGGACAGTCTACTGCATGCCAGGGACTGTGCTAGGCACTGGAGATCAAATAGCAAAACTGTCTTCATGGACAGATAAGTAGGATTGCCACAGAGTATGTCAGGTAGTAAATCAGACTGTAGAGAAAAGTAAAGTAGGGAGGGGAGAAAACTGGAGGGAGGTTAGTGGAGAGGAAGGTTGCAATTCTATTATTTATTTGTTAATCCTCATTGGGATATCCTCCCCCCCTTTTTTAAGAGAGGGTAGAAGGGAGGAAAGGAGGAAAGAAGGGAGAGAGAGAGAGAGAGAGAGAGAGAGAGAGAGAGAGAGAGAGAGAGAGAGAGAGAGAGAGGCATCAATGTGAGAGAGACACATTGTTTGGTTGGGAACTTGTAACGCAAGTAAGTGCTCTTTACTAGGAATCAAACTCATGACCCAGTGCTTGGGCTGATGCTCTTGGGAGATTACAATTTTAAATAGAGTAGTTAGAAAAGTAACAGGGAGGTGATATTTGAGAAAAGAATTATAAATGGCAAGGAGTGAATCAAGTGGGAGAAGAATTTTCTCAGCAAAGGACTTGCCAATACAGAGACCCCACGACAGGAGAGTGCCTGGTGAGTCTGAGTGAGAGTAAGGAGGTCTGGTGGGTGGTCTTAGTGAGCTCAAGGAGAGCAAAGGTGAGGAGGCCAGAGTAGCAGTAGTCAGTTTGCATCATGTGGGGCTTAGGGTCATGGTCAAGGCTTTGGCTTTGACTGGGATTGATTGAGGTGAGGAGCCTTTAGAGTATGCCTCCTCTGTAATTGACCAGGGTGCATTTAATGGCAGACACAGGGCATGCATATAGCAGCTCCCTCCTCCCACACATAGACTGATAACAGTAACTGATCACAGCCCTTTCACAGAGGCCTGATTTGGCCCTGGGATCTTTCTCATCTAGCCATCCAGAACTCCACTTAGTCCCTCCAAGCTGGTGCTGCAGAGGAAGTACTAGATTCCAATAACTTCCCCAGCATATCTGCACCAGGCCTGTACTGCACTGGGCCTGGCATTTGTCCCAGAGAGCTCAGTAGAAGAGGGCTGGTCAGGAGGGAGTCATCAAGAAAAAAATAAAAATAAAAAACAGGACAAGTCTGATAAAAACTGCAGTGACATGGAGTAATAACTTCTGCCTGGGAAGAGCTTCCCTGAGGGGTGACATTTGAGGGGTGACATGAACGAAGGGTAGGATGTTGTCAGGGTGGAAGAGCACAGGGGGCCTGAAGAGACATTATGAAGAGTGCAGGAGACTGGAAAGGGGTGGGGACAGCCCAGTGTGACTGCTCTTGGAGAAGGCATTAAAGAATGAATCCCAGAAGTACTTCATCAGAGTTGTCCCCTGAATATCTGCCATGCCACAGATGTCTACTTTGAAAGGCACAAAAAATACACTACATCAAGTATATTAGTTAGGATAATGCCAGTTATGGTAGGAAACATCACAATTGCAGAAGCTGAAGTAAATACATCCTATACATGAGAGTCTGATGCAGTGTTCCTAGTTGGCAGGCAACATCCTTTTGTGCCTGGAATGATTCCAACCCCTTCTATCTTGTGGCTCTCCCATTCTCTGGAGCTTTAGAGTCATCTGCAAAAGGAGGAAAAAGGTGCAGAAGGCAGATTTGCTTCCTAACCATCTGGGCTGAGAAGATGTTCAATTCTACGAGTGACATCTAGGGCCATGGACCCACCTCGATGGAGGGGGAGCTGGGAAATGTAGTCCTTGACTGAGCAGCCACTTTCAGCCCCAATGGCATACTGAGGATGAGAGAGTGCATGAATGGGACAGGTGCCTGTCCCATCTTTCCTATATAAATATGTCAAGTTCTCAGTAAACACTGTCTTATAGCTTCTATATCTCAATCAGCAAAATAAGATAGAGAGTTAGAACTCTTCATATTTGTGGGAAGCAGGCATTTCTCAAGAGCTTGGAGATGAGTTCAGGTTGATAAGCACCTATGTTATGTCAGACTCGGCCTTCATTTCCTTCTCTGGAAATAGAATAAATCCTCTGTCGGGTCAGGGTTGTTACAAGGATTAAATGGGGAATTGCCTGGCACATGGGTGGTCACAGGAAGCACCAGCACTTAGCCCCCTTCTTTAGAGCTTTTCCAGAAAGGGTGCTGAAGATAGGTGTGATGGTCCCACAGCCATCTCTCTTTATAGGCCTTGGCTTGAAACCCTCATCCTACCAGAGGGCAAAGAGTCTACTTGCAGAGATGGGCCCACTGGGGAAAGCTGAATGCATAGGGTTGAAAATAGCCAAATGAAGGCTTCTACACTGATTGCCTCAAACCATTCTGAGTTCCAGTGGCCCAAAGGGCTTACTCTTATGTTCCTCTGACTACTACCCATTTTCTCCCCACTGATTAGAGAGAAAAATATATAGGAGCCATATATCTAATCCCATGTCCTTATCCTTGGCACATAAAAGGTATCATGTAGAGGTAGGCAGGTAGGTGAGACAGGTAGGAGAGAATAGTATATAAAGAAATTGAAGTTGAAGTGCTTAAGGAAAAGCCTACACTGGGAAGCAGGAGACTTGGATTCCAGAACAGCCCTGCCATTGCCTTGCTGTGAGGTCTTGGTCAAGTATCTGGGCCTCAGTTTTCTCATCTGTAAAATAGGAATGTTAAACTAGATAATTGATAATGTCCCCTCAACAACAACATTGTATGATCCTATGGTCTAAGAGTTGGAATTCCTGGATCCAAGGACTGACCATAATGCTCTATAGAATTTAAGAACCTGAATCTCAGGTGCTGGAGTTGTATCCCCTAACAAAGGACATTTATTCCCTTGCCTTAGATTCCAAACTTGGGTGTACTTGTTTATTTTCAAGTAGGCTGAACACTTAACTTAAAGGCCGTGTTTTACTCATCTTCACCTCCCCAAGATCTGGACAGACATGGTCAGGCCTGTGGGGAGAATCCAATATATGTCTGGGAACCTGCAGCTGAATCTGGGCCCAGCCTAGACACCTCACATACCTAACCAAAACTTAAACATGCCAAACCCCTGTTGCCAAAAGCAGGGCCTTGGACTATCCTCGGAGTGATTTTTGTACAGCTAAATCTGAGTAACTAGAAACCCATGTATGTCCAGCGTCAGGTTTTGCTGAAAAGTTTGCCAGGAATAACAAATAGGTAAAAAAAAAAAAAAAAAAAAAGGTTATAACCTAATATGACAGATAATCCTTTCTATAGTAAAAGGGAATACTAGAACAAAAGAAATACAAACAGATGTTACACAAATGAGGAAAATGTTTGACCTTACCATTCATCTAAACATGCAAATTAAAACACAATGAGATGACATTTGGTACTTTGCAAATTAGTAGATCTATGGAAAACTACAGATCACAGTGTTGTCAGGGATGTGGTGACACAGACATTCCCATGTAGGGCCTATGCAAGTGTAAATGGATAACGCCTTTGTGAAAGCAGATCGATCAGGACACTTGAAAATAAACACCTCTCGATCTAGTATTTCTTCTTCTAGAGACCTATTCCAAGGAATTCATTGGAAGTATGAACAAAGCTCTATGTTCCCAGATGTTCACAGTGTCATTATTTATAATTTTTTTAAAAATCTGAATCCACTTCCACATTCAACAATATGGAAAATAGTGCTACCACTTTCTGGTACCTCTACCTAATGGAATTTTATTAAGTTCCTTAAAATGAGGTCTACAGAGCAATGTTCATGACTTCAAAATGTGTCTCATAAAATGTTTTAACAAAAGTTACAAAATTTATCATAGCTACATCCAAACTGTGTCAAAAAATAATGTGTATATATAACAAAATGTTGACAAGAGTATTGAGTGGATGATGTCCTCACAGCTCATTTTCTTTATTTTAAACTTTTCATTTTGTTTTTAAAATGCACATTTGTAAAGAACGGAAGGGAAGGAGAGTTCGCTGGCAGCCAAGAACCAGCAGGGCCCATTTGTCTTTGCAATCACCGGACCGCCTGCTAAGGAAGCCCATTAAACCCAGGGTGGCAGAGCCCCTGTGCTCAAATCGCTCCGTCTCAGGAGCATATTTTTTCCTTACTGAGGAAATTGCTTTCCATAAAACCAGCTCTCTGACACCTCTGAGTACTAGGGAACCACGCAAGGCCTCTTTCCTGGGGACATTCTCTAATGGGGAACTCCATCACGTTCCAGCTTGGCGCTTCCAACAAATCCCAGCCAGCCATAAAAATTGTTAGCACCCTGTATGCAAGACTGATTGTGTCGGTCTCATAAAAACCCCATTCACAGAGCAAGAGCTGCAGGTCTAAAACTCCCTAGTCCCCCGCTGTTTTAAACCCAGTGGCACAGCACATTGCTAAGTGATGGCTGGTAGAACTCCACACAGCAAGTCAGGACTGGATCTGGGGCGGAACCGGTGAAAACAGGACAAAACGGGCCTGTGCAGAGTGCTCAGTGCACAGTCACCACCAAAGCCACCTCCTCACTGCTCCTTTTGGTAGGTTAAGTGGATCTGGCGAAGCAAGGGAGAAGATTTAGGGGTGATGGCCATCTTTTAAGAGAGAAAGAAAGTGGAAGGTGTACAGGTGGATGATTGAGTGGTAGAGGCATCCTGCCTCCATCACACAGCTCACTTGGAATGAAGCCACCCCTTTCCTGTCTGCTCCTAGATGGGAGTGGAGATGCACAGGCTTCTCAACACTCTTCTAGCCTGGGCATCATGGAGGTCACAGTTTGATTCTGGTCAGCACACATGCCTGGGTTGCTAGCTTGATCCGCAGTAGGGGGTGTGCAGGAGGCAGCCAATCTATGATACTCTCTTATCATTGATGTTTCTATTCCTCTCTCCCTCTCCTCTCAAATAAATAAGAACATATTTTAGAGATAAATAAATATGTATTTTTCAAAAAACCACACCCTTCTGCTTTCTGGGAGGACAGGCCTTACTCTCCTCCATGTGGGTGGCATTTAGCACCTCTCCAGCAGTGGCCAGATGACCTCAGTTAGTGTCAGGAGCCTGTTGCCTGCACACAGCTGGCATTTCTTCAGTGATTGGGCCCTGATGTCCAAAATAGCTGCTTCTTGTGACATGCACTGAGGTCTGAGAGGCCTGGGTTCTAGACCCTGCCTTGCTCCCAATGTGCTTTGCCACTCTGGGCAAGTCACTTACATGGTTCATCTCTCAGCTCTGACTTTCTCATTGGTAGAATGAGGATAATAAATGCCTATCTTTCCCCTGCCACTTCTCACACACATCCTTTCTACCCATTGAATTAAAAAGGCATCATAAAATATTCAGTGTTCCAATCAAGTAAAATCTTGAACTATCATTTAACAGGTCAACATTAAATTTCTTTAAAAAATCAGTGTTTCATATGCTTCTTTGTATTGAGTTCTCTGCAACTCTATTCTCTGTAACAGCAACATTTCTCTCTCAGGCCTATGCCATATAGCTAAATTTGGTGTATTCATATTCCAGTCCTTACACATCCTATGTGACTTTGGGTAACTTGCCTAATCTCTCTGAGCCTCTCGACCATAAAATGAGACTCATGCCTGCCTCAAAGAGTTTTGGAAATGATACAAGGGGATAATATATTAAACCACATGTATAATACTTGATCCAATTTAAGAATTCAGAAAATAACCCTCTCTGCACATCCTTGAGTATAAATTAGACTTCTGAGTATTGCTTAGAACAACACTTTTAGATCTGTGTCTATTGTAGCTGTCTTGTATATGTTTAGGGTGATGAAAGTGAATACTCCCTATTTATGGTTTCTGACACTGAATGTCTGCCCACTTAAAGGTCTCCCAGGACGAATGGTACCACCCATTGACTTGGGGTTGCAACTCTAATTGAATGGAGAGAGAGAGAGAGAGAGAGAGAGAGAGAGAGAGAGAGAGAGAGAGAGAGAGAGGTGTATTGATTAGGGAGAGGAACAGAGATTCAATGAGAATAGCATTTTGACTTCCTCAAAAAGTATTCCTGCCCTAACTGGTGTGGCTCAGTGGATAGAGCATCAGCCTGCAGACTGAAGGGTCCTGCATTCAGTTCCAGTCAAGGGCACATGCCCAGGTTGCAGGCTCGATGCCCAGTAGGGGGCGTGCAAGGACACCAATCAATTATTCTCATCATTGATGTTTCTCTCCCTCTTCCTCTCTGAAATCAATAAAATATATATTTTTTAAAAGTATTCCTTTCCCAGAAGAGGGCCAGCTACCCCATAGTTACTGCAGGCCATGCTTAGTTAAACCAGGAAAGGGATGAAGAGGCCTCATGTGTATTTTTGGTGTTGATTTCTCAAATACAGAAAATAGATACAATTTGTATTATTTTAATACTTCTTTTAGTTTATTGATATTTATCTTATGCCTAGCATATGGTCAGTCCTGGAGAATGTTCCATGTTCACTTGGGAAAAGAATGAATACTCCTTGGACAGAGTGATCTGTAGCTGTCTGTTAGATCTAATGCACTTATTGTGTTGTCCTACATTCTTGCTGATTGTCTAATTTTCTATCAATTATTGAGAGTGGAGTGTTGAAAGCTCTATGGTTGAATTATCTATTTTTCTTTTTGTTCTGTCAGTTTTTGATTCCTGAATTTTGAGGCTTTGTTGTTAGGCATAGACTCATTTATAATCCTTTTATTCTCCTATTTTCTTGACATATTGACTGTGTTATTATAAAACTAGAGGCCCGGTACATGAAATGTGTATACATACGGGGGTTCCCTCAGCCCAACCTGTACCCACTCCATTCGGGGACTCCTTGGAGACCCCAGCCTGCACCCTGGTGGTCGGACACCCCTCTCAGAGTCTGGGACTGCTGGCTCCTAACCTCTCACCTGCCTGCCTGCCTGATCACCCCAACTGCCCTCCCCTGCTGGCCTGATCTCACCCCCAACTGCCCTCATCTGCTGGGCCAATTTGGTTCTGATTGGTCAGTTTCTATACCAGTCACTGTCAAAAGATCCACCTCCTAAGCAGCCATGTGCTCCTCACAGTTGACCCAGATTTGGTTCTGATTGGTCTGTTTTTATGCCAGTCAGTGTCTCTGAGATTATCAACAGGGCCTGATCAGAAAGGCAGGGCTGGTGGAGGCCTGGAGAGAAATGGGGATGACACCTCAGGCCCAGTGACACTGATGGAAGTGCGGAGGTTGCACTTCTGATCACTTGAACACTGTGTTTTATACTACAACATGTGACAGTGGCTGTGAAGGGCTCCAGGGTAACCCAGCACTGACTGCAGGACTGACTTCCAGTTGGTCAGCCTTCAGTTGTCATCGGTCATTACAAACCTGGGCTTTTATTATTAGGATATCCTTTTAGTTTCTAGAAATATTTATTGTCCTAGATCTATTTTATCTGATATTAGAGTAAACACTCCAGCTCTTTTATGTTTTGTTTTTATAGTATGTCTTTCTCATTTTTTGCTTTCAATTTGTTTTTGCCTTGCAATGTAAAGTATGCTTCCTATAGACAGCATATATTTGCATCTTGTTTATCTAGTCTAACAATATCTACCTTTTCATTGTATCATTTAGATCATTTATAGTTAATATATTTTATATTATATTCATATTTTCCACTTTGCTATTTGTTTTCTATATGTCCCTTGTCTGTTTTATTTAATTATTCCTACTCAACTACCTTTTTTTTGGTGTTAAATAATTTTAGTGTAGCATTTTAATTCCCTTGTTGATTTTTAACCTAAGGATGTTTTAATGGTTGGTCTAGATATTATGATATGCATTTTTAATTGATAATAATCTACTCAAGATTAATAACAACTTGATTCCAGAAAAATCTAGAAACTTTACTTTATGATTACTTTAATTTTTCTCCCTTCTTTATGCTGTTTTGTGTGTGTGTGAATTAACTGTTATAATTATTACTGTATACAAGCTTATGTTTTCAAAAGATGTTAAGAAATGAAATGAGAAAGTACATTTATCAATTTTTATAATAATCTACATATTTTCCATTTTGATGTTCTTCATTTCTTCCTGTGGATTTAGTAGATTCTGGTGTCATTTCCTTTCAGCTTGAAAGACTTCATAAGGCAGATAGGTCTCTTAAGAACATATTCTCTTCACCTTTGCTTGTGTGAAAAAGTCTTAATCATGCCTTCACTTTTAAGGATAGTTTTGCTGGATGTAAAATTCTTGGTTGAAATTTTTCTTTTAGCATTTTTGATCTGTTATTTAAGATGAGAAATCAGCCATTAATTGTATTGATACTCTCTTATAAACAATGAGTAATTTTTCTCTTATTGTGTGCAAGACTTGCTCTTTGGCTTTAATGGGTTGACTGTGATGTTTCTATGTATGGATCTCTTTGCATTTATCTTATTAGAGATTCACTGAGTTTTTATATAATTGAGGAAAGTGTTAGCTATTATTTCTCCAAATAATTTTTTCTGATTCTCCTTTCTGTCTCTCTCCACTCTTTCTGGGGCCCTGATTATATGTTGATATGTTTATGTTACCTACATGTCTCTGAGTCTCTGCTCATTTTTGTTCAACTTTATCTCTCCTCCCTTAGATTGGATATTTTTTAATCTATCTTCAAGTTTACTAAGTTATTGTTTTACAACATCTTGAGTCTGATTTTAAATTTATTCTTTTTTGCTGTTGTTATCCTCACCTGGTAATGTCTCCCCATTCACAATACAGACCAGGCAAATGGACTGAACTGAGGTATATATGGGGTGCAGGTTCATTCTTGAATTTTTGTTTTAGTTATTGTAGAATTTAACTGTAGAATTTGTTTTTAGAGTTTTCATCTCCTTATTAAGATTTTATATTAATAGATTATTTTTTGCTATTCTTTCTTTTAATTTCTTAGACGTGGTTTCCTTTAGTTCACTGAACATTTTTAGTAGTTGCTTTACAATATTTATCTTCTAATTAAAACATTTAGGAACAATCTCAGTTTCTATTAACTATTTTTGTTCCTGATTATGGGTCATACTTTTTTTTCTTTTTATGCATTGTAATTTTGTTATTGTTGTTATTGGAAAACTGGAAATTTTTGTTACTATATTGTAGCAACTCTGGGTTCTGCTTTTTCCCCATGAAGATTGTTGTCACTGCTCTTTTTCTTGTTGTTTAGAATATCTATGGGGTAAACCTGTGAAGACTTTCTCTTTCACAATGTGACACTTATGTATCTTTTAGTATTTTTTACTCTTACTTTTAAGCTTCTATCTGCATAGCTTAGTGTCCAACCAATAATTAGACAAAGATTAAGTGCAAACACATCAAGCACAAGTGTTTTGTCAATTGAGTTGTGTGTGGGAAGGCAAGCACATTCAAATTTCAGGTCATTGTTTTGTCTGTTCTGGCTTTTGCTTTCTGCTGGGTCCTTTTGCATCTCCTATATGCCTGCTCAGAACTTCGGGGTTGATCAGCAATGTGTCAATATGTTAGCCCCTCTCTGATCTTCACTATTCATTCACATCTCAGCCAAGAACATGCTTGCCCAGCTATGACCTCATGCTAGTAGAGAAAATGGCTCTCCCTTCTTGTCTGCTGCCAAAGATCATCACTTCCATTGGCAGTGCCACTGACCATGACATCACCTACTGCTCCCAATCAACTGAACCACTTCAACCTGAGCAGTCAAGCTACCAATCGTCATGGTGACCTTACCCTGGCAGAACCTCTGTGCTGACCAACCTAGAGAGGATGGAAAGGGCCCAGGGCAATAACAACACTATTCTGAGCTAAACGCAGTGTTTTTAGCATAAACATGTCTGATATTATATATGCATTTGATCAGTTTTCAGAGTGTTGAAATGGTCGTTTTTGTAAGTTTTTTCCACTAGTTCCTTTTGAGGGAAGGGTATTTGCCAATCTCCCCAGCCATAGCCAAAAATACCATCTGTAGTTTCTGATGTCCCTTTAGATCTATAGTGGTGCAATGACACCAATGTCATCCAGTCTGAAACTGGCTGAACCAGAATTCCAGCTCCATTTCCTATCTATCTTTCTACCTTTTCTACTATAGTGTGGAATTGGAGAAGACTCCATTGAGTAATGAGCAAGGGATCTGTCTTAATTGGCTCTGGCTATTGTAACAAAATAGCATAGATGGGGTGGCTTAAACATTAGACATTTATTTCTCAGAGGCTAGAAGTCCAAGATCAAGATTCCAGCAGATTTATTTTTTCTGGCTTGTAGACAGTCACCTTCTTACTGTGTGGTCATATGGCCTTTCCTTAGTGCATGGAGAGAGAGATCTGTCTTCCTCTTCATAAAAGGGTATTCTCATTGTGAGTGCTCACCTTCAAATACCATCACATTGCAGCTTACTAACATTTAGCCCATAACAGAAGCTACCCCAAAACTTTCTCTTGCTTCCTTGAGGCCTAGCTAGTTTCATTGGATTCTCATATTTATCAAAAGCCAAACTTCAGCCCAGCTTGTGTTGCTCAGTCGTACAGTGTCATCCCATGGGTCACTGTTCAATTCCCAGTTAGGGCATATGCCCAGGTTGCAGGCTCGATCCCCAGTAGGGGGTGTGCAGGAGGCAGCTGATCAATGTCTCTCTCTCATCAATGTTCCTATCTCTCTATTCCCTTTCCCTTTCTCTCTCTCTTTCTAAAAAAGAAAAGAAAAGAAAAGAAAAAAAATCAATAAAAACATACTTTTTTAAACAAGAGCCAAACTTCAAAGGGAAAGAAAGAAAGAATACGCTCCAGCTGTGGCTGCTGAGGCCCTGGGCCTTCCTCTCCTCACCATTAAAATGTGAGCTGAGAGTAAACTTCTTTCCTTACAGCCGCTCTCCTGAGGGGCGCTGCACTCCATCTGTGGGTAGCCCCTGAATTATAACTTTGCAGATATTTTTATCTATATTAAGGTTGTAACAGTCATTTTATTTTTTTTAAGCTACTTCTGTTAAATTGTCCAGCAGAGAAGGATAACATTTGCTTTAAGATCCAGGGATTTATAACTACCCCCATAACAGAGTATTATCTTTTGTGCCAAAGAGTGGATTAATATATGCAAACTTTGGAGCCTGCAAGGATTTGCCTAAGTCTCCAGAGAGTAGTCTGAGCTTCCCATTCTTGGAGTGACAGATGCTGCCTTGGAAATAACCACAGAGCAGTCAGCAGGGAGCAGGGTCTCATGGGGAGAAAGTGCTGAACTGCTCTGTTAATGTGCTGTATGACCCTGAGTATTAGGGCCAAGTCCCTAATGATACATGCTGTTACATATTGAGCACTTATGATGCACCAAACATTATGTAAGGAGCCTTACATACAAAATTGGCTATTTCATCAGGTATGGTCTCACTGATGGTAATGTTCCAGATTTCCTGGGTGTCTTCCTCAGTGGCTTGTGCAAGACCTCCAACTCAGTCATTGTCTTGCTCAGGGCTTTCTGGAAGACTCTAAGGACCTCCCATGTCCTTAAGAAGTTATCTCTGGGTTCTGAACATCATGCTCCTTGTTACTATTCTCTGTGCCTATAGGCCACTGGGAAGGTGGCACCATGCCTCTGCCCTTAGAGCTAGAGTCCACAGACCACCACACTTCTCTTCAAGGGACTATCCCTGAGAATTCCCAAATCTGCAAACCTCAACCTGTCACACTATCTACAGTGCACCGAAGACATTGTTCCCTAGAGAAAGAGGGAGGTCTCTAGACCCAATTCTGTGCTGAACCTTGGACCCTAAGTTCTGAAGCAGCACTGGTTGGGTCCAGAATATAATAGCTCCTTCAGCTTCTCCATAGGGCTCAGCGCTCCTCTGGGTGTCCTTTGCTGTACAGCACACTATCCCAATTTAGTCGCTTACAGTAACAGCCGTGTATGATTTCTCACAGTTCTGTGGTTTGACAAGCACACTGATCAGGGTCTCTCATGAGGCTCCAGTTCTAGGGTGGCTGGGGCTAGAACATATGAGACAGCAGTACACTTATGGCTGGTGCCGTAATGGTGTCACTTGGAAGTGTGGCACCTCTGTCTCTCTGAGTGGTCTTTCTGCCTGGTTAGCTTGGACTTCTTTTTGTGATGGTGGGATGATTAATTCAATTGGCTAAAGTAGTCACAGGGCCAGCCAAGAGTCAAGGGGAGGAAAAAACAAACCCCACCTTCTGATGGGGTTAGTGTAAAAATTTATAACCATCCTCAAGGCAGTATTATCCCCCCAGTTCTTGAGGCTGTTCCCAAGGAAACTTGTCTTTGTGAGCTCTCTTTTCTCCCAGTTTTTTTTTTTAATCCAAATGGCCCTCATGACAAGGTCCTTCACATTCCTGGTGGAAGAGAGTTAACTTTTAACAGCCCTCCCAGTCTCATTACCTCCCTCCCCCTTGCATACTCCTGAGAGCCTGGAGATATCAAGGATAGGAGTTTTCAGGTTATCACTCCCTTGCTTAAAAGCTTTTCATGGCTCCCCCATTGCCAACAGGATAAAATCTAAACTCTTAACCTGGCACACAAGGCCCCTCTAGGTCTAATCTGCTTCTCCAGTCTCATATTGCCGCCCTGAGATACTTACAGTTTCCTGTAGATAACATGTGTCTGGGCCCTTTCGCCATTGTCTAGAAGGCCTCTCTCCACCCCTTCTACTCCCAGTTAACTCTTACTCATTCTTGAAGTCACAGTGTCTATATATCATAAGGAAAGCTAGTCCTAAAAGACTGCCTCTCTCCTCCCAGAGCACTCCAGGCATAACATTGTCATCTTGCTTCATACTTTATGTTGAAAGTAACTCATTATTTATCTCTCTCCCCGAAATACTATGAATTCCCTGAAGACAGAAATTGTGTTTTATTCCTCTTTATAACACCAACTTCCTATACCAGCTCAGCGTCTTGCATGGAGCAGGCATCCAGAGAGTGGTTGAAATGAACACAGATCAGAACAAGATGTAAACTCCATTAGAGCAAGTCTCCATTTGTCTTATTCATCACAAAATCCCCAGTGCATAACACACAGCAGAAGCTCAATAAATATTTGCTACTCATGCTGTTCCTTCTGCCTGAAATGAGCCTCCTCATTCATTGCATTAGGTCCAAATCCTACCCATTCTTCAAGAAACTATTCCAGTTCTCTCTTTCCCACAGTTCCATGTTGGCCATGATGGAGTAAATGGAAGTGAACCAACCATCCTATCACAAACAGTTGTAAAAATTAACAAAATATTTAAATTTACCATGTTCAGATATTGGACAAAAGGCAACACAAAACTGTGGTCTCTAAGAGAAAGAAAATATACAATGTGAAAATCCAAATGGCTCTCATGACAAGGTCCTTCAAATTCCTGGTGGAAAAGTGTTGTCTGGAAGGCCTCAGTTGTCTAGAAGGTTGGTGGTTTCCCCAGCTCTCAGTCTAGAGGAATTTTTTAAAACTGTAGGGAAGGAGAGGTCCTACAAAGCACACCCTTCTTACTGAGTTTAGGGCAACTGACAAATCTAAAATTGGTGCGACAGGGTAGTAATGAGAAAGGGTCCAGAAATCTATATGGAAATTCTCTTGAGTCTCTGAACAAATCCTAAGCTTCTCATACATGTCGTGAAGCTGGACAAAGAACATCTACTGGGGAGAGAACAGCTACCTCTACCTTGCTCACACAAGGCTGGGAGATGGATGGTTAAGTTTCAACCATCCAGAATAGAGGCATCAGCTTCTAATAGAGACCCCAAAATGCCATGCTTTAGAAATAGGGTTACTCTAACATTAGAGTACAAGGCATTTTAGGCCTATTATAATGAAGCCCAAATAAGCCTTGAAAGGATCAGCTAACCTGCAAGTAAATTAACTGCATACCTAAACAAAAGCTCAACATTTTTTAAAAAAACAAATAAATAAAAATCCAGACTATAAACATTCTAGCATTTGTAATATGCAATGCACAATAAAAAAAATCACCATATATGTAAAGAAGGTATTTATTGGGCCCATTAATAGGGGGAAAATAAGTCAACAGAAACACATAACAGAGATGCTGGCATTAGCAGATAAGAAATTTAAAAAAGCTACTATACATATGTTCAAGAGTTAAAGAAAAATATGAACATAAGGAGTGAGAAAATAAAGAATTTCAATTAAAAATGGAACCAGATGGATATTCTTGAAATGAGAAGAAATAACATCTGCAATAAAAATATCACTGATAGATTTAAAAGCAGATTAGACACTGCAGAAGAAAAGATCATGAACTTGAATGTGCGGTAATAAAAATTATTCAAGCTGAAGCAGAGGAAGACAAGAAAAAAAAGATTCAAAACAATAAAAGAACCTCAGTGACCTATGGGATAATATCAATGGATTTAACATGTAATTAAAAGTCCATTTGACATGTAATCAGAAGTTTTTAGGATCAATGAAGGTGAGATAAGAGAGAGATGAGGACAGTAAAAATAGTTGATGAAATAATGACTGAATTTTTTCCAAATGTGATATAAACTCTAAACCTACGTATCGGAGAAGTTCAACAAGCCAAAGGAGAACAAATACAAAGAAAACCATAATAAAAGTTCTAGAAGTCAATTATAAATAGAAAAGTCTTCAAAACAACTAGAGGAAGACACAAGTTCCCCACTTTTCTGTGATTTGTTTTCTCCATCTCTAATACTCCCTCTTCCTCCGGCTTCCCTAATGCCTTCTCTTCAGCTCTCCTTTTACTCTGCTTTGACCATAACTTTGTGGCTATGCCTCATCTTCCCAACAGTATTTTGAGCTTTATGATAGCTAGGAATCCATCTTGCTCTGAAGCTTTCTTGCCAATAGTTGTTGCTCAATAAATGTTTGTAGAATGAATGTGTGAAGTACATGAGTGAATCAAAAGTTACACATGTTGGTTATCAAATCCTGCGCCTCTAACCAAACAATTTCTAAGAAGGAATTGGGTCCAAGTCATTCCATAAGAGAAATGCCTCCCCTTTCATAATAATAATATTTTAAATTATAATTTATTAAGTATTCACTGAATGGGTGGCACTATTCTAAAGTCCTTTATACATATCTAATTAAAGTCTTACTGTGAGAAACCCAAAAGGTTAACAGTTATGTAAATCACCTCAAGTCACATAGATAGTGACTGATGTTGCTGGGATTTCCTCTCAAGGTTGATTTCAAATGCTGAGCTTTTCACTACTTTATTCTACTCCACACTCACAACACATTTCATAATAATAGGTTTTTATATTTTTACACTTTTGCTCATGTTATTCCTTCTGTCTGTAATGCTGTTTCTCTTATCCACATGGTAAAGTTCAGTTCCTTGCTCAAGGTCACGTGGGACACTGACTTTGGCAGAAAAAAATTAGTTCACAGCCCAGAAGGAAGAGCCCTTACTGAGTGCCCACAGTGTTTTTGGCCAAAGGAATCCTGAGATGAGTGAGGCATGTTTTCTGTCCTAAATAAATGCACAGTCCAATCAGAGAAAGAATCCTATGACAAGTGAGATCAGCACTAGGGAGAAGGAATTCTGGGAACTTGGATGGCTCTAAACCAGCTGGATTGATCAGGGAAGGCTTACTGGAAGAAATGATAACTGAGATGAGTCTCAAGGATATGAGGACTGGCCAAAGTGTAAAATATGGTGACAAGAAAAAATCACTATGCCTACATATAAGGACACAATGGCAAAGAAGCCAGAATTTCTTAGAAGCTGTTCATTCTCCCCATTCTCTCTTACCAGCAGGTTTTTTGCTGGTTTCAATTCTTATTCTTTCTCTAAGAAAAGTCTGTAGTAACTCTGACTCCTGCTCAACACATAACACAGGGAATTAAATTTCTTTTGAATGGATTTACTTTAAGAGTGAGAAGTTAATGGCTCACAATTTTTCAAATTTAGGGAAAATCCATAGTTGTCCCAGCTTTATAGCTTGGTATTATTGGATAATCAAACACAACTATTTTCTCAAAATAGAACAGGATTTCCTCTGCCCTCCGCCCCCCTTTCCCTTCCCAGCTGCCTCCACAGGCAGGGACAGAGGGAGGGGGAGCCAATGTTTTGCCTGAGTCCAGACCCACATTGCTCTTTTTATTCTAGACTGTATAATTGGTTCTTGCAGACAGAGGTTAATTTCCCACTGTGAATTCCCTTCCAACATAGCAGGAGTCCTGGGGGAAACCAGAGGAGAAATTGCTTCCAGGTGCCACCTGGCCTCCTTGCAGGGCTGTGAGGGAGGCCTTGTTGGGAAGCGCAAAGAGCAAGGGCTTCGGAGGTTCATGGGCCAGGGTTTGAGCGGAGTCGCTTCCCAGCCAAGTGCTCTGGGGCTGAGGGTCTAATCTGAAGGCTTTAGTTTGCTCATCTGTAAAATAGGAATATACCACCCTCTTAACCATGGTAAGAGATTTAACAGTCAGCTCAATGCTATGGAAACAGGCACTTAGCAAATGCCCCTGCCTCTTGGTTGCTAGGGACAATCCTGTCACACCTCTCTTCCTCTGGGAACTTTCCCTGAGATATTCAGGTAACCTGCCTTCCACATGTTTCCTCTCGGTCAATAATAGGTAAGAATGTAACGAATACTTTTTATAATCTCAGGAGAGGTGAAGTTTAAATGAGAGAATAGGTGAAGACATTTTAAATCTTTGCATTGAAATATTCTACCAGTATTTCTTAGCAGGGCTCCATTGACATTTTGGGTAGGACATTGTTAGCATGCCTGCTTCCAGGGTTTTGGGTACCAGCAATAGCCTCCTTAGTCATTGTAACAACCAAAAACCACCTTCACATACCCTGTGTCCCTGAAAATAAGACAGTGTTTTAAATTTTTGCTCCCAAAGCTGCTCTAGACCTTATTTTCGGGGGATGCCTTATATTACAGGGAGGAGATCTTATTTTGGGGGGATGTCTTACTTTCGGGGAAACAGTAACTCCAGCTACAATCAATGCGTGCACACACATGCGCGCATGCACACACACACACACATACACACACACACTCATAAGCACTCACACAACCACACTTTATCGGAGAAACCACTGCCCTGTGTGACAAACTGACCTCACTGGTCACAGTATGTCATCTCTGTGTCCTGTGTCTTAAAAGCATTCCTATAGAGCCATTGTTCAGATGGGGAGCATTATTTTAGATGTGTAATTATTTTTAATAGCTTTTTTAAATTATACACGTAATACATGGTACTTGGAAAAGTAAATCAATAGAGAAGTGTGACAAGGAAATAAATGAACATCCTCACAATTAACATTTTAAACATTTATACTATATTTTATTATAAAAGTAATAAAAGCACATGGTTAAAAATTCAAACAGTGCTAAAGGATAAATGAAAAGCAAGTCTTTGGAATCAAGTCCATTCTGTCATTAACAATTTTATATGTATCTTTCAAGAAATTTCTATACAGAATCATCTGTGCATATGCCTTTTGAAACCACATAGAATTATATACTCTATTTGCTGCTCTTCAAGTTGTTGTTGGTTGATTTTTACTGAATATTACATGTTGAATATCACTCCTCAGCAGCAGCTTTAGATCTTGTTTTTAACAAAAATTTTACTTTAGAAAGAGAGGGAAGGAAAGGAATGAGAGAGAGTGAGAGTGCTCGTAAGAGAGGGAGAAAGAGAGAGAGAACGAGAGGGAGAGAGACGTCAAGTTGTATCACTTATTTACACATTTGTTGGTTGATTCTTGCTTGTCCCCTGACCAGGGATCTAACTCAGAACCTTTATGTATTGGGAAGACGCTCCAACCAACTGAGCTACCAGGCCTGGGCTCTTCTCGTTCTTTTTTACGACTTCATGAGATTTGTGGGATGGAGGGCCCCAGTTGCTTCTGCATATTTACTGTTGCAAACGGGGCTACATTGTAGACTGCTGTCAGAGTAGTAGGTGGTCCCCTCCATCCCCAGGGGATCTGGTCCATCCCCAGTGCATGCTTGAAATCACAGAATGCCGATTCCGA
The DNA here is from genome assembly GCA_027563665.1 of Antrozous pallidus. Taxonomy (NCBI): domain Eukaryota; kingdom Metazoa; phylum Chordata; class Mammalia; order Chiroptera; family Vespertilionidae; genus Antrozous; species Antrozous pallidus. The sequence goes on along the minus strand of CM050520.1, from coordinate 49,513,371 downwards.
CACATACTTTTTTCCTATGCATACATACCTAGGATAAAGTTTAATTTGTAAATTAGTCTCAGGAAGCGATTAACAACAATACCTAATAAAACTTAGGTGAATGTGGTCTCTTTCAAAATACCTTGTTGTACTGTCCTTACCCTTTATCTTTTTGTGATGATGTAAAACAGTTCAGTGCCCACCTGATGAGGTGAAGTGAGTATTGTGGCATAGGCATTGTGACGCAGCATTAGGCTATGGTAAGGGTTACTTGAATACAAGCCCTATGTTACCTCGACAGTAAATCTTATAACCTAGACAGCCACTAAGTGACAAATGTCCAGGAAGCGTCTACAATGTGGAGATTCTGGACAAAGGGTTGATTCACATTCTGGGTGGGATGGAACTGGATGGCACAGATTCCATCATGCTACTCAGAACTGATGAATTGTTTATTCCTGCAACTTTCCACTTAACATTTTCAGACACTTGAACCAGTATAACTGAAATAGCAAAAAGCAAAATCACAGAGAAGGAGGGCTGCTGCACCAGGTGCATGGTAACAAGACGATGGAGATTCAGCAGATTTGGAAGGTCGCACCCAGGTGACCCCAGGCTGAGCAGGAGAGACTGGAGAGGCACCTGGCCGGAAGGCAGAATACTCAGGTTCCAGGCTCAGCTTGGCGGCTCTGTCACTTGGGGTCCTTGAGCAGGTCTCTCTGGGCCATAGTTTCCTCAGTTATAAAATTAGGAGGTGGGACAAAATGACTTTTACACCTCCGGCATACCTGTGAGTCTAAAACGGTGAATATAAGTTCTAAAATGATACGTGGGTCCAATAAATGGGGTGGAAATACCATCATTTTCATCCTCATGCTGAGCCACAGCTGTATTTATCAAGCACTGCCACTTAGAAGAGAGGGAGGATTCAAGGAGGTTCTTCACGGGACAGACAGGGGAACTGGGAAACCCTGCCGAGGCCAGTGAAGAGCTGGGGTTCTGTAAGCTGTAGATGAGAAAATGGAGCTGCAAGTTAATTACTTTGAATACATGGCAGGGCTTCTCTAAAGAGAGTTCTTAACACCTGTTCTGCATGTTCTCAGGTGAAACAAAAGAGAAGGAGCTGAATTGGAAGCAGCAGAAGTTTGAGTGGGTTGGGAAAAGATTCATTTGATGATTAGGATGAAACAAAAAGTAGAAAGCACAGTGCTACCAAAGAAGAATGTGTGCATCTCTAACTCTGGATACATCTGCCTGGAGACTGAACGACTGGGCCAAATATATTTCCAGATCTTTTCCCACACCCTGTGATTCTTTAAATGCTAAGTTCTGATCAAAATGTAACTCCTGGTTAATGTGAACAGAATCAGGCAAATTTTGACAGTAATGATTAACACGCTAATGAAGAGAGTTGATATTAAATACAACTGAATTATTGATATGCTCTGGGGTCCAATAGGGCTAATTTATTACTAAGTTACAGATTTTTCTTCTTTGCAAAATTTTACATTTTTCAGGCTTAGAGGATTAAGGTTAGGAGAATACAACTAAAGTATGCAATGACTGAGCTCTGGGCCTTACCTGTGTATATAACAAGCACAAAATACAATGTTAAAGGCAATCGTATAGGCCAGTGAACAAATAAACACCAGGTTTGTGTTGAGAAACAGCCACCACAATTGTAGTCTTCAGGCAAGATTATTGGCTTTGCAATTCCTGTAAGCTTTAAACATATCTGTGTGGCCTGTCATTTAATCCAAATGACCCTTCTTCTACTACTAGTTTTCAATTGCTATGTAACAAATTACCCCAAAATGTAGCCACTTAAAACAACATTATTTCATACAGTTTCTGTGAGTCAGGAATTCGCAAGCAGCTTCCCGAAATGGTTTGACTGGGCATCTCAGCCAGGGTGACACTCATCTGAAGACCCAAATGGGGCAGGAGGGTTTATTTCCAAGATTGTAAGTTGTCTCACCATCAGTTTCCTCATCTATCAAATAGCTAATAGTGCCTACATCTAATGGTATTACGTCAAAGAGATAAAGTAAATGAAGTGCTCACACGATGCCCACATTAAAGGAATTGGCCTGTGATCATAACCACTATTTTTTATTATTTCAAGTACTTTTACATTTACTGTATTGTCAGCTATGCATTTTTATTTGAGCTCCTTGAGAATTTTTTAAAATATATTTTATTGATTTTTTACAGAGAAGAAGGGAGAGGTCTAGAAAGTCGGAAACATCAATGAGAGAGAAACATCGATCAGCTGCTTCCTACACCCCCCCCCACTGGGGATGTGCCCGCAACCAAGATACATGCCCTTGACCAGAATTGAACCTGGAACCCTTCAATCTGCAGGCCAATGCTCTATCCACTGAGCCAAACCAGTTTCAGCTCCTTGAGAATTTTTTGAGGAATCACATGCATACATCATATTGTTCAAATATACTTAAGTAACAGATTACATTGTAGCCATCCCTATAGCAATAATCCATATCAAGATATAAAATGTTTTTAGTAAACTTTCATCCACCTTCTCACCCTGAGACAACCACTATTGCAACTTCTGTGAATATTGCTTAGTTTTGCCCACTTTTGAATTTTATAGCAATATTTATTCATTTATTTTTCAATTATAGTTGACATACAGGTTTATATTGTAGTTTCAGGTGTACGACACAGTGATTGGACTTTTATATAGCCTATTAGAGTCCGAGTGCATGATTTTCTTGCACAGGGATGTGTGTCTTTCAGCCCATTCTGTACCCTCTCCAATCTGGGACCTTTCAAGGGATGTCCAACTGCCTGTTTAGGCCCGATCCCAGTTTAGGCCCAATCCTACTGGGATTGGGACTAAATGGGCAGTCAAACATCCCTCTCACAATCCAGGACTGCTGACTCCCAACTGCTTGCCTGCCTACCTTCCTGATTGCCCCTAACTGGTTCTGCCTATCAGCCTGATACCCCCTAACCACTCCCCTGCCAGCCTGATTGATGCCTAATGCTCCCTTGCCAGCCTGATTGCCCCTAACTACCCTCCCCTGCAAGTCTGGTCTCTCCCAACTGCCCTCCCCTGCTGGCCATCTGTGTGGCCATCTTATGTCCACATGGGGGAAGGATCTTATATCTCATAGGGGCAGCTATCTTGTGTGTTGGAGTGATATCAATTTGCATATTACTCTTTTATTAGATAGGATTGAGGCCTGGTGCACAGGTGGGGGCCAGCTGGTTTGCCCTGAAGGGTATCCTGGATCAGGGTGGGGGTTCCCTTGGGGCACAGGGTGGCCTGGGCAAGGGGCCTGTAGTGATTTGCAGGCTGGTCATGCCCCCTGGTGACCCAAGTGGAGGCCCAGGGATCTGGGATTTATTTATCTTCTATAATTGAAACTTTGTAGCCTTGAGCAGAGGCCAGGGCTTGCCAGAGCAGGCAGAAAACTTGGCTTCCTCCATCGCCAGGGAAACCCAAGCCTTGCTCATTCTGTGGCTGGCTGCCATCTTGATTCTGTTGATTTGCATACTCACTCCTGATTGGCTGGTAGGCATGGCTTGTGGGTGTAGTGGAGTGATGATTAATTTGCATGAAATGAAACATAAAAAAATTTGCATGTTTCTCTTTTATTAGTGTAGATGAGGTCATCACCCTGAGAAGTCTAGTACCATCTGACACCATTCATACTTATTACAATATTAGGGGCCAGGTGCACGAAATTTGTGCACTGGGGGTGGGTGATCCCTCAGCCCAACCTGCTCCATGTCGCATACTCGGAGCTCTCAGGGGATGTCCTACTGACGGCTCATCCCCAGCCTGCCCAAGGCTGAAAGCCTCTGGCCAAGGCTTTAGGCCTTGGGCACCCAGTGATTGCCCTGCGATGGGGCCAATCATTGGCTCCACCTCGGCTCTGGCTTTCCAGCCTTGAGCAGCAGCCATCTTGGTTGGGGTTAATTTGCATATTGCTCCTAATTGGCTGTGGGCATGGATGGTGGGTGTAGCAGAGGTAAGTTCAATTTGCATATTACTCTTCTATTAGATAGGAATACTGATTACATTCCCTATGGAGTACTTTATAGCCCCATGACTATTTTTATAACAGTCAATTTGTATTTCTTTTTCACCCATTCCTCCAACCACCCCTCACATCTGGCCACCATCATTTTGTACTCTGGATCCATGAGTCTGTTTCTGTTTTGTTTATTTACTTGGTTTTTAGAGTCCACATATAAGTGAAATTGTGGTATTTGTCATTCTTTGTCTCACTTATTTCAGTTAGCATACTTCCTAGGTCCATCCATGTTGTCACAAATGGTAAGATTTCATTCTTTTTATGGATGAGTAATATTTTCTTCTAGATATGTACCACATTTTCTTTTTCATTTCTCTTTATGGACACTTGAGTTGTGCTTTCATATCTTGGCTATCCTCTCTAATAAAAGGGTAATATGTAAATTAACCATCACTCCATCACAAATATGGCAGCACCCATAGCCACAAGATGGCAGCACCCAGTCCTCTCAGCCCCGCCAGAGTCGCTAGTCCCAGCGGGGCAGCCACTGAGAATGGGCAGTGTGCCCAGGCTGGTGGAATGCTTGCTTCATCACCACGCAACAAGGCAAGCATTTCACCCCTGCCACGGAGGGCCTCTGGGCAGTGGGCACCAAGCACCCCAGCAATGAGGCAAGCATTACACACCCAGCTGCAATGGGCCTCTGTGTCGCAGAGAGCTTCTAGGCAGTGGGCGCAGAGCAGCTAGGCCCTGTAGAGAGCTACTGGCACATGGGTTCGTGCACAGGGCTACTAGTTGTAAATAATGATGCAATGAACATAGGGATGCATAGATCTTTTCAAATTGGTGTTTTGGATTTCTTCAGATAAATACCCAGAAGTGGAATTCCTGGGTCATATAGTAGTTCTATTTTTAATATTTTGAGGACCCTCCATTCTGTTTTCCAAAGTAGCTGCTCCAATCTGTATTTCTACCAACAGTGCATGAGGGTTTCCCTTTCTCCCTATCCTTGCTAACACTTGTTGTTTGTTGATATACTGATGATAGCCATTCTGACAGATGTGAGGTCTTACCACATTGTGGTTTTAATTTACATTTTCCTGATGGTTACTAATGCTGAATATTTTTTCATATGTCTAAGCCATGTGTATGGCCTCCTAGTAAAAATGTCTAGTCAGGACCTCTGCCCATTTTTAAATTGAATTGTTTGTGTTTTTATGTTAAGTTATATGAGTTTCTTATTATTTTGGATGTTAACCCTTTATAGGATGAACCATTGCCAAATATCTTTTTCCATTCAGTAACCTGTCTTTCTGCTTTGTTAATGGGGTTTTTTTTACTATGCAAAACCTTTTTAATTTGATATAGTTTTGTATTTAGTTTCTTTTCCTTAACACAAATGATTAAAAAAATAAGTGAGATTCATCCATATTGTTGCATTTACCTATTGCTTGTTTAGTTGGTGTGGAACATTTCAATGTATTAATATACTACAATTTATCAGTTTATCTGTTGATGGGCATGTGGATTGTTTCCAAAGTCTTATGAGTGAAACTGCTATAAACAGCAATTTTTGTATTTTCATCACAAGAGAATAGACTAAGAATATTAAATTACCTAGAAAGATATGACATGATGGCCAGGAAACCATAGAAAGTTGTTGCTGCTGTTATTGTTGTGGTTGTTATTATTCCTAAATTTTATTAAGCTTTTTCTATGGGGCAAACATTACACTGTGAGTTCTTTTTCATATTTAATCCTACCAGAACTCATAGGAGCAAACATAACTATCCCCATTTGACATTTGAGGAACTGAACTCAGAGAGGTTAAGTTATTTGCTTAAGATCAAACTGACAGTAACCCAAAGAGCCAAGATGAACTCTGCCCATTGATCCCGGAGCACATAGCCATAAGCGAGTAGTCAGGGGACCTGCACTCAAGTCCCCTCATCCACTTACAGCGTAGTCATTTCCCACGTCATCTCCCCAAGATACAGCCCTCTCATCTTGACCACAAAGGGATAAAACTTTCATGAGAATAAGAAATAAAATCACTTTGCTCAGTGTCAGGCCTACTGGGTTCTATTAATATCAGTTTTCTTTCTTCTAAAAAATTAAAAACCGTAACTGTTAGAGATGTTTCTTTGAGTTTTAAAGAATTTTCAAAAATCTTACTTCATTTCTTCAATGAACAGCCAAATCAGAATTTCTTGAGAAACTCTAAATTTTCATCACGTTTGCCTGCCCCAATATTTCTGTGTCTCCATTCCAGGAGGACAAGAACCCAGAAGAAAAGAGGTAATTGCTCCTAGTGTAGCCAAACTGAAAATCTAATTTTCTGAAGGGTTGGTACCCTCCTCATATACCCTGGAGGGAGATCATATGTTGTCTCAGATAGGAAAGAAAGGAAAGGCACTGTCAGTGGAGAGTGTCTTCTGCGTGCAAGCAGGAGGAGCACAGGGCTGGTGCCCCTAATTTGTCTATATGCGCTTCCATGCTGGCCCTCAGACCCAGAGGGAGTCTGGAAAGGCCTGATAACAGGAAAACAATTCAGGAAGTTGGCTGCTCTTCCCTGAACCCAGAAGCCATGAGAAGAAAGACAGAGAAATAACAGTTAAACATTTTTGCATGATGAAAAAAACAACAATAGCCACATAATGTCAAAGGAAACTGGAAAGATATTTGCATTATGTGAAATATGTTAATTTATTTAACATGCACAAAACCTTGTCATCAATAAATTGGAAAAAATAACCCAATAAGAAAGAAATGTGCAAAGATGTATAGTAATTCACAGATATAGGTATAGAAATATCTGATAAACATAGAAAAACACTAATAGAATAATGAATGTTGAGAAATGACTTGAAGATATTTTACATGTACCAGATAAGCAAGGATTTTTTAAGTTTTTATTCTTTAATTACAGTTGATATACATTATTAGTTTTAATAATTATTATTATTAAAATTAATAATGTCCAACATAGTGATTAAACAATTAAATAACTTATGAAATAATCACCCCAATAAGCCTAATACCCATCTGACATCATACAAAGTTGTGATATTATTGACTATACTAGAGGCCCAGTGTATGAAATGCATGCACTGGTAGAAGTCCCTAGTGGCTGCCAGCTACAGGTAGGGTACTCCCTCACCTCCCCCTACCACCATTAGCGGGGACCTCCCTCCCATCCCCCAGCTGGCCAAGCCCCCTGGTAGAGCTCTCAGACAAGGGGACAATTTGCATACTATGCTTTTATTATATAGGATTCCCTGTGCTGTACTTTACATCTCCATGATAATTTTTATAACTGGAAATTTGTACTTTTTAATCCCTTTTAACTATTCAACCTGGCCTCCCTAGCCCCCTCCAATCTGGAAATCATCAATTTGTTCTCCGTATCTATGAGGTTTTTTTCTTTTTTGTCTGTTCACTTATTTTGTTGTTGTTTTTTTGATTCCACGTATAAATGAAGTCATATGGTATTTGTCTTTCTCTGTCTGACTTACTTCACTTAGTATAATACCCTCTTAGTATAATATATAATCCCTCATATGTTGTCTCAGATAGCAAAATATCATAGTTTTTCTGGCTGAGTGACATTTCATATATACCACATTTTCTTTATCCATCTGTCTATTGATAAAAACTTAGGTTATTTCTATATCTTGGATATTGAAAATAATGCTGCAGTGAACAATGGAATGCATATATCTTTTTAAATGAGTGATTTAGATATCTTCAGATAAATACCCTGAAGTGGAATTGCTGGGTCATATGCAGCTCTGCTCTTAAATTTTTGAGGAACCTCCATACTGTTTTTTACAGTGGCTGTACCAATTTACAATCCCACCAATAGTGCACAAGGGTAGTCTTTTCTCTAAATTCTTGCCAACACTTGCTTTCTGATTTATTGATGTTAGCCATTCTGACAAGAGTGAGGTGATATCTCACTGTGGTTTTGATTTGGATTTTTGTGACAATTAGTGATGTTTAGCATCTTTTCATGTGTCAGTTAACCGTCTGTATGACCCCTTTGAAGAAATGTCTGTTCATGTCCTCTACTTTTAAATAAGATTGGGTTTTCTTTCTTTTTTTTTTTTTAAGTTGAGCTGTTATGAGGGTTTTTTTATTTTGGATATTAATCACTTATTAGATATACTGAATGAGAGAAGGAATTTGCAAATTTCTTCTCTCATTCAGTAGGCTGCCTTTTTGTTTTCTTGAATGTTTCCTTTGCAGTACAGAAGCTTTTTAGTTTGGTGTAGTCCCACTTGTTTACTTTTGCTTTTGTTGTGTTTGCTCAGAAGACATGTAAAAAGAAATTGCTAAGACCAATGTCTAACATTGCCTATATTTTCTTCTAGGAGTTTTAGGGTTTCAGGTTTTACATTTAAGTCTCTAATACAGTATGAGTTTATTTTTGTCTATGGTGTAAAAATGTGTTCTATTTTCATTTTTTGCATGTATCTGTCCATTTTCCTTAATTATTGCCTCCTTTGTCATAGATTAATTGACCGCATAAGTGTAGGCTTATTTCTGGGTTCTCTGTTCCGTTTCATTGGTCTATATATCTGGTTTTATGCCAGTACTATGCTACTTTGATTAGTATAACTTTGTAGTAGAGCTTGATGTCAGGTAATGTGATACTTTCAACTTTGTCCTTTTTTCTCAAGATTGCTTTGGCTATTCAGGGTCCTTTGTGGTTCCATATAAATTTTTTAATTATCTGTTCTAGTTTTGTGAAAAATGCCATTGGCATATTGGTAGGGATTGCATTGAATCTATATATTGCTTTGGGTGTTATGGACATTTTCACAATGTTAATTCTTCCTATTCGTGAACATAGTATATCCTTTCATTTATTTGAATTTTCTTTATTTCTCTCTTCAATACCTATAGTTTTCTGAATGTAGGTCTTTTATCTCATTAGTTCAAGTTACTACTAAGTATTTTTGTGCAATTTTAAATGAGATTGTTTTTCTTAGTTGCCCTTTCTGATAGTTCATTATTGGTGTATTAAAATACAAACAATTTCTGAATATTAACTCTGCATCCGGATACTTTATTCATTTATCAGTTCTAATAGGGTTTTTTTTAAAGGACTCTTTATGGTTCTCTATATAGCATCATGCCATCTACAAATAATGACACTTTTACTCTTCCTTTTCAATTCAGATGTCTTCTATTTCTTTTTCTTCTCTGATTGCTGTGGCTAGGACTTGCAGTAATATATTGAATTAAAGTAGTGAATATGGACATCCTTGTCTTGTTTCTGATCTTAAAGAAAACGATTTCAGCTTTTCACCCTAAATATGATGATAGCTATGGGTTTATCATATATGTCCTTTATTTTGTTGAGGTATATTCTCTCTTTACTTTGCTGAGCTTTTATCAACGGTGGAAGTTGAATTTTGTCAAATGATATTTCTCCAGTTATCAATATGATCATGTCATTTTTATACTCTATTTGGTTTATGTGGTGTATCATATAATTGATTTGCAGATGTTGAACCAACCTACTACCCAGGAAAAACAATCCCATGTATATATTTTTTAGAGAGAGGGGAAGGGAAAAGGAGAGAGAGGTAAAACATTGATGAGAGAGAAACACTGATCAATTGCTTTCTGCATGCCCCCTACTGGGGGGTCAATCCCACAACCTGGGCATGTCCCCTGACTTGGTTCATTGGTCAATGCTCAACCACTAAGCAACACTAGCTGGGCTCATCAATGTTTCTATCTCCCTCTCCCTCTCCCTTCTTCTCTATCTAAAAATCAATAAAAACATATTCTTTAAATGTGCCAACCTTAAAAAAAATGCCAGTCTTTAAAAATGATTCATGTTCTGACCACTTTGCTAGGCTGCCCTCATTATTGTTACTCTTATTGACATTAATTGCACAAAACCACTTATTGCTGCGTTATTAAAGAACTTTAGGCTCACTCTGTCATCTCCCCAGGCCTCAATTTTCTCATTGTGTAAACCTACAGATAGGGTTAGGGGAGCTTTGCTCTTTTTAAGCTTCACAGAAGAGCGATTGAGATCTCAATCTCTGAACAGAGTCAGCTCCCTGGGGCCACTCCCACCCCAGCCAACTATGTGACTTTGACCAATGAGATTGGGTCTTGCCTGCCTTTGAAAAGTTCCTGCCTTTGATTGGCCACTGTAAATTTTGGTGTCCTCATCTCTAATGTGGCTGATAAGAGTTAGTACCACATAACATCGTTGTGAGAATAAAAATGGATATATGTCTATGCACGGTTTGTTACAATGTCTTGCAAAGAGTAAGTTCCCCATCAGTGGTAGCTATTATAATCATTGTTATTAATTAGTTCTCTCTTGTGCATGAAAGTCTTCTCAGAGCAAAATACTCTGTTATTCAGGCAGAAAGCCTGAGGACAGTTTCTTTCAGAAAATCATAGACTTGCAGAATGTGCTCATTTAACCTTCTTTGAACTTTTCTCCTCTCATCTGCTGAATAGGGGTATGAAGATGAGGAGGAATAGCATAAATCAGTCTTGCTGGTTTTCATTATTGGAACTCTAAGAGAGTCTAGAAGGCAGCCTGTGTAACCATGCTACTTTTCAGTTAAAGAGACCCAGAGAGGCTCAGGGACTTGGTTCAGGTGGCACAGCCTACTTGCTACCTGATGCTGGGGTTTGGAGCCCGGGAAGGAAGGCAAGCCACAGATTCTACCAGGCGCCTTCCCAGCATCTGAACCTCTCTCCCACTCTACTCCAGATATACTCAGCTATTCATACTCATAGTTTCCCACCTTTGACCTCTGCACATAGAAGCAGGAAACCAGCCCACCCCTGTACACACACACGCACATACCACACATACATGCACCCACAATGCCTCCTTCAGCTGGCCAACTCCTGGTTCACCTTCAGGCTTCTGCTTAAACATCACTTCCTACAGAGAGTTGCTCTTCCTGTGCCCCAGGGCTTCCTTAACTTAGGGCCTGTCCTCTGGGCTCCCCATTCTCATAGCACTGTCCTGTTTGCTGGACCACTAAATTGGGATTTTTCAAAGGCAGGCAAGACCCAATCTCATTTCTCTCCATAACTCCATTGGGTTGCTGGTGGGAGACCCCTGTGGGATCGCTGAGAACTGAGCAGGCACAATCTGATGGACCAGATGCTCCAGAAGGGTGGTTGGCCTTCTTTCCCAAGAGAGTGTCACTCCCCTCTTCTGACTAGTCTAGGACCTGTGACAAATTACACAGCACCTGACACCCGCCTCAGCCTCACAGACTGATGGGCTCTGGGAACTCAGCATGTGGGAACATCTCAAAAGTGTTTCCTACCCTGAAGGCACCTCTGTCTTGCCTCACTTCCCCAACCACGTGAAATCTGAGGCCAATGCAGTTCATGTGTGCCAGCACTGAAATCGTGGGTGCTGCTTCTCAGGCTCTGCCCAAGAAATGCCTAGGGAGCTTTCCACTCTAGCTTTGCCTAGTACCCTCCCTCTAAAAATCAAGAAATTCCATCTGCCAGCAGGGATCAGAGTCTGCTAGCCAAGGCTAGGTATGAATTCCTGGGTTTGGGATGTTGAATGGCTTTAGCCTCTAAAATGCAAACTCTTTCCTCTCCAAATGAGACTTTTTGGTTAAAAGAAACAAAGCCAGCCAACACCTTCTTTCTTTTCCAATCCAATGCCCTCAGTCAGAGTGATCAGCCTTCCTGGGCAGCCTAGGCCTTTTTATCAGCTACTTGTGTTGGTGTCTGGCTTCATTTCTAGTGTCCGATCCCCCACCCAATGCCTTGATCTGGGCATGGCTGCTAAACAAGCATGGGTATAGTGTCTGCCCACTTGGGTCCAAACCTACTCCTCCTCTGGAGGACTGAATAACCTCGGTGGTTCTAGAGTAAACTATGAGCAAACTAGAGATTCAGTGTATGAAATTTGTGCACAGTAGGGTCCCTAGGTCTGGCCAATGATCAGGACCCATCAGGTTCCCCACTAGCCTACCTCCCTGCCTCCTCCTTCCCTTGCTCCTTCAGTGCCCTGCCACTGTTTTTTGTTGCCTGCCATGTTCCGCGCTGACCCCTGGTGGTCAGTGCAGGTCATAGCGAGCGAGCAAACTCCCGGTCTCCCAGTTGAACTCCCAAGGGGACACTTTGCACTTAAATATACACTGATTGGCCATATTATTATGATCTTTGAATACATAACAATCTGGCCACTCAGTGCCCTATATAATAAAAAGGTTACATGCAAATCAACCAAACAGCAGACCAAATGGTTGTTCTGATGTGGACTGACCACCAAGGGGCAGACACTCAATGCAGGAGCTGCCCCGTGGTGGTCAGTGCGCCCCCATAGGGAGAGCGCTGCTCAGCCAGATGGTCAAATGCTGGGCTCACAGCCGGCGAGCACAGCGGCAGTAGCAGCTGCCTCTGCAGCAGCACTAAGGATATCTGATTAATAGCTTAGACCTGCTCCCCATCAGTCAGACATTCCTTGAGGGCTCCCAGACTGCAAGAGGACACAGGCCAGGCTGAGGGATGCCCTTGAGTGTATGAATCTCATGCACTGGGCCAGCCAACACCTTATTTATATATATTAGAGGCCCAGTGCATGAATTTGTGCATGGGTGGGGTCCAGTCAGCCTGGCCAGGGGTAGGGGTCATGGGCACTTGGCTGGCTTGCCTGCTGGTTAAACTTCTGGTCGAGGGGACAATTTGCATATTAGCCTTTTATTATATAGGATATACACTGAGTGGCCAGATTATTTTGCTCAGAGATCACAATAATCTGGCCACTCGGTGTATATAAATATAGATGGGAACAATTGTATCACAAGACTAAAGGTGACAGAGGTGTCACAAGTCCCAACTGTGATGATGTATGCTAACTCTCCTTTTATATACATGACCACCAGCTGAGGAAGCACTACACCTGCAGGACAGGCTGGTATGGTAGACAGAATATGGGCTTGGAGTCAGACCTGGATGTTCAATTTCCTACTTGTAGATCTAGAGTAAGTCAGTTGGCCTCCCCATTCCTCAAGTCATTCAACTGTGAAAGGGGGCTTTTATAGCCCAGCCAGCATGACTCAGTGTTTGAGTGTTGACTTAAGAACCAGGATGTCATGAGCCAGTTCCCAGTCAGGGCACATGCCCAGGTTGTGGGCTTGATCCCCAATAGGAGGCATGCAGGAGGCAGCCAACCAATTATTCTCTCTCATCATTGATGTTTCTATCTCTCCTCCTTCTCTGTTCCTCTCTGAAATCAATAAAAATATTTCTTAAAGGGGGGGGGGTCCTATATTGTAAGCTCTACAAGGCAAATATTATGGGTTGAATTGTACACCCTACACACACACACACACACACACACACACACACACACACACACACACACGAGATTTTTAAGTTATAAGTTCCTCAGAATGAGGTCTTATTTGGAAATTAGTTCATTGAAAATGTAAATTCCTACTGGAGTGGAGCAGTGTTCCTGTAAGAAGATAGCCAGATAAAGACAGATCCCGAAAAAGGAGATGGCCATATGACAATGAAGGCAGAGATTGGAGGTAAGCAGCTGCAAGCCAAAGGACACCAAAGATTTCCAGTGAACCACTGGAAGTTAGGAGGGGCAAGGAATGATTTTTCTACAGGTTTCAGAGGGAGAAGGGCCCTGCCAACACCGTGATTTTGAACTCCTAGCTTCCAGAACTAGGAGACAACAAATATTTCTGTTGTTTAAGATACTCCATGTAGGGTACTTGGTTACTGCAGCCCAAGGGAACTCAACTAACACAGACAGAAACTTGACATGATCCTGCTTCCCACTGTGTCCCCACACCCAGCAGAGAGGCCAACACGTGGTGGCCCCTCATTTCTTTGTTGTGTGAGGGAATGACCTTGCCGAGAAGGTCGTGTTGGAAAGCCTATGTAAAGTGATGAGCACAGTGCTGGATACACAGCAGAAATTTGGTAAATGTGAATTCCTTTCCCTTCTCTGATGATCTCAAAGGCTCGTTTCTGTACCGAGAGTAGTTTGGGGTGCAAACAAGCCTGCTTCTATTTTTCCCCTAAGCTCTCCTAACTGGCCCCAGGCTTTGGGCACCTCCTCCGGAAAAATCCAGGCTGTAGGAGACGCTGTCACGTGGCAGCAGATTTGAGCAGCCTTTTCTCCACTTGCCCACTGTCCCCTGTGCCTCATTGGCTTTTTAAGATTGCTTTTCTTAGTTTTTCAAAATTTCCTGGAGCGAGAGCACAGGAATTTCTGGAAAGCATAGCCCTTACTACTTTCATGCTTTTCCCGAAAAAAAAGTTTCTGAAAGCTTTGTAGAAATCTAATGGAAGCAGAGGCTTGGCGCTGGGAGGGAGTTGAGGGGAAGCTGTCTAGAATCAGGGCGTTTATGGGGGGAAACAATGTAAAGAAATACCTCTCAGTGTGTGCTTACATTCACACTACAAGGCTCTCTGTTATTTCAAAAACCTTCTTGTTGAAATAAAACAGATATCCAGAAAACTGCACAAACAAGAAGTCTACAGCTCGGGTTTTATTTTATATGTGTGTGTGTGTTTTTTCTGGTTCATTTTCCCCCCTGTTTATTGATTTCACTAATCCTTCATTCCCCTTTGAGACTCTATGAACTACAGCGTGAGTTTCTACAAGGTGCTCTAGCTGTGGGCTCGTGTCCTAGGTTGGCATCCCAGACCCACCATCATCAGCTCTGAGATTTTGAGCAAGTTGATTTGCTTTTTGAACGGTATTGTCCCCCGTCCCGTGGTTCAATTCCAGGGAAGCAAACCCTGGAATTTACAAAGGCACATTTCTTGTGTTTTTTTACTATTATTCATTCAAATTAATTATGTGAGACAAGGGGTGCTTAGGGTCCAACAGGACAAGGCCCAGCCTAGCACCAGCCGGGTGCCCTTGAGCAGGCTCTCTGTGAGCCTTGCAAGCTACATCTGCCAGTGGGAGAGATCTCAGTGCCTTTGCAGAGGGGTGAGGCTTGATTGAGATGATGTATATAAAATCCCTCCACAAGGTGGATGTGTAGTAGAGACCCATTTAATCTCAGTTCCCTTGCCTCCTCCAGCAACTTGGCCCTGTTTCCTCCACAACCCCTGATCTCTTGCCTCTGTACCTAGTACTCCAGTATGCCCCAGGACCTGAGTAGAAATGGCACTTGACCATCAGGTTGTGGTCTTCCTTTGTCCTGGGGTCTGGAATTTTACAGCTGCATAAATTGAGTCAGAGGAGGGAAATATATATATACATATTTAAAGCCAGGAAGTAATAAATGACTTTGAAAGCAGCTCTTTGGAAGCAATTTCATAAGATAACTTCCTGCTCTGTGACAGCAGGCTGTGCTAGGTCTGCCATAAATGTCTGTCCCTCCTTGGTCACATTGCTGACAGAGGTAATCCAGCTTGCCTTGTGTCTTCCTTCTTACCCACATCCCATGACCCACTTAGAGGCTCCGATGGCCCAAATGGACCATCTTAAATCCCTTTGGTGGCATCTCCTGGAAAAGGTTATAAGAACCTTTGAGAAACCTGAAATTGCAGCTGACAATTGAGCTCCGTGGATCTATCATTTCCCTTTCCCTCACCCCCACAACACCTGCCTCACCACGCATTCCCCTTCCAACATCACTGCCTCTCTCACATCATAAAAGCATTTCTGTCTCCTTCACCCCTAACACTGTGCTCACCTTCAGGGTTAGTTCTAAGTATCCAATACCCAGGGGAGTCTAACTCACCTATCGGTGATGCTTAGAACAGTGCCTGGGGCAGGATAGTCACAAAATAACTAATTAATGAATCAATGCCTGACACGCAGTAATCAAAAAGACAACTCAATTTTAAAATGAGGGTCTGAACTAGACATTTCTCAAAGAAGATATACAAACGGCCAATAAGCACATGAGAAGATGCTCAACACTCTCAGCCATCAGGCAGTGCCATTCCAAACCACAATGAGATGCCATTTTATAGCCATTACATGGCTATAATCGAAAGTAAGACAGCAAAAAGTGTTGCAAAGACCTGGAGAAATTAAAGCTCTCAAACACTACTGGCGGGAGTGAAAACTGGTGCCGCCACTGGAACACAGTCTGAGCTGAGTCACCATCTGATCTCACAAGTGCACTCCTAGGTATATTCCAAAAAGAAATGAAAACAGGTCACCTAGCTAAACTTGCCCACACATGCTTGTTGCAGCTTATTCAGATGCAATGTTGTTGGGCAATTAAATGAAGTCCCGACCTATGTAACAACTTGGATGAACCTTGAAACATCATGTAAAGTGAAAGAAGCCAGTTACAAAATCACATATGATTCCACTCATAGGAGATGTTCAGAATAGGCACATCCATAGAGACAGGAAGTAGATTAGTGATTGTCCTAGGCTATGAGGGAGTTAGGAGGAAATGGAGAGGGACTGCTAATGAGTTTGGGGTTCTGGGTAGGGGTGATGAGAATATTTTAAAATTGATTGTGGTGATGGCTAATCTCCTCTGAGAATACAGAGATGGGCAAAAGTAGGTTTACAATTATGAATACCAGAAACAGTTTATGCTTGTATTATTTATGAATTCCTGTATTATTTTTCATACGAGCAACTGTAAACCTACTTTTGCCCACCCTGTATACTAAAAACCATTGAGCAGTACGCTCTAAATGGGTGACATATATGGTATGTGAATTATATCTTAATAAAGCTGTTCCTACAAAAAAAAATGAATGTCCTCATTTAATATCCCTTAACCAAGCGGTAGACTGACAGGTAGGCCACCCCTGTTTGAAGACCAGAGCGACCAAGGTGCTCTCTTCTCCATCTTTCGGGGAAGGGACACCAGGAACCGCATCCTCCTGGGCCAGCAGGTGAGAGCAGAGGTCCTCTCCTGGTCGATGCTTTAACAAGAACAAACACGGCCCTGGGAACTCTGCGAGGCAAAGGGAGGGCTGGAGATCAAACTAGCTGAGCCTGAGAAATTTATGGCAGCCAGTATTCCAGAGGCCATTTTCCCAGCGTAAGTCACAGAGACAGATGGCCCCAGACCTGCTCCTGAAATAACTACTGCTGGAGAGAGGAGGCTGGCTGGGTGGGAGCTGCCTGGCCTGCAGAGTAGGAGCCACAGGACTTAATAGGCTGGAAAATTTGGACCCGGGAGGCTTCAGCTCTGCCGACTCACCCCATTAGCAACCCAAAGCAGACACTGTTGTCTTTGCTGCCTTCCTGTGTGTGTGTGTGTTTTCTTCTCCTTCTACTAACTTGGATTGTTTTCTTTTAATCTAATTATCATACTTGTTCCTTGAAAAAAAAATAGAACGAATAGAGAGGTATTAAGAAAAAATAAAATGCATTCATAATTCTCTTGCTCTAAGGTAACATGTATTAAGATTTTATACAGTCTGTGCACACACACACACATAATATCTAAACAGCATCAGAATTACTTTTATACAGTTTGCCTCATCCTTTTTTATATCCTATTTTTCCATGTCCCTAAACATTCTTTACAAGCATGGCTTAGAAGTCTGCATATTAACAGATTAAGGCATGTACTGATCTGCCTTAATTTATATATCTAGGCACTTTTTTAACATAAGAATCTTTTTCTTTTTAACATTTAATTTTACTTTTTGCTTTTTATTATTACAAATGCTAGTGTAATGAATATCTTTATAAGTAAATTTTTGAGAAGTCATGATTATGTTCGTGGGTAAATTCCTAGAAGTGGAATTGCTTAGTTTAAAAGGTTTTCACATTTTAAAAATCAGTTTATACCAAATTATACTACCAATATCAATACATAAAATTTTGTTTGGGTCCCAGCCAGGTACCTTAGTTGGTTAGAGCGACATCCTATGCCAAGGTTATGGGTTCAGTCCTCTGTCAGGACACATATAAGAACCAATGAATGTATAAATAAGCGGAACAACAAATCAAATCAATTTTTCTCTATCTTCCTCTCTCTCTCTTTAAAAAAAAAAGAAAATAAATTGTAGTTAAAAACAACATCTATTTTAGTACTACCAAATATTTTCACATTTATTATTTTATTTTCCCCTGAAGTTTTCAAAAATAATTTCAAGAGTATAAAAAGGCCCTAACCAGTTTGCCTCAGTGGATAGAGCATCGGCCTATGGAGTGAAGGGTCCCAGGTTCCATTCAGTCAAAGGCATGTACCTTGGTTTTGGTCACATCCCCAGTAGGGGGTGTGCAGGAGGCAGCTGATCAATGTTTCTCTCTCACTGATGTTTCTAACTCTCTATTTCTCTCCCTTCCTCTCTGTAAAAAAAAAAAAAAAAATCAATAAAATACATATTTTTTGAAAGAGTATAAAAAAAACTGTATGTGTTATTGCAGAAAAATTTGAAGCCAGATGAGCATATTTTAAAAAAATAAAAGTTGCCCATATCAGTGATAACTATTGTTAAAGATTTTATTCAGCTGATCTTTTCTCCAATACATTTATACAAATTCATTCATTCAATAAATGTTTTATGAGCATTTACCATGCTGAAGGAGCCTGACTTTTGATTGTAACTAAAGTCATTCTTATACTGTATTTTTTTCGATAGTCTCCCTCAGATTAACCCCTCGAGATGTGGACTACTGTTACTCCTGTCTTGTAGAAGACTGGGCCACACAAAATAGCCTTAGAATGTTCTAGTCCAACTCTTCGATGGGGCAATCAAGGCACAGAAAGAGCAGAGGACTCGCCTGTGATCCCATGGCATGTTGCTGACTTGCACCAGACCTGGCCTTTGCAGCAGATCACACAGCCTCTGATGTGGAGCTGAATTTATACTGTCCCAAACATGTGACCATGAAATTAGTTATCTAAATGAGGACCTTTTTAGAGTAAAGGTGGGGCACTATTACTCAGTAATGCAGGATAAATTACATGTTATCTTTGACTTGTAAACTGGGGCTTGGCAGTGACAAACCAGAATGTGCTGTCCCTCTAGCTCTCTGGCTCCAGATTTCCAGCACTTTGAAATGCTTTGCAACAGTGCCTTTCCATTCATTTCAGACACCAATAGGTGTCTGTAGACCTTTGCCGAGCTGAGACTCAGAGCCAAGTGAGGGCACGGAGTGAGCAGCCTGTGGTCCCTGTTAGGTGGGCGAGGCTGTTGAAGCAGTAGATGTGACCATCATCACTCACAGAGGTCAAAAGCACCCCAGCACCCCTAGCCAGTTTTGCTCTATGGAGCCTGTGGACTGAAGGGTCCAGGGTTCGATTCCTGTCAAGGACACATGCCTGAGCTGCAGGCTCAATCCCCAGTGTGGGGTGTGCGGGAGGCAGCCAATCAATGATTCTCATCATTAATATTTCTCTCTCTCTCCCTCTCTCTTC
The DNA here is from genome assembly GCA_027563665.1 of Antrozous pallidus. Taxonomy (NCBI): domain Eukaryota; kingdom Metazoa; phylum Chordata; class Mammalia; order Chiroptera; family Vespertilionidae; genus Antrozous; species Antrozous pallidus. The sequence continues at coordinate 49,494,044 of CM050520.1, read as the reverse complement.
TGCTCTGAAGTCAATAAAAATATTTTTTTTAAAAAAAGCACTCTGGCAGCAGAGATCATGGCTTCCAGGCAGCCCCCAGTCTTCCTACCAGGAGGAGACCCCCATTGTCCTCAGTGCCCATCCTCTGTTCAGAACTAAGGTTTTACTCATTCAGTGATATAAGGGGCCACCCTGTTAAGAGGAAATAGACATGAAGTTGGCTCCTGAGAAGTGGAGGAAGTTGGCTCCAAGGAAGTGCACTTGGCTTTCAGTGAGGGGCCTGGAGTGTTCCTAGGACAGAGACTGAGGAGAGGAAACAGCCAGCTTTCACAGGCAGGATGAACCCTTTCGCTCTGGGTTCTGTGGAGATGTGGGTCTAAGGGTTCTGTTTCTTTTTTGTTTTTCTATGCATCATTTATTGAGTAATTGCTGTGCACTGGGCATTGTGGGCAGCATTTTGCATCCTGGCTTCTAACATACAGGGCTGCTGGGTATAAAGGTATAAAGAGGCCCTCCCAATAACCCAGGGGACTGGGCCTCCCTCACTGTGTATGCAGGCCAGCATCTTCAGTCCTGTAGCCTAGGTGGAATTTACTATCAGGCAAGAACATTCCATTTGGGTGTTTAGATGGATTTCTCAGGACTGCTGAGAAAAGTGGTGTGTTTTTTTTTTAAGTGTGTTTTCTTAAGGGCTTTCTTTCTTTGACAGAGTAATGAACTTTCTCATCACTTAGCCCTTCACACTTGAGCCTAGTGGCATATCCCGAAGACTTACCCAGATCCAGCATGCTGGAGGCTCTTCCCAGAGAATTAGCTCGCCCTGGTTAGAGGTTCCATTTCAGGTGCCAAGGAAAGCAACCACCCATTCAGACGAAGGGAGATCTCAGGATCCCCTGATATGTTCTTTCCTTATATCACGGCTGCCACCCTAACACTTCTCTTTTTATGACCTCCACAAAGTGTCCCTGGCAGGATTATAGATCTGTACTTGCTCAGTCCCCAAACCACCCTGTTCTTCATGTGAAAGACTACCACCGGAAGGCTGGTGGACAGGATCACTGTTGGCTGAGCTCTTCCCAGGAGACTTCCGGGGTTCTCATAAGCATAATAGCCTCTATCCATCAGCAGCTCTTCGCAGTGGCTATCAGCACTCCATTTTTCAAAGGAGATAGCTGAGACGCAAAGTGACTTAGCCAAGGTCACACTCCCGGTGTGACCCTGGGCTTTGGTCCCTGGGTATGTGGTCTTTTCCCTGTAGATGTGTTTCAGTGGATGAGCAGGAATCTCCCTTATTCCACTCCAAACCAGGGATGATCAATTTAGTTCACATTACTCAGTGGAAACAGCATTGCAGTCATGGGTTCTTACCCAGGTCCTGGGACAGCTTACTTGACTGTGCTAAGCCTCCTTTTATTTTTAACCTTGAAAATGGGGATGAATTTTACTCACCAGAGGTGTGTTGTGAGGAAAAGATCTTATAAATCGCCTGGCTAGCTCCTGGCCTCCAATAGGACCTCTGCAAAGGTTTGTCCACAAACTCACTCCAGCCCCACCCCAACCATACGGGAGTCCGCACTTGTCACTTTATTGCTTTCTCTTCCATCCTTGTCTACTATAAGCTAGAGTCAGGCTCACAGAAACCACCTCTCAAGAGACTTCGATGGCTCCCCACCACCCTTCACTCCCCACCCCTCCCCCCCCACCTCTGGTTGTTGTTGGGTTGAGGTATAAGGAAGTTCATTCCAATCATCTTGTCTCTTTTTAGTGGAAAATTCCATAATACCAGGATGCATGGAAGGCAACTCTAACCCCAGGTCCATAGTCTCATGGCATCTGGCATCCTTACTTGCTTATAGGAACATGCATCTGGGCCCCACCCAGAAAGCAAGCCCAGATCACATGGAGTTTTAACTTCATGGCTGAGCTGAGCCTATAAGAAAGGAGACCTGGATGGCTGAGTGGATCCCTCTGAAACACAGCCCGAAGTCTTGTCATCTTCCCACTTAAAAATTCCCACAAGTCCCCAGTTAAGGTCTTAATTTCCTTCTCCTGTGTCCAAGGCCTAAACCTACTATTCAGAGATTCATTTTTCACTGTTCTCATTGTTCCATAAACCAGGTGCTCTCCTTCTTTCCTACCCCCACCCCTTTCTTCACTTAGCCAATATTTACTAGTGCTTTCTATATACCTGTGTGCCAGTCCTTTCTATGTACAGTCACTGTGCTAGGCACTGGGGAATATGGTAATGTGCAAACCAGGCAGGCTAGCAAGCAGACACAAACAAGTAAACATGACAGTGTGGAAAGTGTTGCAACAGGGAAAGTTCAGGGAGCTGTGTGAGCACAAGAAAGGCATCAGGGAAGCCTTCCTAGGGGAGGTGACCATGAGGTTAAGCCCAAAGGATGAGTGGGAGCTACTGAGACACACAGGGTGGTAATAATGAAGAAAAGGGACACGGATAGGAAATGCTGGGTGAGAAGGAACAGCATGTGCAAAAATTTGGGCAAAACTTTGAGTTGTGCTCCAGGGGGTGCCATTCAATGTACATGATGTCCTGAAATTGGGCGACTCAGCAACCTTGGGCAGAGAGGAAGCACTGAGTTCCTGGAAGTGAGAGCAAGCCGGCATATTAGTATCTCAGTAGACTTGGTGACAAGTTACTGGTAATTAACACATGATACTAGAGAGGTAAGGATGGGGATACCAGGTGAAGGCTGCGAGCCTTATGCTGGGTATTCATCCCTCTGTCATGGATGCTTATGCCCCCACCTTTTCATCTCTTCCCATTGGAATCTTCTATGGCTCCAGAAGTCCTGTCTAATTCCTTCTGTTGAAATGAGCCTCTTGCCTCTCGTTCTCCCATTGCACTGGCTGTCTTCTCTTCTGGAAAGGTCACACCACTGCCTTGCTCCAAGTTCTGAGGTCTGATTGACACCCCTCCCTACTCACCAGCTCCTTTGGGGCCAAATCTCTCACAGTTTTCATCACTCTCACCTTCTCTCCAAATCAGTGGGTGTTTAGGAAATGTGTGGGGAATGAAGCAGTGTTTCCCATACGTCTGCAATCATGCTCTGCACTTACATAAAAGGAAAGAGGAAGAGAACCAGTGCCCCTCACTTTATGTACATATATTTATGCATTGTGACATCTAACCTTTATTAGGTGTTTACTGGCTGCCACACTGTTCACGACATGTTACCTGTTTTAACTCCTTTCATCTTCAGCACAACCCTATGAAGTAGGTGTGCTTTTTTTTTTAGTGTCCATTATATAGATGAGGAAACTGAGGCACAAGAGTGAAGTAACTTGACCAAGCTCACATGTACTGAGCTAGCAAGTGGTGCAATTAAAAGTCAAATGTCCACAGTTCCTAAGATTTACCATATACAAAAATAAAACTTTGTAAATTAAATAAAACTAAAATGTAGTCCTTCTTAATACAACCATATTCTTTTTTTAAATATATCTTTTCATTGATATCAGAAAGGAAGGGAGAGAGAGAGAAAAAACATCAATGATGATGAGAATCATTGATTGGCTGCCTCCTGCACAACCTGTACTAGAGATTGAGCCTGCAACCTAGGCATGTGCCTGACCAGGAATTGAACTATGACCTCCTGATTCATAGGCCAACGATGTTCAACCACTAAGCTACACTGGCTGGGCATGATCATATTCTTAAGACGACCTTGCCCTACTTCTGTAGATATCGAAATGGTACAGCAATGCATTTTACTACATGTATTTTGACCACTAATATATAATCCTATATAATAAAAGGCTAATATGCAAATCAACCTAACGGTGGAACAAGGTCACTATAATGCACACTCACCACTGGGGGGAGGGGGGGGAGAGGAAGGCAGATGCTCAATGCAGGAGCTGCCCCCTGGTGGTCATTGCAATTCCACAGGGGGAACGCCACTCAGCCAGAAGCCAGGCTCATGGCTGGTGAGCATAGTGGTGGTGGCGGGAGACTCTCCCATCTCCATGGCAGCGCTAAGGATGTCGGACTGACAGACATCCTCTGAGGGCTTCTGGACTGCGAGAGGGTGCAGGCTGGACTGAGGGCCCCCTCCCCCGCAACCCCCGAGTGTACAAATTTTGTGCACGGGGCCTCTAGTATATATTATAAACCATAGAATTAAATATTAGAAAAGGATGAGATAAAACAATATTTCTAGTATATTCTTGCACCCCAGGAGCAAGGTTCTGTGCGCCCTCCCTTGGGGCCACTTAAATTACAAGCTGCTTATGAATAAGAGGGAGGGAATCAACGTGTTTCTAATAACACTGTGCTTCACAGAAACCGCATGAGTTATCGTGTGCCTGCCAGGGGCCTGGCACTGGTTAGGTGTTCTGGGTGTTAGGTTAGGAATAATCAGAGAAACCCCAGAGGCCTGAGGGGATTGGAGAGCACTGGCTTAGACAATTTTGAGGTGATTGGGTGGAAAGGAGAAGAAACAGGCATGGGGCTGGGAGGGCACTGTGCTGCCCTTGGCCCCGGGTCTCTGAAGTTTGTAATGGAACAATTTACTTAGTTCTGGAACTATTTATCTCATAAAGTTTGACAGATTTCCTCAGGAAGAGGCTGTAACAAATACCCTGGAACAACATATCACATTTCTTAACTTGTGTCTGAATTCCAACAACTCCGCGTGGCGTGGTGCTGATTATCTCAGGCTCATCAGAAGCTCTTATTGAGACTGTAAGATGTCTCTGGTTAATACAAGATGAAGAAATGAAAGTATATTTACTTAACATATACAGCCTGGTCAAAAAAATTCTTCCCCAAACTGGGACCAATCATGAATGGGTTTCTCCATAGGATGGTTTTATTCAACTTATTAAACATTTGCTGAGGACTCACCCTGGGGTCTCATTTTCTCATGCATACTGTATGCTCAGATTTAGTATCTGTACTCCTCAATCCACCTGTATAAAGGGGAGGATGAGCCCCCAACTTACAAATGAAGAACTGGAAGTCACTTTCCCAAGAACATAGAGTCAAAAGGAGGCTAGGTCACGATGCAAACCCTAGTTCTGTTGAACTCCAAAGTCCACTCCAAGAATGTACTGCACCCCAAAAATGTGCCATATACCATTATGTGCAAGACAGCTACAGGTAAGTACAAATTCAGGGGGCAGAACTAAAGACATGCTGACAGAGGAATGATGACCTCACAGTGACACGCCAGAAAGGTGCTCTCACGGTGAATTGGAAACACTGGTTTGGATGATTTTGAGGTGAATCACAGCGCATATTTTTAGGTGAAGAAACCAAGTCAGAGAGGAGAGTCACGAAGAGGTTGTACCGTGGTCACTGATCACTGCTGCCTCCATTTCTAATATGAACCAGCCAACCGTATACACAGCAACTCCGTAAAATGGCCACGTGATTAGGCTCAGGGGTTAACTTAAGAGTCACAGACACTTCCAGGATTTGGTGACTGTGACTGAGTGAGCTTCCCTTGGTGGACAGACCATAAAAAGTGTTTTGTTGTTGTTGTTGTTGTTATTGTTGTTTTATTTCAACAATCAGCTCTGTGCCTCCTTCCCCGGAGAGCCCTGTCAACTCTTATGATCACATATCTGGGCTGCAATAAGTTTTCTAAGACTCAGTCTCTTTTAAAAAACGAAAAACTGGATGGATCTGATTATGTTTTAAAATGTCTCTCAGTCAAGGAGCAGCCCTTGTTGTCATGTGGATGCAGTGTCTTGTACTGTAAACTTTTCTGTGTCTGTGCTTATTCTAGTCCCTCTCGTGTGGATGATATACTGCACACGTCTAAAGGCCAGCCCCTGATAGGACTGTGGATTGTCTGATCTCAAAGGTCCGGCCTAGGATCTTCCCCTTCTCCTTCTGAAGAACTGGGAGTGAGCTTAGAGAACCATAGAAAGCTGGGATTTTAGAAGCATAGATTCCCAGCATGTTAGAAACTTATAGTCAAACATAGGGACTTAAAGCATCCTGGAACTTACTGAATATTACTGTCCTAAAACTATAGGCTTGTTTTAACTAAGACTGTTAGAATGTAAGGGTCCTAGCACATTGGACACCTGGAATTCATCTAGGGATTTAATCACAAGGAACAACAACAGCCTGTAATTATTGGAATGGAGAGTCTATCCAGCAAATCTTCAGTGCCCAGTTTGTGCCAGGCACTACACTAGACTCTGGGGGTACAGAAGTGAAAAGGACTGCTCAAGTTATTGCACTCAAGGCGTTTGCAGAGAGTGCCAGGATTTAAGAATCTGAACATGATAGATTCCTAGGAAAGTACAACAATGGAGTGTTGAAGTCCTAGAATGCCAGCGGGGAGGGAGCATTGCTGCATCACTCTCTCTACCTTTCAGGAAGCTCAGAACCTGTTTTAGGCATGTCCGACTGAAATCCCACTAATAAGAACATCATTTCAGTTCCCTGAAGTGAAGAAATGGCCAGCTTGCAGTGAGGCCACTGAGGCTAGGGGGCGGGGGGGGGGGGACGAAGAGGGGGAGCAACTATTAGATAACAAGGCCAGCAGGACTAGACCCCAAGTTTTCAGGCCTCTCTTAGAGAACAGGCAAAGCAGGAAGGGCCTCCCCTGTTTTCTCGAGGGTGCCCTCTTTCCAAACTTTGCAGACTTCTCTGCAAGGAGTCCCCTGCTCTTCAGAAGGAGTGTGAACCAACTTTGTTTCCCAGGGGCATCGGCCCCGCCCTCGGGCCACGTGTGCAGTAGATCGTCCACTGTTGGGAGACCCCTCCCCTTGATGCGTGTTTTATTTTGCTCCCCCTTCCCGTGTGCCTCAAAACCAATTTTCATTATTTTTTTCTGTCTGTGTTTGTCTTTGTGGTTCGCAGGTGCTCCCTTGCATTGTTCATCAGCTTCATCAACCCCTATTGAGCAGTCCCCCTCCCCGCCCCCCTCCCCTCCGGCCAATGAGAGCCAGAGGCGGTTGCTAGGCAACGGTGTGGCCCAGCCAACCCTGGACTCAGACTCTGAGGAAGAGTTTGTCCCTAATTCATTCTTAGTTAAAAGTGGCTCTGCCAGCCTGGGGGTCGCAGCGAACGGTAAGTCCCTCTTTCTTCCTAATTTCTGTGGGGGTTTCCCCCCCTCTCGTTGGTGATGCTGATTAATGTGCCTGCTTTGGCAGCCTGCAGGGGCGGAAGGGCCTGGTGCTTGGGGCGCTCGGGGTTGTTGGGGGACCTGGTGCGGCTCCAAGGCTCAGGCAGCCCCGCTCCTGCCCCACTTCGTGCTGCTGGGTGTGTGCGGGTTGGAAGGCTGCTGTCCCCACCCTCATGACAGATGTCCGGTAGACAGAGCTGCATGGACAGATATGCACGGACAGACACATCAGGTAGAGACAGAGGCAAGCAAAAATACAAAGATGGACAGGGAACAAGAAGGAAAGGTTAAAACTAAAACCACACTAGTTACTTGCTGTGTGCCAGCCCTGCCACTTGTTGCTTCATTGAATCCTCCTCACAACCCTGCCTAAGAAACCAGTGCTAGAGCGTCCCGGTTAACCATGGGAAAGTGAGAGAGAGGACACTACCTGGATTCTAGTGCTGGCTTTGAAAGTTTTCGAGTTTCTCACTGCCCAGAGACAGAGGGCCCCTGCGTTCCAAGCAGCTGCAGGGGTGAATGCTGGCTGCAGAGAGAGCCACTGGGCGTACGCATCCCTATGCCCATAAGCACTCTTCTTGTGAGCATGGCTAAGGCTCTCTTGGGGAGACTCAGTGAAGGAGGTGCGGGGGCAGGGGTTGGGGTGTGGTGTGGCAGTGAAAGAGCTCCAAGCTGACCAGGAGCCAGCGGACGCTGATCAGATGCTGTGTGATCTGAGCCCAGGTGCTTGCCCTCTCTGTGTCCAGCAGAGGCTAGTCAACTTCTTTGGAAGTATGTTCTGTAAGGGACTCAAGCCTCCAAGAGGGAGATGACGGACAGCCTCTGCTCTCTTTGAAAACCAGAGCCGTCTTTGGGCTTGACGGTTCTCTTCTGACAAATTATTAGGCCCAGCATTCTCTTCGATCAAAAGTCAAACCATCCTTCACGGCCTTTTCCCTGTGCTCCCCTGAAGGTGTTGTCCTTTTGGTGGTTTGGTGTCACTGCTCCTCGGTACCTTTTAGCTGCTTATGTTTGAAATTATGCACAGAAACAGGAACCCTGGGGAGAGGAACCCTGTGTTCCAGTCCCAGCTCTGGCTCACTGGCCATTTTCTTGGCAAATCACTGTCCCTCTCTAGATCTCAGTTTCCTCAGTTGCCAATGATGGAGAAATCTCTAAAATATTTTATGAGTGTTATGTGGTGCTGACTGAGATGTCCCTGCCAGTAGTCCTCTTAAGCTTGGGGGAAGGAGGGGGGTGGGGGGGGAGGGAGGGAGGAATATATATTCTTTATTCATCTCTGAGTACATAAACCTTGAAGGTGAAAGGCAGGAGATTAAAGTCCTTAATCTCTCTGCTAATTAACTGAACAAGACCAATCAGTTTGTTGCAAGTTCTGCAGCAAATTGATGACATTATAGCATTACTGAAGTTCAAGGAAGATGGGAGGACTTTGGCTTACAGATTTCTGCTCCCCAGAGGATCCAGAGACACCCTGCATTTCTTCCCTGGTGCCTTGCTGGAGTGTGCCACTCTGAAGCTTGGGAATGAATGTGTCCCATGCCTGAAGGGAGTGTCTGGGTCCTTAATGGTCTGCTACTCTGGGGAGATGGTGGATCATGAGTGCTAGTGAGTCTCACCCCACATCTGGACCCTGCCTGCCCCCTTCCCGTCCCTGAACCCAAACCTTCTATAAGCTGGGACAGGCATGCACCCATTGCTAGCAAGGGAAGACCAGTGGGCTGTTACATAGTGGACCCAATAAAGGTTTATAGGGCAACATTTAAAAATTTTTACGAAAAAACTGTATAATTATTTTTAAAGGGACTGCCTTTATTTTATCAATTATAAAATAAACAATGCTTGTTATTATTCAAATAATACAGAAAGGTAAAAAGTTAAATTCCCTTGCAATCCTTTCTCTCAGAAATAACCACTTTTAACAGTTTGGAGCATGGCTTTACAGATGCTTTTTATGTAGTGTTAACTAAGTGAATGAATGAATGAATAAATGAATGAGCAAGTAGTACAGACTATGGGAGAACCACACTGTAGCCAAGAGAGCAAAAGTCATAGAATCAAACCTTCTGAAACCAGGTCCCAGACATGTGACCCTGGGCAAAACAAACAAAAAAACTAACTTCCCAGGTCACCAGTTGCTCCATAAGTGAAGTGGGAAAACTTTTCAAGGTTGCTGTGGAGTTTTAAAATGCTGAAGGTGATAAGGACCCTTATCTCCCTTCCCTATATTCACATCCCCACCCTTTTCCACTAAGTTCAGGCTTTGGAGTCTACACTAAACGGATCAATTGCTCTAGTTCCCTGAGGGGCCTGCTCCCCAGGAGACTTAATTCAGAATGTACTTTAAATGACAAAGACCGCTCCTGAAAGGTGAAAATGATGGGTTTGCTGTGGTGGGAGCTGACTCAGCACCCTACATGCAAGGCTGACCTCTGTGAGCCAGTCTTCCAGAAGCTGGGGTTATGCTCTCCAGTGGTTCCCCAGAGGCCCTCTGCCTACAGCTGTGTCAACTCCAGCCCAAGCTGAAACCCCTGGTCCAGGAGACCTCAGAACCGCCCGCTAAAATCCCCGTGTAAAGTGCAAGGAGAACACGTGGGGCAGCACAGAGCCCCCATTGTCCCCTCGGAAAAGAAAACAGGGGAAGTAGCTCTTTCTGTCATCAAAATCCTAATCCACCCCCAAAGATAACCATCTCAAAATCACTGGTATATATAAAGAAAGATTTCCCTAAAATATCAACTAGTCACAGTTGAAAAGCTAAGGAAGTGATTCGGATTAAGTAGATATTTGTCCCTACCTCACAGTAACTTTTCAGAATAAATATTAAATGTCCCATGAATTGTTCTAATCCAAACTCTAAAAGAAAGGAGCTTTAAAAGGTTGGGGGTTAATATTGAAGAAGGTCAGGGAATAAATCGCTCAGAGAAAACTGTCCCAAAGCCTAGGTGAGGGAGGAGTGGGGGGAGGATTTATATGTAATCAGCACCTTCTGTGTGTCTTTTCTTTATATACATTATCTTATTTGAGTTTCCATTTCTCTTGTTCCTATCTCCATTGACTTAAGGGGTATGGCAAAGATTCAAACACAAGCCTGTTGGAGTCCAGAGCTCCTATTTTTTTGTATTTATTTATTTTTTCCTTTTTAAAATTTGTTTTGTCTCTAGTGCCAGATCCTATTATTTCTATGTGTTCTCCTTAACAGGAGGCTGGAGAAGATAAGAGGAATCCCACCAAAAACCAAAAAGTTGATTTTAAGAAAATTCCAAGTTGTTGGATTCCTATTACTCCCCTCACAAACCGTTATGACACACTATGTCAGAGGTGTTTTAGCTCGTTGAATCTAATTAAAATTTCCATTTACCTTGTAACATAGCCATTTTCAGTCTCATTAAAGCAAAAAAGAGAGGTCCAGAGAGGATAAGTGACTTCCCCTACATCACACAGCTTCTGAGGGCTAGAGCCAGATTTGAACCCCAGATCAGTCTGATCCCATGGAGTGGAATCGTTGCATTGTGTTGGCGTGAGGACTGTAGGAGTTGCTAATCAGACCAGAGGACTTAGACTCTACATTTTGATGCTGCTTCTTGAGAGCCCAGACCTGGATGCTGAGCTGTCCACACCTTTTTCCTCCCGGCACTGGCTCTTCCCGCCTTGCCTTATGGATTGGATTTCTCAGGCTGGTCACACTGTTCACCACTATTGTTGGCAGTTTCATTGACTTTCTCGGGTCTTAAGCTGCTGGGCTTACTGTTTTGACTTCCAATCCAATGGAGGAGTGTTTATTTTTCTTTCTAGATGGGAAACACTGCTCTGCATGCAAGCTGCCTCCAAAAAGTGAGCTCTTAAAACAGAAAATTCAACTTAATTTAGAACCAATTGAGATTCCCCTGGGGGTGTTGGCTAGGGTTCTTTTAAGTCAGTTTTGTGAAGTCAGAAGGCAAAACTGTGCCTTTTTCTTACTGTTGAGGTGCAGCGAGGTTTTTGTCTCCTTTCACTGTGAATTTCATGGACACTGTTTCCATGTTGCATGCCAGCTGCAGGTACGTGGGTCTGAGTGTTTCCTGAGTTCCAAGAGTACAGGACCTAACTAGGGTGTATGAAGTTTTCAGGCAATTTTGTTTAATTCTCTTACATCAAAAGACTCGGTAATCAATAAATTCTTATACTAGCTATGTAGGGAAATACCTAACTCCTAGGAGCAACAGCAAACGAACCAATAAAAACACCTGATTTCTTTCCCTTTATTCATTCATTCATGGTGGCATTTGAAGTATTTGTGGGTGTTTTCTAGACAGATGAGGGACAAAGGGCGTTCTAAGCAAAGAGACTCTATAAAATAGATTCCTAATTTATGGAGTAGGAATCCCTTCAGTGAAACTTTTCAGAAATCAGAATTGTTCTGATATAAGAAAGAAAATAGAGTCCATATGCTGTACTCTTCCTGATGTCCCTAAGGTACTGGGATGAACTGTGAGAGTCAAACATTAATATTTCTGCATTGAAGCCTAAGGCTCTGAGCCTCATGTCTGTAAAGGTCAGGTTTTGCCACCAAAAGAGTTTTGATAAAACTTCCAGTCTTAAAGGTTTGGAATGGTGGCTCATGAGTGGTGATCATGAATTGTGCTTTTTAAAAATGGGGGATGTCACAACACAGAACAGTGTAGTAACTTGCTCCCCCCGCCCCGCCCCCTTATAGAGATAACTAGGTAACTTGACAATTAGAGAGCATGCTACAGGTGCAAGTCGATAACTGGGAATCTGTATAGAAGTGCTTGCTGTTTATCCATTAAGACTGTTTGGAAAAGCCACGTACCCTCCACTGGAGACCTGGGAGGTCGATGGCCAGTGGCAGCAGGCTGGCTGGTCACAGGCCTAGGAATTCAGGAGAGTAAAGGCCAAGTCCTTAACTCTCCAATGTTTAGAACTCTGCAGCTCTGAGCTCCTAAGTAACCTTTCTCCACAGCCCCCGAGGGAGTATAGACCCTCTTCCTTTGACACCCTGCTGTCTTCTGGGCAGACTCGCCCGTGTGAGTCTGGAGACCTGATTATTCCCAGGTCTGGTTTCCTCGTTCAACTGCAAGTTCCTTGAGGTCGGCTTGTCCACAGCTGTATCTTCAGTGCTGAGCACCTGTAGATGCTAAAATCTAAACTAAAAAAAAAAAAAAGTTTATTTCCTCTCTTATTCCTTTCCATCAGCCCCTCCCACACAACCACACTCCCAGGAAGAGTGCGGTGAGCCACACACATGATAGAATTGTGGGGACTCCCAGAGATGGTGCTGTTTACCCAAGTGCAGAGCCAAGATACAAGGCAGAACCCCAAACTCCAGTGCCCTTTCTATCTTACCAGGTACCTCCCCCACCTGTGGCCTCCCACCGGGGACAGGAGATGATGTCCCCATAATTGGGGGCAAACACACAGGGTTCACTTCTATTTTGGTACAGTTTACACAGGCTTTTTCATACATTACCTCAGGCAAACTCTGGTGACTCTAGTTTAATTGCCGCCTTGGCTTTCTAGGAGGTAAGGCTTCTTCCTGACCTTGCAAAGTAAACAGGTCACATTTTGAATTAATGTAATCGAAAGGCCTGGGAGAAACAGGGCCTTCTAATTAGTCACTCACATGACAAAATAGTAGACTCTTTGCAACTCCTTTTCCACTAATTTCCCCCAAATACCATGGCATTAAAAGGTACAAAAATAACCTTTTTGGGGTATGGCTTGATTGGATCTAGGAATTCCTAGACCACCCCCAGTGGAAGGCACATTAGCCCTGTGTCCGGGATTTTTCCATCTGGAAACTGAGCCTGGTTTGTATCCCACTGAAATGTCAGTGGCCTGCTCCACGGTGCCCTGTGACAACAGACGACATCTTAAAGCATCTCCTGACACTTCAGGGCCCAGACGGTTGAAGAGGCGCCTGGAAGGAGGCCAAGGAGAGTTTGGGAGGTCAGTGTAGCTAACATTCAAGCGGCCCGCGCGTTCCCAGGGCACGTCCCGTCGTCTCTGTGGATCCCCAGCACAGCGCCATGAGGTTGGCCAAGTGTGGAGTATTGTGAGACTGCTGTGTGGAGGGAAGGGGCAGAATGAGAGAGGCGAGCAGCTTAGCACAGAGCTGTCCCTTTGGCCAGACAGCCTAGAAGCAGGTCAGTCCAACTTCCAGGTGGCCGCCGTCCACATCAGCGAAGTGCTGGGGTTATAAACCTCACCTGCAGAGACCTCACCCTAACCCAAGCCTGAGCTGGCCTGGAAACCTGATGGCCTGGGGCAGCAGACCTGGCTCCTGGGCCAGCCCAGCTCTGCCTCTCACAGGCCTTGTGACCTTGCCAGACCCTTGCCCTCTGGTCCCCTAGCTTTCCCCTCTGGGCACTGAGAGAACAGAATCAGATCAACATTTCCCCGTGCTTATTCCTTTGGGAGTCACCGTCAGCCTGTCCATCCACAGGGCTGTTTACTTTTCTTCCCTTTAAACAGCTTCCTTTCTCAAACTTCATTTTTTTTTTATCGAAATGAATTTATTTTTCAAGGAAATTGTGTGTTCCTGCTGTAATTCACTTGCCATAAATAGTAGCTGTAAAAATAAATACAACGAAAGCCAAAGCTGGGTGTCACATTCTGGGGAGATAATGCCTGCTCAAGGACACTGAGCAGAGACTTGCTTCTCTTTGTTAAATGGGGACTTTGGGGAGTGTTCGGTGTTAAAAACACACTAGCACCAAACTCAGACTTGCTCCTCCACGTCAGCAAAAGGGCTGGAGAAATGGTAGCTATCCTGCACGTGATTCAGTGTGATTTCATGTCTGTTCACACGTATGCCACCCCAAATCCCATGCATAGGATGTACAGCTCCGTGGTTTTGCTAGTACTCCTTCTAGCCTTTTAATGTCTCCTCTGTTCCCAGGCTGCTCACCTTGAGAATAAACATCTCTTGCAGCTCCCAGAACCTACCCTTCTCTCCTTTTCTTAGTGTAGTCTTTTCTGACTATCTGTTCCCACCCTCCCCTTTGCAGACCCCTGCCCTCTGCCTCTGTCATCAGGGCTGAGCTGGGTGGTTTGAGCTCAGCTGGATCCCCCATTACTGCGTAATGGCTCCCAGTTTGGACCAGAAAACCATGTGGCTTTCTCTTCTTCCCTCCCCTTCCTCTTCTGTCTCCCCTCCTCCTTCTCCCTCTGAACTGCATTATTTATATAGGTGTTTGAGATTAAACAACTGAAAAAAACCCATGCCCTCTGTGTTAAAAGGCCTAAAAGGACTGAAGTCAGAAGGAAAACAGAGCTGCATAGTGTGGAGCCATGGGGGAAACTAGGTTACGGAGGTCTGCAGGTCTTTGCAGTGCTGTGTGGCCAGAAGCAAGGTACTTAACTCTCAGGGTCTGTTTCCCACTCTGTAAAATGGGTATTGGTTTTAATAGTGTTTAACAAAATTGGTGCGTAAATGAGAAAAAGTGGGTAAGACTTCTAACATAGCGATTGTGACAAAATAGGTGCACTAGGAATGTTAAGTTTCCTTATTCTTCTTCTGGAACCCAAAAGATTTTGGACAGGGGTCTCTGGAAGGAAGGCAGATGCCTATACGCCCACCCTCCAGGCTTAGAGAAAGTACAACAGTTAACAGCTTTGTATTGGAGCCCCGAGCTTTAACCCCCTCCCCCGTCCCTGGTGATTCCCAGAGATTCAGGATCAGGGCTCCAGCCAAGGCAGCAGCTAAACAAACATAGCAGGGGGTCTTGGAAACTGGGCCTGGGCCTTCTAGCTGGGGCTCTGCCTTGCTTCCATCCCCCACAGTTCCCGGAGAGGAGACTCCATGATGCCTTTTCCTTCTGGTCAGCTGCCTCCCCCCAGAGTTGAAAGGAGAGGAAAATGGCTGATAATTCCTTTAGGCTTCACTCCCGCTCTCCTGAAGGGATCGTATTTCTATAAATAACTCCAGGAAGCTGCTGCCAGGCTAAGAACAATAATACACATATTTGCACTTTCAGAAACCCTTCTTTCACTGCCATGGAGGCTGGGGGTGGGGGAACATGCACCCCATGTAAACCAGGTTCCCCTCCCAACTAGCTGGATGAACTCACCTGAGCTCACCTCTAGCCAGGGTCGCCTTCTGTAATATGAGGGATAAGAACAGGGGTTGTTTGGGGTTGTTTCAAAGGTGTGATGGAGTAACTTCTAAGACACTGAGACTAGAATAGGAGCTCAATGTTTAATGGTATCCCCTCTAATCTTTGGCAGAGAATGGGGTGTTTTTAGTTGGCAAGGAGGTTACCTGATACAGCATAGGCTATGATCTCTTGCTGCTGTCATCCTGAGAATGACTGACACTTCCCTATTGGTAAAATGGACATTGAACTGATTCTTACCTATGAGCTAGTTTTGTACAATCCTGCCCCTTTAACCAAAGCGTTTCCTACCAGGCTTCTCTCCTTGCTGGCCTCCCTTCCTCCGGCCTCTCCCATGACTCCATCCTCACCCGGTCCCAGGGTGATCCTTCCAAAGCCCAGATGCCCACCTTGTTGCCTGCAGGATTCCCACTGCTGGCGGGCTCAGGCCCTACGTCCTCAGCAGGGTTGCCAAAGCCCTTCTGCACAGACCCTCCCGCCCTCTCTCGCTGCTGCTTACTATTGTAACCCTGCTAGGAGGTATGGCCACAGCACACTGACACCGCTCATGAGGAGACAGAGGTCATTCCCCGTGCCCAAGGCAGGGCCTGTGGGAATATCTGGGAGCGAAGGCTTGTGAATACAGTGAAATCTTATTGATTGAGAGTGAGAACAGGGAAAGGTCTTTCTGATCTGGAGTAGATATGGGAAGAGATGAAGCTTGTTTATCCTTTAGAACCAGTTCAGTTCAGCACATTTTTATTAAAGACCTACTTACTGTGTGCCAGGGCCCATAGGGAATAGAAGGCCTTTCTCTCAGCTGTGCACTGTTGGGGAGACAGACACCTAAACAGCTCTACCTGAACTCAGGAATCCAAAAGGGGAACAAGGCAGGTGAGTGCTACCAGAGTGTGGGTGCTGCCAAGGCTACTGCAAAATGAGTGGTTGTGGGGACCCTACCGGAGAAAGAGGATAACTCCCCGAGGAGCACAGGCATGTTTGCACTGTCAGGCTCTGTCCAGAGAGGGCTGTAGTTTTGTGGGTCTGTAGGGCTGCTATGGACAGAACTGTGGCCTCCCAAAAGTCATCATGTCGAAGCACTAATCCCCATGTGACTGTATTGGAGATCCTTTCAAGAGGTGATGAAGGTCATAGAGATCACGGGTGGAACCCTGGTCTGAAGAAACCGGTGTCCTTATAAGGGAGGAAGGGACCTCAGAGCTCACTTGCTGTCTGCCATGGGACCCAGCAGGAAGGTGGTCATCTGCAGCCAGGCCAGGAAGAGAGCTCTTACCAGCAACCAAACCCTGCTGGGACCTTGAACTTGTCTTCCCAGAAGCCAAAGCAATGGGAAATGAATACCTGTGGCTTGAACCACCCAGTCTATGGTACTTCTTGATGGCAGCCTGAGCAGGTGAAGACAGCATCTCTGGTATAAGGAGAAGCCTAGGTGTTCAGACTTTGCATGTCATGTATTTGTGTGCAACCAGATTCTCTCAGCCTAATGTGGGGCTTTGCAGCATTTATTTCTGAGACATTCATTCAGCAGATGTTTTTAAAGTGTGTGCTTTGTGTAGGGTTCTTTGCTGTAGAGTTCTGATCAGTAGTCAACGGTGCCCTCCCTGTGTGGCCATGTGCACAAGGGCCAAGTGAAGGGAACCCCAGGAGCTGCTGCCACAGGGGCATGGTGGAAGGCAAGGTTATCTTCCTCTCTTTGAAGAAACAGCTAGTGCCTGGCTGGCGTGGCTCAGTAGTTGAGCTTCAAACTATAATTCAGGAGGCCGTGGTTCAATTCCAGGCCAGGCCATAGGCCTAGGTTGCAGGTTCAGTCCCCAGTGTGGGGAGTGCAAGGGCAAACCAATCAATGATGCTCATCATTGATGTTTCTCTCGCTCCCTCTTCCTTCCTCTCTGAAATCAATAAAAAAATATATATTTAAAAAGGAAGATAGAAACAGCTACTCTGACACAAGCCCTGCTCTACTCTGCCTCCTCTTGCTCTCAGGGGGCAGCCTGTTCAGAAGTCTCACTTTTCCTGTGATTCAATGTGGGAGATGGAGGGAGCATTGGAGCCCATGGCTTGCTGCTCAGTGTCCCATTCATTTCAGAGCTTATTGAGAGGGGTCTGAAGTGGCGGGGAGAGCCCCAGGACCCCACGAGGGCCTGGCACACCTTGGATTGTGCAACAGACAAGCAGATTTCATCTGTGGGCACCTACAGGGTGTCAGGTGCTGGGCCAGGTGCCATACTTTTCCCACTGAACTATGGGCAGGTGGGCTCTAGAGCAGAAGAGTTAAGCGGTAGGCTTGAATTTTGGCTCCCTCGCTACTGCCTGAAATCCTTAGCAAATGATTTAAACTCTGAGCTTCCATTTTTCCTCATGTGTAAAATAGAGGTGATAATAACACCGACCGCATAGATGTTGTTCGAGTTCAATGTGAAATTATGTATGAGAATTGCTTAGCAAGGATCTGGTTGGTATATAAAGTCTTAAATGGCAACTCCTGTTATTGTCATCGTTGTTTTATTGTTGTTGTTGTTCATTTGTTTATTGTTTTGCCAAACTGAGTCTCAGAAAGGTACAGTAACTTGGCCAAGATCACAAGATATAAGTGGCATTTTGCATCCCAGGTGTGCTTGGCCCCCTCCTCCTCTCGCCCCACCAGGCCCCCTTCTCTCCTCTAACAGCCATCATTCCCCCTTTCTTGACAACCCTCAGGAAGCCGAAGGTCTCAGGGAGCCTCCCTAGCAGATCAGAGATTTCTTTCACCAGCACCCCACCCTCTTGCTGCAGTCCCTGGCCCCTGGCTAGAAGCCCCCTGAATGGAAACCGCTGAGTTGCACTCTGGCTCCTCGCTCTTTTAAGACGCCCCTGTTGGGTCCCTGTGTGGGTGACAAGATGATGCATGAGGCCTGGCTAAGCAGCTTATTTGTCTGAGCTGGTGATGGCCTTTGTCCTGAGGTGGGTTAATAGTAAGGGGCAGTAGCCCTTTAAAGCCCGGACAATGGACAGGCTTCTCAGGTCACCGAATCACTCAGCAAATGGCCGAAGCCCCTCAGAGCCCAGGAGGCCTCTGCCCCTTCCACTCAGCAGTAACCCTGCTCTTCATCTAGTGATGCGTGGCTCCCGCCCAGCAAGAAGAAACCCTTGGATTAATGGGGGAGAAAGACTCAAAGAGGATTAGAATGACAAAGGACTTCAGAGGCGGAAACCAAGATTGAGAGGGACAAGGGCTAAATCCTGACTTCCCGGGTGACCCTGCACCCACATTGCAGTGTGCTTTCCTAGCTTGCTTTCTGCCCTCCCCAAATGCATTGGGTCCCAGCGAGCAGGCTGATTTCCCACCCTCACCTTTCACTAACCTAACCCTACAAATTACAATTTACACTTCTTAAGCTGGAGGGCAGGACCCACCAGAATTTACCCTGGTCCCTCCTCCTCAAACCTCTCTGACCTCTCCAATCCCCCTCTCTACGTGAGGCACACCATGTGGCCTTCACCACCTGCTTCAGCCAAAGCAGCTTCCTTTGATTGGTTTCCTGCATTTGCTTCTGAGTAATAACCTGTTTAAAGAACACTCTGAATATTAAACTTTTTTTTTTAAAGCATGAAAGCCGCCAATTTACATCAAGATTTGCATTGTCTGAAGAGTGGCAGGGCTAGATTCCCAATTCCAACTTTCTCTCAGGGTGTGTATTCATTCATTCATCCTACAAAGATTTCTTGGGCACCTACTATGTGCCAAACACTGAGACAGGCCATGGAGTACTGACAGGAATAAGACAAAGATCCTGCCCTCTAGGAAGGGGTCTGGGGACTCGGGAATGTATATGTGGAAAGGGAAAGGGGCCACTGACACTGGTGGCCATTGGTGACCATGGCTAGGACATTTTCAGGGTCTATAGGCAAAAACCAGAAGAGTTAGAAGGGAAGTTGAGAGAAGAGAGACACGGTTTAGATTACTGAGTCTAAGTGGTTGGACTTTGTGCCACGGATTGTTTGCTAATTACGGTGGGATAAAGGTCCCTTTACAGTGACAAGGTCAGGACTCAGTCATCACCTTAGCAAGTAATCAAACGGCAGTCAGATGAGAAGTACATTTCATCACACACAAGATGTGCTCGTCAAGAATATTTTACCTGAATCTAATCATGAAAGAACAATCAGACACATCCAGAATGTAAGACCATCTATGGGGCAACTGGACTTTAGGATCATGAAAAACAACAACAACAACAAAAAAAAGAGTCTCTCTGAAAGACATTGGGAGTCTTGGTGTGGATGGGAGGCTTTTCTAGACTAAAAGAGACTAAAAAAATAATAACAGCCAAATGTAACACTTGAATTTTTATTAGATTCTAAGGTGTTGTTTTTTTTTAAAGACTATAAGGAAGATACATTTTGGGGGAAAGGGAGATTTTTAAATACGGTGTATGTTAGTTGGTATTATGGAAGAATTGTTCCTTAGTTGTGGTCATGATATTTGGTTTTAATGGCAGCCTGTACTTACTCGTAGAAAATGCCCACTGATGTAAACAAAGTGGCTTGGTGTCTGCAATGGTGTTTTAGATGGTCAGAAAAATAATTTTATATACATAGAGAGAAAGCCAGCATATTAACAATGGATAGATTTAGGTGAAGAATATGTGGGTGTGTTTTCGTATTACTCTTTCGTCGGTTGAAAGCTTTCAGAATATAAAGTGGGGGGCAATTGGATAAGAGCAACTTAGTTTTTGGAAAGGTTTCCTGGCATTGAGAAGATGTGGTCCTTTTTTTATTTTAGCAAGATCCACCCTCCCCCTCTTGGAGAACTCGGACTGTAGAAACCCTCTGAACCTCTGCAGAGAACTGACAGGTCAGCAGTTGTGATAAAACAGGCCCTTCCTGGGCGTGGAGTGGGCTTCAGTGAGGCCCTGGAGCCGGTAATGGGAACCACATTGGCGGGAGTGTGCGGAGCCCCACCCCAGAAACAGCCCTTCTGTGCTGAGACAGGACAACTGGAACGAATTATGTGCACTCATACTTGTTAAACTGCCTTGGCACCAGAAGTGATCCTCGTAACCTGAGCTTTACAGCGGCGGCCATAGTTAAAGCCTGGCCAGCCTGGCCCCCACACTCCCTCTGCTGAGGTTTATAGCGAACGTATAAAACAATTCAGCATGAGCTGAAACATGAAAAACTCCTCCGGACTATAAAGGCAGACCTTTCTGTTTCAAGTTTTCTAGGGAGGCAGTGTTTGGGAATAAAACCTTTTCAGTCTCCTTCTGCTTTTCCAACCCTTGGCCCAGCTCCCAACTCCACCCCAACCCCAATCCTACGCCCCACCTCCAACCAGACCACAATCCAATCAAACACAGAAGCCCTTGCATTTTGTGGTTGGGAGGGTTCTATTGCTGCTAGGGAGTCTGAACCCTGGAGCTGTGTAGCCGTGGGCACGTTGGTTTCCCTCTCTGAGCTTCAGTCTCTTGGTTATCAATATGCAATATTTATCACAGGGTTGGCCTGTGTGAGTGTGTGGGCATTGAGAGCATGGGGCCTGTACACAACGTGACAATATCTGTAAAGAATAGTTGTCTTATTTGATCATGTAGAAAAGTTTTTCAAAAATTACTTGTTTTTATCAAAAAGACTGGAGAGCCAGTGCACAGATTCATACACAGGCGGGGTCCCTCAACCTGGCCTACGGAAATCAGGCCAAAACCAGCTCTCTGACATCCCCTCAGTGGTCTTGGATTGTGAGAGGGCGGTTCTTGGGTGACGCACCCGAGAATCAGTCTCCTTCCTCTCTGGTTCCAGGTGCATCACCCAAAAACCACAGCTAACAAGTCACCGCACCTCAGTAGCCCCTGCGTTGAGAATCTGTCCCCTGGTGGTCAGTGTGTGTCATAGCTATCAGTCGGACAGCTAGACTGTTAGACTGTCACTTGGGCTTTTATATATAGAGAGATAGCCAAAGTGCTGTTCTCAGTGGAAGAGAAATTACATGAAAAGCCACAGGGAAAGAAAATTTTTAATTCTATTATTAAGAAATGTTGGTATGGTGGGGGAGGGGGTAGGATTTGAAGTCACATAGGCCTATGTTCAAATCCTAGCTATGCCAGTTCCTGGCAATGACCAGGCAGGTTAGTTCTCCTCGGTAGCTCAGTCTGTATAATAGGGTGTAGTAACCCAACTCAGAAGGTGAGTGAGGAATCAGCACCCTTTATGAAAAGCTCTGAGCCCAGCACCTAGCAAATGAAGCATTCGATGAACAGAGCTTCAATTCATATTGAATCTGAGATGAGGAAGATTCCCGATAGCCAGACCTGTCTCTCAAATGTTGTTCTTGGGCACGAGGAATGACAGACCAAGGGCAGCCAGCCGATATCAACAGCCCTGCCCTGCAGACCTTCAGACGGATGATGAAAATGCCCTGTGATTCTCCTCCTTTGAGGCTGTCTCTCAGAAAGCTGTGGGGGGTTTGATGGCTGGGAGGACACTGTGATGAGAAGAAACTTGAATTTGTTCAGTTTTAAGCAAGGCTAAAGGTTGCTCCTTCAGATAAGGCAAGCTGGTTTGTTCAGAGCCCAGTGCCCAGAAATCTGTGTGTCAGGCAAAGGAGACAACTTCCGCTGGCCTGGTTCTTTTGGCAAAAACGGCTGGAGATGGGTGGGAAGCTGTGGACTGGAATGGGGGTCCTTCCTTTTTTCTGCTTGAATCAGGATTAAGCAACCCCAAGTTGCTTCATCACTGAAAGTTCAGCATTTTAATTAGAGTCACCACAGGTCACTTCCGATCCCAGCTCTGCCCCCAATAACTGTCTGACACTATGAAGTCACTCTCCCTCCTTGGCCCTCACTTTCCTTGTCCTCAGAAGGACGAATAAGACCATGTGCTCTATGACTTCCCAGCCTGCCCTGTGGCTCCTGTGAGAGAGACCCCGTGACGGTATAAAAGCCATACAGAGGGCAGCCAAGGAAGGCGGTCCTAGGGGCGTGCCTAAGGGCTCTAGGTGCTTCCCCAAAAAGCTATATGCACACAGAGGATGTTATTACTAAAATACTCAGGGAATAAAATATTTAGTAAATGAGAACATTGTAAGTACAGCGTAGCAGAGAATACTAATAGTCCTTACCCTCTGTTAGCCTTAATTTATTCAGGTTTTAGCATCGAGATCCTCAAATGTGTGTTTTTGCACATTAAAGGTGCACACCTGGATTGTCAAGGCTTTCAAGCAGGTTGAATACATCATTACTAGAGATCTAGGTAAATTCCTTTACTATGAAAAAAAAGATTTTCAAATATGACTTAAAAATCACTATCCTGCTGGACAGGTGAGAAGTTATGACAGGCAATGAAATGATGTGTATTTACTGAGTGTGTATTTCTCCTGCTTGAAGCAGCGGAAGTAATATGTAAAAGGGGGTAGATGTGGGTAGAAAGGAGCTGGATTTGCTTCCTGCTTATTTGCAGGTTGGGCTGAACATCTTTGCATTTGTAGCGATTAAGACTGCTGGGCAGACCCATTCCCAGCCCCTCAGCCCCCACACCAGGGTTCCTTTCCTTTTTTGGCTCACTGGTTTCAAGAGTCAAGATCCTTCCAGGTAAGAAGAAGAAGAAGAAAAGACCAAAAATATGGACAAGAAAATTGCTGGGGGGCCGAGACCGGTTTGGCTCAGTGGATAGAGCGTCAGACTTCGGACTGAAGGGTCCCGGGTTCGATTCCAGCAAAGGCATGTACCTTGGCTGCGGGCATATCCCCAGTGGGGGGCGTGCAAGAGGCAGCTGATCGATGTCTCTCTCTCATCGATGTTTCTGACTTTCTATCCGTCTCCCTTCTGCTCTGTAAAAAATCAATAAAATATATATTTTTTTTAATTAAAAAAAAAAAGAAATTGCTGGGGCATTTTTTAAGACATATCTATCAACAATTGAATCTAAAACAAACAAACAAACAAACAAGTAGAATAAGAACAGACTCGTAGATAGGGAAAACATTTTGCCGGTTGCCTGATAGGAAAGGGTTTGAGGCAGGAGGAGGGAGTGGGAAGGTGAGAAAAGTGAAGGAATTTACAAGTACAGAATAGTCATAGGGATATAAAGTACAGCATAGGGAATAGTCAGTAATATTCTAATAACTGATTATGGTGTCAAATGGGTGCAACATTTATCAGGATGATCATTTAATAAGTTATGTCATATCTAATCACTGGGGTGTGCACCTGAAACTTATATAAGAACTAGAGGCCTGGTGCATGAAATTCGTGCATGGGGGCAGAGGGGTGTCCCTTAGCCCAGCCTGCACCCTCTCCAATCTGGGACCCTTCAAAGAATGTCCTACTGCCCGATTAGGCCTGATCACAGTAGGATCAGGCCTAAATGGACAGTCAAACATCCCTCTCATAATCCAGGACTGCTGGCTCCCAACTGGTCGCCTGCCTACCTTCCTGATTGCCGCTAAACGCTTCTGCCTGCCAGCCTTATTGATGCCTAACTGCTCCCCTGCCAGCCTGTTTGCCCATAACTGCCCTCCCCTGCAGGCCTGGGTTCCCCGCAATTGGACTTCCCTGCAGGCCTGGTCGCCCCCAACTTCCCTCCTCTGCTGGCCTGATCACCCATAAATGCCCTCCCCTGCTGGCCTCATCGCCCACAACTGCCCTCCCTTGCAAGCGTGGTCCTTCCCAACTGCCCTCTCCTGCTAGCCATCTTTGACCACATGAGTACAGCCATCTTGTGTGTTGGAGTGATGGTCAATCTGCATATTATTCTTTTATTAGATAGGATAGAGGCCTGGTGCATGGGTGGGGGCCAGCTGGTTTGCCCTGAAGAGTGTCCCAGATCAGGGTGGGGGTTCACTTGGGGCATGGGGTGGCCTGGGTAAGGGGCCTGTGGTGGTTTGCAGGCCAGCCACGCCCCCTTGAGGATCCAAGCAGAGGCCCTTGTATCTGAGACTTATTTATCTTCTACAATTGAAACTTTGTAGCCTGGATTAAAGCCAAGCTTCCTGCTCACTCCATGGCCACAGCCATTTCTGTTGGGATTTATTTATCTTCTATAATTGAAACTTTGTAGCCTTAAGCAGAGGCCAAGGCAGGCCAGGGTGTGTGGAAAGCTTGGCTTCCACCATTGGTGGGGGCAACCCTAGCCTCTGTTCTCTCCAGCTCCGTGGCTCCGCCATTTGTGTTAGGATTTATTTATCTTTTATAATTGAAACTTTGTAGCATTGAGTGGAGGCCTGGGCCAGCCAGGGTGTGTGGAAAGCTTGACTTCCTCCATTGCTGGGGAAACAAAAGCCTCCCTCCTACTCTCTGTGGCTGAAGCCATCCTGGTTTGTGTTAATTTGCATACTCGCTCCTGATTGGATGGTGGGCATGGCTTGTGGGTATAGCAGAGTGATTGTTAATTTGCATATTACTCTTTTCTTAGGATATATGTCAAGTGTAATGAAAAATAAGAAAATGATTTTTTTAAAGATCCTTCAATACATGCCTCTTCCAGGACTGAAAACTGTCCAGAAGTTGGGGGGATGATATTACCCCCTTCTTTGGGGGGCCTTTGTCCCAGCTAGGGGGCTGCCCCATGCAGACTGGGAACAGCTGCTTGTTGTCTGAAAGGTCCACACTCACTAAGTATCTTTAGCTGAGGTTCCCTTCATTGGGACCAGCAGCAGATACACATTTCTGGGGTGGGAAGAAAGAGTCTGACCTAAAGGCCTTTAGAGGAACATGTGCCAGCTTTTGAGAAGAGAGTTTCATGGAATCAGAAAGTGTGGTCAGAGCCACCACTGTTTTGAAATCCCAGAGCACTCAGCCTCACAGGCCTTCTCTCAGAAACACCCAGGTTTGAGGAGGCATCGGCCGTGGAGTCAGCCAGACCGCCTCAGAGCACTGCTTGGCCGATTTCTTGCTTCGTATCATTAGACCATCTATCTCCCTCTCTGAGTCTTATTTTTGTCTTTTGCTAAGTAGGGGTAATCGTTTGTGCCTCACAGGTAGCTAGTTATCTGTGAAAAGATGAGCAGGGAGCCTGGTGTGTGTTGTACACAAGAAGAACCCATCCTTTTGTCCATAGGCTCTGGGAGGATGGACCCCCTTGACTGCCCACAGAGCAAATAAGGGCTGAGAAGTGGAAGGTGGATGAGGGGTGGCCGTTCAGCCCACAAGGCACTCCCAAGCTGTCCTGGCAACACCACACATCTCCACGTGTATGTGTTCAGGGATGTGAGGAACCCCTTCACAGGATTATCTTGGGGATCCAATGAAATCATGTGCACAAAGGTGTCAAGCTCAGTGCTTGGCACATAGTAGATGCTCAGAAAATGTTGACGCTTACGAAAAAAAAAAAAGAAATCTGGCTAAAGACAGCCAAGAATGCAGCCTGTGTTCTGTCAGAGCCAGCTCCCTGCCCGCTCCAGAGACAGCTTTGCGAGGTGAGAATGAGTCAGGGCAGCCTCGGGCTGTGGGGAGGGCCTGCTCTGGATTGCAGGACACATCGGGGTGGGCGCCAAGAGCCAAGTGGTTCATGTTCCATGTCTGCCCTGCCCCAGCACCTGCTTCTAGGGGGATCCCAGCTGGCACCCCGCCATGGCTTGCCTGCCTGCCTCCCAGCGCTAAGACCAGTCCGCTTCCAAGTCACATCCAAATGGGTAGGTCATGCCAAAGACCTGAACAGAACAGCCTTTCCCTGTTGGACACTCCTATCCCCGCCCGCCCCTGGCGGCCTGGCCAAGTGCTTCATGCAGATCCCTAGGCCTTCGCCTGGGGCCCACCTGCCAGCCATCAATATGCCTCTGTCTGTGTACAGACATGCCTGGCCCCATTCACAGGTCGCCTTCCTGCCTTCCTGATTGCCCCTAAATGCACTCTTCTACAGGAGCACCTCTGCTCGGCACCTGTGGTCCTAAGTGCTCCTGTGTCTCTGGTCTCATTTAATTATCACAGCAATTTTGGGACACCGGCATTATTCACTTTTCACAGGAGAGGCTACTGAGACTCAGAGAGATGGAGCAATTTGCCTACGGTCAGGTAGCAGGCAGGTGGCCAGCCCACGCCCAGCAGCGTGGTACAATGTCTCTGTGCCCACCACACCCCAGGGCCCCAGGAAGAGAGAGCCCTCCATCGCTCCACTGGCTTGAGGGAGTCTGGTATCTGAGGGATACCAGGTCAGGGCTCCTCAGTGGCTCTCTGCTGCTTAATGGAATTAGTCTTCTGCACCCAAAGTGCAGAAGGTTTGCTGCCTCTTTCACTGGACAAAGTGAGGCAATTTGTAGGGTCTTTGATTATTGTTAGGCAAAGGGGCTCAGGCGAAGACAGCCCTTGGCTTTCACAGAGACTAGCTTGAGGGTGCTATTTTGGGTAGGCCTAGGACCAGAGTGCAGAGAAAGCAGCTGTAGAGATTGGGGTAAGTGCTTGGCTTGTCAGAAAGATAATCCCCCCACACCTGTGCCCTGGAAACACAATCCAGGCCTCTGAGATGCACTTTCATCTGTCACCAGGGTGTCCCCAGGGTGACCTGCCCAACCGGGTCCAAGCTGGTAGGGCTCAGGTTACAGGGCCCATTCTCAGGGCCCTTGAGTCCCAACAATGCCTGTTTGTCCTCTGGATCTGCCATCTCCCAGGAGGAATGTTAATGGTATCAAGCGTGGAGGGGGATGGGAGGGGAAGAGGCTGACTTCACTCTGAGCCCACTCTCAGGTCCCCCCTTGAGTGAACTCATCCGTGTCTGCTAGTCCTTCCAACAGACACTGAAATCCGCTCCAGGAAACAGAGATTTGCCCTCCACTTTTCTTGGACGCACCGCCACTCCCTCTGTTTAATCTGGGACTTAGTCTGTCCCTTGGCAGAGTTTGCAATTTACCTCAAGAAATATTTTCAAAAGCAGAAAAACTGAAAATGACTTAAATGCCCAATAATAGAAAGTTGGTAAAAATAACACCTCTGACCCTATGATGGAGTTTAGATAGCCATTAAAATCATGTTTTCAAATAACATTTAAAAGATATTTTTAAAAAACACCTCTTATAGAATCATGTTAAGTAGGAGGAAACTTGGACAGAAAACTGTCTATACGGTATGAACTAATTTGATAAGTGTATGTGTACCTATGTATAAGACCAGAAGGAAATGAACAGGGAGTGTTAACAGTAGTTATTACTGGGTATTGTGGCTGCAAGTAGGTTTCTGGTGTGTGTTTTTTCTTTGTACTTTTCTCCTTTATACATTTTCTAATGAAAACATTACTTAAGTGTAAACAAAACAATTATTTCTTAAAAATTAATTTCTTTCACTCCTGCATATGCCAGGCATTGTGCTAGATCAGTGATCGGCAAGCTCATTAGTCAACAGAGCCAAATATCAACAGTACAACGATTGAAATTTCTTTTGAGAGACAAATTTTTAAAACTTAAACTTCTTCTAACACCACTTCTTCAAAATAGTCTCGCTCAGGTCGTGGTATTTTGTGGAAGAGCCACACTCAAGGGGTCAAAGAGCCGCATGTGGCTCGCAAGCCACAGTTTGCTGACCACAGTGCTAGGTGCTGAGGGTAAGAGATTTAGAAGCTGGCGTCTGTCCTCTATGAGTTCATAGCCTAGGAGGCCATAAAAATACACAAACAGATTTTTTTAAATGTTATTTTTAACAATAGCAACAGCAACAACAATTATACTAATGTGTTTGTTCCAAGTGCTAGGGAATGTTCTAAATGCTTTATGTATATTTACATTTAAATCCTATAACTCCATGAGGTAGGGAGTTATTAAACCATTTTACTAATACTTGATACAGGCTGCTGTAGGAAAAGGGAGATAGATTCTGTCTTGGGGATCAGGGAGGCTGCAGTCAGGAGTTGGAGCATTAGCTGATTCTTCCTGCATAAATGGGAGTTCTCCAAGCAGACCAAAGAACACCAGGGACAAAAGAGCGAGATATGGCTATGAAATGACTAACCCCACACTCCTTCTACCCAATGAGAAGCTAGGAAGGCCTCGGGGGCCACTTTGTGAAGGACATAGAAGAGCAGACTGAAAAGTTTAAGCCTAATTCCATTAAGCAGCAGAGAGCCACTGAGGAGCCCTGACCTGGTCTGCTCTGCCTTGGGGAGAGATCCTTCATCCTTCTGGCTTCTCAAGTCCTGTGAAAAGCTCAGCTGTGTGTAGAGGGAGATGTGATTCTCTGGTGACCGAGGGTTGCAGGAAAATCCATCTCTGTTCCAGTTGAGGTAGCAGTGCCGGAGGAAGGAACCGGTGGTGGTGGGGGTGGGGCGGGGGGAGGAATGGTAGAGTGAGATTTCCCTTACCCTCATCTGCTCCTAGAACATCACTGCAGCCCCGTGGAATCCGGCCCCAGGATGAGAGCCATTGGTGCAGGGAAATGTGTTTACCACCTAGCCTGGGAAAAGGTGTTACTGCCGGAAGAGAAACTTGGGAATTCCAAATGGACTTTTGGGTTTGAATGCAATTTCTGTGCTTAATTAGCACGTCTGTTTTTGCCATAAAAACAAGGGAAAGCCTTGTGTGGCAATACTATAGGTGATTATATTCCAAGCTTGGTTGGAGCCGCCTTACAGACCTCCCCAAGTCCCTCTGACAGCGTGCTGGAGAGTGGAGTTCCTCCTTGGTTTTCTCTGCCATGTCTTATGCTAACACAGTGGTTACCAGATGATGGTCTGTTGTGCTTGTCGATGGGGGTTCTACCAGCCACAAAAGAGACAATCAAATGATCTAGGGGGTTCTTCATCAGGATCTTCTCTTATTCTACACTAGAGGCCCCCTGCACAAATTTGTGCACATTGAAAGGAAATTAATGAGAAGAAATATTTTAATATTGCTATTTACCCTTTTTCTATGATAACAGTGTCAACCAAATTTATAATTAACAATGACAGATGGAAACACACACGTGAGATTGGCACCAGTGAGAGTTTTATATATAGATAAACTTGCTTAATTAGACCTGCTTTCTGATTTAACTAAACTTTTTCCAGCCCAGTGAAGTACCCCAACTTCTCTTTCAGGTAATTGTTAGCAAAAGAGCAGTAAATATCAACGTGAAGCATATTATTAAGGTAGATCACACAGGGAGAACAAAGGGTGAAATATTTAATTGTAGCAGTGTTTGACTATATTCTGCACAGTGAGAAAATCTGAAGTCGTTTTCAAGTTCCACCATTTCTTCTTTTCAGTTGGGTCAAGTTTCTAAACTTTTTAAATCTCCATTTTCCAGCGAATGAAAAGAAAATAGGATTATACCAAGTCTCCTAACTACCCACTCCAGGACTTCTTTGAGAATCAAATGAGATGAGGCATGTGTAAACACTTCACAGACATTTGGTTAAAGTGTAAAATGTTTGCACCTGGCTATAAGGCAAGTCGTGTTCCTGGGCTAAAGAAACTCAAAGGAGAGGAAGCTGGATGATGTCATTACCTAACACCCACAGCCACCATTTCTGGGCTGAGCTGGGTTGTGGGCCTCATTTTGCACCATTGGGTCTCAGAAGTGTTGGCTGTAATTTAGTGGGCTGTTGCTCCTGGGTGTGGTGGGGCCTGTGTCCCACTTGGGAGAAGTCGAGTGTTGCTTTGTTGGTGCCATGTCCATGGTGCTGTCTCTGTAAATGGCCAGTGCGCACCACAGCAGCTCCTGCATTTAGTGTCTGCCCCTGGTGGTCAGTGTGCATCATAGCAACTGATTGGATGGTTGAAGGAACACTTAGCATATTAGCTATATATATATATATATATATTCCTTCCTATTAAAGAGCCACTTTTCTTTGAAGCAATGAATAAATTTATTTTTGCTTTTGAATTAAAATAAAACTTTACTAAGAAATGCACAAGGCTGGGAACCACTGTGCCTATGCCTTATTGATCTGTATGTAGTGCTGGGTTCTGGGCAAAATGCAAAGATAAATCAGACATGAAAATGGTTCTTAAAGACAGGCGACCATGAATGACAACCCAAGGCAGGGAACAATGAGTATCACTTAGGAAAGGCTGAATGTTCTCATTGCAACTTCTAAATGAATCTAAAATTATTTCAAAATTAACACTTGTAAAAGACTGGCATGTGGGGTGAATGGTCAGGGATCCAGAGGGTAGATGATGGAAAGTAGTAGCCTGAGATTGTCATTTAAAGTTGCATGAGGGTAAATCTTAAATGTCAAGCTAAAGAGTTCATGCTTGGCTCTGTAGATAGTGTGGAGCCAAGGAAGGTTTTTGATTAAGGTAAAGCATGGTCAGATTTCCCACTAGAAAGATCACTTGATAACCAGGGGATGACTGATTGTAGAGAAGTGAGCCTGAAGGCAGTTGAAAGAACCCAGGTGGGAGAGGAGTGTCTCTAAAGTGCCCCAGAGAGAACTAGCGCTGCAGGATGTGGCTGGGTGTTACCTGAAAGAGGGGTTCTGTGGAGAAATCTATTTGGGAAATGTTAAAGGGATGCCTTACTTCGGGAGTCCTCAAAAGCATGAACTTGGTAATAGGCACTGTGTATGTGGATGATATGCAGTGTTTCCTAAAGCTTTTTTACAATGGAACCCTCTTGGGAAATTCTCACATGACTTGTATTCCAAACAACAACAACAAAAAAAACACCACTTCAGGGAATACTGCCTGGTATTTTAAGTGGAGAGGAATGGGTATTTATAGCATAACCTTTCCTTCTATATTTTGCAAACTAAAAACCCTGGCCAGTTTTCTCAGTGGTTAGAGTGCTGGCCCTCGGACCAAAGAGTCATGGGTTTGATTACAGGTCAAGAGCATGTATCTGGGTTGCAGGTTTGATCCCCAACCCCAAACCAATCAATGAGTCTCTCTCACATCCATGTTCCTCCTCCCCCTCCCCCGCCTCACTGCTACTCTTCTATCCTTTCCACTCTCTCTAAAAAAAAATCAATGGAAAAAATATTGTTGGGTGAGGATAAACAAACAAACAAACAAACAAACAAATATAACCATGGCCAAAAACATCCTGGGATCCCTTTGCACTAGAGCAGCAGGTGCCCCCAACTCACCCTAGCTTCCCATATGCCTGGAAACACCGCCTTTCCCATTGCACAGAGGCTATTGTGTGGGGTCACTAACAACAGGAGAACAATAGAATCACAGATGCCTAGGCCCATTTCCAACCAAATTATTTTCATTGCAACAATGAGAAATAATTCAATGTTTTTGTAAGAAGGGTATCATTTTTGAACGATTCTTTAAATGTCATTTTCTAATTCAGTAAGTCCTTTAATTGACCCCCTTTTTGCATTTGAATATGCAAATATGGTAGTTTTACATCTGTCTCCCCCTTATAAATGAACTCCACCTTGCTTTTAACCTGTGTTCTGTCATTAGTTAAGGTGGCCTCTTCTCTGTCCCTCTCACCTTCTCATTCTATCTTGTGGTTGGCAATAGTATGAAGCGAACATTGAAATACTCAAGACACTGGGCATTTTTGCTATAATTCATTCAACTCTCCAATCTTCTCACATCTGCTAGTCTACCAGTTGTTTGACCTTCAGCAAGTTATTTAACCACTCAGAGCATCATTTTCTTATCGTCAATATGAGAAGAACAATTCCTACATTCTAAAGCTAGTGCAGAAAAGTGCTGGGCACATGGTATATTTGGGCACTTAGTGAATATTTTCTCTGATGGTGTCTTCCCAGTGATTATTAATTCCTCAAAAATGTTTGTTGAGTGAACACAGGTACATACACAATTGCCTCTAGCCTATTCAAGATATGAATTAAAGAGATACCTTTACCCTTTAAGGTCATTGTTCTCTCTTTTTACTACCTTTCAATAAAAACACTTAACTTGGTGATGATAATAAGCTAAAACAACCCTATGGGATTCCATTTTATATACTTGAAAAGTGAGGCTCAGAGTGAAGATGTATTAAATGTCAAGTCTTTCTGATTCCTAAGCCTTGTCTTTTTTTATTGCACCAGGAAAGATAAGATGCATTCCCTCTTTCATTCTTGCAGTCAACTCAACAGTTATTGACATGTGCTGGGTGCCAGACAAGAGACACACTCCAGCCCTCTCAGAACTCACCTTCCAGCTGAAGGAGATGAAACATGTGCATGAAACTTACAAAGCAGCCGGGTAACACCTCATTTATCCCTCACTGGGGAATGAGCTGTTGTACTGAGTGAATTTTACAGATGGAATCACAGAGCTTTAACTGCGACTTAGCCTTAGAGATCTCATTGTACCCCGTTATTTTAAGGGGAAGAAATGCTCGAGGATACTGGGTGACCTCGATGAGATGGCTCTGTCGATCTATTGTAAAACCTCTTGACTTCCAGCCCAGGGCATTAAAAATGTTAACCATTTTCTTAAAAGAGAGGGTGTATTTCTTTGGAATTTGTATCAAATGGATGGTCCCCATCTTATACTCTTCTGCATGTTTGGGGTCATCTTTCCAAACAGCTGTTCTAGAATACAGCTATTTCTTTGAACCTTCAGAGACATGTATGTATGAGATAGTTCGCTCCTTATACTGTGGCCCCCAAGCGTTCCCTTTACTCAAACTCATTAGGTCTTCCCAACCCTTAGTAGCATTTTTATGGTTTTCTTTTTATGCACACATACATGAATTGAACAAACACTGGGAACTTTATAGGTAAACAGACTTTTGTTTAGCTGATTAATTTTAGTCCAATTATTTTATTTCTCTGGACCTATAAAATGGGAATGGCACAATAACTGATATCATAGGCTTTCCATCCAAGGAATAAAAGGTGGCTGGAACTTAATAGGTGCTTAGCTCCCATCTTCCCTTTCCTTTCTTCCAAGTGTTCAAAAACTCTTAAAAGTTGCACACTTCCTCACTCACAAAGTGCACAGCAATCATGAAATAGAACCAAAATAAGTGTTGGCCATGAAAAACAATCCCCTCCTGGGTAGTAAATCAAAAGTTCCTCTACTCCAAAAAAACACATATAATATGTCTACTTTCTTCCTCCCAGGACAATAAAGAAGGCTTTAGCACAAAGCATAATTCATATCATCTCCAGATCTTGGGCCATAGCACCTCATGAAAACTATTAACACATCTCCCACCGCCTACTTTATGAACTCATATAAAAGCAGATCAGGTGAGCTGAGGCCTAGAGAAAGGCTGAAACGTCCCCAAACACAGTCTGGGACAGATCCCAGGAGAACCCTCTGCTCATCACATATGGAAACGAGGGAAAAAGTGGAGGGCTTTTTTGTGAATTTTGTGTCATTGTTTTATGACTTTGTTTCCCTTTTTGTGAATAAGCACGTCAGACTCGAAGATTCCATGGGTTTGTGGGAGATGAAAAAATGAATATGTAGCCTGGCTGGTGTTGCTCAGTGGTTGAGCATCGACCTATGAACCAGGAGGTCATGGTTCGATTCTAGGTCAGGGCACATGCCCTGGTTGTGGGCTCGATACCCAGTAGGGGGCATGCAGGAGGCAGCTGATCAGTGATTCTCTCTCATCATTGATGTTTATATCTCTCTTTCCCTGTCCCTTCCTCTGAGATCAATAAAAATACTTTTTTAAAAAATGAATATGCGAAAGAATGGAGCCAGGATCTAAGCCTCCATGTGGATACAGGGACTGTAGCCCTGATTTGTCTTTTTGCAGCATCTCCCAATCCCTTTATCCCTTGTCTTTATTTGCACCATATGCACTTGTCCCAAGGACTTTGTACTGGAACTGCCCTCTCTGGCTAACATAATGCCCTGAGTTCCTGCCTAAGTGATGGGTATTTTTTAAATCACTGAGCGTAATTCACATTGTTGGAAGATTTAAGTCCCAATGCATCCTTGCAGTAGGAAACTAGTGAGCCAATCTTGTCCCTTTTCCCCAAGGAGGTATTCTGAATTTGTGTCTGCAGTTGGTAAATAAAAATAGCCCAATGGAAGACCCTAAGCTTTTTGCAAAGCAAGGAAGAGAGAGGAGCTCACATTTATTGAGCACCTGCCAGGAGCAGATAGCTCTCTCTCTTCAGATGCAGGTATTCTTACTTTGATTCTCCTGGGGGTTGGGGAGGCTGTGAGACCCTGGGCTTACACCTGCACTGTGGATTCCAGCTCAGGTCTGCCTGCCCTCCAAGCTATCTGTACTGCTGCCCCAGAACAAACTTCCTTGGCCTCTTAATGCTTTTGAGATTTCAACTTAACAAATCAGCAGCAGTGTTCTCTAGGTTTAGATGTTGCAATATCTCATTGGCATTTAATGTGGTTGGGTGTTTGAGAGTATTTTTATGTCTTGCCTGGGGCCCAAATAAAAGTTACAAGCAGCACTGAAGACCAAACCTAAAAGAAAATGTGGAAAGCCAACCTTGTAACTTTAGGTAATCTTTAATTAGGCCTTCATTGAGGACCTATGAGGGAGATATAATAAAATGAATAATAATATGTTGACTCTACCTGACCAGTGTGGCTCAGTGGATAGAGCATCAGCCTGCGGACTGAAGAGTCCCGGGTTCAATTCTGGTCAAGGGCATATACCTTGGCTGTGGGCACATCCCCAGTAGGAGGTGTGCAGGAGGCAGCTGATCGGTGTTCCTCTCTCATCGATGTTTCTAACTCTCCCTCTCCCTTCCTCTCTGTAAAAAAAAAAAAAAATCAATAAAATAATATGTTGACTCTATGCAGCATTTTAATTTCCTAACATCATTCATGTACATTATAATAATAATAATCACTGCCATTTACTAAGCCCCAGCTGTGTGGAGTTCTTTATATATACTCCTTTATTTTTCTCCTCTTCCCTTAAGGTAGTGGTCAGCAAACTCATTAGTCAACAGAGTCAAATATCAACAGTACAACAATTGAAATTTCTTTTGAGAGCAACCGACTTCTGCACATGGGCCATGAAGTTTTACCTACACGTGGTATTTTGTGGAAGAGCCACACTCAAGGGGCCAAAGAGCCGCATGTGGCTCTCGAACCGCAGTTTGCCGACCACTGCCCTAGGGAGCTAGGCATTGCTATTATCATTGTCATTTGTAAATGAAGATACTGAGGCCAGAGGTTCTGTTAAGCTGCCTGAAGTCATACGGCTAGGAAGGAGTGGAAATCACATCAAGCCTAGACTTGACCTGGATCTGATTTCAGAACCCCTGCCTTTTACCATGTCACATCGTGTCTTAACCCCTTCACAGCACAGTAACCCTGGCCAATCACGCAGTCAGATGCTCTGCATGGGAACAATAATAATACCTGCATCATTGGATATGTCAAGATTAACTAAGATGACAATTTGCCAAAAGCCAGTGAGTGCTGACAAATGTCTTCTTGTCCTTCTATTTGGGATCAGTGGCCAGTAAATATTTCCTGCTTTATACCCGTTTTCTACTGCTCATCCTATATAATAAAAGGCTAATATGCAAATTGACCAAACAGCAGGACAACCTGTCACTGTGATGTACACTGACCACCAGGGGGCAGACGCTTAATGCAGGAGCTGCCCCCTGGTGGTCAGTGGGCTCCCATAGGGGGAGCTCTGCTCAGCCAGAAGCCACAGCCACTGTGGTAAGCCATCAATTGGACATCTCCCAAGGGCTCCTGGACTGTGAGAGGGTCCAGGCCTGACTGAGGGACACCCCCCTCCAAGTGCATGAATTTCATGCACTGGGCTTCTAGTCTTTTATATTTAACTAGAGGCCCAGTGCATGAAATTTGTGCATGGGGGGTGTCCCTCAGCCCAGCCTGCACCCTCTCCAATCTGGGACCCCTTGAGGGATGTCCAACCACCCATTTAGGCCCAATCCCCTCACAATCCAGGACTACTGGCTCCCAACTGTCCTCCTCTGCTGGCCTGGTCACCCCTAACTTCCCCCAACTGCCCTCCCCTGCAAGCCTGGTACCCCCAAATGCTCGTCCCTACAGGCCTGCCCCCCCAACTGCCCTCCTCTGCTGGCCTGGTCACCCCTAATTTTTCACAACTACCCTCCCCTGCAGGCCATCTTGTGGTGGTCATCTTGTGGCAGCCATCTTGTGTCCACATGGAGGCAGCCATATTTGACCACATGGGGGCGGCCATATTGTGTGTTGGTGTGACAGTCAATTTGCGTATTACTCTTTTATTAGACAGGACAACTGAGAAAACCAGTGTTATAAGCTGTGTGTTTTGGAGGCAGACAACTCCCCACTGTAGCTGACTCCCTCCTTCCCATGCCTCCTTCCAGGGCTGTGGATACTCCTTTTAATATATATTGCAGCTTCTGTTAGGACTCGGCAGTAGCTTGCCTTGAACACCTACTGGCTTCTGATAGAAAGAAGAGAGGGAAGAAGAAACCTTGCAAGCACATCAGGAATCATGAGTAGGGCACTTCCATTCAACCTGTTCTGTCATTTTGTTCATGATTGGTGGGCAGAGAAGACCCAGGGACAGCGGGCATCTTTTGGGTTGTTCAAAAAGTGCCCTAAAAGGGAGCAATAGCAGGTTGGGAGAAGAATTGCTGGCGGCCATCAAAATGATGAGGTGAAATTTCAAATTACATGAGATGTTTGCTTAAGGAACAACAGATGAGGCCCTGTGGATTCTCAAATCCTCTTGGCAACACTGCAAAATGAAAGCACAACCATTTGATACCCTTCCCCTGGACCCTGTGAAGTCTGGGCGGAGAAGGTGACCTTTTAACGATAGCTTCCTGCCTCTGAAGGGTTAGAGTGTGTCGAATTTTCCTTTGCTGAAGGCCTGGTTTTAATCATTGCCACAGTCAAAAGAAAGGGCTCCTATCCCCACTGTTCACTCTTTTGAATATCCGAGATGTTCTTCAAATCTGAAAATCCCGGCTTTTTTTTTTTTTTTTTGTAAGGTTCCTGCCCTTTTCCTAGTCATCTTAGGAATAGGATCTTTGTCACATTCAACAGTATTCATTGATAACCTGCTGTGTCTCAAGCCATTTCACATAGGTGGGTGAATTTAATTTTCCCAAAGACTTTGCATCTTTTTTTAAATTTTATTTTACAGATAAGCAAACTGAGGCTCAGAGAGGTTAAGTCATTATCAAGATCACACACAGCTAATGGATGAGTAACACAGCCCTTTTGAAGAGTAAGGAAAGATGTTTTGGTCAGGGGGACCTGTCTCTGTATATGCAAAGATTAACTCCAAGTCCCATGCTAACTCTCCAATGAGAAGGAAATGGGGCTGTATTCAGTGGGCAGTGGGGAACCACAATCTTGTCTGAGTAAGACGACGGCAGAACGGGAGCTTTGGGATCTACGTCAATCACATTTAATAATATCAGTCCGTCTAGAGATGTTTTCCCCTGGCGAACACCACCTCTGCAAGCTCTTTTCTTGTCTGCAGAGCTCTCCTGGTAAAAATGAAAATCAGTCCTGAGCAGAGAGAGGCCCAGTTGCCTCAGTCTAAGTCCTTCAGCCCTTCTCCTCTGACTCCACCCCATCCCACAACTGCAGTGGATTCTGTTCAGTACCAAATCTAAATTTAATTAGTTTTCAAATAAACCTTGGCTGGTTAAATAGGCTCCCAGCAAAGCAGCCTTTGTTTCCAATGTTTAATGGCTAAAAATGGCACATTTCATACCAAAATGACAGAGTCTGGGGGTGGTGAACTTTTGACACAAGAATAATTCCTTCAAAAGAAAATCTACAGCCACCTAAAGTTTGGCTTGGCTATATTTATGCAAATCAGCCCCAGCAGGATATTACCAACTTTTCTAACCCAGTACCCTCTCTACCTCCTCCCCCAAAGGCCCTCATCCTCAATTGAGGTCTGCCATTTCCATAATAAAGGCCACAGCCTTATGTTTCAACTCTGACTCCCCAAGAACCAGTTAAAGACCCAGGCAGCCCCCCATTGTGGGAGGATTTCCCTGGATCCCCTTCCCTGATCCTCTCTCCCTCTCCTGGCTTGTGATCCTGCCTTTTTTTTTTTTTTACCTCCCCCCCCCCCCAAAAGGGAGAGATTAAGTCAGTTGCAAGGAGCTGTTTAATTACATTTCCCCCCTCCCACCTATAAAGTTGCCGGAGACTTCTTTTGACTTCTCCTCAGCGAGGCCTAATCACTGTAATTTAGCAGATTCTGTAATTACCTGCTGCACACAGAAGCAGTTTGATTGCTGTTTCTTTGTCCTGCCTCTTTCAACCTCCACTGACAGCCCAGGTTACACCCGGAGAATGTCTAGCGTCTCCTGGCAGGCAGGCGGAGTGATCTGCATTTACAGGCAGCCCTTAAGTGGGCCAAATTTATGGGCAAATGATGTGGGTAATGAGCATTGGAAGGGTGAGGGTCTGCACTGCTTGGTGACCTTCCTGACTGCAGGTGTAGGCAGGCTCCTGCAGGTGCACCCACCAGGGTGGGCTCTGTGCTCCAGGCTTCCGCCCTCAGCTCACAGTTCACTCTGCTCACAGTCAAAAGCCAGGTGAACTTTTCATCCACGTCGCAAACACATAAATGTAGGAGCTGTCTAATGCCGTCATGTTGGGACCTTTACATCCATAAAGGTAGCCCGTTCTCTCCATTTTGCAGTTGTTGAGGCTGAGATCGAGATTTTCACACTTACAAGGGGTGGGACCTGGATTCAAATCCAGATGGTCTCGCACCAAAGCCCCACTCCACGCAGCCAGTGTTCACACGGGTGCCCGTCATTGTACTCAGTACCTCTCGTGTTTTCTTATTGAACTCTTACACCAATAATGTATCACATGAGTATAGACGAGGGTTCATTACTTCCATGAGTGATGAGGAAAGTGGGATTCAGTGACGCAACACGTCCACAGCCACACAGTGGCGAATGGGAGAGCTGGGACTTGAGCCTGAGTGGCTATGATGCCAAAGCCACACGTTGCCTCCAGGCTTTGCTCCCGTTCTCATTTTATAGTGAGTGCTCATGTGTTCTGAGATCTATTTCAAGGTTATGGAATCTATTCTATCAAACCCTTGCAAATTTTTGAACTATTTGCATACCAATTTAATTGTTTTAGATTTCTCATACATTTACATATCTTCCCAGGATAGGAAAAAAAATCCTTTTTGCTTCTTAAAGCATAACGTTGCACTCTCAAAACTGCCCAGTTTGCCCAGCCGGTCTTGCTCAGTGGTTGAGTGTGGACCTATGAACCAAGGGGTCACGGTTCGATACCATGTCAGGGCACATGCCTAGGTTGTGGGCTCCAACCCCACGGGGAACATATAGGAGGCAGCTGATTGATAATAATTCTCTCTCATCATTGATGTTTCTAGTGCTCTTTCTGTCTCCCTTCCTCTCTCTCTGAAATCAATAAAAATGTATTAAATAAATAAATACCTCCCAGCTAGACAGGAGGGACACCTCTACTGCAGACGGCAGTTCTTCCTGGGCTGCTGGTCTCCTGCCAGGAGATGCCAGCACGCAGCTCAGCAACAGGGAAGCTGGGTCTGGACAAAGCCAGCATGTGAGGGGCTGAGCTCTCTGGAGGGCTGCTGAGGAGGGTGGTGGTCTAGGAGCCCAGCCCTCTGCTGGTGAGGCCAGATGGGTGGTGGGGAGGGTGATGACAGCTTCAGAGAAGGCGGTGCTCCCACCACAGAGCCCTGTTTATGCATGGCAGCCGCCAGTGGGCAGGAGATGGAGGTTCAGTCTCCCCTGAGAGAGGCCTCAGGGGTCCCAGGCAGACAGACTGAACAGGACAGGACATATCCTCTGGGTGTCGGGAAGTTGGACATGAAAGTTTGGGCGGTCACTGAGGGCTGCTCTGGGTTAGGGGTGATGAAAAGAGAGAGAGAAAAGGACTTTTTCTTCCTTCTGGAATGGAGGGGAGAGAGCAGGGCCTGACGGAGTGCCAACTGTCCGATAGGTTCTATGCTCAGACACGGTTCCTAGCCTGAAAGACATTGATAACAGACATTGGCAAAAACTTTACACACATCTTCTGGTCCTTAAAAATGTAGAACCCTTTGCCTCAACACAGGAGTGCGTGAGCATTGGTCACGTGGGACTCATCTAGTGAGCATGTGGGGAGACAGTGATACCTCTTAGAGTGAGATAAACGCTTCCATAGGAAAAACTTCTGGGAGCCATATTAGCTCCCGTTCAAATTTCATTCCTTCCCCCAAGCTACCTTTCTCCTTTTTTTATTTGTAGGAACATTTTATTCATTTACATCCTTTACCTGACGATGTTCTAATGTTTCTTGACATCTGCTTAATTATCATTCATAGAAGAGTGAGGAGAGGAAGTGGTGTAGAGCCAGCTACTTTCCTTACAAATTTTGTCTGCTTTTTTTTTTTCATAAAAGTAATACATCATTGCTTCTTTTCTTTGAGAATAAACTGGACTAAATTCCTATGCAATCCCTGTAGACCAGGTGGATGTATCAATAAAAAGGCACACAGCAGCTAGCAAACTACTTTGACTTTAAATCAATTCCTGTGCCATAATGCACACAAGCCTATAATTCATCAGAAACAAGCAAGCTTCGAGCATACAGCAAAATAATCCATGTGAGAGAATTCCAGCATCACGCTCGCATGTGGACTAAAAGCCAACGCTTCCCTGAGCGTTAGGGCACTGTAAACAAACAAACAAACAAAAAATGGAAAAAACCTATTTGGGTGAATAACAGTGCTTTGTAACAAGCGGTACTAGTAAACATGGACAGTATCATAATGAGTTTCACCTTTCTCCCCCAAACCTGGAAAGTCATCATCTGCAAAGCCAGGTAGATCAGCATCTCCAACCCCTCTGGATGCTCCCGTCATTGATGGGTTCCAGATGACCCTCCTAATCACAGGTGTCGCCACATTAGAGAGCGAGCTATCGTGATCTGTAAAATACCCCCTGTGGCTCTGTGCTCTGTCCTTTCTCAAAGTGTAACATTGGCATCGAGCCTCGTCTCAAAAGTATGCTCCATGGCAAATAAAAAAAATGCATATGTCATTATTTTTAAATGAAAGTATGTACATAAATTTTTTTAAGTTACATTTTAGAAAAATGTCTGTAAGAAAAAGGTGGTTGTCCTTTGCCCAGCCCTCCCCACTCCCAGGTCCCACTCTCCAGCAAACACCTCTGATGCTTTTGCCTGTTTCCCCTGATATTTAACCCCTGTTCCTAAATAATGTGAATATACTGGTATGTCTTCACTTATCAATTTTAGGCATTAACTTTTGACTTCCTTCAATGGAAAAAATTCCCACTCTGCTACTCTGCTGTGTTCCCTTTCCACAACCCTACTATAATTGTTATAATCATTTTAGGTTAAACATACAGTCATTATATAATTACTAGAGGCATGATGCACAGATTCCTGCACATTGAGAGGAAATTAATTAAAAGGTGGCTGGCAGGGCAGGACTGGGCGAGACCGGCCTCCTCTGGAGCCAACTTCCTGTGGTCCCTCCCCGGCTGGCTGCACCTGAGGCAGCACGGGGGCTCAAAGGGCAACTGCAGAGTGAGCGGGATCCCTCTGGAAAGTGGGGTCCCTCGGCCTGGCCTGCAGGGATCAGGTCAAAACCAGCAGTCTGACATCCCCCGAGGGGTCCCTGAGTGCTAGAGGGCACTCTGCAAAGTTGCTGTCACTTGGCAGCTCCTGCGTTGAGTGTCTGCCCCCTGGTGCACATCATACCTACTGGCCAGTTGGCCAGTCAGCTAGTTGCTTAGCCTTTTATTTATATACTAGGGGCCCGATGCATTAAATTTGTGCCATGGGGGTGGGTGATCCCTCAGCCCAACCTGCCTCCTCACACATACTGGGAGCCCTCAGGGGATGTCCTACTAACCACTCACTCCAGCTTGTCCAGAGGCTTTAGGCCTTGGGCACTCAGCCATCGCTGGCTCCATCCCAGCCACATTACCCCCCTCCCCCCGGATGGGGCCTTCGCCCCAGCCAGCTTGAGCCCGGATAGCACGGGCCTTGGCCCCACCCCCAGGCCCAGTCCTTCTCCCTTGCCAGCATGTGCTGACTGCCTCAACCCTGCCCCCTTATGGCACTGGCCGCCTCGGCCCCACCCCCCACTGCCCTGGCTGCCTCGGCCCCAGCCACCTCAGCTCTGCCCTCCTAGCCCTGGCTGCCTCGGCTCTGCCCCCCACTCCTGATTGGCTGGTGGGCGTGGCTTGTGGGTGTTGCAAAGGTACCATCAATTTTCATATTACTCTTTTATTAGATAGGATAGACTAGAGGCCTGGTGCATGACATTTGTGCATGGGTAGGGTCCCTAGGCCTGGCCAGCAATCAGGGCCAATTGGGGCCTTCCAGCTGCTGGCTAGGGTCTTCCTTTCCCAGCTGTCCACTGCCAGCAGAGGCCTTCCTTCATTCCACACCATCCCCTGGTGGTCAGCTTACTTCATAGTGAGCAATTAAATTCCTGGTCTCCCAGTCAAACTCCTGAGGGGACCATTTACATATTAGCCTTTTATATATATACCAAAGGCCCAGTGTATGAAATTCGTGTATGGGGGGGGGGGGACGCAGAGGATGTCCCTTAGCCCAGCCTGCACCCTCTCCAATCTGCGACCCCTCGAGATATGTCCGACAGCCCGTCAAGGCCTGATCCTGATAGGATCAGGCCTAAACTGGCAATTGGACATTCTTCTCACAATCCAGGACTGCTGGCTCCAAACTGCTCACCTGCCTGGCTCTCTGATTGCCCCTAACCGCTTCTGCCTGCCAGCCTAATCACCCCCTAACCACTACCCTGCCAGCCTAATTGATGTTTAACTGCTCCCCTGCCAGCCTATTTGCCCCCAACTTCCCTCCTCTACTGGCCAGGTCACCCCTAACTGCCCTCCCCTACAGGCTTGATTGCCCCTAACTGCCCTCCCTTGCAGGCCTGGTCCCTCCCAACTGCCCTCCTCTGCTGGCCTGATCGCCCACAAATGCTCTTCCTTGCAGGGCCTAGAACCTCCCAACAGCCCTCCCCTGCTGGCCATCTTGTGGTGGCCATCTTGTGTCCACATGGGGGCAGGATCTTTGACCACATGGAGGTAGCCCTCTTGTGTGTAGGAGTGATGGTCACTCTGCAAATTACTCTTTTATTAGATAGGATAGAGGCCTGGTGCATGGGTGGGGGCCAGCTGGTTTGGCCTGAAGAGTGTCCCAGATCAGGGTGGGGGTTCCCTTGGGGTGAGGGGCGGCCTGGGCGAGGGGCCTGTGGAGATTTTCAGGCCTGCGACAACCCCCAGCGACCCAAGTGGAGGCCCTGGGATCTGCAATTAATCTATGTCTACAATTGAAACTTTATATCCTGGAGCAGAACCAGGCCTTCTGCTCGCTCCGGGGCAGCAGCCATTTCTGTTTGAAACATTGTAGCCTAGAGTGGAGGCCTAGGCCAGCAACAGCAGACTGAAAGCTTGGCTTCCCCTGTTGCCAGGGAAACCCAGGCCTCTGTTCTCTCCAGCTCAGTGGCTGCCGCCATTTCTGTATCTTTTATAATTGAAACTTTGTAATATTGAGTGGAGGCCTAGAGAGGCAGAAAGCTTGGCTTCCTCTGTTGTCGGGGAAACCCAAGCCTTCCTCCTGCTCTCAGTGGTAGCAGCCATCTTGGTTGGGGTTTATTTGCATAATTAGCTCCTGATTGGCTGGTGGGCATGGCTGTGGGCATGACTTGTGGGTGTGGCGAGATATGGTCAAATTTGCATGTTACTCTTTTATTAGATAGGATAGATGATTATGTAAAATATGAGCTTTGGGGGTTAGTTTTGTTTTTGGGCTCCTGTGCTAAACTATCACTATGCCTCCTTTCTTAAACATGCCTTCTTTTTTCTTGAGTTGTCGATCACCTTTCTTTTACTGCCTTGTTTGAAAAATTGCAAATGATTCAGTGTGGCTAGGACAGGATCCTTAATATGTGGGATACTAGGGGCTAAGTGCACAAATTCATGCACCCTGAAAGGAATTGTGGACCATGAGGCTGTGGTGGGCATAGGGGCAGTATCAGCCCATCCTCCATGTCCCTGCCTATGCCCTCCTGCCATGGCCCCCAGTTCCCTGTCTTCTGGCAGCCCCACTCCCGCCACCACTGCTCCCATGCACTGACA
Source organism: Antrozous pallidus (assembly GCA_027563665.1). Classification (NCBI taxonomy): domain Eukaryota; kingdom Metazoa; phylum Chordata; class Mammalia; order Chiroptera; family Vespertilionidae; genus Antrozous; species Antrozous pallidus. Next base: position 49,449,931 of record CM050520.1, on the reverse strand, counting down.
GCACTGGCCCCGCTCACACCCACTGATAGTGTAGAGCAATTGGGGCTGGCACCAGCAGAGGGTGCAAGTGGGACCAGTGCGGTCAGCTGGTATGAGTGGCAGTCACCCCTCAGGAGCAAGGGGAGGTGGAGAAGCCCTCAGGGGCAATCAGGGCTGGCAGCTGCCATTTGCACTTGCTAATGGCACCAAGTGATCAGAACTGGCACTGGATGCCAGGAGTGGGTGTAAGCAGTGGCTCCAGCCCTGGCAGCAGGTGCGAGTAGGGGCCAGCTTCAGCAGCAGGTATGAGTGCCTGATGGGACCATAGCATACGGGAGCAAAGAATTTTCAGTAATCACTAGAGGCTTACCCCAATGACAGCAACCAGTGTCCCACCTTGGTCTGGTGCCTCCACTCACCTGCTTCACCAGCTGACGCCCGCCATATCTCAGGTTCTGCCACCTGCTGCCAATGCCTGCCATGTTCTCTGCATGCCTCCTGGTGGTCGGTGCACATCATAGTGACCAGTAGTGACAAGTTATTTGGTTCAGTTGTTCACCGTTTGGTGTATATGCATATTAGGATTTTATATATATAGATGGTGACAAGTGATTCTGCAAAGAGATTGGATCTTAAAGAAGCTTGGCTGCCAGGTTAAGGAACTTGGAATTTATCTTGAGGGTATTAACGAGCCAGCAAAAGCCTACAGGTGGGGAAATGACCTCTGAAACTTCCTCTTAAAGCTGTGTGAGAGAACCTCAGGGGAACAATTTTCAAACTGGCACAGAAGTGTGTGAACACATCCATATTCTCACCATGTCTCTAGCGTAACTGGTGCCACCTTTAGGCAACTCCCCTACTTGGATAGGTGTTTGTCAAGTTGCTAACAGACTCCAGATCTCCTGCATTTTCCTTCCCCACAAATATCAATACATTCTAAGGAAGGATTAAAAGCATCTCTCTGGCTGCTCCCAGTTGGAATTTCCCAAGGTCCACTTGGAACTATCCAGTTGCAAAGTGGTCCAGGACACCTGCTCTTTTAAAACAGCTAAAATGCTGATGGATAGAATTCGTGCATCACCCATCACCTATGAATCAGAATTTATTCTACACCCAAAATGTAGCCCTGAAGCTGACATCGCATACATCTCAGTTGGTACTTTTTGCTTTGTTTTGTTAGGGGAGAAAGGGAGGCTGGAAATTTTCAAAAGGACAAAGAATACAGAGTGAGAATTAGGATTTGGAAGGCTACTCAAATCAAAATAGAAATTATGCTTTTTATCCATGGCAATAGGTATGAGATTATTTTGAAAAATCACAGCTTTGCCATCATAACCTGTGTATGTGAACCTTGTGATTAGCATTTGTAAAGAAGAAACCCCACTGTGATGGGTGGTTGGGGAATGTCTAGATTTCAGAGAGGAACTCACCAGCTCCTTGATAATGTGCAAAGTAATTGAATTTTCTTGTCAAATTATTTATGTTTATTGATATAGTTGTACATTGCAATTTATGCAAAAAGATTTTTAAAAGATTTCTGCTGCTTTTTACACTTGGAAAATTCAGCTTATCATCAGCTCAGCATAGGAAATGCAGAGGTAGATGGCGATCTATTAGGTCCAAACATTATCATCATCATATAACTATCATTGACTGAGCCCCTGCTACATGCCAGGCACCCTCCAAGCATTTTCAGAAGCATTATCTCCTTTGATCTTTACTACAGTCTTATAAAATGTGATTACTAGCCCTCATTTTCCAGTGGAGGAGAGAAAGTGGGACTTGCTCAAAGGCATGTTGTTGGTAAGTGGCAGTATTGGGATTTAAAACAAAGTTGGTCAATTCAATGTCAATTAAAATGCTTTAGGCTGCAATGAACAGAGAATACCAGGAATTAGGACATATATTGTGTCACACCAAAGGGAGCTCATAGGTAGGGTAGACTTTAGGCTTCGCTTTCCCAGTGACCAGCAGTATCATCCAGGACCCAGGTTCTTTCCACATTTCTGCTCCACCGTCCTTAAGCTGGTTGGTTCCCCTTTTAGTTGTAAGATGGCTGCTAATAGCAAGATAGTGTAACATGCTACTTTCTTTTAGTTCATTGGCAAGAGAGACTGGCTTTCCATTGCTAAATATTAAAACAAAGAAGAAATTTTCAAGAAACTTCCAGCAAACTTCCCTGGCCAGAACTTGGTCATATGCTCATTCCTAAACTGTTTGTTGACCCAAGGGATGGGCTGTCTCTTAGATCACTCAGTGGGGAAAGGGCAGGATGGAAGTTGAATGGCAAAGTTCTATCCCGTATTCAGGACAGGCTACATAATTTGTAGGATCCAGTGCAAACATTTTAAAGAATTTCAAGATGGCAACAGCACAGCAAACTGAGTGCAGGGCTCTCTGTGTGTGGGAGCCTGTGTGACTCAGTGACCACACACCCATGAAGCCGGCCCTCACCACACCTGCCTGCTGACTGCCCTTAGTTTTTTATTGTTTGCTGCTCTGTCTTCCATTTGAGAGTAAAAACCAACCATTCCTTTCTTAAACATTTTTTCCCCAGAGAATTCCTTTCTTAAACCTTTTTTCTTCCTCAAGCATCTATTATATGCCAGGCATTGAAATAAGTTCTTAGCTGAGCTGATACTTCTGGTCTGAGGAACTAGCAAGAAGATGGTAGTGCTGAGGTTGGCTGAGCATCAGCTATATGCCAGGAGTTTGCTGTGGACTCTACACACACACAGCCCCCTCCCTCGCTTCATCCTCACATCTATCCTGAGATTTTCCTACCTCTTTATTGAACCTCCCTATTGCTGCTATTTGTATTTTGTACTTGAGGAACATTTTTATTTAACTTTCTGATAAAAAAAACCTTAGACCCCTGCAGTTATGATACCTGCTGGACTATAATCACACATTAGACACATCAGACCAGGATTCCCACACTGCTCCATTAATTTACTTCTAGTCTTTGTGCTACCATGCAAAGGATTTTCTTTGCTATGAAAATCTGCCTTTAGATAGACTGTTCAGAAATGGTATTCGCTCTTGAGTCAGTCTAATCAGTGTTCTTTTATCATGTAGAAACACAGTCCTTATTTTGTCAGGAATAGTTGAGTCAGCTTTTGTTCCATGCAGAGTACCGTGTGGACTCTGGGGAGAAACAAAGATTTGAGGAAGTGTATAGACACAGGGACCTACTGGGAGACACTGGGCAAAAACCCAGGAAGAGTTAAGAAAAAAGAACTGTCATCATAGAGATATCATGAGGGAAGGACTTAATGAATTGTCTTTTGAATCGTACAGTGTACATTCCCTGTGTATTTTGTCCATTTTCCCTATCGTGGAACCCATCTGCAAGGCCTCCAGAGTAGCCCCTGAGACCAGGTAGACATGTTCTGCAGAGTGCCTGCTGCATCCTCTCATTTGTTAGCATTCAATGCCTTCTCCTAGGCTCTCTCTCAGGGACTTTGCTAGAGGAAGTCCCTGCCAGTTCCATTACACTCCATATATACCCTACATGCCAACAGTTTCTACTGCATCTGGTTAAACCCATTGTCTCCAAGCCTGCTTCCTCCAGGAGACTTGGTGCCTTGATAGCAGGGCTGATATCCATGCACTTCACTCCCTCACTCTGTGCTCATCACAAGGCCTTCTACACAGGAGGTGCCAGTGAGAGTTGGTTGATTTGAATCCATACTCTCAGGTCAGGGAAGGAAAGGTCTGTGGGTTTGAGGCCCTAAGGGTATGCTCCTGGTCCTCAGAGGACATTGAAGTCACGCGTGAAATAGGCAGTGAGAGATCTCAGTCTAGTGATGGGCCCAGAATGAAACTCACCTTGAGCTGTCAACCAGACACTAGGCTTGCCAGGACTGACAGTCCTCTTCACCGTGGCCCCATGCCTTTCATTTCCAAGCCTCCCATCAATACCCTGGGAGCGCAGGATTCCTCCAGAGCATGCTATGCTGCACAGATGGGATCAGACAAGGCAAACATGAAGGTCAGAAAGGAAGTGTCCGTAATTATATCTCAGACCTCCAGTGTGCTTAAGGAGGGTGGTTAGACTCTCTCTTCATGGAGATGTTTGGCATTTAGAAGCATTCCTAAATGCTAGATTTGAGTTCTAGTGAAGAGGAGACAGAGATGTGTATCTGAAGTTCCTTTGGGCATAGCCCTCTGGTCACTGGACAGGGCAATCCCAGGGTGGACCTCTACTCTAGGGAGCTGACCTCTCTGTGGGGTCACAGTATCTGGGGCATCTGGGCAGGACAAACCCAGGCATCTCCCCAATTTTCTCCAGGCCTACGTAATGCCAAGCTATAAAGGGACCCAGTACATTGTACACATGCCAGTATTTACAAGCTGGCTGTTCCCAGCTTTGCTCAATCCATTTAACATAAAAGTCAAGACCAGAGGTGGACAAGGCAGGTGATGATCAAGGAGAGAGGTAGCAAAACCCTGGGCTTGTAGAGTAAAGCTAGTGCTGGGTTTGAATCCACCACTTACTGGGTAACCTCAGGCCAATCCTTGCCCTCTCCGAGCCTCAGTTTCCTCGTTTGTGAGGATGACAGTGGCAGAACTTCGCAGTGGTGTCTGCACCACGCTCCAGACAGCATGCATCTAACATACTGAGCACCGTGCCTGGCATGCAGGAGACTCGGTATGTGCTGTTGGGGGAAGAGACCATCACAAAGACACCTCCCTGGTCCACCCAAGACAGGAAGGGTATGAGGAACAGCCACAGCCTCGGTGTCATTTTTTTCCCTTTGGATTTGCATGGGCAGTTAAGGGAATGGAGACATTAAAAGGTTTTTTGTAACATCTTGTTTGATGACTTCCTTTCTGAGAGGATGCCTAGCATGTATCAGATGGCTGCTTTCGCCTCATTTCATTAGATTAGGGAGGGATGAGGTAGTTGGTCCTCAGGAAGGAGAAAGAAATCAATGTAAGTGTGATTAGTAACAACGTCCCTGTATAGTGAGGCGGGAGGATGGGAACTTGAATGGGTGGCGCCTACCTGTGGTTCTGCAGCCCGTGGGCATGCCCCCTCTTCAGGTTCAGCACCGCTGCTGCTGCTGCTACTGCTGCTGCTGCTGCTGCTCCTGTTTCCAGGCAGGTCATGGTTTGGCACCTGGAAGGGGATATTTTCTTATGACTTAACTAGAGGCCCAGTGCATGAAATTCGTGCACAGGGGGTGGGGGTGGAGGATGGACTTTAGCCCAGCCTGCACCCTCTCCAATTTGGGACCCCTCGAGGGATGTCCGACTGCCTGTTTAGGCCCGATCCCAGTAGGATTGGGCCTAAATGGGCAGTCGGACATCCTTCTCACAATCCAGGACTCCTGGATCCAAACTGCTCACCTGCCTGCCTCCCTGATTGCCCCTAACTGCTTCTGCCTGCCAGCCTGATCACCCGCTAACCACTGCCCTGCCAGCCTAATTGATGTCTAACTGCTCCCCTGCCAGTCTGTTTGCCCCCAACTTCCCTCCTCTGCCAGCCTAATTGATGTCTAACTGCTCCCCTGCCAGTCTGTTTGCCCCCAACTTCCCTCCTCTGCCAGCCTGTTCACCCCTAACTGCCCTTCCCTGTAGGCTTGATCGCCCCCAACTGCCCTCCCTTGCAAGCCTGGAACCTCCCAATGGCCCTCCCCTGCTGGCCATCTTGTGGTGGCCATCTTGTGTCCACATGGGGACAGGATCTTTGACCACATGGGGGCAGCCCTCTTGTGTGTTGGAGTGATGGTCAATCTGGAAATTACTCTTTTATAAGATAGGATAGAGGCCTGGTGCATGGGTGGGGCCCAGCTGGTTTGCCCTGAAGAGTGTCCTGGATCTTGGTGGGAGTTCCCTTGGGGCAAGAGGCAGCCTGGGCAAGGGGCCTGTGGAAGTTTGCAGGCCAGCCATGCCCCCCAGTAACCCAAGTGGAGGCCCTGGAATCTGGGATTAATTTATGTCTACAATTGAGCCAAGCCTTCTGCTTACTCCATGGTGGCAGCCATTTCTGTTTGAAACTTTGTAGCCTAGAGTGGAGGCCTAGGCTGGCAAAGGCAGGCAGAAAGCTTGGCTTCCTCCATTGCCAGGGAAACCCAAGCCTTGTTCTCTCCAGCTCAGTGACTGCCGCCATTTCTGTATCTTTTATAATTGAAACTTTATAGCATTGAGTAGAAGCCTAGGCTGGCAACAGCAGGTGGAAAGCTTGGCTTCCTCTGTTGTTGGGGAAACCCAAGCCTTCCTCCTGCTCTCAGTGGTGGCAGCCATCTTGGTTGGGGTTTATTTGCATAATTTGCCCCTGATTGGTTGGTAGGCATGACTGTGGGCGTGGCTTGTGGGTGTAGCGAAGGTATCGTCAAATTTGCATGTTACTCTTTTATTAGACAGGATATCCACAGCTCATCACAGGACATTTTTTTATGAGGTAGAAATGGTCAATCTTTACAGGAGTGGACATTCTTTTTCATTAGAGAGGAGATTTGTGGGCATTGGTTTAAACCTTGGTAATGTCATAGCATAGGCACCTACCGTGTACAAGCACTGGGCTGTGTGCAAGAAACATGGAGGAATGAAGTCTCCTCAGGGCTGCGCACACACACATTAGTGTACTTGTGAGCTCAGGTTCATGGGTCAACATGGCCAGGCCTATCTATATGGAAGGGCTTTGTTGTGGTGTCGCAATCCCTGAGTTGAGTTTCAACCTCTGGGTTTGAGGAGAGGACTATGATAGGGACTTAAACCTGAGTCAGCCGTGGGAGTGGGTTAGATTGGGCTCCCAACTCTAAAGGATGGAAACCACCTCTCACAGGTTTTTGGTGGTGGTGGTGGGGTTTTTTTAAGAAAAGAAAATGTATTGGGTGATATAACTGAAAAATCCAGGAGGGCATTTTCCCATCACTGCAGTTAGATCCTGGCATTGAAATAAAGTCTTCGTGAATCTCTTTCTTTGTCTCTAGACATTGTTTCTCTTTGCTCTGGATTCATTCTCACACCAAGATTCTATGCCACCAGCTCTGTAAACCCGGGGAAAAGAAAGCCTCTTTCCCCATAGCACCAGCGAAATCCTGGATTTGACCCGGATAGACTTAACCAGAGTCACATGTCCCAGTCTAAATCCAACACACTGGGCGTAGAACTGAATGCTCTCATTGGCTACCCTGCGACCAGTTTCTTCCAAATAATTGGCTGAGAGTAGGGATCCCCAAAACAAGAGATATTTTTTTATTATCAGAAGAAATGTGAGGCAAACACAAGGCACATAGGTATACTAAAGAGGAGGCAAGGGCAATGGGGAAGGAAACAGCTCTAAGCAAGAGGAACCCTGAGTGTCCTCCATAAACAGACACTAAGTGGAGAGCATTTGCTTCATTTTCCTCCATCACTCAGGTCTCTAGATATAGTCACCAGCAGAGCCAGACTCTGACAACACCTCAGACTCAGTCCTAACTGTGGCTTATGGGCCATTAAAGATCATAAGTAGAGGGTTGCTGTGAGTAGTTGCCATTATTGTGAAAAGCCCAGCCGAAAACTGTGCCATTGTCCTGCAGTAAGGCTGTGCTGCCAGCTTTGGGGCTTCCACCTGCCTCGCATTAACGTTACCATACCATGTGCTGGGCACTTTGCATGACCTGCCCAGGCAATGGAGCAGGGAGGTTAGAAAAACAGACTCTGGAGCCACACTGCCTCGGTTGAGAGCCTGTCTCCATTGTGCAGTTCGGTCCTGGGGCAAGTTATATAACATCTTTTTCATATCTCAGTTTCCCCACCTACAAAACAAGACTAACAATAGTCACTACCCCATAAAGGTATTATGAAGATGGGTTAGTATGTGTGAAGCATTTAGATGTGTGCCTGGCACAGAGTATGTACTGCGTGTGTGCTAGCTACTCTTTTTTTTTATAGCGTTAATCTCACTGTTATTCAACTTTATAAAAGTCCTACAAGATGTGACTAATTGTTTTCCTTTCATAGAAGGGAATGCTGAGCCTTAGAGAGTTATGTGACCTATCCAAGATCAAATAGCTTGTAAATAGTAGAGCTGGCATCTAGATCTAAGTCTTTCTGATTCCATATCTTCCCATTGTTCAGTGCTCTTCTGCTTAATATAAAGCATTTGTTCATTTATTTACTCATACATTCTGTAAGCATAGGGCCTACTTCATGTCAGCAGTGGGCCAGGTGCTGGGGATCCCTTCACTGAACTCTCTTGGTCCTATCAGAAATCTATTTTACAGATGTTCTCAGAGAAGTTGAGTAACCTGTCTAGGTCACACAGCCAGTGAGTGACCAAGCCAGGATTCAAACCCATGTCCATCAGACTCTAAAGCACTTGTCCTCTCCAGGACACTGAGAAAGCTTGGCCTTCCTACTATATTTTTTCCAGGAAACAAAGGAAGTAACCAGGCAAAAGTTTACTTTTTTATTTCCTTATTTAAAGAAAGAAAAGAAAAAGAAAATGTAGGATACATTTGTGTGTGGGTAGAATTCTTAGGAGATGTGCCTCAAGATGCAGATTTGCTTCAGATTCATCAAGATGCCCCTTCAGGATGTCACTGAGCCTGCGCACTGCATGCAGCATCATCAAGAGACACTTTCTTTCGGAGGCCTTGGGCTGTATAAATTAAGCAGAGCAGTGATCGCTGTTCTTATGAATATAACGGTTTGATTAAGGTTCTATGCTGGCTGCATTATTTGTTTCACAAACCTGAGCTGGGTTGATTGGATTTCTCTCTCTCTCTCTTTTTTTAACATAAGTAGATTCAAAAATTGGTAAAAATAAAATATTCCACAGCTGAGAGAAAAGAATTAACTTGGGGAATGAGCTGAGGTACCGCCCACACACTGTACACTTTTTGCATTGAAATAAAGGTGGTGCTGCCTGTGCTTTTGCCAGGGGGACTTGCTCTGTAAGCAAGAGAAGAGGCAGGAGCTGAGAAGTGATTATCTTGGGAGAGAATTGACTCAGGAGGGATTGTCTAGCAATAATAATAATAATAATAATAATAATAATAATACCATTTATGGAGCGCCTCCTATGTGCTAAGTGGAAGGTGGAAAATGTGCCATCACCAGTAAGAGCATGGGAGTTGAAGTCAGATAAAATGGAATTCCAGTCTTGACACTGAGCAGCTATGGAGCATGAGCAAATTATTCTATACTATCTAATAAAAGAGTAATATGCAAATTAATTATCAATCCATGACACCCACAAGCCACACCCACCAACCAATCAAGAGCAAGTATGCAAATTAACCCAACCAAGATGGCTGCAGCCACAGAGAAAGTAGGAGGCTTGGGTTTCCCAGGCAATAGAGGAAGCCAAGCTTTCTGCAGACCCTGGCCGGCCCCAGCCTCCACTCAAGGCTACAAAGTTTCAATTGTAGAAGATAAATAAATCCCAGATCCCAGGGCCTTCGCTTGGGTCACTGGGGACATGGCCAGCCTGCAAACCACCACAGGTCCCTCATCCAGGCCACCCCATGACCCAAGGGAACCCCCACCCTGATCCGGAACACCCTTCAGGGCAAACCAGCCAGCCCCCACCCATGCACCAGGCCTCTATTCTAGCTAATAAAAGAGTAATATGCAAATTAACCATCACTCCAAAACACAAGATGGCTGCTCCCATGTGATCAAAGATGGCTGCTCCCATGTGGACACAAAATGGCCACTACAAGATGGCCAGCAGGGGAGGGCAGTTGGGAGGGATCAGTCCTATAGGGGAGAGCAATTGTGGGTGATCAGGCCAGCAAGGGAGGGCAGTTGGGAGGGACCAGGCCTACAAGGGAGGGCAGTTGGGGGAGACCAAGCCTGCAAGGGAGGGCAATTAGGGGTGACCAGGCCGGCAGAGAAGGGCAATTGTGGGGGGTGGGAACCCAGGCCTACAGGGGAGAACAGTTGCGGGGGGTACCAGGTCTGCAGGGGAGGGCAGTTAGGGGCAAAAGGCTGGCAGGGGAGCAATTAGGCATCAATCAGGCTGGCAGGGGAGTGGTTAGGGGGTGATTAGGCTGGCAGGCAGAAGCAGTTAGAGGCAATCAGGAATCAGGCAGGTGAGCAGTTGGAAGCCAGCAGTCAGACATCCCTTGAGGGATCCTAATTTGGAGAGGGTGCAGGCTGGGCTGAGGGATACACACACTCATGCATTTCATGCACCAGGCCTCTAGAATAAAAAAAGCCCAGTGACCATAATGGCATAATGACTGGAACGACTGATTGACCAATCACTGTGAGGTGCATTGACCACTTCTTGGTCCTTACCCCCAGCCCACAGGCTCTGATTACTTGATGGTAAATGAGGAATCACGGGAAACCGGGGTGAGTGGCAGTGGGGCAGGTCGGGGGACTGGCAAATGGGCAGAAGATGGCCCTGATCGCAAGCTAGGCCTAGAGACCCTACCCATGCATGATTTCGTGTGTTGGGCCTCTAGTGTCTCTATAAAGAATACTTAAGTAGAGGCCTGTAGGCTGCCTTGTTGGGGTTGGATGGATTCTCACTGGTCTCTGAGCCTCAGTTTCCTCTTCTGTAAAATAGAGATAATAATAGCATTTGGTTAGTACTTGCTATGTGCCATGCATGTTTTAGCACTTCACATGGATCCTCCTACCCACCTCATGACTATTATTTCCATATTTGAAATCAAGAAAGTGTTACACAAAAAGTATTCAGTGACTTGTGCCAGGCCATTGTGCTAGAGCCAGGATTTAAACCCAGGCTGTTTGGCTCTAGAGTCCACACTCCTAATATGCTGTACTGTGCTCTTCTTACATTGCCTCTGGGGACTCTGGGTAGAGAAATGGCAAAAAGAAATGTGCATTAAGATGATTAGCAGAGTACCTAGAAGCCCAGTAAGCCTTCAATACTTTGAGGCCATTATTAGTACTATTATTACAGTTCTGTGGCCTGGGGATTGAGCTGGACACTCTACAGAGGACTTCAGGAGGACAAATGCCTTTTGTCTGTTTCTCATATGACTTGATTTATGGACATTGATGGATGGAAGACCTGCCTAAGATCTCCTGAGCTTATATCAAAAGGAAAACCCACATGTGGCCATGTCATGAATGATGAAAAGCATCCCTCTGATCTGAATAATGAGTTGGATGCTTTCTGCCTCTTCCCCTAAGTGGGCGTTTTATGGCCTGAGGAAGACAGTAGAGAGCACTTGAGCAGAGGCCTCTGGGCTGCCTTGTTCAGATTGGGTGGGTGCTTATTGGTCAGAAAGAGGCATTTGCATGGAAATCCTTCTCTAGAGGCTGGGGAGGGTACTGAGCTTGGAGTCTATGCTTAAGGGCTCTGCTGCTTGGGCAAGCCACTCAGACTTACAGAGCCTCAGTTTTCTCATATGTAAAAGGAGGATAATAATATCTACTTTCTAAGGTTGTTGCTCTGGTGTATTATCAAACGCTAAAACTTTTTGTAGGACCCCAAACTATTGGTAGGATTGCTGTTTTGCCATAAAAATACTGAAATTTTTGCATTAATTTGCTGAATATACCTGCTCAGCCTAAGTACTTTAGATTTTATTTCTTCTTTTGCTTCTAGGAATTAGGAGTAGAAAAGAACAGAGAGACTGGAGTCTTGCCTTTGTCATTTCCTAGCGGTGTAGACCTGAGCAGGTTTCTTATTGCATATTTCTGTTTTCAAATCAATTTTTAAAAAATTGATAAATGTTTACATTTTACAAAGTTGCACCCAATGCTAGGGCCTGATATATCCCATTATTGAAAAAAAAATTGTCATAAATAAAGACATGAACAGGTTTATGAGGCTAAGGTTTCCTATCTGTTAAATAGGGGGATTAAGACTTACTTCGCAGTGTTGCTCTGAATGTGGAAGGAGGAGACTTTTACAAGACCTCTACTCATAGTGATGTGTCAGTAAATATTAATTTTCTTTCCCCTGACAAATTCTGGTTCCCAGACCTAAAGATTCTGCATGGACAAGAGTTCCACTTTCAACATGGACAAGAGCTCCACTTTCAACAACATTTATAGAGAACTTAATAACCTGAGGAAAGATAGCTGAAGGTACAGGGAAGACCAAGCACTGGTGAAAAGACAGATAGGATATCTGTCCTTGGAGACCCTACAACTCCAGGGGAATGTAATTATAGATAGTCCTAAGGAGCTATGAGAATGAATTAATACTTAACATCATACTGAATCTTATCTATTGGCCAGTCACTGTGCTAAGGACTCTACCTACACTGTCTCACTCATTTCTTGAAACAACCCCAGGAAATAGACGGCACTACTACCCCATTTTACAGATGAAAAAGGTAAGGGTTTCAGAGTGTAGACTCATCCAAAGACACCGAGCTACTTAATGATGAACCTTGGTTTCAAACACACTTCCACCTGACTCAGCACTCACTCAGCACTGTGCTTTTGGAATGAGGTTCATGGCATGAAACTGGAGTCCAGAAAAGATTTGTAGTGTGGCCAAGGTATAAGTGGAAGAGATGGGCTTTGAACCCAAGGCAGCCTGAGCCTGAGCCCTGGTACTCAACCACCATGTAGTAGTGTCTGTGGGTTCTGACCACCTGCTGCTTTCATCCAGAGATCAGTGTCTTTTACAAGAGAAAGCAGTTTCTTGAAAATTACTGATGAAAATAAAATGCAGGGGAGGCACATGAACATGATGGATAAGAAGTCACCTTTCTGTGTGCTGATATTTAGCCTCCTGCAGGGTCCATGCCATGATGGGGGATGGGTAAAGTTAGGAAAAATGATCTGATAAACTGCCCTGACCTTCAGTGCTGGCATCTGTTTCAACAAAGTAGACTGTTCCCTGTGGGAGCCTTGAGATTCATTGTCTTGATTTCCTTTTCATGGCATCCTCAGCTGTTGATAAAAATACCATTATGCCCACCTCAGTGATTAGCTGTCTACCCTATGCAGTTTGGAAAATGTCAGCTCAAGTTTAAAGAGAAAGATTGGAGTGCCCAGAATGTCAAAATTACACTGTTTTCCTCAAGACTCTGTAACAGCCCCTGGGTAAAAGAGATTGTCATGTACCACAAAGAGAGAAGTTATCTGCCTCTAGCCTCACTACCTGTGATATCTATATATATAAAGGCATAAGCAACCATTACAACAGAACAACCGGAACGACCAGAATAACTGGTTGCTATGACACACACTGACCATGAGGGGGCAGATACTCAATGCAGGAGCTGCCCCCAGCCTGCAGGCCCCAATCACAGATGGGGTCTGCAGGCCATCCTCCCAGTCACTCCCCCCAGGCTAGGACAGGGAACTGGGAGTGAGTGGTGGCAGCTGTGGGGCAGTGAGGAAAGGAGGAGGCAGGGAGGTGGGGAACTTGATGGCCCTGATTGTTGACCTGGCCTAGAGACCCCACCTGTGCACGAATTTGGTGGTAGCAGGCCTCTAGTATTAAGATAAGTTGTCTTTCCTTGGAGCTTACAGAAGAGACAGATATGCAAGCAAATGATAACTCAGAGTGAGTCATGAGGGCTAGAAAAGCTAAGAAGAGGGGCATCTAACCAAAACTGGGGGTGCTGGTTAGAGAGGCTTCCTGGAGAAGGTAACTCTAATCTGAGTTAACCAGGTAAAAGAGTGAAGAAAGGCATCCATACAGAAGAAAACCAGCTGGTGCTCAGCCATGGATTTGAGACCAGCAGTTAGCGTCATGAGTGGCTTATAATTAGCCTGTTAACCTTGGTGCCTTTTTAAAGAGAGGAGTGGGAAGCTGTGGGTGCTGCCCTGAAGTGGCGGGCCCAGGCCAGATGTTGAGCAATCTTGTGCTGTGGCAGTGGGGAGCTACTAAAAGCTTTATAGCTGGGGAGGGACCATGATCATTTTCTTTTAGGAAGCTCACCCTAGCTGATGGATAGCAAATGAATTGGAGGGGGGTGAGCCAGCAGGCTGGGACACTAATGTTGGCTGTAACTCTGGCCTAGGTGTCCACGGATGAGGGCCTGAGCTAAGGTAGTGACAGTGGGAGTGGTGAGGATCTCACAGAGATTTAGAAGGTGAAAGCTAGAGTACTGGATAATCATCATCAAGGTGTTGAACCTGCGAAAGAGGGCAGAGACAATGGTGACTCCCAGAGGTCTGGTTTGATTGATTGGGTGGGCGGTTCTGGCAGCAGCTGGTGATGTTGCAGTAGCACAGGAGAGGAAACAGAACTGAGGGCTGGGGAGCATGGAAGCTTTGGGTTATGTATTATGTTAGACTGTCAGAGGCTAGACGTTCAGGGAAGAGTTTGAAGCTAGCTATTTCAGCCTCTACTTGCTTGACAGGGAGCCCACTATTTTGGGAAGCAGTCGTAGAGCTAGGCAGGGAGGATTCCTTAAATTGAACTGGTTTTTGCTTCAGGTGATTACCTGGCCTTGGTCCTGATTCTTCCTCCTAGAGCTTCTTCTCCCCCCTGCCGCCGCTTCCCCAGCTGTTTGGAGGCACAGTGGTGTTCTGCCTGTTGTCCTCCTTTTAGGAAATTCCCCAAGAGGAACTCAGGCTGCCACAGGCTGCCAGGAACCTTGGCAGAACATCCATAAAATCAAGGAACCTCATTTTTCAGACACACAAATTGAGGCAAAGAGAGGGGATGGGACCTTCCCAACGACACAGAGTGAGTTAACAGTAAAGCTGAGAATAGTTCTGCAGTGTTAGGCTACTATGATAGCACGTCATTGGGTGTTTAATCTCCTAGCTTGTGTGGTGCAAGCGACAAGACTTGGAGAACTAATCACTAGTACTTTGTTGTACTGCACCTGGATTCCTAGACACATACTCTTTTGTAAGCCCTTCTCTAACTCTTCTTTTTAAGCTAACATTCGTGGTCCTCTGCCTACCCCCATAGAAACAGTTTCTAAAGCTTTCACCATCAAAGAAAGCCAGGGTCAACTTGAACTTGCTCCAGAGACCTCAGGAGGAGATCAGCCTCTACCCATAATCCAGGTGTCCCTCCTCTGGACCCATTCCAGCTAATCAGCCCAGCATGAGCATCATCTCCCTTGTTCTGAGTGCTTTACCTCTATGAATGTAGCCTACTGCATTCCCATGAGCTGCTTATCTACTCCAACACTCCTTTGAACTAAATTCCACCCCCACACTCACACACACACACATGCACACACGCACTCCTTTCATACATGTCAGCTATGTTTCCTTGTTGATCTGGGACTTGACCTAACAGTTTATGGGTCAGACCATTTTTGAAAAGGGTAAGAAGGTGACAGTGAAAGGAAGGAAAACTTACTTAGCAACCAGAAAGCTTTCCCAGGATAAGTTCTTCCCTGAGATGGACACAGCTTTCAGTTGGGGGGAGAGCCATGTACCCAGAAATGATCTACCCCTGTGGCTGCAGCTGGCCTTTCCCAAGCAATCTGTTCAGATTTTACAGGCAGGGACTTTGTCTAATCCATCTCTGCATCTCCAGTATCAAGCATGAGGCCTACATGTAGTGACCTTTTTGAAAGGAATGACAGCAGGGAAGCAGGGAGCGAGGGGGGAGGGAGGGAAGAGGGAGGGAAGGAGGAGGAGTAAGGGACCACCACAAGTCTCTTCCATGCCTTCTTTGGTGCCCCGTCACACAGCACACCCCAGTGCATTACTTGCAGGGCATATCATTTACAAGCAGATGTTCATTAACAAATATCCCAGGTTCATCCACAAAGAATGACAAAGTTTTGATTTTAGAATTGGAAGGGACTCACCACCTCCTCCTCCTATCTGTCAATTGGGGAAACTGGGGTCAGATAGGTAACATGCCTTGCCAAAGCTCATACAGCAGTTAGTGGCTGATACAGACAAGAACAAGAATGAAGTTTGGATAAATGTATGTTGAGCATTCGTTCTTCCGTTTCAGATGGTGGCCCGGCCATCTTGTCCACACACCATGCTTCGAACAAATACCTTTCAATGCTCTTGGCTTAGTTTGTCTATAAATCATCTTGATCCTGGGAATAGAGAGCAGTGTTGCTTTGGCAGAGACTCTGACACTTTGCTCTTCCCTCCACTGTCTAATCCAAGATATCAGGCTGCCTCTCCCCGACTCCCACCCTAGGAGAGCCTTCGTGGCTGGATTAGGAATCCCATGTGCGTTCCCATGAAGCCTGGGGATTCTGGTTCACTCTTGTAGGTGCCGTACTCCATCCAGCACTTGGCTTTAAAAGCCCTCTGAATAGCCCTGAAGGTGCCCGCCCCTCTGGCTCCAGGCTCTGGAGGAGAGGCTCCACCCTGGTCAACCTCTGCTCCTTAAGGGGCCTTTGTCTCCCAGCTTTTCCCGGTGCCTAGAATACCCTCCTCTCCCTTGTCCACTTCCATCCTGGCTGTACTTCAGTACCCAGTTCAAGTTCTTGCTCTTCCTGACAGCTTCCCCACACCACTCCGTCCATCTGTCTGTCCATCTGTAAGCTGGAGTAGCCTTCAGGGTTGCAGCTACTGCCTAAAGCAGGCTGCAGAGTATGGGCACAGGGGGCACCTCTGCCTTCCTCTCCTCCCACCTCTCATTGTCCTGAGGCTGCCCTTTTAACAACTGTCTGGAAGGTTAGGAGCAAGGAAGCCTGGGTGATCCCTTAGGGGTCAGCCTCCTGTGTCAGAGAGGGGCAGAGAGCAATTTGAAAGTGGGGATGGGATGGGAGAGGAAAACTGACTAAGATCTGCTGACTGGACTGCATGCCCCTGAGGGTCACTGGGTCCCGTGCAGGCATGTGACTGGCTTTCTGGGCCCTCCTGCCAAATGCCAGTTGTGCTTCCCTGTCACTGTAACAACCAGAAAACACCCCTTCTCCGTTTCTAGGCTCCCCTATTTGAAAACCACTGTACTGTACAATTCTCCCCTCATTACTATTCCTCAAATACAAAGCACTTTAACAGTATGAGTGTTCTCCCAAAGGTCTTCCCTGAGTAAATGAACAAGCCATATTGTGACTTCAGGGTTCTCCTTTTCACTGCCTATCAAGACTAGAAAGGCAGCCTGGCTGGTGTGGGTCAATTGGTTGGTCTGTTGTCCCATGAACTTGGGTTTGCTGGTTCAATTCCCAGTCAGGGCACATACCCAATTTGTGGGCTCAATCTCCAGTAGTGGGCGTACAGGAGGCAGCCGATGGATGTTACACTCTCACATCAATGTTTCTCTGTCTCTCTCCCTCTCCCTCTCCCTTCCTCTCTAAAAAGCAATTTTAAAAATTAAAAAAAAAAAACTAAAAGGGCAGCCTCAGGAAGCCCCCCAGTCTTCTGCCCCTCCCCATCCATGAGTCCTTCAGGCTTTCAGGCTCAGTGCCATGTGGAGTCCCTGCACACTGGCCATGACATCGAATGAACAGAACAGCCATAAAAGAGAACAGAAAGCATTTGTTCAGGGAAGGGATCAATGGGCAGAGAAAACACCACAAAAAATCCAGCCCCTCACCTCATGCTCAGACTGGTGGCTCCAGTTTGGCCCTCACTGTTTCTATTCATTCTGGGTGGAAGCAATAATAACAACGGTGGTCATTATCTGTCACCCTTGGACAGGACTGTGGAGTTTGAAAGGTGCTTCCAGATACATTTGACAAGTGATGAAGCTGAAACTCAGAGAAGTTAAATCAGTTGTCTGCGATTGTACAGCTTAAAGGAGGCAGAACTGAGACGGGGAGGCAGGCCATCAGATTCTGGCTGCCGACTGCAGTGACAAAGAGCTTTCTGGCCTCTCCAAATTGGTCGTGCAGGCCAAGGTTCATTAGCTAAGCTCTCAGCACTGCTCCTTCACCATCCCGCATCAGTGGTAGTCGATGGCATTTTAATGGAAGCCAAATAATTCTTTCACTTGGCATTCTGAGGCAGCTGGAGTTTTGTGTTCTATGATAATTAAATACCAGCATCTTTCATATCTGACAATCTTTAGGGCCCGATTAATGACTACAGTGCACGCTGGGGTCATCGTTAACTCCAAAGCAAGGAGAACTTCAGGCGCCTGTGGACTGTTTTACAGGCTTGGATGAGGGGCACCGAGCCTGGCACCCTTTCTTGGAACCAGTGCTGGCCTTAGATCGCAGGGCTATTGACACATTCGAATTCTTTGCCTGAGCCAAAGTTCTGGAAGTTTATGTCTTTCTCTCATGAACATGCTCATAAAAGAATAACAACATACTCCACTAGCATTCTAGCAGCCAGGCGTCTGCAGTGGGTCTGGGCCCTGCTTGTAGTTTGCCTCTGCCTGGGTCATGCTCACATGGCCACCAGGAGTATTCCTCAAGCACTCCCTTGCTCCAAGCCCATCAAGGGGACCCTTCTCACCTTCCTGATAAAGGCTAAGTCCTTTCTCTTGGTACCACCACCCAGGCCGGTCGCCAGTGTGTCTACCTCCCCTCCTGTCACTGCCCCTCACAAGCCATCACACTCCTTACAGAGAAGTGCCTCAGAGGTGTCTCTTCCTCCTTCCATCCCTCTCTCTCCTCTCCCTCTAAGACTCTGGACCCTCACAATTGCATCTTCCTCAGCCTAGAAGGCCCGTTAGATAAAGCTCACATGTCACTTCTCATGCAGCCTTCCCTGACCCCACCAGCCAGTCAGGAAGCGCCTCTGCTCTGTGAGGCTCCGGTGGGGTGGTCCTGTAGGCTAACAGGGATGATGCTTGTGGAGTGCCCTCTGTGTGACAGGCATCAACATAAGCACTTCATGAGTCAAGAAGAGTGGACTCTGGAACCAGACTGCCATCACTTAACAGTTTTGAAACCTTGGGCAAAATGCTTAGCCTTTCTGCGGCTTAGTTTCCTCACCTACAAAGCAGGGAATACAATAGCACCTTCTTTATAGAGGTGTTAAAGGATTAAATCAGCAAAGCAGGTAGAGCCGGTCACATAGTGAACACTCAATAAATGCAAACTATTATAATGTCATTGTAATTACTGATTTACAGTGGTATCTGTTGGGATGTCTGTTATTTTTACCGGACTGTGAGCAGCTCACAGCCAGGAAACTTCGTTTCATCTCTGAGTCTCTGTGTACGGAGTCTGTGGCAGCCCTTCTTCCTCCTCATCGTTTTATTAGGTTACTAGGATGTGTTCTAGTGGATAGGTAAGGAATTGAAGACTCTGAGAATTCAGTGACTTTCCCCAAATCATGCAGTTTGTCAGAGACAGAGCAAGGCTGAACATTTGCTCTGCAAACACTGGCAATTTGTCAAGGTTTGGACTCATCTTCACCTTAAAACTCATCCAGTCCCTGCACACAGTGGAGAGCTGTTTAAGTTTTCTGATTGACTGAACCACTTCCTGGGACCTCTCTCTGAGGTACACCTTGAACTCAGGACAGAGCTGCACCCCTATGCGCTCTGACGTGCTTATCTAATGCAGAAAGGGGCCCCCATCTTTGAGGACATGGAGCCCCACTGAGTTCAGTCCTGAGTGTCAGGCTGCAGACATTCTCTTGGCTTCTGGTCTGCGTGTAGCACTACAGGCACCTTCCTGAAACCAGGTCTCCTGGAAGCCAGCGGCTTCCCAGAGTGGATTCAGCTGTCATAAGAGAGGACCATGTTTCTGTTAGACGTTTCCCTGCTGTTTCCCTTTCAAGGTTTCTTGCTTTGGAACCCCTGTTGTAAAGGCTGTATGTAGAGTGACTATCAGGGTGATGACTTAAGCACTTTGCAACTTATTCAATCTGCATGACTTTATCATAACTGTGGAATTCATAGTTACAATTAAAAAAATTGTTGTACTAGTATGCAGGCACTGTGCTAAGCACTTTACATGCATTCTCATAATAATCCTACAAGGTGGCTGTTATCTTCACGTAGTGATAGGAAAACCGAAGCTCCAGAGAAGTTAACTTGATCAACGTCACACAGCTCATAAGTGTCAGAATCAAAACCTGAACAGGGATTATCTGCCACCAGGGGCCCAGGTCTCCACGCCATCCCTTTCTATTACCTGCTGCTCTGCCTGGTGCTCTAAAGAAACCTCACTATGATCTTGGTTCAGGGAAACACAGCCTGGAGGATTCGGTCTTTGGGATTTTTGTGCCTCTAAAATGAAAAATGTCTGCAGTGTTGGAGGGAACAAGGAAATAAATATATTCAACAACTTGTAGAGGAATAAAAACACCTTCCTGGAAAACTAGGCATGTAAAACTCAGATAAGCAAGTGGCCTTTACTGACAGGTGTGCAGTGTAACAGTGAAATGACTCGTATTGGGGCTTGATTCAGAGATATACTTGGTGGCTATATCTACGAGAAGAGGATATAAATTGGAATTTAAAGCACAGCTTTGCGATGTTTAGTGCTTACTCCCAGTGAGCAGGAAAGAAGTCATTGCTTGTCCAGGCAAAAAGTCCACCTACCTCATTGGCAGTTCTGTCCCCCATATTCTGAAAATATTTGCTGGGAATATAGAGATGAGTGGCACATGGCTCCTCCCCCTCAGGGCATGGCAGTCCACTGTGTACTTGGCACTTGAGCAAAGGATATCGCTTTCCATCATCTAGAAAGTGGTGACATGGGAATGTGTGCACTCTTTCACAGGCACACAGACTGGATACCAGGAAGCTGAGTGAGTTATTGGGGGCCACCCAGCTAGTGAGCAGAAAGCAGAAGAGAGCTCCTATTTCAGGCCATCTCTGTCTCATTCTTTCACTGTTGTATCCCCAACACCCAGTTTTATAGGACCTGGCACAGAACAGGCACTTGGCACGTGCTGAATGAGGGAACTGGTTCTGAGTGTCCCTCCAGAGATGGAAGTGTAAATTGGGGAGGGAGAAAAGAAGGTCCCTCACTAGCCTTCCCTCATGGACATAGGAGCAGAAAGGATACACTAGTAAGACCAGAGGACAGATTTGCTCCTTGAGAAAGTTATGTCTTTTAGTGGGGAGGAGGGGTTGAGTGAGTTTCCATTGCTGAGCTGAGGCCCAAAACACAGAGCCTTTCCCTTGGGAAGCTGGGAAGCATCAAAGTCCCCTTTCCAGGCATTCTCACAGATGAAGGGGGTGAGGGAAGGGAAACAGAACCCAGCTGAAGCACTTGGAACTCTGGCTCTAGGCAAGTAAGTAAAGGCCTGCATGGATCCACTGCCTAGAGAGCCCATAGTGGTCTGTTATCTTTTGCAAACAAATATCCTCTACACTAGCCTTATCCTCCTGGACAGATGGCCCAGGCCACTCACACAAGCCATTCACTCAGTAAACCCATATGGAGCATCTGCCCAGATCTAGGATCTGTGAGCATGGAAGGTACAGGACTTTTTACAACCACCAGAGTAGGCAAGCTCAGGGGAGGAAGGTGAGCGAAGCAGGCCACCTGCTGTCAGCATTCAATGGAGGAAAAAAGAACTTTAGGGAAGATAAACCAAGGAAGACTTTCCAAAGGCAGTGCCAATTGAGCTGAGCTTCAAAAAAATGGAGGAAGATTTGGACCAGAATGTTTCCTGTCCCCATAGGAGAATTTCCTTTTAGAATTTTGATTTTTATATCTGTGACCACTGGTCTTACAGTTAAAATCTCATCATTTCAGGACTGTTGGCAGTGCTTACAAATAGTTATCAAGCCAGAGCCTTTCCACGTAGTCACAAAGCAGAAGTCTATAGGCTTCTAGGAAGCCCTGAACTGCATCAGACCTTCGACGCTTACTGTCTACACTGAGGGTCTTTCCTACATTTGGCCATGAATTAAGATGGTCAAGAAGATGTCTGTATTTTCTGCAGAGACACCATGGTTTGGTAGGCAGGATTCAAGCTTTGGATTAGTAAGGACCACTCACTAGTTTTGTAAACCTCAGCTTCCTCATCTATAAAATGGGAATGACAATAATATTGCCCCGTAGGGGTTGTTGTGACCATTAGAAAAGTTAAAGCTATGAAAGTGCACATAGTAGGTGCACTTTCTACTATGAATATAAATTAGGTAAAATTCATGAGGAGGTTGGCTACTAATATGGGGCCAGGAGTAAGGATTAGGTCACTCTTGTCTGCTGGCCTCTGATGACCACTGGACGGTAGTGGTACAGTCCTTCTTGCTGCTTGGCAAGCTGGACTGCAGCCAACAGCCTGAAGGGCCATGGGTAGAGGGATACTCAATCATCCCAGGAGGCCACTTCTGCTGCTGGCTTCTGTCCCAGGCTCCAAATGCCTCCATTAAAGTGTTGCCTGAGGACAGCTAGACAGAAACAAATGACCCTGCACATTCCTGCCTTCTGCCTGGTTTAAGTTTGTCTGTTCTATTTGTGGGTCCTTCTGCCTGTTCTGCTGGCTCCCAGGTTCTCTCCCCTCCCATCAAGGGGCCGCCTGTGGGCACCCTCCTGGTCCAGGACCACCAACTGGCCCATCTTCGGAGGATACCTGGGTACCTTCCTCATTGGTGCTGAGGTTTAGGCCACTGAGCTGCCTCAGCAAATCCCTTGTCCTCTCTGGGAAAGTGTGGCTGGGCTGGAGTGGAGGGTACAGGGATGGAGCTGATGAGAGATGAGGCTGGAATGACAGGTGTGGATCACACTCGGAAGGACTTGGTAGACCTCAGTGGGCCTTATCCTGAAGGTAACAGTTTGTACGAAAGAAGTGCTCGCTCAGATGGGTCTCTATTTCCTTTTTCTGTCCCTGCGCTCTCCTGCACTCCCACCAGACTTGCTTAAAAGATTGGGTTAGCATTAGCATGAAAGATTGGGTTGCCTAAAAAGCAGAGAGTGATGTATCTTCCACTAAAAATAGCCATAACAGTGAGAGCCTCATACTTAACTGAGCTTGACAGTCTCCAGAAAGCAGTCTCCTGGGCCAAGGAAGAGCACAGCCTGGTCTGGGTTCTGTGCTCCCTGATCCTGTATCCTCTATGAAACGCAGGATTCTCCTGGGGAACTAATGAAGAGGAATGCTTTGTACACTGTGAACTTCAGAAATATTTCCTTCCTGTCAGTTGCCTCATTTGCTGTCACTGTAAATCTGATTTCCTTAATAAGCTCATCCCCATTTGACAGTTGAGCAAACTGAAGCTCAAGGAGGTTAAGTGACACAAATTATCTTAGTCTTAGGCCTGTTGAAACTGAGCAATGGCCCTGATGATTTCTGAATCAGCTTCAGGCTAGTCTTCCTTTTTTTTTCCCTTTAAGAATAGTTCGAGTTTACAACCTAAGAGCTCTATAGTCTTATCCTGTAGCATCTAAGAAGTTGAGCAGCTGCCCTTCATCCCTCTCCTTCCCTTTCAGTTCACAATGGCAGTGCTCCTTCTGGGACAGCTGTTAAGGTCCATGATTTTAACCGACATTAATCTCCTTATCAAATGCTCAATCATCCACCTCCTTGGAGTTCTCTTCCCTATATGTTTCCTCTCTTTTTTTTTTCAATATGGACAGGCTGAAAAGTTTTCAAGTCTTTAAGTTATGGTTTGTTATTTTATTTTATTTTATTTTATTTTTGCTTATCAATTGTTTCACTCATTTCTCTCTCCTTGTATTTTACTGTAAGCAGTCAGAAGGGACTAAGCCACGCCAACACTTGGCTTAGAAGTCTCTTCAGCTAAATATCACATTTCATTGCTCAGGACTTCTACTTCCACAAAACACTAGAACATAAACACAGTTCAGCCAAGTTCTTTGCCACTTCATAAAAAGGATCACCTTCTCTCCATTGTCTGATAATATGATCCTCATTTCTGCCTGAGACCTCATTAGAATTGCCCTTTGTGTCTATATTTCTACTAACATTTTATACATAAATTTTTATCTATTCTCCAAAAAGATGGGAGTTTTTTCTACTGCTCTCTTCTTTATCTGTGCTCTCACCGGAAACTCTTTAACAGTCCCTTTATGGCAATACTAGAGGCCCAGTGCACAAAATTTGTGCGCGGGGAGTGGAGGGAGGTGGGGGGTGTCCCTCAGCCCAGCCTGCACCCTCTCCAATCTGGGACCCCTTGAGGGATGTCCGACTGCTTTTTTAGGTTCAATCCTATTGGGATCGGGCCTAAACAGGCAGTCGGACATCCCTCTCACAATCCAGGACTGTTGGCTCTTAACTGCTCGCCTGCCTGCCTTCCTGATTGCCCCTAACCACTTCTGCCTGCCAGCCTGGTCACCCCTAACTACCCTTCCCTGCAGTCCTGCCCCTCCCCCCCAACTGCTCTCCCTTGTAGGCCTGAGTCCCCACCAACTGCTCTTCCCTGCAGGCCCAGTCGCCCCTAACTTTCCTCCTCTTCCAGCCTGGTCCCTCCCAACTGCCCTCCCCTGCTGGCTATCTTGTGGCAGCCATCTTGTGTCCACATGGGGCAGCCATCTTGTGTGTTAGAGTGACAGTCAATTTGAATATTACTTTTTTTATTAGATAGGATAAGTTTTCCTAACAGGCACCTCAAAACTCTCTCACGTGTTTCCTATTACGCAGTCCCAAATGGCTTTCACACTTCTAGGTACTTGTCCGAGTATCACTCCTCCTCGCAGGACCAGTTTCTGTCTTAGCCTGGGCAGCTGTGAGATAGTGCCTTAGACTGGGAGGTTTAAGCAACAGACATTTCACTCTCACAGTTCTGGAGGCTGGGAAGTCAAAGATCAGGGTGCCAGTAGATTCTGTGTCTTCCTAGTTTGTAGACAGTCGCCTTCTTGCTGTGTCCTCCCTCACGTGGTGGGGGGAGAGGGAGCCAACTCTCTGGCCTCTTCTTAGAAGGGCACAAATGTCATCAGGAGGACTCCACCCTCTCGACCTCATCTAAACCTCATTACCTCCCAAAGACTCCGCTGCCAAATGGCATCACATTCGGACTTGTGACTTCAACCTATGAATACAAAGGGGTGGGACACAAGCAGTTATCCACTGACCATGCATGTTTGTGCCCTAGATCACCCAGGCGGTCTGCAGAACCACTCACGGCTCCGGACGCCACCGCCCCCACTCTCGCACGCCCACACCCCCAACCAGCACCACGCGGCCTCCATCACCTCCCTGAACAGGGGCAACTTCACTCCAAGGAGCAACCCTAGCCCGGCCCCTACGGACCACTCGCTCTCCGGAGAGCCCCCTGCCAGCGGCGTGCAAGAGCCGGCCCATGCCCAGGACAACTGGCTGCTCAACAGCAACATCCCCCTGGAGACCAGGTACAGTGGTGGGCAGCCAGAGAGCGGCCTGGCTGAGACCCCAGGGACTCAGAAAGCGGGGGTCAGGTATGCAGCCTAGGGATGTGGCTCTCTGGCTGCCAGATATGGAATTAGAGGGAAAAGAGCATGGACTTGAGAATCAAACAGCCCCCGGGTCCAGGACTAGCCTGCCACTTGCTAAAGGTATGGTCTTGGTCAAGTTGCTACACCCTCTGGACCTTACTTTCTTTGGCCACACAATGGGGATGTACTGGCTGGAGCGGGCCATTGTAAGATATGTGTGAAGGTGTCCAATACAGGTATGTGGTAGGATCAGGCTGTCAGTCCGTGATTGGGTCCATACCACCTCCCTTCCCTACTATAATGTGGTGCCCCTATGCCTGGTATGGGGCCTGCCTGGCCTGTGGTGGGTGCTCAGTGAATGCTCTGCCCCCTCTTCCGCTCTCCTCTCCCGACTCTCTTCTCCTGCTGGCCCACCCCCTTTATACTCAGGAGGGTCAGTGACTAGTTCAGGCCACAGAGGCAGGTGATGCACAGCTAAGATTTGAACCCAGTTTCCTGACTGTGTGCAGTGCTATCTCCCTAGACCTCAGCCACTGTCTTCAGGTCTCTCCTAGCCTGGACTTGCCACCTCTCCAGCCCTGTGCAATGCTTCCTTCAGCTCAGGGACTCAGTAGCTGGTCTCCTTCCCTCTGATTAGCCACTTAGTTTCCAAAATTGAAATTTTCTTGTGATTATGAAAACAATAAAACTCCCTGGGGAAAAGAGAGAGATATCAAGACCAAAATGAGATTTAGCCACCCTCCTACCCCTCTGAGACAAGCAGTGTGGACTTTGGGGGACCTGGCCCATCTCCAAACTGGAGATGAAGTGTCCCAGGCTGGCACCTCTTAACCCTCTACCCTATTTCTCAAAGTAGTGGGGAATATAGATCCTATTATCTCCTACTCCTGCCCATATCAGTGGAGAGGACAAAATCATTCTGCATTTAACGAAGGGAAATTAATCTGTACTGGAAAGTGTAACCATCTGACTCTGCCTAGAACATGATTGTGTTATTTGCATGTTGAACTTGTGGGGTTCAGTGAGAGAAAATCAATGTCCTTTTACTCCACTTTGCTCCTATGGAATCATTTCCTCAAAAGCAAATTTCTCAGAGAGACAGCCCCACCTGCCCCATCTCCAGTCTCTTAATTACCATTGCTTTTGTTGACAGCCTTTAAAATCATGTGTGACATATCCCTCGGTGCCTCCTTTGCTATCAAAAAGGGGAAGGCGGGGGATAATTATATGGCATCCCAACCAAAGTAGCTTAATAAGATCTCTATTATTTCCAACGTGCTTATTGAATGACTGTGCATGGCTGAAAGAAGCCAGCAAATAATCAATGGTTCTGATTCTCTGCACGGATCATGGTGGCCACTCCCTTTGCTTAGATGCTCATTTTTATCAATTAGGATCAAAGTATGTGGTTCTGCAGGTTTGTCAAGGGAACAGAGGTAGAAGACAAGCAGCAGGGATGTTTTCCTGATGCACGAAGTTGGTTTGAGATACGAAGGTGACCCCAGCTTACTTCTCTTGCCTCACCAGCCAGTCCTCACCTGCCCTTCTGACCTTCCATCCTCCCACATCCATTGCTCAAACCACATGGAACTTTGATTTCTTTTTCCCTTATATTTTATTATTCAAGTAATAAATGTGCTGAAGAATAGTTAGGAAATGAAAATAAGCAAGAAAAGAAAATCACTCAGATCTATCACCAAATGATAACCATTGTTAACATGCTGTCATATACTAATGTACACCATTTTACACATATCCATACTTAAGCATATAATATTCACTATATGGTATGATGTGTATGTACTAGTAAGTGTACATACATGTATATTTATCAACCTTCCCCCAATATCTCATCCCCTTCACATCCCAGTGCCTTTGCACATGCTCTTGCACAGCCCTTCTGCCAGAATTGCCCTCCTCTTCACTGCTTGGTCCAGTCAAGTTCTACTTATTCTTGAAACCCAGATGAAATGTTTGAGATAGACTTCCTCCATGACCCTCCATGCTTCTAAAGATGGCCTAAAATGGGGAGAGGTACCTAATATAATGGATAACACAGTCAAAATTATGGACCTCAATACTGACTTTCACTGCTTGATGGCACAAAACCAGCAGAGACAGTTTAAGAAGGCTCAGTGTCGAGTCTGGCAGATAGAATCACAAGTAATTTGACCATCACGGTGAGGTAGGAAGAATATGGGCTTTAAGTCAGATGGACCTGGACTCCTCTTTACCACTTACTAGCTGAGCAAGTTCCTTAGTACCCTCCTGAACCTAATTTTGCTATCTGTAAATTGAGATAAAATGCATGCCTCTAAGATTGGGAGGAAATAAATATGAGAAGCACATAACAGTGTCTAGCATTAAAGACCTACTCTAAAAGAAATTTCCCCCCTTTCCTCCATATGTGTCTGCTTCACATTTCAACCCTGAAGAAAAAGTCACTTGAAAAGTATTTATTGAGCCTCTATTCACCTGAGGAGTTGAGAGGAAATAGTAGGTTGTAACTCTTCTTGACTTTAGCAAAGTAAGTTTGGTCCTGATGTAGCAAGTTGTCCAAAGCTCGAGTTTTACGTTAGGATCAGACACAACCTATGCTCAAACTCCTGCCCTAGTGCTCACTAGCTAGGAACTTAGACCTTAAATTGTTCCCTTAAAAAGGGAGTAAATATGAGTAGCTTCCTGTTCTGATTGTCTGTTGCTGCATAAAAAAATGACTCCAAAACTTAATGGCTTAAAAAACCACCAGTTTGTTATATTTCACAGTGAGAGTCAGGATTTCAGAAAGGGTGCAGCTGGGCTATTTTTCTGCTGCATGTGGCATCAGCTGAGGTCAATCAGTGGCATTTAGCCATCAGCTGGGCTAGTCTGAAGACTGCAAAAAGGCTTCACTCACATGCCTGACACGGCACCTTGGGGGAGACAGCTAGAATGCTGCACTCAGTGGGACCCCTCTCCCTCTATTGTGGTCTCAGGGCCTCTCCACACAATCTTCCCAGCAGTGAGTTGTACTTCATACTCAGTGGCTCAGAGCTCCGTGGCGCTGAGACAGAAACCATTGATCCTTCTAAAGCTTGGCCATATCCTGATGGTCAAAGCACTCATAAGTCAGCTAGCTTCAAGGGGGGGGGGTCAACAGGCCTCCCTTCTCAAAAGGGAGATGTGCCCAAGAATTTTTAGATACTTTTAATCCAATTTACCATCATGCATCACAATGCTGTAGTAGCAAATACATGAGGTAATGTCTGAAAATGTCTTAGCACACAATATGTGCTCAACTATTTATCATACAGTGCTTTCTTATTCAGTAAATATTCACCAAATGCTCACTGTGTGCATAACAGGTAAGACATGTCATAGAATAGACACTTGCGGTAGGATATGTGTATGATAGAGGTAAGCACAGAAGACATGTGTTTTACTAGTAATTGCCTTGGGATCCCCAGCTCACAACACAGGGCTTGCATCTGGATGGGTGCTTAATAAATACAAATTCGCAGGTGAAATAAGATAATGATGGAACAGGATGAATAAATATACTCACCTGAGACTTGAGTGGAACAAGGGGAAGACTTCCCAGTGGACCTGGTGTTGTGTAACCAAGAGTTGAAAAGCAAGCAGGAGCCCCCAGGTGCAGCTGGGGAGGTAGGGAGGGCCTGAGAGGCACAGCCTGAACAGAGGCTGAGGCGCCCAGTGAGCAGGGCCTGTCTGAGAGAATTGTCCTAAGCAGCTTTGCCTAGCCCCACCAGAACCAGAAGCCTCCCAATGCCAGAGAAACAGTCACAGGCTTTCCCCAATTGTCAAATGGAGTCTGTGTTGAGACACTAAAATAAATAGCTAGTACCACCACAGCTGGTAGGATGACCAGAAGGGATTTAGATTTCATGCTGTCAGGAAAAGAAAGGCTAGCAGAGGGACAAAGGAGAGCACAAGGACTTGGTGGACCCACTCCTTTCTCTTCTCCTTCTGTGACTATGGCATTTCCCAAGGGTAACTGAGTCCCCCAAGGAGGAAACCAGGCCAACCAGTTCTCCAAATAGCTGGATCAGATGTTTCTTTAAAGCCTGCAGGAGTATCTATAGTCCATTCTGGTGGAAGCCATGTGTTCAGGGTCCCCGAAACCCTGACCCACTTCCTTCACACTCTGCAGCAGCAAACACTTAATTGATTTCCCAGGGACTATCTTATTTATAACCTGTCAGGCTCTTGTTGGATAAAGGGGAAGCCAGAGCAGAGGGCTGCCAGACTTCGGCTCTAGCTCATCTGATCTTGGACCTGATTTGAGAGCTTGGGTCCCATTGTAGGGTCATACTCCGTTTGAGGAACAGCCCTGCCCACCCTCAGGGATGGGAGACTATCCTCGTCATCTCCAACGGAGCCCTGGTATGGTTCCCAGAATGGCACAAAGGAACTTCTGGTGGACCAGGCCAACCCCTGATCATCACAAGGAGCTGGGATGGATAGTCATCCCTGTCATGTGGTGATTCAGTCACAGACATGCATAAGACACAGAGGCCATATAAGAAGCTCATAGGCCAGTGAGGGAGGAAGTCCCATAGTGAATGAATGAAGATGGCACTCTGAATAATGCTCTGACTCAGGAAGTGCTGGGGACTAACAGGAGGGTGTGGCTCCCTCTATGTGGCCATCGTGTAACAATCATAACAAACACTCATAGAGCCCTTCTGGGGGCTCTAATGAGCTTCCAAACAAGGAAGCTCATTAGAGACTCAGTGCCTAGGATTTCCACTGGGGCTTGTCCCATTAGCACTTCTACCTGGCAAGTACCCAAATTCCAGATTCCCAGAAGGAGAGCATGTGTTCAGCACAGCATAAACCATATTTTTTGCACAAATAGTTCAGGCACAGTGAGTCAGCCATTCTTATCAGTTAATGGTAGAAACATTCCTGGAGCCTAAGTTTCTAGACACCAGCCAAGGGGCAACCTTATAAGCAAGCCTTTGAAAAGAGAGCAGTCAGGACCACTAGCTTGACTCTTTTCTGCACAGGTAGGCAGTTTTATTATCATCCCACTTTAGAGATGAAGATGGACAGAAAATTTAATGGGGAGCCTTAAGCTGGTAGTCAGGACACGGGGGTTTTAGTTCCAGCTCTGCCACTGATTGGCTTTGTGTATGGCAACAGGACACGTGTCTCTCTGGGTCTCGGTTTGATCATCAATCAAATGAGGCCTCCTAATTTGACCCAGAACTAAGTTTGAAATGTATGGGGTAAGGTTCTTTTAAGGCAGTAGTAGCATTCTGAATAGGCAGCGATTTAGCAAGTGAATGTGGGAGCTCTTTCAGAAAACCTGACACTCCAGCACTCTAGAACCCCTCCTTCTGTTGCACTGCCTCTTCACTTGTTCTGACAGACCTGTACTTTTAACATAGTTGTTCTTCCTCTCTTTAAAATAATGGTTTCTTTTTTAAAATATAAAAGTAAAATTAAAAAAATCACTCAATCCAGACACTACAAAATCCCTACTGTTAACATTATGGTCTTCTTTTCTCTGAATATATTTCTTTGTTTCTGATGGGGTTTACAGGCTAGCTTTGACTCACTGAGGACATAGTCCTAGGAGAGTGATGCAGACCTGACTGGAGATGTTTGCTGGAACATGCCATGAAGCCTGTCTCAGTCACAGGGAGGCAGCCAGAGCCTGGCCCTGGGCCCTCTGGGCAGGGACAATGAGGGCCTGCTGACACTTGGCATATGGACTATAGAAAGACTGGAAATTCCCTCCTGAATTGGAGGAAGTAATAATACATCACCTGGGCCACACTGGATTAAATATCAGCTGCGTGCCTGCAATATGCCAGGAGCACTGCCCTTTTCCCACCCCACCATTCGCAGTTTTCAATGAATATTGAGTGTCTACTGCCATGTTCCAGACATCCTTTCAGGCTCTGGGCACACAGGCAGAGAAAGAGGAAGATAAGATTTCTATCCTCATGGAACTTAAATTGCATTAGAGAAAAAAAAAAAAAAACAGTAAGCATGTGCAGTGTGTGTCTGGTCCTGTGAGAAAAACTAAAGCAGTGCAAGGAGCCAGGGAGTGCTGGGGAAGAGGAGAGTGGGGTGGACAGGACATTTAGCGGAGAGCCTTAAGCTGGGAGTCTCCTAGGTCTACGGTCGGCAAACTGCAGCTCGAGAGCCACGTGCGGCTCTTTGGGCTTTTGAATGTGGCTCTTCCACAAAATACCATGGCCTGGGCGAGTCTATTTTGAAAAAGTGGCATTAAAAGAAGTTTAAGTTTAAAAAATTTGGCTCTCAAAAGAAATTTCAATCGTTGTACTGTTGATATTAGGCTCTGTTGACTAATGAGTTTGCCGGCCATTGTCCTAGGTTATCATTAGGGCTGGAAGGGAGGGAATGATCCAGGCTGACATCTGGCAGAAGGTGATCCAGGCAAATGACAGCAAAGGCTCAGCTTGCTGCAGTGACAGCGAGGAGGCTGGGGTATGTGTAGCACAAAAAATGAAGTTGGAGAGGTAGTAGGAGATCAGATCGCAAAAGATCTTGTGGGTCCTGGTAAAGACCATGGTTTTACTTTCGTGGAGCCATTGGAGGGTTGAGACCAGAGAAGTGACAGGACCCAAATTACGCTTCAGCTTCTATGAGGAGAGGGATCATCCCCGTTCAGTCATGCTCCTTGAGATCTAAGACCAGCTCTCCTGTCCAAGGGCCAGTGAATGATGGAGCTGACGCCTGTCTGACCCCAGGGCCTGTGTGCCTCTCAACGTGCCCTGAGGCCACCTCCCTGGGCAGAAATGAGGCTGCTCTGAGGGAGTTCCACTCCCCTCAGTTCCTCCCAGTCAGCCCTGGGTTCCTGAACACCACAGAACAGCTTATAGGACAGCCTGAGGGCTTCCTGGAAGCGGAGGTCCCCACCACCATGGCAGGACTAGTGGGCCCAGCTGCAAAGCAGTGTTCCCTTGTGCTCTCGCTATCCCAGGACATGTTGATGCAGCGGTGCTTTGAGTGTACTTACAGCACCTCCTGATTGTGGTCTGTGAGGCCTGCTGGGGGCAGAGCCACGGGCTGGGCAGTGACAAAGGGCTAAGAGCAGAGAGGCCTGTGCTCTGGGGTCCGACACAGCAAGGTTCCACTCTGGCCCTACTGCTCGCTTTCTCTGTAATGGGACCTAGCTTTGCCAGCCTAAAACAGAGACGGTGGTACTGTGAGAATCTGGTTCACATTAGATGATAGATCAGAGCTCCAGAACGGTGACTAGCCCCCGGTTAAGGTAGGGTAGAGAGTATCTTATATTTAGTGTTAGCATTACTACAGTACTTGTTTAGCCCTTAAATATTCTGCCAGAGTTACTCAGTTGGTCCTATACCAACTTTGTAAGTTTAAAATTTATAGATGAAGGAAGTACACAATTTGAAGAGATTCAAGTTTTTACAGTGCCCAGCCGGGTAGCTCACTTGGTTGAGCATCATCCCATACACGAGGTAGCGGGTTTGATTCCCAGTCAGGGCACATACCTAGGTTGTGGGTTTGATCCCCATTTGGGATACGTATGAGACACAACTGATCAATGTTTCTCTCAAACATTAATGTTTCTCTCTCTCCTTCTCGCTCTTCCTTCCTCTCTCTCTAAAATCAATAAAAAATATCCTCACGTGAGGATTAAAAATACGTATATAGTTTTTACAGAAAGTCACACAGCAAGAAAGTGGCATAAAAGGGACTTGATTTGGGATTTTCTGGTTCTCAAGACCTAGTCAAAGTCAGAAACAAGGCACTTGGCAGGGCTGGACCCAAAAGTCAGCTTTCTGTAATCAGTCCTTCCCTGGTGTGCACACAACAGGCTGATGCCAGCACCAGCTTGTTCGGAATGAGTCACTCTGGGGTCTTCAGGTGAGGTGGCAGCCATCCTGAAAATGTCAGAAGAGGGTTCCAGGGCATGTGTGAATAGTGCCACTTAGCAGACGTGACTGAGAGCAAAACGGCTAGTGTGTCTGCCTTCCTTCCGGGTTTGAAATAGGTGAAGTAACAAATGCTGTGCTGCCCTCCGTACACTTAGGGGTACACAAGGGCCTCCCTCTGTCTTCATTGGGGTGCCATCTTCACAAACCAGTCATCACCCAGGTGTCTGCACTGAGAAAGGACACTCCAAATACATCAGCATCAGCTTGGGAGCTTGCGAGAAATGCGGAAGCTCAGGCCCTGCGCCTACCTGCTGACACTGAGTCTCTGGGGTGGCCTCAGTAGAGCACAGCTCTCCAGGTGCTTCTGATGTTCACCCTAGTTTGAGAACCACTGCTTTAGAAGAAAATGGTCCCCAATGCTTGTCTTTCTTTTGTCTCCGGATTGGCAACATGAGTGTCTGCAGCTATTGTTTACGCAGAGGTAGGCAGTCTCAGGTAGAGGGGAACGCACAGGTTTGGAACCAGATAAATCTGAGCCCAAATTCCTGCCTTGAACCTTGCTAGCTAGTAAGCTTGGTCAGCTTGGCCAGTCCTGTTACCTCCCCACCTCTCAGTCTCCTCATCTGTAGAATGGGACTAATACTGCCTTCCTTGCATAGCCTGTTTGGAAGATTCTAGATAAATGGCTGTAACATGCCTAGCTCAGTGCCTGAGATGTAATCAGTCTTCATCAGGGAGAGCTGTGCCTTGATGCACACAACGGCCAGCCATTCTGATTTGTATGGAGAATGCTGCCTCTGGATGCACTGTGCCAGGCAGACCCCTGCACATGTGGCTTGCACACAGACCCATCGCCTGGAAACTGCCCCGCTGGTCTCTCGCGCAGCTGCACCAGCCAGCCACTTTGTGTGTTTCTCTACTCTTCCCCTTCATCGATGCATGACTCATGGCTTCATTCATGTCTCCATGTGTGCGTAGAAACCTAGGCAAGCAGCCATTCCTAGGGACATTGCAGGACAACCTCATTGAGATGGACATTCTCAGCGCCTCCCGCCATGATGGGGCTTACAGTGACGGGTAGGTGACACCCCCATGCTCTTCCTCTCTGTTTGTGCTCTCCCCGAGGCTCCCATCCTTGCATGCGGACCCTGAGACCTTTCCCTGGGATCTCCCAGGGGGGGAGGAGATGATGATGATATGTTGCATGTCCATTCCCAAGTCCACATTCAAATTGCAAGAGTTTATCCTTGAAATACCCTCTCCCCCAGCATATTAACAGCAGTCTTGTTAATATGCGGCTCCCAGCATCTCATTGGCTGCCTCTGCCATTTTGAAAGCCATCTCATGCAGCAAATTGTATGCAGGACAGGCCCTGTGCTATATGTATTCTGGCCCTGAGGCATCTTGCACCATAGCAGAGTGTGAGATTACCCCTAAGATTTACCCTTGACCCAAAGACTTGGGGGCATGCAGTGCAACCAAGCACCCCATTTCCTAGGCTGTGCACAAGTCCTCCCGTGGCCATGGTTAAAGCCAAGTTCTGGAGGATTTCCTGCTACCTCGTCTGGCCACAACCATGTGCTTGGGCCACGCCGTGCTGCCCTTGAGACTGTAGCTAGGCTGCAGGCTACAGTTGCTCGTCTGTCCTCCCGCTAAGCTTTTACCAGGGGCTTGGAAGGCAGTGGTGTGGCTTCTGAGCAGAGTGCGTCCAAGACATTTGCTGCCATTGGCTATGTAGCAGCCACTAGAGCACCCTTGATCATGGCAGAACTTGGTGGTTTCTTGGTTCTCAAACTTCCATCGCCCCCTTTCAAAAGAATGGTATTCCATTCCTTCACCAAGATACACTGGCAAAGTAGGTATTGGAAGGTGAAGGAAAATTTGGGATTTCGTTTTCTCCAGGGGACAGAGTGGTATTTTAGATTCTTTCCAAGTTATTGCAGTAATTTTGGAGAACAGCTAGTTTATTCCCCCAAGAAACAGCATCTCCAGCCCCGTCCCTTCCCAGGAAAAGGATCTCAACACCCAGCCTTCTGTCGAGTAGGTAGCACCTTCTGCCTTGGTGTGGGTGGCTTTCCCCTTGGGCAGGGCTGTCCCATCCATGTTCCATGGAAACGTGTCCTCGTGAGCCCTGTCTTGTGGTCTGGTACGTGATACTCATTTTCCCTGTTCCCTAGTCTTCTCTGTGGCGACTCTTTCTCTCTCTAGGCTCCTGTGCATGCTTCTTCTACTCCTGCCTCTGTCCTCCAGGTTGACCTGGGTCCCTGGCGAGCCGGCCGACCCTGATGCCTTCTGGCTTCTCTTCATCCACAGGCACTTCCTCTTCAAGCCAGGAGGCACCTCCCCACTCTTCTGCACCACATCACCAGGGTACCCTCTGACTTCCAGCACAGTGTACTCACCTCCGCCCCGGCCGCTGCCCCGCAGCACCTTTGCCCGGCCAGCCTTCAACCTCAAGAAACCCTCCAAGTACTGTAACTGGAAGTGTGCAGCCCTGAGTGCCATCGTCATCTCAGCCGCGCTGGTCATCCTGCTGGCGTACTTTGTGGGTAAGCACCGCTCTCGCCCCAGCTTCCCTCAACTCCCCATTGGCCCAGAGGCAGTGGCCAGGACACCTGTGGGCACTGAAGGCCCCTGCCACAGGGAGAGCCAGGCAGCCCTGGAGCTCTGGGCTGGCCTGCACCCCAAAATGATTAAAGTCGGCACCCCAGGGCCCTCTTCTCCTCCTCTCTGAACATATGCCAGGAAATGAGCTTGGAATTTTCTCTTTCATGTCTTGGATGCCCAGTATTAGGCACAGGCACTCCCTACGACTGGTGTTTGAGGTGGTGATCTGTGACACGAGTGTCATAAATTGGAGTCAATTTATGCGGCAAAAAGATAGAAAGGCCAGATGCAGGTAGGCTTTTTCCGTGGGTGCCCTTCAGCTACAGCAAAAAGCAGGAAGAAGGTGGGGTGCCCTGGCATTGCAGGGAAACTGTCACAGTTTGGACTGTGCTGACCTCAGGCCAGGAAAGTGTGTCTCAAGGTGCGGGTCTGGCAGTGTGGTCTGAGGTACTGTGGGCACCAAGATCCAGAATTACACCATGGGTAGGAACCCGGAGAAGAGACATCCCAGGCACAAGATTAACAGGGAACAGTTAGGGCAGCTGAGGGATACACAGAGACCCGGGGCAGCACTGACTGGCCTTCCTACTGGACCCAGGGCACCTCCATGATGTAAGACACTCCTACCCATCGCCTTGCTCCCACAGCGTGCCTCCCACTGCCTGCTCCTTTGATATTCCCAAACGCAGTCTGGTTTCCTGCTCCAGACCCTTCTCTTTGGTCTGCTCCCAGGAATGATGTTAATCAGAAGACACCCCAGGTACCGTGTACAGACTGCTGCCTCTATGTAAATCAGCCTTCTGGTAAGGGCATCTGGCAGGGTTGGCTTCACCTTCTGTCCTTTCCAACCTTCACATCTGTAATTCCAAGATTTAAGGTAAGGCAGGCCAGCTTGAGAAGGCTTTGAGCCCATGCTAAGGGATTCTGAGATGATTTTGTCAGCAAGTGGGATAAGTAAAAATGAACTAACTGGCCAGAGGAAGACAAGGTGCTGCCCATTGTGGAAAAGGACCCTATGAAGGTGTTTTGGATGAACACAGAGCTGTCACTAGGAATGATCCACAGAGCACAGGCCCTGTGCTCTTGTTCAGGGCATGGTAAAGGGAGTTGAGCATGGATCAGGGTTTGGGTGATCTGAGCTGTAAAGTCACTTCCCTCTCAAGATTCTCGAATTTCATAACAGATAACCAGGAAGATGATAGTACTATAAACAGAGCAGTCTCCTTAATCTCAAGCTATAAAAAGACTCCTTTGTATGCCAGGGCTCCTTTCCCCTTGTGGAGATTGACTTGGGGAATTTCAAAGCTCCAAGGCTAGGCTGGCATCCATGTTTCATCTCTGTTATAAGGTGGATTAATTATTGCTGCCTAGAAAGCTGTGTTGAGAAGGATCCTGAAGCTGTATTCAGACTCAATGGGAAAGATCCTCTGTGATTGATTAATAATGTATCTGTCATGGTCACAGGAGTGGGGAATATTGATGACATACCAGGTGTTTGCCATCTCTGCTGAGGGTGAAAGGAACAACCAGACTCTGGGAAAGGTGTGCATCATAGACTCTAATGGATTACAGTTGAGGGTTGTGGGGTTTCAAGCACCATCCCCAGCATGAAAGTTTCTTCCTAGCACCACCAATACTATGTCCCAGCAAACCACTAGCATAGCTCTTGCTTTTGACTGACATTTTCCATTTGCTCAGTGGGTAGGCTTTTGAACAAGCAGTGTCACTGTTTGTCAAGAGTCAAGTGGTTTGCTATGTATAGACCTGTTTAACATTGAAGTCTTGAGGTTTATACTGAACAGCCTCGTTCAGGGAGAAAGAATAAATCTTCATATGATTAAATAAGCTCTCTTCTGCTTCTATCCCATGGGCTTCTTCCTTTCCCATTTAATATAGTCAGTCACCCCATTTATGTTGTCAGTTATCAGCTATCTAAAAAGATAGGAACTACCCTATCATAGGAAGGGTGCAACTAGACCTTGCTGACCACATAGTAAGAATAAAATTTAAGCATTGATTGGGGGTTTTTCCTGGATGATCGTTATTTTTCCTTCCAACTTTATAGTCTTTGAATCTATGATTCTAAGATTGTTAATTTTGTTCAGTAAACCCTAAGGGATGCCTGCTTTGAGCCAGGCATAGTCTAAGTGTTAGGGCTGATAATGTGATCCTAAGTGTTAGGGCTGACGATGTGAGGAGCCTCCCCAAGTCCTCCTGATGGACTGCTGTGTTGGCAGTGATTGAGGCAGCTCAGGGCTGTGAGAACACCCAGCCCCCATCAGGAAGACTTGGGAAGGCTCCATGGGAAAGGTAATGTTTTAGCTGAACCTTTAAATTAGCATTAACCATAGACAGACAGGCAGGGAGGGTATTCTAACCTGAGGGAAATTTCAGACTTGAAAGAGGACAAGGTGGTGGCAAAGGCATTTCCTGTGTTTGAAGCACTTGAGGGGTGTTGGAGTTACTGCAAGAGAGTTTGGTAGATTATGGAGGTCACGTTGGAGACCAAGTGAAGGACCTAGTGGGCAGGCAGCCTGGAGCCATTGGTGGGATTTAAGCAGTGGCAGGACAGTCCGCTTTCTTATAAAAAACAATGGTAGAGGAAGGAAGAGGCCCTATTGCAATAAACGAGTAAGGAGAAGCCCAGGGCTTCAACCAAGCCCATGGCAACATGGGCGGAAGGAAGGGACATTTGTGGCTGATGGACTAGAATCTGTGTCTCAACTTGGGAGTGGTCAGGCCATTGATCAGGTCTCCCTGACATGATGAACACATCTTTCTGAGAAAGCTCTTTGTGTTGAAACATTCAGACTGGACCCTAGATTCCATATCCAAGAATCAGGTCAGAGAGGCAAGTCTGGGGCGTTCCCCTCATCACATGGAGCCTCAGCTCACAGGCAGCCTGATTCCACTCCCAGCTCAGCTACCTGGCCAGTTTGTCCTGGGCAACTTCTCTTTCTGAGCCCAGACTTCTTCATCTAGGAAATAGGCAGGACCCCTTCCCTCAGAAACCATCTGAGGCTGGGAAAGTTAATGCAGGTGGGAGGCCATCCCTAGCTTTCCTCCAGGGCTGGGGACAGACACCTCAGTGCTTGATCTCCTCCAGCTGCTGGGGAGAGCCATGAGAGGCGTGTTGCTCGGCCATAATCAGAGGCTGTGATGACTAACTTGTAAGGAACTATCAATTATTAAAAATCAAATTAATTGTCTCAGCCGAGCATAAATATCCTTAACAAAGACGCTTTTTTCCAGCAGGCCAACCAATCTAATCAACAGGCTAAAGCACAGATATTTAATTAGATTTTTGATGAAAAATTGTGTTTAATTTCAAGTATAATCAATTATTAATTACCGTAATGAGTGAGTCTGACTGGGTTTACTAATTAACTCATTTAAAAATTATGAATAACCTTTTCATTTGTAATTATTTCCTACATCCTATCAAGTTCTAGATAAGAATTGCGTCACCTCACCAGCACTCGGGGAGGAGGAAACAGAGGGTGGGAAAGAATTATTCTTCCTCTGGTGTTTGCTCCTGGTTGCCATATCAGGATGGAAACCCAACAGACCCACTTGATGTTCAGTTTCTTAGTTGAAAGTTTCTTGGGAAACAAGCAAACAGTGACCTTTTATTTACAGAGATATTTGCAATTATTTTCATAGGAAGATGGAGGGATTGGAGTCTACAGTTAGCGCCCACAATGACTGTAGGACCTGCGCCTTGCCTCTGGGCGGATGCTACCCCTTTTCTCCTTTCCCCCTTGGGCTGTCTGGCCTGGGATAAGAATCTAGGGAAAACCCTCCCAGCCTGGGGGACTGCTTTAGAGAGAAGATGTGCCTTTCTGCCTCCAAAGGATGCCCATTCAGAGAAGCAACCATGAGGAGGAGCACCTTGTGTTTTGTTTGTTTTGTGTTTTTGTTTTTGAGTGCCTTCTTTTATTCACCCATTCTCCCAGGGAAGGTTTCATGTACTTTTTAGTCTCCATTTCAATACTCTGCCTTCTTTTCTGAAGAAATTGGGAAATCTGTGTGCAGAACAAAATTGAGAGAGGATGCTAAGTCAAATCATGAAACTTACACAGTCACGGAAATAATGTTTTTTTTACCATAATTTAATTTTAAAAAAAACAAAAGGCACTGTGTCCTAGAATAGTAAAGATAACAGGGGTCATTTTTTATCATTTATAAGATCAGTTAGTGTTGATTGTGTGCTACCTGCGTGTCCTTCTCTGTTCTAAGCACTTTGCTTATGTTTCCTCATTGAAATTTCCCAGCAACACATTGAGTTATTATCCCCAACATATGGATAAGCTTGGAACCCCTGTGAGCTTGAGGAACTGCCCCACTGTCACCTGGTAAATGGCAGGACTGTGATCCAGCCACCCCTTGGTACCAAGGCTTTGAGTGGATGCTTCTAAAATATTTTCTGTTTTGAACTCACAGTCTTGAGAATGCAATAACTTTTCCATCTTAATTTCATGTTTTGAATTCCATGTATCTTCCAAACCTGTTCCATGTATCTTCTCTCTGAACACTCATAGGAGTTCTGGGAGCGAGGCATTCTTTTCTGTATCTTCTAGAGGAGGAAACTGAAGCTCAGAGAAGTGAACAGCTTGTCAGGTCAAGATCCGAATAAACAGAGGATTTCAAAGGCCGCACTTTCAGCCACTATGTGCTGTAGATTCTGGGCTTGACAGGCGATGTACAATCAGTAGATGCCACTTCAGGTCCTGGCCCTGTCACCGGGTGACTGTGTAAATTTGAGCAAGTTACTTAATTTCTCTGAACCTCAGTTTCTACTTTCCTTGCGGTTCTTACAACGGGTGTGGCTGGAACGATTCGCCCGTTTTACAGAAGAGGAAACTGAGAGCAGCCTCATGATTGAGAGCCTGGGTTCTGAAATTAGGCTCTTCTGTTACAAGCTTTGTGACCTTTGGCAAGTTTATATAACCTCTCTCAGCCTCAGTTGACACTTCTGTAAAATGAGGATAATGGGTGGCTACTTTCCAGGGCTGTTGAGACATTCCAGTAAGATGATTTGCATTAAGTACCTAGTGTACTGCCTGGCAATGTGTTAGCATTCAATGAACATTAGATACCATTTTTATTAAAAGCAGTATTAGTACTGTTAGCATCCCATAGAGTATTAGTAAGTCTTGAGCAAGAACTCAGACCAGCCTCGTCTCCCTGCGGCACCGACTGGCTTCCCAGCCTATGGTAGTCACAAGAGCAGCTAACAGAACAACCCGGGGAACCTGTCAGAAAACATTTGTAGGGATGCCTCGCTGTTCCCGGGAAGCAGCCGCAAGAAGCATCATTACCGACGAAGCGCCTCATGTCATTTCTTTACCTAGGACGAAGGTTGATCTTTGCTTCAGTGACAGTTGCCTCTATCCAGGTAACACTGACAGCTCTCCTCACATCCCGAACGTCTGTGTGAAAAGCAGACACCAAGTGTGTGTGGATTAATATCTTCAAGTGCCTGTCCTTCCAGGTAGACCTTGAGAATAGGAGGCATAAAAGGCTTGTTAATAATACAAAACCCAGGAATGGCTTTACATTTAAATGGATACAGGAGATTACCCTAGGAGGCTATTTCTTCTGTCATAGGTCCAGGTCTACCCTGCAGGGCAAGGGTGTCACTCACCGTGGTGTCTCTGAAGCAGAATAGCATCCTGATTGGAAGAAAGACAGGATTCGGAGCCTGACCCAAGTGGGGGAAACCCCAGCCCCACACTCTCCAGCTGGGTCACTCTTCTTAGCCTTGGTTTCTGCATCTGCAAAAGAGAAAGAAAGAATAGTAGTACTTTTAGGAGGCGATTGTGCCTTATGTAAAGATGAAATGAGATGATGTTGAAAAAGTACAGGTCACTTGACAACAAGGTGTCCCTTGCTGGTGGCCTGGGGAGACTGTCACCCTTCTTCGAGCTCAGTTATCTCAACCCAGGATATGGTGGGAGTGGACAATCATGCTTGGTCCTTCCTGGTCTATACTGCTCTGATTCTAGGACATTGAATCTGAACATTGTGGTAGGGTCACAAATGTGGGCACAGCAGCCTCTGGGTAATTAACTACAGTGGAACTTTCCTACATGTTCAGCAATGAGAGATTCTATTTTCTAGTTCAATCTTTTTTTCACCTCCACCAATAGCTGATTGTGGATTGAGAAAGTAAAAATCAGAACCCCTGCTTGAAGTGGTGATCATCCTATCTAATAAAAGAGTAATATGCAAGTTGACCATCACTCCAACACACAAGAGGGCTGCCCCCATGTGGTCAAAGATGGCTGTCCCCATGTGGACAAAAGATGGCCACCACAAGATGTCCAGCAGGGGAGGGAAGTTGGGAGGGACCAGGTCTGCAAGGGAGGGCAATTGTGGGTGATCAGGCCAGCAGGGGAGTTAAGTTGGGAGGGACCAGGCCTACAAGGGAGGCCAGTTGGGGGTGATCAGGCTGGCAGAGGAGGGAAGTTGGGGGTGCCTGGGCCTGCAGGGAAGAGCAGTTGGTGGGGACTCAGGCCTGCAAGGGAGAGCAGTTATGGGCAAACAGGCTGACAACGGAGCAGTTAGGCATCAATAAGGCTGGCAGGGGAGTAGTTAGGGGGTGATCAGGCTGGCAGGCAGAAGTGGTTAGGGCCAATCAGGAAGGCAAGCAGGCGAGCAATTGAGAGCCAGCAGTCCTGGATTGTGAGAGGATGTCCTAGGATCGGGCCTAAATGGGCAGTCAGACATCCCTCAAGGGGTCCCAGATTGGAGAGGGTGCAGGCTGGGCTGAGGGATACCCTCCCCCATGCACAAATATTGTGCACCGGACTTCTAGTTTAATTTATAACTGAGAATGTTGCTCAGCTTAATTGCTGCTTTTCAAAAGACAGTTATTAGAGAGCATTGCTTGTTTGAATATTACTGCCTTGCAGGTGTGGAATTGGATTGCAGTGGACTGGGCCATCAGTGTGACTTGCATAGAGCTGTGCAGGCTCTCAGGACCTCTGATATTTCACCATGCAGACTGGACTTCAGCAGAGCCACAATCCAGTGAGAAGGGATATGAGGCTTCCCTTCTCTTTAGGGGCAGTGTTGCTTACTCTCCTAGCTCCTCATGTCTTATTCTT
The DNA here is from genome assembly GCA_027563665.1 of Antrozous pallidus. NCBI lineage: Eukaryota > Metazoa > Chordata > Mammalia > Chiroptera > Vespertilionidae > Antrozous > Antrozous pallidus. The sequence continues at coordinate 49,407,298 of CM050520.1, read as the reverse complement.
CTGCATATTCAGTTCCTTGCACAAAGCCTGGCACAAGCTGGCTGTGCTCAGTAAGACTTGGTTGAATAAAGGACCTTGCAAGATGGTTAAACCTGCCAAGGCTTTTTTAGACAGAAGAACAGTATGAGCAAAAGCGTGGAGGCAGAAATGTGCATTTTATGTCCTGGGGCTCAGGTACCTGTGAAATGGACACGAGATGACTAGAGAAAGGATTGGAAATAGAGGCCAGGGTGGTTGAACCCCCCTCCCCCCACGCTTCCCCTATTATCCCCATCTGGTTCAGCTCTTGCAATATCAGGATCCCAGATGCTGTCTGCCTCATAAGCACAGTCCTGTTGCGCTTCGGGCCTGGCTATTATTAGTGAGCAATAAGCTCATTTTCTCTCCTTTCTGTTGGACTTCATATCATGAGAGAAGCCATAGATTTAGCTTTATAGCCCAAAGAATGGGAAATGGAGATGATTGAACTTGATCTTTTAGGAGGAGGAAAAAGTGATAAAGATACAGGATCCTGTTTTAAAGCCTTCTCTCTAAGATTGATTCCTTCATGCTGCTCAGTGGGAATTGCTAATAGCAAGATATATATAGATTGTTCTCTTCTTAACAGACCCCAGACAGATATCCTCCAACCCCAAAAGGAAAACCTGAGGAGACCAGCAGGGCTTTCTGAAACTCTTTGAATTACCAAGTGGGGAGTGGGGCAGAGTCAGGCTTGCAGGGTAGAATGACAGGAAGGTAGATTTGGGGTCCAGGGGCGAAGACCACTCTAACAAGGGAGCCACCTGCATGGAGTGGGCTTCTTGTGTCTGGAAGGAGAGGAGCGAGGGCTATGTGCCCAGACTCTATAGACCTGTGGGTCTGTTGTCCTTCTGCCATTACTAATGTGCCACCTGGGCAAGGACTTAATCGCCTTAGGATGCCTTCCCTCATCTGTAAAATAGGAATAAACAAACAGAAGACTAGCTGAAATGAGTAAGTCATTTAACATGTTTCAGCTCAGCAGGAAAAGAAATGTTCCAGCTTGCAGACCTCACTCTCTCCGCACCCTCCCTTCTCCTCGCATTGGTAGAATTCAACCAGAAACCAGAGCCCAAGGGAACTCAGGGATGTTGGTCCCATGGGCCCGCCTCCCAGGTCACAGAGCAGGGCCGGGAAGGAGAGAGTGGATTTGGAGGCCAAAAGGATCCTTACTCTTCATTAATTCCTTTCCATGGCAATGCTGGAGCTCTGAGACCCAAACCACATTCAGTCCCCAGGCCCTGACCACTTGTATTTAAAATCAGTTATTGAGATAGAATTTACTATACATGCAAAAAATTAATACTTTGTCGGTGTACCATTCTATGAGCTCTGACAGAGTTGCATGACCATCACCACAATCAAAACATAGCACATGTCCATCACCCCTTTGTGGTCTGTCCTCTCTTCTCATTCTCAGCCTCTGGCACCCACTTACCTGTTCCCTGTCTTGGTAGTTTTAGGCGCTGTCTTTGAGAGGTATAGTAAAGATGTGATTTATTTACTGGATTCAATCTCAGGTGTTACCTACCATAACCTTCAATCTTTTAAGATAGCAAAGTGGTGTTGAGGAAGTTTTATGATATAATTTAGAATTCAGGCTATTAGGACAAACAACCGAGGCATTCTGGGGTTTTGTGTGTGCTGTGCTTGACCTCCTGAAGGATAACAGCCAAAAGCCTCCATGTGGTCGGCATGAACTCACATGTTCACATTCCTCTGTCTTTCTCATGGACCATTTCTTCATGCAAACAGTTTCAAGAATTGACACAATTCTCATTCTTGACAAGATGAATAGCTCTCCCATATTTGTGCCATTATTCCCATTGTGTTCCTGCTGTTTCCAGCTGTTTGCTATTACAAATAGCACTCTGTGAGCAGCTTTGTGCTTCCTGCCCCCTTTTCTTCTTTCAGTGACTTTGGAGAGGGTGTTCCCCTGAGCGGTGCTCCTGGTTCAGAAAGTGTGGACACGCTACAGCTTGTGCTGCTCACTGCTTGGGGCTCCTCTGAAGGACGGGATTGAATTCCAGGGCCCCCAGCCATGTGCCCACTTTCCCAGCCTTGTGGACTCATCTTGGCTTGGTTGGTTTGATGGAGGAGGTGAGGAATAGGGGACAGAGGACTTTACAAATGGCTTTGAGACCCAGAGAAGCTCAAGATCTTTGCTCCTGGAGGGAATAGGGAACTGCCCCTTCTCTCCTCTCTCTCCCTACCCTCCCCGCCTACATCTTTTCCCAGTCAGTTCCTTCCCAACAGTTTACTTCACATGTTGCTTCCTCAGTGAAATTCCTCTGACCGCCTCATTCTCAGCTGGGAGCCCTGTTACACCTCTGAGAGTACTCATAGTGCTCACCCACAATCAACCCAACTGCGTCATGGATTGGTTCCCATCTGTCTCCACTGTTAGATCGTAGGCTCTATAAGGGCAAAAACCATTTCCATCTTACTCAGGTGTTGCAGCCATAGCCTCTTGCACCAGGGTCAGTCATGGATGGAGCACGTGTTCAGCCAACGTTTGTTGAAGGAGAGAGAGGAGGGGAGGATGTCAGGGCATGAAGTGAAGGGAAAGAAAAAGGTCAGCATGGAGGCTCAAGTTCTTCTAGGGAGCAGAGATAGAAAGTCTAGAGCCCGTGGGATAATGAGAGAGGGAACATGGTGACCGGAAACTAAGACGAGGGGAAACCAGAGGTGGCTGCTGTCAGAGTGTCACACAGACGGGACTCGGACCCATCGTTCTTTATGGCTGTGCGGCTGTCAGCGAGAACCTGCGCTCCCTGGGCCTCCGCTGCCTCCTCTGTGAGGGAGATGACTGGCTGTGGTGGGGATGCAGAAACAGTCAGGCTCCTGGCTCTCACCAGTAGGAACCACTGGTGAAGGAAGGCTGTCTTCCCCTCCCCCAGCAAACAAGGTGTGTTGAATTTGAGGGCCAACCAGTCCCCGAGTTTGGAAAGGAGGCGAAAAAGAAAGCACCCGAGTTTACGAGTATATTCAATTTTTATAAAAACGGCGGTGGCTGTAGCAACAACACACTCTCCCAGGTCTCGAGGCCTCTGGCTGGTGGGTAGGTTCCCGGCCCCAAAGAGGCAACAGAGCCCTGGTGGGTCAGGAAGCAGTCCCAGCCCTGGGCCCCAGGTGCTCCTTCCACACTGCACCCGGGAGTGTGGCAGAGGAATCGATTTTACAGATTTTCATCATCCTTGGAAAATATTTGTCCCCAAGTCCTTGTTTTCAGTCTAGACTAATTACTGGGAAATAAAATAATTTAATTGCATGGAATTAAATTATTTAATTGCAGAAATGGAGCAAGACTGTTCTCCCCAGTGGCTGTTGTGAATACCTGGCTATTGGGGAAGAGGGCAGTATAGTCAGGGCTGCTGAGGCTGCAGGCCTGGGGCAGAGGGGAGGGAGCAAGGCGAGCTGCCCTCCAGCACACCGAAAAGAGGGAGGGGAGGGCCCGGCCAGAGTGGCTCAGTGCATGAGCATCGACCTATAAACCAAGGCACAGCTCTATTCCCGATTCCAAGTCAGGGCACATGCCAGGGTTGCAGATTCGATCCCTAGTGGGGGGCGTACAAGAGGCAGCTGATCAATAATTCCTTCCCATCATTGATGTTCCTCTCTCCTTTTTTCTCTGAAATCAATAAAAAAATAAATAAAAAGAGGGAGAGGTAGGAGAAGGGGGTGTGAAAGGCGGAGAGAGGGCTGTAAAAAATGGTATTTTTTTCTATGCCTGGCAATAAAACAACAAAACCAGAACTAAACACCCTTTAAAAACAGCAATACAGTCTGGTAACAGGAGCCCGGCTCACACAGTTGTTGGCATCCCTCTGAGTCTTGTTTCCTCATTGTGGGGATGTCCATTCATGGCTGAGAGGTGTTTTGAGCATTATGTGGGAGAATGTCTGCCCAGGATCCAGTCCGTGGGTGGTCCACGGTGGGTGCTCAGGAAATGGGGTTCTCACCCTGCAGGCAGTGTGATCACCCAGAGAGTTTAAACCCCTGCAGATGCAGTGGCCAAGGGCCTTCCTCAGACACCTGGATTTCAGGTAAGCTGGGATTAAGTAGAGGGAGCTTCCCCACACTCTGATTTGAAATGGCGGGGAGCATTCACTGAGCTGTGTGCCCAGTTGTCTCCCTAGCAAAGCCAATAAGCTAGCATCGCTGCATGGAGTTTTCCATGGTTCCATGTGAGTTGCTGACGGCAACTGATGAAAGCATGTTACTGGAGTGGGCACTTTGTCCCTGTTTTGTTTGTTTGGGGTTATTTGGGTTGGAGCCTGAAAGAGAAAGCAATTCATTCTAACCAGGAAAATGAGACAGAACTTCACCAAGGCACTGAGCCTTATACATCAAGTAAGATATAGGATGACTTTCTGAAAGATAGAGCAGCCTAATCAGAGGCAGAGGGCAGTAGATAGAAGTGTGGGCTGTTTGGGCACCTGGTTTGGGAGACTGTGCTTGAAAATGTCCATCTGTGCCTTTGGCCTGCTGGCAGACCCCAGTCTCTATTTTGCTGAAGGCTCTTAAATGTAGAACTACAGAAACCCTGGTGACTGCTGGGGCCATGGCTGGCTCCCCCCTGAGGAGACAGGCTCCCCTAGGCCACTGCATAATACTAGTAAATACATTGCCTTCAAACCATCTGCACTGCATGTCCTTGTCCAGAACCCCCAGCTGTGGAAGCTGAGGCCCACTGCAGTTAGGTAACTTGTTCAGCTGGACCTGGAAACCAGCTCTGATTTCAAGTCTCGGGCTTCCCTTTGTAGACCATGCTGCCTCTCGGAGCCGTCATCCGATGCCTTCTTCTGTGCTCCATACATGCGGCTCAGAGCCAACAAGGGGGCTTTGCCACCCTGTCTGGGTCTTTACTTTGCCCCTTCTCCCAGCTCTTCTCCCAGGACCTAACCTCATGTGACAGAGATGGCAGTTCACATGGGTGGAGAGCTTCCCATGTGCCAGGCATGTTCTGAGTGTTACATGGATTTTCTCAACAGTCTCACTATCCAACAAATATTTGTCAGGTGTCAAGTGTGTGCTAAGTACTAGCCTATTTTTATTTCTACCTTATGGATGAGAAATTGAGGCCCGAGGAGGTTCAATCGTTTGTCCAAAGCCACTTTGCCAATGAGTAAAAGAACCAGGTTGTGCTCCCATACTGGCCTTTTCCCCACTGTACTCTGCAGTTCCCGTAGCTGGGGTGGGGTGGGGTTGGTTGCCTGAGCTGAACTGCAGGGAGCGTCTGACTAAAGACAGAAATGAGTTCGTTTTTTATGAAATAAAAAATTAACATCCAGATGCCCTTGCCATACTCTGTGCTTGGATTGCTAGCTAGCTGTGGCATTGAGTGGGGGTGGAGACTACACCCATAGTGATTCAGGATCGGGGAGGAAATGACAGCCTTGATGCACAGGGCTCACTGAGCACCAGCTCCTATTATCTGATTCTTCTGTGCTCCCGGCCTCATGGGGCTCTCGTGCTGTCACTGGCTTAACATTTCATTCTGGAGAAAGTTCTTCCTGCTGGCCTATGACAGGCAGCTAGATTCGTCCTGCCTTGGAGCCTGGAGTTAGATTTTGTTCAGCCTCCGGTGGGGAAAGAGAAAAAAATGCCAGTGTCATTGATTGTACTGTGGCATCCATTTCATCACGTTGTCCTCAATTTCACCACTCACAGCCTCTGTGGAATTCTATAGCAAGATATGCTCATTGGGCTCCTGTGTGTGTCTCTGTGAGCACACACTATACATACAAAAGGGGATTTGAGAGGAGATGGAATGGAGTGGAGTAAAGATTAAGTGAGAATCTTAGAAGAAATGGCATCTTTCTTTTTTCTTTACCTAAAAACTCTTCTTTTACAACTGGTTGTCGGATCCTAACTTTCCCATAGTGTATTAAGTTCGTTAAATAAGTTTCATAGTGTATTAAGCTCAAACAGCTAACTGTGTAGCCCTGGGGCTGTGTTGGAAGTTCCATATATAAATCTTTGCATTAGTCTGTGTTTTAAACTTTGGATATTCTTTCTTTTATAAAGGAATTGCATTAAATGTAATCTTTACAAGAGCCTGGGAGATGGCTTTGTATTATAGTTACATTTCTACAGATGAAAACACTGAGGAGCAAAGTGGTGAAGTGACTTATCTGCTGATGTACAGCTGGTAAGGGCCAGCGGCTGGGTCTCTCCACAGATCTGTTCCACTGGGTACAGAGATGGACACAGAGCCAGCAAGGAACAGGAGGCAGGTATCAGGGCAGGGTGGTGCATGGAGAGGTGCTGCAATAATGGGAAGGGGCCAGGTGGGAGGGGAGAGAGAGGGCATTTTTGGCTGGTATAATAGTGGAAGTATTCATGGATGATGTGATATTTGAAGTAGGCCTTGAAGGATTGCAGAATGGTTTTTGTCATCGTTGTGATTTTTTTTTAAGTCAGAAAGGCAGTGGCCATTCCACAGAATCACTGCATTAGCAAAAGCCTGGGCAGACAGGAGTGTCCAAGGGATGGAAATACACACAGTCTGAGACTTCTGACCAGGGGGAGGTAATGAGGAATGTCAGCTACTATGCTCAACAAGCATTTAAATACTCTGAAAATTGCTTCTGTTATGAAGATTTTATCCTCAGGAAAATATATTGCCCACAAAATTTGAGAGTAAGGCAGGTCCATATAAGAACGAGATTTGATTTCCCTCCATTCTTGTCATTTCTACACTTTTACATCTAAGCAGAAAGTCAACTTCTGTAGTGGTTAGGGACAGGTTCAGGACAATCTGGATTCAACTCAGACCTCTTTTTAAATGTATGATCTTGGGCAAGTTGTTGAACCTCTTTGAGCCTCTGTTTCTCTTATTTACAAATGGGGAAATAAAAGTACCTACGTCACAGGGCTCTGAGAGGATTAAATGGTAGGTGTTTATAAAGCACAAGGCACAGTGCTTGCTAGACACCATATAGCTTTCAGTCAATGACAGTGGCTCTTATTAACCTGATCATCAGCATCATCACGGTGCCTGGAAATCTGTGCTGCCTTAAACTTTCTAACCAAAGGACTGAACCAAACCCGGTGTCTGTGTATATCAGAGAAGGCGACTCACATTTATTGAGAGCCTTGCTCTGCGTATGACAAGGACAGGGAAACATGAAAATGTGTGTGGCCCTGGCAAGCGTGGCTCAGTTGGTTGGGCGCCATCCTGTGCACCATAAGGTTGCTGGTTCAATTCATGGTCAGGGCATTTGCCTGGGTTACGGCTCCATCCCTAGCCAGGGGCATGTTGGAGGCAGCCAATTGATGTTTCTCTCTCACATCGATGTTTGTCTCTTCCCCTTCCTTTCTCCCTAAAAATCGATTTGAAAATCTTAAGAAAATGTGATATGATACCAAAGAGCCAGAAAATGTCCAGGGGGCAGGAGACAGGGAAGCTGTGACCTCACACACTCTGCTCTAGGAGATTTTAAACTGCTTTTCCAAAATGCTTTTCATGATGAAGAAATATTATCCCAAGTCACAATTCTGGGTGGCAGGCTCCATGTTAAGCTGTCCGCCCTCCTTCCTCTCACCAAAGTGAATGTTCCGGAGGGAGGAGGCCTATCCTAATAATGTACACACAAATTAAAACTCCATTTAGAGGTACAGTAGGGAACACCTCCTAATTGACTTTGATCATTGAAAAAAATTAGTTACAGGATTGGTGTGCCAAAGGAAATCAGGAAGTGGGCGTGCTGCTCTCCAGAGCCCTATCACAGCGTGTTTCTAGTAGCTATGGAAATGCTACCTAGCAACAGGCATTCTCCTGTAGCTCCCAAAGTGTTCACAAAACCCATGGCTTTTCCCTGCCCCCTTGAAGGTTGCTATTGGTGGAGGAGGGGACCATGTGCCACACGTGAGAGGCTGGTCCTTTGCTAAGTCCAGACACCTTTATATAGAAATGCCCTAGATGACATTGTGAATAATATTGACAAGTGGATGCAAAGGCCTCAAAGAAAGGAAGTCAGAAACTGCAAAGCTTTGTGCCATCATTGCCCCTCCTCTCCGGGAAGTGACGGGCACTTTACCAGGCCCAGGGTGGTTCTGCCAGGGCAGTGCTGGCTGCTCCCCTGGCAGAGCGGTTGGAACAGGTTGGCCATCCCAGTGTCTGATGCCTGGACCATTAGTTGAGCCTTGAATACGAAGGACGGGCTGTAGGCCTTGTACCAGGTTTGAGCACTTCCTCGGTGTGGAGTCCCTTCCTGGACCGTGTCTCTGTTGGCAGCAGTTGGATCAGAAGCTGTATGTTTGTTCCGATCAAGACTGAATGGAAACCTGTCCTCACACCCTTGACACCGGGCTGTGGAAAGCTTGGCGTCTGAAGTGCCCCAGATCTGGTGTTGGATTTGGTGCTGCCATGATGAATGGTGCAATTACAGGCAATTCCTGTGCCTTGGTTTCCTGGAGATACATTATTAGGTTAACCATATCTACCTTGTTGCTATGTTTTGAGATGCCACATCTATAAAGTGGGGTTCCTAATAGCAACTGCTTTAAAGGGTTCTGAAATGAAATGTCATGGTGAATGTGAATCCTCCAACATTACATCACACACATGGTACACTTAGAACAAATGACAGCTGTTATTATGTCAATAATAATCCTCATTATGCCTGTCTCCTTCCTTTCCCCCTTTCTTCTTCACTCCTGTGGACCAGGTGCTGGGAAATGGAAATGAAAGGAATACTCCCTGCCCCGAAGAGAGGGCTTCAGGGTGGCCTGACCTAGCAGGTCTGTGGGCTCATTCCCTTTACTCTCACTCCTTTAATCTGGGAGGGCCTTGCTGATGGAGGAACAAGCAGGAAGATGGCTTTACAGCTCTTACAGGATTTCCTGCTGCGACTTAATGACAGGGTCATTTACTAGACAGAGCTCTGAACTAGGAGGTTAGAGAGGGGGCTCAGAGCAGCAGCTCTGCCTGGATGCACCAGTCAGGTCTGAGTCTCCACCCTGTGGCTCTACTGTCAGTCCTAGCAACAGCCTCCAACGCCAGAGCAAAACTCAGGGTCATCAGCTCCAGAAATCTCCTTCCTTCATTTTCTCAGTGAAAACCCTAATTATGGTAAAAAATGATATTCATCAACTCCAGAAATCTCCTTCCTTCATTTTCTCAGTGAAAACCCTAATTATGGTAAAAAATGATATTCATCAACTCCAGAAATCTCTTTCCTTCACTTTCTCAGTGAAAACCCTAATTATGGTTAAAACAACAACAACAACAACAACAACAATGATATGATGATATGATACCAGCACAGAGAGCCCCACTGGCCATATATTTGAGTAGATGCCAAGCACTATTACAAGCTCATAAAATATACTCTTTTTCTTTTCTCTTCACAACTCTTGGATTAGGTATTATGGTCACCATTTTATAGATGAGGAAAGTGAGGCTCAAAAGAGTTAAATAACATGATCCAAGTCGCATAACTATGAACTTGAAGACCAAAAAAGGGATCTGGGCTGCCCAGCAGCAAAGGCTGTGCTGCCCCTAACTCCGTGCCTCTGTGCCTTTCATTTCCTGGTTCTGCGACCAGCAGGGTATTGGGAGTGGGGCAGGGCCTGGACGGAGGTCACTCCAGGGGTGGGCGGAGGTGGGTAACCTCTAAATTACTTATGTACCGAAGAGGTCTTCGTAGAACCTGTTGGGTGAAAGGTGCCCAGAAATGACAGCTTTCTTATTCTATTACTGCAATAATAGCGGTTTACTCTATTCTGTACAAATTAGATTCCAGCCGTGCTTCTCCTACAACTTGCCTTGTCACCAGTTTTAGAGCCCGCCAATGAAATTGATATTTTGCCTTCGCATCAAGGTGGGCTTGCCTGTTTCCCACTTCAGAGGCTCACTGCGATTGAGCCCCTTACTCATGCCCAACCCCACCTTAATTTACAGAAATATCAAGCAGCCACCAAGGAATCCTTGCTAAAAGGCCTCCCTCCTCACCCCCCTTCCATCCCACCCCAGCATAGCACAGTACAGAAAAATGATTAACTGTGCCAGAGTCCATTCTACAGAAAACACTTAATTTGGGGGTGAGAGACAGTAACCCTGATTGTTGCAGTCAGGTTTATTCAGAGATAGGAAGAAAAGCAATATATTTACTTGATTTAAAATTAGCCACACGTATTCACCAGTGGGATCCTGTCAGGCTGCTCTATAGTGATTCTGCTTTTAAAAACTCTTGTAGCCATTGGGCAAATAGCTCGAGTTCCTGAGGCTGTCAGCTAGTGGAAGCAGGATAGCAGAGGGCCCTGAGCTGGAAGAAATTCACAGTTGGCAGGAAGGGGAGTTAGGGAGAATATATAGAAAGAAGAAAAAAGTAACATAACAGAGCTAGCTTTAACAAGTCTTGCAGTGGCTTCAAGAATTAGGAAAATCAATGTAGCAGGATAACAATGATGACAGCTGCCATTTATTGAGCTAGGCACAATTTTGAACAAATTACGTACATAATTTCATTTAATCCTTTGAGGTAGCTATTGCTATCTTCATTTTGCACACAAGGAAACTGAGACTCAGGGAGCCTAAGTAATTTGCCCAAAGTCATGAAACTAATAAATGGCTGAGTGCTCTGGGGAGAGCTGAACTTGAGGACTAACTCTGCCAATGGACAAGTCACTTATTTGCTTTTATGTAGGGTTTTTTAAAAATATTTTTTTATTGATTTCAGAAAGAAAGGGAGAGGGAAGAGGGAAACATCGATGATGAGAGAATCACTGATTGGCTGTCTGCTGCATACCCCACACTGGAGATTGAGCCTGACAGGAAATCAAACCCTGACCTCCTGGTTTAAATGTCAACACTCAACCACAGAGCCACATCAGATTGGGGCATTTATGGGGTTTTAATTGTGGGGATCAGCCATGCCTAAGAGGAAAGATGGAGCCCCATGCTTTGTCCTTGAGGAGAAAGCCCCTTGACAAACCATCTCAAAAGAGCAAACTTGGCTATGCTTTCAGCAGAGGCTTTACCTTAATTTTTTTTCTAATTTTAACTTATTTTCAGGCATGTAACCCACCAGCAGTGTGATATACCAGTCAGATCTGGGTTCCCGGGTGACTTTCTCAGTTCCCATCTGGACAGTGTCTTTGAGCAAGTCATGAAGCCTCTCTGAGGCTCACATTTTTTCACCTGTAAATTGCGAATCATAATTTCCTTAAGGTGTAAGTTAGGACTGAATGGAAAAAAAATGTAATTCCCCTTGCCTAAGTGACTGGCCTACTCCCTCAAAGTTAGGGTCTCCTCCCTCTGCTCTCCTCCTTCTTTTCTACCTGTTGCTCTGGAGGCCAAGTGGTAGAACTTCCTTTTTAATGTAAAACAGCACTGAGATGAGTTTGGAAACTAGCAAAGAAAATGTATCCATAACCCTACCAGTATAAATCAAAGCCTGATGTCAGTTTTAGGTATGTCTTTCCAGATTATTTTCTTCATATGCATATCTGGTTTTATACTGATGTAGTCAGCAGAAACCTGCAATTTTGTGTCCTGCTTTTTCCCTCTTAACATTATGTTGTAAGCATTTGCCCTCCTTGCTGGTTGTCATGGTTATTTATTACAATGATTACCTTATATTCCGTCCAGTACCTGTCTTATATTTTAGCTAAGTCATTCCCTATTTTTAGACATCTCCGTGGCTTCCAATGTTTTTGCTATTGCACTGCAGTGTACATCTCCGTGTGTGTAACTTCTTGGCTTGGAACTTTTGAATGCTGTGGCTTTGTAGCAAAACCAGAAATAGAACCTGGGGAGTGAAAGTGTTGTGGTTTGTGTTTGGTCTTTTTGCTTTTTGTTTTCCCCATCAGAGGACCATAAGTCAAAGAATTCAGCTACTTATATTTTACACAAATAATGCTATTTTAAAAAACAAAACAAACAAAAACAACTTGAGCTCTAATATAAGAAAAGTGGGTACCTAAGTGTAGCTAAGTTGGTTCCCACTGTCTCTGAAACCAAAAATGCCACTGGAATCAGCAATTGTAGTTATAACCACCTGTACTTACTACCCGGAACTGCTGAGTGACAGATGCATTGGGTTTTTGGAAGAAGGCATGCATTGTGCAGGGAGAAGCCTCCTGTACTTGTATTGGTGACTCCTGCGTAATGACTTTGTTAATTGCCTCCTGCTGACCAGGTGCTGCCTGGAGCCTTCAACGTCTGCACATTATTGAGCATTTTTCTTAAAAATGTCAAGATGGAGCTTGCACTTTCTGAGCCATCTCTCTTGTCTTGCTGGGCAGGAAAAGGCAACTGGGAAATGTCAGGCCTCCCATCAGATTGACCAGAGCTGAGGAAATAAGAAACTTACCCCAGCCCAGCTCTCGGCTCTCAGAAATCATTAACATTTCAAAGTGGGTGATCTTTGTACCTGCTGCCTTTCCACAGCCTTTGTCTGAACTCTTTAGCATCTTTTCACCTTTTCATTGAATTGCAAACTAGTTGAAAGGCAAAACCAGTATCAAGTTTCTTATCTATGTCCCTTTTCGTGTCCTTGAGGATAGTTTTGCACAGTTGTAAATACAGACCACAGTAAGGCGTGATTTAGATAATTCTGTGGTGGGCATCCATGGTGGTGGTGGTGGTGGTGGTGGTGGTGGTGGTGGTGGTGGTGGTGGTGGTGGTGGTTAGGATTGATTTCTCAGGAAATCAGGACTGTGATGATGCATCTATACTTTTCCATGGTCTGGTCTATCCTCAGAGCAGGCTGGAGAGGGGCATTTCCATTTCTTTGCTTTCTTGGATCAATGGCTGTTAACTTCCAGGTCCATTGGAACACTGACCCCTGACTCTGAAACCTGCCTCCATCTTCCACCAGCGCTGCGGAGTTAGGTTTACTTCTCAGAGTAAATTATGGTGTACTCCTATAGCTCCATTTCTATTCCAGTTGCATTGTATGCATTCTCCAATGATGGTTTTCATTATTTTTTATGTGAAGATTCAATTGGATAATGTAGATAAAGCATTGGGCATTTGGTTTTGTGTTGCTATTATTATTTTAATGATCATCCATGATAAAGAGGAGTGGTTGCTTGAGATCTTTAATTCTTGTACAATCTGGCTGACCTTGGGTTGTGTCCTTTGGGAAGAAAACAAGTCAAACTATTTCTCTTCCTTCTCTCTTCTCCTCCCCCAGAACCCAGAACCATGAAATTAACCACCCACCAGCCAATTCAGTGAAACAATGGAGTGACTTATGTTTAAGACTCTGGGTCACCAAGGGTCCTTTTTTTTTTTTTTTTTTGCTTTAAAGCAGCACTATTCAAGCTTCACATCTCTGACCCCACATCATCCTACTCTGCAAACTTACTCTGCTCAGCCCAGTTTGTGTGACTGCGGGCTCACTTCCTTGCCCACCAGCCTCCTAAGTGATTTCTGAATGACCGCATCTTCCGGGAGGGTCCAAGTTTGAGTTGAAGCCAGACCTCTGCTTTTCCAGGTGGTTTTCAGGAGCTCATCTTCCCTGGGTCACAGCTGTGTGGGGCCTCTGTTTATGATTGTGGGGGGCACAGCGCTAAGAGGAAGGAGTGCCAACGCGCACCTCCTAGCTTTAGGTCCACAGCCTGCCCCACTGCTGGGACCGGCCTGCCCTCCTTCTCTTCCCTGGGACACCAGGTCTTGTGATCATTTTCACCTGTAACACTTCTTCCACTGGCTTTTCTCCCCCCTCAGCGTAATGACTGAAACAAGGACTTGCTTTTGCATCTTGTGAAAAATAAGAGGAAGCTTTGACAATAAAAACGTTTCTCTTCATAACATTCTGAGAGTTCTCTTCATCTTGGGATGAGCTAATGCTCTGACCTTTGAACAAGACAGCACTTTGGCACACTGAGATGCAATCATTGCTTCTGATGGGGAAGGAGGCCCTGCACATTGAACTCCATAGATATGAATTGTCCATAGTTCAAACAATTTCTCCATCACCTTGGAGTTGCCAGTATATAGATTAAAACAGTAAGCAGGTAAGCAGAAACATAAGCCAATTCAGCCTTGGAAATATCTGAATTCATTTCTTCTAGGCAAGTTTACTTCTATTACTATTGACAACTACCCAGGGATAGTCAAAAGCAGTGTACAGCATTTTAATGCCTGACACTTAAAAAGTGCTCAATAAATGTTAGCTACTGTTTTATCATGATCATCAATGGTATAATTATAATGGTTATAAAACATAGTTAATTCCATATACCAACAATTTACAAAGTCCTTGGCCACATTTCATCTCATGTGATACAACAACCCTTTGAAACATTTTTATCCCTGCGTCTCAGGTGAGAACACTGTAGCTAGAAAGTGGCAGTGAGTTTTCGAACCCAGTTTTTTTACCTTTGGTCCCTCACACTTTCTCCTGCACCACACACAGTTACCGAAGAGAAAACACAGAGTCAGATTCTGTTCCTGCTATCAGGGTACATCTGCTGGTTAAATTAAATGTGCGTATTCTTGTGCCTGGACTGGAAGTCAGGAAGATGTGCTGTGTTCAGCCTCCACAGTTTTTGTGTGTGTGTGTGTGTCTTGAAGACAGTCACATGGCGCCTCAACACCACCATCAGTGGACCTGGCCATAGACTGGGGCCAAGTAACACCACCTTCTGTTAGCCTCGCAGAATCCTATGTTGCTACCTAGGAAGGCACTTTAGTCTCAGAGTCTGCTTGACGTGTTACAGGGGAATATCCTTACCAGGCTCATATACCTTGCTAGCTAGAGCTAGCGAGAGGCAGACTGGGGAAGTAGGGAGAGCCTGGGCCTTCAAGCCAGAAAGATGGAAGGTGTATGATTTTGCATTTGAACAGTTTTGGATTCTGCCACTTGTCTCGATCTGCCACTTGTTAGCCATTTAACCTTCCATGTGTTCATTGATGTCATTGTGTCTTAGTTTCTTCATCTGCAAAATGGGGTTATTAACACTCACCTTGTAGGATTATTAGAATTAAAGGAAATATGATATTTATTGCTCTTAGCACAATGCCTGGTACATGGTAAGCATTCGGTAAATCATAGTTTTATCTTTATAATTTTCATTAACCTTCTGAGCCTTAATATGCACATCCGTAAATTGAGTTTGGCAAGGTGGCCATGACAATTAGATGGAATGTATACAAATTACCCAGAGTGCTGCCTGGCACATAGTGGGTCCTTAGTCAATTTAATTACTCTGGGCCTTCATATCTCTGTAGATCCTCACCTGTGTTCCTAAAGCCCCTTAGTGGGTCAGTCACCTCCTCCTCTGGGCCTTCTAGTCCCTCAGAACAGATTCCTTAGCCTGTCTGTCTCCCCTACTTGACTGTGAGCTTATCAAAGCAGGTCTGTCTGATTCGGTTCTGGCTCTGCAGACCAGCCATTGATCCTGGCATAGAGTAGGCTTTTAGAAAGTGTTCACCTATTGAACAAACACATGATGCTGGCCAAGTCCTGGCACTACAGTGCTTAACTATGTACATGGGGAGTCAGGGTAGCCATCCCAGAAGGGAGAGTACTGTCAAAAAGTCTTGTGAATCCTCAGATGGAATTTAAACAGACAGTTGTACTAGAGTTTGGGAATATGCTTCCTAGCCTTCTCTAGCTCTGAGTATCTTTAGGGACATGTCCATTCTTTGGCATCTTATGGGCCATCTAGATTGTTGCACAAGACTATTTAGCAGTTGCTTCCTTGGAAAAGTATTTTTAAAACAGAAATACATGCACATGCTACAAAGTTGAAATGTACAACAGATATACAATGAAAAGTAGATCTCCTTTCTGTCCCTTTCGCTTAGCATCTCCTTCCTTCACAGGACACACCCATGGCCACCAATGTCTTTCATAACCTACCAGAAATATCCTGTACATATACTAGTATAGGAACTTTTTTTGCCCGAAGGTGGTAGTATATCAAATATGCTGTTCTGCATGTTATAATTTTCCCTCTAGCAAAATACATGCAAAAAATTGCCCCACTCTTTTTTTATGGTTGCACAGTATATATATCTAGCCCTTTATTGAGGGACTGGTTTCCAATATTTTCCTATTACAGATAGTGCTGCAGTGAATAGCCTTATCAATGAGTGTACATCTATCACTAAGTATGTGTATGAGTATCTGAGAATGGGTCTGGAGGAGAATTTTCTAGAATATGAAACTGATTCCAGGGTAAAGGGTATGTGTATTTTAAACTTGACAGCTTTTGTCAAATTGCTCTCCGTGGGATGTATACCAGCTTTTGCTCGCACAAGCCAAGTATAAGAGTGCCTGTTTCCTACTCTCTGCCAGCACTGTGTATTTTCAACCTTCTTTCATCTTTGCCAAACCATATGTGAAAAATAGGATTTCAACGTTTAACTGGCATTTCTCCTCCTGTAAGTGATGTTAAGAGTCTTTTTTGATATAATTGAGAGCCAATTGTATTTCTAATTCTGTAAATTGTCTGTTCCTATGCCTATTTTCCAACCGAGTTGTTGGACTTTGCCTATTGTTTGCAGGAGTTATTTTTATATTAAGAAAATTAACCCTTTGTGATAAAAATAGCAACTTTCTCCCTAAAGTAAAACACAAATCCCAGACCTGAAACTCCCGTTCCCTGTCCCCTCCCAGGTCCACTAGATTGTGAGTCCTCCGGGGCAGTGTCCACACCTCAGTCATCTCTGTGGCCCCCCATCCCCTATGAAGGGCTTAGGACTGCATGAGCTCTCCTCGGGGGCTACTCCCTGAACTGAACTGACCTGAATCCCTGTGTTCCCCCAACCTGCCTTCCCCCCACCTCCCCATGGCTTGGGAGTTTCATTTCCACCTCCAGCAGAAAAAGATGACTTTTTTCATTGCTCACCACAGCCATGCACCTGTTTGGCCTAAACTGGCACCTGCAGCCGATGGAGGGGCAGATGTATGAGATCACGGAGGACACAGCCAGCAGTTGGCCTGTGCCAACCGACGTCTCCCTGTATCCCTCAGGGGGCACTGGGTTAGAGATCCCTGACAGGAAAGGCAAAGGAGCCACAGAAGGTAGGGTTGCTGTGTTGTCCGTGTCGTGAGTCCTCTGTGTCTGCCTTTGAACTGAGGAGACCTCCATTATGCGCCTCATGTGCCTGACTCACAGCTCCATGCTCTGCGCTTCCTCCATCCCTCTGCACTCCACACCGGCTGCCAGTCCACCTGTGTCCTCATCACAGCTCCTGTATCTGTGAGCTCATGGCAGGGCTTGGGTGGGGCTGCTGGTGCTCGGCGGTATCCCATCTCATGCCTCCAGGGAAGCACTCTGGGCTTGCTCACTGCTGGGGTGGCCGCCTCTGATTATATGGGATCCAGACAAGCTCTTGGGGGGCAACCTCATGGGGTGAAGGGACATCTCTGGGAGCAGGGTAGATGAGGTGGGTAAATGGTGTATTGTCATTGAAATATCCTTGGACCCTTGTGGTTTAATGGAAACACCAGTTCAGGTGTTCTGGCACCTTCTAGCCATGTGACCTTGAGGAAGTTGCCTCATTTTTCTGAGCTCTGGTTTCCTAGTATGCAATACCAATAATCATTAGTGTTTGTACAGTGTTAAATGAAATGCTCATTTCAAAGATTTTTGTCATGAGCATTTCATTTAATCCTCACAGGGATTCTGTGAGGTAAGTAGATTTGTTTATACCCATTTTAGGTGTAACAACTAAAGCTCACATGAATGAAGTGACTTGGCCAGAGTCACCCACCAGTACACAATGGAGTTTGGAATCTGAGCCCAGGTCTCTGTGGCTCTTGCTTTCCCACAACTTGTCCTTTCTGACTAACCCTATGGTTACAAGCCCCTGAAGGAGACATGGATGAGAAATCCATTGTACACTAAGTCATGAATTTATTTTTCTATCATTGATGAAAATGGTGGTGACATTTGGAGTTCGGCTTTCTTAAATCGGACATCATTAGACCCATGTTCTGAATTTCTTAGGGGTCTTTCTAGCATGCCATCAATACACATTCTTTCACTGTCAGCCAAGAGTGATTCAAACTCACAGAAAATGGTACCAGGAAGGATGTCTGAGCTTATGAGCCAGTCAGGAGGTCATTCTGGGAAGGGAGGCCATCTGTTCTCCTGCCCCTGTTGTGACCTGTTCGTTCTCTCTCTCTCTCTCTCTCTCTCTCTCTCTCTCTCTCTCTCTCTCTCGTTAACTCACTCAGCAAAAAGGCCATAGCTGCCTCCTATCCTTACTGCTTACATCTTACCTTCCCTTTCATTTAACTTTTAGGTCATGGCTTCTGAGCTTCTCTGGCCTTTCAGGATTTGCCTTCCAAGCAACACTTTGGTTAATAAAGTAGCATATGCTTGTTGGGGTATCTACTCCTGACCTCTGAAATGATGATCTCCAAGGCCAAAATCAACTTTTTACCTGTAGTCATCTTTAAGGGATGCGAACTGGGGGTATTTCCACAGAACAATCCTTTCCAAAGATTTTAAGACTTCAAGCCTTGAATAATTTACACTTTCTTTGCTCTTTATTAGGATAGGATGGCACCTGCATAGGACCATGGGAAGCCTTAGGGCTTAGGAATCAGGAGCCCTGAATTCAAGTCCAGTTGCCTCTGATGTCACCTTAAGCAAATCCCTTGAAAAGACCTTCTGGGCTTCATTTTCCTTCTCTTTACAAGGAGGTTGTGGAGCGAGATGATCTCTAAGGCCCATCCTAATTAGCAAGTTCTACATATGAAATTAGTCATACAATCATCAGAGGACTAACCAGATGGCTCTTCAGAATATTTTTCAAGTTGGTCCTGTCCATGGTCCTGCTTGTTGGCTGGTGATGCCCAAGCCAGTTACAGTGTCAGATGCTGCAGATGAATACCATGAAATAAAGACTGTCTTGAGATCAGCATGCACAAATGCAGATTGAAGATATGTTTAACCCTAAACCTATTGATAAAGGGTTTCATTTAGCAAAATGTATTTTCTTCCCCCTATGATCTCTATCAAGCATTCTTTAAACATGAGTTGGATATATCTGAAATCTCTCATTCTAATGAAATTAGTTTGTGGGTTGTTTAGACAAGGAGCAGGAGGCGCAGATAAGAGACAAAATACAATTGCACCAGCTTATTGGTTTACTTTAATTGGAGTATTTTTGCTTAAAGAGATTATCTGTCATTACTAATGTAAATAGAAATTCTATTTACCAACCCCTGAAATGCAGTGCAGTGCTGGAAAGTGGTCAGCATCAAAAGCAATTACTGTGACAAGAAAACACACCAAAAAACAGTGGGCAAACCTTTCTATAGTTTATCTGAGACCATGTGGTTCTTAACTTCTTTTGCCTTGGTCAAACCAATGTCTACTCAGTTAATGCTTTTAATCGCAACATTAAAAAATCAAATTCCTTAGACACATCTCAAGGGGGAAAGTTTCTAACCCTGATGTGAGTGCATATTTCCTGTCCCTGGTGAGGGTATCAAAGAGGAGAGCTGATTCCAGAGTTAGGTTCAGATACCCTGTCCCACAATGATGGGGGGAACAGTGAGGTATGATGGGAAAAGAGTAAATGGGCCTTGCAGGGGACAGTCCAGGGTTTGACTCCTGGCCCTGCCATTTATCAGCTCTATTAATTCACGCCAGTTATTCTATCTCTTTTGGTCTTAGTTTCCTCATTTGTAGAACAAGGATGATACCTATTTTTTTCAAATGCTAGTGGTGAAGAGGCATTCAACAAATCCTGGTTCCTTTCTTCTTGTCTATTCAAATTCAAAGACATGCCATATCAGTTCTTAGAATCTCAGAAATCAGACTGATTAACATTTTATCCTCAAAGATCCTATAGAGGATCAGGACATTTTTGAATATTATTTAGTAACGCAAATAAAACATATGATGAAACAGTATTTTAAATGTTCACTATGTCTTTGAGAATAACGTCAAACTGCAGTATATACTATATTTTCAACGTGGCTATAACTATTTCAAGGTTGTCATAGGACAGAAACCAAATACAGCAGCTTTTGCAAGTAAAGCCACAAGAACTTATGTTATGCATTAATGGAGAAGGGGGAGGGGAAAGCCATGAATAAACAAGCATTTCTGATGGTTGAATTGGTGGGCTAGGGATAGCATTTTCTTTTTTCTGCAATGAAATCAGAATTGCCCATCAGTTTGAACCATGCAAATTGCTGCATGCAGGCTCAGCTGGGCTCTCCAAAATGAAACAGCTTATTTTGATAACCAAATAAATTTCAAACAGTTGCTAAGGAAACTAAAGAATCCTTTGTGCAAGTTATTGCATTGAAAAGAACAAAAAAGTGTAGAAGCAGAGGGGGGAGATATTAGTTGATTAGCAATTTAAGACTGAGTTCAGGAAAGTAACTGGGCAGTGCATGAAATTTCGGTTCTTCCAAATCTTGCACATTTTACTGAGCTATCCAATCATTTCAGAAATTTGTTGAGAAATTTATTTTATACACATGATTGTGTATTTGCACAGCGTTGCTACATGAAGCCTGAATTTGTATATATTTACAAAGAAAAGGGCCATTATCAGTAGAATCTGCCTTGTGAAATCTAATCTGTTGGTGGTCCCTAATCCTGAGTTAAGTACTTTGAGCAGTTAAGCCTCTGGGGGCACCCCCTGATTGGACATTCTTATGAATGTCCGAGATGCTAACTGTTACCTTTTAGGCCTATTTGCAGGTTCCGACTTCATGAAAATTATTGACTTCTGGTACCCTAGGATGCCCGGAAGTTTGTCACAGGGTCTTGGATCTGCCTGCTCCAGCCTTGCTAGTTAGCCTGTAGGGACTGTGCATTAAATTGGACTCTTGCCCTTAAAGAGGGCCAGGGCACTCTGCCCCTATCCAGAATGTCTTTGAAGAGTTGTGATTAACCATTCATCAATGTCATGCTCTAAGAAGCCATATTCTAATAGTAAAAGTGACTTCAAACGGGTTCATCTTCCAGTGTTTCTTAAGCATTCTGAGCCTCAGGATGCACATTTAATCATGTGAGAATTAACTGACCTAAGATACATGAAATTGCCCATCATGTAGTTACAGTTTAATACATGTTAGCTAAAACTACTTCCTCTACCTTCATTACTATTACCACTACTTTATTATTATTATTATTTTCCAGAATGTCTGTAGGGGTAAAATGAATTTTATGCACAGGCCTTTTCTCCTCCAGTTGCTTCTTCCCTCTCTCATTTCTCCACCACTGCTGAGTGTTACTGTGTAGTAGGATGTGTTCTGTCCTTGTGCTCACAGCTTGGTGCTCAGAAATAAGAGCAAAAAATCCTGGGTTGTGGCATCTGGAAGGAAAACAGTAAGACAGATTTTTTAAAGGGGTGATTTCACTCTGAACAGCCCATAGTCCAGCCAGTCTCACATCCCTTTCCCATCAGGCCCAGGACCCTACAGGCTGCAGCTCTCTCCCCTGAAAAGCCCCCCCATCTCATCCAGGTGGTTAGCCTAAGGGACCTCTGAGGCCCAGAGAGCAAGAAGAACAATAGAGGTTAAATTCCCAGTGGGGGACCTCTTCCCCCTCTCAAATATGGCCTTTAGGCCGGGTTATGGCTCCTTCCCTAAGGGTCGCGACAGGGTGACTTCTGGTCCAAAGTCACTTTTGAACCAAAGCTCCAGAGTGGCCCTTACAGTCTCAGCCAAAAAGAGTCAAAGTCCTGGGGCAGAGGGTGGGGGGGTGCCTGGACCAGAATTTACTGTTTTGATTTCATTGTATACACACCAAAGACAATTCCCCCCCCTATTTTGGCATCTTTGGTGAAATACTAGAGTGCTGAAAAATATATATATAGTCCCCTCCTTCTGCCCCTCCCTCTTCTGGAGTAAGAGCCAACTTATTCATGCCCCTGGGCAGGCAGACCTCTTGAGTGTCTCTGGGCTTGGCCCCTGACCTGTGAGGCTAAAGAAGGAGCTGCTACAATAGCCCTCTCCTGCAGACATGCTCACTGAAGGGAAAATGAGCTGCCTGGTTTCCCAACGGCATGCTGAAATGCGGGAGACGTTCCTGTTATTTATTCTCAGACATACAGATTAGTGGGAGGCAGGCCCTTCTCCACTCTCACAGCTCTGACTCCCACCCACTCACAAAGGAAATGAGTCCTTAGAATTAGCAATCTCATGTGTTTTGTTGTTTTTTTCCTCTGCGGTTTCTAGGAGTTAAAAAACCCAGAACTCATCCCGTTTTTGTTTCGTACTCCCTCAGACTTCTGCTTCCCTGGCAGAATTAGAAGCTCAAGGGTATTCTATTTTCTACCTGGACTATAAAAGGATTGTGATATTGGGAAACCAGAAATCAGATAAGGAAGAATGGGAAAGTAATTCTCTTCCATCTTAATGCTTTTCGAATTTGGCTTCTGTCTTTGAACTCTGAACCACTACGTGGCGGTTTGTGCCTGTCTCCACTTCCAAGGTAAAAGTCTGGGGCACGCTGTTTCCACAAAGGAATTAAACGCAAGCTCTTTCCCATGCTAATGACAGAATACTAGTGGTACTTTTATTGAGAGCATGCATTTTAACTTTTTTTTGTTGGCATATATTTAATTAAAATAACATTTAATGGTTTGAAGCTAAAAACCTGATGTTTCTGCCTGGGAGTTTATAAGGGAATGATAACATATGGAGAAGTTTAACATTTAAATTGAATTGTATTATTTAAAACAGTACAATATTTTATGACTACAACAGTGCCCTGCCAAGCTCCATTTCAGCATAAAATGTGCTTTGTAAGGACTCTTACAAAGCTAGGGGGAAAAGACATTTTAATTTCTTATTCCCCAAGTGTTTTTCATAAAAAGTCTCCAGAAACGTGTTTTCTTTACAAATGGATTCTTGTTCTCTAAAGTGTCTCTTCCAACAGCTCTAACAACACAACAGGCTTGGAACTAGGATGGCCAGGGGGGTATTTTCTAATGACAAATAATATGTTGACTTGGTTTTGGCTTGTCATCATCCTAAGGGTGGTCTTCTTACATCCCTAGAGTTACCTGCTCCTTCCCAACTCCTCAGAAGGCCAAGGTATGGCAGGAAGTGAGGGTTTATATTTTTCACATACGAATGTGTTCAATTACTAAATAGAGGAAGTTTGATAAGTAGTCTTCCTTCCTGGCACTTGGGGTGCCCAGGAAAGCTGTGACTCTCCTGATTGGTGACAGAAATAATCAAGAGACCTTACTCCTAGCCACCACCATCTCTGACTTCCCTGCAGTTTATAGGGTTGGGGGCTTGGGTCCATTTTCCAAGCTTGTCATAGCCTTTGTGCCTGATTTGAGAAATTCCTTCAACTATACCCTCTTTAGCACAGAAATGATTTTCAAAGACCTCCCATCCTAGACACAGAAGCACTTTTCCTCCCTCTTCCTCGTTTCTCAAACTCTACCCTTGCTCCTAACAGAAACCCTGTCCACATATCTCAGCCTCAGAATTTGAATTCCAATTATATATAGACTAGTGAACTTGTAAAATGTCTTACTCCACTCGGGTCCTGCTTCCTACAGCTGGGAGGACCATTCTTAGTTGGAAATTGAATAATAGCATCTTGTTTCCTCCAGCCTTTCTATTTTAGCATGTACGCTTTCACACACACACACACACACACACACACACGCACACGCACACGCACACGCACACACTCACACACTCACACACTTATTCTCATGTGACAGCAAATGATTATTTTTAGGATCAAAATATATCTTAACAAGCTGTGGAATGATGCAGTAAACAGATGGCCCTTTGGGAGGACCCACACTGCTGTGGAGGAATGAGTATTTTTAGCAGAACAATTTGAGTATCACTGAGAAACCGTCTGGGCATTCCTAACTCTCATTAGGAGAGTTGGAGGGTGAGAGGGTGGCTGGCAGTAGACTGTTGTAGAGAGGAGTGCGAGGCAGAGGGGCGCCCCGCTCATTTGAATGCACTAATCGCTTGACTCACCTGTGTCTAATCGTGATGTTTTGTCTTCCCTTCCCTGTGTCTTGATAGGAAAGCCCAGTAGTTTCTTTCCAGAGGACAGTTTTATAGACTCAGGAGAAATCGACGTGGGGAGACGGGCTTCCCAGAAGATTCCTCCTGGCACGTTCTGGAGATCGCAGGTGTTCATAGACCATCCCGTGCATCTGAAATTCAATGTGTCTCTGGGAAAGGCGGCTCTGGTCGGCATTTATGGGAGAAAAGGCCTTCCTCCTTCACACACACAGGTAACCAGAATCCCACCCACCCTGCTGATCTCCAGGGCGCCTACCTCAACTCTTAACCCACAGGCAAGAAGCCTAAGCCTGTGTCCTTCAGCTTGAAAATAATTTTATGTATTTACTAGAGGTGGGGTCCCTCAGCCTGGCCTGCAGATATCAGGCTGAAACTGGCTCTCCGATATCCTCTGAGGAGTCCCAGATTGCGAGAGGGCACAGGCCAGGCTGAGAGACCCCACCGGTGCATGATCCGGCTGGGGAGGGATCAAGGGAGGGGTTCAGGGCATATTGGGCCTGTCTCACCCAATCCCAATTGGGTGGACCCCAGCAGCAAGCTAACCTACCCATTGGAGTGTCTGTCCCCTACTGGTCAGTACACATTGCAGGGACTGGTTGAACAGTCTAACGGTTGGACACTTAGCATATTAGACTTTTATTATATAGGATAATCCATTTATCCGTTTACCTTCTCTCAGACCCTGCCTTTCAGATAAGTAGGGTTACATCCCTGTGGCTTTCTATTATCACCCAGTCTCCTAAGTTAAATTCTGGGAAATATAACCTAGAGGAAAAAATGTGTGCACTTTGTAGTCAGACAGACCTGAGTTTGAATCCAACAGACCTCTCATTATCAGCTGAGAAACCTGGAGCCTGTTATTCTCTCAGAGCAATTTCCTAACCTGTCAAATGGTGCAAACAAGACCTATACTGCAGGGCTGTTATGAAGAATAAAGAATAGCATTTATAAGGCAGCTAGTGCAGGGTCTGGATCAGAGTACATGTTATTTCCCTAGTTTCGGGCATTCTTTCTCTCCTTCAGAGTTTCACATTTACTCAGACATATGCGTGCCTAAAACACTTCATAAACTCAGCCCAGATGATTGACATATTACCAGTCATTATGGATAAAGAACAGACTTGTAAGGCCCTCCCAGCTCTGGGATTGGAGTAACATAAATCTGTAGGCATCCAGCAGACATCCCCAGGCCAAATGCTATCTCCTAGCACCACCAGTCATTACGTTTTTTAGGTAACAGCTAGATAGATACATTTGCTAAGGATGGAGTCTCAGAAAAATAGAGAAAGCAATCTTTTTTTAAAAATCCTTTATTGTTTAAAGTATTACATATGTCTTCTTTTCTCCTCATTGACCTCTCCTGGGCTGTTTCCACCTCCCAGCACATGTCCTGATTTCTTTGTAGAACTGAGATGCTAGCCCTAGATTCATGCCTTCAGACATTTTTTATGAAATAGAATAAGTATCTTAGGGATTTTTTTTTTTTAATATTGACCTGGAGAGCATTATGCTAAGCGAAATAAGCCAGTCAGAGAAAGATAAACATCACATAATCTCTCTCATTTGTGGAACATGATGAACAACATAAACTAATGAACAAAATAGATCCAGAGACATAAAAGCATTGAACAGACTGACCAACCTCAGAGGGAAGGCAAGGGAGAGGGGAGGGTAAGAGATCAATCAAAGGACTTGTATGCATGCATATAAGCATAACCCATGAACACAGACATAGAGGGCAAGGGCAAGTGCTGGGGGATTGGAACAGCTCAGGAGAAGTCAATGGGGGGAAAAGGAGACATATATAATACTTTAAACAATAAAGATTTTTTTAAAAAGGAAGAAAAGTAGTTATATAGAGAAAGAAAGAAAGCTCAGTTTGCTTGCTAGTAAACCAGTAGGACTTAACCATCTTCCTGTTGTTAACACCATGTGTATGACTTCTCCTGAGTCTCATACTAGCAGGCTCGGATCGATTGGCAATTGTGTTTGACAGAGCATGTAATTATTGATAGAGTTTTGCACTAATTCAGTTAAAACTGTTCCCTGAAACTGGAGCGCTTAGAAAGAATCATTGACAAAAAGAAGGTAGATATAAATGAACTTTTCATTTGCACTTGACTGACATTGAAGGCACATCCAGGGCTCCAGTCCCAAGCCTGGACCCCTGGGGTTCCACAGAGTTGGAGCTCCCTCGTTAAGTGGCTGGGTCTGATCACATGCCCACCATTGGAAAAGTGTGGTTGTCCTGGGTCAGACTCAGCCAGATGAAGACTTACCACACATACACCAAAGTCAAAGCAGAGTGAGGCCAGAAAAGAACCCACTAATTGTTTTGCACCCACAGAGAATAAGTAGACTATTGCCCTGAGAAAATGGGTTCTTGGGAGGACTTGGAGGTGGTCCATTAAGCTTCACGTAGCTTTCGCCTCTCTTGCCCATCTCAGTCAGGTGTGTTCCCTGAGTTCTCCACAGGAGAAGCCTGAAGAAAGAAGCCAGCACTGTGGCAAAGCAGATCCGCTTCTAACCATGCTCTCTCTGTACTTCAGTTTGACTTTGTGGAGCTGCTGGATGGAAGGAGGCTCCTGACCCAGGAGGCACGGAGCCTGGAGGGGCCCCAGCGCCAATCCCGGGGAGCCGTCCCTCCCTCCAGCCATGAGACCGGCTTCATCCAGTACTTGGATTCAGGCATCTGGCACCTGGCTTTTTACAATGACGGGAAGGAGTCAGAAATGGTTTCATTTCTCACCACTGCCATTGGTAAGGAACCGCCACCTCTGGGGTCTTTGAGATGTTGTTTCTTTGTGTGATAAGATGTTCAGGGATGCTGGGAGCTAAGGCTGATGGGGGAATGTGTCCTGCCCAGAGCTGCATATGCCACCTGCCCTCTGGCATCAGGCCGTCTGACCTTTGGACAGTGAGCTGGAGGGGGTGATAGCAGAGGCTGGAAGGCCGTTCTGGGCTGGGCCCTGAGCCCAGGCTTTTGCACACTGCCTTCTTTGGGTGGCCAGTGGCCTGGTGTGTGGACCAGCAGCTACATTTAAAGTCCTGGGTGGGAGGGAACTGACAGTGACACAGGAACTCTGGATGACCTTCTACACAGAGGCAACATTTCTCTTCTTGAAACTTCTCCAATACCTTCGGTTTTTTTTCCCTCCCTTGGTTCAACTCGCTGATTTGTTATTTGGGTTTTTATGGTGGTTTTCTTGTCGGTTTTGCTTTGGGATCCATCAACCCGCGGCAGATGAGAAAACAAGGCAAAGGCAGAGAGAGAGACAGACAGACAGACAAAGAAGGTCAGTGCAGAGGGCTGGATGACCAATGTCATCGGTAAGGTTGGGGTTTTGTTGGGAACAGAGATATTCTGTTCTCCAAAAGAGTGAGCCCTGGTGTTTTAAATGAGTGCTAACACCTTCGCCGCCATCCATCCCTCGCAGTGGGAGGGGGGCACAGCTGCTAGTTCTGAGTGAGCCGAGCCCCTCCCAGGCCTGTGGCCATCTGGAAGACTGGCATCCTTGTAAGGAATGTCACCACTTGACCCTCACATTCCATAGAATGTGTCCCCTCCTTCCTTTGCCACAAAGTTCTGCAGGACCCAGTGGTCAGTGGTTCAGGCAGAAATCATTTTTTTTTTCTGAGTCTATATAGGAAGGGCTGTGCCATACATAGACTGGAGATAAACATTTCCTATGAGAAAATAAAACTTCAGAAAAGGCAAAACCTCACTAACCATAATCCTTGGGAAGGAGGCCTGTGCTTAATGCAGAGTCTGTGTGGCTTGGAGTCCACCTCAGAACTATCTCAGGCCTCTGTGGGGAGTCCCTGACGGGGAAATGGAGTTGAATAAAAACTTCTGAATCTGGTCCTTAGTTTCTGACACTTTTGCAAGACCCTGGTTCTTTTTCTGAACAGTAGTAGTCATTTCCCAGTCACCCCTCTCCCGTTCGCAGTCTTGCCCTTAGAGTTGAGGCCGAGAATACCTGTCTGTTAAATGCGGGCTTGATTTACCAGCCTCTGCAGTAGCTGCAGTCCCAACAGTCCAGCCCTGGCTAAGTACCAGGGGCAGGACCATTGGACACCTTGGCTCCGATGTGGGAAATATCACTTGACTGTCTTTGTTTGGAAGGGTCTGTTCCAGCTGCTGGTCTCCGAGTGTCTGTAGGACAGGGACTCTGACATCATCTTCTCTGCACCCCCGTAACACGCAGCGAAACCCTGATACCCAGCATCACTCAGTTCCATCTCTCAGTTCCTCAGGATGAGTGTGAGCGCGGCCTTTCCTCTGTTCGGCCCGCCGCTGGCAGGACGGACCGCAGCTGCAGGCCAGGCCTTGCGGGTGCAGTGCTGTGGTTTTTCCCCTTAGTTCTGCCTTTTGAGGGAGAGGGCAAGTTCTGAGTCTCTACCATTCACCTGTGATCCAAACCTGCACATGTTACTTATGTTTCCAGCTCTTGGTTTCCTTGAGACCCTGGGATGCAAGGCTGTGCTCAGTGGTTACTGTGACCAGATGCTAACACAGGCATGCGCTCTGTCACTGGAGAGCCGGAGCTGGTGCTCGCCCTCAGGCTGTCACTTCGGGTTTGCCAGACTCCAGACCTTGTTCCTGTTTTCTTTCTGGACATGGCAGCCTCAACTGAGGGGTGCGATTATCAGGTCATGAGTGGAGCCTGAGATCCAGCTTCATGGCCTTGCGGCCTGATTTTTTGTAGGGATAGTCCACCAGCCAGCATCGAGTTCCATGCTCACTCAGAGCTAAGGCCTCATACAATCAGAATTCTGCATTTGTAATAACAGCATAAATATGAAAGGATATTAATACAAACCTCCAAAGAAAGTGACTTGCAATTAGGATGTGCCTCTTAGAGAAATATAAGGTGGTAGGTCCAGCCAAGTGCCTTTGCCGGCTCCTAGCATGTCGGAGCTTGCTAACTGGCTTTGGCATACTTAAGGACACGGGGTTGCCTTTCTCTCTGGCATTCCTGTTCTCACCTAAATGATGAAGTCTGTCTTCACCTCCCTTAACCCTCTGCTGTCTTTTAGAGCACATCAGCTCTCCTGTGCTCCTCAGAGCGTTAGGAACCACCTGACATCTTGTTCAAATACCGATTCTGCTTCGGCAGATCTGGGTGGGTCCCTAGACTCTGCATTTCTAACCAAGGCCTGATGACACCGAGCCACTCATCTATGGACTACATTTTGAGTAGCAAGGGATTCTAGTATCTTATGTGCAGTTTCAGAGATTGCTGTATAAAGGAATCATCTGGGAAGCTAAGTCAAATTTCATGTTCCTGGGCCTTTTCCGTGTGAATGATGATGGCCCAGTAGGGCAGAGGTAGAGCCCAGGTGATGCTGATGGTCTGTCAACTGAGCCCTGAAAGCAGATGCCTTATGAGTATGGTCTTCCAGCCTTCTTGTCCTTCCTGTCTCACGTCTGTCCTGTGACCATGAGTAGTCACCTCCCTCTCTGAGGTGACTCATTTTTCTTTTTTGGAAATTATTTTGCAATCTCCACTGGAAAGGTTATAGAGAGCAGTTATCAAGAGCCTAGCGCAGGCTTTGGGCGCGGTGAGCACTCAATTACATGAAAGTTGTTAATATTCTCTCCCATCTCCTCCTCTGTCCTCCTTTCTCTTGCTGCCTTTCTGACTTGTCTGTCTTCCTTCACGTGATGGGGGTTGTTTAATGAATACCTTTTTTATTTTAATGCAAAAACAGACCAATGGTGATGTTGCTATTAATCCCTTTCTCCCCTAGAGGCCCTGGCATTGGGCCTCAGCTGTCTGTGGTGGTTGCCAGTGAGTTATGACTTGTAATTTGTCTTGGCAGGTTAATTAAAAGTTTAGGTCTTGTTTTAGTGAAGTCATTATGGCCCGGTTCTACAATTGTAACTCTCAGGTTTGCTTAACACACATATTGGAATATGACCCTCCCTTCATTACATGTCGAAATGCAGACTAGAATTTAAGAAGATCTGAGATGTCAGAATCAAGAGTATTTATGTCTGTTTGTAATTAAGTAAGAGGAGAAATAAGTGTGTTTAATTTAACAAATGGCTAGATGGTGTGCATTTTTTCTTTTCCCTCTATTTAATGCAATCCAGCTGATGATTTTAAAGTAAATGAGTTTATCTTTTGCCTTGGGGAAAAAAATTCTAAAAGCACTTTACAAACTGTATACACAACTATATACACACAGAGACCTGATGTTGCCAGAGCTCCCTGTGAACTAGATGCACACACACACACACACACACACACACACCACTAAAGCCAAGTTTTAGAATAAAACATGGAAACTTTATTCAGAAAGAACAGTCTTCCCCCCACATGTGGAAGTCCAGAATTTGAAGGTAACATTGTTTCTGGTCCTGGCACCATCGGAGTGGGTAGCCTTGCTGACCCTCAGTATTGAATGAAGTGGAGGATGTAGACCAGTAGCCAAAATATATTTACCACCACAGTTCACAAAGGACCTTACATACATTCTTTAAGCCTTGAAGTGACTCCATGAATTGATTATTATTCTTTTTATTACCACCCCTTATTGCAGATGAAGGATGAGGCCCAGGAATGCTAAGAGAAAAGCCAGGACTTGAATTTGCAGCTGCCTGACTCCAAAGTTTGTGATCTTCCTTCTTTAGCAATCTGCCTCCTTCCCAGGATCAACCCCACCCCCCTTTTTTCTATATTACATATTTCTGTTTTCCACCTATTCACTCATGCAGCAACTATTTGTTGCTATTATTTTTATTTTATTTTTCAATTACAGTTTACATTCAATATTATTTGGTTTTAGTTTCAGGTGTACAGCGTGGTGGCTAGATAGTCATATACTTTACAAAGTGTTCCCCCCAACCCATATTTCTAGTACCCATGTAACACCATAAATGATTATAATATTACTGACTCTATTCCCTATGTTGTACTTTATGTCCCTGTGGCTATTGTACTTCTTAATCCCTTCACCTTTTTCATCCAGTCCCCTAACCCTCTTCCCACTGGCAGCCATCAGTCTGTGTATCTATGAGTTTGTTTCTGTTTTGTTTGCTCGTTTATTTTGCTCTTTAGATTCCACATGTAAGTGAAGTCATGTGGTATTTGTCTTTGTCTGACTTATTTCACTTAGTGTAATACCCTCTAGGTCTCTCCATGCTGTTGCAAATGGTAAGATTTTATTTTTCACTGCTGAGTGATATTCCATTGTATATATGTACCACCACTTTTTTACCTAGTCATCTATTGATGGGCACTTGGGGTGCTTTCATATCTTGGCTATTGTAAATAAAGCCAAATATATGCACATAGGGGTACGTATATTCTTTCAAATTAGTGTTTTGGATATTAACCCAAAAGTGGAATCACTAAGTAATAAGACAATTCCTTTAAATTTTTGAGGAACCCTCATACTGTTTTCCATAGTGGCTGCACGAATTTGCATTCCCACTAACAGTGCATGAGGGTTCCCGTCATGTAGCAAACATTTCGGGAGCACTTCTACGGTGTGTTGGGGACCATGCTTACCTCTTTCTGTATATAATTTAATCCTCACAAGACCTTAGATAGTATGCATTTTTACCTCAACTTTACAGTTGAAGAAATTGAGGCTCAGAGAATTTAATTGACTTTCCCAAAGTCTCAATTAGTCAAGGCAGAGCTAGGGTGAAAATCTGGTCTTCAAATCTCTCACTCTCCACACTATGCTACAGTGTCTTACTGTTTGCAATGATACTATTAAATATTTTATTGCCATTTATATTATGCAGAATATAATTTCCCCCTTATTAACTTGCAAGCATCTTACATCAACCCAAGAAATTTTCTTGATAAGCCATTAAAAAGACCATGAAAAAAAATCACAGGATCCAAACTTTTCAAATAAAAATATCCTCATATGCATTGCTTGCAACCCTAAGACCTGACAAGTCAGTATTGCAGCAGTTTGGGTCTCCAGATAGCATCTTATCTTTTAATTTTGGTTGATGCTGAAACATAAAGGAACAGATCAACCTGACGTTGATAACTTTCACATAACCTTCTATCTTCCAAGGTCATCAAATAACAGAGGTGCCCCACAGTGGATTTGGAAACCCAGAAAAAAGAAATGAGAATCATTATTAGAAAACATAGACCCTGGTAATTTTTATGAAGTATGTACTCTGATCTGAGGACATTCGTGCTAATTAAAGAGAAAGATCCTTTTGCTTATGCCCAGGCAGTCACTGTAAATCAACCCATAGTATGACCAGGGACTAGACAAATATGGCATTCCTGCTCCTTCTCTGGTTGGAGATACAGAGGAGGTATGACATGGTTTCTGGAAAAGTAGCTCATGGTCTAGAGTAAGGAGAAGAAGCATTTACCCAGTAAGTACCTCTAATCTAAGGACAGGACAAAGAAAGGTCACTCCTGGAGTCACTGGTGATAGTGCCATGAGGATGGGGGGAAGGCAGGGTCATGTCTGGGTGGGTGGGCCAGGGAAGTCTCACCGAGGAAGTGGCATTTGATGGGACCTTAAGGGTGGGTAGAATCTTCACATTTAAGGAAGGAAAATGGGAGGGGAATCGTGGAGGAGTTCATTTCAGGGAGCAGGAACGGCATGAGCAAAAGGCAGGTAGGCAGAAATTAATTGCTGGCTGTAAGGAGCCAGCAGTTCTGTTTGACTAGAGCACAGGAGGCCCTGAAGGGGAGAAGTGAGCCATCAGGGAGAGCCTTGAATGCCGCCCTAAGGAAAAAGTTCATTCTGCGGGCTTTGGAGCAAGGACTAAATTGATTAGAGCCAGAGGGTTTACAAGAGCTCATTAATTTATGTAACCAAAAGAGGTTACTGGGATTGAGCTTTGTGATTTCATG
This sequence comes from Antrozous pallidus, assembly GCA_027563665.1. Taxonomy (NCBI): domain Eukaryota; kingdom Metazoa; phylum Chordata; class Mammalia; order Chiroptera; family Vespertilionidae; genus Antrozous; species Antrozous pallidus. The sequence goes on along the minus strand of CM050520.1, from coordinate 49,374,480 downwards.
AGAAAAGAAAAAAAAAAACGGCAGGAAATGGGGAGCGAGGAAGGACAGAAGAAGGACTGATTCAGTGGCATTAGTGGTGTCTTTATCTGCTGTTGCTGCAATCCAGTCCTCTTCTTCCTAGCTGGGAATAGACACTGTCACATAACCTTTTATCTTCCAAGGTCATCAAAATTGGGTCCTTTATGATTTCCCAAAACCCACTGGACCGTGCTACTTCTATATGCCCCTGGTTTTGACTGGGTAAAACACTTACTGTTCATTTGCTTCTGAGTGCTTTGGCAAGGATATAGAGAGAAGAATCCAGGACATTCTAAACTGTAATTTGTGTAAAAACCTGCACTACTTGCAAGAAGAAACTAAGAAAAGTGATTAGGAATGATTTCCAGTTTTGAATACGCTCTGCCTTCACCACTCTTCATATCCCCTTCCTCCAAATGATAAGCTATCAGGCAGCGATGAACAATCAAGGTCTCTCAGTAATGAGTTAACCTTCTTGTAAATGACATTGGCAGCACTTTGTGAATTTTCTCTGGGAAACACTGCTTTGGAAAAGTGCCCAGTGGATTCACCTGTCCCTGAAAGCAGGACATATTTGGAGCAGTCTGGTAAAAGTGGGATGCAACTTTAAGCTGAGGGAGAGCTCAAGTCAGCACATCAGATATAAACCGCGGCCAAAAACCTGTTCAGTGGAGGAGAGCTCAGAATATCCCAGCTGCATCTGCAGACAGGAGGCGAGCCCTGCCAGCAGCTGGCCCTGCCCCCGAGGACGATGGGCAGGCAGCATCCCCACCGCCCACAGCCTACCCCTCGGCACCCCGGGATCTGTCTCCACTGCTGAACCTTCTGAATTCTTTGGAACTTGAGACAAGGGCAAGAGAGGAAAAAAAAGGTACATCAAGGGTGTAGTATGTACCAAGCAACAAAGCTGGTCTCTGAAAAGAGTTAGAAATGTGTTTTGTGTGCAAATAAGATTCGTACCAGTGGGGTTTTCATGTTTGTGCACATTTTCAGTCTAGGGTGTGTCCCCGGGCTGGCACCACAGCCCGGCAGTGGTATGGACCAGGTTCTTTTGTTCTCCCTTGTGCACCAGCTGTTGTCTTCATGCTTGTGGCCCTAAGATGCTGATCCACCTTCAGAACTTGTGTCTGCATATTAGACAGGAGGAAGAAGAAAGGAGAAGGAGACAGCTTTTCCCTAAAGCACACAGCCCACATTTCTCTGGCAGAGATGTGTCACTTGGACACTCAGAGCTGCATGGAAATCTGAGAGCGCGGGTATTTTCAGCTTGCCACATTGGCACTCAAACAAAATTCGCATTCTCTCAGCAAGAGGGAAGTGAACAGGGGTCATCAGTGCCTGTCCTGGTGTCACTGAGTCTGTCTGGGTCCAGAGATGCCCACTGAGAGCTTCTCACTGAGGGCCAGGTCCTGGCCAGGATGAGGCAGACACGATGCTAGTGGGGAAGGTTCTCATGGACTAGTCAGTGAGGCTGAGGAAGTGGCAAAGCTGATCCATGTAACTGAGGAAGAGGGCAAAGGCTTGGCTCAGTCTCTTTGTAGTACCCAGGGAGTCTCTTTGTAGACCCGAGAGCCCTGAATGATGTGTTAAGGAGGATGGATAGAAGGAGCAGGTCCAGAGAGGTTGCAGGCAGACCTAGATGCTGTGTCTGTTCACTTTCTCATTCAACGGGTGATTACTAACTGCCTTTCATATGCTATGTCCTAAGCAGGCATTGGTATATCTGGTATATAAAAGAGCCAGGCTTCCTGCCCTGAAAAAGTTTATAGAAACCCTGAGACAGCTGGAGATGGATTCTAAAGTTTAAATACAATCATATATATATCCTATCTAATAAAAGAGTAATATGCAAATTTGACCATACCTTTGCCACAAGCCACACCCACCAGCCACACCCACCAGCCAATCAGGAGCAAATTATGCAAATAAACCCCAACCAAGATTGCTGCCGCCACTGAGAGCAGGAAGAAGGCTTGGGTTTCCCCAGCAACAGAGGAAGCCAAGCTTTCTGCCTCTCTAGGCCTCCACTCAATGTTACAAAGTTTCAATTATAAAAGATACAGAAATGGTGGCAGCCACTGAGCTGGAGAGAACAAGGCTTGGGTTTTCCTGGCAAGTAATAGAGCCAAGCTTTCAGTCTGCTGTTGCTGGCCTAGGCCTCCACTCTCAGCTACAATGTTTCAAACAGAAATGGCTGCCGCCACAGAGCGAGCAGAAGGCTTGGCTCTAATTCAGGCTACAAAGTTTCAATTGTAGACATAGATTAATCCCAGATCCCAGGGCCTCAGCTTGGGTCGCTGGGGGGTATGGCCGGCCTACAAACCTCCACAGGCCCCTCGCCCAGGCTGCCCCTCACCCCAAGGGAACCCCCACCCTGATCTGGGACACCCTTCAGGGCAAATCAGCTGGCCCCCACCCATGCACCAGGCCTCTATCCTATCTAATAAAAGAGTAATTTGCAGATTGACCATCACTCCAACACACAAGAGGACTGCCCCCATGTGGCCAAAGATCCTGCCCCCATGTGGACACAAGATGGCCACCACAAGATGGCCAGCAGGGGAGGGCAGTTGGGAGGGACCAAGCCTGCAAGGGAGGGCATTGGGGGCGATCAAGCCTGCAGGGGTGACCAGGCCAGCAGAGGAGGGAAGTTGGGGGCAAACAGGCTAGCAGGGAAGCAGTTAAATATCAATTAGGCTGGCAGGGTAATGGTTAGCGGTTGAACAGGCTGGCAGGCAGAAGCGGTTAGGAGCAATCAGGAAGGCAGGCAAGTGAGCAGTTTAGAGCCAGCAGTCTTGGATTCTGAGAAGAATGTCCAATTGCCCGTTTAGGCCTGATCCTACTCGGATCAGGTCTAGACGGGCAGTCAGACATCCCTCAAGGAGTTCCAGATTGGAGAGGGTGCAGGCTGGGCTACGCAACATTCCCCACCCCCACCCCCGTGCACGAATTTCGTGCACTAGGCCTCAAATACACACACACTGGGCCTCTAATACACACACACACACACACACACACACACACACACACACACACTAGCGGCCTGGTACACAAGATTCTTGCACTTGGGGGATGAGAAGGGGAGTCCTCAGCTCACCTGTGCCCTCTCACAGTCTGGAACCCCTTGAGGGATGTCCAACTGATGGCTTAGGCCTGCTCCAATCCCCACAGACATCCTTAGCACTGCCATGGAGGCAGGAGAGGCTCCCGCCACTGCTGCTACACTCAATAGCCTTGAGCCCAGCTTCTGGCTGAGCAGTGTCTCCCTAAGGGAGTTCACTGACCACCAGGGGGGAAGCTCCTGCATTGAGTATCTTCCCCCTGGTGGTCAGTGTACATCATAGCAACTGGCCGTTCCACCATTCAGTCTATTTGCATATTAGCCTTTTATTATATAGGATGATACATAATGGTAAATGATAAATGATAAATGGTCATTGTGGTAAGGAAAAGGAAGGTACTCTAGAGAAACAAACAGGGGTGGGAATGGGAGCTGTTCAGATGAAGGTTTGGAGAAAGAATATGCCAAGCAGAGGGAAGAGCATGTGCAAAGGCCCTGGGACAGGCAAGAGATGGGGTTGTTGGAGGAACTTGAAGATTATCACATTGTAGGGTGTGGGGATCAATGGGCCAAATGGTGTGAGGGAAGGCAGAAAAGGGCCCAGGAGGAGACTGTACAGGGCTTTCATATCGCCTGTGAATAGTTCTTGCTTTTGTTTTTTTAATGTTACCCCAGGGTAACAGGAAGCCGCTGTGGGAGGTGGAGCTACAGTGACCTGATTTTCATGTTGGAAAGTTTTCTCTGTGGTAGTAGCTGGACACAGTTAGGAGGCTGTGGCAGTTGTCAGACTGGAGGCCTTGGACATGGAGATAAATGAACAGATTTAAGCTGTATACTGACCCTTGGAGATTATTGGCAAACCCCCCAGTAGGGAGTTAAGATGGTGTTTCCTAAGGGAAGAGATGAAAAGAAGAGAAAAGGGTTGAGGAACTGTCCATTCTGGGGATGAGTGATGCCGTGCAGCGGACAAAGGAGATTGTGAAGGTCAGAGGTTGTGAGTGGAAGGGGCCTAGAAGGATGTGCTGGTGGGAAATTCAGTAGAAAGAATCCATGTATTTTAGGAGTCCTCCATCAGCATTATAGCCATCTTCCTCCTCCTGCAGCCAGAGTTTCCATCTCCCTTCCTGTTTATGTTTTTTGCCACTTTGGGATACATTATACCACAAGTTTTCACACACCTTTTACTTATTTAAATCTCACTTTTAAAGGCTTAGAGAAGTCCTATGACTTGTCCAGGGTCACACAGCCACCAGTGTCAGAGCCAGGATCATAACCACAGCGGTCCACTGACTGAGCTCTGATTCAGTGCCAGGCACTGTTCTGGGGGCATTATTACCTAGTTCTCAAAACAAGCTGGAAGTTAGGTTATGTGTGTTTCCACATCATAGATAAAGAAACTGGAGAGCCCGTGTTATTTGCCAAGATCTCCTGAGTAGCAAATAGCAGGGCGAGGTTAGCACCCCGAAGCCCAGGCTCTTTCTCTTACATGTTAGCGGCCAGGTTTCTAGAGCACAATGACATCCATGTGTGTCCTCATACACTCTCATAGCCAGAGAATTGTTGCTGTAGATGGGGTCTCAGATTATGCCAATCACACCTGCTGGGCCCGCTGTGTGCCAGCAATGTGCCTGTCGTCAACAGCTGCAGGGGACCCATCTGCCTTGTTCTAAAGAACAGCCTGACTTGTACTGACTTCAAGGAGCCCCTCCTCCCAGCCCATCCAAGTGGAGCTTCCAGCGGAAGAAATTTTATTAGCGATGGTTTAATTTTATTTTCTGACTAGAGGCCTGGTGCACGAAATTAGTGCATGGGGGGGGGGTGCATCCTTCAGCCCAACCTGTGCCCTCTAAGTCTGGGAGCCTCTGGGGATCAGGCTTAAGCTGGCAGTTGGATATCCTGCTCCTTAGTGCTGCTATGGAAGTGGGAGAAGCTCCTACCATCACCACTGTGCTCAACAGCCATAAGCTCAGCTTCTGGCTAAGTGGTGCTTCCCCTGTGGGAGCACACTGACCACCAGGGTGCAGCTCCTGCATTGAGCATCTGCCCTCTGGTGGTCAGTGTACTTCATAGTGACCAGTTGTTCTGGTAGTTGTTTAGGCTTTTATTATATAGACTAGAGGCCCAGTACGCAAAATTCATGCACGGGGCGGTTGGGGGGGGGGGGCAGGGGATGTCCCTTAGCCCAGCCTGCACCCTCTCCAATCTGGGACCCGTCGAGGACAGTTGGACATCCTTCTCACAATCCAGGACTGCTGGCTCCAAACTGCTCACCTGTCTGCCTCCCTTATTGCCCCTAACCACTTCTGCCTGCCAGCCTGATCACCCGCTAACCACTACCCTGCCAGCATAATTGCTGTCTAACTGCTCCCTTGCCAGGTGTTTGCCCCCAACTTCCCTCCACTGCCGGCCTGGTCACCCCTAACTGCCCTCCCCTGCAGATATGATCACCCCCAAATGCCCTCCCTTGCAGGTCTGGTCCCTCCCAAATTCCATCCCCTGCAGGCCTGATCACCCACAACTGCTCTTCCTTGCAGGGCCTGGGACCTCCCAACGGTCCTACCCTGCTGGCCATCTTGTGGTGACCACTTTGTGTCCACATGGGGGCAGGATCTTTGACCACATGGGGGCAGCCATCTTGTGTGTTGGAGTGATGGTCAATCTGCAAATTACTCCTTTATTAGATAGGATAGAGGCCTGGTGCATGGGTGGGGGCCAGCTGATTTGCCCTGAAGAATGTCCCGGATCAGGGTGGGGTTTCCCTTGGGGTGAGGGGCGGCCTGGGCGAGGGGCCTGTGGAGGTTTGCAAGCCAGCCATGCCCCTCAGCGACCCAAGCTGAGGCCCTGGGATCTGGGATTAATCTATGTCTACAATTGAAACTTTGTAGCCTGGAGAGAAGCTAAGCCTTTTGTTCACTCTGTGGCAGCAGCCATTTCTGTTTGAAACTTTGTAGCCTAGAGTGGAGGCCTAGGCTGGCAACAGCAGGCAGAAAGCTTAGCTTCCTCCATTGCCAGGGAAACCCTAGCCTCTGTTCTCTCCAGCTCAGTGGCTGCCTCCATTTCTGTATCTTTTATAATTGAAACTTTGTAACATTGAGTGGAGGCCTACGCCAGCAAACGCATGTGGAAAGCTTGGCTTCCTTTGTTGCCGGGGAAACCCAAGACTTCCTCCTACTGTCAGTGTTGGCAGCCATCTTGGTTGGGGTTTATTTGCATAATCTGCTCCTGATTGGCTGGTGGGCGTGCCTGTGGGTGTGGCTTGTGGGTGTAGCAAAGATATGGTCAAATTTGCATATTACTCTTTTATTAGATAGGACTAGAGGCATGGTGCATGAAATTTGTGCACAAGTGGGGAGGGTTTTCCTTAGCCCAGCCTGCACCCTCTCCAATCTGGGACCCATCAAGGGATGTCTGACTGCCCCTTTAGACTTGATCTCACTAGGATCAGGCCTAAATGGGCAGTTTTACATCCCTCTCACAATCCAGGACTGCTGGCTCTCAACTGCTCATTTGCCTGCCTTCCTGATTACCCCTAACTGCTTCTGCCTGATCACCCCCTAACTACTCTCCTGCCAGCCTATTGATGCATAACAGCTCCCCTGCCAGCCTGATTGCCCCTAACTGTCCTTCCTTGCTGTCCTGGTCACGCCTAACTGCTCTCCCCTGCCAGTGTGGTTACCCCTAACTGCCCTCCCTTGCAGCTTGTTACCCCCACCCCAAATGCCCTTCCCTGTAGGCCTGGTTCATCCAAACTGCTCTCCCCTGCTGGTCTGGTTCCCCCTGCAACTGCTGCCCCTGCAAGCCTGGGTTCTCCCAAACTACCCTCCCCTGCAGGCCTGGTCCCCCCAGCTACCCTTCCCTGCAGGCCTGCCCCACCCTGACTGCTGTCCCCTGCTGGTCTGGGCCTCCCTGCAACTGCCCTACCCTGCAGAGTTTGTCCCCCCAACTGCCCTTCCCTGCAGGCCTAGACCCCCCCCCCCCCGCAACTGCCCTCCCCAGCAGGCCTGGTCACCCCTAACTGCCCTCCCCTGCAGACTTTGTCCCCTCAACTGACTTTCCCTGTAGGCCCAGTCACTCACAACTTCCCTCCTCTGCCAGCCTGGTCATCCCTAACTGCCCTCCCCTGCAGGCCTGGTCCCCACTAACTGTCCTCCCCTGCTGGCCATCTTGTGGTGGCCATCTTGTGTCCATATGGGGGTGGCCATCTTTGACCACATGGGGGCAGCCCTCTTGTGTGTTGGAGTCACAGTCAATTTGCATGTTACTCTTTTATTAGATAGGATAGCTCTTTTCTCTTTCAATTGTTAAAGGCAGCTCATCCCCATCTTGCCAGCTAGCATTTCTATTGCAAATCAGCATCTTTTGGAGGGTTCTCACACAGTGGTAACTTTTTTGTTTCCCCTTACAGCACCACTGGTATGTGGGACCTGGTTAAATGTCTGCCTTGCTGTTCTGTGATGCCATCTGCTGGACTTGGCATTGGTGGTAGATAGTTGAGGTTGTTGCTGTGGCCAGAGATGCAGTGTGGTCCAGAGAAAAGGCAAAGGCTTTGGAGGCCGGCAGACCTGGGTTTGAATCGAGCTATCCTGTTTGTGAGCTATGGGATTTAAATGAGTCTGAGCCCCACCAAATTTACCTGTAATTCAGAAAAAATAAAACTCACTCTAGAATGACTGACACTGGAATGAAAGCACGTGATTCATAGAAAGTTCTCAGCATGTTTTTAATTCAACATTTGCTAAGCATCTATATTGCTAAGTTCTAGAGATTCATCAATGAACAAAACAGAAGACTTGCCCTCAAAGAGCCTGTAGTCAACTGGGCTATAAATTAAACCATCACTGATAAATGTCCATACTAATTCTAATATGAGGTTATCTGCTCTGACAGAGGGGTCTCTGCAAGCCCCCGGAGGAGCAGGTTGGAGGCCGCTACTGCTGCCAGGGGTGCGGGAGGAGGTAGAGGGACCTAAAGGACTTATTGTGAGAAAAGCGCTCAGTGAGCTGGAAAGCAATGTACAAATATTAGTTATTACCCGCTTGGGGGCAAAGAGAAGTGAGAAGCAGAAAGGAACTATAGAAAAAGTTACTAAAAAGAAAAAAGGAGACATTAAGATAAGAGAGAAACTATCTCTGCCCAACTATGAATGTGGTTCCTGTGACCAGGCAAGAGGAGATCATTCTTTACATTGTAGAAATGAGGAAACAGAGTCCATGGCCAGTGGCTCGCATGAGGAGCCAAAGCCAGGTCTTCTGCATCCAATCCCAGCAACTTCTCCTGGAGCCCAGCTGCCTGGAACGGGACTCTGAACACGGCAAACCTTCCTCTTCTCAACAGTCTCACTATCCAACAAATATTTGTCAAGTACCAACCATGTGCTATGTACCAGCCTATTTTTATTGTTACCTTATGGATGAGAAACTGAGGCCTGATGAGGTTAGGTCATTTGTCCATCAGAGGGTCAGTGAGCACCAAGGGGTCATCAATGATGACAGGTGCTCCCTGCAGCTGGGAACCTTCTGTGGACATGAACTTCTTGTGGGCAGCTCTGAAGGAAGGAGGGCACAAATGCCAGTTCAGGCACTGCCAGAAGCACCTGGCTGGGGAATACTCTTTCGGCACCAGGAGATCTGTGCATTCCAGGGCTCCTGGATTCAGAGGCCAGAGCAACTCTGACACCATTTCAGATCCCACCATGATTTTAGGCTGGTGTTGCTGCAGCTCACACCATGGAGATGTGGGTTCTAAAATATCCCAAGGCACTGTTACTTGTCCTTAGACATTTGATCTGCTTCTGATTCCATAAGGGGCTCCTCAAATGTTTCATGCTAGTTTCAGACCTTGTCATTCTTTACAAACTCCTCCCTGCCTCTCGGAAACTACTTGGGAAAAGCAATAATATTAATAGCTCCTATTTGTTCAATGCCTATTATATCTAAGTATTATCCTACATGTTGTATGTGAACTGTTTCAGACCCTCCCAACAGGTAGACAAAGTCAGTACTTTTTCCCCAGAAGAAAGTGGGGCTCAGAGTGTGTAAATGACTTAGCAGAGGTTTCACACCAGCCAGTAAAGGAGCTGGAATTTGAACACAGGTAGGTCTGACTCATCTTCCTTGCCTGTGCCTTTGTGAGATGCCTGTTGTGTCCACTGGGAGTGGGTAGAGGGCATGAGGGTGTGGTGCTCAGAGAAGAGCCTAGCAAATGAGGTGGGGGCCAACCTGAGAAGGTGAAAGTCCTTGTGGTCCAGCTCAGAAATCTGGTTTTCAAGTCAGAGGAGAGCACAGGGTCATCTTTAAGCAAACATGTAGTGTGACTCAGGTCTTGGACAGATGTCTTTGGCAGTGGTATATACTACTGGGTTGTCTTCTCAGACTAACACAGGGAAACCAATTGGAAGACTATTCAGTAACCAGTGGGGTTAGATGAGAGATGAAGCCCTGAATTGGGGCAAATGCCACTCTCTTGTATAAAGAAGGAGATACATTCTAAGATGTTACAGACTGGTTTTGACCTTGGAGAATAGATGCACTGTGATATCATTAGTTAAGTTAAGAAATAGGAGAGGATGTGGGTTTGTTGGGGAAAGGAAATTAAATGTGAGCTGCTAAGAGATTTCCAAGTGGATGTTAGTTGTTGGCAATTACCAATAGGCAGATGGATAAACAGGTGTTGACTTGAGGAACAGCTGTGACCTGGAGACGGAAACCCAGTGGGCATCACCAGTGCGGATGCCAGAGAGGGCAGGTGGGAGGATAGAGGAGTGAGAAGCAGGGACTCAAGGATGGAACCCCACCATTCAGAGGGTGGGCACAGGGGGAGAGATACACAGCGATTAGTTTTAGAGAAAAGCTAGGGAGCTGATTACAAAGAAGCTGCTGGAATTGGTCATTAGGAGGCCATTGGCAACCTCAGTGGGAGCAGTGTCCACCTCCTATTGCAGGTGGAAGTGGGGTCACCACGAGTTCAAGAGTGAGTGAGAGGTGTGGAGTGGAAACAATTCCTTCTAGACAGCAGGGAAGGAGACAGATCTGAAGAACCTGAGGAGGAGGCAGGTTCAGGCAAAGGTTTATTTAAGGTGGGGGGAGACTTGAATGTGCTGTCAGCTGTGGGAGAGGAGCCAGGGGAGAAGATGGGAAGCCCAGGAGAGAGGTGAGATGATTAATGAAAGGAGGTGGGAGACAGAACAAAGGGCAGATGCAGAAGGGCCAGACCTAGGGAAGGAGGAGAGACATCTGTGGGACAGGAGTGAGCGGTGAAGATGAGAAAGGATGCAGTGTGAGGGTTGAGGAGAGTGGAATACAGGGTACAGGACAAGGTTCACACTGATCTTAGGATGCAGTGCTTTCTAGAAATGGACTGCCTTATCCACTAAGCCCTTTGTGGCCTGGATTGTATATTCCCTTCCATGAAAAGGGAGGCTCAAGGCAGCACTGAATCAAGTGAATTCTCTGGTGTAATACAGCAGTAGAGAGAGCGGTACGGTGGCTTAGTGGTTAAAGAGTGGATTGGAAGCCAGGTGGCCTGGTTTACATCAGGTCTTTACCACTTGTTGACTGTGATAGATAACCCATCATTGCCTCAATTCCCTCATCTGAAAAATTAGCACCCAGTTCCTGGGCGTAATTATGAAGGCAGAATTAATTAATATGTGTTAAATACTGAGAACAATGCCGGGCACATGATAGGTGCTGCTATACAAGTGTTTGTTAGTTATTAGCAATATTAGTTGCTAATAACTTTCAAGTGTTTGCAGGGTCTGAGGAGTGTGTTAAGTGTTACACATGCAATATCTAGCTTAAGTGTTGGAACAGTCTCAGGAAGGCAGGAGCAATTATTTCCTTTATATAGACGAAGAAACAGGGTTCAGAGAAATTAACAAACTTGCCCACAGTCCCACAAGGAATAGCACAGAGCCAGGATTTGCGTCTGAGATGGGCTGACTCCAGAATCCATGCTACACTGGCCTTTGCACACTTTACCCATGCTTCTTCCAAGTCAGCACCCACTTCCTGGCTCCTCTCTTTGCCCCTTTCCTGTGACAATGGAGGACACCTCAGCTCTGCTCCGAGGACACTAGCGGCGGGGTGGTGAGGGATGCTTTGTCACTCCTCAGCACTTCTCTGGGCCAAAGAGTTTGAATCAAAGGATCTCTCTACATGTGGAAAGAGCACCTTTATCTTTACAATCAAGCAAAGTTTAGTAATTGCAAACGTAGCAGAGATTTGGGGCAGGTTTCTTGCTGGTTGAAGGGAGCAGTGGACCTCTGTTGAAATGACAGGACTGTGAGTGTTATATGAAGGGTTATAAAAATCCATAAGCCAGAAACCTCAGAACATCTGGTTTCAGTTTGAGTAGCTGCTTGTTCATGCCTTTATCTGAGCAGCGCTCATGTTCAGGGCTAATAGAAGCACAGTTTGTTTCATTTCTGGTTCATATTACATATCAGCCTGATTTTTTATTTTCATTTGTGTCAAAGGCCAAGGAATCCATGTGAGAGTGCAAGGGATGGACTGTATATTTTAGGAAAGTGAGAAAAAGTCCTGTGTCCAAAGGCAGGAAGGCTGGGGTGGTATTTTTCACAAATACCGCCTGAGTTTTCTCAAGCCTATAAATGCAAGCTATTCTCGGGGAAGCTTTTATTGGGGAAGTTGTATCACACCTATCTCTTTATGTTAAATGCTAGTGGAGGAGTGTGAAGTCTGTGGAGCTTCTGCCAGGTGCTAAGCACTACCCTAAACACGATCTGTTTACATTAGTGCATTTTCATTCTCACAACCAGCCTTTGCCCGTCAAAGTTATCATCCCCATTTTCCGGATGAGGCGGCAACTGTTCCATGTCACACAGAATCAGAGCCAGGCTTCAAGCCCAGGTGCATCTGGTTCACACTTATTGTGCAAGTTTCCAACATTTTTTTATTGTACTGGCTGAGATAGGTCTTAGGTGTTCCATATAGGATAAAAATAAATAAATAAACACCTTTGAAGTCAATAACAGGTCATAACAATACTGAAAACGAAAAAATTCTTTGCATAATAAAGATTTCTAGTCAAAATCCAGTGTTTCCTGATCAAATGGTAGACGGATTCCCTTTAAAATCACTTTGAAGCCCGGCCAGTATGGCTCAGTGGTTGAGTATCGACCTATGAACCAGGAGGTCACGGTTCGATTCTGAATTCCTGAGTAGGAAACATGCCTGGCTACAGGCTCAGTTCCTCAGTGTGGGGCATGCAGGAGGCAGCTGATCCATGATTCTCATCATTGATGTTTCTCTCTCTCTATCCTTCTCCCTTCCTCTCTCTCTAAAATCAATAAAGATATATATTTTAAAAGTAAATCGCTAAGAAATAAGAATATATTTTTTGCTAGTATTGTTTTAGAAGTTTTTGCCAATATGAGACATGCCAAAGAGACAAGAGCGTCAGACAAAGTCATCCCTACGTATTTGTGAAGGATATGTTTGTATTCCAAGAGAACACGCACACTTTAATTGAAAAACTATTTTACTTAATAAGAATTCAGAGATTGTAACTGAGGTACAAGGTAGCTTCACAAAAGTCAATAGATTTCCCATATATGTACAATAACCAGCTATGAAATATAATGAAAAATGTCTCAGTCAAATAAATCAATAAAAATTAAAATATCATCATAATGAGAACTATATGTGACCTGAGTGACAAAAAAACTGTGAAATTTTATTGCGAACTATAAAACAGGACATGAATAATTAGGAAATATAACATGTTCCTCGATGAGAAGGTGAAATACTCTAAATATGTCAGTTTATAGGTTAATGGAATGCCAGACAGAATCCTAAAGGGAATTTAGGCGATCTGGTTGACTAGTTTAAGACCTCAACTGGAATAATAAACAGATGAAAGTATAGAAAAAAATTGCAAAAAGAATAATGAAACAGTACTCATCTTTAAAGATATTAACATACTATAAATCTATAATACAAGAGAATAGGAGTCAGGCTAATGAAAGAAAATGGCCTAGAAGCATTGCCAGTTCTGTGTAAAAATTTAATATTTGAAAAGGGAAGAATTGCAAATGATTGGAGAAGAAAAGGTTTAATCAGTAAATGTTGCTGGAATAACTTGGAACACCGCGGGTTAACCCAGAGTCCACACAGTGGCATTCTGAGGGACAAATGTGGTTGAGAGACATGGAGAAGTTTTTGTAGCCTACAGTGTTGGCCCAATATTTAAAATTTGGACAATTTCCCATAAAACTATAGGGTTATGGTTTACCTTTACAAATTAGAAGACCAAAATCCCTGCAGGAACAAGCCTCTGCCCCATTAAATACTCTGTAATTTAACACAGTCTCCACCTCCTCGCTTTTCTTATACTTGACCTGCCCCACTCCTTTAACTTACCTGCTTGGCCCCTGGAGGAATTTGAGTTTTTACCCTCTGATTCAGACTTCACCTCACACCATATACACAAATAAATTCCAGATGGATTAAAGAGGTAAATGCTTAAAAGTCAAACCAAAAAAGGGTAAGACCCAATATGCACATATCTCTGATTTAGAGAGGACTTTTAAGCTTGAAAGTCATTGAAAAACTCACAAAGCAAAAGACTAAAAATGTAAAACTTCCATATGTCTTAGAAGACTTATAAAAATAAAAAAAGTGGTAGACTGGTAAAATACTGGCAATAATTATGAGAGATCAAGGAAGAATTACTATCTATATTAAAATGCATATCCTGTGGGAAAAATTATTGATTTCATGGATAAATAGCTAAAGCTCATAGTTAAATGGCTAAAGTGTAAAAAGCTTCCAAAAAAATATACTATGCCTGAAATATGTTCAACTTCATTAGTAATCTAAGAAGTGCAAATTAAAATAATTGTGTATCTTTATTTTTACTTAATAAATTAGAAATACCCTCCAGGTTAATATCCAATCCTAAAGGGGTACAATGCAACTGTATCCATATATATTACTGGTTGCATTGTAAATCAATACACCCTTTGGGAAAGCAAATTGGCATTTTGTATTAAATCATAAAAATGTTCATATTTTCAACTTCTGACTCTTAAAGAAATAAATGAATACATTGGGAAAGCTGCTTGGTTATCTCAGCATTGCATACAGTGATGAAAAATGGGAAGCAATACAATTTCTAATAAGAAAGCATATAAGCAAGGATGGAATATTCACTTAATGCATATCATTCAACCATTAAAAATTACATTTTAGCCCTAGCAGTTTGGCTCAGTGAATAGAGAATTGTCCCTTGGACTGAAGGGTCTCAGGTTTGTTTCTAGTCAAGGGCACGTTCCTCAGTTGCAGGTTCCCCAGCCCTGGTCAGGGTGCATATAGGAGGCAACCAATCAATTTGGCTCTCTCACATCAATGTGTCTGTCTCGCCCTCTCCCTCTCCCTTCCATTCTCTCTAAAAATCAATGGAAAAATATCCTTGGGTGAGGATTAATATTTGGTTAATATATATATCCTATATAATAAAAGGCTAATATGCAAACCAACTGAACAGCTGAACAACCAGTTGCTATGATGCACACAGACCACCAGGGGGCAGAATCTCAACATAGGAACCATCCCCGGTGGTCAGTGCATTCCCACAGGGAGAGCACTGCTCAGCCAGAAGCCAGGTTCACAGCTGGCAAGAGCAGCAGTGGTGGTAGGAGCCTCTCCCACCTCCATAGCAGCACTAAGGATGTCCAACTGATGGGGAGTGGGCCTAAGCCATCAGTCAGACATCCCCCGAGGGCTCCCGAACTGTGAGAGGGCACAGGCCAGGCTAAGGGACATCCCCTCCCAAGTGCACGATTTTCGTACACCAGGTCTCTGGTGTACGAAAAAAACATCAGCCTAACCAAGGGTCTCAGGTTTTATTCCCGAGCAAAAGCACATACCTGAGTTGCAGGTCTGATCCCGGCTCCCAGTCATGGCCTATGTACCAGGCAATCAATCCATGTGTCTCTGTCACATCAATGTCTGTCTGTCTGTCTGTCTGTCTGTCTCTCTCTCACTCACTCACTCACTCTCTCTTCCCCTCCCTCCCTCTCTCTCTTTTTCTCCCTCCCTCCCTTCCTCCTTCCCTCATCCTCTCTCCTCCCCTCTTCCATTCTTTCTAGAATCAATGCAAAAAATATCTTCATTCCTGGAGCACAGATTTTTTAAAATACCATTTAAAATAACATGAAACATGGGAAAATACTTACAATTTTCTGCCCCAGAAATAGGACAGAAGTTATGTTTACAATATGAACACACCTATTAATAACAATGTAATGTGACTAATTCAGTAGTTTAGAAGTAGGATTTGAACTTCAATTCAAGCCTGAGACCACTGCTGTTCCCACCTGCTCACTTCCAGCTGTTGAAACCAAAGTGATATTTTGAGGGTGTTGGTGAGGGTGTTGGTCGGGTGGTCATGGGAGTCTAAAGCTCTTCCAAACTGAACCTCATGCAGCTCTTCACAGCACTAGCTGATGGGGACTTTGAAAGAGAAGGCTTTCGTGAGCCTAAGAGCTGGGCTTCTCTCAAAGTTTCCCATTCTCCACAATTGGCACAAGTGATAGAATGGGCCAATCTAGAGGACCACCAAAGATCCGAGTTGAACCAGTCTGCTTCCAGTGTCATTTCTTAAGTGCTGCAGGTGAACGGACACACATGTGTTCCTTCATCTCTCTGTGCATATAAATATTTTCATTGTTTGTACTTTTTAAAGAATGCATTAAGTTAAACCCATTAACCACGAAGGCTTAGCGCCATGCTTTCTAAATCAGTTTGGCTTTAGGTGAAAGACAAGAGCCCAGGTGGTCCCTCTATCTCAAATGCCTGGTGTTAGAGGACATCGGAGAAGGCTCAGTGGAATTCACCTTAAGAAAGAAAGCATATTTGAAAGAATCCTGGGATTTGAAACCTGAGCCTGCAGTTCTGTGCCCCACATCCTCCTTGACCATAATAGACACAAATTTTCTGTGTAGCAGAGTTGGCCTCGGCAGTAATAACTTGTTATGTTGTACAGGACCTTCAGCTTACTCAGCACAATGGCACACAGATTTTCATTATTATTTTGTTCTTTACAACCCAGGGAGGTAGGGTGGTACTCAGATTATTGTTGCTTTTTAGGAAAAGCAGCAGCTGCGCTTCAGAAAGAAAGGCTCTTTTATTGGTCAAGGTCACACAGCGAGTCTACGGACAAGTCTGGGTTTAAATCCAAGTCTGTTTGATGGGTTGACCCACTTATTTACTTATCCTTGCAAGCATGCGTGTATTCAGTCTATGTTTCTCCCACACTTTCTGCATGCCAGGCCCTCTGCTAGGCAATGGTGGCCCCTGTGACCAGGCGGACAGGGACGTGCCCTGGAAGTGCTCCCAGCCTGGAGGGAGGACAATGATTGGTGACTATGAAGGGCTATGAAGGAGAGGGGTGGGTCTAGGGGAGCACTGAACAAGGGGAGCTCACCTAACTGGAGTAGGGTCAGGGAAGACTTATTGTGAGTACATGATATCTAAGCTGAGACCTCAAATATTTTATGGGGAGAGCAAGGTAAGTGGCAAGCTGTGGGGAGAGGAGGATTTTAGATGCCTGAGGACCACCAGCATTTAATGGGAGGGAGGAAGAGCCAGGAAAGGCGGGTGGGGGTGAGTGGCTATCCAAAAGTATGCTGTTATTAAAGCTGAGGGAAGAGAGAGCTTCAGGAAAGAGGGACTAGAAAACTGTCTCAAATTTTATTGAGAGGAACTTAGAGTTGGGTGTATTGTTTATCTCCCTTCTGGAGTCCCACCATAATAAGAGCAATGATGTAAAACAAACAAATAAGTAACAAACCCACAAGCACACAAAGAATAAGAGACAGTGGCCATCCAGACAAGTCAGGAAAAGAGCAAGTGGGGGATTGGGTCAGCAGCAGGAGAGAGCTGAGTGCTGTGCCTTGCTGACTGTGATGCCAGGGAGGAGCAGAGCTCCAGGAAACCTCTGCAGGAGGCTCCAGTGGGTGCCTGAGGGCAAGGTTGGGCCTGGAGTGACACGAGGATGAATTTAGGTGTAAGTGATAAGTGAGCAGCAGCAACTGGACCCTGAGGGTTCCCCCTTCATCTCACAGAGACAATCAAATTATCAGTCAAATCTAGAGTAGAATAAAGGTATCTACAGCTATGCACAGTCCTAAAGTCATGCCTCCGATTCACCTTTTCTCAGGAAGCTTCTGGGAAATGCACTCTACCAAAACCTTACAGTGAATTCAGATGGGGGGCGGTCTAGGAAACAAGAAGTTCTATAAGTGAGAGGGGTGAAGAGAAGTCCCAGAGCAGTGGATGTGGAGCAGGCCTAGAAAACAGAGCAGACCACAGTGGGGCAGAGCAGGCAGAGCAGGCTCCCATCTAGTGCCAGCATTATTGTTATTTCCAACTCCACTTCCACGCTTTTATACTTACTGTTCTCACAAAAATCACACAATTGTCCTAATGCAATGTGACCTTTGTATTCCCAACTAATTCTGATAAAAAGCAAATAAATTTAAAAACATATGGATCAATTGTACATTCATTCATTCATTCATTCATTTATTTATTTATTTAGCAAAGGCGACCTCTGGGGGAGACAGATACATGCAGGTCTCGGGCACTGTCCTCTCAGAGGGTCTCACAGCCAGAGAAGGCGGAACACTGATAGCACCAAGACAGCAGGTGGGGGACCGCATAGTGCAGAGTGAGTGGTCAAGGGAATTTTGAGAAGACCATCCAGGAGGGTCGCTATAGCCTACAGTGACCAAGAAGGCATACTAGGGTTTGGATAGGAAGAAAGGACGGGAGGAGCCACAGAACAGAATCCAGGGTGAGGGCTGCTTGGAGTGCAGCGTGAGGCTGTCTCTGGGAGGGAGATGAGCAGATTCCCATTCCAGCTCTGCAGCCACCCAGCTGTGAGATCTTGAGAAAGGTGGTTATCCTCCCTGACCTCAGAAGGCTTTAATGAGATAACAGCATAATGTGCCTGACACTCCGTGGGCTCTTATCTTGTTTTCTTTCATTTGCACTTGGAATCAGAATCCCAAAGCAGATGTGTTGACTGGCTGAGGAAGGTCTGAACGAAGGTGTTTTCAGAGCTGTAGGCTCAGTCCTATCGTTCCAACCAATCTGGTTGTTGTTTGTCTCACAAGGCTGTACAGGAGAGAGAGTTACACTTGGATTTGCCCACAGTGAAGCTCCTTAAAGCCTCCAGCTCAAGCCGAGGGAGGTCCCTGGTCCCTCGTTGCTTCATCCATTAGCTGAGTGCCTTTCACAGCCTGAATTCTGCTCACCGTGCACGCCAGCCCTGCCTCTCTACCTGATTGCATGTGCTCTGCTTTCTCTTAAATACTTCAGGGCCCACCTCTGCCTGGAGACTCTCCCAGCCCCAGTGGCTGAGCTGCACTGCTTCCTGGGAAGTGGGAGGGGTCTGGGGTGTTGTTCCTTTTCTGGGCTTTACCCATGTACTCACTGCAGGCACTTGCCACATTGTGAGCCATCCTCTTGTCACCCACTCAGACTGTGAGGTGAGGGCACAGGCTGTGCCTTCATTATATCTTCCCAAGCATTTGCTCTTCACCTGGCCATGAGCTGGGAGCTGGGGTTACAGAGGGGCCTAGCCACCACTGTGGCCCTCCAAAGCCCTAATCACACTGGAAGAAGCGGGCATGGAGATGGAGAGGGGCAGGCAGGGGTGGGAGCAATGAAATCAGCTAATGTCCTGTACCTCATGCAGAGTAGGTTTTCAGTAACGAATTGTTTGGACAAGCCGCCTCACTCCTCTCAGCCTTCATTTCCTCATCTGAAAAGTGTGGGGTGACAGTTAAATATGATAATAGATGAGATTAGTGTGCTAAGGGATGGTGGTGATGGATATTGTTATATTTATTGTTACCTTATTGGATGTCTGAGTTTATTACTTCACTATTAAAAACTCGTACCTGCTCTAGAAATTAAGAAGCTCAAAGGACAAGAGAGAGAGGTCAAACATCCCAGCCCATCTTTGACTTTCAGAGGATGTCTTTGAAAATATTCTCTGGCCAGTGCCCTTATCTTCATTTACGGTCCTGGCAGTTGAGCAGGAAGGTTGGGGTTTCCGCAGGGTCTGGGGGGCAAGAGGAGTTACCCTTAGCCGTCATGAACAAAGCTGCGCTCCCAAACCCTCCACACGATCAGATGACCAGCGAGCTCAGCAGCCCCTCAAACTGCTGCTTGGGAAGGACGTGCACCTGTGTCCTCTGAATGCTGGCCAGCAGCCAGAAATGGAGGCGGGTGACAGGCTCTGCAATCCCTCAGGTTAAGACGGAGATACTGTCTCCACAGGTGCAGAACTCAGGATCAGGGGCCTTTTACCCCATTCCAGGAGGAGGCAGCAGGCTCAGCTGTGGGGTCTGTTCCCTGGGAAGGTGATGATCTGTTTTTCCTCCTTTCTACCATCTTCTTTGAAAGCCTCAAGTCCTAGAAAGCATACATTAGCCCCCATCACCCTCAGCTTAACAGTGAGCAGGTGCAGCTTCTCTTCTCATACAGGCCAGTGTGCATCTGTGCGTGCCTGTGTGTGTGCATATCCATGTTTGTGTGTGCACACCTATGCTCTGATGGCCCCACCCCTAGCTGCAGCGATGGGTCAGGCCCAGTCAGCAGAACCAGCCTTGTGTCATGGGTGCAGCCAGAGTGCTCAGGGTAAGCTGTAACAGAGAGATGAAGCCAGGGGTTTGAGGTGTGAAGGAATGTGTGAGAAATGCCCCTGAGGTCCCAGGAGAGGCTGGACCCTTACAACTCGTCTGTCCCAGAAAGAGGGACTGATGTCTACAGAATGTCCATCTGAGTCTTGGAGGTGTGAGCTGAAGGAAAGAAAGAATTCAGTGTCCTCATACTTCCGTGAGGGACATCCCAGGATGTTCAAGTGTGCCATGCAGGTGAAGCAGCATAATCTGACATGGACTTAGTTGTGTCTTAATAACATAAACCAGTACTGTGTGAAGATGTAGCTAGAGCATTAGCTGCTGCTGTCCTAGGCTGAGAGCTGGTTCCCTCCTGTCCTGCGCACATGCACACATGCACAGCATGCCAGGGCCCCTGATAGAGGAGAAGGGAGCTAAGGTCAGCCAGAGGACAGCCAGGAAATACTAACCCACTTGGAAGGGTCCACAGCTCCCTTAGTCTCTTAGCTGCTAATACTATAATACCTACTGTGTGGTATACACTGTTATAGTCACTCCCCATTTACAAGGAAAGTAGGACACACATAAGTGAAATAAATTGTTCAAGGTCACACAGGAGGTAGCAGAGTAGGATGAGAACACCCAGGGTCTCCCTCAAGCCTGTGCTCTTCCTGTTATGCCAGACAGCCTCTGACCTGGCCTGTCCAAAATGGGTTTGCTTTGACTTGGTTTGATTTTACCTGCCACTGATGAGACATTGATTGCAAGCCCTGCCATGTGCTTTTCATGCATTATCTCAGTTACTCCCCAGCCCTGCTGTGAGGTAGGTAAGGGAACCAGGGTTCATTTAAGGTTCAGAGATGCTAAATGATTTGTCCAGGGCTATCCAGCTAGTGTGAGTCAGAGCTGGAAGTCAAACCCAGATCTGTCTGATTGCGTACTCCATGTTCAGTCATGGGTCACGGAGTTCCAGCCAACTGAAGTCACAGGATGCCAAAGGCAGGATCCAGCCCCCAGGAACTGAGCACACCTGGGTTTATGCTTACACTCCAGCCCAGTGGACAAGTACAAGGAACCAAGGATCAAGGAGGAAGGCTAGCCAGCCACAAGGGAACCCCCGGCCCTTGACATTCAGGCATGGAGAAAGCCAGGAGTAGGACTGTAGACTGCTTCCAAACCTCCTATTTGGTAGACAGCAGACAGCACTGGCACATGGACAGGCCAGCCTTTCATTGGTCAGCGGTCTGAGGACACCTTCTTTCCAGCTAGGCCCAGGCAGGGGCTCACACTTATAGTATAAGCTCGTGCAATGTCTTAGAGTCAGAGGGGGCGGAAGGTTCCATAAAATTTTCAACACAGCAACTATTTCTCAGTTTCTTGCAAGATGCGTAGTCTTTGCTTTTGTCGTTGGACAGTTTCTGCCTAGAGGCTGAGGGAATGATCTGCCTCCATGGCTAGAGCAGCTATAAAATATTTAACGTGAACATATAATTACATTACCATGATCTATAATAGGATTTGGTGTCCAACAGAAGTCTAACTTGGCCTCTGGCCCAAAGATATAGACCCAAGTTATTATGTTGAGTGTTACCTACTAGATAAATAAGGAAGAAATACTGTTCAAATCATTGTGAGACAGGCCAACACACATTATAATTATTGTAAAGAAAGGTCCACTGGAGTCTGAGAATTTGTCCATTCTATTAATCACATTATTGTGTTATGTCCTGGAAGAAGTAATTCAAGTATGTAATTCACAGAAGCCATCATGACAGCTCTTGCTAGAGAGCAGGTGTGGGGCTCTGCCAAGTTTTATTACTGCGTGTTCCCCAAACACACAATTAGCACTACTTTGGGAGAAGAGACCCCAATACAGTGTCCAACTGATGGAACAGGGCCTGAGGAAGAGAAATGACAGTGAAGTTGCAGGCCTGGAAAAAAATGTATAGAAGTAGAATATGAAAAAAGAAAGAAAAGAATTAAAAAAGCAAGGAAGTGAGCCATCCAGACCCCACAGAAGGAGTACAGCATCAGGACTTGGGACAGAAATCAACAAGTCAGTCTTTGTCATTTGATATTTGACAAGTGTTGAGTGAGTAGCTGCTCTAGACAAGGCTTACACCAGTCACCAGGGAGACACAGACAAGAAGGTGAATTGGAAATGGACCCCTTCCTTTCAAGGAATTTGTAGTCTGCTAGGGAAAAGTGGTCGTATTCATAAATAACTATACTTCCAGGTAGAAAGCAGTGGGTGATACATGAAGGATTGAATTAAATTGCCATTAGGATTCAGATGAGAGAAAAACCTCTCTTGCTAAAAGGAATCTGAGGAGGCTTCATGGAAGAGGTGATATTTAAATTGGGCCAGGAAGGATGGTTAGGAGTCGCACAGGTGCAAGGGGGTAGGGGATGGGCTTTGCAGGCCCTCGCAGCATTGGCACAATCAGGGATGCCAGAAAGGGTTGTGTGAGTTCAGGAGGGGGGTTGGGAGTATTTTGGCAGCAGCAAAAAGTGGAAATGAGAACACTTGTGGCAAAGGAACTAGTCTGGGAAGGGAAATTGGAGCCTTAAACTCCTGGTTCAGAAATGTGGGCTTCTTCCTTTCCCATGTTCCCCAAAGTATAGTTCTTGAGATGATTTTAGATCATACAGACAGATTCTATTTCAACAATTATGAATTTATTTTAGTAAGCTGGAAAAAAATATAATTAGGTATGTCAAACCATTATTTCATAATGATATCGAATTTCTGTTTTAAGAAAATAAATGAGTAAAAAAATAAAAAGCAAGCGAATAATAGGACAGATTGTGTGTGACTATGGCAACAGCCTGAGGACGTACTGGAATAAGTGTTGGAAGCACTGCTCAGGCCAGGCTCATATCTTCAGGTGCCTCCCGGTCAGGCCTTGTCCACAGCGTAAGAAGCTGCCGGAACGGGAGTGTCAACCCCAGGGTCTGGGACTCTCCTCAGTAAGAGGAGGTTGCTGCCATGCTGGATTTCCCAATTTTTCAAGAAAATCGAGTAGAATTTTTTTTATGGACTCTCCTTAAAAAAACCTGGCAAAGAATTCAAAAATTTTAAAACATTTTGCAAACAAAAGTGTCCATAGGCCTAGGGTTTGTGATATCTATGCTAGATGCTATGGAGAGGTGACCTGGAGAGACCTAATTCCAGAAGAGCTGCTGTGGTTGACAGAGCTGGGCTGAAAGGGACAAGGCTGGAGGCAGAAGTCCACTTGGGATGCTGACACAGCGGGCCAGGCCGGGGTAGCACCAGCCAGACATGTCCATTGTCAGAGTGGAGGGCAGGCCAACACACGAGTTCTAGTCCACAGGTCATCTTTACCCAGTCCTGGGCGTTTTCAGTCCTGGCTGTGCAGGCATACAAGGGGAAGAGGGACTTGATTTCTTCCTGGTTTGCAAGCCGTCTCGAGCTTGGTAACAAGCCCTGATAAATGACTGGAGAATAATTATCAGTTCCCCACCTCCTCAGAGCCTGTGTCTGTTCCCCCATTGTCTGTCAGCACAAAATAATTCAGCACAAAGTGATGCTCATTAGACGGAACTCTCTAGCCAGCAGCTGAGTTGAGCTTTTAAAAAACTGATTTCTTAAATAATTTGTTCTGAAGCCAGACTTGACGTGAAGTTGGCATGCTGATCAGCGGGTCACTGCGTGGGAGCAGCAGAGATGATTGTTCTGGATCTGGTTTACTGGACCCCCGGCTTGCCCAGAACTGCTTTGCATTTCAAAAGGCTGCCTACTCTGTACAAGCCACTCAAATACCACCTCCAGGAGGAACCAGCCCTCCCGTTTGGACATGGTCCACAAGTGTTTGCATTCTTGCAGAGTTGGGATCTTTCTGTCATGTTTGTGTGTTTTTTAAATATATTTTTTATTGATTTCAGAAAGAAGGGGAGAGGGAGAGAGAAAGGGGGAGAGGGATAACAACATCAATGATGAGAGAAAATCATTGATCAACTGCCTCCTGCACACCCCACACTGGGGATCAAACCCACAACCCAGGCATGTGCCCTGATCGGAAATCAAAACATGACCTCCGGGTTCATAGGTCGACACTCAACCACTGAGCCACATCAGCCAGGCCTGTCTGGCTTGTTTTGATGGACTTGCATTAAAGTCTCAGCCTTTCTTCCAGACCAGTGCTTCTTAAAGTGGTCCCAGCATCCCCTGGGACTCTACCCAAACCTGTTAAATCAGAAACTCCAGGGGTCAGGCCTGGCAATCCATGCTTTAGCAAGCCCTTCAGAGGATAGACAAAGGCAAAAATTGGATGACAACTGAAAGTATACTAGAGATAGGAGTGAAGCAACATTTCCAGAGCACCTTCTATGTATCAGGTATATGTCTAAATATATACACATACATATACACATACCTATATATGTATATAGTGGTTTTCTGTAATCTTCACAACCAGAGTATAGGACAGTTGTTTTCTCATTTTACAGTTAAGTAAACTGAGATCTCAGATACAATGACTTACTCTAAGTCTCACCCTCAGAAGAGTTGACATTTAGACCCACTTCACAGCCCAACGCCTCCCACTGCTCTTTTCAAATGGGAAACACACTTTGGGTCCCCCTGATGGCATCAGCATAGTAGAGCCCCTAGATACTTGTTTGAAGGGAGGAATGATAATGAGTAAATGGATCAATATTATCACCCAGCATGATACAGTTGTGAGTGGCCAGAACTGCATTTTGATTGCTGACAGGCATGTTTTAAAACAAGAATTTCAGTGGGGAAAAACCAAATCGGTGCTGTTTGAAAGTTCCTGGTCTTGGCAGCATCCTTTGTGTATTCCTCACACCATACCTACAGACTAAAAGATGAAGGAGTGGGACCAGCATGTGTTCTTATCGGACCGGCAGTGAGTGTAATGGAGGAACCCCTAGGTTAGGTAGGAAAGGGTAGTCCTGTCACTGATTAGCTGCATGAACCTCAGCCAGTTCTCTGTGCCTTCGTGTTCTCATCTACACAACAGCGAATCATACATAGCACCTTCCCTTCCTCCATACAGAGCTGTTGTAAGGATCAAATAAAACCACATGTAGAAATGGTTTAAAAACATTAAGTCCTGCCTGCCCGGTGTGGCTCACATGGTTGAGCATTGACCTATGAACCAGGAGGTGACAGTTCAATTCCCAGTCAGGGAACACACCCAGGTTAGGGGGCAAACAGAAAGCACCCAATCAGTGATTCTCTCTCATCACTAATGTTTGTATCTCTCTCTCCTTCTTTCTTCCTCTCTCTGAAATCAATAAAAATGAAACATTAAGTTCTGCCCTTACCAGTTATTATCAAAGCCTATAAACTACCAGGCAAACTACCAATAAGGTCCAGGTGAATGGATATGTCACGATTCTTTCAGTTACAAGAAGCAAAACCACACTCAAGCAACCTCAAGGAAAAGCAGCTGTGGCAGTGACTTAGTTTCTGAAAGATTGACATAGTTGGGGCTAAAATAGGCACTAAAAAGCCTCTGGAAGTCCAGACTGCTATAAGGGCCCCATTCATTCTCTTCTTCTCATGGGCTGTGTGGCCTACTGCCGCATTCCCTGGGTACATTTCAGTTCACATACTAGAGGCTGGGACTCTGGCCCTGTCATGGAGTGTCGGTTAGTCAGCATGTGAATCTAATATCCTTGAGTCAGGAGCTCATCCTGGTCCAATCACCTAAGGCCAATGGAAGGTGGCATCATCTGGTCTACCTGTGCCAGCTACCCAGCCAGGGACTGAGGGCAGAGCAGGGCTCCTCAGAAGGAGTTGTGGGTGAAGGATTGACAAATATATAAGGGAAGGAAAAGTGTTTACAAACATGTGAGCAGCACTTCTCCTTTGAAGGCCCTTATGCTCTTGAGCAGCATAGCACCTGTCTGCCTCATCACCATGTGATGTGTGTGTCTCGGTGGACCCTCTGGCATATGCTCACAGGCTTGGGAGGAGGTGATGCATGCACAAAGTTCTCTGGCAAAGGCAGCAGAACCTGAGCCAACTGCAGGGACTCTGACAGCTGCCAAAGCTGCTGCCCACATTCCTGGGAAAAGATGTGGGAGCTCTTAGCCAGAGGCAGCCAGCCAGCCACCTGCTCCCCAGTCCCGTCCCTATTCTCTCAGCCTGGGTGACTTGCTGAGACCCCTCTCATAGAGTAGATGGTGATATGATGCTAGTTATCTGAGGAAAGGTTAGAAAAGTTGGAGTCTGCCCTTAAGCAACAAACTTTCTTTTTCTCCCTCAGGCCCTAAGCATAATGATGATCTAAGATTTCTTTTTCTTAATCTGTGTCATTTTCTAAGTATTGACAATTTGATTTAATTCATTAGATCACAGGATGTTAGATCTGAAAGATCACCCAAGCCATCCACTTCCCTTGGAACACTTCCTGAGCCAGAATAGATGCTCAGTAAATACTTGCTGAATAAATTTAATGAATTCTGGATGTGAAAAAACAGTCCTGAGAGAAAGGGCCACGGTCATCTAACAAGCTGGTGGCAAGTGCAGGACTAGAACCCAAGTTTCTTGATAAAGTCCAGGCATGTTCCCTTCTACCATGACTCAGAGAATCGTAAGATTTCCGGTTTGGAAGATGTCATACAGCTTACCTTTAATCTACCTGTAGTATCCCCACCAGTCATCAATTTGCCCTCTTTTTCAGTACATAGAGTGACTGCCCATGTATGACCTGATAGGATACCTCGTCCATTCATGTGGTCATCCACCCAATAAATAGTCATTTACCACCTGCTTTGAGTCAAGGGGGGTACTAATTGATTATTTAGAGCTGAAGAACATATTTCTTGCCCTCAAATTTACAGTATTCATCCACAGACTATAACTCAACATAGGAAGTAGTATTCTGCTTTCACACTTACAAAATTATTTCTTCTTTTGAACCAAGACCACTTCCCAAAGACTGTAGTCCTTACTCATTGGACCTAGGGCAACCTATTAGGCCCACAGAACAAAAGTCTGATCCTTATTTTCCAAATCAGCCCTTCAGATGTTTTTAAACAGAGCTCATACCCCCTTATAGGCTAAATTCCCAATTCCTCCAAAAATTCTTTCTTTGAAATGTGGTTTCAAGTTTTCTTATCCTTCTGGTTGTTCTTTGATGAACACGCTCCAGTTAGTCTTATCGGGCGCTTAAATGTGGCCCCCAGATGTGCACCACTGAACTCCAAATATGGTCTGAGAGTACAATACAAAATTGAACTTCCTGTCACTCCCTTCATTCTAGGCATTGTACAAGGAAACAATAGCCTGTTGACCACCAACTGTTCTCTTGAGTCTGACTTGTACCAAGCATGCTGCCCTGCAGTTCATTTCTCCCTGGTATTCTTGCTGAGTTTCTCAATAGCAAATATCACTGAGGATTTGCATGTGTGTAGCACTCACCAGGCTCTTTGAAGAACCAGAGATGGTGCTTATCTTCAAGGAGTTCATAGTCTTACTGATGAAATTTATTTTGCCCCCAAATAATTAACAAAGAACCAAGACCGAGTATCATCAAGGGAACGGCCTTTATCCAAGACCCCCTCCTTAGAGCTGCACTTAGTAGTGGTTGGTAGACTTCTGGGTATGATTGAAAACAGATCTCCCAGTTCATATACCAGTGCAAACCTGGCTTCAAGCCCAGGCTGTCAGGGGCTTTGTCAAGTTATTGTCATTGCCTTGACCTAGACTGTTGCAGATGAAAAGCCTTTGAATTCCATCATCTGCAGAGGAAGCTGGGGCACCTACAGGGACTGACACCTCGCAGGCCATGGAACAGCTTTCCAGCACCTGGCACCTGCCCAGTGCCAATCTAGTGTGCAGAGGGAGGAAAGTTCTCTCAGTTGTTGGCATGAGTCTGCCTTGTGTTTGGGCTTCTGGGAGACAACAGGTTTAATTTGCTTTGACAGTGCTTTTCCCCAGGAGGGAATTTACCCAAACACCCTGCCTTCTTCACATTCAGCACAGTACTTGTTTGTTTTCCCAGTTTAACCATGGGGAGTTGCTCTGTGTTTTATATGCATATGTACGCATGTTTATTCCCAATAACTCAAATTGCCTGGTTTGGATTCATTAGATCAAGTAAGTATGTTGTTTTATTTCCAAATGTAATGCATATCTGACCCTTTCTTCAAACCGAAATACTGACTCTGCCAAGTCCTGGGCAAACCTCCTTATGCATAGCATTATACTACTTGCTCTTCAAAATAACCCTCTGAGGTGGGTGCTATTATTAACCCTATTTCACAGATGAGGAAACTGGTGTTTAGAGATGACTTGCCCAAAGGGCACATTGCTAGTAAGAGGCACACTGGCTCCAGAACCCCGACTCTGGTCCAGGCAATACACCACTTCCACTTCAGATAGAACTTGGTTCATCTACCAGATTTGCCCTTACAGCTATGACCTTGAGAAAGTGATATCAACTCTCAATTGCCATCTGAAACTGTAAAATGTACCTATTTCTCACAATTATTATTAGGAATAAATAAGTGACATATCTTTCACAGTTCATTTGAGAAGATTGTGTTAGAGTCTTCCCTCAACCTGGAGCTGCTGTAGAGTTAAATCCCAGCTATGCTATCTAATTTGTTTCCCCCTCTTCTTTTGGTTGCCAATAATAAACCAAATCCCTTTTCAGGATATATAATGTCACTAGCTGCAGTCAAGGTGACACATCCAGTCATCCAATTTGCTGTCCAGGAGTCCAGATCCTTCCCTTATTGCCTAAAGCATTAGCACCCATCCTACAGAGAAGCCAAAGGAGGCGTCAGAGAGTGGGTCTCTGTCAGGCACTGGGTAGACCTTGATTCCCCAACTGAGCTCTCCCCAACAGTTGCCAACAATTGAAGGAGACATGAGGGAAGCAGAGGAAGGAATTGTAGGTAGAAAATACAAGCTTCTGTCATCTGGGACACATCACAGGAGAACAAAACGGGGGGCCAGGGAGGCTGGAAGGGAAGGGAAGAGCAAGATAAGCAGAGAGTGAGGCCAAGGATGATTGGTAAATTTGCACCTCACAGCTGCTTCTTCTAATCTTTGGCGTTAGACTCCAAGGTCAGGCTCCTGTGATTACAGAGGTGTGCCTGCTCAGACCAGGGAATGAAGCAGGTGTGCCCAGGCCCTGGGGAGCTGATGGAGGAGAGGAGCCTCCTTTCCTCTCTAGGCTAACTGCTCCTGTGAAATGGTAGTCCACAGTTAGGCTGCCCCATAGTCCTTCTCCAGGCAGGATTTTTCTCTGTGGTGTCTCTCCTGAAAAACAAGGCTTTGAGATTTCAAAAAAGTAGAAAGCAGAAGGTGGCAAATGAAGGCAGGCTTTTCTGCCAATCAACCCTGGATTCGGAAGGATATATTTATCAACTGTTACCCTTTCAAGATGATGCTAGTGGTTTGTTCTGGAAAAGTGTAGTGAGCAGACAAGATGAGGTGTTGCAGTGGCTTCGCGGAGGCCATGTGGTTTCCTGTCTCCCATGTCTCCTCCAGAGAAGAACACTGTTGTCTTTCTTCCTTCTGCTGATGCCCCTTTAATTTCGAGCAATAATTGTTCAACATCCTGAGAACACTCCCACTCACAACACACTCCAGAGAGGGAGCTAAGGAAACATTTAAACTCTGCATTCCAACACTGATGGAAGGAAAAACATGTTCCTGAGAATCAATTTTTCTAGCAAACAAAAGCAAGGGGTTGGGGGTGGGGGGTGGGGGCTATCTTCCCATATGCCACATACCCAATTAGGAAAATCAGTTATTCGTAGGCAGCTGCATTTTTCATTTAGATTTGAGCAGATCTGAAGGAACACCTTCTGCACAATGAAGGCAGCTGCAGCTTGGACATGAGCAAAGCAGGAAGGAACTACAGACGGAAGACATTCACCAAACACTAATTGGAAACATAGCAGCAGGTTTAGTCAATAAAGTTCACACTTCTCCCAAGCCAGTGAATGTCACTCCTGCATTAGCGTTTAGCATAAAGCTACCTCATCAGAGGGGACTCATCATTTGTGGGATCCCAGGTGGACGGGCCCCATGTAGTTGAAATCTTTCCAAACGGAAGAAAAACTATATACAGCAATATTTCATCCAAAGGAAATATTCTCCAAACGTCCCCCTCCACTTCCTTGTTACTATCATAAAATTATTCCATGTTTCCTAAAACTTCTGCCTTCTCTGAAACCAACAGCCTGGGGCAAGTTTTGTAGCAAACAGCATTCTGTGCTGTCAAATTCAGCAACCAACACCACACTCCCTCACAGAAAACATACTTTCCTCACTTTTTCACCATGAAAGCTTCGTGTCAGATGATTCGAAATCTAGAAAATGGGTGTGACACTGATCGCCAATTGATCCTGTTATAAATGCAACTGGTAATTCTAGTAGTTTTATTAGGAGACTTTTATACCATGGTTTGGAGAAGGACTGAGCCATGGGACTTTAGATCTGGGAGAGACCTCTGAGATCATCCTGTTGAATTC
Organism: Antrozous pallidus; assembly: GCA_027563665.1. NCBI lineage: Eukaryota > Metazoa > Chordata > Mammalia > Chiroptera > Vespertilionidae > Antrozous > Antrozous pallidus. The sequence continues at coordinate 49,344,262 of CM050520.1, read as the reverse complement.
TGTCGGTGATAGCAACAAACATTTATTGAGATCCTTTCTGTGAGATGGATACCAAGGCAAATACAGAAATGAATAAACTCAGTGTCTGCCCTCAGGGAGTTCACAGTAAATGCCGGGGACTGTTTGAGGGTTAAGTAGGAGGGAAGGAAAGAGAGAGTCCTGAAGTAACTTAGGAAGGCCTTAGCTGGATTGGCTCAGTGGATAGAACATTGGCCCTTGGACTAAAGGATCTTGGATTCAATTTGGTCAAGGGCACATGCCCAGGTTGCAGGCTCGATCCACAGTAGGGGCCATGCTAGAGGCAGCCAATCGATGATTCTCTCTCATCATTGATGTTTCTATCTCTCTCTCCCTCTTTCTTCCCCTCTGAAATCAATAAAAATATATTAAAAAATAAAAAAAGAAATCAGGAAGGCTTGTCAGAGGAGGTAACATTGAAGCTGCATTTGAAAGAAGGAATAGGAGTTGCCAAACAGGCAGGGATGAGGAAACAGGTGCAGAATGATGAAGTGACATGGTTAAGGCCCTACAGCCATTTAGAAGCAGAACAAGACCTGAAGCCAGGCCTCCTACCTCCATCCTGTACTCCTGTGATACCACAGGTGGAGCCAGCCCTCCAGTCCTACCCTAGCCAGTAGCTAAAAGTGAAAATAATCTTGCCATCTTCCTGACTGATACCCTTACTTTAAAAGTGGATTTCTAAACAACGAGAGAGAGAGAGAGAGAGAGAGAGAGAGAGAGAGAGAGAGAGAGAGAGAGAGAATCCTTAACTCTGTCCACCTTACTAACCCTTTCCTCTGCTTCCAACTCGAGTGCAGACTCACTCTGAGGCCTTGGTGAGTCACTGCCCTTCCTCTGCTCCGTTTCCTTCTCTATTAAATGAACACTCACTTTGGGCTAGATGGTCTCTTGGATCCCTTTAAGTTCTAAAAGTTCTAGAATTCTGTACCTTTCAACTGAGTCCTTCGCTGTCTTCAGGATTGGCCTCTCTGTCCCACAGATCTGCCACCTTGCTCATTCTCCTGGCTTGCTATGGAGTGAATTTTTTAAGGCCCATAGAATATAATATTATTGAAGAAAACCAGGGTTCGATTCCTAAGGCCTGGGTTTGAATCTTGCCTCCATGCCATTGTATCTGTGTGGCCTTCAGCAAGTCACTTCATCTCCCAGCCACCTTAAAAAAATAAAAATAAAAGCAATAATGATACATCCTTTTGGATTTGGTGACAGTGAAATGAGACAAACTTTGTGTAAATACATGGCACAAAGAGGATTTTCACATATAGCGACTTCTCTCCTTTGTTCCACACCCAGCATTTGGGACAAGGGCTGTTCCACATGCATAGCTTTTCTAGCGAATGACTTTACTAACTGGAGCTGCAAAACACTGACTATATTTTTACTAAAAAATTTCTGAAGTGAATTTGATATTTCCTGACATGTCACACAGACAGTCCCAAACTATGAGGGAGAATTAGAGAAAGGAACATCTTTCAAGAGGGGCATAATAACAGATGCTGAGTGAAATAGGCAAGTCAGAGAGAGACAATTATCACAGGATCTCACTTATATGTGGGATCTAATGAACAAAATAAATGGACCAATGACATAAGGAATGCAGGTAGGACCAAGGGAATGTGAAAGGAAACTCCTATGCCTTTTTTAAAGTGTATTTTGTGTTGTTAGCATTATTATGGATGTCCCCTATTTTCTCCCCACTTCCTCCTCTCCACCCCACCCCTGTGCCCAGCCTCCACCACACTGTTGTCTGTGTCCATGGGCAAATTATGTATGCATATAAATTCTTTGGTTAACTTTGGTTAATTTCTTCTTAGCCTACCACCCCACCTCCCCTCTGGGATTTGTCAGTCTTTTCCATGTTTCTAGGCCTTATTTTGTTGGTCAGTTTATTTTGTTCATTAGATTCTACATATGAGTGAGGTCACATGATACTTGTCTTTCTCTGACTGGCTTATTTTGCTTAGCATAATACTCTCCAGGTGCTCTGTGTTGTCTCAAAGGGTGAGAGATCCTTTTTTACAGCTGCATAGTATTCCATAGTGGGAATGTACCACAGCTTTTTTTTATGCACACATCTACTGATGGTTACTTGGGCCATTTCCAGATCTATGCCTTTTAAAGGAGCTTGGATATTTTCATTTCTCCCCCATTGAAGGGTTTTAGGTAGGAGAACATTTCAGAGACATCGTTACTTAGGCTATTGGATGGTGAACGAATTGGGGGAGGGGGAAGGAGAAGGGAGAAGAGGGAGCAAAAGAGGAAGCTGTGAGGATGGCCTTGCAGCTGTTTTGTTAGCAGGTGCTGAGGCTTGAAAAATCAGAGATGTGAAAAGACAGGTTTACAAATGCTCAGTAGCTTTAAAAAATATGCTCATGAAATATCAGCTTATTGTGAAAAATAAATAAAAACACAGGAAAGTGTGAAGACCACAAGAATCACCCAATAACCGACCATCAAAGATAGCCCTGATAGCATGTTGTACTATTTTTTTCACTAATGTTTTTAACAGAAATTTTCTAATGTATTTGTAAATACAAATTTGATTTATTAAAAAAATTAGTTCAGGAAGACATTTTCCAGCACACATTTCTTAATGTCAGTTGAGATATATCTCAGTAAGAGTAAAAATAATTTAAGGTTGTTTGTTAATTCTCACCCAAAAATACTTTTCCATTGAATTTTAGAGAGAGTGGAAAGGAGGGGTGGGACAGAAACATCAGTGCGAGAGAGAGAGAGGCATATCAATTGGTTGCTTTCTGCACACACCCTGACTGGGACCCAGGATTTAACCTGAACTCAGGTATGTGCACTTGACCAGGAATTAAGCCCGAGACCCATTGGTGCTGCTCTAACCACTGACCACTGAGTACACTGGCCAAGGCTATATCTATAATAATAAAAGCATAATATGCTAATTAGGCTGGATATCCTTCCGGAAGACCTTTCAGATGAAGCCAGTGGCCAGAGAATGGCTGGTGCTGGCAGCCAGGAGAAGGAAGGCCTAATTTTCCATGAATTTCATGCATTGAGCCTCTAGTAGTATATAATTTTTAACTTGATTGCTTGCTTTCAGTGACTGGGCAAGAAGAGCTCGAATGTGTTAACCTGAGGCTTGATTCCTGGGCCTTCTGTTTGGGAAAAGAAGTGTCTGTTTTCAGCTCTCCTTCTCTTTTCTCCCCCAGAATCGGTGGATAACTGCCCCAGCAACTGCTACGGCAATGGGGACTGCATCTCTGGGACCTGCCACTGCTTCCTGGGCTTCCTGGGCCCCGACTGCGGCAGAGGTGAGAGCCCCGGTGTGGACCTGCGATTTCCACTCTCCATGCCCTGTGGGCAGCTCCGGTCCCATTCCTCGGGGCCAGGGCAGAACTCTAGGCAACTTTTTTTTTTTTTATATTTTTTTATTGACTTCAGAGGGGAAAGGAAAGGGAGAGAGAGAGACAGAAACATCAGTAATGAGAATCATTGATTGGTTGCCTCCTACACCCCCCACTATGGGTAGAGCCTACAACCCAAGCATGTGCCCTTGACTGGAATCGAACTGGGGACTCTTCAGTCTGCAGGCCAACACTCTATCCACTGAGCCAAAACAGCCAGGGCTCCAGGCCACTCTTGACTCTCGCAAGAAGGGCTCCCAAGAGCCATCCTTCAGAAACCCTTTAAGGGAGGTCTTCAGGCCCCCTTGACACTATGCGTGCATGACCGTGAGGTCAGGAAGAAAGGAGCAGCCACAATTAACCTCATGTCCCATTGTGGGGGCAGAAGGAGTGGCATGGGGGTCCTTTGAAAAGCTGATTTCCCCTTAGAGGAGGGATCAGCCTTTGCCAAGTGTCTTCAAAGTTCACCTTCAGCTAGGGTGGTTTCCTCCTGGCCCAAAGAGGGAGGCCTGGTTTCTTGCTCAGTTACTGCCTTTTAACAGCACAGGCAGAATCATGGCTGAGACCACCAAGAACTTGGGAGATGGGTGAGACTGCTCTCCTCCACGCAGGACCCCAGTGCTGCTTCAGATTTTGGCACATAGGGTGCTAATGATAACCACCTGGCGATAGTTTCAATGCTGCCATGATCGACGTTTGCCTTTGGCTTTCTTTATTATCTTGGAAGAATCAACAAGGAAAATACCAAAGGAGATCTGTAGTCCTGAGATTTTGGCACTCCCTTTGAGGAAACTCCTTTTGGGTTTTCTTCCTCATCAGTCATTTGCTTTGTGTCCTTTCGGGCTTGGTCCCACGCTCGACACTGAGCAAGTCCAGGAGTTCTTCACCTGAGAGACAGACAAAATCGATTATTACAAATCGGCTAATAGGTGAGAAACACCACAAGGAGGTCACGTGCAGGGAGTGCCTATCAGAGGGAGAGGGAGCAGCCTTCTCAGCTTGGATGGGTGAGGACTGGGAAGGGCTCCCAGGTGAGGTGCTCCTGGAACTGAGACCTGACGCCTGAGTCGTTGCTCATTGGTGGAAGCCAGTGATGCTCCCCAGGCTGAAAACACAGTGAGGTGGCACTGCTTTGGGGATTCTACTTATTATTTCTAAGGTGGAATAGACTCAGTTTGAGGCAGCAAAGCCTGCAGCGCCCACAGTGATTCCCTGCCAGGCGCTTTCTAAAGAAAAGCTGCCAGGTGGGGATGGGGAAGGTGTACAAGAAAGAGATGAGTCATCCCTTCTAATGAGAATTACCTTCTCATCCCATATGCACTTAGAGTGAAGAGCCCTGTATAAAACAGCCTCTTAGTGAATCTCACTAAGGCTGGTGGGTACTTAGAGCACACTGAAATATAATTTATTTTTATATAGTGTTCTTCATACAGATGTTCACAAAACCCTACGCTAAGAGGCAGAATGGAAAGATAATACTTTCCAGAGCTAAGTTGGGCTCAGCTACTCTCTCATGGGGCTGTGGTTTATGGGTTTGAGCCGAGGCCTGAAAGGCAAGGAAAACGGAGTGACAGCTGGGTTAAAGACAACAATGAGTGTGCTGCAGATGAGGGTGGGGAAGCAAAATGGAGCCCTATTAGGAGAGCACTGGAGGAGGAATGCGGGCAGGCAGGGAGCTCAGTTGTCTTTCTCAAGGAGCCCCAGGAACTCACTGGGGTCCTGGCAACCACCATGCTGCCCTGCTAATATTGGGGTGGGGGAGAGGGAGCAGAGTTCACTGGGCACCAGCTCCACCAGGCCATGCACTACACACCTACACCTGCAGTTCCAAATGTGTTTAATCAGGAATTAAATAAAACAAGAGAAGCAGACAGATGAGCACATGTGAGAATTGTGGCAAAGCATTGGAGGCTGTCGGTCAAGCCAGCAGGCGGAAGGGAGAAAGAGACAAAGGCTGGTGGGGGATGCTGGGTTTTGTTTCACACCAGGCTTCCCGTGCTGTCTCCCCAGCCTCCTGCCCAGTGCTCTGTAGTGGGAATGGCCAGTACATGAAGGGCCGGTGTCTGTGCCACAGCGGCTGGAAGGGCGCTGAGTGCGACGTGCCCACCAACCAGTGTATCGATGTGGCCTGCAGCAACCATGGCACCTGTATCATGGGCACCTGCATCTGCAACCCCGGCTACAAGGGCGAGAACTGCGAGGAAGGTAAGATAGCCCAGCACCCTGCTCAACTTAGAGGTCAGTGCACGAGGCCAAGAGACATCCGGGCAGCAGAGGAAGCCACCTGAGTTGCTCTGTGACTCCCTACCCTGAGCCAGGAGCCCATGAGCAATCGTGATGAACCTAAAGAAGAGGACAGACAAATATAATCCTACTCAATGAAGGGCACAGAAATGTTGTACTGAGCATTTACTGTATCCAATGCTCTGTGCTGGAAGCCTTGCATTATTTAACTGCAAACCCCAGTAGGGAGGGGAAATCATCTTATTTTATAGTTGAGAACATGGAGACTCAGAGTCAAATGGCTTGCCCCAGGTCACACAGCTAGCCAATACCAGGGCTGGATTTGAGCCCAGTCTCTCTGTCTCCATAGCCCTAGTTCTTTCCACTCCCCTTTAAACTCATTCACTCCCCATTTCTGAAATATGAGTATATTTAGACCTTCAAACTCTGCCTTCCACTATCACACTCAGGTGTCTGTATGTGTGTGTGTATGTGTGAATTCATGAATGTAGCTCCTCGGTGCTCAAAGGCATGTCTCTCTCCTTCATAAAGTAAATACAGGGTGTCCCCCAAAAATGTGTGCACACTTTAACAGCTGATAATTCACTTAATTTTGAAGATGAGTGGTATGTTAATAAACACTGACTTTATATTCATTCAAAGTTTGTATACATTTGTATAGGATACCCTTATATGCCTGCATAAATCAAGGCTAGAAAATGAACTGCTGATGTAACCATGGCATCAGTTCTTTCCCAGGAAATCTAACAAAGTGAGATGAGTAAATATATGTATTCCACAAATGAAGAAACTGAGGCCCAGGGAAGGGCATTGGCATCACCATGGTCATATAACAGCTAACTAACCGATGGCTGGGTAGGGATTCAACCCAGGCTTCCGCAATTCCAATCAGTGCTCTTTCCTCTCGGCTGCATTGAAATTCCAGACAAAAGGAGGAGTACTCTTCACAAGCTGTCTAGAGTAGCTTTAAAGGCCCATACTTGGGAATCAGATATAGACTTGAGTCCCAGCTCTGCCATTAACTAGCCTCGGTTCCCTCGTCTATAAAATGGGAATGTCTTCCTCAGAGGGCTATTGGGAGGAGTGAATTAAACGATCCATGTAAAGCTCAGTGTCTGACACATAGTAAATGCTCTATAAATGTTAGCTTTTATGTTATTAGTTTATTCTGGAGACAACCGAAGCACATTTCCTGTTCTCCTCCACTCATTTCATCCAAGGTCTTTTGAAATGGATGGACTTTGCCTTGGAAACTGATGGATGATGCTAATAGTCGTTATCTCCCACTGTCCACCACCTAGGGCCCCAGCACCTTCTCCATGGAGTAGAAGGAGCTCTAAATTTGGGATTTAGCAGGTAGTCCCCTCTTAAAGCATCATTCTCTCTCTAAAAAGGGGGGTGGGGGTGGGGAGAGAGGGAGCGGAAGACTATAATGAGTGGGGAACAAGAAGGAATTAGTGTCTGAAAAGCATCACCTCTCTGAGACAGGCTGTCTGTGGACCCCAAGTGTGACTGCAGGTCCTGATTCAGGCCTGTTAGCATTGACCGGATTGCTGTGGGCTGTCTGAGAGAGGGGGCCCGCCACCCCTCACACAAAGGAACTTGGCTTTCTCTTCCTGACAATGGTGACCTTCAGCTGCTGTCCCTTTTCAGTTTAGTCACTTGAGGTGAAGACCCTGAGAAGGAAAGAGAAACAAAGAGGAGATTCCTCTTGGAACTGTGGGGCTGCCCACCCCCACCCTGCCACGTTGTGTGGGCCGAGGAAGGGGGGTGGGGTCAAGCTCCACTGCCCCCTGGACAGTGCCCCAGCACAAGGGTACTTACAAAGAGAAGAAAAGAAGCTGTGTAGCTCTTTGATTTACATTATCTATTTGAAAAGAAATGTTTTTACTCCCGCTTTCTTTTCCGAGGAGGGCCATCTGGGACTGATTCCTTTTATTATTTCTGTTTCTCTGGTGAAACATCATTGAATAGTCCTGTGTTTATAATGGAGTTTCTGGGGGCCTTTGCCCTCCCCCTCATACCTCCCCTCCTCCCTTAACTCTGTTTTAAGGGTTTTCACTGTGTTTATAAAACATCAGCTAACAAACTTACTCCCCCCCCGCCCCTCCAGCTTCCTTCTTCTGAAGTTTATTAGCCTATATTTTTTTAAAGCCTGAACCACGCCAACAGGGCACTTGGAGGGGTTGGGGGAGAGGCAGAAGAGAATAACTTGGGCCTTTTGCAGTGAAAAGACTGCATTTCAGGTCCTGAAGAGCGTCTAATGGCTTGTGTGGTCACTGAAGCGTGGAACGTTTCGGGCAACAGTTGTGCTTACAGCCTGGCCACGCAGGCCACATCATTTCATCAACAGGCTGAGCTTCTTCCAGAAATTTTGGCTTAAATGGCAAGCTCTGCAGAGGAAAAATATAACTGCTTGGCACCTCTTCTAAGGAGAAACTAAGTGAGACTCTCTACGCAAAGTTCAGCCGCCTCCCTGCCAAGTTCTCCCGGGCCCTCCAGCAGCCCATCTTCCCAAGTTACGCAGTTTCCTGCAAAATAGATATCATGCGGGAAACCACACCGCTGTGCTGGGAAGAGATCATTTGAATCCCGTCCCCGGGTCTCTGTCACCCCAACGGACCCAGAAAGGGAGGGCAGGCCCACAGTTTAGGTAGGATCTCCATGGCAGAGCGTCACCATAGCTCAGATAATGGCCCTGAGTTTCGGAGGAGCAGGGTCGGTGATCTCCAAACAGGAATCTCAGCCAGTTCAGCTCAGGTTTCCTGGGGCCGCCTTCCCTCTTTAGAACTTCCCTGGAGTTCCACACTCTCTCTGCCAAGGTGACCTTCAGAAGTCGGGATTAATTGATGATGAATGGCCTGGAGATAGCCTCTCACCAGTCCTTTCTGATCTGTCCCGGCCTGAACCATCTTTGGAGAGCATGCAATTCACTCCGCTGGTTCCTGGGTCCCTCACAGATGTACTGTGTCTGAGGCAGAGCAGGACTGTGGCACCAAGGGCCTCCTGCTAAACTTGGCGCCCTCTCCTCTTGCTGGCTAACAGTGCAGATTTATAGATCCAACCTCGAGGGCCCCTCAGAGACAGCTCAAGCCCAAAGCTGGGGTCAGGTGTTCGGGGAGCCGGAAATACCTTTATAGGTCCTGGGACAGAAATCGCTGACTCATTTCCTGTCAGATTGGAAAACTCTCTGGATCTAGGGAATTATCATAGTAGCCTAATGGGCTGGAATAATCCTTCTGAGATCCTGAGATCCTGAGGCCAGTCATGAAAATGTATCACTATTATTATTTTTATTCCTTTTAATTACCAGGCACTCCAGCAGGTCATGCCCGAACCGTTATTAAATGGTGTCCTGAGACTGCCAGAGAGGAGATTCTTTGCCTTCATTTGGCTTTATTATTTCTCCACTTTGCCCTATTTCTTTCCTTGTTTCATTTTCCTATGTTTTAATCATGTTATGTGTTTATGTCTGTGTACGTGATGAATGTATTTTTGAACCAGTCAGAGGATAAAGGAAACACGAAGACATCTATACCAGCCAAAAGTGATTCAAATTTGAGTTACCTCTCTGTGCTTCAGTTGCCTCATCTGTAAAATGAGGCTAATAATAGTATTTACCTCAAAGAGTTGTTGTTAGGGTTAAATGAGATAACATATATATAAAAGGTATAAAAGAAAAATACGGCACAGGAGAGGAACTAAGTTAAAATTAATTGTTATTATTGCTGTTGTGTTATCACTATTATGATTTTAGCAGTTGCTGCTCCTGACCCCTCGTCTTCTTAGTCATCATTTAAGTCATGAAGCTGAACTCATTTAAAAACCTAAGTAGTAAAAGAGCTTTCTTTAACAAGCTGGCCCTCAGAGTAAACACTGTTCCCAGAGTGTTGCCATCTGTAAAGTCTGCTCGTTTGTGTCTGAGACACTAATATACCCATGCTGGATTTCCCAGTCTTTTGTGCAAAAGTCAAATACACTGGGTTATAAAATTTAATTGATAACTAAAGTAAAAGCATGTCTGAATTATAAATGAACGCTGGCCAACAGTTTGCTACTGCATGTCCTGATAGAATTGAAAAACAGCTACCGATTTCCAACAACTTACCATTTATACAGTTTCTGTAGTCCTTTCAAATCCTCCGTGTCGTTTGGTCCTCACAGCGACCTGAGAGAAAGGCAATTGTATCAGACCTGCTTTATGGATGGAAGCTCAGAGCAGGTATGTGTCTTGACCGTGGTCACATAGCCAGGTCATTTTGTCCTGTGACCCTTGAACTTAGGACCTCGGAGGTCAAATGTTAAAACCTTTCCTCTGCAGCACAGGGCTTCCTCGTAAACTCCCAAAGGCCACGAGATAGGAATTTGTATCCACATTTTACAGGTAGGGGAACCAAGACTCAGGTAAACAGTCAATCAGCAGGTAGAGTTGGGAAGCCAGGTTTACCATTTGCTAGTTCCTGCTTTCCTCCATATTACGTGGCCTCTGCACAGGAAACTTGTGTCCTTCTACCAGAGTGTGGGAAGCCCCTTCACTTCACTATGAGGTATGGTACTTTGCTTAGAGGAACCTCTCACCTTTGCTGGTCAGATACTTATCTGTGTCCTCTTTCCTTCATGTCACAGTGGACTGCATGGACCCCACATGTTCTGGCCGGGGTGTGTGCGTGAGAGGCGAGTGCCACTGCTCTGTGGGATGGGGAGGCACCAACTGCGAGACACCCCGGGCTACGTGCTTGGACCAGTGTTCGGGCCATGGAACCTTCCTCCCCGACACCGGGCTTTGCAGCTGTGACCCAAGCTGGACTGGACACGACTGTTCTATCGGTAAATGTGGGAGTGGGGGAGAGAAGGGCAGGGTGGGCAGAGGGAAGATGTGTCCACTGTGCCGCTGTCACCATTTCGTCCTGATCTGCCCCTGACCCTGATCACATAGCAGTGCGTGCCCAAATCTCTAATGCTTTTCTGCTTTTCCTGAACTTCAGTCTTCACCCTCTGCTCTTAGAAGGGCAGGGGACTGAAAAGCCCTATCTTCACATCATTCCTTTCAAGTGGTGGCCTTGACAGTCAAAATGTTGCCCCTAACCAGTTAATAATAACAGATGTTTCAGAGAAATCTCATCTCTCACTTTACAGTGGTTGTCCCTGGAGGCCAGGCCAAGAGACTATTGTGCCTAGGTGAGATCTGCTAGGATGGAACTTTGGTTTCACTCATTCCTCAGAGAGAATTCCAAGCTCAGTGTAGTCTTTAGGGTTCTCTGTGACCTGACCCCCACCTGCCTTTCAGGCCAGATCTTCTGCAAGACTATAAGTTCCATGAGGATAACAAAGATGCCTTATTCACCTCTCCTTCCTTAGGACTTAGCATGGGCCTGGCCCACAGCAACTGCTCAGTAAACACGAATGAATGAATGAATGAATGAACAAATGAACAAACAAATCAACACATGAAGGAATGTGTTCTTGATTGTGGTATTTGGTTCACCATAGGATTTATACATACAGAGTTCAAATAATTATTATATTGGCACCCTCTGTTTGTAAGCATTTGTTGACTTATAGACCCTCTCAAGGTAAGGATTAAATGAGAACAGATGTAGATCCCCTAACTTAGTACAGGATTTGTGCACTGGTGGGGTCCTTTGGCCTGGCCTGCATCCTCTCGCAATCCAAGACCCCTTGGGGGATCTCAGAGAGCCAGTTTTGGCCCAATCCCTATCCTCTGCCCTCCCCGCTTCCCTCTAAGATTCCTCAGTCTGTTCCATGTTTCCATGTCTGTGGTTTCTGCTCCTGCATTGAACATCTGCCCCCTGGTGGTCAGAACATGTCATAGCTACTGACCAGTCAGCTGGTTACTTAGACTTTTATATAAATAGATAGTAGGGCAGAGACCGGTTTGGCTCAGCTGATAGAGCATCGGACTGCGGACTGAAGGGTCCCGGGTTCGATTCCGGCAAGGGCATGTGCCTTGGCTGCGGGCACATCCCTAGTAGAGGGCGTGCAAGAGGCAGCTGATGTCTTTCTCTTCATCAGTGTTTCTGACTTTCTATCCCTCTCCCTTCTGCTCTGTAAAAAAACAATAAAATATATTTTTAAAAAATAGATAGTAGGTATGTTCACCTCTAATGAACCTTAAGTAGTGTCCGCTACTTAAATACATACACAAAACAACCTGTGAGAATGGAATCACCAACCTCTTTTAACCATTTACATAATACTGTACTCTTTGCATACTCATTGAGCACCTACTGTATACTAGGCACTCTTCTCAGAAGGAATAAGAGGTAAGAACATTTCTACCTTTGTGAACTTACATGCTAACAAGAGGGAAGCAGAGACAACAAACAAACAAATGAAGAGAAATCAATTGATAAGGCCCAGAAAAATTTTAAGTAATCTTACCCAGTGACAAATAGCTAAAAAGTGATAGCATCTCTAACTAAGTGTGTTTACTCTGAATCACTTTCCCCACCACACCACACTGTTGAAACTAAGTAAAGCTCAAGTCAGCTCATTATGTTGTGTATTAACAGTCCTAGTTGTGGTCAGGAAGGTAAGACCTTTGGCAACACTGAGATCCATGCAGCACTTGTGCCATTGGGATACTTTGACTTACGTTTCCTGCTGACAGGAGGATTGATGCTCCATATACAGTCTAAATAAGACTTTTATCCTCGTTTGCAAAGCTTGTGTAAAGACATGATTGCAAAGACAGATGTGCAGGGCCTTAGGAATAATTCTGTTTATAGCAATATTACAAATGGTTCTCTTAAAGCTACAGTGGGTTGTATTGTTCACTAAGCTAGTTTGTGATGCGTATTTAACTATCCATGCATTGTTAATCCCTGATGGGCCTCCACAGCCTCCCATGGAGGCAGGAATAATTTTGGGTGAGATCTTAAGCATCCTTTAGTTGGCCCTGTAAAAAGAGACAACAGAACCATTGGAAGAGGCTTTGAATAGAACTGTGAGAGCTCAACTTTCTCAACTCTGTGCACCCCACTCCCCACAACTGGTACCAAACACACCTGTGGCTTCATGTGTGAAGGCAAAGGAGCGCCATATGTTGCAAAGGGCCCCTGAGTTCAACAGACCTGGTCTCAAACACTGGCCCTGCTACTTACTAGTTATAACTTTGGGCAAGTCACTTCACCTCTCTAAGCTGTAAAATAGAGGTAATAATAGTACTTACCTTCTAGAATTATTTTTTGGAGAGTTATTATTTAAAGAATTATTTAAGATAATGTTAAAAAATCACTTAGTGTGCTACTTAGCCCATGATAAGGGCTCAATAAATGTTAGCTATTATTATTATTATGATTGAAATACCCATTGCTGAGAGCCCTGAATATTAACAACGACATTTGATAGAAGCAAGATGAGTTATGCCTTTCAGGAATATTGATTGTAGTTTTTAAATCCCTAACCTATAACTGACTGAATGGTATCATGACTGCCACAAGGCCAGGAATTTGAAAGATAGCTTCAGAATTAGTCTCTCCTTGAAATAGTAATACCAATTTGTGTTGTCAAGTGCCTCACAGCATATAAAGATTTTTCATCCCAGACAGTGTGGCTCAGTGCTTGAGTGTTGACCTATTAACCAGGAGGTCATGGTTCAATTCCTGGTCAGGGCACATGCCCGAGGTTGCGGGCTAAATCCCCAGTAGGAGGCGTGCAGGAGGGCAGCTGATCAGTGATTCTCGTCATTGATGTTTCTGTTCCTTTCTCCCTCTCCTTACCTCTCAGAAATCAATAAAAACATATTTTATTTTTAAAAATTAACAGATATTTCACACATTTACACACACACACCACACACAGCTATCTCTCCCCCTCTCCACCACCACAGCAGCACCAGCCTTGTGAGGCAGCATCACACTGAGGCTCTGGGAGTTGCAGCAATGTGCCTACACAACGCCTGTCCTGGTACAGCTGGTCATCAGCTGGCCTGCTGCCCAGCACTCTGTGCTGCCTCCCTCAGGCCTCTCTTTCTCCTCAGCTGTCACCACCCTTCCTGAAGCCAGTCCAAAGGCCAGTGAAAGCACTTGGATGGTGGCTGTCTCTCCGGATCCCCTGCTGTGTAGACAGTACCTGCCTGGGCTCACTCCTGGTTCTGCCACGTGCTACCTGTGTGTCCTTGGCAAGGTACTAGACTTCTCTTGGCTTCAGTTTCCTTACCTGAAAAATGGAATTAATAATAGTGTCTACCCCAGATGGCTATATGATCATTGAATTATATCAGGGATGCCCACACATGGAACACTGCCTGCCCAGAGTGAGTACTTCCTATCTTCCCCCACCTCCCTCCCAAGGACACTTTTACTCTATGGAAGTGAAACTCATCATTGAGCTTCAGAGACCACAGCCAAGAGACTCCTCACATACAGGGAGTTAGGCACCAGGCTTTGTTTCAAAAGACCTTCCCCCCACTATATGAATGGCTCAGCAAGTTGCTTCACCTCCGGACCCTCAGTTTCCTCCTAGGTAAAACCACCATGGGCTTCTGTGAGAATTCATTAAGAAGGTACAGGCGAAATGGTTAACACAGTGTCTGGCACAACTCAGACACCAGCAAGCGGCCACTTTGGTTGTGTTATTTATGTTATCTGCTCTTGGCACAGCAGGGCTGGTACAGGGCCTTCCCCACCAGGGGCTACAGCCCAGCAAACACAGCCAAAGTGCTTCTTGCACCATTGGCATTGACTGTGGGTTGTGGACTTGGTAGGAATGGGCCCCCACCATCCAGCCCTCTGAGGAAGGGAGGCTAGCTATTCCCTGAGAGGAGTGTCTTGCTGTTGGCATAGAGAACAGGATTTCATGGAAGCAGCTTAAGTCAACATGCCCTGGACTTGGCAAGCAGCCTGTAATGACATGTAAGCTAAGGTCCCCAGCACTTTGGTTAGGTCTGTGGAAACAGTGAAGTCAGGTTTTATACAAGTGTTTACTCAGACCCCTGGATTGCCAGCAACATGGCTTCCAGTCTCATGTCAGAATTTCTTCCTTAAATCCAGCTTCGTTGTGTGTCTTCCTGACAGACACACAAGGTAACTGAGCAGATCCCTGTCCCAAAAGAGCACAGATTACACAGCCCATCCCCTAACTTCAACATACCTCTGTCCTCAACTCTGGGCCCAAGGGACTTCAGTTCCTCAGTCCTTTGAGGGTGATGATAGTGGTGGTGGTAATGGTGATGATGATGATGGTGGTGATGGTGATGATGATGGTGGTGATGATGGTGATGGTGATGTGGTGGTGATGGTAATGGTGGTGATGATGATGGTGGTGATGGTGATGATGATGGTGATGATGATGATGGTGATGATTGTGGAGGTGATCACAGTGATTATGATGATGATAGAGGTGATACTACTGCTGTTGTTTTATCAATGGGAAACAGTTGGGGAGGGAAATGACTTGAAAGTAATGCAGCTAATCAGTGTCAGAGTTTTCATTAAATCCAAGCCCATTGTTCTCAAGTTCTCAGCTCTTACCTCAGGCCTCCATCCTATCCAAAGAGGTTTCTTTGTCAGCCATCTTGTCTTTCTCCCTGACAAGCCACAGGATGGAGCATTGACTAAAAAGCCACTGGTTTCTTAGTGCTTGACATTTCCCAGGTACTGAACTAAGTGTTTGACAACCATCATCTTAGTTAAGGTTTATCAGAACCCTGTGAGGAAAGTGTGCCATTTTCCAGCTGATGAACTTGAAGCTCAGAAAGTTAAATTCCTTGGCCAGCATTCCCCTGCCCCCATTAGTAAGTGGCCAGTCTGGCTCCAAGGACCCTTCTCAGCTCTGTGGAAAATGGAGCTTTGTAACTTTTGCATAGGGTGGGCACACACAGCAGTACTGATGCCCCCTCCCTTCCTCGAGTGCTTTCGTTGGCTTTTCATCCTCTTGGCTTGGAGTTACTTAGAAAAGGAAAGGAATTTAAGTTCTTCAAGATGGTCTTTAAAATTGGAAAAGCCTACCTTTTTGTCACACTCTAATGACTTCCAAAGAAGGCTTAAGGCTCAGTACCATTTTCCAGGATAGCATTTCAAATGTGATCCCTTAGACTTGTCATCTGCCCTCCACTGGCTCTCCCTCCTCAGTCTCATGAATTCGTTCCTCGTTTCCACTACTCTGTGAGCTCTCTGCAATCTTGACTTCCATAAATGACTTTTATTTGAGAGGCCCTCTCAACTACATTTTATTCCTTTTGGTCCGGCTCACAGAAGCAGTATATGGCAAAGAATCTGCCTCTAAAATGCTCACGCTGATGGACTATGATTCTTATCTTTCATTGCAACTGCATTTCATGGAATAACAGGTGGAGATATTGAAAGGTTTGGTAGTACAGGGTTGGAGGCAGCACATCAGCGATATTTGGAGAGACTCTTTCTTTTCCAAACTCAGCTCATCCAGAAAATAGGGCTAATGACACCTGCCTTGCATTGTTGTTTTTTAAATTAGCTTTAATATGTGTCAATGAAATGCCTACCTAGCACAGCGGCTGGTATTCAATAAGCACTCAATAAAATATTAGTATATGTTTTTAGAATGCATGATTAAATCTAAATTATCCAAACAGTCCTTAGACTCTAACATATTTTATGTTTGAGGGCAGTTGATATAGTGAAATAGCTCCTGTCCTCAGATCCATACTCTGCCCGGGATTTGAGACTGTATGACCTTGAACACCTCGATTTCTCTCTCAGATGCTTGGTTTCTTTGTGGTTCCTGAACTCTGGTAACCAAGAGTAGATGAAGCGTCATTAATGTGCTGGAACCTTTATCCCCAGGCAATAGAATGAAGGCCACAGAGCATTAGCATCATTCTGCTCTCAGGAAAGCAAGTTTCCTGTGAGCTCCATTCAAGAGCAGAACACAGCCTCCACAGAGGGAGCACCCAGCACAGCTCCACACCTGTACACCTGCACCCTCCCTTTACATGCACATTGTCTACTTCATTTACTCATGAACTTTTCTGGCTTCCGTGTGTGTGGCACGGGTCTAGGCACTGAGAATCAGATAGCCACAGTCCATGAAGGAAGCAGCACCTAGTTATAAGACATGACCAGAGCTCTGACTGATGTGTTTGCAGTGGGGTTTGCAAGCACAAAGCCAGGAACAGTGAGCTCAGGCAAGAGAGGATGGGGAGAGGAACCTGGGAAAGTCTTCCCCAGGGAGGAGACTTGTAAGCCAGACCTTGAGGGGGGACTCCCTGGTGACAAAGGAGGGAGGAGTACAGGCAGAGGGAAGAGCAAGCCCACCTTGGACTGACTGGAGAATAGGAGCCACAGGAGTGTAGGCAGGAATTTAGGTCAGAAAGGTAGATAGGGTTCAAATCACAGAGTTCCCTGAATGCCTCACTGGAAATATTGGATTTAAAAATGTTTCAATGGCCCTGGCCAGTATTGCTCAGTGGTTAGAATGTCAACCCTCAAACCGAGGGGTCATGGGTTCAATTCCCAGTCAAGGGCATGTACCTGGGTTGCAGATTCAATCCCAGCCTGGTCAGAGCACATGTGAGGGGTAATCAATTGATCCATCCCTCTCACATCAATGTTTCTCTCTTTCCATTCCATTCTCTCTAAAATAAATGGAAGAAATATACTTGGATGAGGATTAACAAATCAGAAAGATGTTTCAATGCATGTTGTAGATTTTCCTTTCATACTCCCCATTAGGGCCCTTTCTTTAGCTCTCTCAGCTCAACTTGACATAGGATCTACCTTTACTTATAGGGGCCTTCTAGAATCCAAGCTCAGATCCTCAGAGCTTCCTGTTTCTTCTCTATTATTCTCATCCTCTACCAAAAGAAAAAGCAGCTCACAACACATATTTAATAACAATAATGACTAGATGGATAGGGAACAGAAAAGTTCTTTCCAAATTAAGTCACAATTGACTGCAAAAGAAGCTTGGTGACTTAAAAAAATAACCTGCAAGTAGCAACAGGGTTAAAAAAAAAATTAAAGCTCTAAATATAGCAGTTGCATTAGTGCTAGATTTTGAAAACGGTAATTCAATTTTATTTACGAGGCAAAATATAATTACATTTAAATTTGAGGGAACAGAATTTAATTCTTATTAATGACAGAAAGACTGAGTGAGATGCTTTATCGCCAGAGAAATTGTCTTAGGTTCATGGATGGGAGAGAAAATTAGATCCAGCGTTGAGCATTCTCCCCTGTTACAAGTCTCATTTGTGTAGCCAGAATTGTTCCCTCTCTGAGCCAGCATTAGCTTCTCAGCCCTGAAAGCACAGTACTGACATCCAATTAAACATCAAAAGGAAATGATCAGACTGGACTATTTCTGTATAGGTATGTTAGAGGAGAGGAAACTCAGGGTTAGAATTTCACCTGAGGAATAACATCCACTGAGACTTGACATTTCCTGTACTCCTTCCCAGCAGCAAGTGCTAGCCTAAAATCAAAGTTCAGAATAATAAATATCTGAGAGATTGACACCGAGGCAGAGAAAGAAGAGGAGATGCTGGGAGCAGGTGGAGACGGGCCCACCGTTGTCTGGGAAGTCGTGCGGAGGTTTAAACACAATGAGATGGTCAGTTCCTAACATTTAATCAAAGGCTGGGAAATTGGGTCCAGACAGGAGTACTACTAAATACTGCCAGAGTTAAAGGTTGACAAGCCAGAAGCTGGCAGCTTTGTAATTTAGTAGAATTCCCCCCCGACAGCCCTGGAACCTTTTCTATCAGAACTGGAGCTCTTCAGTATGCAAATGTAAGCCCTCCTGAAATTGGGTTTCTGAATCAGGTTTCTATTTGGATGCCCAAGCTGATATCTTACATGAAATCTCTGGTTGTCTTCCTGAATCAAACTGCTAGTATGATAACTTGTAATTTAAAAATAATAACTGTTCTTGGAATGGAAATTTTATAAAGCTCCTTTATGTATGTGCTTCATGATTGATTCAAGCAACAAATCCATAAGTGTCTGACATTGCAGATGGTGTTATTCTCAGGAAACCAGGGTTCAGAGAACGTGAGTGACTTGCCCAAAACCCCTCTGGGGAAACAAGATTCCAATCCAGCCTTCTTGGGCTTCAGAGCCCATGTTCATTGCCTACATAACTCTGTCTTTAGTTCTTGCCAAGGTTTATGCTGATACTGTCAATGAATCGAGTATCCTATCTAATAAAAGAGTAATATGCAAATTGACTGTGCCTTTGCTACACCAAATAAGCCACGCCCACAAGCCATGCCCACAAGCCAATCAGGAGCTATATGCAAATTAACACACAACCAAGATGACTGCTGCCCATGGCAGGCCAGGCCAGGCGGGCTGGGGGCAGGGCCAGGCAGTGATTGGCCTGATTGCAGGGCAATGACTGGCTGGGGTTCCCTGGCCGAGGTCCCCTGCCCAAGGACAGAAAGTCTCAGCCAGAGGCTTTCGGCCTTGGGCAGGCTGAGGGTGAGCCCTCAGTAGGACATCCCCTGAGGGCTCCCAGTATGTGAGAGGGGGCAGGTTGGGCTGAGGGACCACTCATCCCCAGTGCATGAATTTCGTGCACCGGGCCCCTAGTCAGATTTATAAAGGACCACTTTATAAATTTGGTACCACTTCCAGGAACCAGGTGAATTGGATCATGACCAACAGTGTTCCAGACACTACTACCAGGGTACAAGGGAAAGAGCAGTTGCTTTCTGGGGTGATCGGGTGGCTTCTTGGAGGAAGGGGGATTGAAGGTGGGTCATGGAGGTTGGATTTGAGTTGGCAGAAGTGGAAGGAGGAGGTAAGCCCCTTGCAGCAGCCTCCTGGGGAAGTCAAAGTTCTGCAACAAAGGTGAGACAGATCCTGGCATTTTTTAGGAAATTTGTGGCTGCAGTGAGAGGGGAAGAGGTGAGGGAAGTTGACAGGCATCAGATCATGAATGGCCTTGAAAGAGTTTAGGGTTTATCTGTCAGTAGGAGCCACTGGAAAGCTTTAAGCAGAGATGCAGCACAGTCAGGTTTGGTTTTAGGAAGATTACTCTGATACTGGCATGCAGTTGGAGGCACCTAGGGATGTCCAGGTGGAGGTGTTCAGGAGAGAATTAGATAGATGAGCATATGATGGGCCTTTCACAAGGGATATCATGGTTGGAGGTCTTTGGGAAGAACATTAAATGTCAACCTATCTTTCACTTCACCCATTTGGGTCCTTTCCCTGGGGTTTGGATGTGGCTGAACGTACACATGCCAGTCACATTCTTCGACTTCTCTGCTCACTGGCCCTTGGCTAGCTTGTTATCCTTCAGCAAAGTCAGACCCTATTTGAAGGCCTCCTCCGAGCGAGGCCTGGACACCTCTATGCAGGAAGCCCAATGCCCTCCAATTAAGATGAACAGCAGTGGCTGCTATTGCTTCTGAGAGAGGTGCTTCAAACGCTTGAAACGCTAGTCCTGGGGGAAGGAGGTGTGGAGACCGCTACGCAAGAAATCCACTCTTCTGTCTGTGTTGAAAGCTTCCCTAGCTCCTTGAGTGAGGTGAAAGGCCACACAGTTTCCAAGGCTCATTAGCTGGCTGCCATCTCCATCCGATCCAATCTGTAGGACAGAACCACAGCTTGGAGCAGCGACAGGGAGGGAAGTTGAAAAGCATAGGAGAGTGGCTTGGGTTTGGCCTCAGTGTCGAAAGGAGACTAATTACTGTGAGGAAGTCGGAGGCTCCTTTCCTGTACCTTCCTCCCCTTCTGGCTTCTTCCTGAAACCTGCCCTGGGACTAAAAAACCATCTGCCCCTTTAGTGAGAGAGAGAGGGAGGGAGAGCAGGTGCTCTCTGCGAACCAATTTGTTCAAAACATAGGGATAGCTGGCCTGTGGGAGTGAAAGTTAACTTGTAATTAGTTGATGGTATGCCGGGCATTTGTTCTCATGTATGCACTGGAATACTTGAGTGCCTTGAGGATAGGAATAATTTGATATAGTTTCTGAATCCCAGTCTAGGGGCATGTAACACATGGGTGTGCAATGCGAGGGTGGGCAAAAGTGGGTTTATAATTGTTCCTATGGAAAAAGACATGCAGATTTTGCAAGAATGTTATGAACTCTGTGTTTTTCTTGCATTTTGTAAACCTATTTTTGCCCACCCTATTTATTTTTAAATCAACTTTAAGATTCTGGTAGATAGGTGTCATCATCACCATTTTATAAATGACAAAAATAAGAGTCAGGAGTGTGTAGTATTGTTTCCCATAGCTGGGAAGTAGCAGAGCATGCTCTTATATTCAGCCAGCTTAAACCCAGGCCTCTGTCCTGCACAAAATCATACAGCCTTGAGTGGTTCCATAGGGCAACTGCCTCATACCTCTGGAATCTGGCACTACAGGAATGTGGCAGATCCATTTCTCAGGCAAGACACTTTGGAATGCGGAGTTTAACCTGACGATGACAGGGCTTGGAGGTACCACTGATAGCCCTAATAAAGAAAAATCCACATAAAGAGGCCTGGGAACACAGGGAGTGAAACCCCTTCCAGCTGGGACACCAGAAAGAGGCCTCAAGGAGAAGGTGGCACTGGAGTCAAAACTCAAAGCACATTTAGAGTTGAGCATGGGGTAGAGGATATCCCAAACCGTGGAGGCACAGAGGAGGAACCAAAGAGTGTGGTGAGCACCCCAATCCAGACCCACCCCCTTTTAGCCGTTAGTCTAGTGGGGCCCTTACTAGTACATGCCCGTCTCCTAAGGCAGCCCTCAGTTTCTTGCTCAGGCACTGATATGCGTGTCACTGTGCAGCAAAGGACAAGGCATTCCTCGCTCGGGAACCTCGTGTTCCTGTCTATAGAATGCAGAGCATCTCTGAGGTGCCTTCTCTCACTCTGACCACAAAAACAGTTCTAAATTTTCCTCCTCTTTTTGTCTCTTACCTCTAAACCTGCCAAAGGAGATCCCCTGGCCAGGATCAGGCCACTTCCTACCCAACATCAGCTCACTCCTGGCTCCCCCTCTTTCTCCTTCCTTCTCCCCTGTTCCCAGGGTTCTTCGCCTCCAGCTCATTTCCTTCAGCTCCCTCATCTCTGTGCCTTTCTCCCACATCCACCTTCCAAAACCCAGGTTCATCTCAACCACTCGCCATCTCTGATCTCAGAGCTGGGCTTCTGAGCGCCGGAGCCAAGTCACATCCTGCTCGTGACCTTTAGGGTCTCCTGGGCCCTTCCAGCTGCAGTCCTCTTGCATTTTGTGAGTTATTTTTCTCATTCCCAAGAGGCTCTTTCAAACATCCACATCTGTTCGTCTGCATCCTGCTCCGCAAGAGTTCTACCTCCCTGACAACATCGAAGCATTAGCTATGTGCTTTTCCATTATCCCAGCCCTTCCCTTACACGGGTCTCTGCCTACAGACCTCTTCCCAGAGGATGAAGTGCCCACCAAGCCTGCCCTCTTTGTGCTCCAGATCCAGTCCTCCAGCTATTCAGGGGAACATCAGTTGTTCACATCATCCCCTTGCTCTTCCCAGTATCTTCAAGCCCTCCCTTCCCCTGGACCTTTCAGCACATAAATGTGATATGGTTGCCACACAGTGAGCATTTGTTCTGTGGAAGAGTGAACAATACCAGGCACATTACATGGTGTTTGTTTAAGCCTCACATGAACCTGAGATGTTGGTGTCTGTATCTTACATTGAAGAAAAGAAAGCAGGGGCACAGAAAGATGAAGTCACTTGCCCAAATCACACAGTTAGTGGGATGGTTGGATGAGATGATGGATGGCTGGGTTAATGGATGGATGGAGGATGAACAGACACATAAACAAAAGGAAAAGTACTTAATATGAAGAACATTGGGTCAGGGTAAGGAAGGAGACTCAGACTTTTATTTCAGAGACCCTATAGTTTAGTTGGGATGATGATCTAATACATAATTAACAGTCAGGGAGTTATGTCATTTTACATCTGAGATTTTGCTTAAACCTGGTTCCATAATTTACAGACCAAATAGCTGTGTTAATCCTAGTGACCTTTCATTTTAGCAAAATATCTTTGAGCAAGCCTCTTAATCTTTTCAAGCTGTTTTGCTCAACTACAATAAGGCAGTGAAAATACCATTGCAGGACTGTTGCGAAGATTGAATGAGATAACACTTGTGTGCTACCAACAATGGTTCTACATTTCCTCCCTTTCTTGCCTCCACTGCTGTGCAGTGTGGTTTGGACTTAAAATGTACCAGGATTTCAGAGAAATTCCCCAAGCTGTGCACTAACTCAGATGAGTGAGTGATGAAACATCTTAGTGGAAATCATTTTATATTATTTAACCCTCTTTTAAAATGTCTTAAGGTCACTCTAAGCACCTCAGGTACTAAGAAAAATAGAACAGTTTTCGCTGCCATTCATTTTCGTGCTAAGTATGGGCTTATTAAAGGGCTTCCCAGGAGGTCTCCCTGGGCCAAGCCTCTATTTATACATCCCTGGCATTTTAAAAATAGCTGCACCTGGATCTGTTCCTTGCTCAGCAGGAAAGTGCACAGACCCTTGGGTGAGGTCCCCTCTGCACCCCACTCATGTCAATTTTGGGCATCTTTGCAGAGAAGAAATCCTATGGGGAAATTATATATCATCACTCCCTTAAGGGGAAAGGCACAGCTTCCCCTACCAGCTATTTTAATGAACAGGATTGTAAAGTAAGTCAGGACAAATTAAATCATAGCCCCAAGATAGGACCTTCATTCAGGCTCTTATGAAGTCAACATTTAATGAGGGGAGCCTGAGGCACAATTAACCAATAGCTAAACCTTCTATCTTCCCCTACCCTTTTCACCTATTCCTCACGTATCCACCTGCGTTACAGAAATGACACAGATATTGGCATGAAGGGTGTTGTGTGTGGGGGTGTAAGGATTGAGACACTTGAAACTTACAGCGATTTCGGTTGAAGACTGGAGAAGATGAGTTTCTTTTTTTTTTTTAAGCCTCACCTAAGGATATTTTTCCCATTGATTTTTGTAGATAGAGTGGTAGGTGAGAGAGAGAAATGTTGATGTGAGAAAGACACATCGATTGTTTGCCTCCTGCATGTCCTCCAACTTGGGGCCAAGGATGGAGCCTGCAACCCAGGTACATGCATTTGACCAGAATCTAACACAGGATCCTTCAGTCCTCTGGCCAACACTCTACCCACTGAGCAAAGCCAGCTAAGACAGAGAAGATGAGTTTCTAAGAAAGTTAGGCACGAAGGAGATTGAGCCCTTGTGATTATGTTTAACCAAATAAATTTTGCACAGTATGGCAATGAGCTAGAGTTGAGCCAACTGACATAACACCTCTTCCATGGAGTTTCTGAAATTTATCTGTTCTCTCAACAAATATTTGTTGAAAGCTCATGCTGTGCCAGACCTGGTGCCTGCTGCCAGGGAACCATGATGAATAAAAGCTAGAGCCTGCCATCAAGTGGGCTTCCAGTCTAGAGAGACGGATGTGCACAGGTAAGGCAGGGCAGAGGTGGGGTGGAAAGGGGAGTGTCTAGGAAAAGACCTAAGGTGTCCTTGGGCCTAACCTGGTTCACCTCCAAGAACTGATACAGTGCAGTCAAGAACTTTATAGGCATGGGATTTAGAACAGTGGGGCATTTTCACCTGTTTTCAAGAGGATGCCTAGGCTACAAATATAAATAGCTTCTAACTGGGTTTTGAAGGTCTTGACTGATGGTACCATGCTAGGGAACTAGAGAAAGGGCTTAATATCCAAATTTTGAGGCCATTACTAGAAAAGCAAATATTTTGCTCTTCAGAAAGATGCTACTCTGCCAGGTGACCTGGATTTGTGCTGATACAAATCCAGGGTCCCCATAAGTCAGTCATGTACATAACATAGTTTACATAGAACTTTTCACATATACATACTTCCTTCAATTATCCCTCCTTAACCTGAAGGGGAGCATTATTACCATCCCTGTTTTGGGGGGGTGAAGAAGTATGGCTCAGAGAGATTGCCATTCTCTTAAGGACTCCACAGAGACCCAAAGAAATTGGGGAGTCAGAATGTGAACCAAAGTCTACCCTATGGACTGTGTATTGCATGGAACTTTAGAAGAGTCTTCTGGCTCTGACCCTCCAGCATTTAATAAGAAAGCCCTGATGTTAATCACGTGGAAGTCAGCCAGTGTTTATCAAATGTTCACCTATACTGTGTGTGTTGCATAAACAAGAATTGACATCTGATCTTCTGACTTCAGTCCGATATACTTGCCACTCCACCTCATTTCCTTTTTTACAAGACCGTATGGGCATAATTAATCATACATGGCATTAGGCTAGCAGCTTCCCTTCCATGTTGATGTTTAATTGGTTAAGCAAATGTCTGCCTGCCATGTTCGATGTCAGCTCCTTGAGGGCAGGAAAGAACCCTGTTGGTCATAGTCACCACTGGCTCTCCAGCACCTGCTAGAGTGAGAATTTAAGAAATTAAACAAATGAGTATAATTCCCGCACTAGCTCTCTGCAGAATGGGGATCATCCCCGCTTTACATTTGAGGAGACTTGAGACCTAGAGACCAGTAGTGACCCAAATTTCACAAAGTACTACTTATATCATGTAAAGGGCTTATGAGCTGTCAAAACCCATTCTTTAGCATCATACTATAAGGTTTTCACCACCCCTCTGGGAAGTTCTGTTTGCTTTAATGTCAAAGCATAATCTAGAATGAAAAATAAAAAATTCCTTTTATTTCAAGGACAAAAGAATTTTTATATATATATATATATATATATATATATACACACATATATATATGTGTGTGTGTGTGTGTGTGTGTGTGTGTGTGTGTGTGTGTGTATAAAAGTAGCATCTCAGGCTTCTGAGATGTCAGTGGGTCCGTCCGCACTGGCAGAGGAGAACCTGGACACTGACAGGTTGTGTGCCTGTCAGTGTCACATAAACATCAGGGTCACGCTGTTCAGGCCCCTTCTATTTAAATGTGTAAAAGAGCTCACAACCCAGCTTGTAAAGGGCTAATGGAGGGGTGCCCAGCCACCAGGCAACTGGCGCTCCTGGCCAGGAGAGCTTGTCTAGAGGGACTGGAGAGGAAATGGAGCATTTGGATGGACAACTCCATGGTCTCCAGATGAGAACTGAGATCGAGTGTCTGGAAAACTCTGTGTGAAGGATCTCATTTCATTTCACATCTATCCAGGGTCTGACTTAGA
This sequence comes from Antrozous pallidus, assembly GCA_027563665.1. Lineage (NCBI taxonomy): Eukaryota > Metazoa > Chordata > Mammalia > Chiroptera > Vespertilionidae > Antrozous > Antrozous pallidus. Next base: position 49,318,493 of record CM050520.1, on the reverse strand, counting down.
TGTCACAAAGCATAAGCAACAGGGCCAGAAAATGGGGAAGATGTACTTGAAGAACCAAGTTCCTCCCAAAGGAAAAGCTGTCCCTTTGCCTCTCCATTCTGTTATCTGAAAAATGCCTGTCTTGCAGCATTGCTCTGAGGATTGTCCAATGAGAAAGAAGCACCAGATGACTGGAGAATTTCCTCTGCTGTCTAGGTCTCAGTAGCATCACCTCTAGGAAAGATAGCAGCCAGGTGTTCTCACAGTATTGCTTAACAATTCGATGAGACATGGTACATGAAAAGTGCTTTGCAAACTGTAAAACCTGAATAAGTGTTCATTATTAATTAAAAAAAAAACAGCTTTCCCACATATTACCTCATTTGATCTAACACCAGCCCTGTAAGATGGATGAAATGGGAATTATTATTATTCCCATTTTACAGAAAAGGCTCAGCAAATTTCATAACTTTCAATTTGCAGGTTACCTGGCCAATAAGTGGCAAAGCCAAGGGTAGACCCCAGATCTGTCTGATCCTAAGATTCCTTCATTGCATATAAGCAAAAAAAAGTGTGGAAGTGAGTAACAGCTGCAGATTATGTGGTTAGTCTTGGAATGCCAGTATCAGTCTGTGCTTTGTCTGGACTATGATTCCTGGAGGGAGGGGATCATATCTTATTGACCTGTGGATTCCTGGCATCAGGCAAGTCTCTGGCACATAGTGAGTATCCCATGGAGTATTATTGGAGGAATAATGAATCAGTATGAATTTATCAATACCTGCTATATAGTAGGAACTCTGTATCCTCTGAACTGGGTGCTATCATCACCCCTATTTTACAGAAGTCAGTGAAGCTTGGGGCAATCGAATAGGCTGCCTATGGTCGAATAACTAGCAGAATTAATATTTGGAGTTGCATCTGATTCCAAGTCACTACCCTTTCATCCCCGCTTCTTCCAGCCTGCTTAATAAGGAATTGGACTACCTGTTGGTTAAGATCTAAAATCAAATTGTGGAGAGAGCCTGCCTCCTCAGCTCTCCACCCCCATCAACTCTGCATGCCCTGCTGCCTGAAGCACCCAGGCTGTGGCCCCACCTCCCTGCCACCAAAAACTGCCATCTGAAATAGTGCTGAGTACACCCAAACAGATGCCAAAACAATCTTCCCTCTTGGCTTCCCAGGAAACTCTAGCCCTGAGTGCAGGCTCCGCCTCCAGAGTCACCAGGGGCCAGGGCCCTAGGAGCAAGGTGCAGAAAGGATGGGAACTACAAAACAGGACTTGGGGAGGCCTGGGGCTTGCAGAGTGTCCTTGTGGTCTGTGTGCGAAGAAGGGAAAGAAGTTTGAAGGACATCCTGAGAAAGGCCCATTCTGGGAGGACTGCTTTATGGAGTAGCACTGCCCCTCCCCTCCCCCCCTTCACTTGGAAAGTTTCCCTCAGGGCAATTCGCTATAGATAAGCAGATAAATAGTCATGGACTGATTTCCACCAGGCTGAGTAGGGTGTTTGTGATCTGTTTTACAGTCTCAGGCACCTATAGCCCCAGGCAAACACAGATTAATCCCTTAGCCAACAACCTTAATTAAGGGTGGGTTCTGTGCCAAGATTGGTGTTGGGTCTCAGGCCTAGACCTGATTAAAAGAATTCAGTCCAGACTCTGTCCCTAGTCTGATACTGAGACAGACACAGAAGTAGTGTGGAAGGCCAGGAGCAATAGAACAATGACAGGATGAATCGAAGGTGACTCCTGGACATCTCGCAGCAGGAAGGACACTTGAGCTGAGCCTGGGGGTAGATGATGCTCTATAACATGGAGAGTACTTAAGATGTAGACATAAAGTTCCCTTAGAGCCTCAGAGCTGAATAATGCCATCAGGTCCTCCCTGCAGTAGATGAGGAAACTGACACCCAGAGAGGGGAAGTGACCTTCCCCGGGTCACATAGCAGATTAGTGGCTGAGCAGGAACAGATCTTGCAAACCTGATCCTTGGACTTCTAGTCTAAAACTCACTGTCCCAAGAAACATTTCTTGAGTTAGTGGCCTTTGTCATTTGCCAAGCCCTTTCTGTCATCACAGCCCTGAGGGGTCAGCACAGGGGCTGTGAGGCAGTATCAATACTGCCCACACTCAGCACGTTAGAGAAATCAAGGAACCTGGCTAAGGTCGCGCAGCTCAGAAGCTCCTGAGTCTGGCTCTAGGTCAGGGCTCTTGCACCCATTTTACAGTGGCTTCTCTTCTCTTGGCATCTGAGGAACCCAGTGTGTTACTGCCTGTAGCATCTCCCTTCTCAGGCAGTGTGCTTGGCAAGGGGCCTCACTATAAATGGTAACTCACTATGTTGTTTTTTAATTCTTGACCATATTAGCCGTTGCCTTGTAGACCCATAAGCAAGGACTGAGCCTCTATGATATAATTTTCATTTCTTTCTTTTCTCAAAAATGGCTAGACAATTAGTAACTCAAAAGGGAGTAGTAATGAGCAAATGCTATTTGACATAGGTGCCACTTAACTTGAAAGTAAAGGTGCTAGGCTTTTCACTGGAAGATGGTTGGGCCACGAGGCACGGAATCAAGTCAGGGCCTCCCTCCGCCAGAGCCCTGGCAGAGGGTATTGTGGCCATAGTGGCTCAACCGGGTCCCTAAAAAGCTGTTGTGTTTGGGAACCTCCACAAGCCTCTGCCTGGATGACCATGAATCTGCGCTGACCTCACGCCCCAGGGGCTTGTGAATCAGGTCATGGACGTGTTGGTGAAGGGCCAGACAACTCCCCCTGCCTCCTATCTGATTGCTTTGAATCTGAAAGGCCATTTAGATGGTGCTTAGAATTGCAGTGGCAAAGCACTGAACATACACCCAGCAAAAGCACAACCCAGCTACCGCCTAGAGCCCAGCCTTCCTTTTACCCCTAGACTATCAGAGTCAAGACTGGACTAAAATCGCGGACTCATCCTCACTGTTTTCACACATAACTGGTTTTTAATTAAATTTGACTTTTCCTCCCATCTGTTCATCGGGACAGTCCCCTTTGAAGTGGCAAGCACAGACGTGGGGACAGGCTGGCAGTAGGGGGAGCAAACAGAGTAGAGTCCTTCCATCCATTCTACTTTTAAAGAATGGGTTTGGGACAGGCTTCTGCCCAGAGATCGTTCTTGTCTGAGGGTCATTGTCCACAGAGATTAGCTCCCCCGGCCCCTGGAATCCCGACTGCTCCCAGAAGCCAAGGAAAGTAGCCAAGTGTTACACTTGTTCCCAGCAACACCTTGCTCAGTACTTATTTTTCTCTCTCTCCTCCCTCTCCTGCCTCTCCTGGCCCCCTCTCCTTTCTCCCCACAGAGATATGTGCTGCGGACTGTGGAGGCCACGGCGTATGTGTGGGGGGCACCTGCCGCTGCGAGGAAGGCTGGATGGGGGTGGCCTGCGACCAGCGGGCCTGCCACCCACGCTGTGCCGAGCATGGGACCTGCCGTGACGGCAAGTGTGAATGCAGCCCCGGCTGGAACGGCGAGCACTGCACCATCGGTATGCTGGGCCGGGCCCCGGGGTGTCTTCTCTGGACGGCACGGTGCCTTTGTCGGGTACCTCAGGGCCAGAGCTGACCCCACTGCATGTGGGAACTGGGCAAAAAGTCCTTTCATCTGGTGACATTATGGTTGACATTTCCTAGACATCATTTGGACTAAAACTCATCACTGGACACTAACCTCCCTTCCTCCCCAATCTGCATTTCCCAGATTCCAGCTGGTTGGCACGCCTTGCTAGTTAGCCCTCCCCAGGCCAAATGTAGTGTAGCTCTGTGTTAAGGAGCCTGGGTTCAAGAAAAAGGCAGAGGAGTCTCCCTTAGCAGCTGTGGGCAAGTCCCAGTGCCTCTCTGAGAGCCTCAGTTTCCTCACCTATAAAAATGGAAATAATGCATGTGAATAGCTTAGAATGGGCTGGCACATAGAATAACACTCAACAAATATAGCCATTATTATCAAATTCACTATCTGGTTGGGAGTTGCTGGGCTTAGCTATGACCCCTTCATACCCACTGGCCTCCTAGCCCTGAACTCCCAAAGATTCCCGGAATCCTGGGGAAAGCTTCCGACAGGCCACATCTGCATCCCATTAGCCTAGGACCCCTCCTTCCCTGTCCTGGGCTTCCGTCCTGTCTGCGTTTGTCTCCTTTCTCCCCCCTGGGGGGCTCCTCGGCACCAGGGCCCCTGCTAAAGCAGCTCTGTTGGCAGCTTTCAAAACAAGCCCATCACTCCCTTCCCTTCTTTCTGCCTTTCCCTCTGGTTTTGTTGATTTTAAACACAGCCAGACATTTTGCTTGGTTTATTATCTGGAATGAACACTCACCAAAAGCTCTTTATTGAATCAACTGGTCTGTGGATGTGTATTTTAACTTCTTGCATTTTTTTTAAAGGCAGAGTTGGGTCAGATGGTGCGCACATGCTTCCAGAGGCAGGATTCTGGGTGCCCCTCCCGCTCTAACAGTCACCTCTTAAGTCTTACAGTAAATGGGAGACAAGCCCCAAAACTTTGGGGGCGGGGGGACAAAGGAATTCTGAGCAAATGGAGCTGCCTCTTATCTCATGGTATTTTGGGGGTTTCTTTTAGGCTCCATTCCTTTTGTTTTATAGCCTGAAATCCATGCATATTCACCATCCCTGCCCTCACAACATCACTCTTTACAAGTGGCTGTAGGATACCTTCTACTTAATACTATTGATAATAATGGCTCCTAATTCTGAATATTTTCAATGTGCCAAGTGCTGTTCTAAAGGCTTTCACTGCATTATTTCATATTCCTAACAGTCACCCTGTCAAAGGCACACAACGTTTTCCCAGGGCCTGAGGCTGAAGGTCACTTCACTTTTAAGAAGTGTAACAGGAATTGGGGGCTCGGTTTTCTGGGCCTTGGTGCAGGGGCTGCTCACCAGCTGCTTGCTCTGCAGTCCTTTCGGGACAAAGCCTGGGTTCTCTACAGAGGCATCCAGCCCATATCCTCCCCAGAGGCCGTGTCTCTCTATGAGGGTTATGCTCAGAGTTCCACACCTAATTCACCGGCCCACACTCTCATCAGCCACTCAGAGCCCATGGCAGCCCTCCCTGCTTTTCCATAGCAGACAATGCCATTGCATCTTGCTGTGGCTTGTGAATGGCTGGCTTCTTGTGTCAGTGTCTTGTAATGGACCTGAACCCCCATAAAGAGAAGGGGCGCACGTTCCTGGCGGGCCCTCTTTTTTCAGTTCTGCTTCTCTTTTCCTATGTGACTAAGGACTGCTGACCTTCCAGCCTCCACAGCCCACAAGGGGCTCAGCCCTGTTAAAGCCAAAATCAGAGCCCAGATGGAGGACATTTCTTTTGTCCTAGCTTGCTCATGGAGCCCTCAACTCACCTTCCCAAGGTCCAAAAAGTTATGGATGTCAGACTTTTATAAGATAAAAGCCTCACATTTGAGTCAGATGATGAGGGACTTGGGGACGTTCTCCCCAGGTGCATTCACGAATGATGCATGACCAGCTTGTGGGCAGGATGGGCTACGTCAAGCGTCTCGTCTCATGGCTGTTCATCAGCCGGACCTGAAGAACGTCCCTTTTGTTTTGCTGCTAAGAAGTCAAACCACTCCCTCCCACCTCCCCTGCCCACCCTGTGGTCAGTCTTTTAAGAGCAAATCCCTCCTCGGGATTTCGGATATGTCTTCCCCTCCAGATAAGACATCTATCAAGGTGAATGTGCATGATTCAAGAGGGAGGTTGACAGTCATAAATACCAGAAAAATGTCACAGGACATTGAAGAAGTAATGGGCTAGTCATAGTGGCTCAGATGAAAGGACACTAGCTGGCAATTCCTTTACCTTTCATTGTGTGGTGAGCATTTTCCATTCCTGTCTCATCTCCCCGCATGGCAACTCTCTCCCGTGGGTCTCTGCCTGTGGACAGTTGCATCCCTGCCGAGCAAAGGAGCACCTCGGCGCTGAAGGAAGGCTTCGTAGCCTTAGGGACAGAATGGCAGGGTCAGGCCCTGCAAAAGAGGGAAACAATGGTAGTGCCCTTTAAAAAAAAAAAAAAATTAATGAGAACAAGAAAGAGAAAGCCCTTTTTAAACTTGGACTATAACAAGAAGCACTTTTTTTATTTCCAGGGAACTTCAGCTCCCTGTGAGGATCACTTAGGAAAAGAAAAAAAAAGTGCTGATTTGAAAAGTCAGAAATTCAAGTGTTACGTTTTCTCTTGTTACCAGATTCTTATACAGAAAGTCATTCTATTCTCACTAGCTCTGATGCCGGAGTATATTTATGTCTCATGCCAGGGAGAGAGCCAGGATCCACAACACTGACTTGGAGATTTCCACGCAGTGAAGGCAGAAGCGAGGAGGGCCTGTTTATTCACACTGCCGCCCTCTCTAAACAGGAAAGCGGGACTTGATTGCTTTCAACAGCTGGCGCAGACAAATAAGCCAGGTCTGTGCTCCTCCTGGTCGAGTCCCCAGCATCAGGACCTCTTACCCCAGTGACATTTCCCAGAGCAGATTACTAACCTTGGAATTGAATAATTCCTTTGGTGGTTTTGCTCCATCTTTTAGCATAGAGGTTGGTTTTTAGAATAAAAGGGAATTTGACAGTGACATACTCTTTAACAGGCAATTGTGGTGTTTTGGGTTTTTTTTTTTGTTTTTTGGTTAAAAAGCAAGAATGTGTCACATTGAATTCTAATTCCTTAAGAATTATCTGTCTCTGCATCTTCAAGAAAGGTCAGACAGACCATAGAGTCAGTGGGGGCTTCTGTTTCTCCTCTGAGAATCACAGAACGGGGTGGCCAAAGGTCTCTTGGTGCCCACAGCACAGCACACCCATCAGTCAACCTGAATCTGAGCTACCTGCTCCTGAAAATATCCAACAGATAAAAAGGAATTTCCTATTTTTGCTCTTACTCGTGACTAATGCTCCTATTTATACATTTATCAGGGATTTTCAACCTTTTTCATCTCATGGCACACATAAACTAATCACTAAAATTCTGCAGCACACCCAAAAAATGTATTTTTTGCTGATCTGACCAAAAAAAAAAAAAAGGTATAATTCTGATCCATTCACACTGGATAGCTATTGTTATGTTGGCTGTTGTCATTTTTTTAATTTGACCACCTAAGGGAAGTCAGTGCTCATAACTAAAATAGTCAAGAATTGCTTGTTCTAAAAATTCTTGTGGCCCACTGGTTGAAAATCACTGGTGTATATGGAAACCAGTTTTCCTAGTCCAGAAGTTAAGGTAAGATGGATTGATTTCTGTCTATTTTTCAAGTATGTGGTCAACACAGAGTCACCAGAAGCATGTTTTTGGACATATTTTCCAGAAATTTTATGGCTCTTTTAAGTCTAGGGCTTGACCTCCAATTTTTTTAGCGAAAGCTGCAAATCACGGTTAAATTTAAGAAGGTGTTCGATTTTTTTTTTTTCTTTGAAATCACCGCTCACATTTTGGATCACTTCTCTGATAGTTACTTTATTCACTTCAGTGCCCCTGTCTATAAGTCTCAAAACACATGTGGGAAATGCCAGCTTCTGATTACATTGGTGAAATTCCAACCTTGACCCCAAAGCTGTGATTATTCAAGATGCCAAATATACAGAATTATTTACTGGCTTCAGGAGAGCTGTCCAATCACATAAGTCATGATTCTTAAACAAACCCTCCTCTGGGAGTAGAGATCAAAATAATACTCTGATGATGCAATTGCTACAGTGAGCAAAGCCAGATGAAGAGAAATTATAAAGAAAGGCCATGAAAACTTCTGGAGTTCTTTGTCCTCTTTCAAATGGTAGCTCTCAGAGTGGGGTTTTGTTTTTTTCTTTGTTGTATAAATAGTCCTCAAGGAAGAAGTCTCACCTCCCTCCGGAGGTATGAGTGCGTCTGTGATGGTCCGGTGCATATCCCTTCTCAAAAGCATTCTCTCACAACAGGGCCTGTGACCCGACAGGACAGATGCTGACAAAGAGAAAGAGAAAATGGACAGGGATCTATGCCAAGTTATGGGAGCAGTTGATGGTTCTGGGAGATTTTAGCACACACGTGGTAGGGGTAGGAAGCGAGGAAAGTTAGTGGACCTTGTGAATTCTTGTCAGGATGATGCCTTTGGCCACTTACTCTCTGACCACCCAAAAAAAAAAGAAAAGTATTAATGTATCCAACATCTTAACAAGAACATGACTTTGATGGTTTGCCATTCACCTGAAAGAAATTTAGGTGACTATCACCACCCCAGGCATGGCCTGCTATAATGAGCCTTGTTTAATCTGGCCTAATGTGTTCCTATGATACAACCATTCAAGCCATCTGAGGCTCCTGGGGAAGAAGAGTGAAAAGCCTTTGGCCATGTTCTCCATAACCTCGGATCGGGGGCCCCTAAAAGCTTCTTGGAATTATCTTCAGAGAAACTTTTGTTGGTACAGGCAAGTCAAGGAAAGAAGTTTTCATGTTGGAAGTCATAGAGATGCTAGAAAAATCCAGATCAACCTCATGCAAAAGCTCAGAGTCTGTGTCATAAACAGCTGTGTGCCACCACTGTCCTCAGTTTCTTGCATAATGATGAGAATGTAAGAAATATTTGTGCAGTGCTGAAAAAAATAAGCATGGCTCAAGAGGGCAAATGACTCTACTGCCATCATCTTCATCCTGAAGTTCTGAGGAGAAAGATGAACAAGTTTTATGAAGTCTGAATCCACCGTTTATAGTGCAAACTTATGGAAGTTTTGCCATCTTTACTTAAAGTTAGGACTTTAAAATCACGATGAATTTTTAAGTGACTTTACTCATGGGTATGTGTGCCAAGATTATCAAGCAATGAAAGCAATAATAGTATGGACTTCTGCATGTGCCTTTTATAAATAAGTGGAATTGGACTTCAAAGACATGGTTATCACTTTCATTTTCAAGAGCCAGGAAATAAGAAGCTCTATTTCATTCCCAGGAAACTGCTGGACTTAGTATGGACTGGCTGTTATCAGCTTTTGGACTCACAGTGTGGCTTGAAGTCACTGTGCAAAGTGGCCTCTTGATTTGTGGAGTGAGAATTGGAAGTTTTGAAAGTCCATTTCTGTGCCCTGAAACCCCACTACACTGATTGCAACATGAGTCTACCTCTGTCACCTCTACTGGCTGCTATTGCTGCCTGCAGCCTGGAGAAATTAGTAAGCATTTTTCAAAGATATTAAAAGCATACTTACTTTCAATAGAGATCTTTATTACTAAAACGTTCTCAAAAGTAGAATGGCACTAGAAGAGAGAGAGCTCCGAAGTGAGCACCTGGGTGTGGGGAGATTATTGTATAGAGTAGATATACTCTGTACTCATCGCTGGAACCATGGTATCATCATTAAGTTTGGAGGCAAAGTGTTTCTTGCTGGAGAACTCTCAGAGTGGATGCTACATGGTGTGTCCATTTGAATCACAATGTTGGTGTCTCGTTCAGCTGAATCGTCCTTCCCAACCCTGTGAAAGACATCTAGGCTCACTCCATCTCTTCTGTAGCTGGATGTGTGAGTAAGATCCTCAAAATCCTGCAGATCTGAAAGCTAACAGCAACAACTGAGCCAGGAGATCCTGTGTGTTAGTACTGTCTGACAGCCCATCCTGGGAGGTGATGTCTGAGAAATTTTAGATCCTTTTGCAAAGTTAGATGAATGAACTTGACTAAGACAAAAGTGACAGATGAAGCAAGAATCAAGAAAGCCTTCACCTTAGTCAGAGGTGCTTCCCAGTCTGTTTTGCTTGTAGGCTGGCCCTGGTTTTCATTGTTTGGCATTCCACAGCTTTGTTCATTGGCTCCTGCTGAATAAGCCACTCACCTTCATTATAGCCTAAAATGTTGTGGGCGCCACAGCATCTATCAGAATGAAGGGGAAGTTGCAGGCCCAGTTAAACTCTCCTCTTCCCAAATTTCCATTTGGCTGTGCAGCCTCCAGGAGCATATTTCATCTTGAAACAGAGACCGCATGGATACTCAGGCTAAGAACAGAGCCTGTCTTCCACCAGTCTTTTGAGACAAAGATATTCTGATAAATAACAGTATCTATCCAGAGGATTGAAAAAATAAAATTTATGTGGGTTTATTTTTTATGAAGAGAGTAAGAATGTCCTACAGTTTGGGGAACCCAAGGGCTTCCAGATAAGGTCCCATGATTACAGCCCAGTCCTACTTACGGACTTCTGATTCATGTATGAAATTGAGCTGAGGATGGGGGCCAGCCTGGCAGAAAGCATCAGGCCCTTCAGGAAATGGCCATCTGTCTGGCTTTTGTGGGAGCACACATGGAGGAGTCATAGAGAAGGGGGTGAAAGGGAAGCTGCTCAAATGATTAGGGCTGCAGCCTAGGTGGGAAAGGTGAAATGGGGTTCCTGATTTATTCTGAGAATGAACAGGTCTGCCCTGTTTTAAACACACACATATGCACAGTGGGGTTTCTTTAAGAGCACCATTTGACCCCCACCCATAAAGTAAGATTGCCAAATGATTCATTGCTTGAATGCAACCCCTCCACTGGGAAACAGAGCACACATCGTTCTGTCTTGTGAGTTAATAACCATTGAGAATGGGTCAGGTTTTCTTTTCTTTTTCTTCTTTTTCACAATGACATCCATTGACCAGCACCTCGCAGTCTTTATAAGATGCACCGAGGAAAGATGCCTCTTACTTAGAACACCAGGCATGCTGCACCCAAGCCTAGGTGGGCACATGTGTCCACAGAACATTCAGGAATGCAAACAGATAACCTAGTGATATATTTGACCAAACACTCAACACACTTTCCTAGAGCATATCAAAGATGACTTCAATGTCACATAATTCTAAATGCCAGTTTCCTGGGGACCCCTCTGCCCAAACAGGGTGCACCTGTTCTTAAACCACTGCTGCCCCAGAAGGGAAGTTGGATGCTGCTCTGGGTAGACAAAGGGCAAGTTCTGGTTTTCCATAGAGCTGAACAAACCTGGCAGAACAGGAGCTTCCCATCCTCCTTTTCCTCCCATTTTCCTTACCCATTTGTCATCTTGTTTGTATGATCACATTTGGGTGAAGTACCTTTTGAACCATTCCTGGAGAATGTGCTTGCTCTCCCTCCTTCTCTCTTATGTTATCCTGTCTTTGATTTTATTTTCCCCACCATGGCAGGTCTGCCCCATACGTGGGGTGCATCCCCTTTGTCTCCTCAGCACCTGGCATGGTTATGTGGCAGGCAGTGTTGCATTTACTTGATCCTACCTTAAATGTCCTGTCTTTTATTTCCCAAGCGCACTATCTGGATAGGGTAGTTAAAGGTATGGTCTTTCTTCCTCTATTTTCCTATTGTCTTTGTGTGTGTGTTTGTGTATATGCATAAAGAAGAAATGCGTATATAAAAAAAAGTATACATACACCCATAAACATGATGTCTAGATACTGCCACATCCCCAGCTTTGTCACAGCATCTACTGCCCAATGGGCGGGTGTTTCGTGACAAGGTGATTGATAATACCCAGAGTGTCATTCTTCCCCCAAAAGTGCTCAATCTGTTTGTGACATTACCATTGTGCAATTGTCCTTCCCTCCCCATACACACATACACTCCTCATGCTTTCTACCCCATCTCATGTCACCCTGCCCATCCCTGAAGGCCCCTGGTCCATTAGAATTAAGATGGTGGGAACCAGAGTAGGTGGCCGGAGAGAAGAACCCCAGAGCAAGCTAAGAAACCTGAAGAGCTGCATTCTCATTGCCATGTTCACTCATCCAGCAACCACATATGAAGCACCACTATACTAGAGACTGTGCCAGGCTCTGGACAAAGGGCAAAACAGACCCCTGACCTCAGGGAGTAGGTGGTCTTTTGATTTCCTTTTCAGAGGCCTGGCTTTGGTAAGTCTTCTCTTTGAAGAGTATTCCCTACAGGCAAAGTTATTCCTTCTATTTTATATTAATTAGGTAGTGCCTAGTTTTCCATATAGGCCTCGTTGCGCTAAGTTTCAAGATGATCAGATACGTGCGCTCCTAAAGGATGACAACTCCCCAGGAGAAAAACTATGCCCTATCTTTTTATCCTTAAGCCCTGGCACAGAACCTGGTTAAAGGCTCGTGCACTGCAGTCAGACTGCCTGAGTTGAATCCCAAGTCCAAAACTTAATGAACTAGCTGACTTTGGGAATGTTATATAACCTCCCTTCACTTCAGAGTCTTTATAAAAGAGGGTGATAATAAGACCCATCACCTAGGGCTGGCATGAGGATTAAGTGAAATAATGAATGTAAAGCGCTTAGCACATGGGCAGGAATGATGCTCAGCAAACATTAGTTATGCTATTCTAGCATCATGTGCTCATTCTCACACTTAATGTGGAAAAGGACTTTGTTGGTGAGACTAATTTGTGAAATTATAAAGAAAAGGTGCAATTGGCTTTTAATAAGAGATAGCAACTTCTATTTAAAAACTTATGGAGAAGGTTTAGGGGAAACATAATTTACAAAATGCTTTTCAACTAGGACATCTTTGCCAAAGACTGCAGAGGTGTTACTAGACCCATCAGTGGATGCCTGGTGTTGAGAAGTAAAGTTCCTGTTATTTCAAATGTTGGTCTTCAACTAAGAATAAAATCTTACCAGCAAGAGAGAGTAGTACCTGTGAGTCTGTAAGAATTTCACAAATCATCATTAGAGGAATCATCAAACTAGATTAAATTTAAGTGTTATCATCTAGTTGGTGAATTTTTCCTATTAGGTAAAGTATTTCATATTCATGAGTCAGTGAATCATAAGTTGCTTCAAAAGACAAATGTTTCTTGGCAAAATCTATGTCTGGACTAAGTCCCTATCTGGCTAACTTTCTGGTATAATGGGTACTAATCCTAAAATAAGAATTCAGAGACTTATATAATGCAGGCTCAGGACTTGTCAAAATACAATGCTTTTCAGTTCAAAGACAAGCCAACTTCTATGCTGTGCTTTCCAATTGTATGGGTAGAGACTAAAGAAATAGCATTCACTCAGCAATTATTGAGGCCAGGAAATGTGGAGGCCACACAACAGAAACAGTCCCTTCTCTAGGGTAGCCCACAGTCTAGCAGAGAAGACATAATAAAACAATTCCAACAAGAGAGAGTTAAGATAGGGGAGACCATGTGGCCACTTAGCAAGATCTCCAAGTTCAGAAGGGCTTTGAAGACCAAGATTGTTAACTTTTACATAAACAAATGAGAAAGCCACTGAAGGTTTGGTTTTTAAAAGCAGGATGATGACCTGGTGACATTTGTGATTTGGAAGGCTCGATCTGGCCACATGTTGGAAAAGGGCTGAGGGGGAACATTAGGGGACAAGGAGGCCAATTAGACTATTGCTGTTATCTAGGTAGGAAACGATGGTGACCTAGATAACACTGCTAGGGAAGTGATGATAAGGATGAAAAAGTACCAGAGAACCAGAAAGAAACAAGAGATTTTGATATGTTCGGTGGGTGTGTTTTTAGCCCCTTAACTGAAAAATAAATAACATCAAGGATTCTGAAAGTCTTCTAGTCATACCTGCTGCTAGCTTCAAGGGGGGCTTCCTCATAGGTTTAGCAGAAGGTGGAAGATAAAGCGGTCCCTTGTCATTTAAAGGGCATCATTTCTTTTGAAAAGCTTAGCCCTTCTCTAACCCTTAAAATTACATTATTTTGGCTCTAGCAAATGCCTGGTGTGAGTCCTTCCAGAGGGAACTGTTAATGTCACTTGGGCTCTCTGAATTATTGATGAGCTTCAGGGTTTGTGGAATTAATGAGCTTCAGTATTGGGTAGAGATGGACATATTGCTTTAAGAAAGTCAGCAAGTCACCCCAGAGGAGCCTTCCTCATACTGGCTAATGGGGGTGTGATTATCCCAGAAGCAAATTGCTAGGTGAGAGCAGACCTCATTCAACCCACAGGTACTCAGGGTCCCTGTGAAACCCTGAACTTGATAGGACAGTGCAGATCCTCAGGGCATAAGTGGGTCCATTTAAAGAAACTGACAGTGGATAAAGTGCCCGAGATTTCCCATGGAGAGCTTTCCCTCCTGGAGAACACCTACTTCTCCAGGCAGTTTCAGAGCAGCTCAGGATGTGTGCTCAAGGCACTGAGGGCTAAGATGCAGGGCTTCCCACAGTGGAATGGAGCATTCCACGTTTCTGTACATGATTACGGTGGAGAGTTCTGAGGTCAAAATGAAAAATGTCCTCAGAATCTAATCAGGTTTCTTTATTGTAAGATTTCCAGAGCCTTTAGTATATTAATATTGAGTGTGACTTTCTAGGATAAGACAGTAGGATGCAATGTTTCCCAAACTTATTTGATCTCAGAAGCTTGTTTTTTTTATGACCTCAGAGATCTAGTAAAATTCACACTGAGACATACTTTTTGAGATAGAAGACCCACTTTAAATCCTTTCTAGAACAAAGTAGGGTAAGTAGAATATAAAATTCTTCAGATAAGGGATATATGGCATCTCTGTACACCCCAGAATGAACACAAGCCTGACATCCAATCAAGTTTGTTGAAATTCAGAACAAAATCTTCAAAGTTGATGTTGTTTTGACCTTCTTCCTGGGTTAGTTACACTGGAAGGAACTAACAGACATCTCATTCAAACTTTCATTTTATGGATGAAGAAATTGAGGCCAGAGAGGAAAAGTAACTATCCCACGGTCCCACAAGTTAGTCAGGCAGGAGGTACCAGAACTGATGACTCCTGTTCCACTCATTAATTCATTGCAACAAATATGTATTGAGAGTCTGCATGGCATTAATTAGGCCCAAATTTGCTTTTATGGAGTTTACATTCTAATGAAGGGAGTAAAACATTATACTAATTGCAAAATTAGTAACTTACATATACTTGGGACAGTTGTTCTCAAGAGAAGGACAGGGTGCTGGGAGACCATGAAATGGTGGCCTTGGGCTGAGACATGTGGCCCCAAACCCATCTCGCTGCTTCCCATACAGCTGCATGTAGATCAAGTCACTGGGCTTGTCTAAGGCCTCTTTGGCAAGGTTCGTATTTATGAGGACCATAGTTTTTGATCCAAATGTTGACATAGTTTGAACTGACAAAGGTTATTTTCTGGTTTGTGGATTTCTTAGTGCAGTTATACCACATTAAAATAAATAAACTCAATAATAATAATAATAATAATAATAATAATAATAATAATAGCAGCTATCTTTTATTGAATACCTACTTAGGTTACCCACTGTGCTAAATAGTTGACATCCATTATTTCATTAATCTTCTCAACAACTCTTTGAATTAGTTATTACTTCCATGTTACAGATCAGAAAATTGAGGACTAGAGAGTTAAATAATTTGCCAATCATCCCACATGTAGTAAGTAAAATGGTGATGCTGGGATTTGAACTGAGGTCTGTTCAGCTCTAGAGTCCACACACTATTAACAGCATATGGTTTTAAAAAAAATAGGATTAAATATTGTGAAATTTGAACTACTCAAGAAATTTAGGAGCTGAAATATATAACAAAAAGTTATTTAGTTTAGAAATAACAAATGTAAGGTGTGTAGCACAGTGGCATAGACCTTGAGTGTATAGCGACTCTCATTTTCATTACTGTCCTGAAGCATCTAAATCAGGGATTGGCAAACTATAGCCCATAGACCAAATTTGGCTTTTGTAAATAAAGTTTTATGGGAACCCAGCCATGCTCATTCATTCATAAATTGTGTTTGGCTGCTTTCAAGCTATTATGGCATAATTGAGTAATTACAACAGAGACATTATGGCTTACTCGCCTAAAATATTTATTATTTGGAACTTTACTGAGAAAGTTTGCTGACTCTGATCTAGATAATTGCCTCAATTTACTATTTTGCCTTTCTGTGAGCCCAACATATGATATTTCTAAAAATAGGATGTAAATGTAAATAGAAGATTCAAATACTGTGTTCGAGCTACAAGTCAGGTTGTGTTTATCATGCATGATTATCTTATTTAATTCTCCCAATTACCCCACTTTAAAAGTTGCCTGAGGCTCAAAGAATTAAATAATGCCTAGGTCTTATAGCCACTGGGTGGTAGAGCCAGTCTTTGATATGGTTCCCACAGTTGTGCTCCTGCACAAGAGATGTTCTTTGTATCTTACAAGGGGCTACACCTTAGAGCAAGAGAAAGCAATATACCATCATTCTTAAAATTTGGACCTTGTTTCCTCCATGACTGATTTCAAATACAAATGAGGCCTAATTGACAGGAAGTCCCAGCCAGCTGGACAGGAATTTGAATGGGACTAATTGGAGAATGAGGGAGCATGTAATTATTTAGACCAGGAAGTGTGGCTGATGTTGGCTAAGGAATTAGAATGCCTGGATGCTCATCTGTGCCTCACAGCACTGTGCCTGTGCTTTTACAGCTGCTTTCTCCACCACTTTTGGGTGGCAATGCTGGTGCTTCTCACCTTTCCCAACAGGCTTCTGCTATGCAAAGACCACACAGCCTACACTGGCTTCTAAACTTCTGGAGGAAACTCTCCTAGGCTTGGTGTGCACACTCGATAAATGATTCTTCCTTTGAATGGAAAACACAGTAGCCAGGTTGATTGATCGGTCACTGTGTTGAACATCTCATATAAATGAGTATGTTCTTTTCTTTTATGTTGCAATAACAGTCAACTATCAAAAGTCCTTGAAACACTAAAGTTTTAGATTCTAATTGATTGGCCATTTAGTGAGTGCCTACCTTAGCCTGGGTCTTGTAGCTACATTCACATCTATCCCATTTAAGAAAAACAGGTCGATTCTCAGTTATTTCATGGCAGAGAATTCAGTTTGTAACCAGACTTGTAGCCGTGTGCTGCTCATAATACTAAATTAAGTGTTATAGATGACAGAGTGTTTTTCCATCATACCTTTCCCTGAGCCTGAGCAGAGGCAGAGAGAAGACACGGAAGGCGTGCCAGTGAAAGGTGTTTTTTTCAAATAGCTCCTCTGAGGAAGGCATCAGCAGGATTGTTAAAATGGGGACTTGAATGAAAACCAAGTAACTGAAGTAAACCAAGTAACTTGGCAGATTCTCAGACATAGATTTCTGAGCCCACACACTCAGAGAGGGGGTCATCAAACACCTGTAAATCTATTTGAATAGTAATAAAAACTCCCCATCTTATGATATATTCAAGGCAGAACCAAGGCAGAGTCTAAATATGGCCTGGCCCTTCTTGATGAAATTATCCACAGCCTTCTCAGACAGATGGCCCTCCTGTGTTAGGTTCCCACCCTACTCTGTACATCTCCCCTAGGGCACTTAGCAGTGAAATATTTTGCTTATACAAATCTGTCTCCTTTGATAAGCTACATGCTTCTCAAGAATAAAAACTAGGTCTTATTCATCTCTGTTCTTCTAATGCTAGCCCAGAGAAGGTGCTTAATAAGTGACAGACAGGCAAACAGATGTCCAGATGAACAAAGTTAGGGAAGGGCATGCTGCCCATTTCTGCATGTGCAATTGCAGACAGCCCTGGTTTGTCTCTCTCTTGTCAGTCACCAGGGCTCCTCTGGGTGTATAGCCCTTCTTACTAGCTGCAGATAAGATGGGAAGAAAAAGACCCAAGGACGCCTCCTCAGAACAAAAACAGTTGTTTATAAGAAAATAGGACAAAATAATTGAAAAGTCTGAGGTCCAATACAGCTAGCCTAGTAACAAGAGCTGGAAAAATGTGCAGCTTCTAGAATTAGACCCAGAGGTTCAGAGAGGGTATGAGGAGTAAACAAAGAGATGATTTCTTTGTCCCAAACAGCTGACAGAGACTAGAGAAACAAGAGTGAACAAGGGGCAAGAATCAGGCAGAAAGCTCCATCGGTCAGATTCCAACAGGCCTACGTCTACTAACTCTCACTTTAGAATCCTGATCACTTTTGAAAGAAGGGATTTTAGCTGCAGAAATGTGGATTTCAGACCTATCCCTGTCATTTCCTAACTGTGCCACTTCCTGGCTGTGCAGCCTTAGCAAGTTCTCCACCTCTGAATCTGGGTTGCCTCTCAAGGAAGTGACAGTTCCTAATGCTACCAGCCTCCCTGGGTACTGAGGGCACCGATGTGTTGATAGGATGTGAAAGCATTTTGTAAGTTGGCAGGCACAGTGTGAATGTGTTTTACTGCAATGGGCCATGGATGATCCGACCTCAATTCTGTGTGCTTTGCTTTGCAGAGGGTTGCCCTGGGTTGTGCAATGGCAATGGCAGATGCACCTTGGACCTGAATGGGTGGCACTGTGTCTGCCAGCTGGGCTGGAGAGGAGCTGGCTGTGACACATCCATGGAGACTGCCTGTGGTGACAGCAAAGACAATGATGGAGGTAAGGTTGTGGCACCCATGAACCCTATGCAGCTTTGAGGTCGGGGGAGACTTAGGGTGGAGTGTGGGCATTATTACTGAGTTAACAGGCCACCAGTACACCATCTGGCTAGTCAAGGAGGCCTGCAGGGCTGACATAAAATTGTCAGGATGAGCACATATCATTAGTTCCATTTGAACTAATTAAAAGTAAGTAAATGAAATTAATTGCCATCCGACAGCAAGTGCACAGGAGAAGGCATATGGAGGAAAGAATTTTTCAATTCATTAGTGAATGAGTTGCCCAATAAAGCTCTGAGAACCCCCTCACTGGAAGTGCACAAGAAGAGGCCATCCAATCCTGTATCACAGGAGGTGGCAGAAAGGATGCTTCTCCAAGGTTTAATTACCTTTTCTCTTCTGTTCCTCTCCAAGCACACTGGGGGCCACCTTCTGCCCCTCTGGGTTTATAATAGAATCTGTCTTAGCTGTTGGATTTTTTTCTAAGTGCTGGATAGTCAAAACCCTAAAGAAGGGAAGCCTAGTCTTGTAGAATGTTTATTACCTGAGAGTGAAGCTCTAACCCCAATTCTTTGACTGCCTGTATCTGTAAGCAAACTGCTTGATGTCTCAGGGCCTCATGCTTCCCATTTATAGAATGAAGCTATTGGAACATGAAGACCATTCCAGTCCTTACACTGGTGCTATAATTAGCCTTCATCTCTCTGTTATGTAAACTTATATAAATACAACTATAATGTGGTTTACTTTCCCAGGAATATGGAGTGATTCTCCCTGACTCTCCCTATCTTTGGGGTTATAAGGAGAATAAAAATATAGAAATATGAAAAAAAATGCAACAGTTAAGCCTTCTTTTCTAATGATGACCTAGTTGGCCTGGTCCAGATGTGTTTATGCAGCTCCCTCATATTTATGCCAAGGGACTTTCTAGTATACAGCAGAATAGGAAATCAGCAGGTCAAAAACTTTGTATGCCAGCCTTTGGGAATTTTCTACTTAGAGTGATTCTATAATCTCAATGCACCGTAAGGGTTAAAAGGCCAATTGTGTATTATTGTGATTACTCTGGTTCATTTGCCTTGAGTTGGCTATAGCCAGCTGGAAAGGGCTGTTTCAGACTGCTGGTCTTACCTGAGCCAGCTTTTATTCCTTCTATCTGCTGCCTGCATCCTGGAAGAGATCGGGCCTGTCTACCCAGGCCTGGGCCCATGGAGTAATTGTCACCAGTAGTAGCCCGTAGGGCTGGGCCTTGGTTGCCAGGAGAGACAGGGGTTCCATGTTCTCTTCCTGACACCTTACAGGATTGAAATATCCTATAATCCATCAGAAACTTAGTTCATTCGTTCTGTGCTCCATAAATACCTGGAGCTCCCATTGTGGGGCCAGGCCCTTGGCACAAAGATGAAGAAGTCTTGTCCCTGCACTTCAGGAACTCAAATGAGGAAGAAGGACCCAAAGCTAAGTGCTAATGGGTGGTCATAAGCAAGGTTATAGAGTCAGATATTGGTCATTGTGGGAGTAGGCAGGTGTTCATCAGGAAGGTAACACTTGGACAGGTCAATTTCCGGGAAGGAAAGGGCTTTCCATTCATAGAGATCATGATGGCAAAGGCAGGCAAGGAAAGGAAGGGCACCAAGTGTCCCTTGGTAATATCTGTGGTCTTCTGGCAAGATAAAATGCAGTAATATTTGTCTTCATGGGAAAGAGATGTTAACCTAAATTGTCTGCATAATTTGTCCAGCAGTTCCCTTCATTTCACCTGTGTAGACACAATTCCAGTGACCAACAGGAACTTCATGTAATAGAAGAGAAGGGCGAAGGGGCAGCCCCAGGAAGTCACTCTCTTCTCAAGAGTCTAGGTTCTTGGCCAAAGCTTTCAAACAGCTATTGAACATCTGGGTAGCAACCGAACTGAATGTTCTTGAGAAATGTGGGGAGAGGGTGCATTTCCCCAACGGCATACATACAAAAATAGGTTGTTAGATAAGGTTCTCTTAGTCTCTCAGGTGAAACGCATTCCCAGTATAACCTCTGTTTACTATCCTTCAAAGCCAACCTTCTCAGCACTAGACTCGCCCCAGCACAAGAGTGAGCCATGTTTAGTTGTGGACTGTCTACGTGGGGGAGCCCAACACCCCACAGCTTGGGTGGGAGAAAGAGTTTCTTGTCATGGAAAATGGGGCTATTCCAGACCCTAGGGGAATAGGGCCTCTCCAGCTGCTCTGAGAAATGAATGGCAGGAGCTAGAAAAGAACAATCAGAAAATCCCCACATTTTTTATTAAGGAGAATATACCTCTTATATCTATGAAGCATATGACGGGCTGAAAAGTGCCTTTACTTTGTAGAAAGGCCATATAATAGCATGGTCACCTGAGATCATTCACTCATTTAACAAATATTACCTGAATGTCTACAGCTGGTCCTGTCCTGGCTCCTGGGGCTTCAAAGATAGTCCCTGCCCTTGTGAAATTCACAGCCAGGAGGGAGAGAGGAGCGGTACCCAGTAGCAATGCAGGGGGTTCATTGCTGTGATGAGGAAGCATCCATTCATTTAGCTGTTACTATCCAATGCATGGATGTCCCACTGGGACCTTGCTATGGTTCCCGCTCCTCTGAGACTTCCAGTCTAGCCGGCAGGACAAACCATGTGTCATCATGATTGGGAAAACAACCAGCTGGGGAGACCAGATTATTGAGGGAGCTTGGCCTTGGGTTCTCAACTGTGAAATGAGGAAACATGTAACCTCAGATCCCTCTCTGCTTGGTGGGCTCTCCACCCTTCGGGGGAGCCCAGGGGATCTCAGCTTTGCATGATGGCACAGATAAAACAACCATGCAGGTGGAGATAGGGCCATCCTCACTGGCCTCTCTATCATTCTGGGTCTGTGCCAGATGGGGACGTTTTTAGTGGAGGTAGAAACAGGGCAGGCTGTGCAAGGTAGCACAAGAGTGAGCCGTGTCTAGCTGTGGACTGTTTTCAGTGCAGTCAAGCACACATTTGCTGGGCTCCTGCTGTCTGCAAGTCACCATGCTCCTTTCTGACTATTAAACCAATGAACATGGCCTAGTCTTTCTCCCTCAGGAAACTCACAGTAATTTGGAAAAAATGTTATCTAAACCACTACATCTAATGGAGGCGGAATGAAACAAGTGCCTTCATTTCAGCCATGATGTGGGGTGCACATCCCAAATAAATAACTCAGGGTAGAGGGAAGAAGTATTAGGGTCTCACTGAATGATTGTTCTTGGCTGATCTGACTTGGGGGCCTGGAGAAGGAATTCGAAGTTTAATGTTGAATGACAGGACTGAAAGAAACAGAGAACACCAACTTCAGCTCCCTCCTTCTACTGCCCTGCATGTTATAGACTAGGAAGCAGGAGCCCAGAGAGGGAATGTGACATCATACACATCCAAGTCACACAGAAAGTCATTAACATAACCGGTCAGAGACCCACACCATCCCACATGGCCGTGGACCTAGAGCATTCCCACCTCCTAATGATTGATTTACCCTCCTCCTAAAAAATGTACTGAGTATTTACTTGAATTGAAATAGGCCCGTGGTTGGTAAACTGCGGCTCATGAGCCACATGTGACCCTTGGGGCTCTTCCACAAAATCTATGACCTAGGCAAGTCTATTTTGAAGAAGTGGTATTAGAAGAAGTTTAAGTTTAAAAAAATTGGCTCTCAAAAGAAATTTCAATCGTTGTACTGTTGATATTTGGCTCTGTTGACTAATGAGTTTGCTGACCACTGAAATAGGCTATGACAGTATCACAAAGCTAAACAGAATGAGAATGATAACTTGTATGTCATTTTGCAGTTTGCAAAGCAATTGTGCATCCAACCACATCACCAGGAGGCATGCGGTATTATCACCTCCTTCCTATTCCCTGATGATGAGGAACCGGGGGTTAGGGAGCAGCATTATTTTGCCCAGGTCTCACACAGCCTGCAGGGAGCAGACACTGCTGCAGTCTGAGGCCTGGCCACATTAGAGCTTTTTCATGCGCCCAGACTTCAGAAACCCAACTGTGATCCTTTGAGCTATCTGAGAGCTCCGTTTCTCTTCTTTCCCAATTTGCTAGGCTTAAAGCAGTTCTTTCCAAATTAAACTTGAATTTCAGGCTTCATTAAGAATTCAGTTGCTGTGTTTCTAAACTCTGAGAAAAAAATAAAGTTACACAATGTGGCTGAGTTGGGTTTAGCTTTATTGATTTGTTTTTGTTTATGATTGTCGTCCAGATTTAAAAATAAGAAACAGATCCTAAATGGGACTCGGTGGCTCCCAGCCTCCTGATTCACTGTCAGGGCCACCCAGTCAATCTTGAACGCCCCTAGATTTTACCCCGGGCACAGGTGGGGAGAGGGAGCAGCAGGGCAGGCAGGCACCGAGGTCCTGGCTCACCACAGTGAACCCCTCAGTGTGCCCCATTCCTATTGCACCCCTTTACCAAGATCTTTGTGGAAGGCTGCCACATGAATCTTCTCATCTGTTACACATGGCCCTTCCAATAGGGATGCTCCTCCCATGCCCATTACAGAGATGGTAAAACTGTGCCCAAACATGCTATCTATAAAATAAATGTACTAATGCCTGCCTTGCAGGGTTGCTGTGAGGATTAAGGTGATGTATTTAAAGGGGCTGATAATAAGGTAACAGTGATTAAAAGTAGAAGATTTGTACCCAGGTTGGATTCCTGTCTCTCTCACTGGCTGCATAACCTTGAGTGAGTTACTCAACTTCATCACCTGCAAGTGTCGCTTCTCTTTCTCCTGCTCCTTGCCACCCATAATCACAGAAGCATGATTTTTATTACTAAATAAATATATATACTAATAAAAGGATAATATGCTAATTAGACCAGACATCCTTCCAAACAAAGTCACGGTGGTAGGAGCTGAGGCAGAGATGGTTAGGGACAATCAGGCCAGCAAGGGAGGGCAGATAGGGGGTGGTTAGGCTGGTAGGGGAGGGCTGTTAGGGGGCAATCAGGCCAGCAGGAGAGGGCAGTTAGAGATGATGAGACTGGCAGGGGAGCAGTTAGGGGGTGATCAGGCCAGCCAGAGAGCAGTTAGGGGCATAAGGCCAGCAGGCAGAGGCAGTTAGGAGTGATCAGGCAGGCAGGCAGGCGAGTAGTTAGGAGCCAGTGGTCCTGAATTGTGAGAGGGATGTCCTGCCCTGCAGGATTGGGCCTAAACTGCAGTCAGACATCTCCCAAGGGGTCCTGGATTGGAGAGGGTATAGGCCAGTGAGGGGCCTACCCCCCATGCATGAATTTTGTGTCCCAGGCCTCTATTTCATATATAAACATTGAAATTATGCTCTCTTTAAAATTTTATAATCTACTTTTTTCACTTATGCTTATACTGTTTTTCTCCATATAGTGTATTTTAACCTTTTTAATCTCTGAATTAAAATTTATATTTCAAACTGTTATGTACTCATTGCTAGAGGGGGAAAAATCGAATGCACAAAAAGGGAAATAATAGCCATCCTTTAGAGGGCATCCCTAGGTGCCAAGCACTCTGCTGGACACCATGCATATGATTACCAGCCCTCACCCCCCTCTGCCAAGGCAGACATTTACAGGTAGGGAAACCGAGGCTCGGTGAACTGAAGTGCTTTGCCCATAGTCATGCAGTAAGAGAGCTAGGATGTGAATGGAGCTGGTGTTTAAAAAGAAGCCAGAATAAAACATCCACTGAAATTGAGCCAGACCCCTTATGATAAAGAATCTTTCATAACCTTCAAGGTATGACAATCTCTTTAGCCAGTGTTTGTCCCATGAAAAATAACCCCAGATTGCAATACAAATCATTGATAGATGCATCCTGGGAGGGGAAATTTCAGGGAGACAGAACAAAGCTTTCTGTCCTCCCTGCTGCCCATCTCCCATTGCTGGAATGGAGAGTTCACATAAAACCATAGAATTTGTTCACCCTTCAGACTATCTCTAAACCATGTTTCCTGTGATAAGAGACGAAAGAAATTGACCTTTAAAAATCCTGTGTTCTAAGGGACAGATAAAGATTTTGCAAGCTTTTTCAAAGAAGACACAGAATTTATTATAGCAAATGACAAAAACTTCTCCCGGATGTGTACAGAAGAGGCTCATTCCACCCTGCACCCCCAGGGCCTCCCGGTGCTGCTCACAGCCTGCAGAATACCAGCTCTGAGGCCAGACTGCAGACAGGAGCGGGGAAGGGGGGGAGAGGGGGGGTTGGCTGATGCGCTGTGGAGCGTGGGAGGAGCTCAATCTGCAGAGAAACCATGGACTTGTTATACACTATCCGCAGAACTATTGATTTAAGGAACCATACAGACAACTGTGGTGCAAAGAGTGTACAGCCCACAAATTTCCCAACCTGTGCCCAGCTCTATTCTCCTTTGGTTTATTTTTGTCCATCCTTCTAGTTAGTCTCTGTTGAAGCATTCTCTCATCCCTGATATAGTCCAGCCCCTGCCTGAGTTGGGTTCCCACCTTTGGACTTCCACAGTCCCCCAACCCCCTCCCACCCCCCACCCCCGCCCTTCTTCTTTCCTGCCACTCTATTGTCTCCATCTGACCCACCAAACCGAATCCTTTGGAGGCATGACTGTATTAGTATTGTCTGTCCAGTGCTAACACAGAGCCTGCCAGCCACATGAGAGGCCGGCCCCTAAGGAGAGGGACAAGTTCTTTTTTTGGGGGGGGGGGGGGGGAAGGGAGGACTTTGTTACATTGCATGGCATTCCATGGGCCCTGCCAGACTGACCAATTTGGGATCCTCACATAATCATGTATTTTTTTTTCCACTCACTCAGCAAGTACAAAGCTCTGTGTGCAAGGCACTGTGCTGTGCATTTGAGATACAGAAATAAACAGGTCAGTTCCTATCTTCCATGGAGGGGGTCAGGACAGAGAAGTAGACATAGACTATGAACTAGCACCTAAGAGCTAGATTTGGAGAAAGATAAGGGACCAAATTCCCAACTCTGCAGTGTGGCGATGGGTGAATCACTTAACCTGAGCTCCAGTGTCCTCGTTCGTGAAGGTGAGAGGGCAAGCTGACCACCTTCCGTAGAATTGCGCACCACTCACTGTCTGTGAAAGCCACAGCCACAGCCCTCAGAGGAGATGGGCCTGCGGCACATAAAGGCCAGAAGGTGGCTATCAGGCAGGCTAGCCCCAGAGGCTGTCCTGTTGACCTCTACGTTACAGATGAGGACACGACATCAGAGAGAGAAGTGAGTCACCCAAGATTCCATGGGCTGTGATTAAGATCCCAAAATGAATAGAAAACCACATCCAGTCAGCACTGCAAGTGCTGGCAGAGGACTTCCCGGAGCCCTGGGCCCCTGTGCCTGTCTGCAGAGGGGCTCCGGGAGCAGCCACAGGCATGCAAAGGGCACCAAAATTTCTCATATCAAATTACTCACTTGCTCTTTACCGCCCAGGTTCCTTGCAGCAACCCTGAGAGGTGGGCAGAGCTTATTATCCCAGCTTTCCATGAATACATTATATCTCAGACGTATGAACGGACATGCCCAAGGTCTCAGAGCTAAAGAGGAGCCAGGCCCATGGAAGGACTGGGTCTTCAAGCTTCTAACCTGGGTTTTCTCTCTCCCACATATTCCTGCCCCTAGTTCTCAAGGTCATTTGACACCACCAGCAGGGTAGACACTGAGGAGAGATGCAAGAGGAAATGGTGTGGCCTTCATCCTCAAGTTGATAGCATATAGATGGAAATATTAGCAAAGACGAAGGCACCATGCAGTATTTCAGCAAGTAGGTGGGGGGGGGGGTCTTCAATTCAAGGTTCATAAATAAGTACATGAACTACTTTGCAATGTTCATTTAGCGCCCAAAGACATCTCTCTCTCTCTCTCTCTCTCTCTCTCTCTCTCTCTCTCTCTCTCTCTCTCTCTCTCCCCTCCCACCTTTCCTTTTAATATCCTGCCTTTTTCTGGCCACTTCCTCCCCACTTCCCTTTGCCATCCATTCTCACCAGAGCCCAAGGCTGGATGTGGCACTGCCCCCCTCCCAGCCTCTGGGGCCTGAAGAGCCTCTGGCACTTTCTTCTGTTCCTCTTCATGGTCACCAGCAAGGACAGGGAGGGAGCTTCAGAACTCTGAGGAAAAAGCAAGTTGTTGGGGGCAAAAATTGTTCTTTTCCTAAAGTCAGGGTTTAGTGTTTAGGAGGATTTTTATTGAGAACTTGAAGGAAATAGAGGAATGTCCTCTCTCTTTTCCTGTTATTTCATTTTGTTTTGTTTTTTTGTTTTATGTTTTTCTGCTGTGATAATGAGGGTCTCACGAGGGAATAGCAGGAATATGAAACATGGACGTTTTATAGGTCAACCAACTTGTGTGTAATTTACAATTAAGTGAAATGCGAAGTGCTTGGGAAATGTAAATGTTCCCAGACTGGCCCAAACAGGAGAATCTCAAAAACTATGTATTTATGTATTTCTACTTTACCCCAAAACTTACTTTTCTATCCCCAAAGCATACTTTTTCCTCTCAACATGACTCTTCTAAAATTGTCATCTGTGCCTAAGAAAATCAAACTGTGGAAGATCCTCCATGGCTATAAAACAGCCATATGCCCTGGTTCAGGCTGCTGTATGCTACATTTGAAAATATAAAAAGAGGTTTGCCTAAAAGCTTGTCTTGTAAACTGAGCCTTTGGTAAGAATTGTATTGTCCTTCCTCATTTTAATATATGTACACAACTCATTTAAGTAGGATTGTCTCAATTAGCAAAGGTTGAGCCCACATTTACTGCCTAGTAAATAATTTGCTGAATGAAGGATCAAGGAGTGTCCATATAGGAAGGTGTAGGCAGACAGAACTCTTGCCCTGGTATTAATCACTAAGCTGCGAAGCATACCGAGAACAAATCCCCTGTCCCAGGATTTCTCATAAGAGCAACATTTGTGTGCTGTCTCCATATCAGAGAACCCCAGTTTTAAAGCCTCTGAGTTCTCTAACTTACAGATGTGTTGCTTTTGCCATGTTTATCTAATTCAGTTCTCTAAGGCCAGACCACATCCAGAAAGGCTGCCTGGAATGTGTACAGAGGGAAGGGGCCACCCCAGGGCCGAACGGCAGGCCTGGTGTCAGGAGGCCTGTTCACGAGAAGCACCTGCCCAGGGCTAATAGTAACATTATTATCAAGCACTTATGTGCTGGCCATCATGCTGAGTGCTTGACATCCACCATCTCACCTAATCCAGCATCTCCGCCAGCTCGGTCTGATAGTTCATTTGACAGAGGGGCGAACAGAAGCTCCAGACCCTTCCAGGGACTGGCCAACCAGACCATCACAAAGGCCCTCAGACCACAAGAAAGAACAATTTGTTTTTAAAACTCACAGCTGAAATTATTTTGAAAAAAGGTGTGTGGGGGAGCCCATATGCCAGAAGCAAGGAGGCAGGTGAAAGCCAGAGCAGTAGACACTGGGATCCTGGGATGAGTCCGACAGCCCCGTCTCCAAGAGCTCATTGTCTGGGAGGGAGATAGAGAAAAATCAGTCAGAGGGCCGGGAGGCCAGGGCTGTGATGGAGGTCGCCCAGTGGCTGGAAGTACACAGAGCAGTGGTATTTCAGCAAGACTCAGAAATCCATGCTTTCCACTTAAGAAGTTCTTAAACGTCTCTTCAAAACTCAGAAACCTTTCCTACCCCCCACAAAAACGTGATTTCGGATTTCTGAGTCAGCTTCTTCACTGACTGACTGTGAGATCTCGACCCAGTTACTTTAGCACCATGAGCCCTGGTTCCTTCCCTCCAAAATAAGAGTGATGAGGGCAACAGTGGCTATTTGCTAGGGCTGGGGAGACTCCAGGACACTTACTTCCCTTGAAAACATTCCTTGTAAAGCATTTAGCACCGAGCCTGTGGCTCAGGAAGTGGCATCTGTGGTTATCTTCATCATCACCACCATCAAACACATTAAAAGTATTAATGTCAATAATAATAATTCCTGGCTAACCTTCTTCCAAGCGCCACAGAGCAGTGTGTTTGTAGGGAGGTAGAAGACTGGTTTTCAGGGACTGCTTCTGTGGTAAACAAGAACAGGCAAGAGCTAATAAAATTTCAAATTAGCCATGACTTTTCACGGCCCTTCAACTGTGCTAGCCGATTTAATGGTCAGCGTCCCCGCTCTCGGGGATTGAATAATGGGGCATTTCTGCCGAGTTATGGATGCGGCAACTGAATCTGTCATGCTAATGTCAATAGCAGAATGCAAATCACCCTCAGCACGGGCTGTGATTACGTGTTTAAGCAATGTCTGACAGGGCAGCACGAGAGTGTGGCTGAGCCCGCCGACTGCAGGAGAAGACAGGTGCTTTGCTAAGAAGTTAGTTGGTATATCTGGGATGTGGGACAGGAGCTGCAGGTTAGGACGCAGGACAGGGCTGGGTGATGGGAAGCCTGTCTACGTCGCAGGATGAATCTGGCAGGTGAGCAGGCAAAGGGCAAATGGCTCTTCATTTTAGTGAGGCTGTTCCAGGTACAGGGTCAGGAAGGCAAAGCACCCCTTATTCAGTACTTACTGTGTGCCAGGTACTCAGCTGGATCTGGGGGTGTATTTCTTTATGTAACAAATACTTATGTGACACTCACTCCTATAATCCCCTCATAAGATATGTGAGAAACTGAACCCAGAGGGGACTCCGGTGGGCAGCCTCTGTATAGCAAACCCACAGAGACAGCAGTGAGGAAGGCATGTCTATGACGAGACTGGGGCTCAGAGTAAGTACAGAAACTCAGTCTAGAACTTGAACTTCCAACTCGTAGCCTCATTCACCCTCTCTCTCCCACCATGTAACACTGTATACTACTAAAATGAAGATAATGGTGTTCTGGCTTTCATGGACTACCATTTGGTTTCATTTCTTGATTCATCGGTTAATTTTTTCAGTTTTCATCCATTTCTTTATTAAACCGTCATGTTTTAAACACCTGCACTAAGTGCTGAGGACGCAGCAGAGATAACCAGAACAGGGCCAGGCCCCATGGCGTGGGGAAGTTTGCCCAATGCCACAGCTAATAAGCAGGAGAGGCAGTGTAACCCACACCCATGGGTCCTTAGACTGTTCTCTGTCAACAGCACACAGACTATAACCCTGGGCTTCTTTGCCCCTCACTTGGGACAGCATCCTCTAATCCTGGGTTTGTTGTCCATGTTAAGTTAGTCTGTGGCATGCCTGCAAAAATCCTTTGGGATAATGTGAGCAAAAAATCCTGTGGTCTGGTGGAATTTCTTTCTTTGAACTTTGGCAAGCTGGAACTTATAATTTCCAGGCCTGAAGAAATCCATCCATGTGGTAAAGAGAATTCCCTGCTAATGGCCACTGGGTCAGAGACTAGAAACCTTCCAGTAAACTCAGAAGGCAGAGCCAGGTTTGCACACACCTACCTCCAAGCATGGAGAGAGGCTGAGGGTTACAGTGCCTTCCAGGCACTGCCTCTTCCTTGCCCCCAAAAGCCAGTCAGTTACCAGGTCTTAATGTTTTTACCTCTGAAATATCTCTCAGAGCCATCCACTTCTCTCAGTCCCCGCTGTTAGTACTCTAGTCTCAGCAATGGTTGTTTTTCCCTGTGCCACCTCAGCTACCACCCCCTATGTACTCCCCACCTCTTGCCCCCGGCTTAAGACCTTTTAGTAGCTCCCATTGTTCCTGGGATAAAATGCAAACTCTGTAAACTGCCCCCCCCCCCCCCCCCCGCCAAGGCCCAACAGTGTACTTCTGCCAACCTCTGCAGCCCCACCACCTTCAGAGCCCAACTTTCGAATTTAGCAGCTTCACTGTTCAATGTGTTCTTTTACCTCTTATGTGTTTTTTTTTGGGGGGGGGGGAGGGGAATAGAACATGTCCACTGTCCACTTACTTGTCTGTCTTTCCTGTGAGACTAGTGGGTTGGGACCAGATCTGAAGCACCTGGATCTCTTCAGCGTCCAGCAAAGTATTTGGTTTATACCAGGCATTTAATAAAGCTTTTCAGTGAGTGGGAAATATAGAAGTGAATGATAGTATTGTGGACAAACAAGACTAATGGAACATAGTGACATAAACCTCATGCTCTATCACCCTTGCAGATGGCCTGGTCGACTGCATGGACCCTGACTGCTGCCTCCAGCCCTTCTGTCATGTCAACCCACTGTGCCTGGGCTCTCCTGACCCACTGGACATCATCCACCCCCCATGGAGCCCCCAGCTTCCACCCCCTGTGTCCCAGCAGAATCTGCACTCCTTCTATGATCGCATCAAGTTCCTCGTGGGCAGGGACAGCACACACATCATCCCCGGGGAGAATCCCTTCGATGGAGGGTGAGTCCATTGGGCCCCGGCTCCAGCCATGGGTCTCTGAGGGAGAGGTGATCACCTCCAGGGCAACGTTTGGGGAGGTGGGGTTGGGAGGAGGCCAGGAGAGTGGGCATCAAAGGCTCTTGATGGAATGTCAGGGGAGGGAGGTGGAGTAGCAGCCTCAGATGCTCACATTTAGAAGATACACTATCCAAGGCATTTGGCATTTTTGATGAACAAATTTTTGTTGTTCCTGCTGGTTGATGGATGGGAAGAATGAGAAATCAGTGATCCAATGGGAATCTAGAATCAATACCCACTCTGCAGGCAGCCATTCCTGAGTCTGCAGTCCCAGATGAGCTGAAAGACTCTAATACTGCTCACCCTCAGAACTGGTGTCCAGAGGCTTGTTAGGCTATAATGGGTCCACCTACTGGAGTCCTAGGCCATGTGCCCAGGCATTCTTCCACAAGTTTTAATTGTGTCATCCACTGGGCATTTTTTTCCTCAGATATCCTCTCGGCAGGCCCTATGCTAGAATCAGAGAGATGAATAGAATACAGTCTTTTTTGCTGGTCATTCCAAATATACTTACTAGGGGCATAAAAAAGAGACCATTTCAGTGTGAGAAGCCAGAAATATGCCCCAAGGTGGTTCTGGGACCATAAAGAAGGTGCTCCTGAGTAGGAGGAAGGCCATTACTGAAGAACTGCATCTTAAAGATGGGAACTAGCTTGGCAAAGCAGGGAGAGGGTGACTAGGAAAAGGGAACAGATTGTGCCACGACCCAGGAGCATGATAGGGCACAAGAGCCAGCAAAAGATTGCTCTCTATTCTTCACCCACAGATCAAGTTCTGTGAGCTAGGAAAAGATATCCAAAAAGGAGAGATTTATAGTAATTTCTTTTGAATGTCTTTCAATGTAGTAATGCTTCATGCATGCAGAGGTTTCTCTAAAGTCAGCTCAGTTCAACTAAGCACTCACAGACTGTGTACCTTCTACGTTCATGACTTCTGCGCTGAGAGTTCCTGCCCTGAGGGGATACTGCGGTGGTGATGAGGGGTGGGAATGGTGAAAGACATCCTCAAGTTTTGTTTAAAAGGGAAAATCAGGAGGACTTAGTCATGGTTGGGTCTGAGGGATGCGAAAGCCAGGAGTCTCTTACTCAGATGCTCAGGTAGATGGTGGTACCCTCACTAGGAACCTGAGAGCTGAACAGGATTGGGTGCTCCACCTGAGCACCATAAGGGCAAGGAAGGGACACACCTCCGTAGGGCACACAAGAGCACATGCCCATAGTTCAGAAGCAATTCTGTAGCTCATGCAGTAGTTAGGGCTGCAGATCTTGATTTGAGAGCTGTCAACAAACAAGCAGGAGTTGACCACGAGCACACAAAAGTTTGCTCAAGGAGAATAAGTGAGGGGAGAAGAGCTGGAACCTAAGAAGGAATCAGGGGAGCCACCCTGGTAAGTGGTATTATAATCCCCAGAGTGTAACTGGGACTCCAGGAAGAAGGCCTTGCTACTGGGCCATGATGGAGGCAGATTTGCACAAGGGCCTAGCAGACTCCAAGGCCCAGGATTTCCCTGGCCTTGCCCTTTCTCACAGGAACAATGACAAGACCAAGAAGAGAAGTGGGGAAGTGCTCTGAGCCCAAACAGAGGGACATGATGCAGGTATATAAAAGCTTTCAAAGGAACTTTTTTAGAGATGATGGCACTTCCGAGTCCAAACCCTTCAACCTACCCTGAGGGGTTCAGTGATCTTCCCACATTCACAAGCTAGTCAAGCAGCAGAGTCAGGAGTAGAACTAGAGTGAGGAAACACCTCTTCCTTTATCTTGGCCAGAAATGCTGCCTTTGTCTCTGGGTCTGAAGCTTTCCATTCTCTTACCCAGTTGTGTGATTTTGAATGTATGCTGTGGGCCTTCCCATGGCATGAGTCCTTTTAGTCAACTGGAGATGTGGATATTATTCCAGTCAAGGGGAATATTACTTACTCAGCCTTTCTTTACTAGACCAGTTATGGAATCTGTTTAGGGCTAGTTGGCTTCCAATGGCTATTCTGCTTACTGGATGCCCTCACCATGCCAACCTGGCCAGTGCCAGCAAAGACTATGCACCCCTGTAAGTCCTCTGGTCACTGGCTATGTCTGCTGCTTGTGTGCCGAGAATCACTGTGGGACCTGCACAGGGGCTTCAGTAGTGTGGCTCCAGCAGGTCTCACATGCCTTAAGGGAGCCGTCCAGTGGGGAATGTGGGAAACCTGCATTGAGAGGAACCTACCTCTCAGCAGGAGGACAGCATAGGCCTCAGAGTCCAGTCATCTTGTGCCTCAGAGCCTGGCTCTGCCTCTCCTGGGTGCATGGCTCTAGGCAAAGGGCTTCACATACCGAATATGTGCATTTCTGTCTTCCCTCTCAACTGAGTCCTCCAGGAAAGGACTGCATCATATTATTCATTTTGGCACCTAGTTGCTAAGGACAAATATGCATAGATATTGCCTTGAACAATGAAGAAATGGAAGGAAGGAAGGAGAGAGGGAGGGATGGTAGGAAGGAGGATGGATGGATACATTATCTAGTTTACTTAATTTTATACTATGGTTCCAGAGTCCGGAGAGGTTAAATCATCTACTGAAAATCACATTACAGATTTGTAGCAGAAGCAGGAGTAGAAGGCAGCTCCCATATCATTGTTTCTATATCTGTCACCTTCAGTTAAATTACAGATGCTTTCAAAGAAGAGACCATTCAACTCCTCAAACCTATAATACGGGACTCTAATATTTGCTCTGCAAATGAATGAATAATGGAAGCTTCCAAATGTTACTGTAAAAATTCCTTTTACCTAACATTTTCCTGAGTCATTATATCCCTGCTCCTCACTGATCTAGATTCAAAGGAAATAGCTGCCCATCACTACTGAGTATCCCCAAATATATTTTCTTGGAAAACAAGCCCAAGAGACAGCAGATGCTTTTCTCTGTGGATGACTTCTAGGTATCCTGTGACCTCAATTTGGGCCAGAAATATAGTGCTTATTTGCATAGTTGGGATACAGTGAAATCAATTACCAAGTTTGGATTATTGCTTTCTTTCCTCGTAAGTAAAGGAATGTGGAGTAACAGAAAGTGCCCAGAGTTTGAGTCTTGGCTTTACCTCCCATTAGCTCTGTGCAGCATCAGGGAAATGAGTTAACCTTTATGCACCTGCTTCCAGCGATAAATTGGCAAGAACAGCAACTATTCATAAGAGCCATTGAACGCATTAACCAAAATAAAGCAACTGGCAGAGGGCTAGGTACACAGGTGATCAGTAAATGGTGGCTTTTTATGGCAGCAGCCTGGCCTAGTGAAAATAGCACAGGCTTTGAAATGGGACAGAGCTGGATTTAAAGTCAGTTGCATCCACTTTGTGGCTATGTGACCTTGGGAAAATTCCCTAACTTCTCTGAACTCTACTTTCCTTATCAGTAAGAGTGGGGTGGTAATATCTATTTTTCAGAGTTCCCGTGAGAATTAAATGGGGAAAAAATGTACATAACATCTCAATCTAGTACTGGCCACCCATAGAATGCTAGCTAGTTATATGATAATGGTGGTGAGGAGGAGGAAGGTGGTGGTGTGATATTGCAGAGAGCTTCCACCTCCACTTACTTAATTGGAAGTGAAACTTGAAAGTAACTGTGCTCCAGGAAAGCCCAGCAGCCTCCCTGAGAGGAACCAGTTCCGACTGTCCAGTCCTTGTTCGGGAAAGGCAGGAGCATGCCAGCCAGCTGTCAGGCGATCCTCATTAGGGAGGATCCAGTGCCACTTTCTCAGGAAGTGGTATTTCTGAGGGACACACAGACTTGACTTGGTGTCTGTGTATAACACTAACAAGGCCTGTGACTGACAGAAAACCCCATATCCTTCTGCACCTCATATGCTGTGCCTCAATTTGTATAGTCTGAATGGGAGTCCGTTTAATAGGCTCCAAGAAGCAGTCTGTTATCCAGAAACCTAGCAGCATGTCTGGGCCCAACAAGGCAAGGCAGGCCCAGAAGTACAGCTCATTCATTCTGCAGACACATAGCTGTGTGTCTGACTTGGGGAGGAGCTCCCTGTGCTTCTGCACAGCACCCCCGCTGGTGTCAGAGGTACAGGAGTAGGGGTGGCCCTCAGGGAAAGATGTGAGCAGATCCCCAGGATGTAAGGGCCCCAGCCTGCACTCCGTAGAGGAAAACATAGAGCTTGACTCAGAATTGAAGCAAAAGGCCTGCCAGATGGATTCAGAGTGAGGAAGGCATCCCTCAGAAACGCTATCTAGTTCATCTGTGTCCCCAAGACTATGCCTGGCCCAAAGCAGGTGCAGTACAAGTTTAATGAATATAGTAGGCCTGTCTGATATTCTGTGTGGCTGTCCTCAACTCCACATAAGGTGATGGAGATGTGAAAGACTGCAGTTGATCTATAGTAGGTCTAAAGTAGGAGAGGACATCATAGGCATAGGAACCACCATCACCAGATTAGGTGGTTGAATTACCATCTTTCCTTCCTGGCCTGGATGCCTGGATTCCACACACCCCTGCTCCCCTGCCATCTGTCCCTCACCTGGAGGCCTGGGAAGAGTGCAATGCAGAGTGCTCTCTCTTAAAATTTGAGTAGGATGGGAAGGATCTCCAACTATATTGTCCATAAATGGAGGACAGATAACTGGACCGAGGCTGTGGAGCATGGGATCAGACAGCTGGAAGAGGGCAGCATAGAACATCTCCCCCTCAAAGAGCACACAAGGCAGCTCTTTTCCGTTACACAGTTTGGCAGTATCTCTTCTCTTAGAAAGGACTGGCTGGGTGAAGGGGATGAACAGAGGACAGTCACGTCACTTTAGTGAACAGTGTGGCTTACCAATGAGGGGCATGTTAGCCAATTATGGGAAGAGGTTCTGAAAAAAGAGCCACCCCCAAGTTATTGAACATCTATCTGTTCAGGGTATGTTTGAGGACACTATTGTGAGAGCAGTGATGTGATGTTGTCAAGTCTTTCTGGGCTCCCTTACACCTCATAGGTTATCAGCTCACTCAGGCTAGTAGTTGGGTGGGAACTGTTATGAAAGTCAGCTGACACACTAAACCTAAAGAGAAAAGACTCAATGAGTCAGGGGGACTTTAGAAAAAGGAGGAATGGGTGATCAGAGCAATCATCCCAGAGGAGGCTAAGGATCATATACTGTACAGAGGGTCAGATCCCATGAGCAAGCTCAAAGAGGGACAAGGTACCCACAGAACACAGGCTCTGTTTGGGAAATACTGGTCAGCACCTACTCTGCTGTGGGCATGCAAAAAGAAGGTAAGCATCTGTACCCCATTACATGACAGGCTCTTTGTGTATCCCAAGCCTTGTTAGGCATTGAACCCCTAATGCCTAGCATGGGGGTTGGTACAGACTAAAGCCGTAGTGAATGGTAGAATGAGTCAGTGAGTCAGCCACTCAGCCACTGCTGAGTGTCTGAAGAGAAGTGACGACAGTGTTCTGAGAGTTCAAGGCAAGCCATCACTCCCACTGCAGATCCATGTCCCTGAGCTCCACACACCACAGGCACTGCATCTGGTGCCTCTTTGTGTCTTCAGCACCAAGCATAAGGCCTGGCTCAGAGTAGGTAATAGTAAATGTTTGCTTTTGTAAATGAATGAACAAACAAGCAAATGAACTGATGAATGAAGACTTCTGGTAGGAGATGGCCTTTGGCCTGAGACAGAGATTTCAATGAGGAGGGTTGGCCACTAAAATATTATTCATCCTACCCCAGTTGGTTGGAGCATCATTGATGCACCAGAAGGTTGCAGGTTAGATTCCCGGTCCAAGCACATGCCCTAGGTTATGGATTCAAGGTTCAATCCCCATTCAGTGTGCGTATGGGAGGCAACCAATCAGTGTTTCTTTCTCACACCAATGTTTCTCTCTCTCTTCCTTCCTCTCTTTGTGGGATCAATAGAAACATATCCTCGAGTGAGGAATTTATCCAGCTACAGGTCACAATATCCCCTGAGTGCATCATAAAATCAATTTAGTGTGTTGAATGTTTTAATAGAAGTAAATTTAAATGGAATTGGAAACAACGAGATGGAAAATATTAGTGTAAAACTGTAAAAAGGATATGTATTTCATAAAACTTGTTTTGGTTCTGCATGTGTATGTATGTGTGTGTGGTGGGTTTTTTTTTGTGTGTGTGTATGTGTGTGTGTATCTACATACTACTGCATTGGCTGCATATGGGTTTTAGTTGGATAGTACTTAAAAATGCATTCTAGACTGAGGAACCAGCATAGCTTTGTAGTATACTCAGAGAATGGAGAGAATTTTAATGTGGTTAGAACATAATTATGGTGATATTATTTTACCCATCAGAAGTCAACAGACATTCTCTAACATTTGAAATCAAGATGTTCTCAGGAATCTGGAATATATGATCCCCGGTGTGCAGGGGGAAATATGTGGGCAAAGGTAGAGCATAAGAAACTGAGGCCAAAAATGTGGTTTGGAGCAGGAACTGAGAAGAGCTATGTCCCCTCACTGTTCACTCACCAGATCAGACCATTTCATCTTCTCTAGGGCTTCACACTGGCTGTAAGCAGTGGAGTCACCTGGATGTCTCATAAGTCTTCAGAGTTTCTTTCAGACCCTTGTGAAGGCACAGAGTTTTCAGGAACTTTTAAAACAAGAGTTTACATGAGCAACAAAATAATGGAAAGGAGGGAGAAAATATTATAAATGCAATATAATTTTTTACTAGCCCCCTGCAGATCTGAAGCCACATACATGTCGATGGCAGTTACAGAAAAGCATTTGCTTGCCACTCCACCCCTCTCCCCTGCCCCCAGCCTTAGGCAGCCCTCAGATAGCCCTCAGAGAGGCTGAGTGGGAGAGAGCATCTAATGGAGTTCAAATAAACACCAGCTTCCTGACAGCTGGCCTCTGAGCGAATTTATTATTGAATTATACTCCTGCGTTTTCAGTACAAGCTGAGCTGACAGGCTACCCCACCAGTTTAAAAGGGGGTGGGGAAAGGCTAAGAGAAAGACAATGATAAATTACCCTGATGGAAGATGGAAGAAGGTATGGATCCTTCCTCCAAAATGCCAACCATCATATATTATTCATGTTGGGTTTTTTTAAATCCCTCCCCACATTGAAATGAATGTTTATGATGATAAAGCAACTAGGTGAATTTAATTCAGGATGCAGGCAGCAACTTCTCACATCATCCCAATGAGCAGCTAACAACTCCTCCTCTGCCACTTGATCATCTTTTTATTGATTTCAAAGATGAATTATAATCTCTGTTTGCTCTGTAGCCTGAGCTTGTTCGAAGCTGTCCATCACAGGAAGCGTTGGCAGAGGATACTGTGCTGAAGCTGGAACCACTGGGGGTTTAGAGGAGAGAGCCTGCATTCAAATCCAATCCCGGGGCAAGTTAGAGCAAGTGGCCTTAGATGGGAAAGCTTGCTCAATTTCTTCATTTGTGATGTGGATTTACTAATTCCCACCCTGCAGGTGGTTGGGAAGATTAGATGAGGTAAATTACCCCAAATCCAGTGGCTGGCACATAGCACACATTCAGTAACAACAGCCAGCATTTCCCAAGGATGGCCCATATGTAAGGCATTGTTCCAAATGCTTTGTAAGTTTCATAAGGACTAGCACCTCTACATCTCCCCCCAAAGCAGATGACATAGGGACTTCACCACCGTCCTTTTGCAGATATGAAACTGAGGCACAGTGAAGTGGGGTAACCTGACCAAGACAGGACTTGTATGTGGTAGAGCTAGCATACAGAGCCACACTGATTGGCCCTGGATCCCATGTGCTGGGCCTCAGTTTTTATCTTCTAGTTCCTTTATGTTACCATCTCAGCATCATCAGTTCAGAAATCTTGACAGCATGGTGATGCTACAACACTACAACCCCAGGTGGCCCTGACTTTCCCTAATACTGCGCGTGCACACACACAGACACACACACACAACAGCTAATGTGCAGTAGGTCTTAATGCTTCCTTCAGAGCACTGCCTCAAAGGCAGGTAGCCTCAGCTTAACTCTTAGCCCTACCCTTTGCTTGCTGTGTGACCTAGGACAAGTGTCTTAACAACTCTGTGCCTCACTTTCCTCATCTGTCATATGAGGATAATAATCCACACCTCATGGGAATGTCTAAGGATTGAACAATATGTAAAATATGTGTCAGGACAATAAGCATCTAATAATTGTTATTAGCTGTTACTGCTAACAGCAAGAGTCAGTGTTAGCATTAGCAATGGCATCAATATTTGTATAAGTCACCATGAGAACTGGGATGAAAGTGAGAATCTTAGCCTGAGACATTAGCATCCTATATAATAAAGGCCTAATATGCAAATTGTTCAACCAGGGGGTAGGGCTGGCCAACCAACCCCCAGCAGCCCCTCCCCCAGGCTGGCAGCAGAGGCAGCAGGCAGCCAGGGGAAGGGTGGCCTGATTGGCAGCCTGCAGCCACTAGGGACCCTTACCCATGTATGAATTTCATGCACTGGGCCTCTAGTAGTTATATAATTAACGCAAATATCCCACAGCATGATGGGCAGAGGCAAATGGACCTTTACGGTCATCAACCCTTTGTGGTAGAAGAAGAAGCTTTGGCCCAGAGTAAACTCCTGGCTCAGCAAGGTGTTAACAGAGCTCGAGTCCTGGAGATCTGGAGTCCTCTGTGAGGGCTCTGCTCTCTCAAGCAGTGATTGCAGTGTTCATAGGTCAGGGACTTCCTGCACGTCCACCCAACACTGATAAATGTCTAGCAACAAGAAGTTAAAATGTTGGAGAGGCATGCATCACATTACTAACATTGTTGTCCCTGGAGAATATTAGGTGAGGACTTACCAAACACTTCTGCAGTGAGTCCAAAAGGCCCTCTTGTCTGAGCCTGGAGGCATTAAGAGTTGACTAAGTGAATTCCACAGTGAGGGGCTGTGACATGGGGAGATGCTACCTCTGGGCAGTATTCTGGCAGAGGGGAGAAGTCTGCCTCCCTGCTCTGCCTCCATGGTGGGTCCATGAGACTCGGACCCTGTGAGTCCACCCTACAGGCCCCAGTGTCAAGGCCTCTGCGCCTGTGTGCACCTTTGTCAGCCAACAGAAAGCATGTCAGAGGGTTTCTCGGGGAGAGGACTCAGCCCAGAGCATTAGCATGCAGAAGAGGTTTCCCAAAGGTGTGGGTGATCAAAGCTGTTTAGGAGTGTGCTGCATCAGGTGGTGAGTAGTTTGAGAGGTGAGGTGTGCTGCATCAGGTGGTGAGTAGTTTGAGAGGTGAGGTGACTTTCCTGGGTTCTTACAGATACTAAATGATGTATCCTTAATTTGAATCTGGCTCCTCAGTAACTCCTTTGAGATGGGCAAGTTCATTCCCTCTGTGGGTGTTGTTTCCTCACCTCTACAGTGAGAAGTTTGAAAGAGACAATCAGGAAGGTCTCTTCTTACATGGCATGACTAGTGGGTTCCCTAGAGTGTGAATATGGAAAAGCTGGTTAAGGAAACAGAGGCAGAGCTCTGAAATGGAAGGCTAGAGAGAGAGCTGCAGAGCAGCTTGTGTGGCCAGGCTGGAAATAAGGTCTTGGAGGCTGCAGAGTGAGCCGGGTCGGCTTTTGCTAGGAACCTTCTGGATGGGGATAGGCCATGAGCTGGGACTTCTTATTTGAGCCCAAATGAGGTTCCCACAAGTTGTCAGGAAAAGTGTGGTAGATGCTGGAAAGATCCCATCAGTCAGCATGAGTTAGCAGAAAACAGGTTAAGGGTTGGTGCAGGCCAGGCATATAAATCTGCTTAAAATGGGCAATGCAGAGGAGTGATTTGCATAGCCAGGAGTGGCAGAGAGTAGCAAGTATTTTAAAGCAGAGAAGGACTGAAGATCTTTTTTGCCGCCTAGATCCCAAATGATTATTCCAATTTCCTGAATACGAGTTTCTTAGCAGTATTCATTTAATAAAAACAAGTTAAAGTTGCAGTTTTTCTCCCTTTATCTTCCTTTTTCTGTTCGTAAAATATACACTTGAATAATAAATGTAACTTAATTTGTGACAGTTGTTTTGTTTTGTTTTTAACTTTTCGAAAAAGAGGTACAGATATAGGGGCTACAGAATCAAAGTAGGAGGTCTGCGAGCTGAGGCCGGCGGGCCTCCGGAGGGCAGGAGCCAAGCTTTGCAAGGCAACCTGGGCAGAGCAGTTAGGAAGGTCAAGCCCTTCAGCCCTCAGTTCCCTATTTAGCCATAAGCCTGCCAAGGTCAAGTAACTCTAAGTTTTCTGGCATCACCTTCAGTTACAGAAACACATCAGTTCTTTATTCCTTCAGTAAATAACTTATCAAGAGC
Organism: Antrozous pallidus; assembly: GCA_027563665.1. Lineage (NCBI taxonomy): Eukaryota > Metazoa > Chordata > Mammalia > Chiroptera > Vespertilionidae > Antrozous > Antrozous pallidus. The sequence continues at coordinate 49,277,500 of CM050520.1, read as the reverse complement.
TTACTCTGTACCCTGTTTTCAAATCCAAGGGCAAACCCTTGTTTGGGTGGAGGCTTTCTTTTGCCCACTCAGAAATGGGCAGCAGCCACCCTCAATGCTAGGATCACAGCAGTGAGGGAGATGTGGTCCTGACTTCAGGGAGCTCAGGGTCTGCTGGGGGAAAGATTGTCTGATATGTGACAGCACTCAGCGTTTCTGCAGAGGAGCCCTGAGGGCCAGGAGTGCTGAGTACCATTTGGTGAATGCTCCAGGTGGGTGCTGAGGGGGGTCCTAGGCAGTTGTCATTTGTGAACAGGACAGGAGGAAGGTTCCAGAGAGAGGGAACAATTTAGAGATACATATAAGCAGTGTATGAGCTCCATCAACATTCTAAAGCATGTAGCAGAACTGCTTGAGCTAGATTGACCTGTACCAGATTAAAGCCGCTATCCATTCTTAAATATGCGTTGGATTCTATTTTACATCCAGTTGCAAAAAACTGCAGCCTGCCTTGACAGAGGTGGAGAATGCAGGTCAGAGGCCTCTCCAAGGTCATGCACTTAGAACGGGCCACCCTGCCCAGGGCCCTTTTCACCACACCCCTACCACTTCTCTCTAACTGACAGCTGAGGTTAGGTTATTTGCTTGATTCTGTTTCGCAGAGGTTTTGTCTCTCCAGCAGTGTCCTGTCTTGATCCCAAACCTGGCCACTGCCCTCAGGAAGCAGCCAGGCTGACCTTCCCGCTCCTTGGTTCAGTATGGCCCTCAGTCAGGCCCTGAGTGCATGACTGGACTAATGCCAGCATGTTTGATGCCCCTCTTGGCCTGGCACAAGCGCTCCTTCCTGGCAGAGTTCGCCCAGCCTATAATTGCCTGTTTTGTATCCCAGCTGCCTGACATATGCCAAGCTCATGTGTTGACTCACTGGTGTCAGAGACAACTACATTCAGGATCTCTCATTGGCTTTGGTGAGCTCCAGCAATCAACTGGGGGCTGCATTGCGTGCATTTCTGAAACCCTCAGCACCTAACACAGTGTCTAGCATTTAGTAGGTATCCAGTTTTTTTTATGATGATAAAGTGAATTTTAGTGACTACAGATATATAACAGTAGTAAGAATAAGGACCTAGAAGTAAGAGGTCCTAGCTTTGAGTGTCAGCTTAGCCAATTGAGTTCTTTGCTGTCTGACCTTGGAGCAAGTCTTTTCTCTCTGAGTTTCAGTGACTTGCTCATTTTTTACCTAACAAAGTCTCAGGGAACAATATCCCGTGCTTACTGTAGCCACCGGAGATGCAGTTCCACCCTCCTCTAGTTCTCATGTAAGAGAGCTATGTAAATGTGAATTCTATATAACAAAAGCTGATATGCTCAGTGTCCATTCGTCCAGTTATTCAACCAATCAAAGTGTAATATGCTAATGATATGCTAAGGCTGCTCAACCACTCACTATGACATGCACTAACCACCAAGGGGCCAATAGTCGACCAGTCGCTATGATGTGCACTGACCACCAGGGGGCAGACACTCCTACCAGTAGGTTAGCTTGCTGCTGGGGTCTGGCCAATCGGGACTGAGCAAGACGGGCCAGACACACCCTGGAGCCCTCTTGCAGTCCCTTCCTGGCAGACCAACCTCCCGCATTCCTCCCCGGCCGATGGTGCAGCAATGGGGTCCCTCAGTCTGGCCTGCGCCCTCTCACAATCTGGGCTGAGGGGACGCCCCCCAAGTGCACAAATTTTGTGCACCAGGCCGCTAGTGATATAATAATATGACAGTCACAGTCATGGAGAGATACCTGGAAGATTTAGAGGACCTGGAAGTTTTAGAGGAGCGTGATAAATTGTGCCAGAAAAAAATGGTAATAGCCTCACTGAGGTGATGACAGCTTAGTGGGGACTCTGAGGATGAGTAGAAAATAATACCCCAAAACTCCATTATGCCAAGACAGTGACCAAGGGAGAGCAAAACACATTAAATATAGGCCAAATAATAAGATCATATGAGCCAGCTAGGAAGCCAAGTTGGTGACTATGATTTGTACCCTGTGTTAGTGATTTCTTGCCAAGGTCGTCTTCCATTGTGGAATGTCAGGGTCAAAGCAGCAACTGTTTCTTAGCCATGCTGTCCCTTTGTATAGGGTTGGTGTTCTAGTGGAGTACAGAAGCTGGCTCATACAAACTCAGGAGAACTGACTTGTGAGGAATTCTGCAAGCTATTTTTTTTCTATTGATTTTTTTTTTAAGAGAGAGGGAGAAATATTAATGTGAAAGTGAAATATCAGTCAGGTATCTCCTTCACAACCCCCTACCAGGGGTCAAGCCCAAAACCCAGACATACACCCTGACCAGAAATCGAGCCAGCAACCTTTCAGTGCACGGGACAATGCCCAACCAACTGAACCACACTGGTCAGGGCTATAAGTTAGTTTTCAAACAAAAATATTATTAAAAACTAAATTATATAAAATTAAACTTGAATAAATTATATTTTAAAAGGTAATGAATAATCAAAACTTATCACTTCCTAGTTATTTTACTGTATTTTTTCTCTAGAGTTTATATAGATCTACTAGCATCTCTGTGGTGGAAATACTATATGATGGTATATTACTATGCATCTCTTCCCAGCTCTGGGTTCAGTGACATCTCATGGGTAGTTGAAATGGGCCATCATGGAAGTATTTATACCACAGATACAGGCAAATGCTACAAATTAAAGGTATTTTTCTTTCAAAAGTCAATTGTTCAATGTTTAGCAGTACACCACTGGTGGTATCCATTAAATAAATGGACAGAGAGAAAAAAAGCATTTGGAAGCCCAACACCCATGTCTTTTCAAACTTCCCTGAACAAAAACATGTGGCAGGAGACACATTTCCTCCACAGAGCAGACTTCCCCATCCTCTTGTTTCAGGGAAGGCTTTATGTTACCCTGGATTTTCTTGACAACTGAAAATCATGGTCAAACAGAAGGAGGATGGAAGTGTTTTTCTCCAGGACTTCATTCCTGAGCCAAATAAATGCCTGTTTTAGCAAGAGGTCTCTGTGGCCTACTGGAGCACAGGGAATCAACTTAATCTTGTCCAGAATCCAAAGCAATCCACAGGAGCCCACCCTAAAATGACATCTGCTCTGGCTTGCTGAAGTGGAGGTCACAGGATAGCCAAATGGTGCTCATTTCATGTTTCCCAATTATTAGGGGATCCCCAAAGAAAGATAAATCAGAGGAGGCTGGCCCACATGTGTCCAAGGGGCAGCAATCAGGGCAGCCCCCAAAGGAAACCATTTCCAGAGGGCTGGTTATTGTCCAGGCAGAACCTGAAGACATACATGTCAGGAGAAGACTCCATAGGGGCCAGCACCAGAGGGTGGGATCTGTTCATAATCCTCTATCTAGAAGGACCAAGTTCCAGCAGTAAGAAATTCAATTTCCCCCCATTAAAGAAAGCATCTCTCAGCACCAACTGAATACAATTAATGGAATAAATCTCCCATTAGCGGAGAAATAATTTTGTGTAAACATATCAGGAAACCTTAAGAGCAGGACTGAGAGTCTTTACTGAGCCTTGCCCGTTTAACTTGTTTGCCATGTAATTGCATTTAGACCAAGGGCCTGGGAAGGAAACCACGGACTGAATTAGCATTAACCAGATTGCGTGTCGGGAGGTGAGGTGAGGTGGGGCAGGATGGGGGGTGGGGAGCAGGGGATGTGATGCATTGTGGGTAGTTGTTCTTGCTGTTCTTGCCTTCAGAAAGGACAAGCTGACACCAGTGAGACCAGCTGCTTACAAGCCTGGTGTTAATTGCTTTTCTTATCCAACAGAGAAAAGTTTATCACTCTAGAAGGTAGAGATGTAAGCACCTAATAAAGCAGAGGCTGAGTTTGAAAATTTTTTTATGAATGTCCCCAGACCTCATCTGTGTATCTTCCCTAGGCCAGAAACAAAGCCTTCTGGACCAAGGCAAATGGAGAAAGTTGTGTGTACAATAAACATTTACCTCTGATTTGTCAATGAGGGATGCCCCCTTACCCCCCCCCCACAGTGCCCTGATCCCTTATTACATTTAACCCTAGTGCTCACCTTCATTTCTACCCATTGCCCATAGTGAACATACTGCTCTAGAGTCGGGCCCAGAGTTGTGAGGCTTGGATTCAAGCCCTAGCTCTGCCACCTCCTCTCCGTGTGGCTTGGGGCAAACAACATAACCTCATAGACCCCAGTTTCCTCTCATTCCATCCATTCAGTGATTTTCCAACTGGCTTTTCTCTGGCTTCTGCAGGGACTAAGACTCCACAGAGTTGCCTTCAGAATCACCCCTAGAGAAAAGGGGGCCCCCACCTGGCAGATATTGTTTGTATTTTTTTTTTTTTACTTTGGGGTCCTTTTAAAATGTCATCTGCAAAAAAGGCTTTGTTTCTGAAACATTAGAAAAAAACACCATCATTCTTGATCATCTCTAATTGTCCCATCAACTTACTCAAACCACCTTTTTTGAAAAACAACATCAATGACCTAGTACTTGTTAGGCATTTCCAGGCCTTCAGAGAGAGAGAAATAGACCTTGATCCTACCCTCAAAGAGCTCATGACCTAGTGGAGAAGAGAAACATGTATGGTGGGGGTATGATCTCAAGGTGTTGAGTCAGGTTTTAGAAGAGAGTGACTAGTTCTAATTAGGGCCATCAAGAAAGGCTTCAGGGAAGAGGCATCATTGGGAAGCTGGGTCTTAAAGGAGAAGAATAGTGATAGAGGGTGCAGGAATTACATTTGAGGCAGATGGAAGAACATTGCACAAACACAGGCTTTAACCAGATTTGCCTGGCGAGTTTGGGGGAAGCAGATGGTTAGTTGTCTGGAATATAGAGGAAAAGTGGGGCGGGGGATATTGGGAGAGGTCACAGGTTTCAGAACCCACTCTAGGGGGACGATGCCGTCATCTGCCCTTCTCCTGTCTGCAATGCCAGATGAGAAGTGCCCTCTATTCTATTCACTTTCCCATACATCCGCTTCCAGTGAGTCTATTAGAGGCAATAATAACCACTGCCATTTGGTGGAGCTTACTCTACACCAGGATGAAAAAACATATTCAAAGAGCTGTCACATATTGTGCAGGTGTAGAGAGTTGGAAAGTGGCAAAAGCTGGGGTTGAACCCAATTCACAGGACTCCAGATTCGCATACATAACTACACTGTATAGCCCTCTCAGATCAGCTTTAGCTCTTTACAGTATAAAGTAGTATTCTTAGAAAAGGACCTCTGAATGAGATATCTGAAAACATCTCCCAATAATCTTAAATGAATATACTTATTTATTAAGTTTAGAGAGACGGGGAAAGGGAGAGAGTAACATCAATTTGTGGTTCCACTTATCCATGCACCCATTGCTTATTTCCTCCTACATGTGCCTTGACCAGGGATTGAATCTGCAACCTTGGTGCATCAGGATGATGCTCCAACTAACCAAGCTGCCTGGCCAGGGTGCAATAATAATTCTTAAGGGACACTTTGATGCCATACAATGAGGCAGTATAAAAATAGAAAAGATTGTTATTATTCATCTGGAGTGAACAACATGAGCGCGAGAGTACCAGGACTGTCTGAGTAACCTGCCTTCTATCTTCTGACCTCCTGGAGCTCCCTTCCAGCCAGGGTTCTGTGCATGAGTATATAGATCATGTTATTTATTCTTCTTTACCCACAGGCATGCATGTGTCATTCGTGGTCAAGTGATGACATCAGATGGGACCCCGCTGGTTGGTGTGAACATCAGTTTTGTCAATAACCCACTCTTTGGATACACGATCAGCAGGCAAGATGGCAGGTAAGAGGCCATTTGTTGACCAGGGTTAATGAAGGCCCTGCTCTTGGATCTTGCTACAGAATTGCTGTTGGAATGGCTACATGGAAAGGCAATGAAATTTGAGTTCAGAGGACCTGAACTCAGATGCCCAGTTCTACAACTCACTACCTGTGTGACCTTGTATCTCCCTCTGACCTAAGTCCCCTTGGCGAAAAATTAAGCACTTTCTTCTCATTTGGTTCTCACAGTAAACCTAGGGTACCTTAAATATAGTATCCTACTTCATGACTTAGGATATAAAACATTGCCTCATGGACCACTGTTTACAGACCAGACAGCTCCAGAACTCTTACCATTTCTACTGTGTTTTCCATCTGCAACCACCTAGGTCTGTGGAAACCACTGAGTGAGGACAGAACTCTGACCTTGGGTCCCTGGGAGAACCATCAGCAGAATGGAGTAAAGTTTCTTTTTAAATCATTTTTAATTCCCATTTGCTAGCTATGTGTTCTTATAAAAATCGCACCATTCTGGGCCTCAACTTCTTTGTCTGTTAAATGGCCCTACCAGTATTTAGCTCGTAAATTGGTTGTAAGGATTAGATTCTATGATGGATGGGGAAGCACCTTGAACATAGCAGGTGTCTGATCAATCTTAGCTCCCTGCTCCACTCTGGTTCATTGCTGTATTTCCAGGGTCTGGCACATGGTAAGTAGGCAATAAGTATTAGCTGTTTATTAAATTTACAAGTTATTTAATGATGAGAATGTAATGGTTACAGTACAAACAATGAGAACGTTTTAGAGAAAGGGGGAGGGGAAGAAGGAAAGTGGAATATTTAGGCTGTCGGTGATGACAAGTCCTCTATTTTTAATAAAATCAGGTGGTGGCAGTCCATCTGGCTAAGTGTGGGCCCATAAGGTTGATTTTCACTCTGGGTTGGAAATGATGCTGCAGCCTGATTGATTTTAGCACCTCTTTAATCCAATATCAGATGTGAACATGTCCCGGCCGAGGTGATAATGAAGTAGAGGCTCATCTGTTTGTAGACATGTGTGCCTCTTAACGGGTTGGCAAGCTTGACTCAGGGAGCCCTCCCCTTTCCTCTCACTCCCTGGGAATGGGAAGAGGCCCAGCTGGAAGAGGTTGGTGGCCAGTCACCACGGGTAACCTGGCCAGACCAGGCCATGGCTCCCCACCCTGCACATGTTCCATCCCAGCAAGGGCCTCAGCACAGACTTCCCCTACAGCATGGAGGAATCTCCCTCTTCACGCTCTGTCTGCACTACCTTCTAGCTCAGGACTGCCTGCTTTATGGAAACAGCAGATGCCAGCATTGTAGGCAACAGTTATTCTGACTACTGACTACATTATTACCTGCTATGAAGCAGTCATCAAAAAGGAGCCATAGGGACTGCTCTTTTTTTATCCTGAAATTTGACCATCATTCATATGAGATGGCAAATGGTCAGTCCTTTGCCCTGTGCTTGGTAAGGGTGGGTCCATAAAACATATGTTTGGTGGCCTTTGGAAAAAGCTCACTCTAGTGCCTCCAGGCTGTGATCCCTCCTATTTGTGCTCCCCCTGCAATTTCTACTGCCCCTGAGAGCAGGGGGTCCTAAGAGGTACGTATCAGCCATTTTTCCCATTCCAGCCTACTAAATTACATCACAGTAGCCTGAGTTGCAACAACTGATAGATTAGGTTCCAGAGCAGTTTATATCAGTGCATTATGGAGCTTAAATTTTCTTCCCAACTTAGACCCTCAGAATTTATGGGAAAGTCACTGCCCCTTCTCTAAGTGTCTGAAGATCTGTTTGTTATATGTGAATGGGTAGCATTTGCCCATGTTCCTCCCCCTCTTCCCTGCCTCCCTTTCTTTCTTACCTCTTAGACCCCAGGAGGAACTCTAAGGCTAGAGATATAGTTGGAAATGACAGTGTACATATGTAATTCTAGGGACCAAGCCTAACTCATCTTTGTAACCTTCATACTCCAGGCAAGCTCTCGTCCAGCCCACATATACAGAAACGCACACACATACATACATTCTCATACACACACCCCACACTGAAATGTGAGACCTCCAGTCTTAACAAGAATTCATAAACAGAAAACAGTACCAGAGAAGTTAGCCAAAAAGATCATTAAAAAGATGAAAAATACAAATCATAAAGAAAAATTTCAAAAGAGTAGCAGACAAGAGAAGCAGTTCAAGCTCGTTGAATTGAAAAATGGGATTTATACAGAGGATGCGTCCCAGGGAATGGGGCCTGCGCTTTTCCCATCCATTATCCCATCTATCTAATTAAAAACTCTGCCAAGTGATTATGATCATTAACTTCATTTTACATGAAGAGATTGAAGCTCAGACAGGTGACATAACTCACCTATGGGGTGAGCAGCAGAGCTTGGACTGGCCCAAAGCTGCTTGGGCTTCTCCTGAAAACCAGGCCCCCCCATTTGGTGTCAGGTTCAAATCCACTACAAAGTTTCCCTCTGGAGACCTGGCTCTTGGCAAGAGCTAATTCCACCAAGCTCTTGGCAAGGCCAGTTGCCCCCAGCTTGCTCACAGCCACGAGAATGTCTTTTCTTGTTTGCCTTCACTCCCTCTCCACGATCTTCCTCTCATGAGGGAGCTTGTAAGTCAGGCCAAAATTCTGTTTGCTGGTTAAAAACTGTTCTGTCAAAGTACAGATGCTGTTCAGTCCGGGTGCTCCCCCAACCATTGACATTCTGCTGTAGAGCCAAACCCAGAGCCTTAGTTTAAAACAAGACCCTCCTCTGGTATTTCTCTCTCGTGACTTATCAAAGCAGGGTAATGCCCAACTGTCTTTACCCAAGTGTGGGCCTAGAATGACTGAGTGGGAAAGAGGCAAAGTGAGTGAGAGCTTTTGTGGGGGACCCAAATCCAGGGTTAGAACATTCCATGAAAAATCTTTCTCTCCTTCTAGAGGAGGGAAGAGCAAGCTGGAACAATGAAACCAATCTCTCAAGGTACAGTTGTGAGGGATAAAGGAGAGGTCCTAAAACCCACTGCAAAGGGTCAACATTGGGTTGAGTTACAATAACAGCCAAAGTAAGGCGGAACTTAAGGTATCTGGTGGACATTCAGTTCAGAAGACGTTGACTGTATCACTCATGCATTCATTTCCTGAACTGCAATCACCAAACACTGGGCTAGGTTCCGAGAAAGACTGAGATGAATCAGTGTCCCTGGGCCAGAGAGTGCAAGTTGTGATACCAGGACAGCATGATGCAGCCTGTAAGAAGGAGTGCACATGATGCAATGGGAGCCCAGGGCAGGGAGCGAGAATGCTGAGTGGGAGTTAGCAGGAGTTCTCCTTCTAAAAAAAAAACAAGATGAGGGCAAGTCTTGAAAATGCATCCTAAAAGTAATAGCACAAAGGACTCTGTCCAAAAAGACACCCCAGCCTGGAGGTGGCAGGTAGGCAGAATCACTGTTTCCAACTCCTAAAGGATGGTCAAAGGCAAAAGGTACAGACTAGTTTTAAGTCACCTCAGAAGGTAGAATAAGGACCAGGAGATAAGGAGTTATAAGGAGAGGGACTCAATTAAAAAAAGAAATCTTGACAATCAAAATTAGTGAGAGATCAGATAGTCCTCCTGTGACTATAGCAAACTCCTTATCACTGAAACTATGCAAGTAGGAACCTAATGCCTCTCCAATGGTGAGATTGTAGAAGAAACTAATGTCATCAGATTGGGAGAGGGCAATGACTGAAGGCTGTCAGCGATGTTGTCATGGAGATCTCATCTCAACTGGGAAGCTGGGACTCAGTCTTCTGGTTCCCCATTCACTTCTGGTGTACTGTGATTCTAATTGTGCATCTCAATATTGTGATCCCAAAGGCCTGTGCTAAGTAATGTATCATAATCAGAACTAAAGCTTATGTACAGTCATAGAATCATAGTGACCTAAGAAGAGTCCATTTGAACCTTTACATTCTATAGATGGGAGAACTGAGGATCAGAGAGGCTAAGCGATCTACCCAAGATCACACAGTAGTTCATGGCAGAGGCAGAACTAGACTTAGGGTTCCTAATGCCGGGGCAGGTCTTGTTCCACTTTATTCTGCTGACTTTTCACTGAGCATCAGCTCAAGAGCCCTAAGTACCACAGCAGAGGCTCAGCCACTGCCCTGCATCTTGGCAAGGCACTCTCTGCCTCAGTAGTATTTAATTTGGCTTTGGCAAATTCTCTACTCTTTTAAAATATTTTGTGGAATATCTATTTCTGTTTGTGTCTGCAGTGAAGCCTTTTAGGTTTTAAAGTCTCCTCAACAAGTGCTCAGACACTTTGGTGTAATTTTTTCTCCTTTCTCCATCTTTTTACTCCTCCTGCTCATCTTCCTCCTCATCATCATCATCTCCTGTTTCTTGCTTTTCCTGCTCCCCGCCCTCTTCTCTTTTTCTTGACCCCCTGCCTCCCAAACAGCTTTGACTTGGTCACAAATGGCGGCATCTCCATCATCCTGAGGTTCGAGCGGGCACCTTTCATCACCCAGGAGCATACCCTCTGGCTGCCTTGGGACCGCTTCTTTGTCATGGAGACCATCATCATGCGCCATGAAGAGAATGAGATTCCCAGCTGCGACCTGAGCAACTTCGCCCGCCCCAACCCTATTGTGTCTCCATCCCCACTGACATCCTTTGCCAGCTCCTGTGCAGAGAAAGGCCCCATCGTTCCGGAAATTCAGGTACCCAGCTTTCCTAACTGCATTTCTCCATGCCTTTATTTTATTTGGGGAGTGAAGGAGGAAAGAGAAAGAGAGCCCACCACGCAGAATGTAACTGCCTGGCACCCTCCATCCTACAAAAAGCCCCCACTCCTCTTCCCCTCTGCCATCCAGTTCACTTCCACTTTCCTTTCCCCTAACCCCCAGCTTCCCTCTTTCTCATTATGACTATTAAAAATATCTATGGTGATAGGTTCTACCAAGTGAAGTGAGACAGAGGGATCCCCCACAGTGAACCTCATAATAAAGATGAAATGAGAAAATATCAATGAGGTGCCTAGCACAATGTCTGGCACCTACTAAGTGCTCAATAAATTTTAACCATGATTATTATTAAGAATATTTTACATGCTCTGCCTTCTTGCCAATTAAGGATTGCTTTGGCCCCAAAGTATATGTGCAAGTGCTTTCCTTAATTATCATTAAAATGAAGTAATTTGGAAAGATGCATTTTAATCTAATAGAGATCAAGATAGATTCTCTGCCCAACAAAGCTGTGTAGAGTTGAATTTTTTCCACCATCCCCACCCAGTTTCTTATTAGCGAAACAAGGCCTAGAGAGGAGGAGATTTGGCGGAGGAGAGATGCTCTGTGTTCCCGCCTGCCTAATGAGAGCTCTGGCTACTTGCATGCTGTGGGCTGCCAGTGCTGATGGAGCGGAAGATTGTTACATTTTTTTGTATGTATATTTCATGCCTGGCTGAGCAAACACATCTCTGTGTATGGGTCCTGTTGAGTGGCTTAAGACACTACCCACAAGAAGAAAATACAGCCGTTTGGAAATTCTCATTGCACCCTGAGGTTGAAGCCTCAGTCCTTTTCAGAGATTCAGCGCTTGTCTCCTGTCTCATGTACCAGCTGACCTTTCTTAGGAAATGGCTGTCAGTGGACAAGGCTTGCTGGAGAGGAGTAGTTTGTTGCTCAGCCACAGTTCTGCTTCAGCTAAACATTTCCTCAGGAGCAGGGACTTTGGAACAAATGAGGTGAAAGGTCCCACCCTTCTTACAACGTTCCCAGAGCTGGGTCTCTCAAAGCCCCGCTGGGTCACAAACCTTACACCTTGCTTATTATCAGGTTGATGACATACGTGAAAACAAACTCTCGGGTTTTCCTAGTCCATCACTGGGGTGCCTTCACAAGGACTGAGAGATGTAAATTTTATAGGGTCTGTTACAGAAAGTAAATATTTGTGAGAGCATCGGGATGGCCCTTGAACCCTGCCTGTGATCCCCTGGGAGTATGGAGCCCACTTGGACTAGAATTTGTAAGCTGAGATGTAGGAAGAGTGCTTTTGGTTTAGATCCAACCCCTAAAATTTTGTGTAGTCAGGGGAATGCGGTGTGGGTGTGAGTTCACACCCCTATATGAAATGGACAGAAAGATTTTCCTTGTGAAGGCACAGATGAACACAAGGGTGGAATATTCATTGTCCTGATAATGGCTATGTTAGCCTCCATTGATATAATGTCCCTTCCCTGAAACAGAACCCAGAGCATCAAGCTGATAAAAGTGCCGTTTTTGCCATCCTCGTGAAAATCCTGGCATTCGTTTCAACTTTGTGCTGTGGATCTGAGCCCATCACACCCATTGAGCAACTCTGTTCATCCAGCACGGTGCTGGAGCAGGCAGCGCCATGCAGCCTTTTCCACCTTTCTGTGGATGAGCTGGGGCGTCCGATGGGCTTAGGCTCTACAGCAACAGCCCTCAACCAGTGGGTCGCGACCATCGGAAAACACAGATATTTACATTACGTTTCATTAACAGTAGCAAAATTACAGTTATGAAGTAGCAACAAAAATAATTGTATGGTTGGAGGTCACCACTACATGAGGAACGGTATTAAAGAGTCGCGGCATCAGAAAGGGTGAGAACCAGTTGATCTTATGAGTTCCTCACATGCAGTGAGCTGAGCATTGTCATTCTTGTTGAATGGAGGAGGAAGCTGGAGTTCAGTGAGGCAGAGCTGTGCCCTGTGAGAGCTGACGCAAATAATCAGGGTCTTCTTTCCCTCCTCCACCTTCTCCTACTCTTCCCTCTCCCTCTTCCTCCCGTTTCTCTTCCTATTCTGCTTTCCACTCTTCTTTCTTCTCCCTTCTAGTTCCTGCTCCTCCTCTCCCCTCCTTCCTCTCTGCTCTCCCCTCTGCTTCCTGAGCAAGAGTACAAGGGGCATGGCCATCTTCCCTGCACCAGTGACCTCATGACCGTCACTCACTGTGATCTGTTTCTCTAGGCCTTGCAAGAGGAAATCGCTATCTCCGGTGGCAAGATGAGACTGAGTTACTTGAGCAGCCGTACGCCAGGCTACAAGTCTGTCCTGAGGGTCAGCCTCACCCACCCTACCATCCCCTTCAACCTCATGAAGGTGCACCTCATGGTGGCGGTGGAGGGCCGCCTCTTCAGGAAGTGGTTTGCCGCGGCCCCTGACTTGTCCTACTATTTCATCTGGGACAAGACGGATGTCTACAACCAGAAGGTGTTTGGACTCTCAGAAGCCTTCGGTAAGTCTCCCAGCCAGAGGATGCAACACCATCCTCAAGAGAGATAGGAGACTTGGGGGGGAGGGGGGAGAGGCACAGTTCTTTTTCTCCTTACTCCTTTCCTCTTCTCAGAAGTACCCGAGGCTTAGTTGACCCATCAAGACCTTTCAGTGACCCTCTCTGACCTAAAAGAATGTACTCAAAGACCTGAATGTGGAAAACTTGACCATTAAAAAAAGAAGAATTACAAAACCAAAAAGGCTCTTGAAAAAACCCTGTGGTGGTTTGTGGTGGGTAAAAGAGGTTTTGTGCCACCAAGATAGAGCCGTGTGGATATTGCTGTGGCCCCCACAGCCATCAGGCCTGAACTAGCCCATTAAAAATATGGGTGTCTTGCCCTGGCTGGTGTTGCTCCATGGTTAGAGTGCCAGCCTGGACACTGAAGAGTTGTGGGTTCAATTCCCAGTCAAGGGCATGTACCTGGCTTGCAGGTCAATCCCAGACCCTGGTCTAGGCATGTGCAGGAGGCAGCTAATCAATGTGTCTCTCTCACATCGATCTTTCTCTCTTTCTCTCCCACTCCCCCCCCCCCGCAACCCTTTCATTCTCTCTTAAAAAAAAAAATCAATGGAGAAAGCAATCTGCGGTGAGAATTAACGTGTGTTTGTGTGTGTGTGTGTGTGTGTGTGTGTGTGTGTGTGTGTGTGTGTGTGTGTAGCTCCTGGGTCTCTCCAGTTTCACTGAAAAGTAAGATCCTTCCACAGAAAGACTTTGTGGCCTCTCTACCTCGTTTCCAATCTCAGAGATTTTCTCTTCATTGTTGTTATTGCTGTCATTTTTTTTAGAAGATGAAGCAGAAGGTGACTCACCTGACCTGGAGTCCCAGCCCCACCTAGACCTTGGGTTTCTGAGGGCTGGGTGTACTTTCCAGTTAGAGCTGGACCCCAGGATTGGTTCAGAGCTGGGCTGTTGGCAGTTCTAACCCTTGAGAGATAATCCTACAAGCACTTAGAGCAGCAATTATTCAACTGTGTGCCACGGAATTTTTAAAACATGCAATATTGATTAGTCAGAAGCACTAACCTCTTTTTCTTTAGATTGGCAAATTAAAAAATGATAACAGCCAACACAACAATAGCCATCTGGTGTGAATGAATCAAAATTATACCTATATATTTTATCAGATCAGCAAAAAAAATTTTGGTGTACAGAATTTTATAATTATTTTATGTATGCCATGATAAGAAAAAGGTTAAAAATCATTGACTTAGAATAATAGCCCAAGAAATCCTTCTCATCTCGAACACTACTCCAATTTCAGATTTGTTAAAGGCAGAATGAGGATGCAGAGAAGGGATAATGCTGGAGAGAGGGGGGGGGGGAGAAGGAAGGAAGGAAGGCAGGGAGGAAGGGAGGGAGGGAGGGAGGGAGGGAGGGAGGGAGGGAGGGAGGGAGGGAGCAAATAATTGAATATTTGTTGAGCATCTACTCTGGGCAATGTGCTCCCCTGTAAATGGTATCTCAGTTAATCCTCACACATACCCCCACCCCCGTGAGTCAAATTGTCCCCACATTCTTCATGAGGAAGCTGAAGCCCAGAATGGTGAAGTGACTTCCCAAGGAAGAAAGGGAGTTAGATTTATCCCAGATCTTTCCTATAGTTTTGCATCCTACCTTACCCCACAAGGAAACAAAGATGCCCTATCTCACTGTTCACAATCCCTTCTGTGAAGAAGACTACCTCTGTGGCTCTTCAGAAACAAGCCTTACAGCCTCCTCAGATAAAATGAGCCCACTAAGTGCCTAACTATCAGTTAAAAAGAGAAGTGTCTGCACAGGGAGCCCTCAAGGACTGAGGTTCACTCTCCTGACATGACCAGTAGGAGGCATTATGCTCGAGTAAGGGACTCAAGGTCATTTTCCTGGCATAGGCCCCTCCTGCCATGGATGGCCAGCCATCCTTTATGGTACATAAAAGAACCTCTAGGGGCTACCCAATTGTTAACTCCTGTCTTGCACATGTAGGAGGCTATTGTCCTCTGGAAAATAGTGTCTGCCCAAAATATACTTGGAAAAAATGGCATTCCCACCTCGACCAGTTCCTTTCCATGGAGCAATCATTGAGCGTCTCACAAACCCAGCTTTGGGGAGCCTGCTGTGGGGACCCTGCATCCCAATAGCTAAAGGAGACCGTGACTTGTGAAACCCAGGAATTTTCAAGTTTTGAAACCTCAAAGCCATTGCCAGCTTTCAAAGTATCCTAGCTGGGCTCCTAAATGAATTTCATAAATTCATTACAAATGATTTTAAGTTTTTCATTATTAAAGTATTACTATTCACATTAATAATAATTGAATAAGTAGACAAAATAGCAATAAAGTCATATGTTCTAAGCAAATACAGCCACTTGTTAACACTTAATTTTTTTTGTTTGATGTATGGTTTTTCTTAACATAGATATAATGTGATATATAAATAGTTTTATCAACTTAGCATTATTCCTGTGTCACCCATGGTCTTTAGAACCCTAATTTCCAGGGGCTGCATAATATTCCTCTAGGGCTTACACTTGGGTTTGCTCAACCTCTAGCCCCTTTTGAAACTTTTGGTTACTTCCAATTTTCCACTATTAAAAATAATGCTACAGTGCCTGAAGTGTTTTCCATACTAAAGAGTTTTCCCTGGAATCCATTTACCTGGGTCCTTTTAAAAAAAAAAGTAGTTGACACATTTATTTAATTTTTCCTAATAATATACAATCACTCTTTAAAAAAGGGATATTAAGGCCCAGCATCCCTGTGTTAGTTCTGCATATAGATGTGGTTCCACTTAGAAATGTGATCGTTTTTCCTTTTCTACAAAAGACAGGCAGGGGCCTTGCATGCGGTCTGAAGCCAAAGAGAGGCCTTGCTCACTGTGCATTCTGTGCCTTTTGTTGTCTGCAGTCTCCGTGGGTTATGAGTATGAATCCTGCCCTGACCTGATCCTGTGGGAGAAAAGAACAGCTGTGCTGCAGGGCTATGAAATCGATGCTTCCAGGTTGGGAGGATGGAGCCTGGACAAACATCATGCCCTCAACATCCAAAGTGGTAAGTAGGTGGATAAAATCCCCAGAGCCCAGTCTTGGTGTGATGTCCTTCATGCCCTGCGAGACAAAAAACACGCACTTCAGAGTCCAGGGCTCCTATGGGATCCATCTATCTGAAGGATTAGTCTATGAGTATTCCTGGGGTCCCTGCTTGTCACTGCTGGGTTCTGGGGAAGCAGAATAGAAAGGCCTCAAGAATTCACTCTGGTTAGAGGCCAACACTTCCCAGGAAGTTTCCAGGCAGTGCCATGGACAGTGCCATCACAGAGGGAGCAAGGACACTGGAGTATAGAAAAGGGACACGTCACTAAGCTTCGTGGTTTAGAAAGGTGCCTCTTTGGAGGGAACTTCTGAACCAAGTCTCAGAGCGTCAGCAGGATTGGTCCTATCTCAAGTAGGGAGAGGGCACAGGATGTGCCAAAGCACTGAAGCATGAAAGAATAGTAATTGGAGAGGAGGGTCACTGTGGTTTGAGCAAAGGGTGAAATGAAGGGAAGAGCAAAAGCCAAAGTTGGGGGCTTGGCAGCTGAAGTCCATCCAGAGGCAAATGTCAAGTCTCTGAAGGGTGTGAAGCATCAGGTGCCACAGTCAGATCTGAATTCCCAGTAGCTCACTCTGTGTTCTGGGATGAGACCACTCACTAGGTAATGATGCCCTAATCGGTAGATACCATGAATGCCTATCAAAGCCACTGCATGTTTTGGGGGGAAATTGACAAATTTGTTCTAAAATTTATGGTAGAATAAAGATGTGTAAATAGCTAAGGCAATATTCAAAATAAAAACCAAAAAGAAACACACAGCAGATATTAAGCTATCCTAGGAAAGCCGTTGTATCTAAAACTGTGTGGGGCTGGCATGGGGACAGATGAATAGTGCCCAAGGGACAAAACAAGGAGTCTAGACCCTGAGCTGTGAGTAGTCATTAGGACGAGGCTTGGCCATGAGTGACAAAAAAGCCAAAATAACAGAATTGCAAACAGGTTACAAGTGTATTTCTCACGCACCTGAAAGTCTGGAGCTAGAGGTGCCAGGGCTAGTTTAGCATTTGGCAGGCTCCTTTCCTACTCCAGCCTCCATCCCCAAGGTCATGGTCCAAGGTAATTGCTTCCGCTCCAAACTTTACATCCACTTTCCAGCCAGCAAGAAGGAGGAAAGGACTAAGAGCAAGCCCTTTCCACTGAAAGGACACATCCCAGCAGCTGCCATGCCACTTCCACTTCCAAACATTGGCCAGAACAAAGTCACCTGCCATGTGTAGCTACACACCAGGCTGGGGTTGTAGGCATTCCCAGAGAGTCTGTGCCCTGCCAAGCACCAGGTTCTGTAACCACAGAAATAAGGAAGGGGTTAGGATGGATGCCATGGGAACTTGGTAGAAGGAGCATCACCTATCAGTGGAGGGTTTTTCAAATTGGTGTTTGGGAAATTGGCTCAATATATGGAGAAAAACAAACTTAAGTTCATACTTTATACAAAGTAAACAAAATAAAGTTTGATTAAAGAGCTAAATTAGAAAGATAACACATTAACTTTAATAGAATATCTTTATGATCTTGGAAAGATTTCCTAAAAAACCACAAACATTCGAGTAGAAAAATAATTGCTCAGACTACATAAAAAGGAAAGGTATCTCTTCAACAAAGGACAAAGCTAACAGGTGACAGTCTGGGCAAAGATTCTTCTCATCGTAGCAAACAAAACTTGCTCAGGCTGCAGTGCAGAAGGGGTGAGGCAGGAGGCTGAGTCCAGCTGTGGCAATAATCCAGGAACAAGAGGATGGTCTTGGCCTGAGGGGAAACAGTGGGAGATGGGATGGCACTTATAGGTCATCGAGGGCAATCTCTTTTCTTTGCTGGAGAAACTGAGGCCTATAGGCAGTTAGAGCAGTGAAGAGACTGGCAAGAGCTGGGATCAGCCTGTTCGTTGCAAAATGAGGTAAACACCCAGTTCTCTTGACTCTACCTTGGTGAGAAGAGACTGTGAGTCTGCCTCACTCATGCATTTCTATAAACATTTATTGGTGCCTGCTCTGTGTCAACTTCTGTGCTGGGCACTGGGGATACATAAAGGGGAAAGACAAGCACAGTCCCTGTACATGAAATGGCATGAGCCTAAAGAGAGGAAACCAGGCACGTGCCATAGAGAATTTGTGCTGCAAGGGAGACCAGAGGGAGGGGTAGGAGATGAATTCAGTTTATGTGAGAGGCCATGGAGCTGAGTGACTGAGCCCAGTCCAGGTCCTACCATCACCTGTGTGGCCTCAGGTATGCCACTCGATCTTCCCCTCGTTAGCTTACAGAGTCGTTGTGAGGATCTTATCAGTAGAGCAGTATGGCCTGTCCAGGGTCTCATTCTGGGGTCAGGCAGCCTTGGGAGATGTCCAGAATGACAGGCAGAGATCTTGCATTCCTTACACCACCACGGGAGCTCTGTGGTCAGACTCAGAAGAGAGCCTCTCCCTGGCCCGAGGGTGATTCTGTTCTCTGTCTCGTCATAGGCATCCTGCACAAAGGGAATGGGGAGAACCAGTTTGTGTCTCAGCAGCCCCCCGTCATTGGGAGCATCATGGGCAATGGGCGCCGGAGAAGCATCTCCTGCCCCAGTTGCAACGGCCTTGCTGACGGCAACAAGCTCCTGGCCCCCGTGGCCCTGACCTGCGGCTCCGACGGCAGCCTCTATGTGGGAGATTTCAACTACATCCGAAGAATCTTCCCCTCCGGGAACGTCACCAACATCCTGGAGTTGAGGTACATAACGTGCTGCCTTCCTCACAGTTCCTAATAATGTCCCTTTGTCAGCCTATGGGCCCAGTTGGCCTGACCCACCAGGCCCAGAGAAGGAGCAGGGCAGCGCCTCACCTGTCAGAATCCCAGACCTCTCACTGCCCAGCTCAGAGGCTAACCTGAGCCGAGGGCCCTGAGGAAGCAGCAGCTGTTTCCCTCAGGGCACTGCAATGCCAAACCTCTCTTGGGCTAGAGAGATAGCCTTAGTGTCCAGTCCACGTAGAAGGCTGCTGGCACCAAGAATTAAACTCCTTGGAAACCCCTGGATCTTCTTTCTGCTTCCTAGCGCCAAACTGATTGGAATCAATCACATGAGTCTTTTTAATGAGGGCAAGGGATGGCATCCTGGCCAAGGCCCCTCTGCCAGTGTTACCAAGTTTTGCCCTGTTAACATTCATTCAGAGTTAGGAACAATTTTTTTCACCTGCCCAATACTGAGTTAAAGCCCTTGGACTAAAACCAGGCATGGTTTGTCTGCTTCTATGGTGCCACAGAGCCAGCTGAGTCAGCCTCTTCTGTTTCCCCATCCTGACTGACCAGGCATGATGGAGCATAGCCTTTCTTATGGAGCGGGGAAGGGCCTAGTGTGGCTTTTCCCCATGCATCCCTCAGCTAGATCTCCTTACAACCATAGCACTGACTTAGGGTGGATTCTTGGGTTACCAGAAGCTGAGGTTACAGATAGGAGCACCCCACTCTCCCTTTCAGGAGACACTGCACCAAGTTCTTCACAGCTGCTTTCTCCCGGGCTGGGATCCAGGTGAACAGCACAGCCCTTGGGCTGGAAAGCCTTTCTCCGGAGTGGCCAGGGGAAGAGCATTCTCAATTTTGTGAGGCCCCTACTATTCATCCAGTTAGGTGTTCTGCAAGATGGTTAGTGCTGCTGATCATGGAATTTTAAAAACCTGCCAATGGTCCAGCTTCTGGAATGGTAGATGCAAACCCAGAAGGCCATTGGGCAGCTCTGCTGCACCAAAGGTTGGTCCCCTGGACCCATGAAGGCCACTCTGGCCCAGGTCCTCTCTGGAGGTCCATGCTTGCTGAGAATCTCATTCTGCAGTGCTCGTGGCTGACCAACAGCCATGGTAGCCCTGAGAGGAGAGCGTTGGTATTTGCCCACTCACACAGGGACAGGAAGGAGAGGGTCTTTGCATGAAAAAGATTAGAAGCTCATATTCTGTGGAGTCATAGGAAATCAGATAATAAAAAGGCTAGATGAGAATCAGGCCACTGATGAGTATTCTCTGCCTTTCTCCTCTTTTATGAGTGTGATTGGCAGAGGCATCTGCCAAGGAAGAGGGAACCCTTGAGTATAATTTCTTCAGTCAACTGCTAGTATTATCTTTCCACCTCCTGTCCTGTGATGGAAAGGGCTGTGGACAGGGGGTCGGTCCACCTTGGTAGACAAGCTATACAACTTTGGGGAAGACACTTATCCTCTCTGGGTCTTCATTTTCTTTTCTTTTTTTCTTTTTCTTAATCCTCACCCAAGGATATTTTTCCATTGGTTTTTAGAGAGAATGGAAGGAAAGGAGGTGAAGAGAGAGAGAAACATCAGTGTGAGAGAGACACATCAATCATTTGCCTCCTACACACACCCCTACTGGGCGGGAATGGAACCGCAATCCAGATACATGCCCTTGACTGGGAACCAAACCAGTGACCATTCTGTGCTCAGGCTGAGACTAATCACTGAGCAACACCAATCAGCTCTAGGTTTCTATTTTCAGCCTTTCAAATAAGAGGTCCCATTTTCCCTGCCTCCCTCCCACTGTTTCAGGAAGATCATGGAAGACAGTGAGTAAGGAAGGGAGGCATCAATGAAATTTGGGGGAAAAAAGATAAATGGATCAGTATATTGTCATCTTGATTTAGTTTTCTTTGAGTCTTTTTGCCCCGGTCTGTTTCTCTGTGTTACTGTCTCCCTTCTAATTAAAGCATATCTCCCATTCTGTATTCTATTATGAAGATCATTGTAGCAGGTTCTGCAGGTTTTAATAACTCTTGGTAAGGCCCACGGGCAGAGACACAGCAGGGAGCACCTATATCCCCAGGAATGAGTGTCTGTCTGGGAGGTGGGGGTGGACTGCTCAGGCCTGGTGGAAGCAGCAGCATGTGTCAACCTCATCCTCTTCCCCGAAGCCAGCCGTGGCAGTGCAGGTGGAACAGTGCCTCTCCCGTGATATGGAGCTGCTTGTAAGTGAGCTCACTGACAAGTAATATCCCATATGAAATATATTAGTGTCATGGCTGCTAAGTCTTTATTTATTATAGTATTGTACTGTACTATTGCTGTCAAGTTTTCAGGCTGCTAATAATGCTTCTAACCCTGCTGCTAACACCTCATTCTTTCTTCTATTCCCTGCTCTGCTGTCTTCTGTCAGAAATAAAGATTTCAGACATAGGTAAGCCAACCAGTGGAGAATTTTCCCATCTCTCCTCTGCCTTGTTGCATGTTGTATGGTAAGATGCATGTGTCAATTTCAGATGGCTCGATGGCAAATGAACCCTGTGTGGTTAGAAGTGATTGTGGGTAATCGGTTACAATGAGAGGAAGTCGTTAATAACCGTGGGGACAGGTGGTGAGAGCCTGCACTCCTCTAATCCCTTTCAAAGTACAGCCACTCCTTTGGTATTCAGACTGCAGTGATCGGGAAAATGTTAACCTGGGCATAGTAATTTGAATACCACAGTCTGCCTATTCTTAGAATAAAGAAGGACATCACCCTCACTGTGTTTGGGTGACTTGGATGGTCACAGTGGGAGGTGCTGATAACATCTGTGTCAAGTGAAGTCCCTAGAAGAAGAGAGGGCTCAAATCTGTGCTTCTGTCTGCATTCCAGGTGCCTCAGTTTGATGACTGGGGTGCCAGATAGCCCCTGGAAGGCTTGCCAGAAAGGTCAGGGCAGGGGAGGATTTCCAGACCCGACAGACCACCCAAATAGAGCAATCCCCAAATAGGAACTTTGTCATTGAGTAGACTTGTCATGTAGGCTCACAATGACACTACAGCAGACAGAATTGGGCCTCATCAGACCAACAGAGAGAAATGTCTGCCTGCCATCGGCTCCGGTCACTGCAGCACTCATCTGACTCCCAGGTGACAGTGACCTCGGAGACCCCAGCTTCACACACATGTGGGTGACTTGAAAGTTGCCATGGGCAGATGGGGCTGTGGCTGGCATCTCTGCAGAGGGGCTCTCAGTCACACAACACATGGCTCAGACCACAGTGGCACATGCTAAGGTGGGATGAAAAAAAAAGTCTTAGAATGGTAGAGGCAGACCAATCCCAAATCCAATAATGATGACATGCATATATATATAATGAGATTATAGTATTAATGTAATAATCATAAATGTTAAATGTATATAGAGCTTCTCAGTGTGTAGCAGAGAAGGGTTAAATGATTTACATGGAGTAAAGCAGTTCATCCCCAAATCATCCTTTGAATTAAGAACTCATGGTATATTTAATTTACAGATGACAAAACTTGAAAGTGACCTTGTGGGACCTTGAAAAAATTACTTCATCTCTTTGGGCTTTAGCTTCTAACTTGAGGTTAATAAAATCTCCCATGGAGATTATTGTAAGAGTTACAGAGGATGTTTGTAAAGTATCTAGCATTGTGCCAGGCACAGAAAGGAGTTCCAGAAATGGTAATAATAATAATAATAATAATAATAATAATAATAATAATAATGATATGTTATTATTATTATTTGATAGTAATAATAATTTATCTTTAACATCATCATCATACTTATATGATGATGATAATGTCTCCATCTTTCCCAAAAAGGAATTAAATCCTTCAATTCTCTTAACAACCAAAGACACAGGCAGTAAAGTAAATTAAATAGAACTTGGGAACAAAATAAAAAGGAGGAAACACATATATGTGGTCATATATCAAATTAGACTCTGAACCTCCTGCTAGCCAGAATAAACAGGGAAACAGAATAATTTTCATGGTTTGCATTATCAGAAATGGGAAAATCTGTTCACTTCTCAGAGGAGGAGTATTTTTTCCTGACACTGAAATCTAAACCAGATTTTCAGTGAGCTTTGTATGAATAATACTGAACTATGTATGGATATGTGCCCTCAAGTTCAGATTTATAGTAAACACAGAAATATATTTCATATGAAGATTTTCATTGAAAACCTAGCATTTAACATTAAAACCTTCACTCAGTGGTGGTGACTGCCTGGGACACAGCTGGGGTGTAGGGGGGCCTAGCTGGGAAGAGTCAGGAGGCCACAGTGCTTGTCCAGCTTTTCCTTGCATTCATCATGTGACCGTGGGCTGGGTGCCTGGCTTTTCTGCTTTTAATCTCAGCAGCTTTAATTTAGGGAGTTGTGCTTTGAGTGTCTTTTGTTTCTTTTCTTTTTTTCTTAAATATATTTTACTGATTTTTTACAGAGAGGAAGGGGGAGGGATAGAGAGTTAGAAACATTGATGAGAGAGAAACATCGACCAGCTGCCTCCTGCATGCCCCCACTGGTGATGTGCCCGCAACCAAGGTACATGCCCTTGACAGGAATCAAACCCGGGACCCTTTAGTCCGCAGGCCGACGCTCTACCCACTGAGCAACACCAACTAGGGCTGATTCTGATGTTATCTTTTGATCCATGGTATGATTTCACAGCCAGTTTCCTGGCCTCGTACAAGTCGTTGTTTTTCTCAGGTGCTAAGAATTATCTCTAAAGTGAACTAGAGTGGGAGAGAATAAAGGATTTTCCTTCTGCCTTTTAGTTTCCTAAAGTCAAAACAGAGTGAGAAGACCTGGGTTCTAGCTCTGATTCTCACTGGCACCTGGGTATTGACAAAAGTCTTCCTCTCTCTGGGCCTTCATGTCCCCATCAGTAAATGTCTGAAGTGGATTAAAGAAATTTTAAAATCTTGTCCTCTTTACCCATTACTGCCTCCACTGTTCCCAGGAATAGCCTTTGGCTCAGGCTGGTGCTCTGAGCCTGAATGGGTGCTCCCAGAGCAGTCTCTTTGCCTTCCGCCTTTTCAGCCTTAATATGTCTACCACACTGGGCATGCGCAGTCCAGGAATCCCAGTCCTTTGGGCATCTTCCTCCCTGGATCCCATCAGGAAGCTCGGGTCCTATCTCCTTCAGATCTCTTCCGTAGGGTCATGGAGGAATGTTTGAAGCCTGTTGTTTAGAAGTACATTTGAACTCACCTCCATTAATCCAAGCTATACATATTCTGTTAATTCTAACAGAGTCCTTAACTGCCCAGGAAATAGAACAGACAGAACAATATTAAGTCTGCCATTCTTGGCTTTTCCATTATGCAATAAGATAAATATTCTGGAGGTTTCACATGAAGACCAGCTGCCATTTATTGGAATTGATTGATTGATTGATTGATTGTTAACCCTCACCCAAGGATATTTTTCCATTGATTTTTGGAGGGGTTAGGGGAGAGACAGAGAGAGAGAGAAAAACATCAATGTGAAAGAGACGCATCAATGAGTTGCCTCCAACACGCACCCCAACCAGGGCTGGGGACTGAGCCTCCAACTGAAGTACATGCCCCTGGCCAGTACTTCAGGCCATCCAGCCTGAACAGACACCTTTGACTTAAAAGACTTTCAAGAGACTTAGAGGATGTTATCAATACTGAGATGCAGTTTGAAGGCCTGAGGATTATCAGGCTGTGTAAAGGAACTGAAACAGCTTCCCAGGAGTTACAAGCCCAACTCCAATGTGGCCTAGACTTTGATGAAATTGTAAAGCAGTACCATGTGATAGCAAAAGTCAAGCTTAATAAATACCTACACTCTAGTCCAGTGGTCGCCAACTGGTGATCCTCGGACCACTAGTGGTCCATGAGGTACGAAAGGTTGGCGACCACTGCTCTAGTCCTCTCCAAGTGCAAAAACAGACATGATGACTAGTCATCAAACAACAATTCTGATAGGGAGTACCTGCGAGGTGCCATGATGCTAAAGATCTGTCACATATGATTTTATATAATTTTCACAATATACTGGCCGGGTAGCTGTTAACATCCCTGTTCTGTAGATGAAGAAAAGTTGAGGCTCAGGAGGCCAGCTAATTTGCTCAAGTTTGAGAACCTGGAACTAACAGAGCTAGACCTCAAACCCAGGTGGAGCAGACTCCAAGCAGTGCATTTTCCTACCCTGTGCCCAGAGGTAGTGCCTTGTCTGTGCGATGCCTGGGTGCCACCGAGGTCTGACCTCACTTTCCTGCTAGCACAGCCTGGTCTGCACGGCTGGCCTCCAGGAGTGGAACCATCATGAGCACTGCTCCTGTGTTTTTTTTATTTTCCATTGGATGTTGCTGCCAATTACAACTAGTCCTGCAACTCATTTATATCTGCCTGCAAGAGGGAGACTCCTGAGCTCCTGATAAGTATAACATGTGTGTCAAGTGAAAACCATGTGGACACTGACTGAGAGTCAGATCTGGCAGGGTCTTATCAGTCAGCCCCAGGAAGGGTTATGGCTGCTGTGAAAATTCTGTGAAAGAAGAGTTCATATGTTCAGCTCTTTTTTTATTATTATTAAATCTTTATCGTTGAAAGTATTACATATGTCCCCCTTTTTCCCCATTGACCCTTTCTAGCCCACCGCCCCTTGCCCCAGGCCTCCACCACTCTATTGTCTGTGTCCATACAAGTTCTCTTTGGTTGATCTCTTCCTTCCCACTGTCCAACCCTTTAAGTAGTTTTAAAGTCGAGCTCTTTGGTGTTTCTGGCTTGGATTTACAGGCACCTATGGTAAGCCTCATGGACAGTCTTTTTAAGAAAACATGTATTGAGCACCTGATATGGAGATGGCATGGGGCTGAGGCTGGGCCTGGCCATCATTGGCATTAATAGTTGGATGGAAGAGAAAGTTAGACCCACCATATCGGGAGTCAGACAAATTGGGGAACTCTTTCCCCAAAATGAGTACATCATTCACATATGATATTGTTGCTTCAATTTAAGTTGTATGCCTCTGGCTACCTGGTAGGAAAGATGAAGGTGCTCACCAACTCCATGCCCTTGTCTTCCAGTCACAGTCCAGCACACAAATACTACCTGACGACAGACCCCATGAGCGGGGCTGTCTTCCTCTCTGATACCAACAGCCGGAGGGTCTTCAAGATCAAGTCCACCATGGTGGTAAAGGACCTCATCAAGAACTCCGAGGTTGTCGCGGGGACAGGTGACCAGTGCCTCCCCTTTGATGACACCCGCTGCGGGGATGGTGGGAAGGCCACAGAAGCCACACTTACCAATCCCAGGGGTAAGGCTTTGTTTTTCAATCACTTTCAGTTAACATGTATTGGGGTGTTTTCCTTTTCCCCAAATAATAGATGTTTATTATTGGAAAACACTATGAACTCTGTGGAGAAAAGTTGACAGTATCATAATTCTACCTCCCAGAAAAATTCTCAGTTAACATTTCCTCTCTTTCCTTTTAGCCTTTCTAAGTGTGTGAGTATATGTAATACTCATCAAAAATAAAGTTAGATCACATTAAACAAATGTTTAATGACCTACCTTTTTTCCTAACTGATAAAAAGTGAACATTCTCCATGCCATTAGTCTTTGTACTGATTTTTAATGGCTGTATGGTATTCCCATCATTTAGTTGGATATGTGTGCTGTCTCTCACACTATTATTTTATAAAATCATTGCAGTGTATCATCTCTGTTCATCTGCTATAGGATGAATTAAACTAAGTTTCCTTTTGAGTCCCACAAAAAGTTGGGCCTCTTCATACCCACAATCACAATTTTTCATTCACTTATTCATCAAGTAATTACTGAGGACGCATACGGAGTATGCAGTGCCTTGTGGTTGCACAGATAAGTTCATTGTAGCAGGAAAAAGAGACTTGAATGTGAATACTCTGACATGAGAGAGGGCAGAAGTGCTTCCTGAGACACAAGGAGAAAGAACTCTGCATGGGAGTCCAAAGCCAAGGGAGGCCCCTGTGCCTAGGACACTAGGAAGGAAGGCTGTTTGGAGGAGAAGCCAACATTAATAACAAATACCCACCATTCACCTTAAAGCCAGTGACCTATAGTGTCTAAGCCTCAGGATCCTCATCAATAAAACAGTGGTAATAATACCTTCTGTGTTCACCCCCTATGATCATCCTGAGGGTCAAAATTAATATATTACATGTCATAACCTATAAAAATGCCATGCATGATTATATTATTAAATAGTACCAGATTTCAGGGCCTGGTTCAAATCAAAGCTGTTAGATGTTAGTGAAATCAGACAGTCCTGTATTCAAACTCGGTCATTGCCACCAACGAGCCTAGTAACTTTGGGTGAGTTGCTTAACCTCTCTGAGCTTCATTTCCCTCATCAGTGAAATAGAGTTGTAGAACACATTATCAAGTATGTTAATCTTAGTACAGTGTTATCAGTCACATAATAAATATCCCATAAGTGGGGATTCCTATTATAATTATTATACTATATTGTATTTATATATGACATCCCCTCATATCATATATCAGATTATGTGATATCTTATATCTCTACCACATGCCTGCAGTGGTCAGGTGGGAATTCTGTGAGATAAATATCTGTGGTTAATCTTCCTCCTAAATATGATTTCCTAATACTAAAAGTGTAGCATAGGGTGAAAAGAGCTTACCCATAGGGACGTTGCATTGCGGTTTTGCTCTGCCACTCCTCTGGGCCTCAGTGTCCCCACAGGTAAATGAAAAGATTGGGCTACACGATCCATGAGGCCCCTTTCAGTTGCAACATTTTACTCTATGAATTAAAACCAGGGATGTTTTTCCTGAAATTTTTTAGTTATTTTTTATTGTCTAAAGTTTTATATATGTCTCCTTTTTCCCCAATTGACAATCCCCCCCCCCCCCCCCCCCCCGCGCCCAGCCATTCTTACCCCAGGCAAGTCCCCACCACCCCAGTGTCTGTGGCCATTGTTTTTCTGAGATATTTTACTCTCTCCGGGTCTTTCTCAGTTGCTCTGCACCAATGATTTTCAACCTTTTCATCTCATGACACATATAAACTAATTAATAAAATTCTGTGGCACACCAAAAAATGTATTATATTTTTTTGCCGATCTGACAAAAAAAAAATAGGTATCATTTTGATTCATTTACACCAGACAGACAGGTGTTGTTATGGTGGCTGTAGTCATTTTTTCATTTGGCAATCTAAGGGAAAAGAGGTCAGTGCCCCTGAGTAAATAGTCAGGTATTGCATGTTTTAAAAATTCTTGCAGCACACCTGTTGGAAATCCCTGCTCTACATACATGTGTTCTCCACCCTAAACACACACACACGCATACCACACACAGATATAGTGACAGTGAAATTGCCCAAAAGCCTGTGATTAACCCAGATAGTAATGACAAGGGTGCCACAATATGCAGACATTCTGTAACAGGGAGAAGAAAAGCTGTTCATCTATTTAGCACAACAAAAGAAGACAAAATGAAGTAATTAATTAGAGGACAGATTACTTCTATTAGCCTGTGCAGCCAACTTTGTAAACAAGAAACCCAATTGTTCATGGAGCACTCATCAGTCCTAGCAGATGGAAGGAGAGACAGCATAGCCAGGCAGATAAGAAAACTTGAAGAATGTAATTCATTCACATTCTAGGCAGGGACCAAAGACAGGCATCCTGCCTTGAGGCTGCCTGGTCCTAGGTGTGAAATCACTCTCCAGCCCTGAACAGCCCAGGAGAGGGAGGAAGGAGCTACTGTTTCTATGGGCTTGGCTCTTTCAGAAGCCCTTGGTATCTAAAACCTCCATCTGGCCCTAACCAGTCTGGCTCAGTGGATAGAGCTTTGGCCTGAGGACTCAAGGGTCCCAGGTTCGATTCTGGTCAAGGGCAGGCACATCCCCAGTGGGGAGTATGCAGGAGGCAGCTGATTGATGTTTCTCTCTCATCTATGTTTCTAACTCTCTATCCCTCTCCCTTTCTTTCTGTAAAAAGTCAATAAATATATTTAAAAAAAAATAAAACCACCATCTGACCTGTCATAGACACGTGGACCCTGAGAGCAAGGGCCTTAAAACCCACAATGTGCTGGTCAGCTTCTCATAATTATAAGTCACTAATAATTATGGAGGGCTAACAATTACAAGCCAGGTGTATTATCCCCATTTTATGGATGAGAAAACTGGGACTTGGAAGGGGACTGACTCACCCAAGGCTATACCACTGGAAAGCTTCATACTTTAAGTGTCTCCACCACTGTGAAGCTTCTTCAGACCCCTTCTGAAAACTGAGCAGAACAAGACTTAACATAGAATTTATTTTATTTCATCATGAACCCTCTCAGGCTTCTGTCATTCTGGCAAACTCATTAGTCAACAGAGCCAAATATCAACAATGCAACAATTGAAAGTTCTTTTGAGAGTCAAATTTTTTTAACTTAAACTTCTTCTAACGCCACTTCTTCAAAATAGATTTGCCCAGGCCATGGTATTTTGTGGAAGAGCCACACTCCAGGGGCCAAACAGCCACATGTGGCTCAAGAGCCACAGTTTGCCAACCGTTGCCATAGGGGCACCAGGGCATGTCTCGCCCATGGCTCAGCCCCAACACCCTGAGCCATCCTCCATTTAAGAGGGGTATGTCTAATGCCAGGGATTCTGGACCTGAGGTAGAAATCAATATCAACCATGAGTGTCCCCACCACCCCCTCTATTTCCCAGAGTGAGGCCAAGCAGGTGTATGTCGAAAAAACTCTTCATGTAATTCTGCTGTATATCACTGGTTAAGAAGTACTGACTGACTAGAGAGGTTTTCAAACTTTTATTTCTATAACCAAGGTGCTTGTCAAAAACACAGGCTCCACTGACATCTTCTGAACAGCTGCCTGGGGGTGCATCTTAGCAAACTCCCAGGGGGTTTGCACATACATCCAAGAGTGGGAAATACAGATTTTGAACAATGCCTTCATTGAAAAGCTGAGACACAAATCTAGAGCTCTTCAATGACTAGCCCAAGGTCACACTGCTGGTCAGGGAGGAAGTCAGCAGGGTGAGACAGTCTAGCAAATGGAGCAGATGATTTTTAATCATAATTTTGACTCTTCTCTTCAATGTGCCTTTTTAACTTCACCAATATCCACTCCACAAACCCAAAGGATTCTTATGGGGGTCTCTCTACTTCTGTGATGACCAATGAAACTGGAATAGTATTAGAAAAACATGGAAGATGATTATCTTGGAAGAAAAAAAATTATTACCAAAAAGGAGATGTGATTAGTATAATTTAATTACAGGTCTTCAGATATAGGTTAATTTAAATAATTCACAGTTTTGATATTGAAAAAAGATCCTCCTTACTGCTACGTCTATTGAACAAGCCCCGAGAAGGGATGAGTCCATTGTCTGCAGATGGGTCAGGTGGTGGGTAAAAATCCTTGGAGGCAGCAAGATGGAGAGGGATCTCATAACTTGGATTCTCATCCCTACCCTGAACAAGCCACTCCTCACCTCTGGCCTGTCTCCTCATCTTTAGAAGGGGAATGACTGATGTGCAGAAGAACCAATCAAATCATAGAGGAGAGGTTCTCTGTCATCCCGCCAGCTCCCTGAGTAGGTGGGTTGTGACCACCTCTAACCCTGAGTGTTCTCTGCCCCAGGCATCACGGTGGACAAGTCGGGGCTGATTTACTTTGTGGATGGCACCATGATCAGACGCATTGACCAGAATGGGGTCATCTCCACCCTCCTGGGCTCCAATGACCTGACCTCAGCCCGGCCCCTCAGCTGTGATTCTGTCATGGATATTTCTCAGGTAAGGAGAAAGCTGTGTCTGCCAGGGCCCTTGGTCTCACCTGGCACTTAGGCAGCCCACTGGCCATTGGTCTTTATACTACACAAGTCTTTGAAGAGCACACTCTTGGAGCCGGGTCTGTGCATAACACTCAGAACACAGAAGTGAGTAGGGTGCAGCTCTTGCCTTGGGAGTTCACTATCAGGGGTAACAAGTGAAGCCTCAAAGGTAGCAGACAGTCAAATGTGAATTTAAATCCATGGCCACCTGACTTCCCTCTTTGGAAACACAACTCCTGTTCTCCTTCTAAAGAGGAGGAAAGGAATTCCATCATCCTTTCCTCCACTGTAACCGGGATTGCCTGATACACAGTAGGAACACAACCAGCATTTGGCGGTTTATTAATTGATTGATCAACTGATTGCATCGTGGCTTTGCCACTCACCAGCTGAGTGACTTTAAATAAGTTTCTGAGGTCCTTTGAGCCTCATTTTTCACATCTGTAAAATGGACATCAGCCAGGCAGGTTGCTTTAAGAACACAGAAAGCAATGCCTGTGAGGTTCCTAGGACTGCTTGGCACTTCAGAGGTGATCAATCAACAGAAGTCTTAGTGCCCACTTTCTCTAAGGAAGGGACATTTGTTGCCAGGTGTTGAAGGTTGGATAGGGGTTTGCTGGGTGTCAAGGGAGAATGCAGACATTTCTTACAAAGGGCACAGACAGTCAGTGAGCATTGGGAAATTTAATGCTTGAGCATAGGGTCCTTGTAAGGAAATAGTAGCAGGAGTTGAAACTGGAAGCATGATTCAGAGTCAGTTGGTGAAGGTCCACACAAAAGAGTTTGGGCCTTCGCAGGTGGCACCAGAAACCTCGCATAGACCAGAGGAAGACACAGGTGACAGCTATTCAGCATGTCTGTAATTTGTCCTGCAATGACTTGATAAGGGATGTGTCCTTTATTGCTAGGTCCTTTGTCAGGGCCTGGCCAGTGCTCTCTCAGTGAGCATCCGTCTTGCCAGCCTGAGCAAAACCAAGGAAACAGGAGACAGGAGTTACCTTTAATTGCAAATTGGTGTCAGCAATAGCCACACTTAGCTTGCTAAACCCCCTCACTGCTAGGAGAGCCTGCACACAGGCCCTATTCCACTGCCCCTGCACCCGCTCCCTGCTGCCCAGCAGGCGGCAGAGGCTGGGAGGCCTCACGGCTCAGGCCTACCTCCGTTGCAGATGTGTGTCATGGAACCCCTTTCCCAGAGCCCCAGAGCTGCTGCACGGGTCCTCATGCCCGCGTCATATCCCTGTTGGATGTAGATATGATGTCCCTCTGCGCCAGCTGCTGTGATTGCCACACTCCCAAATGGAGTCTGTTCTCTGCTGCCCGTCTGCCCAGTTTGGCGAGCTTCCCTTGCTGGTTGCAGTTTTCCTCTCCCATTTGTGAGCCCACCCGGATTACCCAGTCAGGAAGCTGCCACAGCCCGAGGATGTGTGGGCAAGTATTTCCAATTCTTAGAATAGACCCTCCACCAGCCAGCACCGGATGCCAAAAATGTTCAATCCACACATGGGGAAATAATTTCACTTTAGATAGAGGCACTGCCAAGCAACCAGGGCAAAGGCTTGGAGGACAACTGCCACATAGCAGAGGGGGAAATTCACACTATGATTCAGAAATCCTGAACAAGAAATCTTTATGTCCCTGGTCCTCCCTACCCTGAGCATGAAACCTAAGCATGGAATTCTTTTGGCCAAACTCTCCAGACACGGGCCTGTATTTTTATATTCACACATGGGCAGGGGGCACTGGCTTCCGTTCTCTGAGCCTCCTCTGTTACAAACACCCAGCTAGCTACCTTACCATCCATTGGGGACTAGGACGGGAAGCCAGAGAGCTAAGAACACAACTCAGGGGCAAGAGAGCAAAGAGCAGAACCAGGGAACTTGGACCAGCTGCTCCAGGAAGGAGCCAAAGACCAGACCCCAAGAAAACCTAGAGGTAGGCAAAGAGTGTGGAAGGAACAATAGATTCTCAGCTCAGCTGGCTGCAGCCACCATGGACACAGAGGATAACTCTGGACTTAGGGTCCAAAATGATTTCCTGAGAACCTATTCTGTTCCACACACATTTAGAAACAGGGACACAGAGAGGAGTACTGCTGCACATTTCCTGTTTAGCTGTCAAGATAATCCCAAGAGCTAGCTATTATCAAGCCCATTTTACAAATCAGGACACTGAGGCTTGGTGACAGAAAATGCAGTTATAGATGGAGAGTTCTGGGCTAGGCTCCACCAGGGATGTGAAAATGAATTGTTTTTAATCAAGTCATGTATATCAATTACCTAGCACAGTGCTGGCCAGCTAGCAATAGGCTATAACTATTCATTTTCTTTATAATTTGCTAAAGGCTGCCTTGTACATTGTTTTGTTTGATCCACACACTCACTTTATGTAATATTTATTACCTGCATTTACATAGGGGGAAAGCAGTTCAAAGTATTTAAGTAACTCAAGTAAAATCATACCTGTAGGAATTGTGGAGCCGAGAGAGGATACCAGATGTCCTGGCCCCAATCCCTCACTCTCTCTATGCCCTTCACAGTTGTTTATTTGTTCATTCATTTGACAATCCAGCTTTTGAAGCAAATCACTCCGCAACAAGGCAGTCACCTCAAAGTGCTTCTTTAAGGGCACAGCAGCTGGGGAGGACAGGAGAGGGGCTCCATGATCCCTCAGGACCACAGAACGTGGGAACTGGAGGGACTACCGTATGAAGGCTCCTCCCTCCGTGTGTGTGATGGGAAATGAAGCCTCAGCATGATCGTCACTAATAGGGAGGTGAGGACAGAGAAGCGTGGGCACTTGGTCTGGTCTAGCACATCACACGGGCACTGGGATAGCCAGGACTGACTCCCAGAGCACAGCTTCCTTCCCAGATCCTCTGCACATGTAGCTGAAAGGAGAGAGCAGGAAGCACTCACCCTTCCTTCATCTCCCTCTCTCCTCCCCCTCTCCCTGCTGTGGTCCCCACTTCTCCCTCCCCACCCGCTCATCAGGGAGCCATCTTTTCATCATAATGACAGGCAGAAAGGTCTGGGCAAGCAGGTCCCCAAGGTGTCACAGGACTAGAGGGCATAAAATATTTAGCAGTGAGTGTTGACAAGAAATGGGTTTTAGGAAATTGAAAATCCCCCTGTCACTTTAGAGTAAACTGTGTTCTTGATGCAGCTGAAGGCTGTGGGCCTCTGTGCTCCAGAGAGCACTGGGCGGCGTGAAGGCAGCCAGCCGCCTGGCATCAGCGCTGCCCTGCCTCAGGCTCCCTGTCCTGTGAGGACAGAGGGACCCAGGCTGAGAGTGAGGGAACAGGAAGACCTTAGGAAGCAGGGCCTGGGGATCGCACTCAGAAGAAACAAGAAAGGGTCTGCCCCATCCTGAGAAGGGCCCTCAGCTAATGGGGCAGATGAAGGTGGTCACGTCTCCTGTGTAAGTAATTGACAGGGGTTTCTCTCACATTTGTAAACTGTCACATAGACATTGTAGGAAATATACGAAGTTAGTAATGACAAAGAAGAAAGTTAAAATTGCCTCTGATCCCAATATGGTTACCATCAAGCTTTTCATCTCCTCTCTATCCATAATCCAACTAATTTACTGTATTCTCCTACAATTGGATTCACACTGTACTTAGAGTTCTGTAACCTGTTCTTTCCACATAATACATGGCAAACAGTTTCTGATGTCATTAAATATCCAGCTGTAACATCAATTATAATGGCTACACAGACTATTTTAATTTACGGGTGAACTAAATGTACCATAACTTATTTAGCCCATTCTCTGTTGCTGGGCATTTGAAGTGGTTCCAGTTTTTCACCATTATTTAAAATGGCTGTGATAATTACCCTTATAGACAATGGTGTACACGATTATATTTCTGGAAGAGAAATTTCTTATCTAAAGGTTTATGCTTGTTTAAGTAAGCCCAAATTAGACCGAATGCCAACCTTTTGTAGGGGACTCACTCGGAAAACTAAGGTGATGAGTCCCTAGGGATCGGATAAGCAAATCAGCTGAAGGCAGCGCCTGTCAGCACTTCCAGCCCCTGTGCAGTGTGGCTGGACCCCTTGGGGACACAGCTTCATGCCAGCTCCTGCCCATGCGACATATCCAACCATGCAGCCTCCATCCACGCAACAAAGAGTTCCTCACCTCACCCACACCTGCCAGCAGCCTTTCCCACAGACTCAGCATGATCCCTGCCAGCTTCCCAGCTTGGCTCAGAAGAGGCTCCGAGATGGGGCCCAGGACCTCTGAACCCCCCTTCCCATTGCCGGGAGCACCTGCTCTCCATGGCACTAAACACCATTATTTAGAGCAGGACTTCACAAACTTCAGTGTGCATTGGAAGTCTCCCAGGGCTGTTGTTTAAATACAGCTTCTGACACAGTGGGTTTGGGTGAGGCCTGCCATTCTGCATTTCTGACTAGCTCCCAGGTGAGGCCAGTGCTGCTGGTCAGTGATCACACAGGGAGGAGACAGGATCCGGTGGTCATTTCCAGCCCTGTGTTAGAATCACCCGGGGAAGCTTTGGAAATCATGCCAGGGCCCAAGCCTTACAACCAGGGATCTGACTACATTGACCAGGGGTGGGATTTGAACACCAATACTTTCTATTTTAAAAAATATGCATTTTATTGATTTTTTACAGAGAAGAAGGGAGAGAGATAGAGAGTTAGAAACATCGATGAGAGAGAAACATTAATCAGCTGCCTCCTGCACACCCCTACTGGGGATGTGCCCACAACCAAGGTACATGCCTTTGACCAGAATCAAACCTGGGACCCTTCAGTCTGCAGGCTGATGCTCTGTCCACTGAGCTAAACCGGTTAGGGCACCAATACTTCACTGTAGGTAATTTGAATGGGTGTCCAAATTTGAAAATCAC
This sequence comes from Antrozous pallidus, assembly GCA_027563665.1. NCBI lineage: Eukaryota > Metazoa > Chordata > Mammalia > Chiroptera > Vespertilionidae > Antrozous > Antrozous pallidus. The sequence continues at coordinate 49,241,906 of CM050520.1, read as the reverse complement.
TGATCTAGAACTATGTCAGAGAGAGTCCACAGTTATTCTGTCTTTATATCACTGGCATCTAGCCACATGTTAATCCAAGAATTGAGAAGTCATCCTATATAATAAAAGGCTAATATGAAAAGCAACTGAACAGCAGAATGACCGGTCACTATGACATGCTCTGACCACCAGGGGACAGGCACTCAATACAGGAACTGACCAACAGCAGGGGCGCCACTCAGCCAGAAGCCCTGAGCCAGGCTCACGGCTGGCGAGCACAGTGGTGGCGGCAGCCTCTCCCACCTCCATGGCGGTACTAAAGATGTCTGACTCCCGACTTAGGCCCACTTAAGCCTCAGTCGGACACCTGAGGGCTCCCGGACTGTGAGAAGGTGCAGGCTGGGCTGAGGGACCCACCCAAATGCATGAATTTCATGCACTGGGCCTCTAGTCTTTCATATAAACATCATATCAACAGTTCATGAAGAGTTTCTCTTAAGCCTCTGGGCCACACCTACTTCAGAATCTATCAGTCTTCCCCTCCCACCTCCAGAGCATTAGCTGTCATCCTCCAAGCACTTATTATGGGACAGGCTCTCCAACTTGTGGTCATTCCCATTTTACAGATGTGAATATTGAGACTCAGGGAGGCAAAGGACCTGCCCAAGGTTATAAGTGATGGGGCTTGGATATGAACCCAGGCCTTTCTGACTCCAAAATCTGTCTCTTGCCTGCTTTTTTGTTTCTTTGCTTTTTTTTTTTTCATTTGTTCTTCATATTTTGTCAAATCTAATAGAGGCCATCAGATGTCTTGCATGATTTCATTCTGATAGGGGCCTGACATCCACTGTGGATGACAGGTCCTGCCAGGCATGTGAAGGCACTTGGGACACTGTTATGGACCATATGGAATATGGGATGATTAGTGGTGGGCACTTTGCCAGGCATTTGAGTGTTGGTGTCTCCATTGTCAGGTTCGCTTGGAGTGGCCCACAGACTTAGCCATCAACCCAATGGACAACTCCCTCTATGTCCTGGACAACAACGTGATTCTGCAAATCTCTGAAAACCACCAGGTGCGCATTGTTGCCGGGAGGCCCATGCACTGCCAGGTCCCCGGCATCGACCACTTCCTGCTGAGCAAGGTGGCCATCCATGCAACCCTGGAGTCAGCCACCGCCTTGGCTGTCTCTCACAATGGCGTCCTGTATATCGCTGAGACTGATGAGAAAAAGATCAACCGAATCAGGCAGGTCACCACTAGTGGAGAGATCTCACTAGTGGCTGGGGCCCCCAGTGGCTGTGACTGTAAAAATGATGCCAACTGTGATTGTTTCTCTGGAGATGATGGTTATGCCAAGGATGCAAAGCTGAATACCCCATCTTCCTTAGCTGTATGTGCTGACGGGGAACTCTACGTGGCCGACCTTGGGAATATCCGAATTCGGTTTATCAGGAAGAACAAGCCTTTCCTCAACACCCAGAACATGTATGAGCTGTCTTCACCAATCGACCAGGAACTCTACCTGTTTGATACCAGTGGCAAGCATCTGTACACCCAAAGCCTGCCCACAGGAGATTACCTCTACAACTTCACCTACACCGGAGATGATGACATCACATTCATCACAGACAACAATGGCAACAGGGTGGACATCAGCCGAGACTCTACCGGGATGCCTCTCTGGCTGGTGGGCCCAGATGGCCAGGTGTACTGGATGACTATGGGCACCAACAGTGCACTCAGGAGTGTGACCACACAAGGACACGAGTTAGCCATGATGACATACCATGGCAACTCTGGCCTTCTGGCAACTAAAAGCAATGAAAATGGATGGACAACATTTTATGAGTAAGTATCAGGCAAGGCCATTTAATGGTTTTGTTTTGTGAAATATACTATAGGATTAGAGGTGAATTGATGAAGTGTTAATTTTTGTTATGTCATTTTAGTTCAGGATTTGGGATGCAAACCCTTACCTATAATATATTCTGCATGTTCATATTTGAGATGCTTGCACCTGGGAAGGAACATGTTGTAGTGGAAAAGGCATGAGATTTGGAGTCAGAGAAACTGAGCTGGAATCCCAGCTCTCCTATGGATGTAATCTCAGGAGGCCTCAGATTCCACATCTGTGAAATGGAAACAATGACTACTTTCTTAACATACCACAGGGAGGTAGTGTAAAGGAAAAGTACTTGATAGAGTGCTAGCATCTTCATCTGTCCAGAAATATGGCAATGGGGAAAGGAACATTTCCATGTAGATGAATTGTCCAATTATCAAAGCTCACATCTTAAGTTAAAAATTTTTTTTTCACTTTAACCATTTTGGATGGAACTTAAGAAGTGCTTCACATGCCTCCCTTCTCAAACACATTATATAGACATAATGAAATATTTATCTTAATGAGTCAAGGTCATTCATAAAGAACACTCACAATTGCATAGTATGCTGTAATATGAAGATAGTTTCAAGTGTGGCAGTAAGGCTATAGGACCCTTCCCTCCTTCCCCAAATGATTCTACACTTTCTTTTATTGGGTCCTGTGTCTAATAGATATAGTTGTGCTGCTTCCTCCCTCAGTGTGGCATTATTGATTCACTAGTTGTTTCTGCCATAGAGCCCCCTCAAGTAGCTCACGTCCCTTCTCTTCACCCCGGATAGAGCTTCCTCGGTGGTGTGGTCAGAGATCATTTCACTCCAATCCTATTAAAAACCGAATACACTGAGTGGCCAGATTTTTATTATCTCTGAGCGCATAATAATCTGGCCAGGGATCTAGCGAACCTGACAAGGGGATGGGAACATGGGCAGTTGGCTGGGCTGCCTGCTGGTTGAACTCCTGGTCAAGGGGACAATTTGCATATTAGCCTTTTATTATATAGGATTATATAGAATATATATACTGAGTGGCCAGATTATTATGCATTCAGAGATCATAATAATCTGGCCACTCAGTGTATATCTGAGATGTTTCTCTGTAAGCTATTTTAATCAGTGGACTTCATAATATCTCCCTTTCTATTTAGATTTTAGCTTCTTTTTAAGGTCCTAGCCACATTCCAGACAACTGAGATTGCTAGCACATGGCTGTTAGATAAGTATGCAGGAGATGGGGAGGGAACTAGCCTTATTGCACACCAGACACAGGTTGGGAACCACATGATTGCATTGAATTCTTGCAACAGCTATGGGAAATGGGTGATATTATCCGTTTTATAGAAATTGAAACTGAGATTCAGAGAGGCTCATTCATTCACTGTTATATGTGACAACATAGCAGAACATGTCTGTCTGATGCTGGAGCACATGCTCGTTGAGCTCTGCCTTGCTTCCCGCTGCTGTTTATTAATCCCAAATGAACTTGAATCTTTGAGCCGTAAATTTTTCTTAAGCTTGATCAAGCATCAGTTTCTCACAGTCCTAAAGTTGGAAGGAAAAGGATCTGTAATAGATTTTTAAATACAATGTGCATCAAAAAAAATGTCACAGCAATTTGTACAGAGTTCACTGGCTAAATTCCTTGTTAATTATAAAGAAAAGACAAAGATCCAGGAAAACAGCAATTACCTTGATTAACTCATTGAAATGGAAATACACTAAATAATTCCATTTTCCCCCATTTCCCAATGGAAACCTCTTATATATTATTTAGCCAATACAGGGGTTTCTTTGTCAGAGCAAGTTGGTACACTCAATTAGTTCCCAAGGTCACTCTCTAATCCCAAACTGAATTCTTACACATCACTGCACCCGTTACTCTCTACCAACCCTGAAATCTAAAACCATTTCCTACAACTCTCCCAGAAAGGACTCCATTACCCCTTCTCTGGCTTCCCTGATAAAATATACAGCCAGAGTTGATGTTTTATTAAGAAGGAGAACTTAGTACAGTCACTTTGTATAAAATCGCATTCGGAATTCCAAAGTATCCACTAAATAGCATTACCCAGGAGTGGAAGATAAAAGCCCTAAAATAAAAATAGAAACTTATTTTTTTAGGTCCTACTATGTGTCAGGCTCTTTCCCATTTAATTTTCATAGCAACCTCAGGTGGTAGGAATTATCACCCACATTTTTACAGATGAACAGACTGAGGGACAGTGAGATTAGGAAATTTGTCTGTCAGAAATCACCATGAGGACATAGCAGAGCCAGAACACAAATCTGTATTCTTTTAACTACACTGACTAGGTTCATCTTAAGTTCTTTGTGACTCAGATAGAAATAGAATCTATTTATAGGGATAGTCTGAGGTTCAAAATTTCAGAGAGATAAAATATGGAAAATTCAATGTCTTATTCATCATAAGGACTCAAATTATATCTGCTGTGGTTGTTGTCATTATTAATTTATTATTATTATTATCATCATTATTAATAATTATTACAAGCCATATTACTGGTGACAGCACCAGTAATTGCAGAAATACTGTGTGGGCATGAAAGATGTACCCGGAAGCAGCTTCAAGTAAATGAATCAAAGGAGCACACAAAGGTTGTAATTGCAGTTGGTAGGGAATTAGAGGTCAGACCAGAAGAGCAGGATCAAGTGTCACAGCTCAGGGATCAGAACTAAGAAAGGATCAGGTCCCTGAGAATATCCAAAATGGGCTGGGAAAAGGCCTGCAGAGCGGGTCAAGGGAAACTAGTCCAGCTCAGTAGCTGTTTTCCCTGGGTGATCGCTGTGTGACTCGGACAGGCTGACTGACTTCCAGACACAAGTCTCAACCAGAAATAATGCCTGCCCTACCCTATTTCAGGGCCATTGTGAGGATCAAAAAAACTAAATAAACCCTGAAAGTAAAAATACTTCACAAAGTATGAAGCTCCCAAGAAGTAAAGGTGTGATATTATTATCGTTATCGTGTTTCTTAACATAGATTTGGACAGATTTTTTTAATATATTTTTTTTATTTCAGAGAGGAAGGGAGAGGAGAGAGAGAGAGATAGAAACATCAATGATGAAAATCACTGATCAGCTGCCTCCTGCACATCCCCTATTGGTGATTGAGCCCACAACCCAGGCACACACCCTGACCAGAAATCAAACAGTGACATCCTGCTTTATAGGATTCATACAAGCTGGGCAGATTTGAACAGATTTTTCCAAGGCACCATTGCTCTAGTGAATTTTCTACTTTTGGCTCCATGAGGCAGCTTAGTGAATTCCAATCCAGAAGAGCAGGATCAAGTGTCACATCAGTTCTAATATTTAAAAAAAAATCAGCCCAGGCTTGCCTGTGACATGGACATTAATGAAATGAGTTTCAGCTTGGCTTAATCGATCCTCTCAACAGATTAAATAATATATGTAACATAAACTTCACACACTTCAGAGCAACTTGACTTAAAGAGTTCACAATTCTGAGAAATCAAGGTTAGTTTTCTTCCCTCGGCCCACAGATCTGCTGGTAGAAAACTTCAAAGGAATCTGTAATGCAACCTTCATCTCAAATATGTGGTATCATTAATTTCAGACTTGGTTCCTGGGTCAATAGCATTTGATGGCTAAGAAAATGGCCTGATGAGCATGAGGTTCCAAGACTGGCTTTCTGAGTAGGCAGGAGCAATCAGTGTCCCCAAGTTTCATAGTGGGGAAGTGGCTCTGGTGTCCCGTGATAGCCCCTGTCATAGTTATTCTCACACTAACTCCTGTGAGACCCTAGTTTATCTCTGTATCAAGCTTAGGGCTTGCCACCTAATAGGTGTACAGTAAATAATTATGAATAAAATATAAATTCAGAAAGGAAAGGAGATCAAGAAGGGAAGAGAAAATATGCTGTAGTTCAAAGGATAATAGATTCAAATCCTAGCTTCAGCACTGTCATTGCTTCCAGCAGGATCTAGAATTCAACTCAAAAGGTTCAAATGAAGAGCTTTGGCTTCTGGGTTTTGCTGAGGATGTAAGAGCTAGAAAGAGCATCGTTACTAGTCTTACCAAATAAATAAATAAATAAATAAATAAATAAATAAATAAGCCAGACAAATGGTCATTTCACAAGTTTTCCTTGAACTCCTTCTTTGAGGTCAGAGGGCAATAAACTGAGTAAATTCAAGGGGCAACAGACTCTTGAAGAGAAAGACAAGATGTGAGCCCTAGCTTCCCTGGGTAAGTGCAGTTACGGGAAAAAGAGTCCAGCTAGCCAAGCTGGTAAATGTGCAAATGCTAAGTGTATGAAACCCTTGGAAACTGCAGAAATTGAAAGAGTCCACATTCTCTTCAGACCTTTCTCCTCAAACCCCACCAGGTACTCTCAAGAAGAGGTAGGGAAAGATTTAAGAAAGTTTGCCTTGTATACAAGCATACTTCTGGGAAGGGTACAGCAGTTGCTGAGGGAGGGACTCAAATATCTGCCTGCTCTACCCAGATTCTTCGCACCTTACTCCCACATGGAACAGAAGCCTCAATCTGTGGCAAGAAGCCTCACTCTGTCCTTCTTAGGCACTGATGGAAACCCATTGCAGATGAATGAGGGAAGAAAACATCTTTTAAACTTCTTCTGGGTGGATAGTAATCTGTAATGGGCCCAGAATTACAGCCTGAAAAGGGGCAGGAGCACTGAGAAGGTCACACTGCTGAGACTCAGGGACACATGGGAATATAAGACTGCGGTTAAATCTCAACAATGGTGAGAGCAAAGAGTCTAGGTGGAGTTCACCAGCCCCTACCACTAGCTAGAAAGCTAAGTCCAACAGTGAAAAGTACAGTAGTATTGGGGAAGAGATAAGAAGGGGACAAGAGCATGGAAAGAGACCCTCTCTAAGGAACAGCACAAAGAGGGAACCTAAAGCTGAGGATGGAATTAACACTAAGGGGAGGGGGAAAGTTGAGCACCCTAAACACAAGGTGGTTAGAAGAATTTAAAGCCTGTGATGCACTAAGGTTAGTCATAGAAACAACAGACTTCAAAGCCAGTTCAAATCCTAAGTAAAGTAACTTATGCACCCATGCACCCACACTAAAATACTAGCAGAAGGAAACTCAGAACCATCATAAGGCGTGAAACCTGTTACCTTCATCTCTACTGTGCTGTACAAGATGGGACACTTTCAACTGAACATTCAAAAAGGCAAAAAAAAAAAAAGCACAACACACTTCCAAGAGACAAAGTAATCATCAGAACCACACTCAGATATGACATAGAGGTTAAAACTTTTTTTCAGGGATTTTTAAACTATAATTATGTTAAAGGCCCTAATGGAAAAGGTGAACAAGATCAGATGGATACTTTAAGCAGAGAAATGGAAACTATAAGAGAGAATAAAATGGAAATACTAGAAATGAAAAACAGTTACAGAGATGAAGAACTCCTAGGATGGCTTATCAGTCGACTTGACACAGCTAAGGAAGGAAGATAGGTCTATAGAAATTACTCAGTTTCTCAAACAATAATCCTGATGTTGATCAACAAGACTGAACAAATTGCCCTGACTATCAAAAGACTAACTTAGGTCCACTTTAAATTTAACATAAATATTTTAGTTCATATTGATATAATTTAAATCATTTGAATGACAGCTTCTTGTTTGGATATCTGCTTGCAGTGATATAAGCTCCAACTGGTCAAGACCATCTACATACAGCACCTATTTTTTGTTTTGTTTTGTAACAGCTTTATTGAGATATAAAGCATCTATTTTTAATAACACAGCATCTATTTTTAACTAGTATTCAAAGTAATAGTTCAAGTAAATATGGGCCTATTTTCAAAATAAACTGAAATTATAGCTACTATTGAATAGGCAAAATGACAAATCACTAAATATCCTACAAAAATCCTTGAGACATATCTTTGGTCTAATACTAAAAAAGAAATACACACTACCCAATTGAAAGGAAGTTGTGAAACAGAGACCAAATTATGAAAATACAAGTTCAACTCTTCAAAATTAAAAACAAAAAGAAAGAAATTACCCAGACTGAAATACAAAGAGAAAAACAAGTGAAAAAATACAGAACTGGATATCCAAGAGCCAGGGGCATATCAGCTGGTTTATTATTCATGGAATTGGAATTCCAGGAGAAGAGAGAAAAAATAAGACAAAATAAATATTTGAGGATTTGATGGTCGAGAATTATCCATAAGTAATGACAGACACCAAGGCATACACCCAAAAAGCTCAGAGAGACCAAGCAGAATACACACACACACACACACACACACACACACACACACACACCTAGGCATATATTCAAATTGCTAAATACAAAAGAAAGTGAGAAGATCTTGAGCAACTAGGGGCGGGGGGGCAATGGCAGGGAAGTAGATAGAATGCATTTCATACAGAAGAACAACGATAATAATTATGCAGACTTCTCATCAGAAACCATGCAAGCTAGAAGACAAAAGTGCTGAAAATAAAGGGAGAAAACCTGTCAACCTAGGATTCTACACCCAACAAAAATATATTTCAAATATAGAGATATAGGCAAGGGATAAAGGAACCAAGAAAGGACGGTAAGGCATCCAAGGCAGTAATAATAGTGAACAACCATGACCAAACATCAGCCTGAAGGGCAAAGCAGGGAAGGAATAGGATATTGTTACTGAATTTAGTGAAAGCTATAAACATGGAAGAGGAGCCATGTTAGAAACAGTAATTGCAGATAGATGAAGACACTATCAGAAATATAGTAATGCCTGGCCGGTGTGGCTCAGTGGTTGAGCATTGATATAGGAACCAGGAAGTCACAGTTTGATTCCCAGGGAACATGCCCAGGTTGCAGGCTCGATCCCCATTAAGAGGCATGCAGGATGCAGTCAATCGATGATTCTCTCTCATCATTGATGTTTCTCTCTCCCATTCTCCCTTCCTCTCTAAAATCAATAAAAACATATTTTAAAAAAAAAACAAAGAAACATAGTACTGAAGGAGATGGGGAAAAGAAAAACTCTAGATGCTCAATTTCTTGGGCCAGTGCCTACTATTGACTGAATCCAACCAGAAGCAAGCCAGCAAGAGGGCCCAGAGATGTAGTCTGTGAGGTTCAGCTCTTCTGGGAACAGAGAAGGGCACAGAAAGGATCTGAGGGGTGAAAAGACAATAACCATTACAGACACTTAACTGGCTCTATGATATTGTATACCTGTCAGAGCCAGGATTCAATCCCAGATCTACCTGAATCCTTTCTACCAGATGCACTGCCTCAAGTACATCAGCAGTGTGAGATAAGATCTATAGTGTATGGTAAACCAGCTCTTAGAAAACCTGAAGGCTAGATTTCATTGTTAGGCCTTAATTCTATGGAAAATGGGCAACAGGTATTAGTTTTTATTGGAGAAGCCAAAAAGTATCCTATTAGAGGGACCAATAATGTAGTGACACCATCTATTATAATGACCTAAAACCAAGGGAACTCTTTGTGTACAGGTGCTTTTTTATTTTCCAATCAAAAAGTCCCAACCAACAAAAGTTAGTATCAGAGAGGCAATTTGGCATTTTCCTCCACAGCTTCACAGAGTTCAGAGGTTTGAGATGTGAAGTATTGAGTGTGAAGAAGAAAGCCTTGCAGTGTGTGAGAAGATACTCTTTAGTGGTCCTCTTCAGAGAGCCAAGTTCACAGCAACTATATGAATCTTTTATGTGTTTTCTTTCCCTGTGCTTCAAAGATGCTTTGGGGAAATGGAGTGAAGAAAGGCCAGTAGAAAAAAAATTATGAAAAGCCAGTCATCTGGTCATCCCCATCATACCCCCTGAGTAGGGGCCTGCATCACTGAAGGGTCAGTACTGGTAACAGTGGTATCAAAGCAAAGCATCTTGAAGAGAAAGCTGTCAGTCTTCTTGACTTAGATTTCCAAACACAATATTTTCATTAACGTAGTTGTGAACACAAAGGTTTTGATTTGAAATAGCATCATTTTTATGGGAAGCCTGAGGAAGGAACACAGCTTGATTTTGAATCTATATTCATCTGCTATGTGTGATTTTAGGCAAGTGACTTCTCCTCTCGAAGCCTCATCTTCACCAATTGTGAAATGATGATAGTAATACCTACCTCAGAAGATGGTTATAAGCATGGTGCTTGGTACCTAAATGGTACTCGATGAATATTAGTGAACTTTCCCTTTCTAAATAGGAAAGGGGGAGTTAAAAGGTGGAGTTCTTAGTTATTCTCGGGGGAGGGGGAGACAACGTTTACCATTCACTCATTCTCTCATTTATTCATCCAAGAAATATGTATTGAGCACCTTTTATATGCTGGGTGTTCTTCTAGGCACTGAGAATACATACAAGGTCCCTTTCCTCATGGAGCTTATATTCTTAGCCCAGCCTGCACACCCTCCAATCTAGGCTCTGTAGCCTAGATTGGAGGCCTAGGCCAGCCAGAGCTGCAGAAGCTTGGCTTCTTTCATTGCCGCGGGCAACCCTAGCCTCTGCTCTCTGGGACATCCCTCTCACAATCCAGGACTGCTGGCTCCTGCTTGCCTGCCTGCCTTCCTGATTGCCCCTAACCACTTCTGCCTGCCAGGCTGATGACCCCTAACCGCTCCCCTGCCAGCCTGATTGATGTCTAACTACTCCCCTGCCAGCCTGTTTACCCCCAATTTCCCTCCTCTGCTGGCCTAGTCACCCCTAACTGCCCTCCCCCAATTGCCTTCCCTTGCAGGCCTGGAACCTCCCAACTGCCCTCCCCTGCTGGCCATCTTGTGGTGGCCATTTGGATCCACATGAGGACAGGATCTTTGACCACATGAGGGTAGCTGTCTTGTGTGTTGGAGTGATGGTCAGTCTGCATATTACTCTTATTAGATAGGATAGAAGCCTGGTGCATGGGTTGGAGCCAGCTGGTTTGCTCTGAAGCATGTCCCAGATCAGGGTAGGGGTTCACTTCAGGCATGGGGCGTCCTGGGCGAGGGGCCTGTGGTGGTTTGCAGGCTGGCCACACCCCCCAGTGACCCAAGCAGAGGCCCTGATATCTGGGATTTATTTATGTTCTACAATTGAAATTTTGTAGCCTGGAGTGGAGCCAAGCCTTCTGCTCACTCAGTGGCAGCAGCCATTTCTGTTGGAATTTACTTAACTTCTATAATTGAAACTTTGTAGCCTAGATTGGAGGCCTAGGCCAGCCAGAGCTGCAGAAGCTTGGCTTCTTTCATTGCCACGGGCAACCCTGGCCTCTGCTCTCTCCAGCTCCATGACTGCCTCCATTTCTGTTAGGATTATGTATCTTCTATAATTGAAACTTTGTAGCATTAAGTGGAGGCCTAGGCTGGCAAGGGCAGGCAGAAAGCTTGGCTTCCTCCATTGCCAGGGAAACTTAAGCCTCCCTCCTGCTCTCAGTGGCTGCAGCCATCGTGGTTGGGATTTATTTGCATATTTGCTCCTGATTGGCTAGTGGGCGTGGCTTGTGGGTATAGCAGAGGTGTGGTCAATTTGCATATTGCTCTTTTATTAGATAGGCTAATGAAGACAATAAAATAAGATAAGATAAGGTGATAGAGATGGGAGGACTTATCTGTTTCAGAAAGAGTGATCAGGAAAGGCAAGAAGTGTTAACATTTAAACTAAAACATGAAAAATGAAAGGAACTAGCCATACCAAGATGGGAGAGAAAAGCATTCCTACCTGGGGAACAGTAAGTGAGAACACCAAACCTGGTTAGAGCTTGGTATGTTTGCAGAACAAAGCAAATGTGAAGGAATGCAAGAAGTATTGGAGGAATAGGGTTCAAAGTGAAGTTATAAAGAGAGATAGAAAGAAGTAAGTCTCTCAACCAACAGATGCACATTATTAAGCATCTGCCAAGCACTCTTCTTAGTTCTGAGGATACATCAGTGATCACACAAAGTCCCTTCCCTCAGGAGGTTGACAAACTAGTGAAAGAAGTCTTGTTGGGTCCTGTGGGCCCTGGTAAGCATTGGCATTTCCTTTTAAATGTTACCTTTTGATCTCCACAATCTCTGTCTAAGATAGGTATCTTTACCCTCATTTTATAGAAGAGAAAATAGAGGCTTCCAGAGGTTAGGTTGCATAATCTACCTGAAATAATGTCAGTGTGGTTGTTAGCAGGAGAAACATCAATGATGAGAGAGAAGACAGAACACTTGCTTCTAGGAACACATGCTCTACAAGAAATGAAGATGAATGAGCCAGTAAAGCTCATCCGCTAGAGTCGCATTGCTGGCAGGTGGAGAGCCTGGATTCAAAGCCTAGAGTCCAGTGGTCGGCAAATTGCAGCTTGCGAGACACATGTGGCTCTTCAGCCCCTTGCATGTGGCTCTTCCAGAAAATACCATGGCCTGGGCAAGTCTATTTTGAAGAAGTGGTGTTAGAAGAAGTTTAAGTTTAAAAAATTTGGCTCTCAAAAGAAATTTCTATCGTTGTACTGTTGATATTTGGCTCTGTTGACTGATGAGTTTGCCAACAACTGGCCTAGACCACCTGGCTCCAAGGATCTTCTATTCCCATATTCACACGCTCCTTTAGTCCTCTTGGCTAGAAGGAAAGAATATTTGCCAGTACCTTAAGTAACTAAACCACTGTCCATAAGTCATTCAATCACAGGACCAAGGTCAGGAGTAACCTCTTGGAATTCAGAGAGTGAAGAGAACTGCCCCCTTGTCCCTTGTTGGCCAGTGCTGCTCCCCTCCACCGCCCCCCTCCCTCTGTCTCTTAGCAGCTGTGCAGCAGAAAGAGAAATGGCTCCATAGAGGGGGCCACAGGTCTCCAGGATGGGCAGCTCCAGCTCTTCCCTGCAGAGGCAGAAGCAGGTATTGATCAGGCAGCAGAGAGATCCAGTGGCATTTCTCAAGCTCTGGAAGGCACCACAATGAATGAATAAGAGACAAGAAAATTCTATAAATTGGCTGTTTCATTTGATGTTCATTTAATTAAGACATTCAGTCCTTCTAATGGAAAATGTGAGGAGTGGAAATTACTGTTTTTCAGTCATCTCATATAAAATGAAAACCAGGTCTTGAGGATGGAACCTTCTCATTGCATCTTCTTCAGGCTCGATTTAATTATGTATTATAGGTTACCTTCAATAATAGTTACAATTGTCTGCCTTTATGCAAAGCTTCTTTCTGTCTTGAGATGAAAACTCTAGGAAGATGCCTACAGAGCTTGCTCCAGTACCATTTAGTGTAAGCAGTTGTCTCTGTGTTCATGCATCTAGCAGATGTTTTTGATGTGCCTACTGTGTGTCAAGCCTCTGTCGGGTCCTGTAGGAGGTAGTGTGTGCATGAATCATGGTCCCCCTTCTCCAAAAGAGCAGGAAAAAGGCCCTGCTTCCAATTATGCATGGGTTTATTTGTGCAGCCAACATTGCCTGCCTGTCTTCTCTGTGCTTGTCCCAGTGCTGGGGAAGCAGAGATTAACTGAAAGTCAGTCCTGCAGAGTCCCTTTGCTGGCAGGACCTGGAATCTAGATCCGCAGCCTGGCTGGCTGATGCCACAGCCCCTGCCCTGACTTGAGCACTCCCAGACCTAAGCAGGAGGCAACATGTACATCAGCTGCATCGATGCAGGGGACACATTCTATGACAGAAGCTGTGCCAGTCTCCCCAGAAAGACCAGGGAGGGCTTTATGAGGTGGTATTTGAACAAGGAAGGCCTTGTTAGAAGTAGTATTAAAGTGACACCTGATGCCTAGTCAATAGTCTATCAATTCTTTGTAAGACTGTAAACCTCTTTTTAAGTGTCCTGCATTGTATAATTAAAAAAAATTTTTTAGCCAGTTAGATCAGAAAAGTAGAGAAACTGAATAAGTAGTCGCATTAATAAAGAATATACACATGGATAACAGGTGTGCAAAGAGCCAGAATGGATCAATATTCATCCCATGAACTTCTTGGACTATAATAGACTTTCCGGGTGATTTAAAAGATGAGGGCTCTGCTTACTCTTAAGACACAGGTACAGTCAAGATGACCAGGGCTGAGCCAGTCTCAGGAAGTTTGGATTTGGGGCTCAGAAATGTGGGGTGCCCTAGAAGTATTTTACTGACAAGGCCTAGAGATGGGTATTGGCAGGTGTCTGGTAATGAGACTCTTCTTTAAATGCCAGTAATTTACAAGGTCCTTCCACCAAGGTGGCTGTGGTCACATGATCCCTGTATGCCATCACAACACTTCTGATCATGAAAATAATCCTGTAAATTATAGGAAGCATTGGGAACATGAAAAATACAAATAAGCAGTTAAAATCACCTGCAGTTCTACTTCCAAGAGATAACCATATGCAAACATTGGTGTGACATTCCTTCCTGCTCAAATTCCCAGCAGCTATAAAGGGTCAGAAAGAACACCAGCCTCTCCTAGAAGGAGGGGAGCAGAGTCCCAGGGAGTCTCCAGGTGAGAAGGGCCTTAGGGCAAACATTCTGGATCTTTGCCCCCAGACTTGCCCTCCTTCCTAGCAGCAGTCTCGGATCTGCTCCCTTCCCCAGCTCCAAGGGGCGCTCAGCACTTCTGACACAGCCGAGGTTTCAGGCTACTCCACCCAGCCCTAAGCCTAACTCACTGTTTCTCACAAGAATCTGACTCAGTACTTAGGAAGAAAAATGAGAAATCAGGACGGAAACAGGTTTCCAACGGCCCTTAACCACCTGTAGGAGAGCTGAAAGTACTGGTAACAGTCCCACAGCCTTGCCCCTCCAAGCCGGGCATGAGGTAGATGGTAGAAGCCACTGTGTTGCTCCCCATCTTGAAAAGGGCTTCCATTCCCCTTCCTCATCCTCAGCAACAGAGATTCAGCTTTCCCAAAGCCCCTCAGCCCTTCCCTCTGACTTCGTCTTGGGTCAAGGATTGATGAGTCATTCAATTTACTGATACCAGACTGTGCCAGGGACTGTCACCACCATTCAGTGTCAAGAATGTGGTGGTCAGTACCGGCTACTGGGACAGAAAGAGATAGCAGGTGGCAGAATCCATGCAGCACCCACATCTGACCTTGGGCAGAAAATGGCTCAGAGAATGCCTGCCTAGTCTCATTCCCCAAGCCTCCTTTGAAACCATATGAGCTGTAGGACTCAAGATCCGGGCAGGAAGCTAGGCCCAACTAAAGGAATCACAGCAAAACCAGCATGGCTGAACTTTTGGCCTTTCACTTCACCATTGTTAAAACCCTCAGGGACCCAGGGGCAAGCTTTACTCCAGCAGTAAAGACAAAGCATGCAACCATATCCAGTGGGAGACCCAGAGTACACGGAGGAGACACATGTGGATGAGCCCATGTTGCAAACTTGGGCAGGAGTGAGAATAAGAAATATTGGCACTGGTGCTCACCAATATTGGCAGCACATTTACTGAAATTGGAATGATAGATAGAAGATTAACATGGCCCCTGTAGAAGGATGGCATGCAAATTCATGAAGCAAAGAAAAAAAAATATATATATATATAGACATTTAGATGAAGAAGTTTTTCCCTATTCATACACAAGTGGGGGGAAAAAATGTTATTTAAACCTACCTTTTTACCCTTCAGCCTCCCCTAATTAAAAATAATCACTCCCATGTTAAAAGCCTACTTCCTGCCATCTTTCAGCCACTCTTCAGCAGGTAGGTGAGCACGAAATGGATACTTGCAAATAGATAGGCCAGACATACTGGTTGGAGACAGAGAAGCAAGTGGTGGCTTGGAAGCAGATAGATCAAAGTTTGGATTTTGACTCCACCCACTTACCTGTGTGACCTTGAGCAGATAACTTCACTTTTCTGAGCCTCAATTCCTGAGCCTCCTTCAAAAGGAAGATATTATATACCCTTTTAGACTAGTTGTGAGGTTTAAATGAAAGAATATATGAAAAGGAACTAGCACCATACCTGGTATGTTGGAGGTGCTCAATTATGGTAGATTTTTTTTTAATTATCAGGAGAATGGGAAAACAAAGTAAGATGCAATTATAATGCTTCAGATGGACCACACCAGAGCAAAGCTGTGAGTTGTGAGAGCTGTAGATCCACAGTTGCTTGGTGCCAGATACAGAATCTAGATGGGAAAGAGGTTGCAAGAGCCTAGCTGTTTGGCCTGCTTATGTAGCAGCAGAGTCCTGGTTTGGATTCTGCATCCCCTTTTTCCAGGATCTGTAGCTTCCTGGGAAAACTCATCTTAGTATTGTTCTTATAAAATCTGTATACCAATTCTTGGAGGGTTAGACAGGGTATTCAAGCATCAGGTTTGCCCACATCAGCTATGGGAGTCTCCAGCTTTAAGACTCTGGTTACATCATTTCCACCTTCACTGGTGAATATTCCTTTATAGCTACAGGTCACATGGACGCGTCCCTCATTGTAATACTGAGAGGTAGGCAGGAAAGGGCTTATCCTCTCCATTTTATGGAATCCTATATAATAAAAGGCTAATATGCAAATTGACCAAACAGCAGAACAACTGGTCACTATGACACACACTGACCACCAGGGGGCAGATGCTCAATGCAGAAGCTGTCCCCTAGTGGTCAGTGTGCTCCCACGGGGGGCAGGGGGGTGGCTGCTAAGCCAGAAGCTGGGCCAATGGCTGGCTAGCATGGCAGCTATAGTGGGAACCTTTCCCACCTCCACAGCAGTCAGACATCCCCTGAGGGCTCCCAGACCCCGAGAGGGTGAAGTCCAGGCTAAGGGACCATCCCCCCCCACACATACACACACACACACACACACACACACACACACACACACACCAAGTGCACAAATTTCTTGCACCAAGCCTCTAGTTAAGAAAATAAGACTCAAAGAGTTAAGTTATTTGCCTGTAGTTGGTATCAGCAAGTGGAGCCTATCCTGAAAACAATGTGCAAGGAGATGGAGGAGACATGGAAATGCATCTAAACAGAGAAAAAAGCAGAACATGCAAAAACTGTGGCATGAGGTAGAACGTGTCAAGTTCCAACTCTAACACCATTATATTCCTGTTACTCAGAACTACCCCTTGGTTTTCAGGTATGACAGCTTTGGCCGCCTGACAAACGTGACCTTCCCTACTGGCCAGGTGAGCAGTTTCCGAAGTGATACAGACAGCTCAGTGCATGTCCAGGTAGAGACCTCCAGCAAAGATGATGTCACCATAACCACCAACCTGTCTGCCTCAGGTGCCTTCTATACACTCCTGCAAGGTAAGCCAGGTGGGGGCTGGGGACTTTGAGGCAGAGGGATGAGGAGACCCATTTGGAAAAGGATAACACAAGAAACCAGCTGCTAAAAAGCTTTACAACTGGTCTCCTTCTGTATTGCCGCCTAATCTGCAGAACACACCAGTCCGAGTCCCATAAATTCTCTCCCAAAGCCTCAGAGTAATATTTCATCACCTCATCCCATTATCATCAGAACAAAGGATAGAGAATCCATTAGCTCCTAATCGAGGTGACCTCACTGTTCTGCCATTCTAATGGCTCTCAGATTAAAGACTCACTCTCACTCCAGTGCAGGCAAGGACGAAGGACAAAATAATTACACTCTATTATGAAAGGGATTTGGGCGTGGAGAAGCCCTTCCTGAAGCTCAGGTGAGAGTGGTTTGTGCCTCAGCTGAGAGTCCATGGAGAGGAGATCCTTCCTCTCTGCATTCATCACATAATCCCTGATATGAGTTTATCTTTTAGCTTCAGCTAAGTCCTGTCGATGAAACAATGCTGTGAATTGTCTGCCGAGATTGTTCTCAAGGGACGTGGTCACTTAGAGTGGAGCTTGCAGCTTTGCTGGACTTAGTAAGCAATTAACAAAACAAAACAATGGCGGCACAGGAAAAGGCTTGCTTGGTCTGCACCACCCTCCTCAACCCCACAGGACTTTTGGGGGGAGGGGTTGTGTTTTTTTGAATATATTTTTATTGATTTCAGGGAAAGAGAGGGAGAGATAGAAACATCAGTGATGAGAGAGAAACATCAATTGGCTGCCTTCTACATGGGAATCAAACCTGCAACCCAGGCATGTGGCCTCACCAGGAATTAAACAGTGACCTCCTGGTTCATGGGTTGATATTCAACGATAGAGCCACACCAGCTCATAAACCACATGGCTTTTTATATTCCCAAAAGTTTTGACACAAAGTATTGAAAAAGACCTTGGGCTGGGCGTCAGACATCCAAATTGTAGTTCTCACTCTGCCACATCACTATGGCTCTCAACTTTCTTCTCTGGGAAAAGAACGCAGGTTGAAGCCCCATCAAATAGTGTGGGGCAGCACAATGAGCAGGAGTTCTCAGGTAGACAGCCTGGGACCCCTGTGCTTGCTGAGCCAGTTCCTACCTGTGTGAACTGGATGGAATCAATCTTCTCTGGGCCTCTGTGTCTGGAAATGGAACTGACTTAACAATGCCTGACTCGGTTGCTCAGACCCGCTCTTTAGACAATGTCCATAAAGTGACCAGCGTGGGTCAAGCACATAGTATTGCTCAGTAACTTGTCCAGTTAATTAACTAATTAATTAATAAATAGTTGAATTTGATTTGCCATTAGAAAATAATTATATATTTTTACAACCATTTTTACTCCCAAATGAAGTCCCTATGCCTTTAAACAAAAAAGTCAAAGTATATGCTAAGAAATGAAACTAGGCCACCAACTTAGACCATACACAAGAACAAACTCAAAATGGATTAAAGACTTACATGTAAGTCACAAAACCATAAAAACCCTAGTAGAAATCATAGGCAGTATAATGCCAGACATTTCTCAGCAATGTTTTTGCTGATATATTTCCTCAGGCAATAGAAACAAAGGAAAAAAATAAACAGATGGCATTACACCAAACTAAAAAGCTTTTGCACAGCAAAAGAAATCATCAACAAAATGAAAATGGAACCCACTGTATGGAAGAGCATATTTGGGAATGATATATCTGATAAGGGGTTAATTTCCAAAATATATAAAGAACTTGTACAACTCAACACGAGGAAGACAAACAACCCAATTAAAAAATGTACAAAGGACCTAAAAGACACTTCTCCAAGAGGACATATAGGTGGCTCAGAGACATGAAAAAAATGCTCAGTGTCACTAATCATCAAAGAGATGCAGATTAAAACTACAATGAGATATCACCTCACACCTGTCAGAATGGCTTCCATCAATAAATCAACAAATGACAAATTCTGGTGAGGATGTAGAGAAAAAGGAACCCTCGTGCACTGCTGGTGGAAATCCAAACTGGTATAGCCACTGTGGAAAACAGTCTGGAGTTTCCTCAAAAAAATTAAAAATGGAACTCCCATTTGATCCAGTGATCCCACTTCTGGGAATATATCCAAAGAAACCAGAAACACTAATTCAAAAGATTAAAGGTGCCCCTATTTTCATTGCAGCATTATTCACAATCGCCAAGATTTGGAAGTAGCCCAAGTGCCCATAGTAAATGAGTGGATAAAAATTTATACATTTATACAATGGCATTCTACTAGGCCAGTGGTTGGCAAACCGCGGCTGGTGAGCCACATGCAGCTTTTTGGCCCCCTGAGTGCGGCTCTTCCACAAAATACCACGGCCTGGGCAAGTCTATTTTGAGGAAGTGGTGTTAGAAGAAGTTTAAGTTTAAAAAATTTGGCTCTCAAAAGAAATTTCAATTGTTATGCTGTTGATATTTGGTTCTGTTGACTAATGAGTTGGCCGACCACTGTACTAGGCCATAAAAAAGAAAAGAAAAAAGGAAATCTTACCTTTTGCAACAGCATGGATGAACCTGGAGATTTTTAGGCTAAGTGAAATAAATCACTCAGAGAAAGACAAATACCGTATGATCTCACTTATATGTGGAATCTAGTGGACAAAATAGAAACAGAGGCATGGATGCATGGATACATAGAACAGACTGACAGTTGTCACAGGGGAAGGGGATTGGGGGACTGGATGAAAGAAGATAAAGAGATTAAGTAAATGAGATATATGTGTGGGTGTGTGCATGCATGTGAGTGTGTATATGTATACACACACAGAGAGAGAAACAGTGTGGTGAAAGCCAGAGGGAAAGGGAGGTGGGGGGTAGGTAGGGGTAGGTAAAGTATGTGTGCTGGGGGATACAGGGACAAAAAGAGACTTTGCTTGGAGTGATGGGTACACGATACATTGTGCAGAAGATGTTTAGTTGAGTTGTTCACTTGAAACCTATATGCTTTTGTGGACTAATCTCACCCCAGTAAATTCAATTTAAAAGAAAAACAAACCTCAAAGAGCAATAGCAATTCTCAAAGAAAGAGAAACCAAACTCTAAAGTTTCTTCCCCACCAAGCACCTGTAGCCCTGGGTTGGGCCACACCGCAGGTGTTGTGCTATCACTGGGTTCTTACCAGAGAAGGTACCAACTCCAAGCCAGCCAGGCTGCTGCCTGACGGGGGATAGCAAGGCCACTCATCACTTAAACATCCTGTCCTTCAGCCCCTTTTCTTCCCTGTGGTTAAATTAAGACTTGTCTCACCTACACTATACCTCTAAGCTGACTTGGAGCAATTTTCTTAAACGTTATTGCAGTCTTTCTTATATTTGGTAACTTTTTTTTATTTTTGAAATTCAAAAGTGCCATCCAAAAGGTTTTAAAAGGTACCATCAATTTAATAACAACTTTTCAGGTTGGGGGATGGGGCTGGAAGGAGACCCACAAGAACTTAAGACACATTGCCATTTCAGAAACAATGCAATGTGAAAAGGAAAAGTACATATTGGATCCCAGGACACATGGTGCCTGTTTTCCCTCTTTGGTACCTCTGCCAAGCTCCCCTTCCTTCATTCATACCAGGCCCAGATGCTTAGATCTGCAGTCGCCTCAGTAACCTTTGTTAAAAAGTGCTTTCGGTTTCATCTCGTGTCTGAACACTGGGCAGAAACAGGAAGGAGCTGCTAATGAGCAGCAGCCTTGGGAACTCACTGCTCACATTAAATGGGGATCACTGAGATGGGGCTCTGCAGATGCTGTTCCACCCAGAGTCACCATTAATGGACATATGTGGATTCAGGAGGAAGCAGTTTTAAAAGATAAATTGACACAGGCTTTTTCACTGCTCAAAGGAAGTAAAATACAGATTGTCGGTGAATAATGCATAGCGAGTTTGAGGCAGACTTTAGAATTCTGTGTGTGAGAGAGAAAATGGAGAGAGGAGAAAACAGGAGAGGGAAGATTCAGTGAGGGTTTCCTATAAAAACAACATCCTTTTTGCTAGTCAAAGCCCGGAATATATCTATTTCAGTCCAGCAACTATTTACTAAGCACGTGCGATAAAAATAATACTGATAACTAACATTTTGGAGCACTTATTGGTATGAACTATAGTTCATTGGTATGAACTGTATTTTTTAATGTTTTACATTCATAGTCCTATTTAATCCTCATAACAACCAGATGAAGTAGTTATTACTAATATCTCCCTTTTTCCAAATAAAGGACCATGGTCCTACTGGAGAAGTCCACTCTGACAAGTGTGTGAAATGGGGTAGTGGAGATGGAGATGACTAGCTGCATGGCAGTGACCAGCACAGTGCCAGGCATATAAAACGAGTAATAGCCAGAGTTTACATAATACCACCTATTTACCAAGTATTCATCTCACTTGATCCTGTGAGGTAAGAGTACAGTTATTGCTCCAGTGTACAGAAGAAACAAGAGCATGAGAGGCTAAGGAATTAGCCCCTGGTCTTAAAGCAGGAGAGTGGCAGAGCTGGGACTTGAACTCAAGTAGCCTGACTTCAAAACCCTTGCTCTTAATCTCAGTGCAGCAGTGCCTCTCACCACAGATTCTGAGGTATTTGAGAATTGGGTAGTTAACAGGTGGACGAACCCTATATCCCTCAGCCACCAAGAACACCAATGAAGCACATAGAGGAGGGAAGGGGTATATAGGGGTATGTAGTATTCATTCTAACCAGAGATACAGGGGAAGCTTCTGAGAAGAGAGCACAGTGAAGCAGAGCTTCTAAGGAAGGACTTGGCTGCCATTTATTGAAGAGAGGGCAGTGCAGATAGAGGCAAAGACAGAGAAGGGACAAAAGGCAGGAGAGCGTAGTATAAGATCAGAGATATGATTTCCATTTTTAGAAGAAAATTCCGTGTGCATTTCACAACTGAAATTGACTTTTTTCTCCAGAAGCACCTTCTAGCTACAGATCTGAATTAAAATGTTTTAAGCAAATATAAAACTTCAAAATCTTATCTATTTTTTTATTTTTAAATTACTGATACACACACACACACACACACACACACACACACACACACACACACAATGAGTGGACAGGTTATTATGAACTCTGAATGCATAATAATCTGGCCACTCAGTGTATGTATGTGTGTGAGTGTGTGTGTGTGTGTGTGTGTGTGTGTGTGTGTGTATCTAACAAAAGTGTGTGTGTGGCCAAAACCGGTTTGGCTCAGTGGATAGAGTATCAGCCTGCAGACTGAAGGGTCCCAAGTTCGATTCCGGTCAGGGGCGTGTACCTTGGTTGCGGCCACATCCCCAGTGGGGGCTGTGCAGGAGACAGCTGATCGATGTTTCTGACTCTCTATCCCTCTCTCTTCCTCTCTGTAAAAAAAATTAAATTAATTAAATAATAAATAAATAAATAAATAAATAAATAAAATATATTTTTAAAAGTGTGTGTGTGTACATATATATATGTATCGAATTAAAGAGCCGAAACCACCGAAACCAGTTTGGCTCAGTGGATAGAGTGTCAGCCTTCGAACTGAAGGGTCCCAGGTTCGATTCTGGTCAGGGGCATGTACCGTGGCTGCGGGCACATCCGCAGCGGGGGGTGTGCAAGAGGCAGCTGATCGATGTTTCTCTCTCATCAATGTTTCCGACTTTCTATCCCTCTCCCTTCCTCTCTGTAAAAAATCAATAAAATATATTTAAAAAAGGAAAAAGAGCCAAAACCAGTTTGGCTCAGTGGATAGAGCCTCGGCCTGTGGACTGAAAGGTCCCAGGTTCGATTCCGGTCAAGGGCATGTACCTTGGTTGCGGGCACATCCCCCATAAAGAGTGTGCAGGAGGCAGCTAATTGATGTTTCTCTCTCATCGATGTTTCTGACTTTCTATCCCTCTTCCTTCCTCTCTGTAAAAAATCAATAAAATATATTTTTTAAAAAAATAGTAATATGCAAATTGACCATACCTCTGATCAAGCCATGCCCACCAGCCAATCAGGAGCAAATTATGCAAATAAACCCCAACCAAGATGGCTGCCGCCACTGAGAGCAGGAGGGAGCTTGGGTTTTCCTGGCAACAGAGGGAGCCAAGCTTTCTGCCTGCCATTGCAGGTCGAGGCCTCCACGCAAGCTACAAAGTTTCAATTATAGAAGATACATAATCCCAACAGAAATGGTGGCAGCCACGGAGCTGGAGAGAGAAGAGGCTAGGGTTGCCTGGGTGATGGAGGAAGCCAAACTTCTGCAGCCCTAGCCTAGGCCTCCACTCTAGGCTACAAACTTTCAAACAGAAATGGCTGTTGCCACAGAGCAAGCAGAAGGTTTGGCTCTGCTCCAGGCTACAAAGTTTCAATTGTAGAACATAAGTTAATCCCAGATCCCAGGGCCTCCACTTGGGTCGCTGGGCGGCGGGGGAGGGGGGGTGACCGGCCTGCAAAACCACCATAGGCCCCTCGCCCAGGCCGCTCCACACCCCAAGGGAACCCCTACCCTGATCCAGGACATCCTTCAGGGCAAACCAGCTGGTCCGCGCCCATGCCCATGCACCAGGCCTCTATCCTATCTAATAAAAGAGTAATATGCAGATTGACCATCATCCAACACACAAGAGGGCTGCCCCCATGTGGTCAAAGATCCTGTCCCCATATGGACACAAGATGGCCAGCAGGGGAGGACAGTGGGAGGTTACAGGCCTGCAAGGGAGGGCAGTTGTGGGCAATCAGGCCAGCAGGGGAGGGCAGTTGGGAGGGACCAGGCCTGCAAGGGAGGGCAGTTGAGGGTGATCAAGCCTGCAGGGGACAGCAGTTAGGGGTGACCAGGCTGGCAGAGGAGGGAAGTTGGGGGCAAATAGGCTGACAGGGGAGCAGTTAGACATCAATTAGGCTGGCAGGGGAATGATTAGGGGGTGATCAGGCTGGCAGGCAGAAGCAGTTAGGAGCAATCAGGGAGGCAAGCAGGTGAGCAGTTTGGAGCTAGCAATCCTGGATTGTGAAAAGGATGTCCAACTGCCCTCGAGGGGTCCCAGATTGGAGAGGGTGCAGGATGGGCTGAGGGACACCCTACCGTCCCCTCCATGCACGAATTTTATGCACCAGGCCTCTAGAGAGTGTGTGTGTGTGTGTGTGTGTGTGTGTGTGTGTGTGTGTATTTTATAGGCCCAGTGCATGAATTCATGCATGGGTGGGGTTTGGCAGGCCTGGCCAAGGAGAAGGGACATGGGCAGTTTGGAGATTTACCTGCTGGTTGAACTCCTAGTGGAGGGACAGTTTGCATATTAGCCTTTTATTATATAATAGGGGCCCAGTGCACGAAATTCATGCACTGGGGGTGGGTGGTCCCTCAACCCAACCTGCCCCCTCTCACATACTGGGAGTCCTCAGGGGATGTCCAACTGATGGCTCACCCCCAGCCTGCCCAAGGCTTAAAGCCATCACCCTGCTCAGCTCAGCCCCGGCTGCCTGTGACCACCTGGCCCCGAGGGCTGGGCACTCGCCACCACTGCCGTTTCATCTCCACCCCCCACCCGGCACTCACGCCACTTGGCCCCACCCCCACTCCTGATTAGCTGGTATCATAGCCAATTAGGAGCGAAGATACGGTCAAATTTGCATCTTTCTCTTTTATTATATAGGAAGATATATACTAAGTGGTCAGATTATTATGCATTCAAAGATCATAATAATCTGGCCACTCAGTGTGTGTGTGTGTGTGTGTGTGTGTGTGTGTGTGTGTATTGCTGCACCATGACTTATGATGGGGTTGCAGCCCAATCAACACATTGTAAGTTGAAAATATCATATCCTAGGTCAAAAATTCATTTAGTACGCCTAACCTACCAAACACCAAAGCTTAGGCTGGTCTACTTTAAATGTACTCAGAATACTTACATTAGCCTACAGTTGGGCAAAATCATCAAACACAAAGCCTTATTTTATTATAAAGTGTTGAATATCTCATGTAGTTTGTTGTGAATATTGCTTTCACACCATCATAAAGCTGAAAAATCATTAAGTAGAACCATTGTGAGTCAGGGACCGTCCGTAATGTATATATATGACAATAGTTTAAAACATATACACATATATATGTTTTTATTTAAACATACATGTTTTAAATCATATGTATGTTTTAAATTACAAATATATTTGGCATTCTGTCAAATATATAAGTTTTGGAGTTATTTTTCTCCTTGTTATAAAGAATACTGTTACCCTAGTGTATATCAAGAACCTTAAAAATGTTCACCCTTCACTCTACTAATATTTTTAGGAATCTGTTTTGTTTTTTTAATATTTTTTACAGAGAGGAAGTGGGGGATAGAGAGTTAGAAACATTGATGAGAGAGAAACATCAATCAGCTGCCTCCTGAATACCCGCTACTGGGGATGTGCCCACAACCAAGGTACATGCCCTTGACTAGAATTGAACCTGGGACCCTTCAGTCCACAGGCCGATGCTCTGTCCACTGAGCCAAACCAGTCAGGGCTTTAGGAATCTGTTTTGATTAAATAACTCAAAATGAATACATTGACTTATCAAAAAATATATTTCTTTGATTGAAATAAAGTTCAAATACCATAAAATTCACCCTTTGAAAGTGTGCATTTAGTTCAGTGGTTTTTAGTATATATACAAAATTATGCAACTATTACTGTTATCTAATTCTAAAAAGTTTGATCACTCCCAAAAAGAAACCCTTAACTATTATCAACCACTGTCCATTCCCACTTCCCCTCACCAATCTACTTTCTCTCTCTATGAATTGGCCTGTCCTGGACATTTCACATAAATGGGTTCACAATACAAGGCCTTTTGTGTCTGACTTCCTTCACTTAGCTTAATGTTTAAAATATATTTATTTGCAGTGTTACATGTAGTTATGAAAACTGGCGGTAATTAGAAATCTATTTGAAGCTTGGTTAAATAAATTATTTTCACACAACAGAATACTGCTCATTCATTAGTAAAATCTTTCATGAAAAATATCCAACAATATAATTACAATCATCAGTGAAAAACTGTAAGCCACATTTTATACTCTGACTACATTAGGAAATACACTAACAATCTAGGACAAAACCATCATATTTACAATGGCTTTTTTTAGGGGGGTGGTATTGAGATTGTGGCTGATGTCCATATATTTTCCTCACTTTCTTCAATAACAACGTTTTGTTTCTATAGCCAGAAAAATAAACACATTTTAAAACCACTCCCCTGCTTCCCTCCATCCTCATCCCTCCTGAGCAGTCTGTCCCTGTCCTCTCCTCAGACCAGGTCCGAAACAGCTACTACATTGGGGCAGATGGCTCCCTGCGGCTGCTACTGGCCAATGGCATGGAGGTGGCGCTGCAGACCGAACCCCACCTGCTGGCGGGCACTGTCAATCCCACTGTGGGTAAAAGGAACGTCACGCTGCCCATTGACAACGGCCTCAACCTGGTGGAGTGGCGGCAGCGCAAGGAGCAGGCGCGGGGCCAGGTCACCGTCTTCGGGCGCCGGCTGCGGGTGAGCAGGACCTCAGGGAAGGTCTCTCTCTGCCTCTGAAGGCCGAGTCAGGGGGTGAGAGATGGGGGGGAGGGGCTGTGGGAATCCTTTTCACATTCTGTGTGTCCAGGGTTCCCATGTCAGGGTTCAGCGTCTGGAGAAGGCCGCACACAAATGAAGAGAGACTTAGAAAAGCATAAATTTGGGAAATGGGGGCCAGGCGGTAGCCCATCTCTAGTGGAAGGACTGCCTTGTGCTCTGGCCTGGCTATCCTTTTTATTAAGGCTATGGGATCTGCCCATAGCCCCCAGGTAGGAAATTCCAACAACAGAAATACACAAGAACAAACAGAGGTGTTTCAGTTAACAATGTTTTTAGCTCTGACCTTTCAGAGCAATTCAAGTTGTTTACCAGCCTCCGTGGCTCCTATGCACATCTTTCTATTAGTGAGACAGGATTGGTTTCTGACAGGGGGCGGTAAGGAGGTGAGGGGGGCAGAGAATGAGAAGGAATCTGGAGAACTGTATTCCATTCTTGAAACTGTCGCTGGAATAGAAAGTTTTCCTGGGCTCTCAGTTTACTCGTCTGCAAAACGGGGAAAGTGAGGCTGGCAACTCACGTATTAAGCATCTTGTCTATCTTTTTTTCTTTTTTTATTGTCTAAAGTTTTACATGTCTCCTTTTTCCTGATTGACCCCCCTCCCCAGCCACGTGCACGCCAGATAAGTCCCCACCGCCCTAAGTGTCTGTGTCCATTGATTATGCTAATATGCATGCATACAGTCCTTGGGTTGCTTTCTACTGCCCCACCTCCCTTGCCATTGCCCATCAGCAGACGAGTGGATTAAAAACTGTGGTACGTCTACACAATGGAATACTACGCCACTATAAAAAAGAAGGAACTTTTACCATTTGCTACAGCATGGATGGAACTGGAGAGCATTATGCTAAGCGAAATAAGCCAGTCGGAGAAAGATAAATATCACATGATCTCACTCATATGTGGGATATAATGATCAACATAATTTGGTGAACAAAAATGGATCTTGTCCATCTTTTCAATTGTTACCTGTGGCAAGATTACTGGCTTTGGTGTTAGTCGGGCCTGAGTTGGATTTCCAGCTTCTGTTATTCCTTGAATGAATCGCGGCAAAACCATTATCTTTTAGTCTTGATTTCACAAGCTATAAAATGAAGGCAATAAAACCAAATTTATACATTGCTACAAAGATCAGAAAAAACATGAAGTGCCTCATACAGAACCTGGTCATAGTAAGTGGTCAAACACACCTGCTCATGTTGTTGCTGTTAATGCTATTCTTATTACTAGTGTTGTTATTATGTCTGAAAATTCCGTTTATCTGTTTGGAACCTAAGCCATATCCTCCCCCTTCTTCAGGCAGTTATTCTTTCTAAATGAACAAAATGACCCCTACCCTAGAGGTCACCGCCAACAGGCTGGTATCTGTGGTCTGACATCTCAGAGTGCTTTGCAGAGTGGGTTCCCCTGAACCAGCCCTTCCTCGGCCTCACTACCATGTGTCCGTAGTGTGGCTTCTGGCCCCAGTGCCTAATTGCCCTGCCCCTCCCGCTTTAGAAAGGAAGTTGATTCCCGGTCACTAGCCCTGGCTCTCAGCACAGCATCTCAGAGACCACAGGTGCTGTAGGGATTTGCTGAGCTGAGCCACAAATTCCTGACTCCTCAAAACCACAGAAGGATCCTCATGCAATGCAGCTGGGCCTGTCTTGTCCCCATGCCCTTCAGCAAAGAAAGTTCATTTAAGCACCAGTTTCAAACAAAGGGCAACTGAGTTCCAGAGAGAAAAGGGATTTTCCCAGACTCGCATAGCTAGAGGATGCATCGTAAGGACTAGAGAGTAGGCACCCTGTCTCATAGCTAAATTCTCACAACATAGAAACATTAAGATATAGAAACATTAAGGAAATTATCCAATATCACACCACTAGAGCTAGAAAGCCAGGCTTCTTGTCTTCTCTCAATAGCCAACAATCTAGCAACAGTCTGATGTGGGAAACAGCCTTCCACCCCTTCCCTAAGAAAGGCCTCTCTGTCTTTGTTCTTTGTGGCCTCACTGAGCCCCCGTCTAAATTCTCCTGCAGCTTCTCATGAACATTTGAGGCAGTGTGCTAACTGGGAAGTTTGACCTGGGCCATGGGTAGCCTTGAGCAATTCCTCTGAGCCTGAGATTCTTCTGCAGAAGCCAGATAATAGATTTGATAGAGACCTCACCAGGCGCTGGGAGACCCCAGGTGCTCCATAAGTGGCAGCAATTAGTGCTCATAGGATATCCTTTATCCAGGTGAACTGGACCCAACATTTCCCAGGCTTGTGTTGGTCCCTCTCCCAGCCTGAGATTAATGGCACTCTGGTGAGGTGGCCGTGTCTCCTCATCCTCCCAATATAAATGGCCACCCACAGTGGCGGCACGTGGAATTAGAATGTTAGCCGGGTGCGCCTCTCCATAATGGAGCTCATTTTTTATACGACTGGGAACTTTTTTAATAAAGAAAGATGTAAAATAATCTCATTGCCGCCACTGCCAAGCACAGGAAGCATTAAGCAGTTCCCCCAGTGAACTGCTTAATTCAATTTTATTAATTTTGCCACAGAGGTATAGCTCCCCTTCACTAGGAGTCCTCCAGGGGCTGAGGGGGCAGCTGGCTAGGTGGCAGCATCTTGGGGAGTCACAGGGGACCTTCCACATAATGCTGTAAAAGGGCTCCATCATTGTTGGTGGTTCAGACCTGGCATCTTCCTTTATGCTCTCAGCAAAGCACACAGCTTCAGTCTCCAATACCTCATATTTTTCATGGGAATTGTCTGCCACACTGTTTTTGCTTCTTCAATTGTATTTGATTACCCCTGGGAAGGCAACCTTATTATAACCAGGCCATTCGCAGCTGAAGTCGTCTCAGCATCATCATTATAAATCCTTATTTCCTAAGCTTTAGAATTTGTTTGGGGAGGAGGGAGGGACACACATGTCTGTCTCTACTCCCTGAGACTGACCATAATCATTTGTTGTCATTTAGTGGAAATAATCGCAATCATTAATTCAGTACCTTCTGTGTGCCCAGCACTCCACTAGGTAATTTACTTAGATTTCTTCAATCCTCTCAGCAGTCCTTTGTTTTACAGAAGGAGAAATTGAGACTCAGACAGGGAAAGACACTTACCCAGGGTCACACAGAAGAGCTGGTCACAGATGAGGCCGGAATCCTGGCCTTAATCCCTAGACCTGAGCCCTGTTTTACCACCGGGGGCCCCAGAGGGCCTTTCATTACCTCAGTTCACATGTGCTGTTTTTCATCAGGTGACCTACCCTGTGTGCTTGCTTTTTGGGTCTTCCTTACAGCTTGTCAAATTTAACCAGTGACTAATGGAAGAGTGAGACAATGTACCCAATGTACACAGACGCCAATTAGAGGAAATCCACATTTTAGCTTCAGAGTACCTAGCAGTGTTTCAGGGGAAACAGGTACCAAATATAGGAAGAGGACTTCGAGGTATATTTCTTCATTAAAACGTGAAAAACCCTGACATCCTGCTACCCCTGTGGGAGCCCTGGATTTCTGACTTCGAAGGAAATCTAATCATGTGCTGACCTAGTGGCCCAACCGGAGATCACACAAGGGCCTCTGATGCTGGGGGAAAGAGCAGACGTTCCAAAACTAGGACTGTACCTTCAAGCGGCCCACAGTGAGCAAAGCCAGCCAGATTCAAACCCACACAATGCCTCCTACCCGCTTCCAGGGCATCCAGGAAGAAGAAGAAACCTGGGGAGCTGATCAGGATGAGCAAGAAGCCCTAATTGTGATGAGAGAGGGCAGGAGAGATCCCAGCAGGGACGGGAGGTCCAAAGCCCCAGTAAGAGTAGGACTCTTAGAGGACCACTGAGCATGTGTGGGCACATTGCAGTGGAGACAAACCCAGACCCAGTCATACCAGCCACAGGATCTGGAGCATGTCCTTTATGTCCCTGAGCTTTTGTTTTCTCAGGTCAAACACTAGCACAATGCCTGGCACATCATGAATGGTGTCAGGCATTGATTTGCTGGGCCCACAGGGAGTCAAGGATCTGCCTACCATCCTTATTAAAAGAATGCGAGTCATCTTCAGTGACAGCTACTGTTTGCTCAGCACCTGCACTGTCCTTGTCCTCACAACAGTTCTATGGAATTGGCATCATTATTCCCATTTTACATGAGAAAACTTCACAGAGCTCACAGGTGACAGAGCCAGGACCCCAACCCTTGTTGACACCCATGACCTTCTCTATTGAGGAGCTTCTCAGACCCAAGTTCTCAGCATCCAGATTAATCTTATCCTTCCTCCCACCCCTTCTCCAGGTTCACAATCGGAACCTACTATCTCTGGACTTTGACCGGGTGACACGCACGGAGAAGATCTATGACGACCACCGCAAATTCACCCTCCGGATCCTGTACGACCAGGCAGGGCGTCCCAGCCTCTGGTCACCCAGCAGTAGGCTCAATGGCGTCAATGTGACATACTCCCCGAAGGGCCACATTGCCGGCATCCAGAGGGGCATCATGTCTGAGAGGATGGAATATGACCAGACGGGCCGCATCACGTCCAGGATCTTTGCTGATGGGAAGACATGGAGTTACACATACTTAGAAAAGGCAGGTGTCTGTTGCCCTCCATCACTGACCTTGCCGAGTAGACAGCCAAGCCCAGTCTGCTGACCTTGATAGGTTAGGTCTGACTCCTGTTGTCTCCAAAAGGAAATGTTCAGGAAAATCTGTAGCAGAGGGCCAGGGGAGTCCCGAGAGGCTTCCTTTAGTGGTGACGGCATGGCAGGCGGGGAGCGAGGGTAAAGGGGTGGGGAGTGGTCCTGGGGCAAGAGAATGTAAAAGTTGCATGTGATAAACTAGAGCTGGGAACAGGATCAAACACTACCTTGACTTACAGAGCAAGATTCAGGGTCCCAGAACAGGCAGAGATCTGCTCCCAGGTCTAGGACACATGGGGTGATCTTGTCATGGAGGACAAAGCAGAACCCTAAGGGTCAATACCTAAGCAGGAAATACTTAATCCTAACCGTCAAGGGGTATGTGTGGGCTTGGTAAATCCCTTCTGCTTCAAGTCAGGATTCATTCATCCCAAGGGTGAGGAATCAGAAAGGGCCTGAAATCAAAAGTTGATTCCAAAGAGGAGAAAATGGTAGCTTTGGTACCTAGTTCCCACCAGGCTGCTGACCTATGCCTGAAATAGAGTCTGTACTTCATGGCCTAGTCTTGGTATTCAGATTCTTACTATGTTTCTTACTCCTGGTCATCCCTCCAGAGCCCAGGCTCTGCTTGCTCTGTGGTCAGCCTCCCCTGCTCTGTGCTGGGTGAGCATCTCTGAGAGCAATGTTCTGTGCTAGTGCTAAGAGAGACCTTCAAGGTCATCCAGCATACTAAAAAAGCTAGGACCACACAATAATGTTGTTAGAAGCCAGATTTCCCTATTCCCATATGGCCTGTTACTATATAAACAATTGTTCAAGGCCTTTAAATGCCTTTTTCAGACATGGTCTTTATCCTGTAGGCCACAGAGAGTCAACAGAAGTTGTTTAGCAGTCAGTAGACATTGTCAGACTGTAATTTAGGGAAATAATTCTTGTTTAAGTAGGAAGATTGATTTCAGAAGGAAGTCAGGAGAGAAGATGCTATAAGTACTTTAAACCAGTGCTCCCACCTTTGTCACAACCTATCAAATGCTAAAGTCATCATTTTTGTACCACGCAAAGGGGAAAATTGATAAGGCTTCTCATGGGGCCCCAGGCCCTGCCAGGCCAAGGGATGAGAACAAGACTTATCTGATCATATCTGTACCCCATTGCAGTGTCTCATGGAAATATCTGGTCTGGGCACAATTTAGGAGACCCACCAGTTTCCTTGGCCTTTCATTGCTTTCCTTAAGCCTTGGGCACACAGACCTCCCCTTCCTCCCACCACCCTGCTCTCACCTCTTGGTTCTCCTTTCCCTCCAGTCCATGGTGCTGCTCCTCCACAGCCAGCGGCAATATATCTTTGAGTTTGACAAGAACGACCGCCTCTCCTCTGTGACAATGCCCAATGTGGCCCGGCAGACATTAGAGACCATTCGCTCGGTGGGCTACTACAGGAACATCTACCAGCCCCCTGAGAGCAATGCCTTCGTCATCCAGGACTTCACTGAGGACGGACACCTCCTCCACACCTTCTACTTGGGCACCGGCCGCAGGGTGATATACAAGTATGGCAAGCTGTCTAAGCTAGCCGAGATGCTGTACGACACCACCAAGGTGAGCTTCACCTACGATGAGACAGCCGGCATGCTGAAGACCATTAACCTCCAGAACGAGGGCTTCACCTGCACCATCCGCTACCGTCAAATCGGGCCCCTGATCGACCGCCAGATCTTCCGCTTTACTGAGGAAGGCATGGTCAATGCTCGTTTTGACTACAACTATGACAACAGTTTCCGGGTGACCAGCATGCAGGCTGTGATCAACGAGACCCCACTGCCCATCGATCTTTATCGCTATGACGATGTGTCAGGCAAGACAGAGCAGTTCGGGAAGTTTGGTGTCATCTACTATGACATTAACCAAATCATTACCACAGCGGTCATGACCCACACCAAGCACTTTGATGCATACGGGCGGATGAAGGAAGTGCAATACGAAATTTTCCGCTCACTTATGTACTGGATGACCGTCCAATATGATAACATGGGGCGGGTAGTGAAGAAGGAGCTGAAGGTGGGACCCTATGCCAACACTACCCGCTATTCCTATGAGTATGATGCTGACGGCCAGCTACAGACTGTCTCCATCAATGACAAACCACTCTGGAGATACAGCTATGACCTCAATGGGAACCTGCACTTACTGAGCCCAGGGAACAGCGCACGGCTCACCCCACTAAGGTACGATCACCGTGACCGCATCACTAGGCTAGGTGACGTGCAATACAAGATGGACGAGGATGGCTTCCTGAGGCAGCGAGGTGCTGATGTCTTTGAGTACAACTCAGCTGGCCTGCTCACCAAGGCCTACAACCGGGCTGGTGGCTGGAGTGTCAGATACCGCTACGATGGCCTGGGGCGGCGGGTGTCTAGCAAGAGCAGCCAGGGCCACCACCTGCAGTTCTTCTATGCAGATCTGACCAACCCCACCAAGGTCACCCACCTCTACAACCACTCCAGCTCTGAGATCACATCCCTCTACTACGACCTGCAAGGGCACCTCTTTGCCATGGAGTTGAGCAGCGGCGATGAGTTTTACATAGCTTGTGACAACATCGGGACCCCTCTTGCTGTCTTCAGTGGAACAGGCTTGATGATCAAGCAGGTCCTGTACACGGCCTATGGGGAGATCTACATGGACACCAACCCCAACTTCCAGATCATCATTGGCTACCATGGTGGCCTCTATGATCCACTCACCAAGCTCATTCACATGGGCCGACGGGACTATGATGTCCTGGCTGGTCGTTGGACTAGCCCAGACCATGAGCTGTGGAAGCACCTTAGCAGCAGCAACATCATGCCTTTTAATCTCTATATGTTTAAAAACAACAACCCCATCAGCAACGCTCAGGACATCAAGTGCTTCATGACAGGTGAGGATCGGGGCTCATTCAGAGGGCAGAGGCTGGTCATCTCTTCCTGGTCATTGACATGACAGTCACCCTTGAGAAAGTTTCCAGGGGATAATGGGAAACACTGACTTTTTCTTAGAATAGCATTTTCCAAAGTATATTTGGTGAAACACCAGTTCAGAAAAATGCTCTGGAAAACTGTTTCTGGCAACTTGACAGGGAGGCCACCATTCTTTAAATTTTCATAATACATTTCAACTTATGAAAGGCCCTAAGAAGTCCTGTAGTAAGGAGAATCGTTTAACATAGTTAGCCATTATTTTTTGAACTTTTTTTTTTTTACAATAAAAACCCTGTTTTTCACTATGAAACTTTAACACCTCCCTGGATGCATTCCTTAAAATGTACTTTGGGAGTTTCCGACCCAAAATTCAAGCTGGCCATGAGTCTCTGAGAAGATGGGTGAAGGTTTGGCTTTTTTTTAAAAAAAAGTCTCTTATTTGGGATGGGGTAATGGAAAATTTAGACTTTGGAGTCAGACAGAACTAGGTAAGGGGTCCACTATGTCTAAGCCATTACAGTCATAAAAACTACTTACCTTTATGAATTCTTGATTTGTAAACTGAAGTTAGAATACATACCATGGCTTGGATAAGTTAAATATGCACATTGTAAATCCTAGAGCAACTACAAAAATAAATAAATAAATAAAGGCATAGCAAATGAGTCAATAGGGGAGATAAATGAAGACTAAAATATTTTCAATCCAAAGAAGGTAGGTAAGAGGGACAAAAAGGGCAAAGAACAGACAAATAGGAGAGAGAAAAAAACTTCCCTGGTAGGTAGGAGGTACATTTTAGAACCTGCCCAGCTCAGTGCATAGCCCACATTGGTTTTCTTTCTCCCATATTCTGATTTAAAAAGTGGGCTTTGCTTTCCACTACTGTGAAACCACCTAGAGTATAAAGCATCCCATAGGTCATACATGCCAGATATGCTGTCTCCAGCAGTCATGGTCCTCCCAGCAAGCAGCCACTCCCAGCCACAGAAGGCCTCGATGTCTGAGTGGCTGGGGGATTCAGGTCTGGAGATAGCCAGCACTTTTTATAAAAGAGAGCTGTGGCACATCCCAACTTGTAAACATTAGTCACCACCTGCTTTGTCCTGTGACACAATCCTCTTGCTCCTTATTTTAAGGCAGTTTCATTCATTCAACAGTGCCTCCTCTGTGCAGCCACTGTTTTAGGCATTAGAGATAGAAAGATAATCCCTGTGCTCCAGGAATGCACACTGCAGGAGGGGAGACAGACCACTGCTGCCCCATGTGAGGGCCCATGTGAAGAAGGGTTGCACTGATGGCCATTGAGACACAGGAGGCATAGCTGGCTCTGCCCAGAGAACAGCTGATATTTGAGGCCCACTAATGAGTAGTAATCCATCAGGTACTAGAGAGGGAACTACACACATAATAGTGTAAGAGAGACCTGGCTAGGTAGCTCAGTTGGTTAGAGCTTCATCCTGATAGGCCATGGTTGCAGGTTTGATCCCCAGTTGGGATATATACAAGAGTCAACCAATGAGTGTATAAATAAGTGGAACAACAAATCTCTCTCTCTCTCTCTCTCTCTCTCTCTCTCTCTCTCTCTCTCTCTCCCTCCCTCTCTCCCTCCCTCCCTCCCTCCCTCCCTCCCTCCCTTTCTTCCTCCCTCTCTAAAATCAATAAAATATATGATAATAATTTTTTAAAGAGCATAGAGAGGGCAGCAAGTACATCTGACTTGAGGGCCCCTTAGGGACATGTCTTCATTGGCCCCTGAACTCGGTAGCCTAGTCTGGACCCTGTTTCTGCTGACAGCAATTGGAGGAATTTCAAGGAAGAATTCCAAGTGGTCAGGATGAGAGAATTCAGGTGGTCCTATTGAGAGTCCCAAGAGTGGGGAAGAAGAAAACTCAGAAATGAAGCAGGTGTGACAGAAACACCCTGGGGGCCTGCGGATGCCTAAGAGACTACTACCAGGCCACATGCCTGTGCTGCCAGCCCTGAGAAAGCCTCACCAATTGCAAGGGCATCTCCATTACATCTGTCTGCATTAATCACACCGCTGCCTCACCCTCCCGGGAGTGTCCTGTGAGATGTCTTGGCAGGGTACTATAGCTGAAAAAAAATGGTGCAAAAATCATTTTACTACTAAAAAAAATACTGCAATTCTCATTAAACCTTACCTTTTAGCTTCTACCTGGACTACGTGCAACCTCATTCACATCCAGCAACAACAATAATAAAAAGAGCATCTTTTTCCCAAAATTTTCTTCAGGGCTTCTGAGATATACTCTAATCATGGGATAGGCTTAGGTCACATGACAACCCCTGAACCAATCAATCACTATGGCTAGGGGGACAGAATGCATTGCTTGGCTTAGCCAGGTCACATGCTCCCTTATTGAACTCTTAGGTGGAGACTGCATCCCTAAAACTATAGGAGGACCTCAAAAGGAAGTGAGCAGGAAGAATGGGGTGCAAGGAAGATGACCCAAAAATGTGCACCATGGGTATATCACGTACATTATTGCATGTAACCCTCACTTGAGCATGGGAAATGGGGATCTGACCTCATTTTCAGAGAGGTAGTCACTGGCCCACCAGGAAGGGGTTAGATCACTGCCCCATCTGACTCCAAAGTCCTCATCTTGGATTCAGATTCGCTTTGTAAAGTGCAACAAAGAGATTCTTATTCACCACTCCAGGTGGCCACATTGTGCAGTCTAGGATGGATGAGTACAGAAGAGCTTTTTAACTTGAGGGATGTGTCTACATCCAATGCCATAAGAAAGAAAAGTAAAATTCTCAACTCTTCAGAAAAGCCAATTGGAAAAAAAAATTTTTTTTCAGCATTTTTTCTAAAGGTGAAATGAGAAAGTTTCCTACCTTCCATCACTTACAATTAAGGCCCAGGCCTGTTTTCAGACCCCTGGTTTCCTGGGTCTTTTCAGTATTCCTGACAGAAGATTTTC
This sequence comes from Antrozous pallidus, assembly GCA_027563665.1. NCBI lineage: Eukaryota > Metazoa > Chordata > Mammalia > Chiroptera > Vespertilionidae > Antrozous > Antrozous pallidus. The sequence goes on along the minus strand of CM050520.1, from coordinate 49,204,739 downwards.
TTTGCAACTACAAATTCAGATGCATGTTCTCAGCCTCAGGCAAAAAACCCTTAGTAGGGTTCCCACCACCCACCCCCACTTGGTTCTGTTTGTTTTAATTTCCCAAAGAACCATCTGCCAAGATTCATAGAATCAGGGATTCTTAGAAACTCAATGAGGAAAGGGAATTTGAAGAAAAGCTGGTCCAAGCGTTCATGTTACAAATGAGGAAATGGAGGTCCGGGGAGGTGGAGGCATGGGTTCAAGAAAACAGAAAACCTTGTGTGAACCAGGAGGAGCTGCACACTTTAAAATACATTTATGTAACAAACTCACAACAGGCCCTGTTGTCAGACAGCTTCCCCAGATGGTAACACTGTTAATATTCCTCTCCATGACTTAAAGAAAACCACCTCTGTCATCTACTTGTAGGTAAGGAAACAGCCTCAGAATGATCCAAGTCCACACAGTGTGCAGGTTAGGGGCCAGAGCGTAGACCTGGGTTTTTCCTTGCCTCACCATGTTCTTTCCATGATAGGATCTTTCTAGAAGTTTCCAAACTTTCCTTTCTAACCACCCCTCTACCTCAGTGCCTCCAGGTTTCACACCCCAGAGAGGAGCTATGGGACATACAAAAAAAAAAAGACAAATAGGAAAGTCAAGCACAAGGATCTTGAAGGGGAAGGAAGCATGGGATGCTGTGGTGAGAGGGACACAAATGTTGACCCCCAAAGAACACTTCCATCCCTGGGATGAGCTCATTGGGTGATAGGGAAGACAATTCTGCCAAGGCCTAGAGCCTACCTAAACAGGGCCTCTTTGACCAGGGATCTCTCTCCTTTGGAAGAAGCTGAAAGCAGGCCTGGGTGCCCAAAGCCCTGAGTTGCTAGCTTTGAGGCTCAGTTCCAAATCCTGCCTTCCCCAGACTTTGAATTCCAAGTCTCTGGTCAACAACTGCTTTGTCATCTTCAGCTGCTTCGTCTCAAACCTTGCTCCAGCACTCTCTCCTGTTGGCCCCACATCACCTCCTGCTTGCCATCCCAGGCTCTTCCTGCTCCAACCACAATTTCCTTTCTGGTTCTCTCTCTGCTGTCTGGGGACCTGAACACTCCCTGCACTTGCCTCCCCTCTCCAGGCCTTGCCTTGTGCACCAGTCTTCTTGAAGTGTCCCCTTTGTCTCCATCACAGCCTGACAGTATTTGCACAGCTTTCAGTGTTTGCCTTAAATACTACCTTCTTCATGAAGACACGTCAGACTAGCCAACTGAAAAACTTCTGACTTGTTCTCGTCTTTTTTCTTGTGTCAGAGTTCTCCATGCCCATGTCCTGTCTCCCCTTCAGGGACCCAAGTGTGCAAAGAGAAGGTCTGTGTGACACAGTACTAGGCACGGAAAAGGCACTCAGCAACAGTGGGCCAAGTAGCTGGTTGCACACCCTCCAATCTCTTTCTTTTCTTTATGTCTTGGCTTTCTGATTCCGTTCTTTAGTGAACCAAATGCTCATGGCAAAATTACCTCTCCCTATACCTAATATACTAGCCTATCTAATAAATTAACTGTACCTCTGCTACACCCACAAGCCACGCCCACAAGCCAATCAGAGCGAGTATGCAAATTAACCCAACCAAGATGGTGGTTAATTTGCATATCTGGACAGAGAAATCAGCATAGAAGGAAGCCACGCACTGCAAAAGGGAGCAAAGCTGTGAAGAAGTAAGCAAGCAGGGCAAGGGAGAAAGGAGGAAAGCAGGCAGGCTGCAGAGAAGGAAGGGAAGCAGGAGGGGCAGGGGAGAAGGTAGGGAGCAAGGCAGAGGAAATGGGAAGGAGGGAGGCAGCAGAGAAGGGGGAGCCAGACAGTGGAGAAGGGAGCAAGCAAGGCAGCAGAGATGGGAGAAAATGAGACAGTGCAGATGCGAGGGAGTGAGGCAGCAGAGAAGGGAGAGAGCTTTGCTCAGGCTGCAGGAAGCCTTATTCTTGTAGAAATCTTCCTGCAATGGGTCTCTGTAGAGTCTATATACACAAAAGGCTAGTATGCAAAGTGTATTCTTGGGAATTTAACAGGAGAACAGGAGTTTGATCTCTCACTATGATGTGCATCTACCAGAAGAGGATGGTGCAGAACTTGGCAGGCCAGCAGCAGTGTCAGGGCGCTGAGGGAGTGAGGGAAGGAACAGGTGGGGAGGCAGAGAACCTGATCAGCCCTAATTGCCGGCCAGACCTAGGGACTCTACCCATGCATGAATTTCATGCACCAGGCCTCTAGTAACTAATAACCCCCAATGAATGCTTTAAATCAATAAAACCTATCTACAGGGCTAGATCCTCAAGCCCAATAGAAAGAAGGCACCAGGAGGTTAAGTGACTTCCTTAGGCTGTCAGAGTGAATGACAGGCAGGATCATGAGGGAAATCTCTCTGATCTTTTGTACAGGCCATCTCTGTGCCCTATGGCACTTGGGCCCTGAGGTTCTAATCTCTGCAGAGAGGGTTGGAGAGACATACAAAAAATCAAAAACAAAAGAAAGGCAACATAAGATGGAGAGTTTGTTTCTTATGTGAATTTTCTCTTTGAAAGTCATTCATATGCATCTCTCCTTTGACAGTGGTGGTCCCCTGCAGGTGTTTCCTATGATATTTGGGGTGGATGTGTAGGAGTCTTCACTCATCAATAGCTGCCACTGGGTCTATGAAGTTGAAGGCCCCGGGGGTTGAGTGACAGTAGAGAGGAGAGTCTGGAAACCTAGGTTCTACTTAATTTACTGCTCTTTTAGACTTACAGCTAGGATGGAGGTGCTAGATCCCAAGGGTGTGTTTAGCATGAATACTATACACTGGTTTTCAAAGTGCTTATACCTGTTGATCCTCCCACCAGCAGCACTCTTCACATCCTCATCCCCACCTGCCACCCAACTCTAGTCTGCTCTATTGGTATATGTCACATCTGAGGTCCACTTACTCCCTGGGGATACTTCTGTTTCTCTCCCTCCCAGATGTCAACAGCTGGCTGCTCACCTTTGGATTCCAGCTCCACAATGTGATTCCAGGTTATCCCAAGCCAGATATGGATGCCATGGAACCATCCTATGAGCTTGTCCACACACAGATGAAAACTCAGGAGTGGGACAACAGCAAGGTAATGCATGCCCACAGCTGCCCACCCTGATGGGCCATTCAGACATTCCAGGAGCGGGTCCTACCAGCTTTTCAGGAAGGTTTGGGCCATTGATAGAAACAGATGTGGTGCATCCACAGTGCCTGCCAGAAACTGTTCAGCAAACACTAGGTAACCCTACCGCTGGTGGGCCATGGTGGGCCGCAATCTCACATCACACAGCCCCTCACTGTATGAAGGCGTTTTGTATGTTACACTGAGTTTGGAGTTCCAAAAAACAATGAGCCTCTGTTACTTCCCAGAACAAACATGCAAGGAGGGAGAGAGTGTGTTCTAACATGCATGTGACATTCTCTGAGCACTGCGTTGCACCTGGCCTCGCACGAGGTACTCTGTATACGTTAACTCACAGTTATCTCCTGGTCTCGTTGTTCTCCTTCTACAGATTTTATGCCTGAGGCTGTTCTATGCCACCCAGCAAAGAAGGGGTGGGGCTGAGGTTCCAACCCAGGTCTGTCTGTAGATTCTCAAAATGTTACTTTCTAGTGTCTTCCTTTATGACTCAATTTCAAAGACTCATAGAGTTATATAGCTGTACAGGTCCTTCAAAACAGTCTCATCCCAGCCGCTCCCTTCAGGCATCCATTCTCATCCATATCCCTGTTCATGGTGTCTGTACTAGGCGCTGACTCTTCTAGGCCATATGCTACAGCCAGTGAGAGCAGGAGTGCATCAGGCAGAGAGGAGGCCTGCAGCCCAGGCCTCACTGAGGAGGAAAGCAGGGTTGCCAGACGGCATACTACTCCTGAGCAGAACCTTCACACCCATGTTTCTTACTCCCTCTTGACTCCGTTAGATCTCTGGTCACTGTCTGCTCCCCTAGCCTCTGCTGCTCTCTGTTCCGGTAGCCCCACAGCTTCCTCTTTCCCAGCACTCACCATGCTGAATTTCACTTCCTGTTTTCTTTCCTTTATCTCTACTTGACTGTGAGCCCCCAAGGGCCAGTACTGGGTCTTATTTGGTACCTAGCAAAGCGCCTAGCCTATACCGTAGGTGCATGGGACTTCTGTTGAATGAGCAAATGGTTGAAAAAAGTAAACAACCCCATAAATTGGGCATCTCCACCCTCCCCCATACCCATTTTACCGTGAGGAGACCAGGATTCAGAGAGAATTTGCCCAAGGTCACTTAGCTGGAAAGTGGCAAATGCTAATGAGAGCCCAAGTCTGTCTGGCCACCAAGCCATCTGCTCTCTGCTGCCTCTTGCTGCCCTAGTCCTGCCCCTGCTACTCTAGACCTGCCCCTGCCCCTCTCCAGTCCCGACTATGCCTCCGGGCTGCCCAGATGCCGCAGCGCAGCCTGTTCCCAGGGCTGACTCCCACAGCTGGGCTCTTCCGCCACCACCAGGCAGCCTCCTCCACTGCACACAGTCCCAGTTCTGCAGCCTGTTTGCCAGCCTCGCCTGTCAATGAATTATTGATTTCCGCCCTTGGCAGGCATCGGAGATCTTTGTTGTTGAGCACTCCAGCTTTCGTGAAACTCTAGGAAATAATTGTTCACAGACAGGGTTCTATTAATTATAAAGAGGACTTAATTTCAGCAAGAAGCCGATGGGCCTATTTCTAAAGCCATTTCCCTGAGTTGCTGATAAGGCCCCGGGGCCTGCTGTTCTGCTGAGCTCCCTGCATCATGGAGAGGGGTTAGGGGGGAGGGGCAATGAGGTAGGTAGTATGTCAAGAGAGGGCCCAAAGTATCCCCCAAAGCAACCAGGAGTAGGAACACCTGAGGATCTCCCAGGAAGCACTGTGGGGTGGAGGCCCTCCTTGAAAATCACTTATAAACCCAGCAGAGAGCGAAAAAGCAGAGTAAGAGAGTTTACATAAATCACTGCTTGGCGTCTTACTGAGCTTTCTTGCCAAGAATGCATTTCTTGCCATTCCTCCATCTAACATCACCCCCTCATCCTTCTAGTCCCAGCTCAAACATGAGCTCGTCCTTGAACCCCACCTTCTCCACCTCACTCCTCCACCTTCAGGCGGAGACAGTCTGATCCTTGTTTGCTCCTCACTTAAGCCCTTCCTTGAAACTGAGCCTCTACCGTCAGACAGACCTGGATTTGAATGTTAAATTGAATACTTGGTGGGCCAGTCACAGCCTCTTTGAGCATTCGTTTTCTTAGATGAAAAATCGCGATACTAACAGTACCAATATACAGTATAAAGTTACTGTGGAGATGAAATGAGACAATAAATATGAATTCTTTCACTCAACGACCAGGAAATGTTATCAACAGCTATTTCTGCTCTGAGGCCACCAGGTATCACTTTTGACTGCAGTTGTTTGTTGGCATATCTGTCTTTCCCATTAAACGATGAGTTTCTCAAGGGTAGGGTAGCGTCGGATTCATTGTTGTATCTCCAGTGCCCAGGAAAGGGCCCGGCACAGAGCAGATACTCCCTGAACAGTTTCTGAATGGGTGAAGGGATGGAGAGAGTATGGCTAGATGTTACAGTAATTAGGAGTAGAGCCACATGCTATATCTTAAACAAATATAGATTTGACTTAGTTATGTAAACTGATTCTCCAGGCCTTTGGGGTTTTCTTTCCCCCCTTGTCTCACTCTCTTTTTCTCTACCCATCTCTCTCTCTCTCCTCATCAGTCCATCCTGGGGGTACAGTGTGAAGTGCAAAAGCAGCTCAAGGCCTTCGTCACCCTAGAACGTTTTGACCAGCTCTACGGCTCCACAATCACGGGCTGCCAACAGGTCCCAAAGACAAAGAAGTTTGCATCCAGTGGCTCAGTCTTTGGCAAGGGGGTCAAGTTTGCACTGAAGGATGGCCGCGTGACCACAGACATCATCAGCGTGGCCAACGAGGACGGGCGGAGGGTTGCCGCCATCTTGAACAATGCCCACTACCTGGAGGACCTGCATTTCACCATCGGCGGGGTGGACACCCACTACTTTGTGAAACCAGGGCCTTCGGAAGGTGACCTGGCCATCCTGGGCCTCAGCGGGGGGCGGCGAACCCTGGAAAATGGGGTCAATGTCACCGTGTCCCAGATCAACACGATGCTCAATGGCAGGACTAGACGCTACACAGACATTCAGCTCCAGTACGGGGCCCTGTGCTTGAACACCCGCTATGGGACGACCTTGGATGAGGAAAAAGCGCGGGTGCTGGAGCTGGCCCGGCAGAGAGCCGTGCGCCGGGCGTGGGCCCGCGAGCAGCAGCGACTGCGGGAAGGGGAGGAAGGCCTGCGGGCCTGGACAGAGGGGGAGAGGCAGCAGGTGCTGGACACAGGGAGGGTTCAAGGCTACGACGGCTTCTTCGTGATCTCCGTGGAGCAGTACCCAGAACTGTCAGACAGCGCCAACAATATCCACTTCATGAGACAGAGCGAGATGGGCCGCAGGTGACAGAGAGGACCACGGCCCGGACTTCTTGCCAAAGACAGCTACTCTTTTGTGGCCGCACACCTGACTGTGTTGTACTTTTAAAAGAAAAATTCCTTTTTTTAACAAGTGCAGAAAAGAAAACAAACAAACAAACAAAAAAAGAGATACTGGTTGCATTGTAACTCATGCAACACTCATTTTTTTAAGAAAAGAAAAACACAGATTGGCCTTCACACATTTTTTGCAAAGAACAGAAGGTATTTTTTTTCTGTAGTGTGATCACAATGAAAACTTTGTTGTCTTCTGTTCCCTTTTCCTTGAGGATTTTTCCTTGTTGTTTGGGGTATATTTCTTCTCTTTGAGATGCATCTCCCGGGGTGTGTCCTTGTCTGTCCCTCGGTACCCCGTGTGATGTGAGACACGAATGTCTGTGCTAACTTGTCTCATGTGCAACCTTTTCCTCAGTGGGGTCGGGCAGGAGTGAGGGGTGCAGGTAACAGACCAGCACCAAACTTCGAAGGAAGGTCTGCCAGACCTAACGATCCCTGGCGAAGCTCCCGCAGATGAGTGGAGGCTTTTTATTCACTGTGTTCTGTGCCTCTGGAGGACCACAGACGACTTCGTCTTTCTCCGGAGGGGTGGGGGAGGGTTCATGATGTCATTCAGCACCTCTTTCAAGCTGCCCCAAACTCCTGCTCAAGCTTTATATTTTGATGCTAAACGAAAACTCCTGCCCCTTTTTGCAAATCCTGTGTGGTTGTTGGTGCCACCCCCACGCTGGGGTGGAGCAAGTGTCTGCCAGGTCCTTCCCCCAGTCTGGTGACATACCATCCTGGGACTAAGAGCCTCGTCCTCCAGGGTGACTGTGGTTGCTTGGTCCTCCCACAATGTTCCTTATTCATCTCCTCTTCTCTCCCAAAGTCAGCTGTAAGAACCAGCACCGCAAAGCAAGCCCTCGCTGTGGGCACCATGTCCAGGGAGGGGAAGGCCACCAGAGCCAAAGATGGCAATGATGGATGGGTACCAACATGCCTTCCTAGGTGAAGCCCTCTCCCCACGAGCACCTTCCCACCACTGCTCAGCTGCCACCACTGAGACATTGGAGTGTGGAGAGAGGCACTTGGTGGCCTTTGATTCTGGAATGATGTTTAAGAAAAAGTCAGCCAAAGAGAGGAAGGCACGAGCCAAGCCTCCCTCTAACGAGCTTCCCCATATGGGCTCCTTGCAGAACAGAATGCAGCCGGAGAGTCGTTCGAGAAACTCCTCCCTTGAAGTTACCCTAAAACAGCTCCCCGGCCTGGAGGAGCCCAACTCGATGGCTTCAAAGAGAGAGGGAAAAGGAAGAAGGGAAAGAGCTGCTTTGAAGCGGCCTGGGGATGTCACGCAACCCCGCCGGTTTTGGGGGCTGTTCCTGAGGCTGGTGCCCATGGATCCTGGAGGTTGTCCCTGTGCAGATCTACCGATGATGCCTGAGGTCATTGGGAGGAGGCTCCAGCCCTTTCAGGAGTGGGTACAACCCATACCTGGAGGGCACAGCCGGGGCGAGGCAGCAGCCAGCCAGGCCAGAGGAAGCATGGAAGGGGGGAGGGAGAGGCAGCAAGAGCTGGGAGCTTCTGGGTCCTGGTTCATCTGCCCATTGACCATCATCATCACCACTCACAGGAGGGGAAGCCACAGGCTTCCTATGGAGCTGGGCTTCTAAGAATACGGGACTGTTATGGGTTACATTTACATTAAGTGTGGAAAATGAATTCTGAGTCTGAGCTATTCTCTGTGGCAACCTTGTTGGACTGATAAGCTCATGACACCTTTATGGCCTTACTCACAGAGTCTTCAGAATATTACACAAGTTAATGAAACCAAGAAGGTCTCTCACTGCATGAGAATTGGAGCGGCGTGGAGCCCGGGCTCTGCCTGGCGGAGGGAGGCACCCACAGCTTCTCGGGATAGGAGATCTCGCCTTATGTCATCCCACTGGGATCAAAGGATGTGTTTCGCTAAGTGCTCTTCCTGTTTCCAAAAAAAAGACATGCCGCTGCGACAGGGCGCCGTGGCCTGTTGGCCCACTGGCGGCTCAAGTCAGACTCAGAGCTCCTCCGGTCCACCGTGCACGGCGGGAGCTGGGAATGGGCTCCATCCCACAGGAGCCTTCTCGGAGGGGATGGAAAACAGCTTGGCCTGCAGAACACGGCTTTTTATGCCAAACGGACTTCTGCCTCTCCAAACGTACTCTTGCTATGGGGGCCCGTGGGCAATGCTCTCCTTCAATAGGCCCAGTTGACCCGTTCCATCCCAGCTGCCAGACATCAGTCAAGACCTACTGGGGACATCCACTTGGAGGCCAGAGGCAGTGTGAGGGCCAAGGGAGCCATCTCCCTGCATCTCCCCAACTGCTGACCTCACCGCTACCCCCACCAACATCACAGTGTGGATTTTTTAAAGATCAAAAACAGAATCATACCTTTCCTTTAAATGATTGGTGTTGTTTTTCCTGGGCTACCTACCACCAAGGTGGCCCAGCTTCTGTGCAGGGAGAAGCTGAAGCATCCCCAGGCTGTAGGGAAAGATCTCAGGTGTGGAGTGGGCAGCAGCATGCACCTGGTCCACTGCAGTGCTGTTGCTGTTGGAGACGTGCTTCTAGCCCTGGTCTTGTTGGCTGGTTCGGAGTTGGTTTCCTTTTGGGCTGGCAGGTGACTCTGTGCCTCCCCTCTCAGTCTATCCTCCTGCTGAGACCAGCAATCCCACCCTCACAGCAAGAGGGAATTTGAAGGCATAAGCCAGAGGTCCCTGTGCCTGTTTAGTGGCCTCCAGGCATCAAATCCCAACCTTAATGACACCTGCCATTTTAGTACCACTCAGCCAAAATGTGTGCATCCCCTGGAGCCACCAGCCATCTTTCACAGGCCCAGGTTCATGACTCTGCAGGATGTCAGAATAAAACTTATTTTGGAAGAGTTCTCCTCTACCCTTCGCAGCTGCCTCCAGCTCCTCACCCCTCAGCCCTCTGCCATCACCTGGAATAGGACTTTGGTGATATCCCAACTTTGTTTTTATTGGATAAGATTTCCACTTTACCCATGCTGCAGACACAGCTCTGGATTTGAAACAATCCCTGAGAAACCCATCAGAGGCTGAGAATGGCCAGGAGGTGTGCTTGTCAATCATCAGAATGGGGCGGGGCTGGGAGCCAAAGGTCAGGAAAACTGGGCCATGGTTTTATAGACACATAACAAGGAGTCAGATTTGTTTTAAAAAAGAAAGGACCTTTTCAGCTCTGACTTTTAAGTGACACCTGTGTAGTTGGCAGGAGTTTCCATTATGCAGAGGCGAGGTTGTCAGTGTGAAATCTTAGAACCAGTTTCACACCTGCAGCCTGGGTTTGGGGTTGCCACGTGGTGAGGGCAGCTTGGGCCCAGGAGAAAGAAGCTTGCCGGACCTCAGTGGGGTCCCCAGCTTTGGGGTTTGAGCTCCTGGATATTCAAAGTCCATTTTTTTCCTTCGTTCCTCACAGCAGCTACCACCCCTGGTCTCCAGGGGGAGCCCACCTCCTGAGGGATCTCAGAAAAAGCCCAGTCTCTCCTTAGTCCTCACTAGGACTCCATTGAACGCCCATGATTACCCGCTAGGTTTACACACTCGTCTCCATTTTATTGGAGAGGAGGGGACTCAAAGGAAGAACGCTGGAGTTCAAGGCCCTTTCATTTAACCTTCAAAAAACAGCAAACTCTAATTTTAAAGACTCATTGCTCAGGTGATCAAAACTTTATCCTATCTACCCTTTTTTACATTCTCAAAAACCAGCCTTGTGTACTTGACTGCCCCAGACAGCGGTGCGCTCTTAGGTTTCATCGTGAATGTGGATGATCAGAGTGGGGGGGAGGCCTAGGTGGGGCCAACATTGGTTTTCTTACCCCCTCTGGAATGCCAAAAGCATGATACTGGGCCACCCCTGGGTCCCCAAGAAAATGTGATTGATTCTGAGGGCAAACTGCCAACAGAGCACCAACCCCCGGGCAGCCCGGCTAGCCTGTCGGAAGCTGCATCCCAGAGGCCAGGCGGTGCCCGGCAACCCAGGATTCGCCCAGCCCCAGAATCCCCTGTTTCTGAACCTGCCTGTCCTCGAAGACTCCTGAACCCGCAGCCTGGGCAGAAGGATTCTCCGAGCTGCCTCTGATGACCAACACTGGAGACTCTGGCCTTATCATGCGGAACTAGTTTTCCTGAAGTCTGGAACTCATTTTTGAGAAATTTTTTTCTCAACACATTTGTGTTTCTAACACTGTATTCCTGACTGTGTAAATACCGACAAGGCTGTACATAAATGCAGATGTAGATACCTTCTAGAAAAAAAAACATAAAATACAAAACCAGAAGTGACCCTGTGTAGCCTTCGTTGACAAATAAAAGAATATTTTGTGTTTCAAGGTGTCAGGTGGCCTTTGTTTAGAGAGTAGGGGCTGCCTATTCTCAGGGCACCACTGCCCAGACTTGAGTCGGCCCTTCTAGATGCTGCTCTTCCCAGGGTCGCCTGCAGGACACTGGTCCTCAGCCCCAAAGTCCCTCTTAATCCCTCCAGGTGACAGCTGACATGGAGAGGCACTTCCAGAGGAAACAAGACCCTGGATATCATGGATGTCAAAATGACATCAGCTTTGTCCCACCGCTCCCCCAGGCCACACCCTTGTACTGTCCTTACTGGCCTCAGGGACGGACTCTAAGGGGGGGCGGGCAGGGAGGGACCCCAGACAACGCCCTGAAGAGAGAGCCTGTGTCTGCCGCTGGGCACAGAGCTGTCCCCGGGGTGTCACCATCGCACTTTTAAACATAAATGAATTCATATTCATCCTACAAATTATAGCCACATCACACAACTTGGCGGGGGGAGGGGGGGGAGAAAGGAAGAAAATTTCTTTACAATTGTTTTTATTTTTTCCCTCTGTGCTCTTAATGTATCTTTTTCTCAAAGTATATATCTAAAGTAATCACAGCATACAGGTCATTTTTCACTCTGCTTTTCTCACTTAACCTCACATTTAACCTTTCAGTTCTAGAATTCCCAGATGACAGCTGGTCACTTAGGAAAGTACATGTGCTAAGCTCAGCTCCCTGGTGTGAATGGCAAACCTTATGAAAATTCAATAATTGAGGACAGGAGTAAGAACAGAAGGCTCATTGCTTCCCCTTAGCCTCGGCACTGGCCTACCACCAGGCCCTCTGTGTAGGCGCTGTGAGCTCTCCCCCTGGCAATCGGGGCGCTCTAAGGGGCAGTCATGAGCTCTCTAATGGGCAACTATTGGCTCTCCACCAGCGGGAGCTCTGTGGCAGGCAGCCTGGAGCTCTCCAGGCACTGCTGCCCAGACTGGCACTCTAGGCGGTGCCAGGAGGCACCTGCCATGGTAGGAAAAACCTGCTTATGGAGCCAAATTGGGAGCAGAACTTGGCTCTAGCACTCATTGTGTGATCTTAAGCAAGTCATTGAACTCCCCAAAGCTGGGTCTTCCATCTATAATGAGAGTGTGATGGTACCTAACCTCCGGTTGCTGCTCAGGTCACCTTGAGAGGGTGAGGAATGGCACACATTTCTCAGAGCACAACAGGTCTTCACCCACGTAAATGTTCTACCTCACACCTCCCTCCCTAGTCTACCGCCTTCTTGCCAAAGCCTGGGGCTCTTTCCACACACCGGTGGTTCCCAAATTAGGCTGCATCAGGTTCACCTGGAGGCTTATCTAGACAGATTGCTGGGCCCACCCCCAGAGTTTTCGGATTAGTCTGCAAGTGGAGTCCCATAATTTGCATTTCCAATGTGTTTCCAGGTGATACTTTCAGGGGGAAAAAAGCAGCTTACTGGATATGAAGTAAGCTACTTAGGATGGCACCTCAGATGCCCTCAGTCAACGGAACCTCCCACTTCCAGCCAATAGAGCCAGAACCAGTGCATTGGGTCTGCCTCTACCACACCCTCGCCCTTCCCCACTACACTACAGTCAGCTGCCCAGGTACGCCTCACCCCACTATATCCACTGACGTCCACACGTGTGCATCATTGCACACATGCCTCTGAGCCACGTGCCTGCCCTTTGCAAGGCTTAGTTATTTGGGGTGTGAGCTCCTAGAGGCTATGACTGAGTAACCCATAGCCCAAAGCAGGCGCTCTGCTGTGGGTCACCTGAGGTCAGCCTTCCCTTTGCCTTGGTCGTCCCTTTCTCTGGTGCATTTGTGAAAGGAGACAGTTGTCTTCTGTCTCTGAATGAAGCCACCTCCTCCTCTGAACTGGGTGTTTCTCCGCCTTCCCCTACATATCTGCCAAATCTGTTGCACCTGCCACCGGACATGAGAAGGGAAGAAGAGGGGAGAACAGAGGCACCTCTTCCCCAGAGTGCCCTGGCCCTCCCTTCCCTCTGCAGCCTGGCCTCAAGGTTGCACAGGTGACTCTTGCTCTCCTGACCTGTTGGCAGCCTTGGAGAAGACTACAACATGGAGGAAAGCAACTTTAAAGTGAGTACTAGTATGCCTGTTCTAATCAGGAGCATCTAGACCCGAGGGGAGGTGTCTTTCCAGGGGAGGAGTATCTAAGAGTTAAACCTTACAGGCTTTCCACTTGGGCTTATCCCACCCTGATCTGGTCCCAGTCCTCACGCTGGCCTCTCTGTGAATGTCTCTCCTTCCAACCTCACCCTGGAAATCTCACCATGCGGGAACTCCATCTCGACCGGCAGGTGGGCGGGTAAACAGCATTTATTTCTCAGGTCTGAATTCATCAGTATGGAATAGCTTCAGCCACCCCTCTCCCCCAGGCCAGTCTCCTTTCAAGAATTCAGGGGCAATAGGACTTGCAAATACATCATTATCTTTCAATCATCCAAAGCTTACTTGTGGATATACACACCTCACCAGGTCAAATATCAGTTCTTGGGAGCAGTACAGTCCTCAGCGCATCGGGCAGAATAGAAGTATGTCCTACCTCCCCTGTAATCTGCAAGCCTTCTTCAGCCCACTGGGAAGTAAGCACCAGACCTACTAGGCCAAGCATGTGGGCCTTTTCTTTGTCATCCCCTCTGCAGCGTTCAAAATATGCTTACCCCACTCTCCCGGGACTAGGTTCTTAGGGTGAAAATCTCTTCCCCAGTCTGTGAAATGGGAACAGAAGAAATGGAGTCATTATTTCAGATACAGACTCTTATTATATGACTGAGTGGACAGGTGGATAAGTGAATGGGAAGAGAATAGATGATTAAACCAATGAATAGCATAGCCAAGCCCTACAGGAGGTGTAGTGGAGGCATTGCAATTAATCAAACATTTAATGAGCACTTCATGCGTGTAACCCACGCAGCCTTTGAGGACCCGTAGATGTAAAACGGGACCCTTTGCTTGTACACAGCACCACTCAACCTGGGGGGCTCTAGAGAGATTCAGAAAACAGACTAATACCAAGAGCATGTGCTCAATGTCAAGCTCTCTAGATCTCTGAAGTCAGGTGAAGGAGCAGGAACTTTCCAGGGTTTGCCCTGGGAGAAGTGGCCAGAGGCCCAGTGTCTGGAGTCAAGAGGCACCCTAAGTCTGAGCTCAATCTAGGGCATAGAGAGTTGCCAGTTTCATAGCAGAAGCACAGCAAGGCAGCTAGATAGCCCAGGTACTGCAGTATCCCCATCTGTGTCCAAGGGTCAGGTCCAGACTCTGAGGAGGTGTCCGGGTCCGGCAGCTGGGCTGGGCAGGTGCCCCACATCCATACTTTTACTCTAGAGGTGGGGAACCTTTTTTCTCTAAGGGCCATTTGGATATTTATAACATCATTCTCAGGCCATACAAAATTATCAACTTAAAAATTAGCCTACTATATTTCGTCAAACATTTAATTAACTCACCCCTCATGCCTTGGCAGGGCCAGACCAAGTGATTTTTGTGGGCCTTTTATAGCCCACGGGCTGGACATTCCCCACCCCTGCTTCCATGATTCTGCGACAGCAGCCTAGCCTCAGCTCTAACTCCTGCGGTGGCTCAGGCTCCTAATGTGCTCCTGCCTGATCAGCCTGATTGCAGCTAGAGATTCGGGAACTCCAACTAACTTTGAGGGTGGGGGAGAAGTGGCCATGTGCTAAGAAAGTGGTTCCAACAAACATCACTTTCCCACGATGCCAGAAAAAGGGGACCTCAGGGTGGACTGGGTGGGGAAAGGAAGGAATCTGAGAATATTTCCTGGAAGAGGTGGGTTTGGTGAGAAGGGATTAGATGAGAGTGAAAGACATTCCTGGTGGGAAGAAGGTGTGCTGTTTGAGTGAACCCAGTCTGTGAAAGCATAAAGCCCCAAATTCCCAGGGATCCGACCCAGCATGGCTCAACTTTTAGAGCACAGCAAAACACAGGATGGTTGATACTTACATGCAGGAGCCACCCCCATGGGTTTATCTAGGTTTGGTATAATCAAGGGGTAGGTACGTGCAAACCCTAGCTAGCAGAAATGCCTCCTCTCTTCCCCCTTAAAATCATTTGGCATGCAAGTGAGGGAGAATGAACCTATTACGGAAGTAATTTGGAACACACTCTAATTTATACAAAAGGAATTATTTTGCAAAGCTGTACTTTATTATTCATAATGACTTAACTTCTGACACATTGCATCACTGTTTATAGTAAATAACATGAAAATGGGGAACCATCGCTCCCTCCTTTTTTCTTCTCTATCTTCAGTGGGGGAGTTTCTCATAAGTAAATCCTGAATAAGAAAGGCTTTGTCTGAAAGTAAGTTACTAGGAAGTGGTCCCCAGAAAAGCAGGCAGGCAAAGGAAGGTGAGAGACAACAAAGGAAAGGGAGCCATGAGGAGCTTGAGATGAAGCAACGTCCTAGGAGAGCAAACTCTTGACTCAGTCCAGTGGGGGAGCTAAGTCACACCTGAGAGTTGTCCCCCACTGGGCTGAAGTATTTACACCTCTGCACCTGTCAATCCTGGGGCAAGGGCTACCCCTGGCGATGTCCAGATGCCATTTCCCAGTAACTTCTGGCTCTCTGTACTCCTGTACAGCAGGCTGAGGACAGCCCACCTACAAAGTGTCGCAGGTGCTGGCTGCTGGGCATGAAAGCACACAGCTTTCATTCATTTCAATCCGAGGAGGGTGGTGGAGTCTCACAGCACCTGTTGTGGTCTCATTTCCTGCCTCATGGTGGGCACCTAGTAAACTCTGGCTGGCTGTTGGCTAGTGACAGATGCATCCAGGAGAACAGAACACCATAATCCCACACATTAGGTGAACAGAGGGCAGAAGCCCAACTGTTTTTGCTTACCACTGTATCCCTGGCACCTGCCACAGAAAGCGTTCATATGCATTTGTTGGGTAATGAATGAATGCATTTCTCCCACAGATGTTCTGTAACCTAAGATCTTCTCTAAGGCCTCTATAGTTTGTCTTTCATTGTTTACCTGACTTGGTTGATGCTTCCAGGGACCATGGAGCACCTTAGGACCTCACCACATGATGACTCTCCTCACTGAGCAAGTACTGCCAAACCATTAGGCCTGACATCTGCCTGTTCTCTGCTGATCAGATGTTTCTGAAGATAAGCAGTGTTGCTCAGTGCAGGGGAAGCACAGGGAGACACAGTAGGCATGGGCTCGAGGCCCAGTGCTTTCTACATAAATCTCATTTGAACTTACAGCAGTATTCATGGTGGGTGTTGCTACCTCCCATTTTCTAGGTGAGGCCTGGAGATGTTCATGGTTTTGTGCTAAGTAACAGAGTCAGAATTTGAATCCAGGTGTGCCTAACTCCAAATTCCAGGCTGTTCCTCTAGAAACAACTGGGGAGGAAGGCCATTTCTGATGTGAAGAGCTGCATACACTGAAAAGTCTGATGATGGCCAGTCACTTGTCAAGCAGCCAGTGGGTCACCTGATGACCATTCAATAGACACAAGGTCCGTCTGAGACTCTGTTTAACTCCACACTCAGGGCTCCTGGTGGGCATGCAACCTGTGCAGTCACACAGGGCCCTGGAATCAGAAGGGCCCCACTCTTGGTTTAATGCTCTGCTGTCTCCATCTTGAAACTAAATGGTTTCTTAACATGGGGTCCTCTATTTTCATTGTGCCCTGGACTATGCAAGTTAGGTAGACAGTGCTCCCTACACTGCTTACCCAGTGTGGGAAACCTTCGGCATTTCTAGGACGTGCTCAGGGTGCTGAGGCAGATCCCTGGGAGCCCAAAGGTGCTATGGGTGATAAATCCCTTACATATCTTTGGGAACCAGTGGTACTGAACAGAACCAGCCTGACCTCATCCCACCCTGCCAACACCAAACCAGGAAATCGCCACTCGGTGGTAAACATCTCAGTCCACTAAGGTGAAAGGCACCTGGGAAAAGAGGTGTGGGGACAGTGGAGCACAAAGAAGGTAGCAGGCAGTTCAGTTCCACCTGGATGAGGGGGCTTCCAGAGGGAGATGACACCTCGACTTACACGAAAAGAATGAAGAAGGGTATGGCAGCTGAGGGCAAAGTGAGGTAAAGACACGAGGCCCTCTGTGGGTACCCTGGCAGGTGTCCTGAGCAAGGCAGAGGGGGGCCCTGAGGAATTAGGACTAGGCCTGTAGGCAAGGACAGAACAGCCTGGCTTAACTCCCTACCTCCACCCCTAAGTTTTTGTGCTCCTGCCTCAGTGACAGTCTCCTGGTTGAGTCATCATTTCTATCCAAAATCTTACCAGATGGCTGGAATTTTTTGAGATGAGGGGTTTGATTTTCTCCAGATACCTGTTTATCTGCTCCTCCACTCTATTGTACAGGGCAGGTGATGAGCTTCCGCACTAAAGATTTTTTCACTTCGATGGCACCACCTAGTGGTAGTCTGTCATACGTCCCCCTCTCCAGACTCACGTGCTGATGAAAAACGTGGTGAGATCCTGTAAGACCATAATAATCCCCTGTCACCTGCCACTGCACCTGTGTGGTTCTCACTGGAATCTTTTTGACCTGAACAACAGCCCCAAAGTTGAGCAATGACTCTTGGATGATGCTCCCCAAAGTACCACATACTCATCAGAAAGGGGACAGTGTTCTAGAGGGCCTTTCCTCCCCTACCTCAGCGCCTTCTGAGTCTTGCACCACTTTGAGGAGTGTCCCTCAATCTTGAATGCACTGTCCCTAGCAGCACATGATGACTTCAGAGGCCACTGCTGAGCCTGGGGTTTGAAGAAGGTGGACAAAGCAGTACTCATGACTCATGGGCTTGGAGACTTACCTTAGGCCTCTCCAATCAACAACGATGACGTCAATAACCAGAAGCAGGAGGTGAAGAGGAGGAGCCAAGAAGGGGGGAGGGGGGATGCTGTTGTTTCTTGAGAGCCATCTCCTGTGCCAGACAGGCACACTAGGCTCTTTAGGGATCTTCCTTGAATGCATTTCTGCAAGGGCATTAAATCTGCCTCCGAGCCAGGCAAGGCCCCAATGACAACTAATAGGCACTGTGTGCCAGGCACCCTTCTAAGCAGTTTAAATGCATCTGCTCGTTTAGTCCTCACTCTAGTAGAACAGGGGAGGTGCTGTTGTTATCCTCATTCTGGAGTTGCAGAATCAGAGGCCCTTGTCCAAGGGCATGCAGCTAAGCAAAACAGATCTGAACCTAAGCAATCCAGTTCCAGGGCAAGTGCCGATAATCACTTCCCAGGCCACCTGTTTGAGAGACAAAAAGAAAATGCACATAGCCTGTCCTAGAGTCTGCTGGGAAAGAACAATATGTACTTGAATGTCCAGAACGCATTTACTTTTTTACTCTTTACTCAAACTTTTCCTGAAGGACATCTAAGGTGTGGCTGGTGTGTACACGTAAATTACCCCAGCATGATAGGGGAGAGAAGCTGATCCAGGGTGGACCTGCACACACATGATTCAGGATGGAGCAGGAAGCACTGGGACAAGAAGCAGAGTCTAGGCACAATGCTCAAACTGTGGTCTAACTGAGTCTATGAATCCTGAGAAAACTGACACTAGAAACCCTAATTATATATAAGAAGCTCTGCTGATTCTCTCCCTTCAGCTTGATGCCTCCTGCTTAGGAGAAGGGGAACACTGGTGATGAGGCAGGACCCTGCTTCTCCCAGCAAAACAAGACTAGTTCTCTCATGGTGCCAGGGTTCCAGACAGACTGGCCTGAGCTGCCATCTACTGGCCAATCATACACACTGCACTGGATATTGCCAGGGTCCCACCTTCCTGCCCAGGTGCACAAGGAAAGGGCAAGGTAGATGAATCCTTTGATCCTTGAGTGGCCCTGAGAAAGAGGCTGTCATCTCCTGTGACAAGAGGCAG
Organism: Antrozous pallidus; assembly: GCA_027563665.1. Taxonomy (NCBI): domain Eukaryota; kingdom Metazoa; phylum Chordata; class Mammalia; order Chiroptera; family Vespertilionidae; genus Antrozous; species Antrozous pallidus. The sequence continues at coordinate 49,185,954 of CM050520.1, read as the reverse complement.
TAATAGCATTCATTTACCATTTTCCAGTCACTGTGCTTAGCACTTTACATTCATTATAATCTCCTTGAATCTTCTCCAGAATCCCATAAGATTGATCCCCTTTTGCTTATGTCTCTGAAGCCCCTTCATCTGTAATAGTTTCACCTTCTCCTTTGGGCCATTTATTTGTTGGTGATGCCAGGCCATTTGTATTACAGAAGTTCTCACGGCCTGGATTAGAATAGCTCATTGCAGTGTCATTCACTCTTAGCTGGCATGTAGCTCTAAAGGCTTAGTGAAATTCAGGCTCCATTGTCTCAAGCAAGACTAATTCATTTGTACTTTCCATTGCACATAACGTGTGTTTGTCCTCTTTCTCGTGATGTTAAAACAGTGCAAACGTGCTAAGTCTATTATGCCTTTAAGTGGAATTCTTCTTTAAAGGATGTTCAGGTCCTAGCTCCAGCTAAGGTGGAAACAGCAGCAGGCAGGTTTGGGGCAGGGCAGGGGGAGGCCAGAATCATGAGTGGCTCTGAATCGGCAAGGAGCTTACCTTTCCTCCCCCTCCCACCAACCCACTGGGTCCCCAAGCCTTGACCCAAGCCAGCCAAAAACCCCAGTGTGGGCTTCAGTACAGATAGAACTCTAGGAGAAAGCTTCTATTTCAGGCTCCAGGAATAAGAAAGGGGTGTCTAGAGAGTGGCAGCTCTGCCCTGAGACACCCAAGACTCTTAAGGGAGGAGGGATAGCCTCTCTAATCAGAGGAGTGATGATCTCAAGTGAGTGAATGAATTGTTTTGCTATTTTTTCCCTCTGTTCTCCCATCAGACAGCCCCAAATACAGTTACAGTAGTTGGGGGGGGAAAATGCATGTCAGAAAGAGGGGTAAATAAAACTTTAGATTTCTGGGTGAACACCAAAAAGGGAGCCTCAGGGAACCAGAAAATACCAGGAGGATTGTGGAGTGGGAGGAGCTTCGGACAGTGGATCCATAAATATCCAAGAAGCCCTAGGCCCACTCTAAGCTGCACACACAGAGAGCTGGCCCTAGGCAGTCTATGGGAACTTGAGAACTAAACTATAGACCTTGGCCCCGGTCCCAGACTGGCCATTGGATGACGCACATGCAGAACGGCTTGTTCTAAACCTGATAAAGTCTTTGAAAATTGAACACTGAAACCACAGGGCACAGGAGGTTAGCCAGAACAGGTGGCCTGAACCCAACTGGGTCAAATGCTCGCTTTTTATTTTTTTTGTTTTGTTTTTGCCTCTCCCTAGAATTGGAGTAAGATACAAGGCTCATAACATAATATTTAAAATATTCAGGGTAGTTGGCATATGAAGAACAAGAAGTATCTCAACTTGGCCAATCCTGAAATGATACAGTTGCTGAAATTATCTAACAAAGGCTTTAAAGCAGCTAGGCCAGTGATCGGCAAACTGCAGCTCGCGAGGCACAAGCAGCTCTCGAGCCGTGGTTTGCCATTCTGTTGACTAATGAGTTTGCCGACCACTGAGTGAGACTAAAAGTGCTCCACAAGTAAAGGCGAACACTCATGAAGCAAAGGGGAAAATAGCCTCAAAAATAAACACTATGAAGAAGAACCAAAGGGAAATTTTACAACTAAAAAGTACATTAACAAAACGTTTTTAAAAACTCACCGGAAAAGTTTAATATGGTGGAATGGAGGTGACCTTGAAGATAAATTGATGAAAGTGTCCAATTGGAACAATTGGATAGATTGAGAGGATCTGTGGGGTCACACAAAAGGTCTAACGTTTGTGTCACTGGAGTGGGAGAAAGAGAGGAGGCAGTGCAGTGCAGAAAATGTGTTTGAAGAAATAAAAACTGACAACATCCCAAATTTGGAAAATTCCAAATCCCAAACAATATAAATGTTTGCCTGCCAAGCCTGCTGGCATTTGGGGGGCTGATCATGAATCTGAGAGTTTAGCTGATGAGTCATGACCCACACAGTTGATCCTGCACAGGAAAAGGTAGGAACACAAGCCAGAGTGGAGAACTGAGAACTCTTAGTAAATGGAAGTTCATTGTTAAATGAATAAACTAATCAGTAAGAGGGAGCCTTGTCCTGGCTGGTATAACTGAACAGTTAGAGCATCAGCCAGCTGACTAAAGAGTTGCAGGTTCGATTTCCGGTCGAGGGCATGTACCTGAGTTGCGGGTTTGACCCCCCACCCCAACTGGGGCATGAGCCAAATGATCAGTGTGTCTCTCTCACATGCAGGCCTTGCTAAAAAGCACAAACATATTCTGAATTTCTTTTTTAAGAAAGCTTGGTGTTTTCTTTTTTTTCCCCTCTGTTCTCCCATCAGACAGCCCCAAATGGGGCTCATTTAACATTAGGTTTCTAATAGAAACAAAACAAGCTTCAGAACCAGACTCAGATATGACAAAAAATTTGCAACTATCAGATAAGAAATTTAAAATAACTATGACTGATATACTAAGAGCTCTAATGAAAATGTGAACATGTAAAGCAGATGGGTAATGTAAGCAGAGAAATGGGAACTCTGAGAAAGAATCAAAAGGAAATTCTAGAAATTAAAAACAAAATAACAGCCCTAGACAGTTTAACTCAGTGGATAGAGCATTGGCCTACAGACTAAAAGGTCCAGGGTTTGATTCTGGTCAAAGGGCACATGCCTGGGTTGCGGGCTTAATCCCCAGTGGGGGGCATGCAGGAGGCAGCCGATCAATGATTCTCTCTCATCATTGATGTTTCTCACTCCCTTCCTCTCTGATATCAATAAAATATGTTTTAAAAAATAACAGAAATGAGAGTAGGTTTGAAGGACTCACCAACAAACTAGACAAAGCTGAAGAAAGAATCAACTACTTTGAAGATATGTCCAGAAACTTCCCAAACTGAAAAGCAAGAGAAAAAAGAATGGGGAGAAAAATGGAATAGAATATCCATGAACTGTGGGATAATTACAACAGGTATAACACATGTGATGTGCAATAGAATGCCAGAAGGAAGAGATAGGGAAAAAAGAACAGAAGAAATATTTGAAGTAACTAATGGCTGATAAATTTTCAAAATAAATGGTAGGCACCACACTGCAGATCTAGGAAGCTCAGAAAACACCAAGCTTTCTTTAAAAAAATAAATTCCAAAATTAAAAAAAAATGACACACAGGCATATTATATTGAAACTACAGAAAAATTAAAAAGAAAAATCTTTAAGTAAGCCACTGGATAAGGGGGAATATTTATCTATAGAATAATAAGGATAAGAATAATATCAGACTTCTCTTCAGAAACCAGGCAAGGAAGAAGAGAGTGGAGTATTTAAAATATATTTTTTAAAGCACCAATCAAGAGCTCTGTATCCAGGAAACATTTCTCTTAAAAAAGGAAAGGAGAAATAAAGACTTCCTCAAACAAAAATTGAGAGCGTTTGTACTGGTAGATCTGTAGTGCAGGAAATGTTAAAAGTTTTTCAGAGAGAAGTAAATGGTACAGGTTAGAAACTCAGATCAACATAAAGCAAGGAAGAGCATTATAGAAGGGATAAATAAAGGTAAAACATTTTTTAAATTTTTCTTATACTCAATTGATCTTATAGATAACAATTTATTCAAAATAATACCAGTGTATTCAGTGATTGTAGCTTAAAGTTAAGTGAAATGATTGACTCCTATGGTATAAGAGTGGAAGACAAAGAACAAGGGAAACAAGTAGAAAATAGTTACAAATAAAATGGATAGTAAACCAGCTATAACAATAATCACTTTAAATTTTAATGTCTCAAATGCATCAAATAAAAGACAGCCTGTCAGAAGGTATGTTTAAAAAAAAAATAAAGCCCCACGTATATGTCGTCTTCAAGAAACTCATCCCATCTAATAAAGAGATTATATGCAAATTGACCATCACTTCAACACACAAGATGGGTGCCCCCATGTGGTCAAAGATGACCATCCCCATGTGGACACAAGATGGCCACCATAAGATGGCCAGCAGGGGAGAGCAGTTGTGGTCTATCAGGTCAGCAGGGGAGAGCAGTTGGGAAGTATCAGGCCTGAAAGGTCAGTTAAGGGGTGACCAGGCCTGCAAGGGAGGGCAGTTGGGGGGGACCAGGCCTGCAGGGGATGGTAGTTGTGGGCAATCAGGCCAGCAGGGGAGGACACTTAGGGGTAACCGGGCCTGCAGGGAAAGGCAGTTAGGAGTGACCAGGCCTTCAGAGGAAGGTAGTTGTGGGGGGGACCATGCCTGCAGGGAGGGCAGTTGGGGGGGAACCAGGTCTGTAGGCGAGGGCAGTTGGGGGGGGGGGAAACCATGCCAGCAGGGGAGGGCAGTTGGGGGTGACCAGGGCAGCAGGGGGGAGCAGTTAGGGGTGACCAAACTAGCAAGGGAGGGAAGTTAGGAGTGACAACTTCAGCAGGGGAGGGCAGTTAGGGGCAATCAGGCTGTCAGGGGAACAGTTAGGCATCAATCAGGCTGGCAGGAGAATGGTTAGGAGGTGATAAGGCTGGCAGGCAGCTGGGCGGTTGGGAGCCATCAGTTTTGGATTGTGAGAGGGGCCCCAGATTGGAGAGCGTGCAGGCTGGGCTGAGGGACACACACCCCCTTTGTGCACGAATTTTGGGCCTCTAGTTTTAAATATAAAGACACATTGAAAATGAAGGTATAGAAAAAGAGTTATCTGATGATACTCATCAACAGAAAGCTGGAGTAGCTACAATACCTTTAGACAAAATAGAATTCAAAGCAAGGAAAATTATTAGGGACCAAAGGGCATCACAGAGTGATAAAGGGATCAATTATTAAGACACCTTCGCTTTTCAAATCAGTGGCTATTTGGTTGTAAACAAGATGATGGGGGTGGTGATGATGAAGGATACAAAAGAGGAATAATTAGAAAAGGTCACAAGGAAACTTATAGGGATGATGGACACAGGTTCACTCTCTTGACTGTGGTGAATGTTTCATGGGTGTATAACTATGTCAAAACTTGTCAAATTGTACACTTTAAATATGTGCAATATGTCAATTATAACTCAGTAACACTGTTTAAAATATTTTTGAAAATGTGTGCCATCATTATCCTGCTCTGACTCAAAGTCATTTTTCTTCATAAAGAATTTGGAGAATAGAAGAGATTAAGTAAATTGTCCAAGATCACCCAGCTAGTAAGTAGCTGTGTCAGGATTTGAAGCTAATTTGACTCTAACACCCATGCTTTCAACCACTTTGCCAGAGAGAATTAACTGAGGCCAGTGTCTCCATTGCCAGCTGTGGAGCTGACCTGGATGGGGCACTCAGTGAGTGTTGGCTGCTGCTGAAGTAATACTAGAGGACAGGCACACCTTCACACAATTCAGAGAGAAAATTTCTAGGAAAGGCCTGAGCTATCTCAGTGTCTCAGAAAGCAGCTTTCATCTGTGCATGTGGAATTGGGGTGTGATAAGGATACTATGTGTGTCACATGTGAGTCTTTGGAGTCTGAAATTGGGCTTTTCCCTTATAGCCTCCCTAGGCCATGCCACCCACACTGCCCAGCACCTGGTATCCCCTTCAGAGCTCCTGTTCACACAGTCTTGATACTGTAATCAGAAAGCACACTTGATACAGATAATGAGGAAGAACATGCTCTGTTGCAAAGTGGAAACATGAATTCTAGAGTCAAACACCTGGGGTTGAATGACAGTTCCATAGAAATGTTAAGATTAGTTGTTCTAATTCTGAGAAGAATGCCATTGGTATTTAAATTAGGATCACATGCATTCTATATATAACTTTAGGTAGTAAGCACATTTTAACAAGACTAATCCTTCCAATCCATGAGCAAAGTACATTCTTCCATCTTTTGTATCTTGTTCAATTTCTTTTTTCAATGTCTTATAGTTTCAGAGTACAGGTCTTTCACCTTTTTGGTGAAATTTATTCCCGGTTATTTTATACTTTTTTATATAATTGTAAATGGGATTGTTTTCTTAATTTCTTCTCCTGATCATTCATTATTTATGGACTAGAAGCCCAGTGCACAAAATTTGTGCATGGGGGTGGGGGGTGTCCCTCAGCCCAGTCTGCACCCTCTCCAATCAGGGACTCCTCGAGGGTTGTCCGACTGCCCATTTAGGCCCGATCCTGCTGGCTCCCAACTACTCAACTGCCTGCCTTCCTGGTTGCCCCTAACTGTGTCTGCCTGCCAGCCTGATCATCCCTTAACCACTCCCCTGCCAGCCTGAATGATGTCTAACTGCTCCCCTGCCAGCCTGTTTGCCCCAACTTCCCTCTCCTGCAGGCCTGGTCACCCCTACCTGCCCTTCCCTGCAGGCTTGATCACCCCCAACTGCCCTTCCTTGCAGGTCTGGTCCTTCCCAATGGCCCTCCCCTGCTGGCCATCTTGTGGCGACCATCATGTGTTCACATGGGGGCAGGATCTTTGACCACATGGGGGCAGCCATCTTGTGTATTGGAGTGATAGTGAATTTGCATAGTACTCTTTTAGGATATAAACGAAACAGATTTTTGTATATTGATTCTGTATCCTGTAACTTTACTGAAATTATTTATTCTAATGCTTTTTTGGTGGAGTCTTTAGGGTTTTCTATATACAATATCATGACATCTGCAAATAATGGGAGTGTTATTTCTTCCTTTCCTTTTAGATACCTTTTGTCTTTTTATTTTTTGTCTTGTTTAATTGCTGTGACTAGGACTTCCAATACTATGTTGAATGAAATTGGTGATAATGGGCACCCTAGTCTTGTTTCCCGAGTGAGTTTTAAGTAATATAAAATGTGTGGGCTATCTTGCACAGGAACTGGCACCTACCACATGCACAATAAATGGTGGTTGCTGTTATCATTGCACTAACATTATTATTCTGTGCAAGGAATTTCACCCAATAAGTTGTCAGGCTCTGTACTAGACCGCCACACAGTTAATTCATTGTTACTTTAAAAAGGAAGATCTGCCCCATTGTTTTTTATTGAATTTGGAGGAATCCTGCCAAAATCAGGTATCTTAGACAAAGTCTAGGCTACAACAACTCTTTAGTAAGCATTTAATAAGTCTGTCAACCTTATGCCAGGGCTTCAGTCTGCTGGTGGCAGGTCACCAGGTGTCCCAATTTAGAATAGTTTAGGCTGAGAGAATGCATCCCACAAATCACCAATAATATATATCTTTCTGTGTACAGTAGTCTCTTTACCCACTTTCCGCTTGCCAATTGAACATTACTTGAGTACCGACTTATGCAAGTTACTTATGCACAACTTAACATGAGAGTTGAATATTAAAAGAAAACATATCCACTAAATGCAAATTAATAATCTTATCAATGCATGCTTACCTAGTTCTTCCTTACCTTCATGAACTGCCCAGGTGCTTCTGGGGGTCCCCAGCAAATGCCCAGCCTCCTGACCCAGCACAAGTATCCATTGATTTGCTAACACCTTCCTGTTACATTGAAAATACTTATCATTGTTCCAAGCCCTAGTTCCCTGGAAGCCATCTGAGCTCCAGACTTCTGCATGTTTTCTCTGTGTCACCAGGTTCTGAACTAAAGTCATGAAATGAGAGATGCTATTTGCTCTGATTTCCAGGCTCTGGTTTTCTTCCTGCCTGATGCTTACTTTTCATTTGACTTTTTACAAAAAGAGAAGGGAAGGGGCTCTAGATTTCTTGGAGGGATCAGATGCTTTTACCTTCGGAACTTCTTTTATAATGTCAATATTTTAAAACTATCTAAACAGAGAAGATTTTTAAACAAGCTTACAGATTAGGATCTTTGCAGTATTTCACAGCTAAATGTCAGAACTGGGTAATGTCAACATTAATCAAAATGGTCAGGTGAGAATTGAAATGATGTAGGAACTACTCTTGTCCCTAACATTCAGAAGGTAATAGTGTACTAGCAGATGTCAAAGTTAACTATGTTCGTCAACTAAACAGGGAACTTCCTGACCATATGTTGGAGGAGAGCTGATCAGCATTGATATTAATCATGCTTTGGACAATAGATAGACAATCTATGACTACCCAGTTGGTATCAAGGGAGAAAATTGATTTTATTTTCTTCTATTGCTACTGAAACCTTATGCATATTTCTTGCCATATTTGAAATAAGTTCATTGACTATGTTCTATCCATACCTTGTACATACTTCTATGGTGGAATTTGCTGCCATTTGTTATAATTATTTGCTATCTATCTCTTACCCACACTAGCCTGTAAGATTCTTGAATTCAGGGATTGTGGTTGCCACTATCTACCAGACCTGAAATGGAATAAAGCAGAAGCTTGGGAGTAAAAAAAATTATTTGAATTTAAATCCTGGCTCTAGAACTTACTGTGACATCATGGGTAAGTTTCTTAACTTCTCTGAGCCCTCTAATACTAATCTGTGAAACAGGAATTTTAATATCTAGAAGAGTTGATTAGAGTGAAATGATGTAACTTACTATATTAAAATGGTTCTTTGGTTAGAAACAATAGGAAGAAATTATATCAGTAAGATTTTTTGGTTATAAGCAACGGAGATAAACTCTGGCTAACTTGGGTAAAAAAGAACATGACAACTAGATGCAATGTGTAATCTGGGATTGGATCCAGGGTTGAGGGGGGAATTAATATAAATGACATTGTTGGGAAAATTTGTGTAACCCAAAAAATGGACTGTGTCTTATAGTAAAATAGTATTAGTTCATCTTAAAGTCCCTGGATTTTATCATTATGTTATCCTATATAATAAAAGGCTAATATGCAAATCGACCAAATATCAGAATCAGTCACTATGACATGCACTGTGACACTCAACGCAGGAGCTGCCCCCTGGTGGTCAATGCGCTCCCACAAGGGAAGCACTGCTCAGCCAGAATCCCAGAAACGGGGCTCACAGCTGGCGAGCACAGTGGTGGTGGCAGGAGCCTCTCCCACCTCCGCAGCAGCGCTAAGGCTGTCTGACTGCCTAAGCCATCAGTGGGACATCCTCTGAGGGCTCCTGGACTGTGAGAGGGTGCAAGCCAGGCTGAGGAACACCCCCCTTCCAAGTGCCTCTAGTAGTCATATAAAAGAATATCCTTATTTTTAGGAAATATACAATGTAGAATTTGGGAAGAAAGGAGCATGATGTCTAAAATTTTCAAATGGCTCAGGAAAAAATTATACAAATATAATATGTACATATGTATAATGTATATAATACATATGCATAACCCACATACATATGGAAAGAGAAATAAACAATAAATTAAATCTGATAAAATGTTAACAATTAGTGAATCCAAGTAAAAGTTATGAGTTTTTTTTAACTATTCTTGTTAATCTATATTACTTTGAAATAATTTCAAAATAACTTTAATCTATAATGTCTCCTCTCCCCTTTTAATGCTTTTAATATTGAAGAAACTGGTTCATTTGTCCTATAAAATTTTCTAAGTTTTGGATTAGGTTTATTTCTTCCTCATGGAATTATTTAGTTTTTCCTCTAATGCCCATATTTTCTGTAAACTAGCATTTGATCTAGTGCTAGGGTTGGCAACAGGCTATTTCCGTAATTCCTAAAAGCTAAGAATGGTCATTTATATTTTTAAAAGGTTGTAAAAACGAACAAACAAGTAAAAGAATATGTGATAGAGACCATATGTGGCCCATAAATTCTACAATATTTGCTATCTAGCCTTATACAGAAACCCCTGACCTAAAGACAATCAAATGTAAGTTTTATTTATTTGTTTGGTTATATTTGCAATAATGCTTCACATTCTCAGTACGCTAAGTATTTCCTACTGTATCACATCGGGAGGCATATAATTAATGTTTCATTGTCGCACTCTCAATGATATTAGAATTAATCAGTAATTTCAGAGGTGTCAGCCTGACCCATTTATATATTTATCCATTTCAGAGAGGAAGGGGGAGGGAGAGAGAGAATAGAAACATCAATGGTGAGAGCTTCCTGCGTGCCCCACACTGGACATGGAGCCCACAACCCAGGCATATTCCCTGACCAGGGGAAGTCAGTTTTGACTTCCTGATTCAGAGGTCATCGCTCAACCACTGAGCCACACAGGCAGGGCCTGATCCACTCTATAAAGTTGCCTGTCAATATTTCTCCTAATTGTTTTATCATTTGTTGATGATTGTTGCCTACATGTTTTATTAGAGATTATAAGATAGTGATTTTTTTTCTAATTCTATAATTCCCTTTGCATTATTCAGTTGGAATTATTCAGTATAATATAACTTTTCCTTGTTCACTTAAAACACAGTCAGGAAAGGCAGGACAAGTATTTGTTTCTTATGATTTACCACTTTTCAGAATAATGAATTGGTGTTCTGACAGTCACCAGAGATGGGCAATGGGGTTTTTTGGAGATATGGGGGGATTTGTTGTTCAATATACAGTACTGATGTCTTCTGGGAGGTCTGTAAATTTAATGTGTTTCCCAAAATTGCAGGTATTATTTTTGATGCACAAAGATCCCCAACTTTGGGATCCCCTTAAAGCTGTTTTCGGTATTCTTTGGACAAGTATTTGATAGCTCCTTAGTATTCGATAGCTTCCTCACTTTTGGCGCAAGCTGTTCTACTTTGCACATTTCCTGCCTCAGACCTGGAATTGATCATTTCTCCAAGGAGCCCTAGTTGCATGGATAGCTCCAATCGGGCTTTTGCCACATCCAGTGCACTAAAACAGCCTGTCAGTGTCACTAAACACTCCATTTCTAAATCCGACAATCGTACCACTTCTCATCTGACCCACCTGTCTATGGCTTTCTACGTGGCTGCGCACTGCCTCCTCCTGAAAATGCTGTCTTTACTTGGCTTCAGGGACGCCACACTCTCCTGACTTTCCTCCTCCTTCGTGGGACTTGTTGGTGCCCCTCGTTGGGGCATCAATTGCCCGGGTTCTTTTTCCCAGCCTTACAAAGCGTTCAGCATTCTGGAGAAAGGGCTGCGCGTAGATGAGTAAGAAGGAGACGTGGACGAAAGATATTTTTGAAAGGCTTTATGGGGTCAGAGGAGCTTCCAGCTGAAGGAGCTAGAAGGCTCTCCTCCTTGACCAAGGACCTGTGCTTTTATTAAACACAATTTGTCCCTAGGCAAGGTGGAAATAAACTCTTCAAAGGGTATAGTATCTAAGGGTACAGAAACACGGTCAGTTTGGGAATAGCCTACAGCTGTTCAGGTGTTTGGCCAACAGTAAAATGCCCTGAGCTGACTGGCAGTTAACAATAATCCTATTCAGGTTTGGGGGAGTGCCTTTTAACTATGTGTGACTCAACCCTGTTGAGCTCCCCAAGCTTCACCAACCTTTTGGTAAAACTCTTGTAATTATTACCCGCTGAAATTGGTTCTCGGCAGGCCTCTCCTCACCACCTCCTTTGCTGGTTCTTTGTCCTCTTCCCAACCTCCCAATATCGGCTGCCCAGTCCTCGGTGCTTGAACCTTCTTCATTTTATTTTTTATTTTTACCTATATTGGCTTCATTTGCGATGTCTGTTTTATGACTTTAGATACCACCTATATGCCAATTACTCCTAAAGTTATCTCCAACCTAACCTGATCCCCTGAATTCCAGACTCCTATGTCCAATGGCCTACTAAAATTTTCTACTTGAATCACTAAAAGATATCTCAAACTTAACATGTCTAAAAGCAAGTGCCTAATCTTGCCAATGTCGGCCCCCAACAAAAGCCTACTTCTCACCCAGTCTTCATCTTGGTAAATAACAACTTCATGATTCCGTTGCTCAGTTCAATATTATGGTGTCATCCTTGACATATTTTTCATACTCCATATCCAAATACTTCAGGAAATCCTGTTGGCTCTATTTCAAAATACATCCAGAATTGGAGCACTTCTTAAGACTACTACAACCCTGTGCTAACCATCGTAAGAACTGTAAGACTGGTTTCTCTTCTGGATTATTGCAGTAACCTCCTAACTACTCTCTCTGCCTGAGTCCTTGTCCCCTCCTCTTTGTTCTAGTGTTTTCTATTAAACGATAGAGCCTCTCCTTTTTGTGTTTAAGTGCTTACATAAGTGTTTATTAGTTTTAGACCAATGGTGAGCAATGATGGTCAGATGGATTACTGGAAATGCTTTCTTTGTCCTAAGGACAAAATTTTCTCCATTATGATGTGTATATTTTAAATCAGAGGTTATACTTTTCCAAAAAGATCTCTCATTAATTATGGTATTATGTACCTATTTGACCATCTACTTAGGGATGGAGAGTAGTAATCCTCAGGAATTGCAGGGCACTTTCTTAAATGAAAAGTATCTGCCAAGTTTATAGAAAACACCATGTTTAAAAGCACCATGTTTAAACACCATGTTTAATACCAAGGGAGGGCAGTGGGTGTGGTCTGCCCAAGGTGCAGGCAACAAGAGGTGCACAACTGTTGAGAATTTTCAGACAATAATAACACTTACCAAAAGCCGATCTGCTGTTTTCAGTTGTAAACTAAAACTCTGTGATAGAGCACTCCACCCTGGAAAATATAGCTGAACATTTGTGGAGTTTTATGGTTTTGGAAGTGTTTCTTCTTTATGTGTAATGTTTTGGAAACTCTGGAGGGAAAATTGTCTCTTCTTTTCAGTCTCACCTCATCAATGAAAAATGTTGCAAATGTAGGTGGAAATGTAGGTGCAGGCTGTAAAAAGGCTTTCTCAGATTGGGCGGAGTGTTCATTATGAAGCAGCATGTCCATGAAAGGAATTTTGAAAAACTAACCTTAATCTTTGAAGCACGATGTGATCCCAAAGAAAAAAACAAGTGAAGGAGGATTGGCTCAGATTGTATTGCCTACTATATGAGTTATCTTGTGTCCCGGTGTGAAATTAAAGAGGTTAATTATACACAAGAAATATTTGTAAACAGCCAGAATCGGCCTCAAACAGCGTACTAGTACAGTGAAGTTCTAAGCTGTAGGATTTCTCCCTGAAGAGCAGCAGAAACTGGACAGGAAGCCATTAATGCTGCAACTCAAAAAAAGTAAGAAAATAAACATTTAAATTGGAAAAATTCCATTGGTAAAGAAGAGTGATTGGAGAAATGACAAAAATGCTGGTCTTACATTGCTGAAAAAAATCGAAAGGGTAATTTTTAGTGTCTTAATTTTCTTCAAGAACTGAACACCATTTCTATGATACCAAGGTTTGCTACCATTCAGCCATTTTCTCACCATAAACCATTGTAAAGGCAACCAACACAGTAGGTCAAGATATTTGCAATACTTATAACTCAGAAGAGCTCATATCTAAAATATAAACATAAAAACTTGTATAGATTAAAATCAATTAGAAAAGACTACTCAGTAGGAAAATGGGCAAAAGCCTTAATCAACTTACCAAAAAAGAAAACCCAATGAAAACAAACACTGAAAGATGCTCAGGAGCTTTGACTGGGTAGCTCAGTTGGTTAGAGCATCATCATTTTTTTAAAAAAATTCTTTATTGATTGTATTATATATGTGTCCTTATTCCCCCATTACCTCCCCCCACCTCCTCCACTCATGCCCTCACCCCCTGTTGTCTGTGTCCATTAGTTAGGCTTATAAGCATGCATACAAGTCCTTTGGTTGATCTCTCACCCTATCCCCACCCTCCCCTACCTTCCTCTAAGGTTTGATGGTCTGATCAATGTTTCTCTGTTTCTGGATCTGTTTTTGTTCATCAGCTTATGTTGTTCATTATTTTCCATAAATGAGTGAGATCATGTGATATTTATCTTTCTCTGACTGGCTTATTTACTTTAGAGCATCATCTTGATATGCCATGGTTGCTGGTTCCACCCTCTACCCCCCATTAGAGCACATACAAGAATGAACCAAGGAATCTATAATAATAAGAACATAATATGCTAATTAGACTGGATGTCCTTCCTGACAACCTTCCAGATGAAGCTGGAGCTGCAAGGGTCCCCAGTGAAGGAGGGAAGGCAATGCTGGCAGCTGGGGGAAGGAAGGCCTACTCTTGCACAGATTTCATGCATTGGGACTCTAGTATAGTATAAGAAAAGAAGTTCAGGCCTAGCCGGTGTTGCTCAGTGTTTGAATGTTGACCCATGAACCAAGAAGTCCCTGGTTCAATTCCCTGTTGGTTGGGGCACATGCCCAGTGGGGAACATGCAGGAGGCAGCTGATTGATGTTTCTCTCTCATTGATGTTCCTATCTCTCTATCTTGCTCCCTTCCTCTCTCTCTAAAATCAATAAATACATATTTTTTTAAAAGTTCAAGTCTCAAAGTTAGGGCTTCCTGAAAGCAAAAGAAGAAACTTACCATCCAACTATGGAGCAAGCAGTGTTTCTCAAAGCGGCATTTATATATGTATAAATAAATATATACTTCTAAGGTAACAATAAGGATGTTTCACTTCTGTACCTTACAACAAGGACACCTCGGGGAACTTGCTGGATCTTAGAGAGCCTGATGCGCATGCTAAAGAAGGCAAGTGTTGTAGAGGGAGCATCTGGAGGTGAATTAATCACTGCAGTAAAAGTGGATATGAAAATGGACTCTGGTGCCAGGCTTCCAGTACAACAGTACCAACTATTGAAACCTCTCTGAGCTTCAGTTTCTCTTTTGGAAACTGGGAATGTTTCCCTATTTCAGAAGACTATTGTAAAGTTTAAATAAGTTAACATGTGAAGAATTCTTGGCATATAGCAGTCTACAGCACTAGCCATTATTATTATTGACACGCTAATATATTAATTTTGGAAAGATCACCCTAGCTATTGTCTGAAAGGTGATAATCTAAAAGGGAAGGGTCACTCCAACATTGAACATAAAAATAAGATAATATGATTTGACACAGACAAATGCTCTGGTAGGAAGTAAGCCAACTGGTCACTACTTTTGATCCCTTGAACAAGGTACGTGTATTCAAACATACTTGAGCTGGGAAATATATCATTGCTGCGCACCCCAGATTGTCCCATTCCCCAGATTTTGTAACCAATAGATTGAAGGCATATTATTTTTAAAGCCCATAGCTACATAAGTCTGAAGGCATTTAGCTGGAAGTTCCCTATTTCTTTTCTCAAGGTTCAAAAAGTGCCCAAGAACTATAGCATTTTCATGGGATATATTTTCCAGTCTACCTTGAGAGCAATTTCACAATTCTTTCAGGCTGTTTATCTTCCTGGCACCCTTTTCTGTTCACCTTCTGGCATGAAATACTCTTTCTTACTTCCAAACTGGCTAAATTCTGATCCTCCTCAAAAACTGGCTTAATTCTTTCCTCCTCTACACCACCACGGCACTTGGACCCGTTTATGTGTACGAATTTTATGTTGCCAGTCTCCATCTCTAAACCATGAGCTCCCTGATAGAAAGGACCATGATTTTACTTCCCACTTTGGGACACTGTATAGCATGCTAGTTTAGTGCATGAAGCCAGGATTTGGGAGTTTAAATCTCACACTTACAGGATGTATACGTTTGAGCAAGTCATTTGACTTTTCTGTGCCTAAGTTCCTTTATCTGTAAAATGGGTCAAATAATAGTGGCAAATTTAAGTAACTAGCCTTTACTTCTTTTAATTAGAAACCTTTTCACTGAGTTATAGGAAAGAAATATTTTGAGATACATTTCAAAGGTAGCCTAAGATAGAAGAGGGTCAGTGTTTCCAGGTCAAACAACTGTTGGGGTAAAAAGAGACTTGAAGAGCCTGGCAGGCAATGCCTAACATCCCGGCAGTCTCTCTCCAGCATCTTCAGCTGTGTGCATCCTCACTCCCGTGATATTCGAGGTCTCTTTAGTTGCTCTTACTTGTGAGAGGGCTACCCTCTTCAGCCACTCCTGGCATCCCGCACTTAGGCTCTGCCAGGGAACTGATCCCCCCTTTAGGCACCTGACTATTTAGATGTCCCTTCATCAGTCACTCCTGTCCTCTCTGTTCCTCATCATCACCAGAAAAGTTTTAAAATGAAGGCTCTCAGCCAGAACCGGTTTGGCTCAATGGATAGAGCATCGGCCTGCGCTCTGAAAGGTCACGGGTTTGATTCCCGTCAGGAGTAAGGTACCTTGGCTGCGGGCACATCTCCAGTAGGGGGTGTGCAAGAGGCAGCTGGTAGATGTTTCTCATCGATGTTTCTGACTTTCTATCCCTCTCCCTTCCTTTCTGTAAAAAAAAAAATCGAAGTATATATTTTTTAAAATGAAGACTCTCAGACCCTCCCCTTGGGCTCCGTTGCTCCTTCAGCCATTAACCACTATGACTTTAAGGCCTTAGCCCCGCCCCACTCATCTGATCCCGCCCCTCCCTCGCTCCGCCTCCTCTTTAAAGTGGAGTCACGCGTACGCATGCTCTCTCCCAGTCTCCTCGCTGCGTGATGACGGTAGCATTGGCGTAGTGACGTGTGGCCGCGGTTGCTCGCCTTTGGCTGGGGGTCTGGGCGTAGGGTTAGGAGCCCCGCGGGACCGTGGGGCGTCCTGGCCGCCTGCGGCACGTGGTTTCTCCTGGGCTCGCCCCCTCGGGGAGAGGGAAGCTGGACGGGAGATTCTTTGGGCACTTAGCTGCAGCCCTTGAAGGGGAAGGGAGCCACCGGGGAGCTTCGGAGCCGCTGAGGGCCGGGCTGCGGCCCTGAACTGGGGAGTGGCTGAGCCAGGAGGGTCCCCGCAGGCAGGGTCTGAACCCGCTAGGATCCGTGCTGGTGCCGAGGAGGGAGGACCTGGCCACCCGCGATGCTCGGGGCCCGGTGTCTGCTGCGAGCCCTGCGCTCCTGTTCCTCTGCTCCCTGCCCGAGACCCAAGCCTTCGGCCAAACTGAGCGTGCGGGACGCTCTCAGGGTCCAGAACGCGAGCGGGGAGCGCGTTAAAGTTCAGGTTGGTGTATGGGAAAGGGATGATTATTTTTTTTTTCTTTTTAGTGACTTATATGACACATCCACATCTAGGCTTGCCTTGTACCGTGGGGTCAGAAAGGACCAGCAGGGGAAGTTTGAAAATGTAGGCAGGCAATCGCGTGCGTTCACACTTTCTCCTTTCATTGATTGGCTACCATTACTTTCCCCAAAAACTGTTGCGATGCCTGTAAAACGCGGGAACTTTGCTCTCACGGCACCAGGGCATTGCTTGTAAAAACTTGTTAATCATACAGCGAAATAAAACGAAGGAGCCCCTTTTCCTTTTGCCCCTACAATGAACATCCACAGTTGTATGGTGGTTGTGTTGAGCTAGCTCCTTGAGACTAGAAAGCTGACCGTAAATATTTGTCCGTACCTTTAATTCCGCGTTAGCCATCCCAGTATCTAAAAGGAGGCTTGGCATATCACATTTAATCGATTAGAAATAAGAGTGGAGTGTAGCGGCTTGAAAGAGCTCTGGAGTCAAGCTGCTGCCTAGGTTTAAATCTAATTATGGGCATATCACCTATTTGGCCTAAACCTCAGTTTCCTCTTATAAAAATGAAGTAGTAATAGCCCTTGAGTGAGACACTAGGTATAAGAACCAGGGGAGTCGATAAATGTTAGATTAGCTATTATTTCTCTTGCTAATAATATTTGCAGCAGTTCCACCGAGATTTCCTCTTACAGGAGCAGGCCAAGCAAGGTGGTTTGTGTATTTGGTTGCTGAAATACAGTGATAACAATTTTCTTGTCCTTGCATAGGCTTGATTTTTTTTTTTTTTTTAGCAATGACTAATACACCCCTCTGCATTTCTTTGGGTTTCATAGTCTTTCCATGATCCAAATCAGAATATTTTCTTGAATTCACCTATTAATTTGACATACATTAATGATACCTTTTCTGTGCTAGTCTAAAAAGGTCTTGAAGATGAAAAGAACTTAGTGCCTAGGATACAGGCTTTCATTTTAGTGTTGTGCAATCTAGTATAGTAGCACCCTGACACTTGTACTACTACTGAGCACTTAGTAGTCTGAATTGAGAGGTGCTGTAAATAAAATACGCACCAATTTTGAAAAAAAAAAGTGAAGTATTTTTGTATTGATTACATATTGTTAATATTGTGGGCATAATGGATTAAATGAAGTATTAAAATTAATTTCAGGCACAAACCTGAGGTTTGAACCCGGTTTGCTTGATGAGCTCAGACTCAAACTCTGTCTAAGCTGTGCTCCCTCTTCTTGAGCCTGGTTCATAGTTACAATGACTGAAACAATGGGGAGGGAGCAATCTAGCCTAATATGTCTGGGTTGAGGATGAAGCAAGAAAAAGAAGAATTCTCTGTATGTTTGGTTAGAAAACATCTGGCAATACATACCTGTGGCAGATTCTTTTCTTCCATCTCCCTCCCTCCCCCATTTAAGTAGGTGGATGGGTATGCATTTTTCCGTTAAGGGAGCTAAAGAGCAAATCAGAAAGCAGATACAAGGCTTCCTTCCTAACTTTTTCTAAAAGCTTAAGTCAGTAGAATAACTTGAGTTTGCAGAGGAGGCAGTAAAGAAACGGAGGTGGGGGGTAATTAAATTAATGTCACCTGTTTCTTTTTACTTTGTTTTGCTTTAAATACATTTCTGTTGATTTCAGAGAGGAAGGGGGAGGAAGAGAGAGAAACATCAATGATGAGACTCATCAGTGGGTTGCCTCCTCTGTGCCCCCCACTGAGGATCAAACCCGAAACCTGGGCATGTGCCCTGTCCCAGAATTGAAAGTGACCCCTGTTCATAGGTGGACACTCAACCACTGAAACACACTGGCTAGGCTGTTTCTTTTTACTTTTAATGTGACCACTAAAAAAATGTAAAATTACTTATGTGGCTCACATATTTTTGTTGGACAGTCCTGGTATGATGGCTAAAATAAATAATTACAACAATATGATAGGTATAGGTGGCATAAATAATGCACTTAGAGAAAACAGCAAGTGAAGTCCTTAACTGATGTGAGGTGGGGACACAGAGAAAATAAGGGTCAGTACAGTCATTCCCATATAATGTTTCCATCAATGGCACATCACATAAAAGAGATGATCCCATCAATATATATAAAAGCCTAAGTGACCTCTTGACCAGGGGCCTGGTCACTATGATGCGTACCAATTACCAGGGGAAATGCAGGAGCTTCCCCCTGGTGGTCAGTGCACTCCCACAGCGGGAGTGCTGCTCAGCTGACTGACGAGCACCAGGTGCAGAGTTCACAGCTGGTAAGCTCAATTGTGGCAGCATGAGCCTCTCCCGTGGACACGCCCCCTGCACACCCCTCCTCCATCCCGACCAGAACCAGGATCAGGACTGACTGGGCACGAGCCCACAGCCTCTTCTTGGTCATGAATCTGCTTCAGGCCTCTAGTAAAATTATAATGGAGTTGAAAAATTCATATCACCTAGTGACTTGGTAACCTGATAACAGTCATAAGGCAACACATTGCTCCTGTGTCTGTGGTGATGCTGGTGTAAACCCACTGTGCTGCCAGTTGTATAAAAGTATAAAACATATAGTTATGTGCATAATTTTATCATCTAAGGATGATAAACGAATATGTTACTGGCTTGTGTATTTGTTATGCTATACTTGTTATTTTAGAGTATACTTTTTCTATTTATAAAAAGTTTACTGTAGAATAGTATATCATGTTACACCTGCAGCAGCTTCATACATCTTACATCTACCAAATCTCTTGATTGCATCATTTTTTCTTGTGCTTGATTTAATCTCCTGTTGTTTAGTGCAGTAATGTGTAGGTGTTTAGCAGCTATATTGTCTAGATTTAAGTGCAGTCTATGATGTTCCTTCCCACAATGAAGAAGTTGCCTAACAACGCAGTTCTCAAAATAGATCTCTGTCGTTAAGTGGTACATGATTGCAGTTTTTCTAAATAGGATCATCTTGCTTTTCCCAGACTTGTTTGATAGTTAATAAAACACCATCAATTGTTTCACAGTTACTCAATGTCTACTGGAAGTATATTCTCCCTTAACTTTTCTGCTAGTTAAATTTTAGCTAAATGTGATCAGTGAGAGAGCTGTTTTCAGTTGGCCTACCTGAAGACATCTCATTTGTACGCAAGCCTACCTGTCATTTAAATTCAGAGTGTCTTTGAAAATTTGTGTACTACTTAATGTGTTCATACGGAGTAGTTTCTTGAGAACTGTTTGTGTGTGGTATTTTATAAAGGGGAGATAGAAATCCCATAAAGATGCTTCTAGTCTATAACTACATAATCTCCCTTCTAGGAATTTCATATAAAAGGAGAAAGAGACCAAAATAGATGCCCTATTATTCATAACCCAATTAAGGGGGCATAGGAACAGGAGAAAATATGTGAAATAGCAAATATTGGGGGGATTGGTTATGGGAATTAGGCTCATCAACCTAATGGAATGTCGGGCATGTATTCAGAATGATGAGCGTTATTAACAAAACGAAACAAAAGGTGGCATGCCAAAATTATATCTTACTGTGATAAGAACCATATCAATTTTATATATGCACTAGAGGCCCGGTACACAAATTTGTGCACTGGTGGGCTCCCTCAGCACTGATTGGGCCAATTGGGGCCAATCAGGGCCAGCGGGGAGGGGGGAGTGGTAAGGGGGAGAGGGACTACAGGAGGTTGGCTGACTGTGGGAGGTTGGCTGTGAGAGCACACTGACTACCAGGGGGCAGTTCCTACATTGAGTGTCTGCCCCCTGGTGGTCAGTGCATTGTCATAATGACCAGTCGTTGAGTTGACTGGTTGTCCCAGTTGCTTAGGCTATTGTATATATATAGATATATATAGATAGATAGGAGTTAACTAAAAGCAAATGATTTGTTAAGGTAAGATTATGAGGACATTTTCCCATTTTCATTTAGTTTTCTATGGGTATGTGTAATGAAAATGTAAAATGTTTACATGTTTTAAACTCACATTTAGAAATATTTATCTTCATTAGGGATGGGTTCGTTCAGTCCGATCCCAGAAGGAAGTCTTGTTCCTGCATGTAAATGATGGGTCATCTTTGGAAAGCCTTCAGGTTGTAGCAGATTCAAACTTAGATAGTAGGTGAGTTTATTTTTAAAGTGAGTCCTTTGATTCTTTTTTTCCACCTCATCTGCTCTCATTCCCCTAATCTAGTGTTCACATTGCACCATGTGTGATCTTTCCAAACAAATCTGCTTCACATAGCTTTGAGGCTCAAGTTCAAATACTCAGAATCAAGATCCTTCAAGCTCGGGCCTTTCCTCCTCTAACATCTTCTTGCGACAATATCCCCCACCTATCCTTTACTTCATTCAGTCTCTCTTAACTACCTGCAGCTTTTAATCTGATTAAGGGTAAAATTAAATATTCACCCTTATATGTCATTAAATATTTTAATGTTTTGATAGCAAGGTTTATATCATAATAAGGGTTGGGTATAATATCTTGTTTATGCTGTGTTTTGTTATTATAGAGACCTAGATTTTGGGTGTTCTGTTGAAGTTCAAGGGCAACTGGTAAAAAGTCCATCCAAAAGGCAAAATGTGGAACTGAAGGCAGAAAAAATTGAAGTTGTTGGAAAATGTGATCCCAAGGTATGTTTTCTGACACTTTTATGGAGGCTGTTTAGGCTTAATTAAAAATATTAGCAATCTGTTTTAGGTGTGATTATTGGGAAGATGGTACTTAGAATGTGTTTTGTTTGTGACTTTCCAGGTAATTGAAACAGGCAATAGAACCTAAGGAATGTAGAGAGAGTAGCAAAAAGTATTTATGTAGATTACTGAGTCTGATGAGTGAAAGCTAAATATTAGTGTATGCATCTCTGTGGTGCTTGTCGCAGTTGAAACTTGCCACTTTTACAAGCATGCCCAGGGCAGACCAAATTCTTAAGAAAGGGACTTGCATTATCTAGAATTGTTATATCTAATATAGTAGCCATTAATATTAAATCAATTGCAATTAAATTAAATTTAAAATTACACATTTCATTGGTCACATTTCAAGTGCTCAGTAGTCACATGCAACTAGTGGCTACCATACTGGGTAGCACAGATATAGAACATTACTGTCTGTCATACAAAATTCTGTTGGACAGTGCTAGAGTATTATAATGCTTGGGCTGAAAAAAGAGACTCAAAATAATTTGGAACTCAGAGAGGAATGGAGATGATAATGATTTTTATTTTTCTTTTTTTAGGGGGACATATGGCTATTAAAATTTTACCATGTGTTTTACTATTCTTAAATTGTTCTCCCTTGAATTCTATAGGTATTGATGCCTTCACCTTCTCCTTCCCTTAAAAGCTGCAGGTAGTTTTGGGTCATTTTTAAGTGTTCATATATTAAGGAATTCTGAACCCCTAGCAGCCCCCAGGTTTCTGTTAATGTAGTCATAAATGTAGTTAATGTAGTAAGTCTGGTGCTTATTTCTGTACAATGTAAATTAATTATGTGCACAAGGCCAAAAAGGAATGGACAAGTCTAATAGGCTACCAGTGTAGCTCTCTTACACAACTTCTTGTTGAAACTGTGGTTTTAGTCTGAACATTTGTTTCTGTCTTAATCTTATAAGTATGGGTAGGGGTGGAAATACTTCTAGGTAAATCATAATTTTCTTTAGAAGTTTTGGAAATATACAGTACTCTGCCAGATGACAGAAAGCTGTTGACCTTTCCTCATATACTTAGATAGCAGCGCATGTTGGTAAACAGTGATTAAACTGTGTCAATTGATTATGAATGGTTGTGGACTTTCAAGACATTTGGGTGATTTTAAAATTAAATACCAGCAATGTGTATTTAATATCTTTATATCTACAATACTAGAGGCCTGGTGCACGAAATTCTTGCCATGGGGGTGGTGGTGGAGGGGGTCTCCCTCAGCCCAGCCTGCACCCTCTCCAATCTGGGACCCCTTAAGGGGTGTCCGACTTCCCAATAATCACACCTAAAACAGGCAGTCAGATATCCTCTCACAATCCAGGACTGCTAGCTCCCAACTGCTCACCTGCCTGTCTGCGTTTCTGATTGTCCCTAACTGCTTCTGCCTTGCCAGCTTGATCACCTCCTAACCACTGCCCAGCCAGCCTGATTGATGCCTAACTATTCCCCTGCCAGCCTGGTCACCCCTAACTGCCCTCCCCTGTAGGCCTGGTCCCTCCCAACTGCTCTCTCCTTCAGGCCTGGGTCTCCCCAACTGCTCTGCCCCAAAGGCCTGGTTCCCCCTAACTTCCCTCCTCTGCTGGCCAGGTCACCCCTAATTGCCCTCCCCTGCAGGCTTGGTTGCCTCCAACTGCCCTCCCTTGCAGGCTTGGTGCCTCCCAACTGCCCTCCGCTGCTGGCCATCTTGTAGCAGCTATCTTGTATCCACATGGGGGCAGCCATCTTGTGTGTTGGAGTGGTCAATTTGCATATTACTCTTTTATGAGAGAAGATTATGAACTGTGTGCCAAAATAGATTCTTTTGTATATTTATATCCTAATCTCTCTATTTGTAAGTAGTGGTTGATAGCTGACAGATAGAAATTTGGTAAATAACAGATTAGCATCAGTGATATTAAGTGTATTTGCCCATGGTTCCACAGCTAATAAGTAGTAGAGCAGAATTCAAACCCTCATCTCCCTGATTCCACCCCACTACTATTCTACTTGGAATTAATGTGGACTATATTCAATTACATCTATAATATAAAAAGGCATTGACCATAATGACCGCAGACTCGACCAAACACCAGAAGTCAGTCCTGCAGTCAGTGCTGGGTTGCTGTGGCGACCCAGCACTGACTGCCGAGGGGGCTGTGAATCAGGCCCAGGGAAAGGCCTGGAGAAGGAAGCAGGGTCTGATGTGTAGCCTCAGTGGCAGCTGTTGATCAGTCCTTGCCTCTTTCTCTGGGCTTCACCAGCAGCCGTGCCTCTCTTTCTCTCCGGGCCTCCGTGGGGGCTGCTGATCAGCCCCACCTCTCTGATCAGGCCTGGAGATGCTGACTGGCATAGAAACCGACCAATCAGAACCAAATCTGATTGAACTGTGAGGAGCCAATGGCTGCTTAGGAGGCAGAGCTTTTGATGCTGACTGGCATAGAAACCAACCAATCAGAACCAAATCTGGGTCAACTGCAAAGGCAGAACCTAAGGTGGGGGCTGAAGAGGGGTTTTAAGGCAGTTGGGGGCAAGATCAGGCTGGCAGGGGAGGGCAGTTTGGGGCAAGATTAGGCCAGCAGGCAAGGGCAGTTAGGGGCGATCAGGTAGGCAGAGGCATTTGGGCGTGAGACCAGGGTGGCAGTGAAGAGTAGTTGAGGGTGAGATCAGGCCAGGAGGGGCGACAGTTAGGGGCAATCAGGCCGGCAGGCAGAGGCAGTTAGGGGTGATCATGCAGGCAGGCAGGCAGGCAGAGGCAGTTAGGGGCGATTAGGCAGGCAGGCAGGCAGGTGAGCAGTTAGGAGCCAGCAATCCCAGATTACAAGAGGAATATGCGACTGCCAGTTTAGGCCCCATTCCTGTGGGATCGGGCCTAAACCGGCAGTTGGACATCCCCCAAGGGGTGCCTAATTGGAGAGGGTGCAGGCTGGGCTGAGGGAACACACTCCCCCCCACCCACCGCCATGCACGAATTTTGTGCACCGGGCCTCTAGTTAAGAAATAAAGAAGGAAAGAATCTTAGTTTTGTTCTAAAGCACTACTATTTTGAAAATGCCCTGGAAACAAACTTTTCAGCTTCTAATTTTTTTTCTCCACTTATTGGCAGGATTTCCCTTTAAAATATAAGGACAGACCTTCTCTGGAGTATCTGAGACAAGTTCCTCATCTTAGGTGTAGAACTAATGCCCTGGGTTCTATACTGAGGGTTCGCAGTGAGGCCACAGCTGCTATTCATTCTTTCTTTAAGGTAAGGTGTTTTGCTTCTCAATATTCTGTCTTGTAACAAAATTGAATAATGGTAACACTGGAATATTATCCTGAAAATATCCTTTACTCACATGGTACTTTTTTGGAGGATTGATAGAAAATTTTCTCCTTATCACTGGTTCTGAGCATTTTGATTATGATGTGCCTTGGCACAGTTTTCTTTGTTTCTCGTATTTGGTGTTTGTTGAGTTTCTTGGATCAATTCTTTTTTATTTTCAACCATTATATTTTCAAAAATTTTTATGTTTCTTTTCTCTTTTAGGGACTTCAACTGCCCAAATATTAGACCCCTTTGATGATATATCCAGAGGTCACTGATGTTCTTTTCTTTCCTTTTTAAAAATTATTTTTTTCTTTGTGTGTTTCTTTTGGATGATTTGTATTGCTGTGCCTTTAAGTTAATTTAGCTTTTCTTCTACAACACCTAATTTGTTATTTCTATCCAGAGTGTTTTTATCTTACACATTGTAGGTTTCATATCTAAATGTTTGATTTAGATCCTCTAAATAAATCTATCTTCCATTTCTCTACTTTTGAACATATACAATATAGTTTTGAACATGTACAATGCAGTAAAAGGACTGTTTTTATGTCCTATTTTTCTGGTTTTAATACATGTCAATTATGAGTCATTTTTTATTTATTAATCTTCTCATTATGGATTATGTTTCCCTGCCTCTTTGTATCCTGCAAATCTTTGGTTAGGTGGTCAGACATTGTAAATTTTAAACTTCTTAAGCTTTATTCCGGTGTGCAGTTATTTGAAAACTGTTTGGTCCTGTGGGTGTTGGTTTTAAGTGGGTCTAGAAAAGTTCTCAGTCTAGGACTAATTACTCCCCACTACAGATGCAAAGCCTTTCTGGGTCCCTGCCAAATGCCATGTGGATTGCAAGCTTTTCCAATCTGGCTTGTTCAGACGCAGTTTTCAGCCACACGTGAACACTAGACACTGTTTTCTCTCCTCTTTTTGGGTGGTTCTTTCTCTGGCCTTGGATGGTTTCCTCATAAGCATTTGCTTGATCATTCCTGTACCTGATACTCCAGGTGACCCTCTACAGATCTCTGGAGTTCTCTGCACAACTCTCTCCTCTCTACTGAATTTTAGCCACTTTTGTCTCCTGAGACTCTCAGGGCGTCTACTGGGCTCTACTTTATTACCCCCTCTCCCTGACATGGCCTGGGAAACCTCAAAATAGTAAGCTGGGTTGCTCGTGGGGTTCACTGTGTTTGTTTTCATCTCAGAAATCACTGTCCTTTGATGTCTGATATTCAGTGAATCAAAACCGTTCTTTCACATGGTTTTCTTGTGTGGATTTTTGTTTGGCTTTTGTCTTTTTGGTTTTTCAGGTAGGATGGTAAATCTGGCCCCTGTTTCTCTATCTCGATCATAGACATTTTAAATATATAGTTAGCACAGATTTGAATTACTGATGTTAATCAAGTAGATTGATCTAATGACTTAAAGACATTTTGTCCAGTTTGGTTTTGCCTTTCTGCCATTTTCCCCACTGGGGAAGGCCACAGTGATATTGTTGGTAAGTTGATGAGGTAAAGGGATGTGCCAGGCCAGCTCAGCCAAGAGTTCAGTGAGCCTGAGGGAGGGCGGTGAAGGACTGAAGAAAAGACAGACAAGAGAATATAGCTGGATCTTGGTGGATCTCCTGTACCTGGCTGAGGCCAGAGAGAGAGATCCAGATGGCAAGCTGAGCCTTTGTTTTATAGCCAGAGGTCGACAAGGTAGTGGTCACCATAGTTAAAATGTTCTTGTGAGTTTCACTTGTTTTGGCAGCACTTGCTGCTCCTCCCACAGCCCATTATAAGGTCAAGGTTAATTGTGCTAAGAGGGCTGTGCCCTCTAAGCTGGGACTTGTTTGTGGCTTTGCCAACAGGTCAGTCCCAGGCTTAACCCTATAGCCATTCCCTACAAAGGGACCCTTCCCCTGGGGGACAGGGGGAGAAAGGGGGGCAAAAGGCAAGGAGTGATCCAGAAGATGAAGTTCAGTTATTCCATGGGCTTTGGAACTCTTCTTAGGCCACTTTTTCAGATCCAGCTAATTTGTTTAATAGTATACCCTCCTTATATCCAAATTTGTGCAGGCCTTGACATATTGTAGCATGCCAGGAGAGTTCTTGCACTTTAAAAAGCTCCTTCAGAGTTGATTTCTGGTGGAAAAAAAAACACACACACACACACACAAAAAAAAAAACAGCTGAAGAACATGACTTTAAAACATATACTGTACTTTTGAATAAATAAAGGAAAATAAATCACATTATACAATATCCCATTCTAGTTTGAAAGGAGGCATTTACATATATTCTCACAAACTTTCTTATACAACTTTCATATAATTTTTCAGTAGTGCTTGAACCACAGAACAGAAAATTGGTTCAGATTTTAAAATGTTTTCCCCTCCTATGGCTTTAACTGCTGGTAAAATTGTACCAGTTTTAATTCTCAAAGTTTTATAGATTTTTGGCCACTAGGTGGTGGTATTGGCAGTCCATTGAAAAGTGGGATTTATCTACTTTATATATTTCTTTATTGAAGCTTTTGCAAAAATTTAAAAGGGAAGAAGCTAGAAAAATCTGAAGTAAAAAAAAAAAAGCAAAATAAAAATTTAAAAAGATACTTTAAGTAGTTGAAAAGAAATTTCAGCACTGTTGATGATAATTATAAAGTAGGTACTTATTGTAAAGACCTGGAAAATATAATCCTGATACCAACTCCTATAATGTTACCCATTGTTCGTGAGGCAGTGAGGATTGAATTGTTTAAAGAAATCACAGGAGAGCGATAGGTCATATTAAATAATCATTATATGTTTTCTGGTATTTGGTACTATTTCTGGAAGTTGTTAGGTTAGGCTCTCCCCAAAAATGTTAAAGCTTAAAATGTAAAATCTTCGGAACTGATGGATCTGTTCCAGTCACGAGGATGGTCCAGAGATGGGGGACACTGACGACACCTTGCCATGCTAGCAGTCGGCAGCTGTGCATGTCTGCAGGCAGCCCAGGACCAAACCAGAGAGGATGATCTTGCATGGACACGATGTGTCCACCATCTGGATACCATTGCTGACTTATACACATAAAGAATTATTTGACACTGAAACTGGGACTCAGAACAGTTGGACATTGAAACTGAGACTGAAACATTTTTTGTTCTTATACATTTATTTCTAGTATGCAGAGGCAAGATATTTTTGAAGAAAAGAAACAGGGGAGAGTGATTGATATAGAGGCAGGATGGCCTTGAACAGGCTGTCAAGCTACAGGGGAAGGCTTGGGTGGATGGGAGGCAGATGCGGGGGGAGATCAACTGAAGGACTTGTATGCATGCATATGAACATAACCAATGAATGAAAGACACTGGGGCGGGGAGGGGGGGAAGCTGGCGATATGTGCTGGGGGGTAGGGGAGGCTAGGGGGAGAATAAGGGGGAGGGGGAAAGGAAAACATGTACTACTATTATACTGCAAAAAAATCAATAAATAAAATAAAATAAAATAAATGTAAAATCTTCATAAATTTCGAGTGTAAAAATATAGGAAAAATAAACTTGAGCAGTAACTTTTTAAAAAAATATATTTTATTAATTTTTTACAGAGCGGAAGGGAGAGAGATAAAAAATCAGAAACATCGATGAGAGAGAGACATCGATCAGTTCCCTCTTGCATGCCCCCTACTGGGGATGTGCCCGCAGCCACGGTACATGCCCTTGCTGGAATTGAACCCGGGACCCTTCAGTCCACAGTCCAACGCTGTATCCACTGAGCCAAACCGGTCTCGGCAAGCAGTAACTTTTAAAAAATTATACTTTTATTAATTTCGGAGAGGGAGAGGGAGAGAGAAATATCAGTGATGAGAGAGAATCATTGACCATCTGCCTCCTGCAGGCCCCACACTCGGGACCGAGCCTGTCACCTGGGCATGTATCCTGACCGGGAATCGAACCCCGACTTCCTGCTTCATAGGTTGATGCTCAACCACTGAGCCACGCTGGCAGTGCTTTTTAATTAGGATATTTTAAGCATCTAGAGTTATTTATTTTGGGTTTAGTATCAGAAGTGTTTTGTGTATAATTTGGTTTTCTCATAAAATTGACACATTTGCTATGTACTAAAACTTGGCTATGTAGAATCCTCAAGGAATGAGTTATTTAGAAGAACTGAGTTCCTCAAATAACAGTAATTATCTCTTGAAGCACCAATTTTTCTAAATACCAGCAGAGATTATCCTCCAATGGGTTGCATACTTCCCTGGCTTCCTAAATTGAGCCAGAAAATGCTTGCCCTTTCTTGATGAGTCAAGAGTCTTCCTTTGAGTATCAGATTTTTCCCTCTTCTGTGGCAGTGCTTTCAAAGCCTGCCACACAGTGTGGAGTGAGTATTCCTTGCCCTGTGTTGAATGACTCAACTGTTGTGTCTTTGAATTCCTGTGATTGCTTTCTGTGGATTTTTTTTCTCTTTTTGCTTTTACTGTTTGTTGCCAGTGGTGTGACTATAACTACCATTGGTTGCCATATTTTGTTATTGCTGTTCATTCTGATAAATAAGGATACTTATTTTGGGGGTGTGTGAAAGAAAAATATAGTCCATGAGTCATTGAGTGGTGTCTGTGGGCCTTAGTACACCAATGCGTGTGTGAAATCATTACCTGTAATTTTCAAATGCTCAGTGCCTTATAAAATAGTTCTAGAATGTGTATCTTTCAAAATATTTAGATATTTACAGGGAGTGAGTGCAATCTGAAAAATTGGAGGAAAGTGTGTGCTTTTATTTTTGGTTCCTTGTCTGGCCTTCAGACCTTTAAATAGGTACCACTTTGCTGTGGGAGAGAGTAAGTATCTCACACTGGACCCTCGTTGGAGCAACTCCTAACAGGGCTCCTTCACTCCTTGCTACTTATTTTCCATTTTATCTTTCTGCTTCCCTATCTGCTTTTTCATTTTTGGACTTTATTCTCAATGCTTTATTATTCTTCCTCTGTACCCTTTATAGCTTTTGGCGGTAATGTTCTAGACTTTGATACGATAAGCCTTGCTACAGCATTAAGCCTTAAAAGGTTAGGTGACACCTTTTAAAAGGTTTAGCATTAATTGAGTATTAAGAATAATTCCCAGTACTCAAGTGATTTAAAAAAAAAATCTCATACAGTTATTTTTATAAGATTTACAGTGTTGTTTCTTGTGGCAGTTGACCAGTTCTAACTTTGGGGATTATATTTAACCGTTACATTTTCTCCTCCCTCTTCCCCACCCTCATTTCCTTTGGATTTTTCATTTCCTTTCTTTGTTTACTGTGCTCATGCTCTTAGTTGCCTGCATTTGTGTGGAATAAATGATTCATGTTCCTAATTCTTGGCTCCTGAGAGATAAAAATTTTAGGCAGTAATGTTGTTATTGATTACTTTTCATGTGTTCTCTATAATGTGCCCTACAGCACCTCTAGGTATGTTGCTCCCAGATTAAGTACATATTTGATTACTTTCTAAAACTCCTAATTTAGAATTTGAATATTTATTTTGTCTGCATCATAAGGCAAGTTGTTAACTTCATACTTTGTATCTTAGCCAGAATACTTTACCATTTTTAAGAAATGGGGCAAACTTGGGAGGTCCCTGGTAACACCCTGAGATATTTTATATTCCACCAGTGATAGGCAAAATTTAGCAGAGGTTAGAAGTGTATTATGTGAATTTATTGTGTTGATTTCAAGACCACAACTTTTCCATTAAACACATACTATTTTGCCTTTGCAGCCTAAGTCCTTTTCAGTTACCTCCATCTCCACCCTGCACCATTTATGCTGAATGTAACGTTTTGCCTATATCCATAGTGAGAAATGAAAGACGCTTAACCCTGAAGTTGTTGGGTTATTTCAGACCAACTAGCAACAGCTCAGACATTGGAGTGGAAAATTTTCAATTGAGCACCCCAGTAATTTGCTGCTCAGAATCTTCCTTGAGGCAAAGGAAGTGCACTGCCTGTGCTGTGTGCAGTGCTCTATGCCATCAATTTAATGACAGACTTCCTAAAAATCATTTCTGCCTTGTTTGCTTGCTGTTCATTTCTTTAGTCCCTATTTGTCAACCTTAGTTTTTCTCCTTTTCGGTGATTTGTTACAATTTAGGATTTCTTTGCAAAATAACTGAACTTTACATTGATTACTTTGTATTCCTTTAGCAATGTGGGCAACATTATTATACATTAACCTTGAGTGGGTTAGTGTGTGTGTGTGGTGCACATGTGAAATCATTACAAGTAGGTTCAAAAAGTGGAAGAAGAAATGGTACCAGAGGGAGACCTTGAAGACCTAGGTTCCACTCTTGGGTTGCCACTGGCTAGCTGTGTGTCTTGGGAATTCATTAACACTTTCTGGACCTCATTTTTCTTATCTCTGAAAATTAGGAAATTGGACTAGATAATGTCTAACTCATTTTCTAATTTAAAATTATTTGTGCTTCTTTTAATAGTAAAAACTCAGCTTGATATTTCACTAGGTTTATTTGGGGAGTTAGGGAAGGATTTGATGTTCCTAGAATTTTTTCATATATAAATATACTGAAAAAAGTGGCTTTTCTCTTTCTTGCAGGACAGTGGCTTTGTGCATATTCATACTCCAATAATCACATCCAATGACTGTGAGGGGGCTGGAGAACTCTTTCAAATTGAAGTAAGTTGTGCTTCCCATTTGGAGGATATATTGCTCTCTGATATTTTTCATCTGAGAGTTTGTTTTACATTTAATAAAAGCTATGTGGAGAGACCCATGACCAGAACCTGAAAATTTGTCAATAATAATACTTTAAAAAATATGTAAAAATTCAAACTTCTCTAATTCCTGTCCTACCAGCTTCATTATGTACATTGTGACTAAAATAAGTAGATTTTTAATCTAGTACTCCACTTGCTTTTCTTATATACCTATGAATTGGTGAACTGAAGAAACTTGAAGAGATTAATAAAGATTCTAAGATATCCTTTGTGCAAATACAGCCCCCAGTTAATATTTTTGGGTATAAGTCATATTTTAAAAGATAAAATAGAAAAGTATACATGTGAATATATTTTTTTTCAAGGTCTTTAAAAAATACATTTTTCATAAGAAATGATATATGTACACTTCACAAAGGTTCTTATTTTAATTCTTTATTTAGCAATCATTTTTTTTGGGGGGGGGGGGAGGGGCGGGGCTCCTAATAAGTTCCAGGCATTGTCAGCCTGCCTGTGAAGGTCATTTAAAATTTACTAGTTTTTTCACTTGTGGGTAATTGAAAGCCCTTTCATTTACCAGTCTGCCATCCTAATTAAAATCATTGACCAGTAGTATAATGGGACAAAAAGAAATATATGTGGATGAGTAGTGCTTTTTGTATTTCTTTCATCTACTCACTGATTTCTTTATCTCTGAGAAGTCAAGATTCTTTTCACACAAGACTTAGATATAGCTGCTTTCTCTCGTTCAGTGTTTTCATTCTTTTTTAGGATTTTAATTACAATAGACATATAAAATTAACTATTAAGTTTCAGGTGTACAACTTAGTACTTAGACATTTATATAATACTGGAGACCCCATGCACAAAATTTGTGCATGGGCAGGGGGGTGGGGTCCCCTCAGCCCAGCATGCACCCCCTCCAATCTGGAATCCCTCTCACTATCCAGGACCATTGCCTCCTAATTGCTTACATGCCTGCCTGCCTGATCACCCCTAACTGCCCTCCCTGCCAGCCTGATTATCCCTAACCACCTCTGCCTCTGGCCTGAGTACCCCTGACTGCCCCTCTGCCACCCTGGCCACCTCCAACTTTCCTCCCACGCTGGCCTGGTTGCTCCCAACTGTCGCTCCACCCCCACTGGCCTGGTAATCCCTAGCTGCTCCCTCCCCCCACCAGCCTGGTTGCTCCTTACTGCCTCCCCTGCTGGCCTGGTCACCCCCAACTGCCCCCCTGCCAGCCTGTTCACCCCCAACTGTCTCCCCCGCAGGCCTGGTTACCTCCAGCTACCCCCCCTAACCCCTATCGGCCTGGTTGCCCTACGCAGCCTGCTGTTCATTCATTTGATCATCCCTCACTAACTCCCCTGCCAGCCTTGTCACCCCACACAGCCTGTGTTAGGTCATCTGTCTGGTTGTTTCAGTCGGGACGGCCCTGGCTTTTTATATATTAGGATACAAAGAAAGTCTAGTACCCATCTGATACCATACATAGCTATTACAGTACTGTTTGCTATAGTCCCTCTGCTGTACTCTACATCCCTGTGACTATTTTTAAAACTGGCAGTTTGTACTTCTTAATTGCTTTACCTTTATTATCAGCCCTCCAACCCTTCTCCCATCTGGCAACCATCAATTTGTTCCCTGTATCCATGAATTTGTTTCTGTTTTGTTTATTCATCTATTTGCTTTTCAGATTCAACATATAAGTGAAATTATATGGTATTTGTCTTTTTCTGCCCTTCCTTGCAGGCCCGGTTGCCCCCTACTTCCCTCCTCTGCTGGCCTGGTCACCCCTAATCTCCCTCCTCTGCAGGCTTGATTGCCCCCAACTGCCCTCCCTTGCAGGCCTGGTTTCTCCTATCTGTCCTCCCCTGCTGGTCTGATCCCACCCAACTGCCCGCCCCTGCTGGCCATCTTGTGGTGGCCATCTTGTGTCCACATGGGGGCAGTCATCTTGTGTGTTGGAGTGATGGTTAATTTGCATATTACTCTTTTATTAGATAGGCTAGAGACCTGATGCATGAGGGAGGAGGGACTGGTTTAGCCTGAAGGGTGTCCAGGATTAGGATGGGGATTCCCTTGGGGCGTGGAGCAGCCTGGGTGAGGGGCCTGTGGTGATTTGCAGTCTGGCCATGCTCCCTGGTGACCCAAGTGGATTTGGGATTTATTTATCTTTTATAATTGAAATTTTGTAGCCTTGAGTGAAGCCAACCCTCCTGCTTGCTTGTGGCCACAGCCATTTTTGTTGGGATTTATTTATTTTCTATACTTGAAACTTGTAGCCTTGAACAGCGGAGGCCAAGGCAGGTCAGGGCTGAGGAAGGTTGGCTTTCTCCATTGCTGGGGGCAACTCAAGCCTTCTGCTCTCTCCAGTTTTGTGGCTGCCGCTATTTTTGTTGAAATTTATTTATCTTCTATAATTGAAACTTTGTAGTCTTGAGTGGAGGCCTGGGCTGGCCATGGTGTGCAGAAAGCTTGGCTTCCTCCATTGCCGGGAACCCACAGCCATCTTAGTTGGGTTAATTTGCATACTTGCTCCTCATTGGCTGGTAGGCATGGCTTGTGGGTGAACAGAGTGGTGGATAATTTGCATATTACTCTTTTAGATAGGATTTCTGAGGCTAAATAACTGTTCTATATTCATAGTATTTCAGGACCAGGTTAAGTAATTTTGTGGTGGAATTAGACTTGCCTATTCAGAGTTCCGAAGATGCTCCTAAATTCATTGTTCCTAGACTCCTGCAGTCAGGATCTAAATCAGGTTTCAGGGTTGTGTAGCTTTTTGCTATGACCTGTTGTCTTTGTTGTTTTCAGAAGTTCAGCTCTAAGACTTGTCTTCTGCCCCCCTATCCTTTGAAAGCATTGCTTCTCATTTCCACCTCACAGACTTCTGTCCTTCTAAGCTTCTTTATATTAATTTTCTCCTCATTGCATATGGCATCAAAGGAGTTGGCACCCCCCTGTTAGCAGGGAACAGTTTCATATTTAAAGTTTATCTTCTCTTAATAGTGCTCTTTTTTTGCTCTGACAACACTGAAGTTGTGATGACAACAGTAAGAACCCACCTTGAAATGCATAGTAAGAACATGCACTTCTAAACACTGCTGAGAAATGAATGCATGTCTCATTATTTTAGTTTTTTTCCTCATGTCTATTTCCTTCTTTAAGACTTTGGATATTTGTTAAGGGGTGGGGACTACTGAATACATATGTAGAAAGTTCCATTCAGGACATTCGTTATTCAGCAGACATTTGGTATCATCTGTGTTCAAGATGCTGTCTCAGTGTTACAAGGGATATGAAGATGTGACTGAGGTTCTGTCCTGTAGAGGTGGAGAGTTGGCAGGGTCAATCGAGGAAGGAGTATGCTTTTCCTTCATTCTCAATGTTACTTATCTTACAATATTCCTTGATGTACACGTTTTCCTCTTTATTTAAGGCCCTGAGTCTCCACAGTTAAGTTTAGTCTTTACGATACTGGAGTAACTAGTTTGTCTCTGAGAAGATAAAAGAGACTAAAGGAAGAATTCGAGATTGATGGCAAATGGGTAAAACTGCCTTATGTCTATATAGAGGATATAGTGTTGCCAGATATAAGTGATATGAAATTTAGAGGAAAATTATGATAGTGAGGATTGACTTGGTTAGAAAAATCTTCAAAATGGTTATGTGACTTGGCTGTATCCTAGGAAGAGTATTCCAGGTGGGGAACAATGTGACCAGTCTTGAGTGTGAAGAAGTAGGGAATCTAGATGGAAGGATTGAAAGGTTCATGTTGGTGGGTGGCTAAAAGAATGAGGAAATGGGGCAGGTTTTTTTAAAAAACAACTTTATACCATAAAATTCACTCACTTAGGTATACATTTCCATGGATTTTAGTATATTCATAGGGTTGTTGCAGTCACCATCATAATCTAATTAAAGAGCTTTTTTTTATCACCCCAAAATGAAACCTGGTATCCATTAGAAGTTCCTTCCCGTACGCACCCCCAGTTGTAGGTCACCTAAAAATACTCCATAGATTTGCCTTTTCTAGAGCATTTTATATAAGTGGGGTCATACAACATATGGTCTTTTGTGTCTGGCTTCTTTCACTTAGCATAAAGTTTTTGAGGTTTATCCATGTTGTAGCATATATCAGTACTTCATTACTTTTTATATTCAATTGGTATTCTATTGTATAGATATACAACATTTGTTTATCTGTTTAGCAGATGATAGATATTTGGATTGTTTCCACCTTTGGGCTATAATGAGTAATGCTACTATGAACATTTGTGAAAACATTTGGATGATTTCATTTCTTTTGGGTGGAATTGCCAGGTCTTATGGTAACTCTCTTGAGAAACTGCCAAACCATTTTTCAAAGTGGCTTCACCATTCTACATTCCCATCAGCCATGTTCCTCTACATCATTGCCACTTTTTATTGCCTTTCTTTTTTTTTATTATAACCATATCAGAGTGTGTCAAGTGGTATCTTATTGTGGGTTTTCTTTTCTTCCTTTTTAACTGATTTTAGAAAAGAGGAAAGGGAGGTGAGAAAGAGAGAGAAAAAGAAAGAGCATCACATTAATCAGTTGCCTCCTGCACACACCCCAACCAGGAACCCAACCCAAAACTTGGGTATGTGCCCTGACCAGGAATCAAACTTGCCACCTTTTGGTGTATTGGATGCCTCTCCAACCAACTGAGCCAACTGTGGGTTTTCTTTTTGCTTTTGAACATCTATAATTTATATGCAAATGTGTTATTCACATTTAAACTTTTAATTACAATTCTTCTTTGCCAGAGTGTGATGGGTAAATGGTTACACATTATGAAATTCAATTAGACTGAGAAAAATCTAAGAGAAGTACTTCATATAATAGAAACTCCGCTCAAGTCTAGAATTTATACACTGAAGTACTTTATAAAGTGAAGAAGGAACTGAAAGTATAAGACTATTAAATGGAATGCAAGGAGACAAGTGCAATTTTGTATCTAAATCTCATACTTAAGAGTTTTATACTGAATCTCATACTGTGTTCTGAAGTTTGGCCCTAGGTTGGTTTGCATTTTTTATTATTTTGGTTACATATATGTATATATGTGTACATGTACACACACACACATATAGTAAAATTTACCATTTTACCCATTTGTAAGTGTATAATTCACTAGCTCCTTCATCCTAAGGGTATTAAGGGTGGAGATTTTAGGGGAGGGCCCAGGAGAAGAGCTCAATAGAATATTCAGCAGATTTCCAGGTGTGTCCTTTCAGGGTCTAGGTCTCCACTGATTGGCCACCACCAGGGTGGGGTCATTATTCAGTGCAGCTGATCCTGAGGTCAGCCTTGTCTTGCTGGTCTGGTTTTTCTGCTTTTCTGGGCCTGGAGCTGAAATACAGCTGAGGCCTAGCTAGATGTTATCTCTAGGGAGGAAAGGTCAGGGGGTCCAAACCTCATGCTGGGTGAGAAACGGTACTGTGGGGGTAAGGTCGCACACTACAGTTGTCCCTGGCTAGGCACCTGGGACTTTTCACTTTGGTGACCTTCTTGGCCCATCATCCTTGCTCTGCTCATGTCTATCTAACTGCCTACCACATGACTAACACTGTGCTTATAGGTCATAAGAATTAATGAAAATAACATGTATTGCAACTTAAAATTACTATTCAAAAATAAAAAAAATTAGTATGCAGGGGAAACCCAAAGTTTCTCTTTCCCAAGCTGTTGTGCATTCTAGAAGTTATTGGACAGAATTTTGATGCTTGCAAATTTTTATGGCTGGGTTATTTATGGTGTACATCATTTGGTTATGCTTGATGTCTTACCCGTTACTTTTAAATTTTTTAGATGGTATGAGGGCTAACCCACATCAGACTTCTTTTCAAAACAATTCTTTTTCAGCTAATGTTAATCTTTCCTTTCTTCCAGCTCCTGTTGTACTTGTGTTCAGTTGCTGTAGCCTGTTATAATATTCAGTTATTTAATCGTTTCTTGACATCAATTTTTGTTTCTCATCTAGATTGTGAGCTTCTTACGGGGAAGAACTGTGTCCTCTGTGCCACAGGTGGAACATTTGGGTTCCTGTTGATTATTATTTTCTGTGGGCTCTTTTCATTTGCAGAACTTGCAGCCTTTTTTTTTATTTTATTTATTTATTTATTTATTTTTTTTTTTAATCTTTATTGTTCAGTTTATTAATTACATTGTTTCCCCTTTTTATCCCCCTATAGCTTCCCTCCACCCTGTACCTATCCCACCCTCCACCCTCCCCTCCCCCTCCCCACTGTCCTCTCCATTGTTGCTAGATTTTTGTCCAGTCTCTTGCTGCATTTCCCACAACCCTTTTCTCCCGAGAATTGTCAGTCCATTCCCTCTCTATGTCCATGTCTCTGTTATATTCACCAGTCTATCCTGTTCAACAGCCTATCAATTCACTTGATTTTTATGTTCATTTGTTGATAGATTGTATTTGTTGTTGCTAGTTTGCACTTTTACCTTTTTCTTCTTCCTCTTCTTAAAGAATATCTTTCAGCATTTCATATAATGTTGGTTTGGTGGTGATGAACTCCTTTAGCTTTTTCTTATCTGCGAAGCACTTCATCTGACCTTCAATTCTGAATGATAGCTTTGCTGGATAGAGTAATCTTGGTTGTAGATTCTTGCTGTTCATCACTTTGAATATTTCTTGCCACTCGCGTCTGGCCTGCATCGTTTCTGTTGAGAAATCTGCTGACAGTCGTATGGGTGCTCCCTTATAGGTAACCAACTGTTTCTCTCTTGCTGCTTTTAATATTCTCTCTTTGTCTTTTGCTCTTGGCATTTTAATTATGATGTGCCTCGGCGTGGTCCTCTTAGGGTTCCTATATATTGGGGTTCGGTGCACTTCTTGGGATCCTAAGTCAATTTCTTTCACCAGGTGTGGGAAGTTTTCAGTCACTATTCTTCAAATAGGTTTTCATTGTCTTGGCCTCTCGCTTTTTCTGGCACCCCTATAATTCGGATGTTGGTATGCTTGAGGTTGTCCCAGAGGCCCCTTACACTATCTTCAATTTTTTGGATTCTTTTGGTTTCTTGCTTTTTCAGCTGAGTGGATTTTACCTCTTTGTATTTCAAATCTTTACTTGGTTCCTGGGGTGCTCCAGGGCACTTTCAGGTCTTTGTATAATATTTTTGTTTCAGTCAGTGTATGCTTAATTTCTGGTTGGTCCTTTTTCATATCCTTGAGAGTCTGCTTTATATCCTTGAGGGTTTCATTCATTTCCACGTTGGTCTTAATAATTTCTTTGAAGCTCTCGTTTATATCCTGGAGGGTGTTGTTCATTTTCTTGTAGGACTCACTCATTTCCTTTGTGGTCTTGCTTATTTCCTTATAGGCCTCGATCTTTTGTTGGAACCTCTTAAAAAACCCTATAACCGTGGTTCTGAATTCCATGTCCAGTCGTTTTTTTCCTCCATTTCTTTCACTTCTGATTTCTTTCCATGTGCTGCCATGGTGGCTGCTTCCCTGAGTTGTTCAATTAGCTTTGTGTGGTAGACGTGCTACAAGGGACAGTGGCTCAGCCTCCCCAGTTACCTGAGGTGGATATTGGCTGCACAGTCTTGCTGAAGTTAAGCTCAGTTAATCGTTGTTAGCCCTAGGAGGGTTTGACCTCCAGGCCAATTGTCTGTGAAGCTCAGCTGTGCTCAGGTTGGGTGGGCGGAGTCTCCGGGCCAAGCAGACAGCGTCAGCTCCGCCCTATCGGCCCCAGGGACTCTGTGCCGGGGGCAATGTCGCCAGCACCTCTGAGAGAGAGCCGCTGCGGAGCTCCACCGGCTGCCGGTTGCCGGGGAATTCAGACTTTCCCAAAATGAGTCTGCATGCGCAATGTCTCACCCAGGATCGTAAAACAAAGCAGTCTGACGGTTTTCCGAATGAGAGACAAGTCGCGGTGCACTCTCTGCGCCGTCACGCAGCCGAGCTGTTCGCGCGCAAGCTGCCTTCTCCACAAGCCGGGAGACCCGGCAGCCCCGAGCTTCGGCGTGCCCTCCCAGTGTCCAGTTTTCACCCCGTGTGATAGTGGGTTCTCTGGACTTCGCCCAGAGCTGGAGAATCAGCCCAGTAGGACGCCTTTGTCTCCCTGTTCGAGAAAACTGGCTGGTTTCCAGCTGCCCGCCCTCTCCGAGGCGTGCGTTCCAAACCTCTCTCCGGGCGAATATTTCAACGCCGTCCGCCGCCGCTCCTCTGGGTCACAGTGTCTTATCTTCACTTTTA
This sequence comes from Antrozous pallidus, assembly GCA_027563665.1. Taxonomy (NCBI): domain Eukaryota; kingdom Metazoa; phylum Chordata; class Mammalia; order Chiroptera; family Vespertilionidae; genus Antrozous; species Antrozous pallidus. Next base: position 49,146,249 of record CM050520.1, on the reverse strand, counting down.
TTTGTGGAATTTTCACTCGGCGAGCTTTCTGGTGATTCTGGAAGGTGTTTGTTCTTTCGTTAAGTTGTAGTATTAAAATTGCTGATTATGACGGCAAGATAGGTGTTTTGCCTCTGCCGCCATCTTAGTTCCTCTCCCAGAACTTGCAGCCTTAAGACTTACCATTTTCTTTTCTGTGAGGATGTTTGTTGCTCAAGTTAAGGCCCTGTTTCTGCATATGCAAGTGAAAAATGCATAGGTTCTATCTAGGAAGATAGATAAGAGACTTACAATAATGTTTGCCCCTGGGCATAGGGCCTACTTAATTGATACAGCCTGCTGCTGTTGCTTGCTATTGAGAAGACTGTGCTATTTCTTCCATCCTCTGGTATCCACCAAATGGAGTACATTCTTAAAATGAACTAATCCCCATCAGACACACTGGACTAAAATTGCACTATTTGATTCATCCTGTAAATATTTGTTAAGCTTTGTGTTTTTTTTTTCTTAAAAGTTCTGTGCTAGTGCTATTTGACTTACAAAGTTGTTTCCGTTTTGTCTCTCAGAAACATGAATTTGTAAGGTATTTTTAAATAGGAAAAAACAAAATTCTGCAATAATAAATGCCACCAAAATAATGTGAATTTGATTTGTATTTCCAAAATAGCTAGTGAAATTAAATATCTTTTCATATATTGGTTGGCCACTTGTATGTCTTTTTGGGAGAGGTGTCTGTTCAGGTCCTCACAGTGGCAAGATCTCAGAAAGTGTCTGACCTTCCATTGAGGATTAGATAAAGAAGATGTGGTGTATATATATACTATGGAATATTACTCAGGTATAAGAAAAGATGAAATACTGTCATTTGAAACAACGTGGACAGGCCTTGAGAATATTACACTAAACGAAATTTGTCAGAAAAAGCTATGAACCATACGATTTCACTCATATATGGGATAAAAAACTGAAACTCAGCCCAGCTGGTCTGGTGTAGCTCAGTGTTTGAATGTTGACCCATGAACCAAGACAGAGAAGTTGCTGGTTCAGTTCCCAGTCAGAGCACATACCCAGGTTGTGGATTGTATACTTGATTGGGGCCCTTTCAGGAGACAGCTAATGAATGTTTCTCTCTCTCTCTCTCTCTCAATATCAATTAAACAGAAAAGAGTCTTCAGGTGATTTTAATGTGTCTTCAAGGGTATATACAGAATAGTATAAGTCCTTGTTCATAGACTCATCTTTGCTAGATAAACCTAAATTTTTACAGGAAGTGAAGAAAGAATTTAAACTCCTACCAGCAGGGTGCACTGTTTTACATCTTTGTCAACACCTGGTATTTTCAGTCTTAAATTTTGCCAATGTCATGGATGTAAAATGAGATCTTTTGATGTGATTTTTTCAATTTGCTTTGTTCTAATAACTGTTGAGATTGATAAAATTTTCAGGTGCTACAGTGATCAGAGATGTCTGCATAGGCAAAGTAAGCAGTTTGTGACCCTTTTTTATATTTCTGTCTTTGATTTTTGCCTCCAACTGTGTTTTTTACTTTCTTCTTTTAAAATTACCCAAGTTCCTTTCCAGAAAGTTAAATTAGTAGGAGTTTGAATAAGGGAAAAACCAGGGTGAAAAGTAAGCATATAGAATTATTTATGCATATCACTTATTTAATGCAAAAAATCTTTTTTTCCAATTAATATTAAATACATAACATGTAATAGGAATATAGTCATGAAAAAGTACACAGACATCTTTTTCCTCAAGAATGTATATCTTTGTGGAAAGGGGGTACAATAAAAAAAAAATTACAATAAAAATAAAAGCTGTAGCATTTTACATATTGTGGTGACAGTCTGAAGATAGCTCACTAGTGTACTCTGCTTTCCAGTATTTATACCTTTCTGTGGTCCCTTCCCACACTTCTTTCAGGTGGATTTTGTGTAACTAACAGAGCAAGGTATAAATGAAGCTTCCTTGGTGAGGTCGTAACCCTCACAAACTCTGACTTTGGTCTTTTGGAATGTGAGTTCTGGAGGAAGCCTGTGTCATGTAAGAAGTGTGACCACCAGGAGACCACTGTGCTTTGAGCTAGCCCAAACTAGACATACAGGAAAGCTAAGTAGTGAGACAAAGATTCCTGGCTAGCACCCAGCTGTTTATGCCATCCCAGTTAAGGCACCAGACATATGGTTGAAGAAGTCATCTTGGTTGTCTAGCTCAGTTGAGTCTGCAGAAGAATTTAGTCCCAAGGGCCATTTAGCTCTCTACACTAATAAAAAAGAAACATGCAAATTGGCCATCCCTCTGCTCAGCCACGAGCCAATCAGGAGTGAGTATGCAAATTATCCCAACAAAGATGGAAGCAGCCATGGAGTTGGAGCAAGCAGGATGCTTGGGTTGCCTCTGGCAATGGAGGAAGCCAAGCTTCCCACTATGGCCTCTACTCAAGGAGGGGCTGGGGGACTGGGTCACTGGAGGGTGTGGCCAGCCTGAAAATTGCCCTCAGATCCTTACTTAGGTTGGCCACAGCCCCATGGGGTGAGGGTCCCTGCAGGGGGCTTGGCCAGCCTGCAAACAGCCATCAGCCCCTCACGCAGGCTGGCCATCATTGAGTAAGAGTCCCCACTTGGGGGCGTGGCCAGCCTGTGAACAGCCATCAACCTGTCACCCAGGCTGGCTGCACCCCTGCGGGGTGAGGGCCCCTGCTGGGAGGCATGGCCAGCCTGAAACAGCCATCAGCCTCTCACCCCGGCTGGCCACATTCCCCCAGCGGAGACCCTTACTCCATGGGGGCGTGGCCTGCATGCAAACCACCACAGGCACCTTACCCAGGCCACCCCATACCGCAAGGGAACCCCCACCCTGACCTGGGACACCCTTCAGGGAAAACCAGCCGGCTTCCACCTGATCACCAGGCTTCTGTCTATACTAATAAAAGGACAGTATGCTAATTAGACTGGGAAACCTTCCAGATGTTCTTTTGGACAAAGCCATGGTGGTGGGGCAGATAGAGGCCAAGAGGGGTGGGCAGTTGTGGGTGATCAGGCCAGGATGGCATGGCAGTTATGGGTGATCAGGCTGGTGAGGGGGGACCATTGGGGATAATCAGGCTGGCGAGGGGAGGGCAGTTGGGGATGAACAGACAAGCAAGGGGGCCAGTTGGGGGGCGAGCAGGCTGTTAATGGGGGTCAGTGGGAGTGATCAGGACAGTGGGGTTGGCAGTTTGGAGTGAGCAGGCCAGTGGGGAGTGCAATTGGGGGTGAGCAGGCCAGCATGGGGGGCAGTTGGGGCAAGCATGCTGGCAAGGGGAGCAGTTGGGGGTGGTCAGGCTGGCAGGGGAGGGCATTTGGGGCCAAGCAGGCCGATCAGCAGAGTGACTAGGGGCAATCAGGCAGGCAGGCAGGTAAACAGTTAGGAGCCAGCAATCCCAGATTGCTAGAGGGATGTCCAACTGCTGGTTTAGGCCCAATTCCTGTAAATTGGCAGTAGGACATTCTTCGAGGCGTCCCAGATTGGAGAGAGTGCAGGCCTAGCTGAGGGGGACACACACATACACACACCCTCTTATTTGATTACTAGTGCACCGGGCTACTAATAATCAAATAAGAGACCCCAAACAAGTACCACCAGCTGAACTTACAGAATCATGAAAAGTAGCAATAGATTGTTGTTTTAAGCCACTAAGTTGTAGTGATATGTCACCCAGGAAAAGATAATTAGAACATACTGTGATTAGTACTGTGGAGAAAAGTAAAGCAGGAAGAAGAGGTTAGGGATTGCCAGAGAGAGAGATTCTGGTTTATATTGGCCTGTCAAGGGAAGCCTCACTGAGAAGATATTATTATCCTTAACAGAAACTTGTTAGATGTGAGGGAAGAAGTAATGTTGCTACCTGGGGCAAGGACCTTCTAGTCAGAGGCACAGCAAAAACAGAGGCCCTGTGCTGGAGCCTGAAGTTTTCAAGAAATCACCACAAAGGCCAGTGTGGATGGAGCATAGTGAACAAGGGGAAGAATTGTGGGAGTTGAGGATACACAGGTAGAAGGAGGTGGAAGTAGATGCAGATTATATGGGGCCGTGACCTTCAGCTTTATAAGGTGTAACAATCTTTTGATAGCCAATCTATTGAAATATAGATAATACAAGCTTTTTATGCACTCAATTTAAAAAAGAAAATAATACAATGTTCTGAACATAATATAAATACGAAAGTAATGTCATTTCATTATATAAATGCTATAGTATGACAAGTTTAGAATAGAAGTAGCCTTTATATAAATCACTGACTTTAAGAGCTGCCAAGGAGGAGCTTATATTCCAGTGAGGAGACGGGCACATACGCAGTTGAATAATAATATAAAGTAGTATATGATTAAGTGATAAAAGATTGGTAAAGTATTATTTCTTGGGCAGAGGGACAGGTGCATTCTAGGGGAGGCGGGGAATACAGCATAAGCAAACAAAGTAAGAATGATTAAGGCAAAATGAGAGAAACAAGAGCAGTTGAATTTAAAGGGTGTTATTAATGTCTGTTTTTGAGTGATTTTAAAATAGAGAAGAGTGGGAAAGAAGCCCTGAATGGTAAGGTAGGTTAGGACAAAGAAGACATACTGCAGAAGCAATGAGGATTTGTAAGCATGGGAAAGACTTGTTGAAGGCAGAAAGGTTAGAAGAAGTGGTGAAAGAGGAGGCCATTAGTATTATAGCTAGATGTGAGTAATATGCACTGGGTCTTGTTAGCAATTATAAAAATAGAAAGGACGGGACAAAATAAAAGATTTTAGGTGTTAAAGGTGAAAAGGTTTGGAACCAGCACTTCATGATCAGAAAGGACTAAAAGGGGAATTTTTTGGATCAGCAATATTCCAAATTTGCTGTGACTACTTGAATATTTCCTTCTTACAACTTCCTCCTAAGATTCTCATTTTTCCCCCTTCATCTTAATAAGTGGGAGAAAATATTCATTTAGTTGATATATACAAGTTGTTTAGGGACTGTCACCCTTAAAAGAACGAGTTTATTTGGGAATAACAGAGGAATTGCAATTTGGGACATGCAAACTATGGCAAACCATAGGCAAGTCTGAAGAGGTAAAAGGGCAATCAGTTTTACTGAGCTCCAGGAGAAAATGGGGAAGGTTGTTTTGAACAGGAGTCCATTGGTGGAGAGCAAGAGTTGGAAGTTTAAGCAGTTTTTTATCGGCAATGAGCAGAGAGAGGGCAGTTGCTGTTGCTGAGGCAACAAGGGAAGAAACAGCCTTCTTCCTACTGGATCCATAAGCTGCAACGAAGCTTCCCTTTATGGCCTCCCCACTCCATTTTAAATAAGGCTTCCTTTATTCACTTCCACAGAACTTGACTTTGGACATTAGATTTCCTTTCTCACAGAAGGGTCTAGAAAATGGGATGAGAAGATAGATTATGGTCTGGGACACCTCAGATCCATCTTTAACCCATTCTGACAACTAATAAGCCAAAATCAATATTTTGTGAATGATAGTGAGGAAATGTTTGATACATTTTTCCATGCCCCTTTGCATTTGGCAGCAAATCTGATATTTGGCAGTTTGCATTGTTTCTCTTCTGAAAGAAAAGAAAATCACCTTTTGTTTTGTTCAGCCGCACTGTGCCCTTGGTTCTTTTCTTGGTTCTTCCCTTGCCTTGTTCCTTCTCACTTTCTCAGCAGGAAAGCAGACTGTTTACAAACAGTCTGGGCTAACAACTCCTTTCCTGCTGACCAAATAGTTGCCCAAATGAAACCTTTCTCAGGGCTGAGAGTGGGTGTTCTGGTTAGTGGGTGTTCTGGAATGTAAATGGATCCTTATTTTAAGAAAGATTTATTTTTATACTAGAAGTTCAGTGTACACACACATACATTTGTAATGGTTACAAAGTATGGAAACATTAGAAATTATTAGACCAGCAAAAGGCCTACTTAGATAACTTGTTAATAATAAAGTCTCAAAACTAACATAGCCAGCAGTGTAGAATGCAGTTTATGGAGCCTTTTTCCCTAGGCGTTGGTTATAAGTGAGATAGTCTGACGGCATGCCAGGGCAGTTTTTGTAGCGTGATAGCAGCCCCCTTTGAGACACAACTCAGTGGGGAACATAAAATGACCAAACCACAAACCTTTGGAGCCTATGTTTTGTTTTACATGATCAGAATTCCATACTTAGGAAAGACTGGTATACTTTTTCATAAAAGCATTTTATGAAATGTTTTCTCCTGAGCTCCAGGAGAAAATGGGGAAGGTTGTTTTGAACAGGAGTCCATTGGTTGTTTTGAACAGGAGTCCATTGGTTGTTTTGAACAGGAGTCCAATAATCCTGAAGCATTATTCCTTTAGCACAAGAGAAAAAATAGGGGAACAGCCTGGTATATTAGGAAGATGATTATTCTAGAAGCTGAAGAATCTGAATTCTCTGACTGGTCTTGCCAAAAACTGGTGTTGTATGCCATTTGGCTTAATGTTTAAGACGACGTTTTAAAGCTTCAAGGTCCTTTTAAGATATAGGTAAAAGGAAAGTTGTATTAAGTTCTCATCTACCTCAAAGGTTCTTTGATTCTTTATTGTGTGTGTCATGAAAGGCAGAGCCTCTATAAAACCCTCAGGTGGAATAAAGAAAGAAATGAGGATGTTCACTGGTTATGTGGAGCTTACAGGTGGTGAGTACACTCTTTTCCCTCGTGTTCTTGAAAGGAAATTGCAGATTAGGGCAATGGCATGCAGTTTTGATTTTAGACCTTTTATAGTTTTCTATGCCATGCTTCATTTTTATGCATTCTGCTCTCAACTTTTCCTTTCTAGAATTATGAGTAAATAGAATAGAGAAAAATGTGGGGGTGAGAGGGAAAACAGAAGATGGAGAAAGAGTAAAAGGAGATAAAATAGATGTGGGTGCATCAGTACGTATGACAATCAAATGAATTTTCCATTGTTGATTATATTCCTTCCCACTCTTCAGTTAACTGCAGTTTACCTCTCCCCGCTGCAATTTTGCAAAAGGCGGAGTCAGACTTGTGTGGGTTTTTCTATTTCATTCCCTTGAGATTTTAAAATTACTCAGCTATATTCTGCTATGAGAACAGATAACTGGAGGGCAATTCAGAATATTTATTTAATCTTTTCTTGGAAATCCTCAAAGAAACAGAAGGATTTTAGACCTTCATGATGATGAAACTCACTGGGATACACACACTTAAACATTTTTGGTAGTTCTTGGTTTCCCTTTTCTTGGCTCTGCATTTTCTGTTTTCCAGTAGCAGAAAAAAACTGGCAAAAAAAATTTTTTTCTTACACAGAATGGAGAAAGGCTACATTAAATTATGTGGTACTAATAAACTATATATAATATTGGAAAGTTTCATTGAATCAGAATATTACGAGTAGGAGGGACTTTAAAATAATCCATTGTGATTTTCAAATGTTTCTGCTCAGAAGTCTTTCCCAAACAAAATCTTTTTTTTTTAATCTTTATTGTTCAGTTTATTAATTACATTGTTCCCCTTTTTTATCCCCCTATAGCTCCCCTCCACCCTGTACCCATCCCACCCTCCACCCTCACCTCCCCCTCCCCACTGTCCTCTCCCATTGTTGCAAGATTTTTGTCCAGTCTCTTGCTGTACTTCCCACACCCCTTTTCTCCCCAAGAATTGTCAGTCCATTCCCTCTCTATGTCCATGATTCTGTTATATTCACCAGTTTATCCTGTTCATCAGCTTATTAATTCACTTGATTTTTAGATTCATTTGTTGATAGATGTGTATTTGTTGTTCATAATTTATATTTTTACCTTTTTCTTCTTCCTCTTCTTAAAGAATATTTTTCAGCATTTTGTATAATATTGGTTTGATGGTGATGAACTCCTTTAGCTTTTTCTTATCTGTGAAGCACTTTATCTGATCTTCAATTCTGAATGATAGCTTTGCTGGATATAGTAATCTTGGTTGTAGATTCTTGCTATTCATCACTTTAAATATGTCTTGCCACTCCCATCTGGCCTGCATCGTTTCTGTTGAGAAATCAGCTGACAATCGTATGGGTGCTCCCCTATAGGTAACCAACTATTTTTCTCTTGCTGCTTTTAATATTCACTCTTTGTTTTTTGCTCTTGGCATTTTAATTATGATGTGCCTTGGTGTGGTCCTCTTAGGGTTCCAATATATTGGGGTTTGGTGCGCTTCTTGGACTCCCTAAGTCAATTTCTTTATATTCTTTCACCAGGTGTGGGAAGTTTTCAAATAGGTTTTCATTGTCTTGCTCTCTCTCTTTTTCTGGCACCCCTATAATTCGGATGTTGGCATGCTTGAGGCCCCTTACACTATCTTCAGTTTTTTGGATTCTTTTGGTTTCTTGCTTTTTCAGCTGAGTGGATTTTACCTCTTTGTATTTCAAATCTTTAACTTGGTTCTTGGGGTGCTCCAGAGCACTTTTGGGTCTTTGTATAATATTTTTTATTTCAGTCAGTGTATGCTTAATTTCTGGTTGGTCCTTTTTCATATCCTTGAGAGTCTCGTTCATATCCTTGTAGGACTCATTCATTTCCACGTTGATCTCGATCATTTCCTTGCAGGTCTCATTCATATCCTTGAGGGTCTTGTTCATCTCCTTGTAGGTCTTGCTTATTTCCTTATAGGACTCGACCTTTCTAGGAGCTTCTTGAGAAGCCCTATAACCGTGGTTTTGAATTCCATGTCAAGTCATTTTTTTTCCTCCATTTCTTTCACATCTGATTTCTTTCCATGTCTCTGCATGGTGGCTGCTTCCCTGAGTTGGTCAATTAGCTTTGTGTGGTAGACTTCCTACTAGGGACAGTGGCTCAGCCTCCTCAGTTACCTGAGGTGGATATGGGTTGCACAGTCTTGCTGAAGTTAAGCTCAGGTTAATCGTTGTTAGCACCGGAGGGGTTGACCTCCAGACCAATTGTCTGTGAAGCTCAGCTGTGCTCAGGTTGGATGGGCGGAGTCTCCGGGTGAAGCAGACAGCGTCATCTCCGCCCTATGCGGCCCCAGGGACTCTGTGCCAGGGGCAATGGCCGCCAGCACCTCTGAGAGAGAGCCGCTGCTGAGCTCCACTGGCTGCCGGAGAATTCAGCCTCTCCCCAAATGAGTCTGCACACCCAACGTCTCACCCAAGGTCGTAAAACAATGCAGTGTGACGGTTTCCCGAATGAAAGAGCAAGTCACGAGCGCTCTCTGCACAGACAGGCAGCTGCGCTGTTCCCACGCTCACGCGCACTCTGCACAAGCTAGCCTTCTCCACAAGCCGGCAGACCTCTGCAGCACCCGAGCTTCAGCGTGCCCTCCCACTGTCCAGTTTTTACCCCATATGATAGTGGGTTCCCTGGACTTCACCCAGAGCTGGAGAATCAGTCCAGTGGGACGTCTTTGTCTCCCGTGTTTGAGAAAACTGGCCAGTTTTTAGCCGCCTGCCCTATCCACTGGCGCGCGCTCCAAACCTCTCTCTGTGAGAATCTTCAACGCTGTCCGCCGCCGCTCCTCCGAGTCACAGTGTCTTGTCTTCACTTTTATTTGTGGAATTTTCACTCAGCCAACTTTCCGGTGATTCTGGATGGTGTTTGTCCTTTCGTTCAGTTGTAGTTTTAAAATTGCTGTGTATGACAGCAAGGTAGGTGTTTTACCTTTGCCACCATCTTGGTTCTCTCCCAGCTTCAGAAACTTTAAAAAATAAACTAAATGTTTCGTTTTTAGGATTATGTTTGATTTTTATTTTAAAACTCATAACTCGCATAGTGCTTGATGTAGATTTGGGTCATTTTGAGACGTACAAGCATAAAGAGAGAAGGAAATAAAGCTGTCCCAGAGGTAACTGCGTCAGAGCAGAGGGTTGTAAAAGAGTATATCAATATATGCCTTCTTTGGAACTGAGTGAGTCACTTCCTTGAGAAAGAAGATGATGTAGTGATCAGAGATTATATTGATAATACTATCTTACCATCTTTTCTCAATCTTCCTGTTTGGTGGGTATTAGAATTACATAGATGGTGTTGGGATACTGGGCAGAGGAAAAAAGATGTCTTTTATATTTAGCCCAAAACTAATTAATTATGCAGGATATCTATAAATTAGGTGTTTCTTAGAATGGGTAGGAGGGAGATAGACTCATAATAGTCATTCCATTTACTTCTCTGAAGAAAATTAAATTTTTCTCTAAGCTACTTTAAACTAAACAACCATATATTCAAAATATATTATCTACATTTTGTATTTTTAAAAATTCTTATAGGTGTTAAGATGATTGGTGATATTAAAAGAAAAACCATAGTAAATACTCATTTACAACTTTACTTGGAAAACTAATAGAACTACTTCTAGGCACTATAGTTATGAAAGTTAACATGAGAAATAACTTATTCCTGTTGTATTACTTGCTTGATAGCACCTGTGTTTGAAAACAAACATAACACTAACGGTGCATGTGTAGACCAGCATGGCCAGGACTTTCCGCCAGCAGCGTTTATGGCCAAATGTGCCACAAGAGCTTTCGGTGCTATCCTCGTCAGACTTTGTCTCCTCTGATCCCGATTGCTGACCGCTCTGCTCACACTTCACCTCACTCTTCTAGTCAACAAGCACTTGTGGAACAATTACTTGTCTCTAGCACTGGGCTAGTTGCTTAGCATACCTAGATGTGCACTAGTAAACTTGATCTCAAAGAACTCATTATCCTATGGCTTTCCCCAACTATTTCCATTTTAAGTAGCACAGTCATAGACTTTTGTAACCATCTAAGATCTTCCTGATATTTAACTTTGTTTCATACTTTGTTCTTAACTTTTTTATTTTTCTGTTGGTGCTGATCTGATCAAAGAAATCCATGCTACTACAGGACAAAAGATAAAATCCTTACGGTTTATGTTTAAAGAATATACAGGAAATAAAACCAGTATACTGTTTACTTTGAGTAATTGCTGACAATACCTCAGAATCCAGCTTTTTTAAAAATTTGATTTTAGAGAAAAAGAGAGACAGACAGACAGATATATCAGTATAAGAGAGAAGCTTTGATCTGTTGCCTCCAGTACACACCCCAACAAGGGATTGAACCCGCAACTTGGTATGTGCCCTAACTAGGAATTGAACCCACATCTTTCAGCATATGGAACAGTGAGTGCTTCAACCAACTGAGCAACACTGGCCAGGGCAGAATCCAACTTTTTAAAAAATGCTATTAAAAAAATTTTTTAATACCTAATGTAGTTCAAAAGAAAGCTTTTTAACAGTACAGAAGGATTCCATCCTAATTTTGTTCCCCAGTGATCTAGTTTTCCTCCCCAGAATCAACCATTGTTAACTCTTCTTGTGACTCCTGAAAATATTGTATGTCAGTATCACCTTGAAGCTAAGGAGAGAGGTTCTAGAGCCAGACCACTTTGTTCATGTTCTGTCTCACATTAAGCAAGTTCAGTTTTTAACTTCTGTGTATCAGCTTTTTCTTCTGTAAGTGTGGCTACTAATACTTACCTCATTCAGTTACTTGTAAACTCCTTAGCACAGTGCATGGCACATAGTGTTTAGTGTATATTATATTGGGTGTGGTTTTTGTAGAAATACGTGTATCTGAAAGTATATATATATTTTTTTAATTTATCTTTATTGTTGAAAGTATTATAGATGTCCCTCTTTTTTCTCCCATTGATTCCCTCCATGCCTCCCCAACTTCCCCCCAGTTTTCGCCACATTATTGTCTATGTGTTATGCATATATGCGTACAAGTTTTTTGATTAATCTTTCCCCACCCACCCTACCTATCCCACCTTCTCTCTGAAATTTGTCAGTCTGTTCCATGCTTCTGTGTCTCTGGATCTGTTTTGTTCACCAGTTTATTTTGTTCATTAGATTCCACATATGAGTGAGATAATGTGATATTTGTCTCTCTCTTATAGGCTTATTTTGCTTAGCATAATACTCCAGGTCCCTCCATGCTGTCTCAAAGTATAGGAGATTCTTCTTTTTTACTGCTAATTAGTATTCCAGGTTGTGAATATACCACATCTTTTTAGAATGTATATATTTTTTTAACCTCAGGAATATAGAGTTGAGATAAACATATTTTCATTTGTAGCACACTGTTGTTATTGGTCTTTGCAGGACCCTTGTATCATATCACTCTGTAACAAAACTATTCTTTCTACAGCTCATGTTGGTGGTCCTGATCTGGATGGGGCTTGGTCATTTGATGGATTGGTTGGGAATTGGCTGGTCTAGGATGGCCTCATGAGATGACCCTTCTCCAAATATTCCTTAAATTCCTTTATTATGTTAATAAGGGCATGATCTCTGTGGTGGAATAGTTCGGGAAAGAATGTGAAAATGCACAAGCACTTTTCAAGCCACGATTTTTGTCCATTTTGTTACCGTACCCATGGCCAAGCTCAGAGTTAGTGTGTGATATGCCAAGGGGTGCAGATGTGGAGAAGTGTGGAAAATTGGATCCATTAATGCCATTAAGCTAATGCAGACCTTTCTAGTAACTACACTCTAGTACCTGGTGTTGCCTCCCACACATTCCCTGACCAGAAACAAACCACAACCCAGGTACGTGCCCTTGATTGGGAATCAAACCCGAGACTCTCAGTGCATGGGCCAACACTCTTAAGTACTAAGCAACACCAGCCAGGCAAAATGCTTGTTTTAATTTGCTTGTCTCTGTTCATAGTGAATTTGAGTGTTTCCTTATACATCTTAGCCATTTGAATATATCTTTCTATATATCTACTTTTTCTGAAAATCACATTTCTTGACCAGTTGGGGAGCAACTTACTTTCTCATTCTTATTTCCTTGGCAGGAGGTACTTATTATATATTCTGTCCATTGAGCACTTGTCAGTTTTAAGTGTTGAAATGTTTCATTTGTAAATCTGTCATTCTTCTGCTAACTTTAACTATATCTGTCATTATTAAATTTTAGTGTAGTCAAATTTGTCAACTTTTCAATTTATCACAATTGGCAAGGTCACAAAGTTGGATACTTAATTTATGTATTTTATTCTTTCTTCATTACTAATAGAAGTATCTAAGATTTTGAATCTTAAATTTACAATCCTATGTTAGTAGTTTTTTACACTGTCAGATCCTATAATTACTTGTTTATGTATGCTTCTTTAAAAATCAAGGTAAAATTCCTGTAACATAAAATTATCTATTTTACAGAGTAAATTTCCATAGCATTTAGTACATTTATAATGTTATGTGACTACCACCTCTATCAAGTTCCAAAACATTTTCATTACTTCAAAAGAAAACCCCATGCCCGTTAAGTGATCACTTCCCATTTCTCCCCTCAGACCATGGTTCTCACTAATCAGTCTCTATGGATGTATCTGTTCTAAATATTTCATATAAAAACGTTCATACAACATGTGGCCTTTTGTAGCTCTCTTTTACTTAGTATAATATTTTCAAGATTTATCCATGTTTTAGTATAAAATTTTTATCTGATGGCTGAATATTATTCCATTATTTAGAAATATCACATTTTGTTTATTTATCTGTTGATAGACATATGAGCTTTTTCTACCTTTGGTCATTGGAAACTGTGAGTAGTGCTGTTGTAAGCATTAATGTACAAGTATTTATTTGGTTTTAATTCTTTTAGATATATACCTAGGAGTAGAATTAGTAGGTTATTAGATATTCTTTATTTTATAAGGAACCACCAAAATTGTTATACCAAGTAATGCACCATTTTACATTTCTAGTTTCATTCTATCCTAGTTAAAAAGATAATTTGTATGATTTCAATCTTGTAAATTTATTCAGACTTGTACTCTGTCCTAGCATGTGGTCTACCTTGGACAGTGTTCCATGTGCACTTGAGAAGTGTGTACAGCCTGCTGTTGCTGGGTGGAGTCTACCATTTTAAAGTTTCCTCTCCATTCAGCCTTTGTTTGGTTACTATAAACCTTTTGACTATTTGAGTTCCTATAGTTGATTCTGATAGTTTTAACTCATTATTTTAGTTTTTTCTGTGGAGGGACAGATCTTCAGAACTACCTATCCCACCATTTTTGCTGGCACAACTCTCAGCAATTACTTTTTTTTTTCTTACTGTTTATATGAAATGCATTTTTTTTTTTTTACTGTCTAAAGTTTTATATATATGTCCTTTTTTCCTCATTTGGACCCTCCTCCCCAAACATTTCCACCCTGGGCAAGCCTCCACCACCCCATTGTCTGTGTCCATTGGTTATGCTAATATGCATGCATACAAGTCCTTTAGTTGCTCCCTACTATTTGTGTCTAGATCAATCTATTCTTCTTCATCAAATTATGTTGATCATTATATTCCACATATGAGTGAGATCATGTGATATTTATCTTCACTTATCATAGAGCAATTCTTAAAACAAATATTTTATAATTACCCTTTAATATCCTGAAATAAAATGTATTGGTAATATAACTTAATACACACAGTTTTTTTTAAATTAATGTAGTGCAAAGGCTTGATGCCACCATTGTGGAAAACTGCAATGTGTTACACATTGAGAGGAACCATCTGACTGTCCTTAGCCATCAGCTAAATGAATCATTCTGAAGATATAAAACTGTATAAGGAAATGAAAAGTTAAAAAGTTGTGTTACTTTAAAAAAATTAATGTAATACATCAATTATAATATAAATGAGAAAAAAAGGAAGAAATTCATAAAAAAGTAGTATGAATTTCAGTATATAAAATATTACACATGACATTGGAAGGCATAATGAAGTACTGTTGTGTTTGTATCTAAATATAAGTTAGCCTTGGCTGGTGTGACTCAGTTGGTTAGGCATTGTCCTGTGCACCAAAAGGTTGCCAGTTTGATTCAAGGTCAAGGCACATGTCCGGTTGCAGGCTCGATCCCAGTAGGAGGTGTGCAGGAGGCAGCCGATCTCACATTAATGTCTGTCTGTTTCTCACTCTCCCTACTCTCCCTCCCTCTCTCAAAAAATAGTTAATAATTATGTTAGATTAAAGAGATGTAAAAAGATCAGATTCCATTTTGTACAAATGCTAATAATGATAGACTAAAATCTAGTCATAAAAAACTAGACTTCTTATCTATTCTAACAAAAAGGTAATATGCTGATTAGACCAGGAGACCTTCTGGACGTCCTTCTGGACAAAGCCATGGTGGTGGGGCTGAGGCAGAAGCAATTAGAGGCAATCAGGCCAGCAAGGGAGAGCAGTTGGGGGCAAGCAGGCTGGCGGGGGCGGGGGGGAGAAGGCAGTTGGGGGTGAGCAGGCTTGCAAGGAGGGCAATTAGTGGCAATGAGGCCAGCTGTGGGGGGAGGAGAATTGGGGGGAACCAGCTGGCAGGGGGGCAGTAGGTGATCAGGCAGCAGAGGGGCAGCAGTTGGGGGCAATCAGGCTGGAAGAAGGGGCAGTTGGAGGCAATTAGGCAGGCAGACAGAGTGGTTAGGGGTGATCAGGCAGGCAGGCAGGTAAGCATTTAGGAGCCAGTGGTCCCAGATTGTGAGAGGGATGTCCAACTGCCAGTTTAGGCCCAATCCTGCAGGATTGAACCTGAACTGGGAGTCAGACATGCCCCAAAGGGTTCCAGAATGGAGAGAGTGCAGGCTGGGCTGAGGGACACCACCACCCGTGCACAAATTTTGTGCACCAGGCCACTAGTATCCTATATAATAAAAGCCTAATATGTTAAGTGCCTGGTTGTCCAGTAACCAGTCAACTGTTCAACCAATCAAAGCATAATATGCTAATGATATGCTAAGGCAGCTAAACTGCTTGCTATGATATGCACTGATCACCAGGGAACAGACAGTTGACCAGTCGCTATGATATTCACTGACCACCAGGGGGGCAGATGCTCTTACTGGTAGGTAAGCTTGCTGCTGGGGTCTGACCGATTAGGACTGAGAGAGATGGGCCACATATGCCCTGGAGCCCTTTTCTGGTTCCTCCCCTCCCCAGCTGACCAACTTCCTGCATCCCTCCCTGGCCAGCCCCAGTCGGCCCAATCAGTACTGGGCAAGATGGGCCAGACATATCCTAGAGCCTTCCCATGGTCCTTCCCTGGCCTGATCGTGTACCAGTGGGGTCCCTCAGCCTGACCTGTGCCCTCTCACAATCCAGGACCCCTCAGAAGATGTTGGAGAGCCAGTTTCAGCCCTATCCCACAGGCCATTCCCCTCAGGAGGGTGCTAGACACAGGGCTCATGGCTGGCGAGCCTGTCTCGATCTGGACTGATTGGGCTAAAGCCCTTGGCAGGCACAGTGGGGCTGGGATAAGCAGGAGCAACAGGTATAATCTGCAGGCGGCATTGGACTGCAGGTTTCTGCCTGATCCCTGCAGGCCACCCAGAGGGGCTCCACCTATACATGAATTCATGCACCTGGCCTCTAGTCTATATATATAAAAGCCTAAGCAACTGTTATAACCAATAGACTGAACAAATGGTCAACTGGTGATTATGCCATACAGACCACCAGGGGGCATATGCTCAATGCAGGAGCTGCCCCCTGGTTGTCAGTGTGCTCCCAAAGCCAACCTCCTGTAGCCAGCCAACTTCCCATGGTCCTTCCCCCCTGGCTGGCCAGCCTTGATCGGGACTGGGCGAGACAGTCCCAATCAGCCCCAATTGCCAGCCAAGCAGAGGGACCCCATCTGTGCATGATTTCATGCACTGGTCCTCTAGTCTACAATAAAAGAGAAATTGGAATAAATTTTTGATACAAATTATAGACTAAAGAGATGAAGGAAAGGAGAAAGTATGTGTGTGTGTGTGTGTGTGTGTGTGTGTAATGTGTGTGTGTGTATATACACATATAGGTATATATATATACACACAGATATATATGTATATGTACATATGTATATATATATATATGGCCTTATTTGAAAAACAATTATTAGTAAATAGTGAAGAAATATCAGAGAATATATCTTTTTTTGAAATCCTAATACATGTTAGGTCAAATAGTTTAGTTTTGAGTATTTAAGTCCTTGGAAACAATATTCTTTCAGGGATGATGGGATTTAAAGATGGATTTTTTAAAAAGCAACAATAGCCCTAGCTGGTTTGGCTCAGTAGATTGAGCATTAGCCTGCAGACTGAAGGGTCCCAGGTTTGATTCTGGTAAGGACACGTAACTTGGTTGCAGGCTCAGGCGGGGGTGCATGTGGGAGGCAACCAGTTGATGTGTGTCTCTTATATTGATATTTCTCTCTCTGTCTCTTCCCCCCTCTCTTCCACTCTCTCTTAAAGAAAAATTAATGGGAAAATATTTTTAAATGGGGATTAACAACAACAAATAGTATACTTGAAACCTATATAATTTTATTAACCAATGTCACCCCAACAAATTTAATAAAAAAATAAACTGATAAATATTAGAAAAAGTAGCCCTGGCTGGTTTGGCTCAATGGATAGAGCATCGGCCTGCAGACTAAAGGGTCCCAGGTTTTATTCCAGTTAAGGGCACATACCCAGGTTATAGGCTCATCCCCAGTAAGGGGTGTGCAAGGGGCAGCCAATCAATGATTCTCTCTCATTAATGTTTCTATCTATATCTTCTCCCTTACTCTCTCTGAAATCAATAAAAATATTAAAAATATATTAGAAAAAGTATATAAAATTTGATACATTTAATATCATTATATTATCATTATTTAAAAAGCAATGATAGGACATTTAAAACCAATGTCAAAGTAGGATTGAAAAATAATAGGCAACTACAGAATAAGGGAATTATTTCAGTTGGTAATTTTTGCACTAGATTTCTCATTAATACACATTTATACCTATACATGACATGTAGTATTTTTAGAACAACCAGTGGGATTGAATAAGATACTTTCATTCCATGTGTTTCTATACTTTTCTTAAAAGGAGTCTTCCATCCTCTGTTGTATATTTAAAATTGACTTTGTTACATTTTCATAGTAACTGCATCATTGCAATATAACATTTTCAAATAAATGCACAATTTGAAATACAAAGGTTGGTAAAATAGTTAGCTTCTTTCCAGTAAAAGGCTAATATGCAAATAGACCAAAAGGTGGAACAACTGGTCACTATGATGTGCACTAACCACCAGGGGGCAGCAGGGGGCAGACACTCAACGCAGGAGCTGCCCCCGGTGGTCAGTATGATCCCACGGGGGGACCACTGCTTAGCCAGAGATGGGCTCATGGCTGGCGAGTACAGCGGTGGTGGTGGGAGCCTCTCCCACCTTAGCAGCAGGGCTAAGGATGTCTTGACCACCTTCAGTCAGACATCCCCCGAGGGTTCCCGGATTGCAAGAGAGCACAGGCTGGGCTGAGGGACCCTCCCCCCCACAACCCCCAGTGCATGAATCTCATGCACCAGGTCTCTAGTTAGGTATAATAGTCAAAACTTGATCCAGAAGCTTTGTTGATTATACTATTTAAATTGTGTTTGAACTCTAATTTTTTTACCTTGACTGTTATTTGGTTAGCTTGTTTGCTACCCATTTTAAATGGAACAATGACCCTACATATTTTTAAGTCTAATTATTTATCATGTCTTTTAAAGATAGGGTCCTGCTCTTCTTACCTCCAAGTAGTGGAGAAAATTAAATGAAATAATGTGTTTAAACGTTTATAATGTGTTTATTAAAATCTGTATTAAGAGCATTGTCACAATTCTAGAGGTCATCACCTTAAAAATTAAATCTTAATCATGGATCAAAATTTTAAGAGATTCTATAATTATTCACATTAAAAATTTTTAATTCAGAATCTCTTGCCTTAGTTTGACCCTGAATCAGAAACATTTCTTAGAGATAAGTTTATTTTGTGACAAAAGTACTGTCCTTTGGTTGTTGTGTTTTGAAAATATGGAGTAAACTTCATTGACTTAAGCATTTCCCAAGAAGACATTTTCTCTGTTAGGTGTGTACTGAGAACTGATGAGCATGACCTAGCCTCACATTGTTTAATCGTGTTATAATTTTTAGTTGTGGCACATGTGTAATTGTGAAAATCAGAGCAAAGCATGTAATAGCTTTTTGTGGCTTATGTTTTTCATTTGCAGCCTTCAAGCAAAATAAAGGTACCTGAAGAGAATTTTTTTGATGTTCCTGCTTTCTTAACTGTCTCGGGACAACTTCACCTAGAAGTGATGTCAGGGTACAGAATTTTCTTTTCTCTTTTGTTTTAATGGACTACTGATTATGGGTTGGGTGGGAGTGAAATAATGCTTTCTTTCCCAATGTTAAAACCTAAAAATTGAAATTACTCCACCTGGATTCACCAAAAGTACGTTTGGAATGACATGACGATATCCAAGTTTCTTACTAAAAAAAATCACGTTAGTCTAGACTCTTGTTCTTAGTGACAAGTGTAGCACTAGAAATATGAAGTTGCGATTTTTTAAGATTTTACCAATCTTTTTAAAAATAGTGAAAATTTAAATATAATTAATCATATTATAAAATAGTTAAATTCCCACCTCAACCAGGAAATAGCCCATTTCATTAAAAAAACAAAAGTATTGAAACAAATAGAAGAAAAATACTTTTAATAATTAGTTTAGTAAGTGGCTTAATAAGGAAATTAATCCACAAAACCATTATGAGAGAAATGTGACAAATTAGAAAGTCTTAGAAGGGCAAGTCATATTAATTTTAGCGATTCTCAAATCTCTGGAAAATCACTATACTCCTTTCAGCCCAACTTTCCTTTTCTTTAAAACAGGATTGGCTAAAAAGATTTTTAAAGTCCTGTCTAAGTCTTATAGTCTATGATTCTGTGTGTAATTTCTTAATGCTGATTTAACAGGTACTGGGTTTCTTTTATATATCTTTGTTTTCTCATATAGAGATTGAGGCTTAAAAATATCTTGAAGAGCCTGATCACTGTGGGTCAGTGGTTGAACATCAACCATTGAACCAGGAGGTCATGGTTCAATGCCAGGTCAGGGCACATGCCTGGTTTCAGGCACAGTCTCCAGTAGGGAGCGTGCAGGAGGCATCTGGTCAATGATTCTCTCTTATTGATGTTTCTATCTCTCTTTCCTCTCTGAAATCAACAAAAACTTTTTTTGAAATCTCTTGAAGCCCTAGCTGGTTTAGTTCAGTGGATAGAGCATAGGCCCGCAGACTGAAGAAATGGCTCCAGTGAAAACAAGGGAATCTTTATTTGTTTCCCATTGTTCTTAAAATGTACAGGTGGGGAAACTGAGAGGATATATAATACAATAGTATTCATGTTTACCTTGTTACATACTTTATTGTCAGGATGGAAAGTCAGTGGTGGAATAAAGATGGTCTTGAAAATAACATGTACTTTACTTAGATTTTTTTTTCTGATTTATCTTTGAGGCAGAAACAATTCAGATCCTACCTAATAAAAGAGTAATATGTAAATTGACTATACCTCTGCTATACCCACAAATCACACCCACCAGCCAATCAGGAGAACATATGCAAATAAACCCCAACCAAGATGGCTGCGGCCACTAAGAGCAGGAGAGAGGCTTGGGTTTCCCCGGCAATGGAGGAAGCCAAGCTTTCCGCCTGCCCTTGCCAGCCTAGGGCTCCACTCAATGCTACAAAGTTTCAATTATAGAAGATATATAAATCCCAACAGAAATGGCGGCAACCATGGACCTGGAGAGAGCAGAGGCTAGGATTGCCCCTGCCAATGGAGGAAGCCAAGCTTCTGCAGCCCTCATCAGCCTAGGCCTCCACTCCAGGCTACAATGTTTCAATTATGGAAGATAAATACCAACAGAAATGGCTGCCACCACTGAGCAAGCAGAATGCTTGGCTCTGCTCCAGGCTACAAAGTTTCAATTGTAGAAGATAAATTTCAGATACCAGGGCCTCCGCTTGGGTCACTGGGGGGTGAGGCCAGCCTGCAAACCACCACAGGTCCCTTGCCCAGGCTGCCCCACACCCCGAGGGGATCCCCACCCTGATCTGAGACACCCTTCAGGGCAAACCAGCTGGTCCCACCCATGCGCCTGTCTAATAAAAGAGTAATATGCAGGTTAATCATCACTCCAATACACAAGATAGCTGCCCCCATGTGGTCAAAAGATCCTGTCCCCATGTGGACACAAGATGGCCACCACAAGATGACCAGCAGGGGAGGGCAGTTTGGAAGGACCAGGTCTACAAGGGAGGGCAGTTGGGGGTGATCAGGCCTGCAGGGAAGGGCAGTTGGAGGGAACCCAGGCCTGCAGGGGAGAGCAGTTGGGGGAAACCAAGCCTGCAGGAAAGGGCAGTTAGGGATGATCAGTCCTACAGAGGAGGGCTTTGGGGGAGGGGAACAGGCCTACAGGTGAGGGCAGTTGGGAGGGACCAGGCCTGCAAGAGCAGGCAGTTGGGAGCAATCAAGCCTGCAGAGAATGGTAGATAGGGGTGACCAGGCCAGCAAAGGAGGGAAGTTGGAGGCACACAGGCTGGCAAGGGAGCAATTAGACATCAATCAGGTTGGCAGGGGAGTGGTTAGGGGGTGATCAGGCTGGCAGGC
Organism: Antrozous pallidus; assembly: GCA_027563665.1. NCBI lineage: Eukaryota > Metazoa > Chordata > Mammalia > Chiroptera > Vespertilionidae > Antrozous > Antrozous pallidus. The sequence continues at coordinate 49,124,803 of CM050520.1, read as the reverse complement.
AGAAGCAGTTAGGGGCAATCAGGAAGGCAAGCAGGTGAGCAGTTGGGAACCAATAGTCCTGGATTGTGAGAGGGATGGCCTAGACTATAGAGGGTGCAGGTTGGGCTGAGGGACATCCCCCTGCCCGCACGAATTTCGTGAACCAGGCCTCTAGTCCTATCTAATAAAAGACTAATATGCAACTTGACTGTACCTCCAATCAGGTCACACCCACAGCCATGCCCATCAGCCAGTTAGGAGAGATTATGCAATAAACCCCAAACAGGATGGCTGGGTCCGCTGAGAGCAGGAGGGAGGCTTGGGTTTCCCCGGCAATGGAGGAAGCCAAGCTTTCCTCCTGCTGTTGCCAGCCTAGGCCTCCACTCAGTGCTACCAAGTTTCAATTATAGAAGATACATTCCAGCAGAAATGGTGGCAGCCACAGAGCTGGAGAGAGCAGAGGCTAGGGTTGCCGGGCTGATGGAAGAAGCCAAGCTCTGTAGCCCTAGCGCCTAGGCCTCCATTCTAGGCTACAAAGTTTCATTTTAAACAGAAATGGCTGCCACTGTGGAGGGAGCAGAAGGCCTGGCTCCACTCCAGACAACAAAGTTTCAATTGTAGAACATAAATTAATCCCAGATACCAGGGACTTCGATTGGGTTGCTGGGGGGTGTGGCCAGCCTATAAACCACAACAGGCCCCTTGCCCAGGCCACCCCATGCCCCAAGGGAACCTTCACTCTGATCTGGGACACCCTTCAGAACAAATCAGCTGGCCCCCACCCATGCACCAGGCCTCTATCCTATCTAATGAAAGAGTAATTTGCAGATTGACCATCACTCCAACACAGAAGAGAGCTGCCCCCATGTGGACACAAGATGGTCAGCAGGGGAGGGCAGTTGGGAGGTTCCAGGCCTGCAAGGGAGGGCAGTTTAGGCGATCAGGCCAGCAGGGGAAGGCAGTTGGGAGGGACCAGGCCTGCAAGGAAGGGCAGTTGGGGACTATCAAGCCTGCAGGGGAAGGCAGTTAGAGGTGACCAGGCTGGTAGACTAGGGAATTTGGGGGCAAACAGGCTGGCAGGGGAGCAATTAGACATCAATTAGGCTGGCAGGGTAGTGGTTAGGGGGTGATCAGACTAGCAGGCAGAGGTGGTTAGAGGCAATCAGGGAGGCAGGCAGGTGAACAGTTTGGAGCCAGCAGTCCTAGATTGTGAGAAGGATGTCCAACTGCTTGTTTAGGCCCGATCCTACTGGTATTGGGCCTAAATGGGCAGTTGGACATCCCTTGAGGGGTCCCAGATAGGAGAGCGTACATGCGGGGCTGAGGAACAGCCCCTGCCCCCTCTCATGCACGAATTTCGTGCACTGGGCCTCTAGTATTCAAATAATAGACAATATTATTAGAATACTGTACAGGAAAACTATTATCATATGGCCCTGTCAGATTATAGGATCTGCAGAGCTGTATGTGAGAAAGGTCTTTTCAGGAATGTCATGGAAAGTAACTAACACCTGTCAAAGTATAATTTTTTGAAATTTTAATTTTTTAAATTTTATCTTCATTACCACCAACCTCTTTAGCAATCATCCAAAATATAAAGAACATCTATAAGTCTGATTCTGTTTAGTTTAGTTTTTTTAGGTCCTATATATAAGTGAAATCATACAGTATTTGTCTCTTTTTGACTTATTTCACTTAGCATAGTATCCTCTATGTCTGTCCAGGTTGTCCTAAAAGGCAATATTTTATTCTTTTGTATTGCTGAGTAATATTTCATTGTGTATATTAATAGTATATACCACCTTTTATTTATTCATTAATCTCTGGCTGGACAGCTATATTGCTTCCATATCTTAGCTATTATTAGTAATGCTGTAATGAACATAGGGTACAAATATCTTTTCAAATTAGTGTTTTGTTTTCTTTGGATAAATACCCATTTGTATAATTACTGGGCTGAATGATAGGTCTGTTTTTAATTTTTCAAGGGATCTCCATACTGCTTTCCATAGTGGCTGCACTAATTTACAGCCTCAGCAACAGTGTAAAAGGGTTCCCTTTCTCACACTTTGTTGATTTATTGACGATAGCCATTCTGACAGATGTGAGGTTATATCTCATTTGGTTTTAGTTTGCATTTCTTTTTTTTTTAATAAATATTGATTGTTTAGACTATTAAAGACTAGAGGCCCAATGCACGAAATTTGTGCATGGGGGGCAGGGGGTGTCTCTTAGCCCAGCCTGCACACACTCCTATCTGGGACCCCTCGAGGAATGACCAACTGCCTGTTTAGGCCCGATCCTGGTAGGACATCCTTCTCACAATCCAGGACTGCTGGCTGTCTGCCTCCCTGATTGCCACTAACCACTTCTGCCTGCCAGCCTGATCACCCACTAACCACTACCCTGCGAGCCTAATTGATGTCTGACTGCTCCCCTGCCAACCTGTTTGCCCCCAGCTTCCATCCTCTGCTGGCCTGATCACCCCTAACTGCTCTCCCCTGCAGGCTTGATGTCCCCAACAGCCCTCCCTTGCAGGTCTGGTCCCTCCCAACTGCCCTCCCCTGCTGGCCTGATCGCCCACAACTGTCCTCCCTTGCAGGCCTGGAACCTCCCAACGGCCATCTTGTGGTGGCCATCTTGTGTCCACATGGGGGCAGGATCTTTGACCACATGGGGGCAGCCCTCTTGTGTATTGGAGTGATGGTCAACCTGCATATTAGTCTTTGTTAGATAGGATATTCCTCTCCCCCCGCCTCATAACTTCCCTCCACCCAGTTCCCACATCACTCCCTGCCCTTCACCCCCTCCCCCCACTGTCTTCATCCATAGGTGTATGATTTTTGTCCAGTCTCTTCCTACACCCCCCACATCCCTTTCCGCCTGAAAATTGTCAGTCCACTCCCTTTCTATGCCCTTGCTTCTATTATATTCACCAGTTTATTCTGTTCTTCAGATTTTTTATTCACTTGGTTTTTAGGCTCACTTGTTGATGGATATGTATTTGTTGTTCATAATTTTTATCTTTTTCTTCTTCTTCCTCTTCTTAAAGAATACCTTTCATCATTTTATATAATACTAGTTTGGTGGTTATGAACTCCTTTAGCTTTTTCTTATCTGTGAAACACTTTATCTGACCTTCAATTCTGAATGATAGCTTTGCTGGGTAGAGTAATTTTGGTTGTAGGTTCTTGCTCTTCATCACTTTGAATATTTCTTACCACTCCCATCTGGCCTGCATCGTTTCTGTTGAGAAATCAGCTGACAGTCATATGGGTGCTCCCTTGTAGGTAACTAGCTGTTTTTCTCTTGCTCCTTTTAATATTTTCTCTTTGTCTTTTGCTCTTGGCATTTTAATTATGATGTGTCTTGGTGTAGTCCTCTTTGGATTCCTTTTGTTTGAGGTTCTGTGTGCTTCTTGGACTTTTAAGTCTATTTCTTTCACCAGGTGGTGGAAGTTTTCGATCACTATTTCTTCAAATAGGTTTTCAGTATCTTGCTGTCTCTTCTTCAGGCATACCCATAATTCTGATGTTAGAATGCTTGAAGTTGTCCCAGAGGCTCCTTACACTATCTTCAATTTTTTGGATGCTTTTTTCTTCCTTTTCCAGCTGAGTGGATTTTGCTTCTTTGTATTTCAATCTTTAACTTGATTCTTGTGATCCTCTAGAATGTTTTTAGGTCTTTACATAATATTTTTTATTTCAGTCAGTGTATGCTTCATTTCTAGTTCATCCTTTTTCATATCCTTGAGGGTCTTGCTAAATTTATCGGCCTTTTTAGGAACCTCTTGAAAAACATAACCGTGGTTTTGAACTCTATATCCAGTCGTTTGCTTTCCTCCATTTCTTTCATTTGTGACCTGCCTTTTTATCTCCACATTTTAGCTGCTTCCCTGAGTTGATAGAGTAGCTTTGTGTGTGAGGTGTCCTTTGGGCCCAGTGGCTCAGTCTCTCCAGTTACCTGAGGTGGATACTCTTGGTGCACCCACTTATGGGCTGTGTGCACAGTCTTGTTGTATTTAAGCCTAAATTGTTGTTTGTATTACTGGGCAGAGTTGACCGCCAGGTCAGTTGGCTGTGAGGGTCAGCTGTCCAGTTTCTCCTCGAATGAGTGTGGGTACCCAAAGTCTTGCCCGGAACTGGAGTATGGTGCAGTCAGGAGGTTTTGGTTTTCTCTGGAATGAGAAAACCAGCTATCGCTCAGCTGCCCGAGCCCTCCCCGCACGTGCGCACCTCCTCACCTCTATCTTCCACAATTCCCCTGGGTCTCAGTGCCCTGTGGCAATAGCTGCATGCACCTCTGAGAGAAAGCTGCTCTTGGGTTTTGCCTGCTGCCAGACAGTCCATTTTCTCCCCTTATGAGTCTGGGTTCCCCGAGTCTTAGCTAGAACTGGAGTTCAGCACAGTGGGAAGCTTTTGTTTCCCTCAGGTTCGAGGAAGCCAGCCCGGCCTTTCCTCTGGGACACACCTGTCTCCGCGTTTCAGCACCTCTGTCTCCGCAGCTCCTGAGTCTCGGTGTCCTTTTTTCTTTCTTTCCAGTTGTGGGATTTCCATTCAGCCAGCTTTTCGGTGGTTCTGGATGATGTCAGTTTTGTCTTTTAGTTGTAGTTTTGAAATTGTTGTGCAAGACAGCAGTATAGGTGTTCACTTATGCCACCATTTTGGTTATCAACCTAGTTTGCATTTCTTGATGATTAGTGATGTTGAGCATCTTTTCATATGTTTATTGGTCATCTGTATCTTCTCTTTGGAGAAATGTCTTTTCAGTTCCTCTGCCTATTTTTTAACCAGATCGTTTCGTTTTTTTTGTTGGTTTGGGTGTGAATTCTGTGTGTGTGTGTGTGTGTGTGTACACACACACACACACACACACACACACACACACTTATTTATTTATTTATTTATTTATTCATTCATTCATTTGTTCATTTATTTATTTATTTACAGAGAGGAAGGGAGAGGGACAGAGTTAGAAACATCTATCAGCTGTCTCCTGCAGGGGGTGTGCCCGAACCAAGGTACCTGCCTTTGACTGGAATCGAACCTGGGACCTTTCAGTCCACAGGCCAATGCTCTATCCACTGAGCCAAACAGGTTAGGACAGGTTTGCATTCTTTGCGTGTGTTAGCTGTATGAGTTCTTTATATATTTTGGATATTAACTCCTCATTAGATGTATGATTGGCAAATATTTTCTCTCATTCAGTAGGATGTTTTTTTTTTTGTTTCGTTGATGGTTTCTTTCACTGTGCAGAATATTTTTAGTTTGATGTGGTCCCATTTGTTTATTTTTCTTTTGTTTTCTATGGTCAAGAAGACATACCCAAAATGTATTGCTAAGAGTGATGTTAGAGGGTTTACTGCCTCTGTTTTCTTTCAGGAGTTTTGTGGTTTCAGATCTCACATTTAAGTCTTCATTTTGAGTTTATTTTTGTATGTTTAAGAAAGTGGTTCAATTTCATTTTTTTACGTATCTGTCCAGTTTTCCTTGCGTTACTTATCGAAAATACTGTCTTTACTTCATTATTTATCCTTGCCTCTAGTAATTGACCATTTTCTTATTCCTGCCAAAGTATAGTTTTAAGAAATAAAATAGGACTCATCTATAATAATAAAAGCATTAACATGCTAATTAGACTGGACGGCCTTCCAGATGAAGCTGGATTATGAGGGAAGCCTGGGTTCTGGGTGCCAGAGGGAAGTCGGTGCTGGCAGCTGAGGGAAGGAAGGCCTACTCTTGCATGAATTTCATGTATTGAGCCTCTAGTATAAATACAAAGTTAACATGTATCAAATATTTTATTCAATTCATTAATTACTGAGGGAAAAAGTAAAATAGTAAAGCTAGTTCAAAGAGCACTTGAAGAGCTGTGTATTCATAGATAATTTAATAAAGGATTGCCTGGTTAGTTACAAACTGGGTAATATCCCACAGACCAATAAACCCTGACCTTTGGAAGTTTGTCTTATACCTGACAGAAATTATTTACAATTTTACTGGGCAAAATCTATAAGTTAATTTATAACCTTAGTTAATCTGGATATTTAGTTCAGTCTTCTACTATTGTGGCAGAATGACTGGAATGACTGGTTGACCAGTCGCTATGATGTGCACTGACCAGCAGGGGGCAGGCACTCAATGCAGGAGCTGCCCCTTGGTTGTCAGTGTGCTCCCAGAGCCAACCTTCTGTGACCTCATCCCTCTCCCTACTGTCTTTCCCCCCTGCCAGCTGGGCCTTCCCCCATAGGCCCCAATCGCCAGCCAGACTGAGGGACTGCACCTCTGCATGAATTTGTGCACCAGACCTCTAGTAGTAAATAAAATAATTGAGCAAAGTACCTTTTCCTAAGTAATTGAATAACTTCTGAGTAGGGTCTGTGTCCCATTGAAAGGACATGCTGTGCACCTTTTGGCCTTATACCCAAGTTTTGGATAACCTTTATTAACAGCCTTTTGGCATTTTTTTTATCTATAGAGTTAGAGGCAAAGTATCTTCCCCTCAGAAGTGTCATATACATGAAAGGTGTACATTTATGAAACATTGGTTTCTCTATTATAATATCACTAGTGGATTAAATATGTTCCCTCTTTCCCAGTAAAGTGTAGTAAACCACAGAACACAGTGTACAGTGAAACTTGACAGTATATTAAATTGGCAGAATGAGGTTTTGTATTTTTTAATGTATTATGGAGTATTTCTAATAATGTCAGTCAAACGTTCCTAGTTTAATATGCATAGTTCTAGAACTATTAATATACAGTACATCATATCTCGATTAATGCATGATTTAGTCTCCAATAAGAAATTGTTAGTTTTCTTTCCCTCAGCTTTGTTTTTAAATTTTATTTAACAGACTTTTAAAATGGAATAAATGATAGTTAAATTTAGAAGGTTAACATTTTCCAAAAGGATATCTATGTCGGTTTAGTGGGTTTATGGCTCCATTTTAAAGGTTAATTTAGTTTCTAAATAAGAATTTCTATTTTTGAACAATTTTTAAATATAGGAAAGTTGCAAAGATAGTGCTGGTTTTTAAAATATTTTTCGCCCAGTTTCCCCCAGTGGTAACATCTTATATTACCATGGTGTATTTGACAAAACTGAGAACCATTGTTAGTACATTACTGTTAACGAATCTGTAATTCAGTGCCTTTTTTCATTTCCAGGATCAAATTCAGGATCCAACATTACATTTAGTTGTCATGTTTCCCCCTCTCTCTCCTAGTTTGTATCAGTTTCTAAGTCTTTTCTTGTTTTTCATATTACTTGCTCAACAAAGACACTCAAAATTAAAACTGGACATGTGAATCCTGGCAATAAACTAAGGGTTAATTATGATTTAACCAAACAACGATCTACTGTAAAACAGATGATAAAACTTTACATCATGTTGTTAAAAGAAGAACAAAAAAGTGGTTATGAAAAAGAAAGTAGAATGTAATTTCAGTTTTTTACAATATGTGTGCATGTGTAAGTAGGAAAAAAGTTTAGAAAAATCATATTTCAATTTGTAAGCAATGGCTAACTCTACTAATTTTTATTTTCTTTCTTAAACTTGTCTTTCAGATATGAAAAACTAGTGTTTTTTACTTTTATAATGAGAAAAAATTAGCTACATGTATTTCCATTTGGGGCAAGGGGTTTGGAATCAGTTCGGACATTGAGTCGATTTCATTCCAGGTTGATTAACTGGTTGCTTTGTGCTTGATGTGAGCAATTTCTGAACTCATCCCCTTGGGTTATCTCATCTGATAACCCAGATGCTGAGCTCAGAAGCCAAACAATACTCATACTCAGGATGTCCATTCTGTTCAGTGCTTGTGGTCAGAAAGTCAGCATGTGGACCTCAGTCAAACTGAGGTACCCTTGAAACTGGGTGTGAAACTGTGTTCCTGTCCCATATGACTTTTTCATCCTTCACCCACTTGATATTTAGATGTTTGTCTGAACTTTAATTTATACTTACTGATTTTCAAAACCTTTTTGACTGTGGCTCTTTTATCCATGCCATGCATTTTCATGTACTTCTGTGTTTCCAGTGTTCCTCCTTATAATATTAGACGCCTTTCTTCATAATTCATTTCTCAAGGCTCAGCTGAAATATTACATGCTTCTTGATTCCTTCCTTTTTTTCTCTCAATAAAAATTATTTTTTTCTTTTTCTGTTCTCTTATGGTACTTACCTACTTCCTGTCCTAAAGGAAAAAGAGTTCCTCTTGTTTTTAACAGTTAGCCAGTTTGTAGTTCTTTTCATATATGTCTGTCACTGATTATAAGTATTCTAAATAGCTATATCTACTAAGAATAGATTTTCAGTAATACTAAATTAATTTATAAAGCACTAATGATTATTATTCTAAAATTTTGCTTTACCTTTTCTACTCTAAAGTTGAGCCCACAACAGGAATTAAGTGAAGGTTAATCACTCCTTTTGCTCTATGTTTTAGAAATGAATACACCATGAAATTTTGAGATCTTTAATTATCTTCTTATTTCATGAATGTGTGGGAATACTGATGGTTCTTTATGCTGTTTTCTTGAATATGAGACCTTGAAAACACAGATTTCTTTCAGTGTATTGTTTATCTTAAAATTTAACCCTATTTAGATAGAAATATGAATTAATAAACTGCTGGTATGACTCAGGAACTTTATTCATTATCACCTTACCAATTTCATTATTTATATGATATAGGCAGGCAAATTGAGCAGCAAGTGCAGATGCTTTGTAGTAGGAATATTTAGCTTTCTTGGTATACAATACAGAGAATGTGAATATTTGGATTAAACAAGAGTTAGGGATTGCCAAGTAAATCTGCTGGAAGTGGATAGGTACAGAAGGTTTTAAGGATAGATCAAGGAATCTGTGCTTTGGTCAGGAGCAAAGTGAGGAAGTAGTAGTAAAGGATGATGGTGGAAAAAGTGGTGAAGTTAAAGAATTAGAGGTCGTGCCCTGACCGGTTTGGCTCAGTGGATAGAGCGTTGGCCTGTGGACTCAAGGGTCCCAGGTTTGATTCTGGTCAAGGGCATGTACCTTGGTTGTGGGCACATCCCTAGTAGGGGGTGTGCAGAAGGCAGCTGATTGATGTTTCTCTCTCATCAATGTTTTGAATTCTCTCCCTCTCCCTTCCTCTCTGTAAAAAAAATTAATTATATATATATATATATATTTTTTTTTTTTTAAAGAATTAGAGGTCTTAATGAGGAATTAGATTGTTGGCATGGAAGTACTAGAGTAAAAAAACCTAGACAAATAGAAGGTGATGGTAAAGAATACTGTTGAGGAAAAAAAAAAAAAAGAATACTGTAGAAGTTCATGTGGCTAAGATGGATTCTCTGCTCAGTTTCCACCGTCTTTTCCAATTGGCTTTGTATAAACACCTCAACATGTTCAGAACTAAATTCATCATCATGGTCTCCAAATCTGTTTATATTCCTTCTGAATTCCCTGTCTAGGAAATGCACTATCATCCTTTTGTCAAAGCAGCGATGTGGATATCATCCAAATTCTTTTTACACACCCTTTGCATTTCTTCAGTCATTTGCTTCCTCTTCCCTTTGCTTCAGCTATCCAAAACTGCTTCAAATATTCTAATCACATCATCCTGTTTCACATTTTTGTGGTCTTTTCCTGTGTTGTTTTTTTTACCTAGAACATCTTTCCCGTACCTTGATCTGGCTAATCCCTGTCCATAAATCTAAACTCAGCTTAAAAATGACCTCACTCAGAATCCATACCAGCAGCATATCTTTCTTGTTAAACGCCCTTATGCTTTATCTATTTTGTAACTATTTTATAACTATTTTGGAATCATTGATTTTTTTTTTCTTTCTATAGCGTAGATTCTCGGCTTTTGGGTTTAAGGAATTCTATTTAATTTTGTAAATCTGTTACTTAATACAGAATAAATACTTAAGCACCTAGAAATGGGTTTCTATCAATTTATAAAAAGTACTGCCATTATCTTGGGGGTTTGGAGTGGGTTTTTTTGTGTGTGTGTGTGTTTTATTTTGTTTTTTGCTTATCTTCCCATTACCCTATAAATTCCTCAAGCTGTATTTTGTTCCTCTTTGTCTTCTTAGCCACTATCACATGACTGATTCAGAGCTCAGAAATCAGTCTCAATTCAATTAAGTATTTGTTGAGAGCCAACTACCTACCAAACACTAGGTTAGGTGCTAGGATACAGAGATAAACAAGACAGGTAAGATCCCAAACTTCATGACTCTAATGAGCAAAGTAGGCAGTAAATAAAAAATTAGAAATATGTATTAGCTATTATTTAAAAAAAAAAAAAAAAGATTGTCCTGAAGGCAAGAAAAGCATATGGCAAGGGAATTTCACCTTGTCTAGGTAGAATTGAATTTAAAGGTAACTTTTTCAATAGAATGGTTACATGAGAGTGCATTTTCAAATGTCATTCATATTTAATGACCACTGGCTGTTAATATTTGGTTCTATTCTTGAAATAATAGAAACCCAGTTAGTACTTTTTCTCCCTATTGTTATAGAGCAAGCATGTCAAACTTGCAGACCATGGGCCACATGCCTTGCTTATTTGGCCCGTATTAGCCTTTGAGTTCAACATACTTGTTATAGAGCATTTCATAGTGTATAATCTTTTAGTTATCTCAGTACATTATCTATAGTTACTTGGCTATGTGATGTCTTTTGGTACTTTCATGTTATGTTTAATATGTTATCCTTGAATGAATTATATTTAGCCACATTATCACAAGCCAAAAAACTCTCTAGTTTGTCCGCTTCTAAATACTTAGAATATTTTATAAGACGTTTTATGAAATAGTTGTCATTTTATATTCTGTCTGAAAACAGCCAGGGTAACAGGGGTCTGGATGTCATGGCTAAAAGAAATGGGTAAAGAAACTGAATATGTTTACCATAGGGAAGACAAAGGGGAGACATGATTTGATGGTTCAAATCTTTGTGGTGGACTTCTGTGAGAGCCCTGTGTACAAATGATTAAGTGATTTTTTTAAGAATAACTTTATTGAGCTCTAACTCACATACCATAAAATTCACCCTTTAAAAATGTACAAGTCAGTAATATTTTCTATAGACAAAAAGTTGTGCAACCATCACCACTATCTAATTCAAAAAGAAATTCCTACCCATTAGCAGTCATTTTCCATCCCCGTCCCTCCCCAGCCCCAGCAAACACTAGTGAAATCAGAAACAGTGGAAGTGGGGTCCAGCAGTGTGTCATAGCAAACCTACCAGGGATGCTGCTGCAGACCACTGCTTAAGAGAAATACCTCCTATTCCCTGGTTGGTGGGGACATCTGACTTCCAGTCATTCTGGCAGGAGCGAGGGGAGCATTGTCAGTTAGGTATGCAAACTCTCCATGAATCTCCATTTCCCCCATCCCCAGCCTTACCAAGATTCTGCGTTCAGGTCACCTCCTTTCTGCTACAGCATACTCTGTATTTCATAAAGAGGTTTTCAGGCTTTGACACATTGGTCATTACTCAGCCATCTGTTTTCTCAGTCATCTCCCAAAATTTCTTGAGATCTCTTGTCCATTGAAGGTCCCTTTCCTGTTTCTTTATTTTAATTTTATTATTATTACTAGAGGCCTGGTGCCTGAAATTTGTGCACAGGGGAGGAGGGAAGGAGGGTGTCCCTCAGACCAGCCTGTACCCTCTCCAATCTGGGACCCCATGAGGGATGTCTGACTGCCTGTTTAGGCCCGATCCTAGTGGGCCTAAACAGACAGTTGGACATCTTCTCACAATCCAGGACTGCTGGCTCCCACCTGCTCGCCTGCCTGCCTTCCTGATTGCCCCTAACCGCTTCTGCCTGCCAGCCTGATCACCCCCTAACTACTGCTCTACCAGCCTGATCGATGCCTAACTGCTCCCCTGCCAGCCTTCTTGCCCCTGACTGCCCTCCCCTACAGACCTGGTCATCCCTAACTGCCTGCCCTACAGGCCTGGTCTCCCCCAACTGCTCTCCCTTGCAGGATTGTGTCCCCCTAACTGCCCTTCCCTACAGGCCCAGTCAACCCCAACTTCCCTCCTCTGCCAGCCTGGTCACCCCTAACTGTCCTCCCCTGCAGGCTTGATCACCCCCAACTGCCCTCCCTTGCAGGCCTGGTCCCTCCCAACTGCCCTCCCCTGCTGGCCATCTTGTAGCAGCCATCTTGTATCCACATGGGGGCAATCATCTTGTGTGTTGGAGTAATGGCCAACCTGCATATACTCTTTTATTAGATAGGTTGGAGGCCTGGTGCATGGATGGGATCAACTGATTTGTTCTGAAAGGTGTCCTGGATCAGGGTGGGGTTCCCTTGGGGCATGGGCGGCCTGGGTGAGGGGCTTGTGGTGGTTTGCAGGCTGGCCACGCCCCCCAGCTACCCAAGCAGAGGCCCTGGTATCTGGGATATATTTATCTTCTACAATTGAAACTTTGTAGTGGAGGCCAAGGCAGGCCAGGGCTTCAGAATCTTGGCTTCCTCCATCGCCAGGGGCAACCCTAGCCCTTGCTCGCTCCGTGGCTGCTGCCATTTCTGTTGGGATTTATTTATCTTCTATAATTGAAACATTGTAGCCTAGAATATGCCGGCCAGGAGAGGCGGAAAGCTTGGCTTCCTCCATAGCCAGGGAAACCCAAGCCTCCCTCCTATTCTCTCTGGTTAGGTAAATTTGTATACTCACTCCTGATTGTCTGGTGGGTGTAGCAGTGATGGTTAATTTCCATATTACTCTTTTATTAGATAGAATTTTAAGACTAGAGGCCCGGTGCACAGGATTCATGCACTGGTGGGTATTGTGGCCTGTGAGGATCGGCCCTCTGTGGGAGCACCATTCACCCTCTAAGTGGCTGCACTATGGGAGCACACTGACCACCAGGGGGCAGCTCCTGTGTTGAATATCTGCCCCCTGGTGGTGACTGTGCATCATAGCAACTGGTTGACTGCTTGTTCACCATTTGGTTGCTGGGCTTTTATTATATAGGATTATCTCAAGAATGAATATAAATATCTGTGCTAAATTTACTATTTTAACTATCTTGAGTGATATTAATTTACTTTTCTTTAATTTCTAGTTAAGTTATGCTTTGTTTGTATGGTGATTTAGTATCTGTCTAATTTAATGACTAATGTTTCTAACTCTACAGTATATGCGTTTTACCTTAGAAATTTAAACTTGGGGTTCTCTACCCATTTCTAGCATTGCATTCCTTGGTGAGGGAGATGACTAACCTGCCCTTTTTTTTCCCTCCACTTTCAGTATGTGAGAAAATAGTCTCAACCTTCTATTATCTAAGTTGCTGAGGTCTGGCTAAGCAGACAGTATCTGAAGGATTGACTATTTTTGGAATAAGCAAGTTTGACATAAGGTTTTTTTTAAATTCTCAATTAATCCTTTGAGTATTGACACAAATATAATTCATTTTGCATGAAATGCAGTGCCTGTTGGCATTGTCTACAAGCAAATGCAGGTTACTATAGTGAGACATCAAATGAATCCTTAGTAATTTGACCAATATGGATAGTAATTGAAGCTACAAAAAGCAAAACTAATGTTACTTCTTTCAGTTACTGTCTAAACTTATCCAAATCTATTTTACTCTGGTGGTTTTAATTACTTTTTTAGAAGTGGGGAGTCTGAGTTTGTTACATGTTTGCAGAATTTTGGCTGTGTTCGGAACAAAGAGAATTTATGTTATTTTGGCTGTTACTGTTTTCCCCTGGCTTGTTTTCCTAAAAATAACTATGGTGCTTATTAATTCAGCAATAATTTTGGTGTTCATCTGTATGGTATGTGACTGTGTTGGACACCAAAGAGGATGTTAAAATATGGAAAGCCCCATCTATTGATATATAAAGTTCACCAGTGCTGTTACAGAGTTAAGTAGCTACTAGGATAAAGTTATCCCTGCCAGAAATACTGAATTTGTCCAAGTGAATGGTTCTGTTAATTGAAGGAAATATAGTCAGAGAGACATAAATTGGAATTCTAGCTTCTTTACACACTAGTTTTATAAGCATAATGTCTGAGCTTCCACTTCCTAACTATAAAGATAAATTATAATGGCCACTTGCAGAGCTATTGTGAACATTAGAAACTATGTAAAGCCCGGTGTTTATCACAGTTTCACATGAAACAGTAAGCACTATGGTGATGGTATTGATTACAACTGGGACCTGGAGAGCATGAGGTGATTGATTATAAAGGACTAGCTAAAGAAAGAAGACAAGGTGGTATACCCAGGAAGAACAGCTGACAGTAATAAAGTTGTTTTACAGCAATAGCAAAACTGTGGTTTACCCAAAGCAGAGAATTGGAACAAATAGTGAATTTGCCAGGATTCAGGACTCATAAGATAGTTGAGAATGTAAAATTAAACCTGGAACAAAGGAAGGGATTGAGATACAGAAATAAGATATCTGTCAGAATGTGAAGATTAAATCAGAAATAAACGATGAGAGCAGATTAGGTCATAATCTGCTCAGAGTTGTGGTTAATTATGTTGATAATGAGATACCTATGCTATTTTATATACCCACCAGCAAGTTCCATTTGCTCCACATCTGACAAAAATTAGTGTTGTCAGGTATTTTTTTAGTTATTCTGGTAAGTACATGATAGCTCATTATGGTTTTAATTTGCATTTCTGTGAAGACTGGTATTGTTAAACTTTTTTTCTTGTGCCTATTGGCCATTCTTATATCTCTTATGAACTATATTTCAAATTCTTTTACCTATAGGTTGTTTATCTTACTGTTATTGAGTTTTCAGAGCTCTTTCTATTTTCTGGATACTAACCTTTTAGCAGATATATGTGTTATAAATATTTTCTCCCAGTGTTGCCTTTCTTTTTCATCTCTTCAACGCTCTTTTGAAGACTGGAGTTTTTAACTTTGGATAAAGTATATGCTTTGTTAGCATATACTTTATCCATTGTTTTCTTATGTGATTTGTGATCTTTGTGTCCTGTTCAAAAGGTTTTAAAATTGTTCTCCTAATTTTCTAGCAATGTTATAATTGTAGCTTACACATTTAGGCCTATTACCTCCTCTACTAGTCAATAAGCTCCTTAAATTTAAAACTATGCCTGATTTATTTCTGTCTATATTTTCCATAGTGATTAGGAGTTTAATAAATATTTGTTGAATGAAAAAATAAAATATGACTTCATGGTAGATAATGGTAATCCTACATAAGAAAGAGGTAACATGCAAATTGACCATCACTCCAACACACAAAATGGCTGCCCCATGTGATCAAAGATGGCCACCCCCATTTGGACTTAAGATGGTTGCCACAAGATGGCCAGCAGGGGAGAACAGTTGTGGGCCATCAGGCCAGCAGGAGAGGGCAGTTGGGAAGGACCAGGCCTGCAAGGGATGGCAATTGGGAGGGATCAGGCCTGTAGGGGAGGACAGTTAGGGGCAACCAGGCCAGCTGAGAAGGGCAGTTTGGAGTGACCAGGCCAGCAAGCAGGGGAGGGCAGTTGGGGGCAACCAGCTGGCAGGGGAGGGCAGTTAGGGGTGACCAGACCTGCAGGAGAGGGCAGTTAGGAGCAATTGGGCTGGCAGAGGAGGGCAATTAGGCATCAGTCAGGCTGGCAGGATAGTGGTTAGGGGTTGATCAGGCTGGCAGGCAGAAGCAGTTGGGGATAATCAGTCAGGCAGCCAGGCAAGCGGATGGGAGCCAGCAGTCCTGGATTGTGAGAGGGATCCCAGATTGTAGAGGGTGGAGGCTGGGCTGAAGGACACACTCCTGTGCATGAATTTCATGCACCAGTCCTCTAGATATAATATAAGGACAGATAGCTGCTCTCTCTATTTCTTCTTGACTGCTATGATCTATGGCCTTAAATTATTTTGGTGCTATTGACTTATTTCATCTATTCCAGTTAAGAGAAAAATATCCATAGAAAATGGAATTAACAAACTTGGAATAATATTATATTGAGTCTATTTAGATATTTTAAAGTTCCTTTATATGTAAAAGTAAAATTTAATTTTACATTCCATATTGTTGCTATGAATTCCTTTTTGCATGAATTTAGAAAATTTTGTTTCTTTAAACAAAAGTCAGAATTTATTAAATTCACCTGTAATTTGTGTGCATGCATTATAGAAATCACTGAAGCACTGCTGTGTATTTTACTAGAATTTGTTTTCTTCTACACAAAATAAAAGGAAATTTCGTCTTTGTTCTCTCAAACTGCTAATAAACGCAGTCACAATTTTTGTTTCTTTCTCACCAGTAGGAATTGGTAACAAATAAGCTTAGTCACATATATTTGTTGGTATTTATATTATTTTTATTTCTTTTTTTTTTTAAATATATTTTATTGATTTTTTACAGAGAGGAAGGGAGAGGGATAGAAAGTCAGAAACATCGATGAAAGAGAGACATCGATCAGCTGCCTCTTGCACGCCCCCTACTGGGGATGTGCCCGCAGCCAAGGTACATGCCCTTGCCGGAATCGAACCCGGGACCCCGCAGTCCGCAGTCCGACGCTCTATCCACTGAGCCAAACCGGTCTCGGCTTATTTTTATTTCTTTTGATATACTTTATACCTCTACACTGAAAAACTGAAACCAGTGTTTTGCCATTTAAAACAGATACATAGGACAGATACATAAATGTGTGTCACATAAATCTCTATAATTTAGAGAATATGCAAAACCTGAGTCAGCCTTATTTCACATTTAAGAGGCAGATTTAGTGTATAAATTATGATAGAGATTGTGAGATAAAGATTAAAACCTAAAGGATTTTGTATCTGGAACATAATTGAGTGACTTTTTCTTGGTTTCTTCAACTGGATCATTATTCTGAGCTTCTTCCTTATTCTGCTTCAGGGTAGTAAAGCATGAGGTTCAATGAGAACATTGGAACTCTAGTCAGACAGCACTTTAGGGAGTACTATATAAAGGATTATCTCAAAATTTTTCATGCATGCCCTTTATAGCCAAAATATATGTTTGATTTGTGAATAGTAGTATTTCATACATAGCTGCTGAGGCTTTGGTGTGACTTGGGAATTTGAGGATAACTGTTCAAATAGTTCAATCCAGAATTTTTCTACCTATTGTGTAGATTATTCCATGATCCATATCTTGAAGAATATTTGTTTTTAGTATCTGTATAACATTGTTTGTGGCCTTTAGAGGCATATTTATAAGTGAAGGCATATCAAATGATGGAGACACTACCCATTTCATCATGTATCTGTTTTGAATGTTCCCTCTCAAGGAACTAGGATCATTTGGGAACAGTTGGTTCATCCTCATTGTTAAAACCTGATGAATAAGATGGCTTATAGTTTGCTCAGGGATGAGTTAAGAGCCTAGAAAAGCCTGATTCTGAGAGTCATGCATGTATTGTTGGAAAGTTAACAAAAGCTGGAAACATATTTTACTTTATAATTGTTGGGTTGTGCGTCAATGCCTTTCAGAAAGAGAGCTATCTTATCAGAAAGGGGAAGCTATGCCTGCAAACATGAAGAAGTGGGGCATTCATTTGATAAAGCAGCAGGTGTAAGAGGGAGAAGGAGACCACACAGGCCTGGTGTGGCAGAGCACTAGCTGTGGGGGAAATGAAATGTGTATAACTAGGCACTGGGACAAATTCAAAAGCTGTACCCATTGGCTCTCTCCTCCATTGATCTCTTTCTCATGTCCCCTTGTCTGAACACACATTATTTTCAGTTGATATCTTCTGTACTTACTGAGATTTCTGCAGTCTACTTCGGTGCTGTACAGTAGAACTTACTGCAATGATGGCAGTGTTCTGTGTCCATGCTTTTCAGTATGGTAGACAGTAGCTGCAAGTGGCTATTGAGCACTTGGAATGGGACTAGTGTGACTGAGGAACTGAATTTTTATTAATTGTATTTAACTTTAATTGGTATGCATTTAAATAACCCCCTGTGGCTGGTAGCTACCGTACGGGACAGTGCAGATTTAAATGGCCTCTGCCCAGATTGTAAAGCACTGTAGTCCCCATGTCAAATGCTATTTGGAGATTTCTGGGCCTATGTAGGAGGTTTATGGGCAAATCTTTGCTGAATTATATGAGTGGACTGTCAGAGAAAGGGAAAAGGTAGGAAGCTTAGAGAACTCTTCTGGTGCCAATTCCTGCACTCAGCTTTTAGAATAATTTTGTCACTTAACTTTTTTATTGTGTACCATTACCTTGTCCATCTTGACTCTTTTTTTAATTACTTTCTGAATATTGCACAGATACAAAATGATTAACTTTTTAAATAGATATATAGGTAAAGTATAAAGATTAACACCTAAATCCCTCCAAAATGGTTCGTTTCTTTCGTGTCTGGTATGTACTTTTCTAATCACATCCTCTTCCCTACCCATGAGACGTAGCCATTAGCTTGTGTTTATCATTCCTTTTCTTTATAGTTTCATCACATATGTATGTATTTAAAAATAATACATTGTTCAGTTTTACAATCTTTTGAATGTTACATAATTGGCATCATCTGTATATATGTATATGACTTACTTAATTCACTTAACGTTATATTCCTAAATTATATCCATGTTGTATATAGTCTGTTCATTTTTACTACTCTAGGTATCCCTTTGTATGAGTATGCCACAAGTATTCCTTTTTTTTTTTTACTGATGGATATCCTCTCCCCCTTTCTGTCTCCCCGACGTTATGCTGTTGTATACAGAGCATCTGTGAAATTCCTGTATGTATGACTGGGTACATATGTGAAACACTTGTTACTGAGCCCAGGCCTTTTTTTATTCTGTGTGTATATGTCCTCTTCTTTTCCTCCCTCTTCCCTCTGTCCCTTCCCTCCTTCTACCTCCTCCTCCTCCTCTTCTAGAATTCAAGGAAAATGAGTGCAGAGAAATAGAGATTTTTCTGCATTGTTTTTATAGGCTAAATGCTCCTTTAAAAGCATCTTGCTTCTGTTTGTTTTTAGTCTGCCATGGTTCCCTTGTGCTTTCATGTTTATGGACTAAGATCTAATTTGGGAGTTCATCAAGAATATTAGAAATTCTTTTATTTCATTCAGTGTCTATAGCACCTAGGTACATGGCACTCTTTTTCTTTTTTTTAAATATATTTTAGGAAAGGAGAGGGATAGAGAGCTAGAAATATCGATGAGAGAGAAACCCTGCACACTCCCTACTGGGTATGTGCCCGCAACCAAGGTACATGCCCTTGACCGAAATCGAACCTGGGACCTTTGACTCCATAGGCCAGTGCGCTGTCCACTGAGCCAAACTTATTAGGGCTACATGGTACTCTTTTTGTGTTAATTATTTGTGCCTTTTACTTCAGTCATAATTGGTAATTAGTCTTGACCAGTGGTTCTCAACTCTGACTATACATTAGAATGTTTGAGGAGCTATTTTATAAACGTCACCCAAGGATATGTTTATTGATTTTAAAGAGAGAGGAAGGAAGAGAAGGAGAGTAATCAATGTGAGAGAAAAACATTGATTAGTTGTCTCCTGTACGTGCCCTAACTGGGATCGAACCCACAGTCTTTTGGTGTATGGACGATGCTCCATCCAACTGAGCTACCTGGCCAGGGCTCTGAGGAGCCTTTTTAAAAATATAGATTCATCATATTTCAATTCAACCCCCCTGAAAAATAGATTTAATTGGCCTAGGGATGGGACTGGACATCAAGATTGTTTTTTGAAGTATCATAGGTAAATCTATGCAGCCAATATGAGGAGCCACTGTAGAGATTGGCGGGTCTCAAAGTGTTATCCTTGGACCAGCAGCATCCCTGAAAATTGTAGAAACACAAACTCTCAAGCTCCCCAAGTCCTGCTGAAGCAGAAACTCTGAGATGGGATCCAGTGAGCTCTGCTTTAACAACCCGCAGGCGGTCCTAATACATACTAAAGCTCTCTAGAACCACTGCTCTAAACCATGTAAGCATTTATAACAAAGCCTCCTTTTACTGGTACTCAAGTCCAACCTTTCAGGGTCCACAATGTGCCACGATGACTCTGGACCTGTAAGGTATATTGGATGTGTTAACATTTTTGTAACCTATAATGAAATGAAAATGTATCCTGATTGACTAGTAAGCCTTATAAATGACTATCCCCTTTCCAATAAGAAGAGGCTATAGATAGAGAAAAGTATAAGACAGAAAAAGCAGTTGTAATGATGGGGAGTGGCAGTTGCAGAGATAGCAAGCAAAGGAAGAAAGGTGTGGCAGGAATAGCCACCAATGATCATGTTGTATAGTGGGGCAAAAACCAGCCAGCCAACAGTGGCATTAAGGGCACAGAACTTCTCTGGAACAGGTGGTAGTGTGCTGTGTTGTGCTGTGCTTGGTTAGATTTGGAGAGCACATACATGCAGCATAACAGAAAGTGGGCCATGGAGTCAGACTGCTTTGGTTAAAGCCAGCTTTGCTCTGCTACTCAGGAATAGTTTCTTAACCAGTCTAAGCTTCAGTTTCTTCAGTTCTACAGTGAATTGAAAATCGCCATTCTCATAGGGTAGCAATGATGAAATAAATGTGTAAAGTGCCTGGTGGACAATTAGCTTCAATAAACCTTAAAAAAATTTATTGTGATAAAATACATATAACATGAAATTTATTATTAGTGACATTGTGCAATCAACACCACTCTCTAGTTTCAAAACATTTTTATCACCCAAAAAGAAACCCTATATCCATGAAGCAGTCGCTCTCCATTCATCCTTCTCCCCAGCCCTTGGCAATCACTCTTCTGCTTTCCGTCTCAGTAGAATTACCTATCCTGGAATTTCATAGAAATGACATCATACAATATGTGGTCTTTTGTGTATGCCTTCTTTCATTGAGCATAATGCTTTCAAAGTTCATCTATATTGTAGAATATATTAGTATTTCTTTCCTCTTTATGGCTGAATAATATCCACATTTTATCCATTAACCCATTGATGAACATTTGGGTTATTTCTACTTTTTGGCTCTTATGAATAATGCTGCTATAAAAATTTACATACAAGGTGTTGTTTGAACACCTGTATTCATTTCTTTTGGGTGTATAATCAGGAGTTGAATTGCTGAATCATAGGGTAATTTTTTGTTTAACGTTCTGAGGCATCACCAAACTTTGCCAAGGAAACTGCAAAACTTTACATTCCCACCAGCAGTGTGAACAGAGTTTTTCCATATCTTCACAAACACATATTATTGTTATTATTCTTATAACTAGAGGCCCGGTGCACAAAATTCATGCACAGGGGGGGCAGGGGATGTCCCTCAGCCCAGACTGCACCCTCTCGAATCTGAGAACCCTCAAGGGATGTCTGACTGCCTGGTAGGATCAGGCCTAAACAGACAGTCAGACAACCTTCTCACAATCCAGGACTGCTGGCTCCCAACTGCTCACCTGCCTGCCTCCCTGATTGCCCCTAAGTGCTTCTGCCTGCCAGCCTGATCACCCCCTAACCACTACCCTGCCTGCCTAATTGATTTCTAACTGCTCCTCTTCCAGCCTGTTTGCCCCTAACTTCCCTCCTCTTCCAGCCTGGTCAGCCCTAACTGCCCTCCCCTGCAGGCTTGATCGCCCCCAACGGCCCTCCCTTGCAGGCCTGGAATCTCCCAATGGCCCTCCCCTGCTGGCCATCTTGTGGTAACCATCTTATGTCCACATGGGGGCAGGATCTTAGACCACATGGGGGCAGCCCTCTTGTGTGTTGGAGTGATGGTCAATCTGCATATTACTCTTTTATTAGATAGGATACAGGCCTGGTGCATGGGTGGGGGCCAGCTGGTTTGCCCTGAAGAGTGTCCTGGATCAGGGTGGGGGTTCCCTTGGGGCATGGGGCAGCCTGGGCAAGGGGCCTGTTGTGGTTTGCAGGCTGGCCGCGCTCCCCTAGCGACCCAAACAGAGGCTCTGGGATCTTTTAAAACTTTGTAGCCTGGAGTGGAGCCAAGCATTCTGCTCACTCTGTGGCAACAGCCATTTCTGTTGGGACATTTACATTCTATAATTGAAACAATGTAGCCTAGAATGGGGGCCTAGGCTGGCCAGAGCTACAGAAGCTTAGCTTCCTCCATTGCCCGGGTAACCCTAGCCTCTGCTCTCTAGAGCTCTGTGGCTGCCACCATTTATGTTGGGATATATCTTCTATAATTGAAACTTTGTAGCATTGAGTAGAGGCCTAGGCCAGCAAGGGCAGGCAGAAAACTTGGCTTCCTCCATTGCCGGGGAAACCCAAGCCTCCCTCCTACTCTTAGTGGCTGCAGCCATCTTGCTTGGGGTTTATTTGCATAATTTGCTCCTGATTGGCTGTGGGCATGGCCTGATAGGAGGTATGGTCAGTTTGCATATTACTCTTTTATTAGATAGGATTATTATCAAGAAACTTCTTTAAAAGTATATTGATTGTAGATTCTAAACTTTTTAAGGCACTGGTTCTTAATCAGGGGTTGACATAATAATTATTTTTGGAACTTTTAAATATACTAACAGCTGGGACCCTCCCTAGATTATCTGAATAGAAGCATCCGCAGATAAAGCCCACAATTAATATTCCTCATTAAGAACCATTGCCTATGGTAGAGGTTCTCAGAGTTTGGTCTGAGGTTCCCTTAGGTCCCTTGAGATTCTTTCAGTGGAGTCCTTTGAGAAAACTATTTGCATAATAATACTAAGATACTACTTACCTTTTTTACTTTCATTCTCTCACAAATGTTCAGTGAAGTTTTCTGAAATCTTCATGACATGTGATAGCACAGCAGATTGAATACAGGAGAGAGATGCGAATCCAGTGTCTCCTGTTAAGCCAGATATGAGACATTTACAAGAATGTAAAACAGTGCCATTCTTATGAATTTTTTTTAATGTTCATATGATGAGTTTGTCATTGTTTTTAAATGACATTTTGTTAAAATAAACATTTTAAAATGTATTTGTTTTAATGGTAAATATTGGTAGATATAGCCTACATAAACAAATCTCTTTGAGATCTGCAATAATCCTATCTAATACAAGTGTAATATGCAAATTTTACTGTACCTTTGCCATGCCCACAATCACGCCCACCAGCCAATCAGGAGCAGATTATCCAAATAAACCCCAACCAAGATGGTTGCTGCCATTGAGAGCAAGAGGAAGGCTTGGGTTTCCCCGGCAACAGAGGAAGCCAAGCTTTCCACCTGCTGTTGCCTGCGTAGGCCTCTACTCAATGTTACAAAGTTTCAATTATAGAAGATACAGAAATGGCGGCAGCCACGGAGCTGGAACGAATAGAGGCTTGGGTTTTCCTGGCAACAGAGGAAGCCAAGCTTTCCGCCTGCCACCAACCTAGGCCTCCACTCTAGGCTACAAAGTTTCAACCAGAAATGGCTGCTGACTTGGAGGGAGCAGAAGGCTTGGCTCCACTCCAGGCTACAAAGTTTCAATTGTATACATAGATTAATCCCAGATACCAGGGCCTCTGCTTGGGTCACTAGGAGGCATGGCTGGCCTGCAAACCTCCACAGGCCCCTCACCCAAGCCACCCCTCACCCCAAGGGAACCCCACCCTGATCTGGGACACTTTTCAGGGCAAACCAGCTGGCCCCCACCCATGCACCAGGCCTCTAATAAAAGAGTAATATACAGATTGACCATCACTCCAACCCACAAGAGGGCTGCCCCCATGTGGTCAAAGATCCTGTCCCCATGTGTACACAAGAAGGCCACCACAAGATGGCCAGCAGGGAAGGGCTGTTGGGAGGTTTCAGGCCCTGCAAGGGAGGGCAGTTGTGGGCCATCAGGCCAGCAGGGGAGGGCAGTTGGGAGGGACCAGGCCTGCAATGGAGGGCAGTTGGGGGTGATCAAGCCTGCAGGGGAGGGCAGTTAGGGGTGACCAGGCCAGCAGAGGAGGGAAGTTGGGGGTAAACAGGCTGGCAGGGGAGCAGTTAGACATCAATTAGGCTGGCAGGGTAGTGATTAGCGGGTGATCAGGCTGGCAGGCAGAAGCAGTTAGGGGCAATCAGGGAGGCAGGCAGTTGAGCAGTTTGGAGCCAGCAGTCCTGGATTGTGAGAAGGATGTCTGATTGCCCGTTTAGGCCCAATCCCAGTCAGATCGGGCCTAAACGGGCAGTTGGACATCCCTGGAGGGGTCCCAGATTGGAGAGGGTGCAGGCTGGGCTAAGGGACATCCCCTGCCCTCTGTGCAGGAATTTCATGCACTAGTCCAGTAATTTAAAATATAAAGCAGTCTTGAGACCAACCAAGTAAGAACTGTAGACCTTTGGAAAGAAAGGAGACAAAAACTAACAACTATTATCCATTTGTTGAACACTTACTTATACTTAGTATTAGGTTAAACTTTTTACATGTTTTATTTTATCTTTATAATAACCTTATGATATGTGCATACTTAACCTGATTTTCACAGGGGAAAATTTCGTCTCAAAGAAGTTAACTTGGCTATTTTATTGGTAGAGGAGCCAGGATTTCAATTTAGGTCTGTATAGAGTGTTTAATCACTGCTATAACCTTTACAAAGTGAGGTTATGTACAGATATATACAGGACTTGAGCCTAGGGAATTGTTGATAGTTCAAAGCCATCATGACTCATCTATTTCTATAGTATCAGGCCTCTGAAAAGGTAGCCTTTGAAATCTTTGTTGCCAAAACCGGTTTGGCTCAGTGGAAAGAGCGTCGGCCTGCGGACTGAAAGAGTCCTGGGTTCGATTCGGTCAAGGGCATGTACCTTGGTTGCGGGCACATCCCCAGTAGGGGGTGTGCAGGAGGCAGCTGATTGATGTTTCTCTCCATCGATGTTTCTGACTTTCTATCCCTCTCCCTTCCTCTCTGTAAAAAAAATGAATAAAATATATTTTTTTTAAAATGAAATCTTTGTAGACTTACATACCATGTAAATACTATATAGTGCACTTAATTAAATGAAATTACTGTGTGTTGTTCTCCTCAGTGGTCCTCAGTACAAGGACTGCTAAATGTGAGAAATATAAGAGGGATGACCTAGGCATGAGTGATACAGTTGACACAATGTATATCTTTTTGGTAAAGATGATTTTCTTGTAGTATTGAAACATGAAGATAAATACTCAGAAAGAATAACAAATTATGACCCTTAAGAAGATGTTATTTTCTAAGACCTCATACCAATTAGCAGTCCTCCGAAGAGCCCATTGTTACAGGAATGATAAAAATGCCCATGATTGTTCTAACTTGCTAGTGTCCACTATAGAAAAGCCAAAGAATCAGGTGCTGCTGTGTGCATAGAATGAGACAGGGTAGTTTTTTCATGTAGGAATGTTTTAGTTTCTCAAAAAATAAAGTCTTTGCTAATTAGAGAAGTTCACGTGATCTAGTTCTTTTCAAAGATTATTTGTTGCCCACACATTAAAAACTGATGGGTGGCCCTGACCGGTGTGGCTCAGTGGATAGAGTTGGACTGCAGACTGAAGGGTCCCCGGTTGATTCCAGTCAAGGGCATGACCTTGCTTTCGGGCACATCCCCAGTAGGGGGTTTGCAGGAAGCAGCTGATTGATGTTTCTCTCTCATCAATGTTTCTAACACTCTATCCCTTTCCCTTCCTCCCTGTAAAAAAAAAAAAAAACAAAAACAAAAAAACCACACAATAAAATATATTTAAATAAATAAATAAAAGTAAAATAAAAACTGATGTGTGGATAGTCACTTTTCCAAAAACTGATTCTCTTATCTCCTAGTGCCTTCTGTGAAATATTATTTCAGAGGATAGTAGAATTTTTTGCTTAGTAATTGATACTCTGTTTACCATCTTCCTCTTTTTACTCCTCTGTCTTCACCCTATCCCAACACAGTTTCAGATATTCATTTTGGGGATCAGCATATTTTATAGAAAAATGACTTATTTGCTTCTTTGGCAAATCTTAAATATCTAGTGTGTATGTCAGGCACTGGGATTGGGTTGAGACTGGGGACACTATAATGAACCCCAAACCAGGTAAGGTTGCTTATGCAGTTTACAGCCTAATCACATTTATAGATGTCAATTTTTTTCATTTTGAAAGCTGCTATGAACAGTAGTATATGGTGCTATTAAAGACTTAGGAAGGTTGGACGAAGATGAAGCCAAAGTGGGGAATTGGGGAGGCATGGGTCCTGTTTGTGATGTGTGAAAGTATCCACTGAGCAGGTGGATGTGTGCTTTGGAGCTGAGAGAAGAAATCTGAGCAGAGATATAAATTGGTGAATTGTGTGCCAATAGGTATTAATTGAATGATTAGGGATTTATGGATTGAGTATACACTGAGAAAAGAAGAGGGTCTAGGACACATTTTGAGAAATGCTAGTATTTAATGAACAACTAGAGGAGAATGCAGAAGGATGCGGAGATGGATGATTATCAGATATATAGGAGGCAAACTAGTTGAATACAGTGTTAAGTATTTCAGGAGGATAGAATATTTTTAGGCATATTAAATAAAATACAGACTCTTTATTATGGCTTGTAAGGAAGGACCTATGTGTTCTGATACTTTCCCATGTCTTTGACCTCATCTCTCACCATCTTACTGCTGGGCTGCTTTTATTTTTTAACGCGTCAGGCTCTCCTGCCTCGGGACCTGTGCAGTTGATGTTCCTTTGCTGGAATCTTGTTCCCCAGTTCAGATGTCATCTCAGAGAAGAGTAGCCAACACTGCACTCCCTTTTGCAGGATTCTTGTCAGTCTCTATCAGACTTTGGATTTCATTATATAATTAAGATTAAATTTTGCTTGGGCCTCAAACAAATCAAATCAACTATTTAGGACATGGTAAAGGAAATTTATTTTGGAGAAATGTTTAGCAGTAATGGTAAAGAAGAACTTTTAAATTTTAGAGTGCATGCCCCCCTAAGGCATCTTGATGTGAATTGATGGAACTGTGAGAACTACATCTCTCTTATACCCTTTGACCAAATGGGTTGCACAATGGAGGAATAGGGAAAGCTGAAAAGGTGCGCAGAAGTGAAGCATGCAGAAGTAATGAATGACAAACACGTGATGTTATTGATAATCCAGTAGATACAAAGCAGTCATAAAGTCAATGATTATTTTCTGGATGATGAAGTCCTTTTCTAAATAAAAGTAGACAAAGGCTGTTTACAAGCCAGTGTAAAGCTGTCTGCAGTTCACTTCAGTTCAGTGAACGTTACTGAACTGACAGTAGAGGTTGGGAGCTAGGGCCTGAGGGAAAGTTGCTGATCCGCCAAATGCTGCTTAAGTTCTTCCCCAGCTAAAGAAAAATAATTCCCCTGTTCTTTCAAAATATAAAGATCAGCTCTTAAATTTCAGGGCTGAAAAGAATAAAAGGCCACGCAGCCAGTGCCCATTTTATAGAATTCCACTTGTCAATTTAGGGCCTCCTAAATCGCCCCTCAAGGGAGAAAAGGGCCTTTGAAGAACCTTGTTTGGTAACCACTCTTTACTTTTAAAAAGCCGTTTTCGTAGCTGTCTTGGTTGGTGTGTTTTGAGTGTCCTTTTGTTATCTTAAACATCAACTCCAAGCTTGTGGACTTTCCTAATATAGCTCTCCTCACTCCATAATTTGGCACAAGAATGCTTTGTAGTGCTGAGTGTTTTTCTGCTTGTTTCTTCTCACAGCAGCACTGGCCTTTCACCTGGTTTTGTATCTTATTTTAGAAATGGCCCTGTTCTCAGATTTTATTTTAAATGTTGGTTGGTCCAAGCCTTGCTGCAAATGGCTTTCTGTGGAAGACAGAGAAATTTTAAAGTCAGCATAAATTAAGTAAGAGAAATTTCACAGGAACCTAGAAACAGACATCATTTCAAAGATACTAGAAATTAATGCCAAGCTCCACCACCATACTATTTTTCACTCATGGAAGAATTTGAAGAACAGAAGGGCTAAATGACTTGCTAAAGGTTATAAATTATTGATGTAAATATATCATTCTCACTATTTACATGAAGACAACATATCCTGGAGTTATACTTTCAACACATAAAACAAATAATGCTCTTCGTAAGGAAGGAAAATATACCAAACTACTTATCCTAGTTATCTTTGGGAGGGGAGACTACAAATGTTCAGTTAGCAGCATCATTATTTTAATATCATAATTAAGGCTGAGTCAGATCTGGATTTGAATCTGGCTTCTACCACTTTTTGGGCTATGATTCTGTGACTTTGGGGAAAGCTTCTTAACCTCTCTGGACTTCAGCTTCTTAGTCTGAAACTAGAAATAGCAATACATACATTATTTGGTTAACTATAAAGGAGTTAACTGCAAGGTTCTTAAACATAATGCCTGGCCCACAAGGAACGCTTGCTAATGGCAGCCACTATCACTGTTCCTCCTGCCATCCCTGCTTGTCTGGTAGAACACAGGGCACTGACCTAAGAGATCATTACCAAAGAACTGAAACATTCGTCTGCTCAAAGACTGAATGCTGAGTTAGGCAGTTTTCAACACACCTTCCGCTCATTTATCTTTCTCTTAATTCAGAGGAAGCACCATGGTTATCAGTTTTCACTTACCCTAGTAGAATACTACTTAACTCTTGGGTACCTCAATTACAGTCTGATTTTTACTATCTACCCTATATAATAAAAGGCTATAATATACAAATTGCCCCCTCAGCTGGGAGTTAAAACAGGAGTAGGGCCAGCTGGCCAACTGCCCATGGCCCCTCCCCCTAGCCAGTCCCGCCCGTAATTGCCCCCCCCCCACTCCAATTGGGGAACAGGGCCAGCTGATCAACTGCCCCTGGCCCTCCCCTCAGCTGGCATCCCCCATATCACTCCCCTCCTGATCAGGGGCAGAGCAGGCCAGTCAATTGCCAGCAGCCCCTCCCCTGAGCTGGCCCTGTCCCCAATTGCCCCCCCCCCCGCTCTGATCAAGGGTGCAACTGGCCAGACAACTGCTGGCGGGCCCTCCCCCCAGCCAGCTGCCCCCCTTTGCCCTTCAGTCAGCCCCTCCACCCCTATCGAGGCAGGGCTGGCCAGCCCAACTTCCTGCATCCCCTCCCCCCCGTTGACCCAGCCTGATTGGCCCCAATCAGGCAGGCTGGCCAGACCCCACCCATGCATGAATTTATGCAGTAGGCTTCTAGTCCTATCTAATAAAAGAGTAATATGCAAATTTGACCGTACCTTTGCCACACTCACACCCACAGCCATGCCAACCATCCAATCAGGAGCAGATTATGCAAATAAACCCCAACTAAGATGGCTGCCACCACTGAGAGCAGGAAGAAGGCTTGGGTTTTCCCAGCAACAGAGGAAGCCAAGCTTTCTGCCTCCCTAGGCCTCCACTCAATGTTACAAAGTTTCAATTATAAAAGATAGAGAAATGGCGGCAGCCACTGGGCTAGAGAGAACAGAGACTTGGGATCCCTGCAACGGAGGAAGCCAAGCTTTCAGTCTGCCACCAAACTAGGCCTCCACTCTAGGCTACAAAGTTTCAACCAGAAATGGCTGCTGACTTGGAGGGAGCAGAAGGCTTGGCTCCACTCCAGGCTACAAAGTTTCATTTGTAGACATAGATTAATCCCAGATACCAGGGCCTCCGCTTGGGTCACTGGGGGGCGTGGTTGGCCTGCAAACCTCCACAGGCCCCTTGCCCAGGCTGCCCCTCACCCCAAGGGAATCCCCACCCTGATCTGGGACACTTTTCAGGGCAAACCAGCTGGCCCCCACCCATGCACCAGGCCTCTAATAAAAGAGTAATATACAGATTGACCATCACTCCAACCCACAAGAGGGCTGCCCCCATGTGGTCAAAGATCCTGTCCCCATGTGGACACAAGATGGCCACCACAAGATGGCCAGCAGGGGAGGGCTGTTGGGGGCAATCAAGCCTGCAGTGGAGGGCAGTTAGGGGTGACCAGGTCAGCAGAGGAGGGAAGTTGGGGGCAAATAGGCTGGCAGGGGTGCAGTTAGACATTAGGCTGGAACGGGACTGGTTAGGGGGTGATCAGGCTGGCAGGCAGAAGCGGTTAGGGGCAATCAGGAAGGCAGATAGGCGAGCAGTTGGGAGCCAGCAGTCCTGGATTGTGAGAAGGATGTCATTGGTATCGGGCCTAAACGGGCAGTCAGACATCCCACAAGGGTTCCCAGGCTGGGCTGAAGGAGAACTCCCCCACCCCGTGCACTAATTTTGTGCACCGGGCCACTAGTCTTATCTAATAAGAGAGTAATATGCAAATTGACCGTACTTTCGCTACACCCACAAGCCATGCCCACAATAGCCAATCAGAGTGAATATGCAAATTAACCCAACCAAGATTGTGCAAGAGACAGTATAGAAGGAAGTCAAGCACTGCAGGAGGGAGCAAAGCTGTAGAGAAGTAAGCAAGTGGGTTTGGGGAGAAGGGAGGGAGCAAGGCAGAGGAAGGGAGGCAGCAGAGACGATAGTGAGCAAGGCAGCAGAGGTGACGGGAGAGAGCGAGGTAGTGGAGAAGGGAGCAAGGCAGCAGAGAAAGGAGGGAGTTTTGGTCAGGTTGCAGGAATCTTCCTGCAACTGGTCTCTAGTCCTATATAATAAAAGAGAAACATGCAAATTTGACCGTACCTTTGCTCCTGATTGGCTATGCTACCAGCCAGTCAGGAGCGGGGGTGGGGCCAAGTGGCGCAAGCGCTGGGCCCTGAGGGTGGAGATGAAAAGGCGGTGGCGGCGAGCACCCACCCCCCCGGGCACTGTGAGGGGAAGCAGTGGTGGTGGCAGTAGCAGGGAGCACCCGGCCCCCGGGGCTGGGTGGTCGCAGGCAGCCAGGGCTGAGCTGAGCAGGGCGATGGCTGGGTGCCCAAGCCTCTGGTGAGGGTTTAGGCCTTGGGCAGGCTGGGGATGAGCCATCAGTTGGACATCCCCTGAGGGCTCCCAATATGTGAGATGGGGCAGGTTGGGTTGAGGGACCACCCACCCCAGTGCACGAATTTTGTGCACCGGACTCCGTGTGTGTGTGTGTGTGTGTGTGTGTGTGTGTGTGTGTGTGTGTGTATAAAAGGCTAATATGCTAAATGTCCCTTCCACCATCTGACTGGTCACTATGACACACACTGAACACCAGGAGGCAGACACTCAACCCAGGAGCTGCCGTGACACACACTTGCCATTTACAGAGAAACAGCAGTGTGGACCTGGTGCCAACAAAGCAACACTCGACTTCCTCCAAGTGGGACACAGGCCCTGCCACCACCCTGGAGCAACAGCCCACCAAATCACAGCTGATGCTGCCCAGACCTCAGGGCACAAAATGTAGCCCATAGCCCAGCCCAGAAGTGGTCACAGTGGGTGCTGGGCAATGACATCACATAGCAACCCCCAGCTTCCTCTCGCTAGAAATTAGCCTCCTTGCAGTTTTTTCAGCCCAAGAACATGACTTGCTTTATAGCCAGGTACAAACATTTTACACTTTAACCAAATGTCTGTAAAGTGTTTTCCGTGCCTCATCTCATTTGATCCTCACAGAAGTCCTAGAGTTTGATACATGGGAGACTTGGTGGAATCCTATTTTATTTTCATTAGCTAGAAAACAGAGATTTAGAAAGCTTAGAAACTTGACCCTACTGAAAAGAAGTGAGAAATGGTGGACCTTGAAAATGACAGGTTTTCTCACTGCACAGAATATAGTCAAACACTGCTACAGTTAAATATTTTACCTTTTGTTCTCCTTGTGTGAGCTATAATAATAATCTGCTTTGTGTTGATATTTACTGCTGTGTTGCTGACAATTACCTGAAAGAAAAGTTGGGGTGCTTCACTGAGCTGGAAAAAGGTTAGCTCCTAGTAAATCAGAAAGCAGGTCTCTAATTAATCAAGTTTATTCTATGTCGATAATAGGCTAAGTTGATTGACACATGTGTGATGCATATAAAGCTCTCACATGGCGCCAATCGCAATCGTGAATTTGATTGATACTTCTATCATAGAGAAAGGGTGAATAGCGATATTAAAATATTTTTTCTAATTAATTTCCTTTCAATATGCATGAATCCATGCACTAGGTCACTAGTAATTAAAATTGCTAATCTCCTTTTGTGTATCATACTAGGGAACTTACCCTGCATTGCTAGGAGAAATTATTAACCATTGTTAAATAAAACATCCCTATTGCTACTCATTTTAGAGCACCCCACATAGAATTGCTATGGGAAAAGCAGATGCTCTTATGACTGAACTTGTCGTTCTTTTAGAAACCACTGTTTTCTCGGTACCTCGTATAATACAAAGAGCATGTCTCCTTTGAGCAGCCATCCCTTGGCCTTCCTTGTATTTCTGGAATATAACTGCCTTTTTCTTGTAAATCTTCCTCAGAGCCCTCAAACTAAATTTTGCTGAGATCACCTCATTTCTATTTATACCCTGGGAAAATCTCAATAAAATATCCTTTATTGTTAGTGAACAGCTGTATATACAATTTCTTGTGATACAGTACCAGGAAGAAGTTGTCATTTTATTTATTTAGATATACTATTGTCAATCTACCTAGAGATTGTGTAATCATAGATTGGAAACTCAAGGTCTTATAATTTTTTAATTTATTGTTTGGGACAGACGGAGATTATTTGACCCATTTTAGGTATTGAGTAACATCCACAGTAAAATGCAAGGTGGATCCAAATTAGGTTTACAGTTGGGCATATAGATAATATAATTAATAAATAATAATACAAGAATAAGTTATGTTCACATACTCACAATTGTAAAGCTACTTTTGCCCCTCTCTGTATATCTGCATGTTTTTCTGTACATGGTTTTAATGTTGCTGTTGGCAAGGATGTTTTTCTTTTTTGAGTTTACAACTGAGCAAGCCTGTCATCATCATTAGTACTCATTCATTCAACTTCAGCACCTGCTTTATCTGAGGCACCGGAGATGCAAATATGAATAAAGCATGACTCCTGCTCTGGAAAACTTCATAGTTCATTGGAGGAGAAAAATACCTATATACACTGAGTGGCCAGATTATTATGTTCTCTGAACGCATAATAATCTGGCCACTCAGTGTATATCCTATATAATAAAAGGCTAATATGCAAATTGTCCCCTCGACCAGGCGTTAGACCACCAGGCAGGCTGGCCAACCATCCATTTCCCCTTCCCCTGGCCAGACAGGCTGGACTCCACCCATGCACGAATTCATGCACCGGGCCTCTAATATATATATACTGAGTGGCCATATTATGCATTCAGAGATTATAATAATCTGGCTACTCAGTATATATAATTGCATTTCAAAATGTTATGTTCTGTATAATAAATACATGAAACAATTTTCATAGTCATAAAAAGGAGGGAATGCTCAGTTCTGGTGTATATAGCAAGGTTACAAAGATAAAGTGACATTTGAGCCAAGTCTTAAAGGATAGATGGGAATTTGCCATTTGGAGAGAGAGAGGAGAAAGGATGGGCATTAGAGAGTAGGGAACAGCCTGTGCAAAGGCCTAACATGTAGGGCTTGTCAGGTAGGGAGAATGTCTCATTGGAGAAAAGGCTTTGTGAAAGACAGTTGAGTCAGAGTTAGGAGTTTGGATATTATCCTTTGAAGAATTTTAGAATTAGGGCTGAGATCATCAGATTTGAGTTTGAAAACTTGTAGTAGTTTGTGGCTGGAGGAAGAAAGATAGGTGGCAGACAACAGTTAAAATTGTTTTAGATTTCTAAGCAAAACACAAGAGTTTATTTACACACAAGACAGTATCTGTGGAGATAAAGCAAAGTCTCTAGATTTCAGAGAGCTTTTTGAAGTATGAATAATATAATGTTGTACTCAATCAAAATGATACAAGAAATGTGGGCAGTGGGGAAGAAGTGGGGGTAATGGTTGGAGTGACTAGGTGGACTGACTGAAATTAGCAGAATTGGGGGGAATGTAAAAGAAAAAGCAGGATTTTTCTTTTTTCTTTTTTTTTTTTAATACTCACCCAAGGATATTTTTCCCATTGAGAGTGGAAGAGAGAGGGAAAGACAGAGAGAAACATTGATGTGAGAGAAACACATCAATTGATTGCCTCCTGCACGCTCCCTGACCAGGGCCCAGGCTGGGGAGAAGCCTACAATTGCAGGATGTGCCCTAAACCCGGGACCCTTCAAGCAGAGGCTCTGTCCATTGAGCCAAATTGACTAGGACAGGATCATCTATTTTTGTTTGCCTTTGGTTTGTTTATGGGGATAAGATAGGTTTGTTGTTTTCAAGGACATTCAAATAGGCGAGTCTGGATCTAAATCTTGGGAAGGAGGTTGCCATAGTAATATTTTTGAGTTCTTACTGTTTATTTTTCCATTAGAAACCAAAGTTCTTAGAGGTCAACTGATCATAGTCTCAGTAAGATGACTGTAGAACCAAAACACAAATTCCTAAGCTTCTTACCAGCTAAGCCTTAACACTTTAGGGGCCCTGTCAGTCACTGGTGTACTTTCCATCCAGAAGACAAAACAAGGTGGGCGCTTAACAGTGTTAACTGAAATGGCCTTTTGTGGGGGAAAAAAAACACAATAAATCTTTTTATTTCCACTGTAATTGTTTTACTGTTTTGCTTCTCAGAGTATCTTCAAATAGGTAAATTTAAAACTGGTATGTATATTCACAATGCACTTATTTTCTACACTATTTTCTGATGTTATTTGACTAATGACAGACAATTTAAAAAAGCTAGGGATAATGGCTGAAGAACCCCACACCTTTTCCCGTAGCAAAACCTTAAAATTCAAAAATTATATAGTCTTCAATAAATAATCATTATTTCGTATATATTTGATCTAATATCAGTTGTTGCCCTGTTTCTGAGGAGACTGTTAATGAATTCAGATGTAATGTCCACTTCTGTAGGAATTTAAAAATACTTTTTTCATGTTGGGATTATTGAGCTATAGTTCTTTTTGAAAACCAGTGGATAAAGTAGAGAGTTCTTCAAAATCCACTCTTCCCTCCAAATTTTAGTGCTCAGCATTAATTGAAACTTGGGTGGTTGGGTAAGCTTTGAATAAGGCAAATCACCATACATATCTGATATTCTTTTTTCACATATTTAAAAAATAATAAGCCCATTTCATTGACATGAAATTCTAATTTTAACTGTTACTATCTGGATTCTCTGTGTAGCTTCTTGGGCTGTGGTGTTTTTCATTGACTTTGCTCTTGATTGCTGTGAAATGTAGTTGCCTGATGTTTAAGGCAGCTGCAGTAGAGTGTACCCAGAGGTGGTTATCATTCTATATTTAGTGAGCCATAGGGTTTGTAAAGCATTTGCAAATTCTTTCAGGATAAAATAGTTTCTATAAATGTAACCCTTTTAATGAAACTATTATTATCAACCATTAAGGAAATACAGCAGCTAATATGTATGCATTTTTGGGCAAGATAGAGGCCCAAAACTTTTTTTTTTTCTTTTTAAGAGCTCACTGAGTATTTTAAATACTTAAAATTAATCACGTGAATCCTATTTTTACAATCTTAATCTTGAATTGCAGAGCTTTTACTCAAGTGTTTTCCTTTGGTCCAACATTTCGAGCTGAGAATTCTCAGAGCCGGAGACACCTGGCAGAGTTTTATATGGTAGAAGCCGAGATCTCTTTTGTCGAGAGTCTTCAAAATCTCATGCAGGTAGGTACACAAATTTTAAAATAGATTCTAAATGTCAGGCATCTGTAACATTAAAATGCTTCTGTATACATTTTTACTTCTGTGCATTGCAAGGCATTCATAGGATAAAGAAGATGGAGAACTTCTTAATTTAATAAATATCTATAGAATGCCTTTCATACAAGAGCCAGACATTTAAGTTTATATCTCAGGTTTGCCCTTAACTTTGTTATCATGTTACCTAACCTTGGTGATCTTTAACTTCCTCAACTATAAAATGAGAATAATAGTACCTATTTCATAAGATTGTTGTGAGGAGTAAAAGAAACAATATATACAATGTAAAGCACAAGATCTGACACATTGCAGGCACAGTAAATAGTAGCCCTTGTCATTTCCTAGACCCGTGATGGTGAACCTATGACACGCGTGTCAGCACTGACACACATAGCCATTTTCGATGGCACGGGGCCGCATGCAGTAGCATACAGAGAAGTATGGGACCACATGCCGAGAAAGATGTTTCATCCTCAGCTACTGCACGACCAGGTGCAGTAGCCGAGGATGAAACATTTGCTGTAGTGTGGTGTTTTCACTCTGTGCCAGAGGTCTGTAGGCCAAAACAACAGAACTCTGGCACAGAGCGTCCAGTTCTGGGACTTCCGGTTAGGCTTTTAGGGGAGCTTTGACCTCACTTCCGGCCACTGGAGCAGGGAGCAGCAGAATGCTGCAGGGGACGCATCTCTGGGGGCCCTGTGATCGCCATTACCAGCAACCACATAACCACAACAACCATCATCCAATCTACTGTTCTGGGGTGTTGTGGATTTCTAATTGACCATCATTACTGAGATAAGTGAGGGGGTGGCTGGGAGAGGTGAGAGCCTGTGCTATGGGTGCTGTTTCCCACCACTAGAAATAGCATCAGCCATCTTAATTTATATAAGGAACGCCATTTTGCAGCATAGTGCATACTCCATTTTACCACTATTACTGTTGTGCATCCTTATTAACCCCTATTTCTGCTTATTAACTCTGCCCTTTCCTAAAAGACAGTTACATGTGCCATCTTGTGATCAGTTAGGCTAGTTAACCCCTAATTGCCTGCAGAGCTAACAGGCTATCTATAATTCTATCTTCTGTCAATACCCCCCTGATGGAAAACCCAAAAAATAAAAAAACAAGATTAAGTAAAGGAGGTGGTAGTAGCAGTAGCCGACCCTTTCAAGAGACATGGACTAAGATGTATGGCATTGTAGACAAAAATGGCAGATCACTTTTCATTCTATCTATTGAAATAATAGTAAGCAGAATGTGGAATATAAATAGACATTTTGAAACTAATCATTCCCAGCTCTTGGGAAAAAATGAGGATGAAAGGAAGGAATACATTTCCAGACAGCTACACCTTTATAAGAGCCAATCCATCCTTAAATTTATAAAAGGCTCTACAAATTTAACATCTGCAAGTTTGAGCATTGTTCACTCCATAGCTCAACATGGAAAAGCACTCAGTGAGAGAGAATTTATTAAAGAAACTCTCCTAAGATGTGCACCAGTTCTGTTTCATGATATGCAGAATATCTAGAGTTACGACTCAGTAGAAATATCATAAAGACCGAATAATGAGACTGAACACAAATGTACAACATCAATTAAAGAGAGACAAGTAATTGTAAATATTTTTTTATCTCTCTTGATGAAACTACTGATGTCACATTACATGCTCAATTGGCCATTATTGGTAGATATTCTGATGGTCTCACAATGAGAGAAGAGTTGATAAAGTTAGTATCAGTGCCAACAAGTACATCAGGAAGCAAAATATGTAAGGTTGTTATACAAACATTCCGTGACCTAAGCATTGATATCTCTAAAGTTGTGTCAGTGATGACAGATGGGGTACCAAACATGGTGGGGAAAAAAGTCGGGTTTGTCACATTGTTTATTGGACATCTGATTGTGTCTTTTCATTGTATTATCCATCAGGAGGCTTTATGTGCCAAGGCAGGATTCACTGACTTCAACGACTTACTGTCAGTTGTTGCAAAAATAGTTAATTTAATAGCTGCTTGCCCCCTTCACATGCAGGAAGTTTCTGCACTTTTCCTGGAGGTTGATTCCACCTACAGTGGACTGCTGATGTACAATAATGTAAGATGGCTGAGCTAAGGCAAAGTTCTTGAGCGCTTTGTCGAGTGCTTTGAAGAAATGAAGGTATTTCTTGAGGATAAGGATCCAGGAAACTTTTCTCAGCTCAGTGATGATAAGTGGGACAACACCCTGATGTTTTTTACAGATATCTCTGTTCATATTAATGAAGTGAACTTAAAGTTACAAGGTTTTAGCAAAAGTATTGACATTATGTTTGGATACATAAAAGCTTTTGAAAGTAAACTTAAAATTTTCAAGTGAGATGTAGAAACTAAAACTTATAAGTATTTTCCTCAAGTAACAAAGTATTTTGAGAAGGCCAGTGGAGCTGTACAAAATGAAATGGAACCCTTGCATATAAAGTACCAGCATGTTTTAGACTCGTTACTTGACCAGTTCAGTGATAGATTTAATCAATTTAGAAGCCCAGAATAGACCATAAAAATAATTAAGCATCCTGATGTAGTAGTCTACAGTAGTTTGGAATTAAATGGTTTCCAGTGGATGCAAATTGATGTTTTGGAGATGCAACTTGGAGAATTTCAAGACAGCATCTGGGCTCAGGTGTTTGTTGACTTGAGGTCAAAGCTTGAGAATCGAAAGGTGCCACTTGGAGAATCAAGAGGAGTGCCACTATGAACAGGAAATTTGGAGTGCCTGGAACCGATTACCACTTTTCGCACCCTGAAAAATATAGCAATGGCTTTACTCACAATTTTTCCCTCTACGTACTTTTGTGAGACCTTATTGTCAGCATTAAATAATATCAAAATCAACAAAAGAAACAGATTGACAGATGAAGTTAGTAGCGCTTCCTTGGGCTTTAACTGTACAAAATACCAACCTTCAATTGAAGGTTCAGCCAATGAAATTCAGCAACAAAAAAGTCACTAATAGGCAGGTTAGTTAAAGAATTCCCCCTCCCCCTCACTTATCTTAGTTCACGGCACCACACACAAGTTAAATAATATCAAGACCAACAAAAGAAACTGACTGACAGATGAACAAAGAAGTCACTAAGCAGGTAAGTTAAATAATTCGTTTTTGGTTTATAACATATAGTTATATATTATAATTATACATTTTTGTTATTTAAACTATAAATATCGCAAATTATGGGGTTTTTTTCTCTAAGTGACACACCACCGAGTTATGCTTGGTTTTTCGACGAATTTTGACACACCAAGCTCAAAAGGTTGCCCATCACTGTCCTAGACAAACAAATAAAACATCTATCGATGTGGTTAGGGGAATTTCTATGTAACTATAGTAGAAAGCATCCTCAGGATGCAAGAGATGAGAATGGAGAAATCCCATGCTAAGGAGTTGGAATTTAACCCAGAAGATAAAGGAGAAGAGTTCTCAGTGGGAAGGCCATGGTCAGGGTTGTAATTTAGAAAAATCTCTCCAGCAGCAGTATGAAAAATGATTTAGAGTGAGATAAAAATGGGGGTAGGAGTATTTTTAGGAAATTGTGGCCATAATCCAGATAAAAAACACAAGTTCTGGAGTGGAATGGACCAGGATTTGTTCATCAGTTCCTTGCTATGTGACTTTAAGCAAGGGACTTAATTTCTCTGAACCTGTTTCAGAAGGAATAATTATGCTTATTTTATAGGATAGTTCAGAACAGTGGTCACCAACCAGTGGTCTGTGAGATTCGAAAGGTTGGCGACCACTGTTTCAGAGGATTAGACAGATGATATATATAAGGTACTTAGCATAGTTCATGGCACTTTGTAAGGACCCAGAAATTATTCACTGCTGTTATTATGAATTCTCTACTCAGTACCATTGTAGTTAACATCTTAGCTTGGATTTGTAATTACAAGATGTTTATTTTAGCAGTTTTTATCAGCTATCACTTTCATTCATTTATATCTCTTCTATTCTTATTCACCCTGTAAATGACCCAATTCCACTTAAAACATAAATACTAAATATATCACCAAACAGAATGGGCTCATTATTTGATCATCCTGTCTTAGATTGTATTTTCTAGTAAGCAAGCTCTAAAGCAGCGATTAGCCACGAGGGATTATTGAGGAATGCTCTAGTGAACATGTGTAGGGAAAGGAAGAAAGCAGCATTGGGCAGAGGGAGAAGTTGAACTGTGATGCATATACAAACAGAGGCCTTAGCCAGCTCTGTGAGGAGCTTTGGAGCTGGAATGGTCCTTCATAGTTGTCCCATATTAAGGCAAGAGGTGGGCTTTTGTGTTTCTCCCCATCAACCAGTCATTGGACACAGGCTATCCTTGGTAAGAGGTGTAACCATGGTAAGAAAGCACTCTTGGCCTGGACCATTCCTGAAGAGGGACTCAACCATGAACCAAAAGCAGTTAATATTCCCAACAGAGAAAGCTCTTGGTTCTGAAGGGGTGTTCTGACCACATGCCATAGTATCCATTTTCCTACCCCTTTAACATCTCCCACTATTGTTCTAGAACACTAGGGAGTGGGTTGGGAGTGATTGTTGATGATATCTAATGAGTAGATTAGGAATTCTGTTCAGCATCCCACAGTGCACAGTCCTCTCCCCCCAACAAATAATTCTCTGGCCACAAACATCAATATTAAAACTGTTGAGTAACCCCCTTTCTATATTGTAGCGATTCATGTCTGAGCCTCACATGGAGTCAGTAAATTCCTTAAGTTGCTTTCATTTTGAGCCCACAGCCCAATTCTGTCTTACTCATTCACTTGGGCAATGAGAGTATTGTAAGGAACAGAACCATACTGTTTACCTCCCTATTTCTTCTGCCTTGACCCTGTCTCCACTGCCCCAAAATAGAGTCCAGAGGGAACAGCTACAAAAACAATACAGAAATTATGTTAGAATTTATTAAAATTATAATATTTGCTTCATAATTATATATTCTATAATTAACATATATTTGGTACTACACTGAGTGGGACTTAGCACATATACTGTTGAATGATTTGATTAATTAAAATATAAGCTTTTCTCGAAATGTAAGTGAAAAAAATATGCTCTTTTAAAAGTGATCTGCTTTTCTTAACTTTTCTTCCTTTTATAAATTACATTCTATGAGAATTATCCTAATGAAGAGCAGTCTCTTAAATATTAAATTAAAATATTGTGACAAGGGATTTTCTCCTCATGAGGTATAGCAATTACATGTTATTATTTTAGAGCCACTGAGTAATATACCTTTAAAAACATCTGAGGGTTATGCTGACCCTTCAGTTACGTTTCTTTTTCCTTCAAATATATTTATAGAGCATAGTCTGAAAGTCAGGGTTAGAGAAGCCAATGATTTACTTCTTCAAATGGAAATTTACTGCCCATGAAAGACACCGATTTAACAGCTCCAGTGGTCAAAGTCTTCATCTTACTGATAGGTATACTGTGTCCCTCAACGATGCAGAACCTACCTGTTCTTTTTTCCTCCCAATTGGCATCAGCTTTTTTTAGTAATTGAAGATATGACTCTTCAGAAATCATTTAGTTACTTAGTGATTTCTTTATCTCTTTGCTAGAATGAAGGAGATATAGCCTCAAGGTAAAAGATCTTTGGCCTCCTTTTGCTCTTCTTTTATCCAATTATTCCTTCTATATTATTTATTCATATATATTTCCAAGTATAAAAATGTAAAGTATATGTAAATATAAAAGTATTATGTGTATATAAATATATCTGGTTGTCACTTGGTAATTAAATACTTTCTTACATCTGGTCATATTAAATTATTTCAGTAAACGCTTGTGCCCCCTTCTCCCC
The DNA here is from genome assembly GCA_027563665.1 of Antrozous pallidus. Taxonomy (NCBI): domain Eukaryota; kingdom Metazoa; phylum Chordata; class Mammalia; order Chiroptera; family Vespertilionidae; genus Antrozous; species Antrozous pallidus. Next base: position 49,083,404 of record CM050520.1, on the reverse strand, counting down.
AACACACACACATACTCCCTGCATTTGCAGCCTTGATAGGATTCACCAGTGATGCAAGAGAAGAAAGGAAGGTGCCTGCCTCTGTGGCAGCCTGTGCTTAATAAGTGCATGTATCTTTACGAGTACGATATTTGGAGGGCCTATTATGATTTCATTGACTTTAAGCAAATAATTTTAGTCTGGGTTAAAAATATTTTCCATTTCAATCACTTTCTTCTTTTACAAACAAGTTTTCTCCATGAGATTCCTATGGACACTTCTGGTGGAATGAATTCTTGTATGGGGAGGCAAAAGTAGGTTAACAGTTGTGTATGCTGATTTGTGTTATATAATTATTAGTGTTATTTTTTGCTTTATGCTTTAGAAAAGCAAAAATGTATATATATTTAGGTTTAGATATATCTCATTGCCTCTCTGCTTTTAAAGTTTACTTTCCTTTATCAGTGACTGAATGAAATACTTTTCAAAGTGTCTTACTTTTTATAACTAGTATTTGTTGTGCTTCTGTGGGCTGGATACTAAGCTAAATCTTCTACAGGTATTATTTCATTTAGCTCTCACAATAATCCGATAAGCTAAGGACTGTTATTGCTATGATTCTATAAGTGAGTATATTGAAATTTAGAGAGGCATCAATCAGTTTATTTGACATCCAGTTTCAATATCAGTATTGAAGCTGTTGACAAGAGATATAAACATTTTGCTCTCATTTTGCCTCCTCTGAGAAGTTGCAGTTCCTCCTCTAATCAGTCTGGGAAACTGAACTTGCTATAGTGCATTCAGGATGAGGTGGCCTGACCAATTTATAGTTGCTAAACCTGGAGGCAGTCCTTCCAGTACCCTCAACAGGTCCTTCACATAAAGTGGCTCCCAAGTCAGGCTGTTCTGTCATTGCCCTCAGGTCATGGAGGGGCTCTTCAAGTCTGCAACAGCGATGGTTCTCGCCAGCTGTCCCGAGGATGTTGCGCTCTGCCACAGGTTCATTGCTCCTGGCCAAAAGGTAACTCATTTGGTAGATAAAGCCCAAGACATCCACTCTTTCAATATGTTAATGATATCTAATGAACACAATTACAGTTAATAATAAATTTTCTTTTTCTCTTTTCTTACCAAGGACAGATTAGAACATATGTTAAAAAACGACTTTTTAACGTAAGTAGATATATTATACTTTCTCTGAACTCTATTCATACTTTAGCATCATTTATCACATTGTATTAATTTTTTTTTATATACCTGCTTATCACGCTTCCTACACTCATGCAAGACCTATATTTTAATTATTTTTATAGCTCTTGTTTCTGGTTCATAGTCAGTAATCAATGTTTCATGAATAAATTATAGCAATATAAATGAACATAGTAATTATTAACTGTGTTAATGTAATTCAAACTAATACTAACTTTAGAAATCAAAATTGGCTCATTAAAAACAAACTTAAGCCCTAGTTGGTTTGGCTCAGTAGATAGAGCATCATCCTGGGGACCCAAGGGTCCCGGGTTCAATTCCAGTCAAGGGCATGTACCTTGGTTGCAGGCTCCTCTCTGGCCTAGCCCCTGGTCAGGGCTCATGCAGGAGGCAACCAATCGATGTTTCTCTCATATGTATGTTTCTCTGTCTTTCTCTCTCTCTAAAAATCAATGGAAAAATATCCTCAGACAAGGATTAAAAAGAAAAAAAAGACTTAAAATACATACATGTAATTTCTGTCTCTCAGTTTTTCTGTCTTCCCTTTTCTTTACCATCACTTGCTAAATTCTGATAAATATGTTCTAAACTTTTTTGCCACTTTTTAAAAGTGTAACATATATTATTGCTTTACTAGTGGCCCGGTGCATGAAATTCGTGCATGGGGGGAAGGGTGGAGGGGTCCCTTAGCCTGGCCTGCATCCTCTCTAATCTGGGACCCCTGTGGGATCAGGCCTAAACTGGCAGTCGGACAACCCCTTCACAATCTGGGACTACTGGCTCCTAACTGCTCACCTGCCTGCCTGCTTGATCTCCCCTAACCACTCTGCCTGCTGGCCTGCTTGCCCCCAACTACACCCCCCTGCCAGCCTGATCACCCCCAACTGCCCTCTCCTCCTGGCCTGACCACCCGTAACCACCTCTGCCTCAGCCCTGCCACCATGGCTTTGTCTGGAAGGACATCTGGAATGTCTCATGGTCTAATTAGCATATTACCCTTTTATTAATATAGATAGGATATGACATACTGCCATAACTATAACACATCTACCAGTATTACCTATGAGAATACGTACTTCATTAGATAGGAAGGCATCTAACACATTACATTATATATGTTGTAAGTAGGAGAAAATACAGTATTTGTAGCAATAATATACACCCTGTGACTTCTCTTCCTGATCTGGGAATGGTTCCCAGGTCTTTGAACATTTCCTGGCCCCTAATGTTTTTTTTGTTTTTTGGGTTTTTTTTGCCATTCAGTGTAACTTTATTTTCTGTTTATTGCACATGATTTGAGGTCTTTAATTTCTAACCACCAAAGATTCAAAGGACTATATTTTTTCCATGAATTTTAACATTAACATTAGTGAATTCATGTATTCACGTGCTTTTATTATAAACATCTGAATTATTCACATTGTCATAGATCCTGAACTCATAAGCTTGGACCATGCACAGGCTGGCAGCAAGCCAGGAAGCCACTGTGCAAGCAAACTGATACTCTGTATAAGGAGAAAAGTCATAGCATAACATTTAATGTCCGACTTTAATTCATATACTATCAGGGACTCAACTGCTTGGTTGGTGATGGGGTTGATTATTGGGAGGATTATTCCTGAAATAAGGAAAGGGGGGCTCAATCTTTCTTTGTGCACAGGGGGTAGATGATCCCTCAGCCCAACCTGCCCCCTCAATGGGGCCAATGCGTGGCTCTGCCCCAGCCTCCTCAGCCCCGCCCCTCGGCCCTGACCTTAGCCCCTATGGCAACCTCCCAGCCCCGGAGGCCCCTGGCACTCGAAGCCTCTCATGCACCACTCGGCTCTGCCCCCCCCCCCCCAATTCCTGATTGGCTGGTAGCGTAGCAAAGGTATGATAATTTGCATGTTTCTCTTTTATTAGATAGGGTTTCTACTATAATTCTGTTTAGGTAGTACTTGATACTTATTTCACCAACCATTTTAATCAAAAAGGCATATAAGACTTCGTATTTAGTGTGTTTACAGTGTGTATAGGAAGTTGGACATTAGAAGAATAGAAAATTGCTTCTGAAAAATAAATTGATATCATTCTTCACTTGCAATCTTTAGGTTCGGGAAGTTTTTGTTTTAATAAAGACTTCATCTCATTCTTGAGGAGGGGGATATAATAATTTGACAGATTGACTGAGTTGAGAATTTCAGGTATCAGCCCAAGCATGTATGGGCTGCATGCTTTGTTTATTTGGCCTGTTAGCCTTTCAGTTTGACATGTGAGACAGACCCTCAGGCTATAAGTTAAAAATGACGATGAGTCCCAGATCCTGAATTATTAGTGAGGCAGCAGAAGTGGGCTCAGAAAAGAAGAAAATAGTCAGCTGTCCTGTGATAGAGAATGGAAAGTCAGTGAAGTATAAGTGAGGGCTTTTAGGTTTTTTCTTTCACTTAAATTTATAATGAATAACTTACTATGTACCAGGCATTGTTCTAGAATCTAAAAACTATCTTTTTTCTGCTTCTAAGTTTTTATTAACATGACTTTTTAAAAACAATCATCCATACCAGTGTGGGAGGTAAGGGTAGGAGGAGAGGGAACAGCAGGGGTCAGGTTGGCAGGAGGGGAGGGGGGGAGATTATGCTCTGCTGCTAATAAAGCTCCAGGTTCATCCCAGAAAAATGTAGTCCTTAAAAATCATGTACCACTTTTTAGTATGATCTTGTTCCAAAGGCTCCCAGTTTGGGCTACAGTCAGCTTCCTAAGGTCCCTAATCGTGTCATCAATGTTGCACTTTCAGGAGCTCTTTCTTCCCCATATGGTAGGTCTTTGTAAACAAGTTCCCCTGTGGAGCTTGAATAGCCTGGAACCTGTCTCCTCTCTGGAGAGCAGAGCCAGGACCATAAAAACTCTATTAAAGCAGTGAACAAAGCAGATAAAACTCCCTGCCTTCATTGAGCTTACATTTCTGGTGGAGGTAATAATAGCTAAAAAACAGGATAAGGAAGTTTAACATGTAGTCTATTAAGGCCTCCAACTGACTAGATATGACCTACCCACATTATGGAGGTAAACTGCTTTACTCAGAGGACACAGATTTAAATGTTATTCTCATCCAAAAGATGCCTTTATAGAAACTTCCTGAATAATGTTTGATTAAATATCTGGGTACCGTAGCCCAGACAAATTGACACATAAAATCAATATTCATAGATCAGGATAGTGGCAACGGAGGTAGAGAGAGGTTTTCGTATTCTAGATATATTTTAAAGATAGAGCAAACAGGATTTGCTGAGAGGGAGAAGGAGAGAGAATAGTCACGACTTCAATGCTTTTGTCCTGTATCGCTGTAAAATTGGAATTACCATTAACTGAGATTGGGAAAGCCATAAGAGTAGCAGGGGTTTGGGGGAGAAAGGGGATGATATCAAAATCCTTATCATTAAGGACCATTTTAAGAATGAGAATCTTTTCAGACATCCAGTTGTAGCTGCTGGGTAGGCAGTTTGAGTGCATAGATGTGGAATTTATAGGAGTGTTCTGGACATAAGCATATTGATAAAAGTAGTAATTAAGTAGATAAGAAGTAATTTGGACATCTGAAGGAATTTGTGCTGATGGCGGAAAACCAGGGAAAAGATATTAAGAGAAGTAATGTAGCTCTACTTAATGCAATAGGTCTTAGATAGGGGAAAAATATATCCATCATTCATTGACTATGGGCCTGTGATAAATTTTACAGATATTAATGGTTCATTTTGTCTTCACAACAACTCTGTGAGGAGTTATTGCCATTTGATAAAGAATCAACTCAAAGAGAGTAGGCCAGTAAAAGAAGATGTGGATATTCAAACTCAAATTTAGCTGATTTCAAAGCTCATGCTTTCAACCTTTATACTTCCTGTATTTGAAAGGGCTCTAGGTTAAGTGCTAGAATAGCTCCAGCTCCCCCACTGACCTTAAGACCCTTATGTATCACTTAACTGTTGTGCTTTGGAGTCTGTGTCCGTAAAATACTAAAGTTGGGAAATGACCTCATGGTCTGTGCCATTTCAATCATTGCCATTACCATTATCCATCCCACACAGCACAAGTAAGTCATAGTTAAGGCTTAAATGTACATGTGTGACTATTTGTTAGTGTCTGTCACTTCCATGTGGTCAGAGGCTTGTTTATTTTGTTTACTGTTATGTCCCCAGTGCTTAGCACAGTGCCTCTAATAGGAACTTGGCAACCTATTGAATACCTGAGTGAATTCATAAATGACATGTGAGTAACCCTTTGGGGGTGAGGATATTCTCCTTTAGACTAAATCCTCTCCTTGAGTTTCCCTATTAACTCGGATCACTATTTACTTTAGACACTGAGTATAGTGAATTATGATGTAGAGGACCTAGATTATAATCCTATTTATGCCACTTATTAGCCATTAATGAATGAATTAATATTGATCAGCTACCTTCTATGAGTTAGGCACTATGCTACTCATTGAGAATTCAGTGGTGAAAATAGTCATGGATTGGTCCTGTTATAGAATTTAAAATCTAGAGAAAAAGATGGACAGTTTGATATTTGCATGAATAATTATTTAATTACATCTCTGAATCTAATTAATAGTAAATCTTTAACCTTTCTGAACTTTAGTTTTCTCATCTGTAAAATGGTCACTTGTCTTATATTATTGGAAGGATCAAATGACTACTGCTAAAGCAAGTTGTCAGACGAGATAACTTGGAAACACTCCTAATTCAAGTATTATAAAATCCTTTTAAATGTATTATTGAGTTCACTAGAAAGTAAAAGAAATTCTAGGAGCTAGAAGTGAAGAGGTAACTGAACACCAGAGGGATATGCACAAGTGACATGATGCTGAAGATTCTCAAGGTGGAGGTTACAGTCTTTGTAACCAGGGATTTTAACAGCCACAAGAGGATATGACAGGAGACCTAGGCATGATGATTAATTAGAATTGAGATACCTTCTGAAATACACACACACAAGATACTAGCTTCTATAATAATAAAAAAAGGGTAATATGCTAATTAGACCGTACATCATTCTAGATGTCCTTCTGGACGTCCTTCTAGACGAAGCCAGGACTGGAGGGAAGCCCAGGCCCCGGGTACCAGAGGGAAGCCAGTGCCAGCAGTCAGGGAAGGAAGGCCTGCTCTTGCACGAATGTCATGCATTGAGTCTCTAGTATGACTGTAATCTTTTCATTAGATTTCAGTGTATTTCTTGATGACTTGGTATAATTATTTCATGTAAAAATATATTATTTAAGGAATTTATGTAGTTGAATTTAGTCTTTATCAAGTACAAATAGAATTCAGTTATTTTACATTTCCTTTATGGTGTGGAGGTTTTTAAAATATAGAATCCTTACCTTTTTACTTGCTCTTTATTCATGTGTGTAAATTTGAGGCAGAAAATGCTATTGATGAGCTCTTTTGCATGGTAGTTTTAACATAGTTTTACATGGTAGTTTTAAAATAGTTTTCTTCATTCAACAATAAACATTGAAATGAAGATGTTTGGATACTGTACCATGCAATTCCACAATGTCTTCTCCTCCTCTCCTCAAAGCACTTTGGAAAAGTTCCTGGTAAAGAGAGGAAATAACCTGTATACATATCAAGAAAAATTAGTAGAGAGAGTTGAGAGGGCCATTAGAGATATCCAGTATCAGAACTGTAATTTGAACTTGAAAGTTCTGCCTCAACTTGAGGTGTGGAGGGAGCATGTCCAGAAAAAGCAAGAAACATTTGGACATGAGAATCATTTTTCTTAAAAATGGAACAGTAACAGCAGTGGTACAGCATCCTTTTTTATTGCTCTTACATTTCTCAGATAAGTATATCATACCATTTAATGATAGAATAGAACAACAGGATGTCTAAGCAGGAAATAACTTAAGGTAATATAATCCAGTCTCCTTGCTTACAAGTGAAAACACTAAAATTTGTAATGTTTGTATACCACATCACAAAAAATATATAAAATGCTTCCATTAAGGTGGGGTGATTTATATAACTAGTAAGTGATAGTAGAGTCAGAGGGAAAACCCACTTCTCTTGTTTTTTATTGAACATATGAGACTCCAAGTGGTTTAAGACATTATCTTAGCAGTTAGAAGCTTAGGTTCTGTTCAGCACACCAGAATTTACTAGTCATATGAGTCATTTTTGGCAACTAACTGATCCTTTCTAAGCTTCAGTTTTCCCTCTATAGGATGCTTGTTTAAAAATTATTCCTCCTGCCAACACCAACATCATTCTTACCTTAGAAATTACCTGTTATTCAATACTAGATTTTTAATTTGAGTTGAATTTTCATCTTGAAAAAAGTTGTCTCTCAAAGCATAGCTTTAGGGGCTTTATTTGGATTGTAGGACACAACTTTCTGACGAGTTATTATAGTATGGACTTAATTTCTGTTTCAGAGAATAAGTTTGTGTTGGGTAAGTTATTTTTTGAGCTCGAAGTTCTTGAGGAACTTTATAGATTTTTGTTTTTAATCATCCAAAGTGCTGTTTCAGAAGACCTAGGGAAACTGACATTTCCATATATTAGTGGACATAATTAGTGTAACCCTGTTAAAGGGCAACAATATCTTTGGCAATATCTTTTAAAATATGTAAAGCTGTAAATGCCAACATGCTTTGGACCAACAATTTCATCTTTTTTCATTTGCAAAATTAGTATATGAGAGTCATTGTAGCATAAAATAGATATATGTAGTAATTATAGTAGCAAAATTGCAAATAGCTGAAATATCTACCCACCAGGAGATGACTGGCTAAAACTAATTAGGATATATCCACAAAATAGAATATTACATGATAGCTCAAAAAATGAAGAAGCTTTTCATATACTGATATGGAAATATCTATAGGATATATATTTTTGCATAAATAACGATGTAAGAGTGTATGGTATGTATGTGATGGCTGCCATCCATTTTTTATAGGGAGATTATATATTGACTAGAGGCCCAGTGCACAAATTCATGCACCAGTGGGGTGCCTCAGCCTGGCCTGTTGGTTGTGCCAAAACCAGATCTTCGACATCCCCCAAGGAGTCCTGGATTGCAAGGGGCACAGGCCAGGCCACCAAGGGACCTTACTGGTACATGATCGGGGCTGGGGAGGAATGCAGGAGGTTGGTCAGACAGGGAGGGACCATGGAAGGGCTCTGTCTCACTCAGTCCCAATCAGCCAAACCCCAGCAGCAAGCTAGCCTAATGGTCAGAGCATCTGCCTCCTGGTGGTCAGTGCACATCATAGCGACTGGTCAACTGTCTTCCCCCTGGTGGTCAGTGCACATCATAGCAAGTGGTTGAGAGGCCTTAGCATGTCATTAGCATGGTATGCTTTGATTGGTTGAACAGCTGACTGGATGACCAGACACTTAGCATATTAGGCTTTTATTATGTAAGATGTATAAAACCCTCTGGGGGGAAAAGCATCCTGGAAGGGTACCCAAAACCACTAACAGTGATTGTGTGAGGAGAGGAACTAATTAGGTTGCTATGGGATAGGATGGAAAGACATATACTCTTTCATACATAATTATTTCTTTATTTTTTAATTTCTTTATTGATTAAGATATTTCATATAGGTCCTTATCGCCCCATTGGATATATGCACGTCTATGTTCATAGTAACACAATTCACCATAGCTAAGATTTGGAAACAGCCTAAGTGCCCATCAGCAGATGAGTGGATTAAAAAATGGTGGTAAATCTACACAATGGAATACTACACTACAGTAAAAACAGAAGGAATTCTTACCATTTGCAACAACATGAGAGAATTGGAGAGCATTATGCTAAATGAAATAAGCCAGAGAAACATGATTTCTTTAAAAAAATAAAATAAAAACACACCACTATATGCATATATTACCTGTTCAAACTATTCATGTAAATTTTTGGCTTGGCTTGCTTTAGGCATGAGGTTTCTTACTGAGGTAACCAATGATACTTTTCTTAAACCAGTCTTAAACAATGCTTAGAATATATTAAAGAGGCCTCACCATGACCTGAAAAAATTCATAGGACCTGACCTGTGACTACCTTTCCTATCTAATTTCCTTGCATTCTTTCCCTTGTTCAATACTAGGTCACATTGACCTTTTCCTTCTTTGAATGAGCCAAACTCAGGCCTCACTTCAGGCCTGTGTGCCCACTGTTCCATTTGCCTGGAATTCTTCCCTCAGATATTTATATGGTTTCTTTACTTCGTGCAGGTTTTTGTTAACATGTCACCAACTCAGTGAAGCCTTCTTCACCATCTTTTCTAAAATAGCGCCCTCAAACATCCTGTCTTCTTACCCAGCTTTATTTTTCTTCATAGCATCAATAGCTCCCTGGCACCATATTATTTCTGTTTATCTTTTTAAAGATAAACTCCCAACTATACCCCAAATATATCTATCTATCTACCTACCTACCTACCTACCTATCTATCTCTGTTTCTGTCTGTCTCTCTCACACACATACACACCACACATGAATATCTCCATAAAGGCAGGAGCTTCATTTTTAGTTACTGTATATCTAGTGCCTAGAGTAATTCCTAGCACAGAGTAGGTGCTCAAAATGTTTGTTGAATGAATGAATGAATGATGGCTCTAGGAAAATATTTTTGCTCATTCAGCCTCTATATTTCACATCATTCATTATGGCATTGGCATAGCATTGAATTCAGAGAAAATCTCTACTTGCTTAGTGACTATCTGCTCTGTGTGTACTATAAGTAGGTCAGGACTGGGGTTATTGGATGGTCATTCTCTTCATGCTAATAGGAGACCCATAGGATTAGGTAAACCTTACTTCCTAATTACTTTGTAATCATTTAATACTCATATAATCTCAAAGATTATGGAAATAGACCTTTTCTTATTTTTAGGTGGACTAGTTAACAATAGCCAATTGTATAGACCTCTGCTCTTCCGTTTCTCTCCAGCATTTCTTATACAGAAGCCGTGGAGATCTTAAAGCAGGCGTCCCAGAACTTCACCTTCACCCCAGAGGTAGTATTTATGTTTGAGTGTGTGTGTATATCAAAATGCTTTTCCTCATCCTTATCTTATTACTAGAGGCCTGGTGCACGAAATTTGTGTGTGGGGATGGGAGGGGAGCTTGGCCTGCATCCTCTCCCAATCTAGGAACCCTCAGAGATGTAAACTAGCAGTCAGACATCACTCTTGCAATCTGGGACTACTGGCTCCTAACCACTTGCCTGCCTGCCTGATCACCCCTAATTCCTTTGCCTGCCTGCCTGATCGCCCCTAACCACTCGCCTGCCTGCCTGTTCATCCCTAACTGCCTGTGCCTCAGCTCCCACCACTACGGCTTTGTCTGGAATGATATCCTGAATGATGTCCGAAAGGTCACTCGGCTGTCCAGTCTAATTAGCATGTTATGCTTTTATTATATAGATTATTTAAAATAGTCTTATTTCCCTTATTGGCAGGGTGCAGGATTTGCTTCTCTATACTTTGGCTTTTTTTTATATTTGCTCAGCCTTGTTGAAATATTTATAATGAATGATAATTTTGAAGTAGAATTGTATCATTTGTAATAGCAATGACTAAAGGGTTATACAGAAGTTTCCCAAGTTTAGGAAGATAAAAATTCTTTAAAAGAATGGCGACCATAGACTATTAATATAGAAATCAACTAGTTCAGTGTTTCCCAAAGTACATTCTAAATGATGTTAACAGGTGACAAACAAAAGAGGTTAAATGATCAAGTAAGTTGAAGCAACACATTAAACAGGTTTCTTTTCCTGTTGAACTTTATAGTTTTCCCATTTGGGATCCACTTTGGGAAGCACTGAATTGTTTTGGGTTGGTTTTTTTAAAGAATGCCTTTATTTTATTGGCAAAGATGTAAGTACAGAGAGGCTACATGATTTATTGGTGAACATGCACATAATGTTAGAGGCAAGTCTCCTCATTCCTATGCCAGTACTTCCTCCCTATAATTAAGGTATTGCCAAACATGTGGGAGTAATAAGATAATGTTCAGAATATATAGTAATACCTTTGTCTTCAAACTATTCCTTACTCCAGTCCCAACCCCAATTAAGTAAGATCCTCTTATAAGCTATAATAGTTATATTTATAATCAATTAATTTCTTTGCGTAATTTCGTATTTAGTGTTTGTTTCCTGCTCTGCAAGCTTCATGAAGTTAAGGGTTCTATTTTTCTTACTATATCCAATACCTTGCATGGGGCCTGAGATTTAACAAGCACATTAGTATTTGCTGAATAAATAGAAGAACCATGTTATTAAATATTCATCAAGGAGCATCTAATATATCAGGTGACTCTTTTAGAAAAATTTCACTAAGTGAAGCCATCTAGCCAAAGATGGACTCAATATTAGAAATATTTATCTTTCATCATTTAATTTCCTGAGACTTAGGAACAGTAACGTAGAAGACATTCTAGGCAATATTAATAAAACTGCGATCCTGAGGTCAGTTTTTATACACTGTGGAAAGCGCACTTTTTTTTTTTCCCTGCAGATGCTATTCATCTGCTAAATGCTGCTCCCTCAGACAGGGGCAGAGAGCATAGTGTTTATCTACTCGTTTCAGCTTTCATCTTTTCAGGCCTGTGGATATTCTTGCTAACACATACCTCTCTAGTTTAGTTGTCTGTGTAACCTCAGCAGACAGCTCCACATATCGCTGATCCTCAGGGAGAGAACTGATACAGGTTATTTACAGATCCTGCATTGTATATTTCAGCTCTGTCTTCTCCTTTGGTGATTTTTTTTTTCTCATTACAGTGGGGTGTTGATCTACATACTGAACATGAAAAATACCTGGTGAAGCACTGTGGCGACATACCAGTCTTTGTCATTAATTATCCATTAGCACTGAAGCCTTTCTACATGAGAGACAATGAAGATGGGCCTCGGCACACAGTAAGGGAACAACCAAACAAATTGGATTAGTCATCTCAGAGCCTGGGTTTTCCTCTTGGCTTAGTTTTATTTATCTTTTGGCATATTTTCTTTAGGCATATCCCCACCTTTCATGCAGCATTATCCAAATTCAGGCATCTCTGAAAAAGTATTCACAAAGAAGATCCCGATTTTCTATAAATGTACTCCCTCATTTCTATGACAAAGGTGTCCTTAATTTGGCAGATGCACATGTAGGTGTGTTTTGTTTTTTAAATAACTAAGAGGAAATAGCCTAGAGCACTGCATAGCAATGCCAGGTCTACTGTCAGGTTAAGTGCTGGATAGGAGACTATAGAGGTGGAGGAGTATGCTGGGCAAGAGGCCATTGCAGTGGCAAAGGAAGAGCCAGCTGGCAGAGCAGGAGGCTGTCTGATAGAAACAGTGAGAGGACTCTGGGGGATCCAGGAGGTCTGGGTGACTCTTCTGTCTCATCTGTCTCTCTGTTCTCTGTAGCTTTTCTCATCCTGTCTTCTTTTTTCACCCTTGATTTTAGTTGTGTGTGTGTGTGTGTGTGTGTGTGTGTGTGTGTGTGTGTGTGTTTTATTCTTCTGGTTTACTTTAGGGGAGGGTCTCTTCTTTGCTCCTTTACAAAGTTATCTACACTAATAAAAGAGAAATATGCAAATTGACTACCTCCTCAATGCCCACCAGCCAATCAGGAGTGAACATGCAAATTAACCCAACAACGATGGCAGGTTAATTTGCATACACAAGTGCAGAGCGAAGACTGGAGATGACTAAAGAGGCTTGGCTTCTTTGCTACGGCCACAGTGGAGAAGCCAAGCCTCCCAGTGGCCAGAGTGGAGAAGCCTTCTCTGCTGCAGCCAGAGCAAAGGCCTGGGTCCTGGCTGTCAGAAGAAAACCAGTGCTGGCAGCCAGGGGAAGGAAGGCCTATTGCATGAATCTTTGTGCAATGGGCCTCTAGTCAATATATAAAATAGGAATATATTTATTGAATAGTTACATATTTAATATCATTAACTGTAAAAGTCTGTGATACAAATAAATTATGTTTATCTTAAAAACAGTCCAAAAATTGGGTGCTTTTCACTTGTCTTTAGATAAATGCCAGTAGAAAAATGTATATCAGGGCCCACCAATAAATAAAATATCTCCATCTCGGGTTGTACAATGTATTTCCTGTTTATTCTTACAGTATTACTACTAATAAAACAATTTAGCCACCAGTTAGGAGATTCCTATGAGGCAAGCTTGACCATCTCATTTCTAAGTACCGAAACAACCCTGCCAAGAAACGTATTTTTTCTCCCATTTTAGAGATGAAAAACGGGTGCAAAGGCATTGATTGCATTTCTCAAGACTACAAAGGCAGTAAGTGATAGAGTTGGCATTCAGACTTGACTGTCTCCTTCTAGGGTCTGTGTTCTTCTCTACTCTGTCTCACTGGCTCAGAATCATAAACATCGAGTTACATGTTAGCCAGAGATTTTACTTATCCCCACCTTTCATGCGGCATTATCCAAATTCAGTGAGCAGCCCAATTGATTTATGATTCTTTTTTTTCTTTTCCCTATCAGTCTGATATAATGGATTTTGAGAAATGAATTGGCCAACAGGTTGGCAGCAAAACATAAACATAGGGCAAAGATCATTCAATCCTCAATAACTTGATATTAAGTCTACATCTCTTGGCTTTCTTACCACTCCATCACATCCCACTTCTAGCCCCCACCCCCAAGCACATACACACACACACCATGTATTCTTCTTGTGCAATTTCCCTGGATCAAGCCCTTTTCATTGATTCCATTTATAGTCTGTTGAAGATTTTCTTTCTCTAAAGACTTTCCTGGATTACCCAGTCACCTTGAGCCGTCTTTCTTTAGATTTTTATAGCATTTAAAGAATTAGTAGAACTGGTAGCATTATGTCTATTTTTTGTAGACTGTATAAGTTTTGCTTTCTCAAATGAAATTCTTAACTTTTTTGGGATGGCGAGTGAGTTTCTGATAGCCATCATGGGACCTACAGTTCATTCCTCCTTTCCCCTGCCACTCCTGTTCACCGAGGCAGCACTTTCTAGAGTCAGTAATAATGCCATGTTATTAAGTCCAACACACTTTTAACAGTCTTTATCTGACTTCACCCCTCAGTGTTATTCAGCAGTGTTGTTGACTTTCCTCTTCTTAAAACTTTCTCCTCCCTTGACTTCTGTGGCATCTCATTCTCCCAGTTTTCTTCCCTTCGCAGAGGGTTCTTCTTTCTCAGTCTCCTATGTTGGTTCTTCCTCATCTACTAATCCATAAATGTTACAATTCCTCAAGGCTCCATCCTAGGTCTTTTCTCCCCACAGGTGATTTTATCTGTATCCAAATTTATTATTTCTTTTCCAACAACTCAGAAATGTATCCCTCTAACCCAGACCTGTCTGGGCTCTGAACTCAAACTGCCATCTAATATCTCAAAAGTCTCCCAAATTTAACATACACAAATGGACCCCATGATTGCTGATCTTCTCCTGTCCTCACCAAATTTGATCTTCTTTTTGTATCCTCTGTTCATCTAATACAAGCTGTGTAAGTGAGTCATTTTCAAAATATCTCTTGCTCCATATTCAGGTTATCTGTAAGTTCTGTTATTTTTATGCTCCTAAATGTATCTCAAAACATTCACTGCACTGCATTTCCACTTTTACCTTTTTAGATTAAGACAGCGTCGTCTCTTGCCTGGTTTACTTCAGTAGCCTCCTGGCTGATCTTCCTGTCTACTCTTCCTCCTTAGGGTCAGTTCTCCCTGTTGCACATGAGCTTTTAATAAATATAACTCTGATCATGTTATCTCCCTTCTTACCTCCCTTCTTAAAACCATTCAGTAGCCTCCCACTGCTCTCTTTTTTATAACTGATGAGAGAGACAGAGAGATAAAGAAATATTTATTTACTAGAGGCCCAGTGCACAAAAGTCATGCACGGGGTGGGGAGGTGTCCCTCAGCCCAGCCTGCACCCTCTTCAATCTGGGATCCCTCTCACAATCCAGGACTGCTGGCTCCCAACCGCTTGCCTGCCTGCCTGCCTGCCTAATTGACGCCAACTGCCCTTCCCTGCAGGACTGGTCTCCCCCAACTGTCCTCCCATGGCAGCCTAATTGGCCCTAATTGCCTTCTCCTATAGGCCTGGTCACCCCTAACTGCCCTCCCTTGCAGACCTAGTTGCCCCCAGTTGGCCTCCCTGCTGGTCTGATCACCCACAACCGCCTTCCCCTGCTGGCCATCTTGTGGTGGTCATGTTGTGTCCACATGGGGGCAGCCATCTTGTGTGTTGGAGTGATGGTCAATTTGCATATTATCTCTTTATTATATAGGTTTGTTCCACTTATTTATGCATTCATTAGTTTATTCTAGTATGTGTCCTCACCAACCCAAAACCTTGGTGTACTGGGATGATGCTCTAACCAACTGAACTACTGGGCCAGGCTCTTAGGATAAAAATCAAAATCCTTCACATGGCCTACAAGCCCCAGTTCAGCCTGGCTGCTCCTGACTCTCTTGCCCGATGCACTGTGTGCTCCCCTTTGTTCTCTCAGCTGCATCCACATCATCCTTATTCCATGTCTTCAGACTTGTATTGTTTTTTCTCACTACTGTGCACAGTGTTCCCTCAATCTACAGCCATCTTCTTCACCTAAGTAGTTTTACTTACTCTCCAGACCTCCATGCAGTCTTCATTTTCCAGAGCAACCTTACAGCCTGAGTCCGACACCCCTGTTCGACACTACAGTGTTATCATTTCAAATTTCAGTACCAGAACTACTAACTCTTACTCTATCATAATCCTTAATACAGTTTTAATTTACACTTATTTGTATGACTCTTTAATTACTGATTCTTGCCTCTATGCCAAAGGACCGAGGACCTCTTTTTCTCTCACCAGTATATCCGTAGTGCCTGCAACACCTGGGACGTAGCAGGCACCTCCTATCTATTTGATGATAGGTAATTGGATAGATGGGTGAATGGAGCCCAACACAATTGTAGAAACACAGTGGACAAGTAGTGAGTGTGTGATTTGGCTTGCTAAGGAAATTTCTGGGATGTTAAAGAGCAACTTTTACTCTAAATTTTTTTAGTGATAGCAACATGGACTAAAGGGAAGTCCAGTAGTTTTAGAATCAGACACTCTTGGGTTCAAGTCCCAAGTCTGTGAGTCATAAACTGGGTGATCTCAGGTAAACCATCTAGTTTCTTTGAGTCTTAGTTTCACAGTCTGTAAAAACAAGGCAATAACATTTTCTGGAGTTGTGAGGATTACATTAGGTAATATATAACAAATGCAGAGCATAGTGTTTAGGTTAGTAGGTAATCAATAAATATGAAGCCCTCTCTCTTTTTCTCCTAAATTTTGATAAAATCTTTACTGTGATAAAGCACAATAATGTTAAAATATTTGTATGTTGCCATCTCATAGACGGCCACAGGAGGTTTTCCTTGTGACCAGTCTCTAGTGATGTCTTCCAGCTTGAAACCTGAAGACATTATAATGGGACTTTAGTAGACTTTATAATTTATGCAGTACTATAGCACATAGCTTCTCAAAGCTAAATTATTAAAACATAATTTATAAACTGTATACATTAAACATAGATGGTAACATTGGTTCATTAGCTACCTATATTTCTTTTCAACCCACTTTATATAAAGTGCCTGTTTCTACCCTACTTTAGTTACTTAGTTTTTTTGTTATGAGTGAACATGCTTTGGGCCAGATAACTAGATTGTGTTTCTTTTGTAGGGCTGTAATAACAGGTTGTGGGTAGGGTTGCAAAAGTTTCTCCAGTGGGTGTGATGCAATCTAAAAAAATTACAACAGGTGCATTTCACAGGTGCCTTCTCTAGGGAATCAGAAGAGAAAGATAGGGAAATGTTTAACCTTCACTTAAAATATTTGGCCAGGGTAATAAATAGTAAAATAATATCTTTTTATAGTTATAGTGTCTTTTTCTTTCTTTCTCCCCCACCTTCCCCATCACACACATACACATACACACACATACACACACGTGCACACAATAAAAGGTATGCACTTTGTTATAATGAAAAGTACACTGGACTAAGAAGTTAGTAGTGCTAGGTTTGAAATTCAGCCCTCTTACTAGTTAGCTGTATGACCTTAGGCAAGTCTGTTCAATCTTTGAGCATCAATTTCTCTCTCCATAAAACCAGATAATTGAATTAGATGACCTCCAAAATACTAACCAGATCTAAGATTCTCTGATTTCAGATAGCCTAACTTTTTCTCATTTGGATAAGAACAGTTTGTAAATTCCCAAACATATTTGATAATTTGAAGGAAACAGATCATGGGCGTAAATAAAATGAGTCTAAGCAAACATGCAAAATGTCCTGTGCCCCTGAGTCTTGGTCCCTGAATAAGTCCCCCAAAAGCAGGTCACAAATATTTAACTAGGGAAATGGCTTCACAGAGAAGAATTTAACCATGTGTGATTAGGAGAAGGTGACTGCTCAACATTTGTGATGAGATTCCAAGATCACCAGATAATGTTCTCATTTTACTCTGTATCATTATTACTTAGCAAAGCATGAACATTTAAGCATTAGCGGGCATTCAATAAAGTACATATTGTAAAGTCAGGTTGGAAAGAATACTGGATGAGAGGTTCTAATGAATTATCTGGGCTGTAGTTAATTGACATGCATCAAAATAACTTGAACTTCAAATCAACAGAAATAATGATGAAGGTTATTGCACATATCTAGGACTATTTTTCCTATATCTAGGACTAATGACTATCTTGAGATATTATGTCCAAGTTGAAAGTATGCATTTCAGTCCACCCAGCCTGCTCTCAGGCTAGCCATTTTACTGGCCAGATACTGTCTTCAGTCATTGCTACCTGCAGCCACCTGCATCTTTGCACTGTCATGGAGGGTTCTCTTTCTTAGCTGTGCTTCCTCATTTTTAGGGGCAAAACACAGTCTGTGTCAGCAGTTAGTGAAAAAGCTCGTAGGGCTGAAACCACAGACATGTTTCCCTTGGCTTGTGGAACATTCTTCTTTTATAATAGAGTGTAATATTGCTCCATTGTTGGTAGCAGTCTGTGAGCAGCCCGTACAATTTTTGTATTTAAAAATAGTAATATACAGCCGTACAATTTTTGTATTTAAAAATAGTAATATAGGTAGGAAGAGATGTAGCGGAGGAAGGGACATTAAACTTCTTTTCCCCTCTCTTTGAACTAAGCATGGAAAAAAGAGATAATGTATGAAAGGCCTTGTTCCTATCTAGCTGCTTGTTTTTAATTCAAGGTCTGTTTTTTAATTCAAGGTCTGAGTTTTATTTTCAGTGCATTGATTGGAATCAGAGAGAAAAAGTCAAAAGGGAATGTCATAAATAGAGACCAGAGCTTGTTCAGCTTGAATACCAACACAGACTATTTCTAGACAGCATGCCACTGCAGCTGTGTGACTGAAACAAAATCAAGATCCACACACAGTTGGGAGGATGTGCCAGGCAGCATTCCAGCCTAAAAGTTGGGCCCAAAGCTAAATAAGCTGTGTGTAAGACTAGGGAAGGTAGCTGAGAGTGTGGTAGAATTATTTTTAGCCTTCACTGTTGTCTGTGTAAGAGAGTGAACAGACAGCAGAACTGAAGTCCTTCTGTTACGAAACAGAAATATTTGTCCACCCGGCATGAGCAGAGCCTAACGCTAGACACCAAGAATTGCAGTGGAGAAATACTGGGTATTGTACTATAAGTGGCTCCATCCAAAAGAACAGGAAGCTAATGCTCAAAAGCCCGAGCATCCTGATGATATGTAGGTTAAAAATTTTACAGGGTGGAGTATGCAAATTTTAACAGTTGTATGCATGCAAAACACAGTTTATTCTTATATTATTATTTATTTATTTATTTATTATTGCATTACTTTCCATATGAGCAACTGTAAACCTACTTTTGCCCACCCCTGTATAGGGCAAAATCACAAAACAGTGGGTTAGGGGTTTAGGATTGAGTTGGGAACTGATTGGTCAGAGATGAGGTAAGGGTGATGAATCATTTCTTCAGGCCTTGAAGACAGCCCTGAGGTCTTTTCTGGAGTCCCTCTGTCCTGTCTCATGGGACTGTACCACCTTAGGGCTCAGGAGCTGAAAGATAACGTAGGTCAGAAATGTTATCTTTAGCCTCCTAGAGATCCAGACCATGTGACCGCTAGTCAGGTTTAGGCTGCCTATCCTCAGCTGCCTCTGTCAGTGGTGGGGATGGGAGGTAGTTAGGTTAGGTCTTTTTTAAAAATATATTTTTATCAATTTCAGAGAGGAAGGGAGAGGGATAGAAAGATAGAAACATCAATGATGAGAGTCATTGATCGGCTGCCTCCTGCACACCCCCTACTGGGGATTGAGCCTGCAACCCAGACATGTGCCCCCGACTGGAATCAAACCTGAGACCCTTCAGTCCATAGGCTGGCACTCCATCCATTGAGCCAAACCAGCCAGGACTAGGTTAGATCTCTAAGGTGAGAGAAATGAAGGGAGGAGGGGAGAGGGTGGATGAAGGAAGAGGGAAGAGGAAAGAGGGATGATCCTTAGAACTAGGATTTAAAACTAAATTTGATCAAAGCCATAAGGACCCTTAGTTTCACATCCACCTATTTCAAGTCTCCCGAAGCTGCATTGGAACTCAACCGGGATTTTAGTTCCAGGAATGCTTAAATGTGTCTAAGAGGACCTTTCACTTTGCAACCAGTGAATTCTCACTTTCCCTAGTCGAGGGCAGGATTGCTCAGTCCCCGGGTCTGTAAGCCAGCCTCAGACTCCCATAAACCACAAACCTGCCCACACATACGGGCAAACTGTAATCAACGTTCTAGACCAGGGGTCGCCAGCTGGTGGTCCTCAGACCACTGGTCGTCCGTGAAGTCTTAAAGGTTAACAACTGCTGTTCTGGACAATTGGCTTGTTTCCAGTGTGTTTGTATTCTAAGCTCCTCACCGCCCATCACTTGGCAAACACCCAAACAGGTTTTTTTCATTCTTAACAAAGTTGTGTGAGTCCCTCTACATTTTACATTTTGTGTTCCTTTATGTCATAGTTTGTATTATATTTGGATGTTCCTTTTACCTTCACTAGAACCAGGGAGAAACAGGTAGTTTCTGTAGTAATTAGCTCAGTAGTTACCAGGGAGAGACACAATATAGGAGAATCTTACCTGGAATGGAAATTGTGATATTTATGGGGTGCAGTACTTTTTATATCATATCAGAAGAAAGTGCAGGTCTGTATATACCCATCGTAGGTCTTTATTTATAGTTGAGGAATACTTGATTATATTCTAGCTTCTCAGAAAGTGTGCATAATCTCTAGAGAGATAGAAGGATATCATTATGAAGGAAAAGCAGGAAGTATCTGGCATGGTGGAAAGCAAACTAACTCTAAAGTAAAAGATAAGAAGATTATGAGGGGGGAGAGAAGAAAGTGAAGCCTTGGTGGGCCTTGCTTCACAAAAGATCAATCTGTCCTTCCTTTGGCCATAGGACAGTGATGAAGCATTTTAAAGAAATGCCGTATTCAAAAGAAATATCTCTGAAGACGGAGAAGGAACAACTTTATTCTCTAGGTCCAGAAAACATACAGGAAACTCAGCTGCCTGAGGATATGAATTTTCAAGCCATGTAGACCAAGAAAGGGCATAAATGACATATGTATGTTCTTTCTTCATATTACAAAACTAATAGTGATGTAGGACTAGCTCGGTGTCTTCTAAAGTTTTTATTCTCCCATAATAGACTCTTTTGGTAAGAAGTTCTTTTCTACTTATAGTTTATCTCCCAGAGTACAGAGGAAGAAAATAGGGGAATTACTGGTCTGGCCTTATTCTAATTAACAATGAGGAATCGGTAGGCATGTGGAAGTTGAAGAGTGGGTGGGGGAAAGCAACATGGTGAACTGTTTTATGATGCAGCAACGATTGTCAACCTTTTTCATCTCATGGCACACATGAACTAATTACTAAAATTCTGCAACACCCCCAAAAGTACATTCTATTTTTTGCCTATCTGAAAAAAAAAAAACGGAATAATTTTGATTCATTCACACTGAACAGCTAAAGTTGTATTGGCTGTTGTCATTTTTTAATTTGACAATCTAAGGGAAAAGAGGTCAGTGCCCGGACTAAATAAATAGTCATGTATTGCATGTTTTGAAAATTCTTGTGGCACACCAGTTGAAAATCACTGGATGCAGAAATGGTTGCCACTTGTTCCACCCTCGGGGAATTATACTGCCCTGCCCCATTGATAGGAGCTGAGCAACTTGCTTGTGACTTGCATTGGCCAAAGGCTTTTAAACAAACTTGACCTATATACCTTGCTTCTGGACAAATGCTTTTAGTACGTCGTCATCCATGCCCTTTTTTTCCCCCATCTGACACAAGATCAGCAATATCTCAGAAAGCAGCTTTTTAATAGCTTCAAGCCAGGACATGTAGTATAAGTTATAGTTTGTTTTTCATTGTTGACAGTATTATAGATGTCCCCCATTTTCCCCTCTTCTTCCCCCTTCCATCCAGCCCCCACCCAACTCCAGGCCTTCACCACATTATTGTTTGTGTCCATGGGCGATTCACATACGCATATATGTTCTTTGGCTAATCTCTTCCGGCCCACCCTCCTCCCCGCCTAAGATCTGTCAGTCTGTTCCATGTATCCATGCTTCTGGTCTTATTTTGTTCATCAGTTTATTTTGTTCAACGGATTCCATATGTAAGTTAGATCATGTGATACTTGTCTTTGACTTATTTTGCTTATAATAATCTCCAGGTTTTTCCATGCTCTCTCAAAGAGTAAGAGTTCCTTCTTTATTACAGCTACATAGTATCCCATTGTGTAAATGTGCACATCGTTTTATCAATTCATCTACTGATGGGCTTTTGGGCTGTTTCCAGACCTTAGCTATTGTAACTAACACTGCTAAACCTAAGAGTGCATATATTCTTTCTGGTTGGTGTTTCAGGATTCTTAAGATATATTCCCAGAAGTGGGATCGCTGGGTCAAACTTTTAAGATTTTGAGGAAACTCTGTACTGTATTCTACAGTGGTGGCACAGTCTGCATGCCCACCATCAGAGTAGTAGGGTTCCCTTTTCTTCATATCCTTGCCAGCACTTGATTTATTGATGGTAGTCATTCTGATAGGTGTGAAGTGATACCTCATTGTTTTAATTTGCATCTCTGATGATTAGTGTCTGAGCATTTTTTTTCATATGTATTGCTTATCTGTATGTTCTCTTTGAAGAAGTGTCTGTTTAGATCCTTTTTGCCCATTTTTAAATTGGATTGTTTGTCTTCTTCATGTTGAATTATGTGAGTTCTTTGTATATTTTAGAAATTAAGCCCTTATCAGATGTATCATTGGTGAATATGTTCTCCCATAAAGTGGGTTCCCTTTTCATTTTGTTGGTGGTATCTTTTGCTGTGCAGCAGTTTTTTAGTTTGATGTAGTCTCATTTGTTTATTTTTCATTTGTTTCTTTTGCCCTAGGAAATGAGCAGAGCGAACTTCCCAGAGTGGTTTTATAACAAAGAAATCGCTTTTTGCCTGGGATTATGTGGTCTGAATCTCCCAAGTGGACCAGGTCCCTATTGATTCCCTCTGCCCAATGTTGTGTGGGCTCCCCTTCCCTCTCTGTTGCTCTGGATTGGGGATCGCTGGGTGGAGCTGAGGCCACACACTCTCATGGTGTGGGGCTCCACTGCCACAATATCAACTCGCTTTCTAGCCACACACTTGCACAATTTGGCTCATCCTCTCATGGCTCCTCCTTTCTCTCCTCCGTGCTCCCTGTTCTCCCATGTTTCAGATCAGCTACGCTTTCACTGCTTTTTCAAGCCGATTGCTCTGCAGTGTAGCCACAAATCTGAGCAGGCGTCGGGAGCAAATGGACTGAGCTTTCAGCTGCTCCGCAGCCGTCTTGGAGTCCCGCATGAGTTTCTGAACGCCAGCTCATTGTTATAAAGCAGGTGTTCCCAAAGAGGGAGCAACTCTCCCCACCTAGGAGACAGTTTGGGTTGGCAGAGTGAGGGGAGTGCACCTGACATCTGGTGGGTAGAGGCTGCGTATGCTGCTAAATGTTTCACAATGCGCAGGACAGGCCCTTACAACAATTATCAGGCCCCAAAGGCCACTAATCTAAGATTGAGAAACCCTGTTGTAAGCTTCTGGGATTATTTATTAATACAGCATAACCTAACCTATCCTGGCTAATATAGCAACTACCACACTAATTTTATGATAGCCAATGTAGAAATAGTTGGGTTTAACCAATTAGGTATCTTGGTTAATAGGAAGATAGGTTTGAAAGAAATCCAGGAAATAAAAATGTAGGTATCATACTATGGCATAAGAGTTTGAAGGTGACTCAGAAGGTTCAAAAGCTTCCAGTTTTACCACTATTACTAGGCAGATGCAAATATTCAAGATTAACAAAAACCAGGCAGAAAGGTCAAACAAAAACTAGTATAGTTTCAGGTTGAATTATCCAGTGAACTCAGTAAAATAAGGGAGTTTTGTAATCAAAGATAAATATGACTCTTGTACATTCCTGTAAAAATAGCATTGAAAAGCTACATCCCAAAGTTAATAAAATTTAGGCCTGCAAAAAGTGCTAAGATCCAAAGAGGATTTTTTGCTTATTTTAGTTGTATCAGAAAGAAGACCAAGCAAGAAATGGAGCTCTTGTTTGATGCTTATGAACTAACAGAAAGCAGAACAACTCATCCAGGGTAGCCTTGTTTACTCCTCACTAGCCACCAGCCTCAGCAGGACTACCTACCTCCTGTTCTGCCACCATAGCTGATTCTCCAGCAGCCTTTTTAGCTCTGCCTCTTAAAGCTTTGCATATACTTGCATTCTTGAATTATAATCACAAGCAATTACTGCCCTTTGTGGCTTGGAATCGCCCCAACTTTGAAACTTTGGAAATAAATGATAGATTTTATTTATTTCTTCTTTTTTTTTAAGCCTCACCTAAGATATTTTCCCATTGATTTTTATTTTTTTAATATATTTTTTGTTGATTTCAGAGAGGAAGGGAGAGGGAGAGAAAGAAACATCAGTAATGAGAGAGAATCATTGATTAGCTGACTCCTGCATGTCCCCTACTGGGGATGAGCTGCAACCCACACATGTGCCCTTGACTGGATGGAATCTAGCCCACGACCCTTCATTCTGCATGCTAAGGCTCTATCCACTAAGCCAAACCAGCTAGGGCACCCATTGATTTTTAGAGAGGGAAAGATAGAAATATCAATGTGAGAGAAACACATTGATTGATTGCGTTCTGTATGGGCCTCAACCAGGGCTGGGTCAAGGGAAGAGCCTGCCACCATGGTATGTCCTCTTGACTGAAATTAAACCCTGGACCCTTCGGTCCACAGGCCAACACTCTGTCTACTGAATCAAACCGGCTAGGGCTAAATGATAGATTTTAGATACACCTATCCCTTCTTAACAGTCAGACCTATACAAGGATTAGATGTTATATTTCAGAGGCACTGGTTCCCAGAATATAAGTATTTTCAAGCAAAGGCCAGAGAACTACTTGGTTATCTATCTTCTTCCAACCCTGATTGCCTATAATTCTAAATTTAAATTTGAAATCCAGAACAAATATTTCATCATTTGTCTCAATTCCTAGCATAGTTTAGCCATGTCTAAATTCAGGATACTAGGAAATAAATTAGCCAGTCTTTCTGTAGCCATATAAACTCCCTTGAACCTTCTTCTTTCTCTGAGGATAGGTCCTGATTGGAGTCTATGAGAATTTCCTCATCACATTAATAAGCCTCTCTTATCCAACTATCTAAAGCTGTTTGTTTCATTGCCTACTATCATGTCTTAATCACCAAATCCATGTTCTAAAATACCTGCCTGTTCATTGTAGGCCCAACAAGTTCATAGAAGAATTACTAAGATGTAGTCAACAAGCTGTGTTAGCATGACAATAAGCCTGTTGTACACTTTGTACTCATCAGTTTATTGACTATAGGAGACTTAGTAAGAGGAACCATTTCTCTTCTCTCTCACTCTATTTCCGCTGAGTGATAAAATCCTGCCTAATGCTTTCTCTTTTATGATAATAAATAGAGGCCTGGTACACAAAATTCATGCACCAGGAGGAGTACTTGGGGGGGAAGGGGGAGGTGTTCCACAGCCCAGCCTACACCCTCTTCCGTTGGACATCCCTCTCACAATCCAGGACTGCTGGCTCCCAACCGCTTGCCTGCCTACCTGCCTGATTTCCTCTAACCACTTTTACCTGCCAGCATGGTCACCCCTAACTGCCCTCCCCTGCCAGTCTAGTCACCCTTAACTGCCCTCCTCTGCCAACCTGGTCATCCCTTACTGCCCTCCCCTGCCAACCTGGTTGCCCCCAACTGCCTTCCCCTGCAGGTCTGGTCCCCCACAACTGCCCTCCCCTGCAGACCTAGTCACCCCCAAATGCCCTCCTCTGCTGGCCCAGTCACCTCTAACTGCCCTCCCCTGCTGGCCTGATCACCCACAACTACCTTCCCCTTTGACCACATGGGGGCAGCCATCTTGCGTGTTGGAATAATGGTCAATTTGCATATTACCTCTATTATATAGGACTAATGGCCCGGTGCATGAAATTCGTGCACGGGGGGGGGGGGGGTCCCTCAGCCCAACCTGCCCCCTCTCACATACTGGGAGCCCTTAGGGGATGTCCAACTGATGGTTCACCCCCAGCCTGCCCAACCTTGGGCACTCAGTCATCTCCCTGCTCAGCTCAGCTCCAGCAGCCTGTGACCACCCGGCCCCAGAGGCTGGGCACTCACCTCTGCTCCCGTGCCCCGGCTGCTTGCCCCACCTCCTGGCCACCTCCCATGCTCACTGCGCCCCGCGCGTCCCCCCCCCTCCCCAGGCCACCTCTAAGCTTGGGTGGCCTGGGCACTTTCACGCTCGCTGCGTCCCGGCCCCCTCCAAGCTCGGGCAGCCTGGGCACCGTGGCGCTCCTGTGCTCACCGCGCCCCGTCCCCCCCAGCTGCCTCCAAGCTCAGGCAGCCAGGGCACCGTGGCACTCGCTGCCACTACTGCTTCGTCTCCACCCCTGGGGCCCAGCCCTCATGCTGCTTGGCCCTCCCCCATCAGCCCCGCCCCCTGCTCCTGATCGGCTGGCAGCATAGCCAATCAGGAGCCAAGGTACGGTCACATTTGCATGTTACTCTTTTATTAGATAGGATGAGGTATATAGCATCTTAAATATATTCTTGAATTATAATATTCTTTATTAATCTCGATTATTTGTAAAGTTTATCTCAATCAAAAGTTCTGAAATCAGCCATGGCCAGGTGGCTCAGTTAGTTGGGCATCATCCTGTCACCAAAAAGTTTTTGATTTGGATCCCCAGACAGGGTATATACAGGAGGTAACCTGTTGATGTTTCTCTCTTTTTTCCCTTGTCACTCTATCTCTATCTCTCTCTTCCTCTTTAAAATCAATAAACATATCCACAGGTAAGGATTTTTTTTTAAGTTCTGAAATCAAAACAAGGGGATGGCTTAATAATAAAGTGAGGCAAAGTTTAAGAAGAGCTTAAAATGTGGCATTTAAAAATAAAAATGTGTTTTAAGGATTCCTAATTTTTTGTTTGTTGCAATAAATCATTCTAAGTTTTGTGCCTTCATATTCTTAATCTTACAAATGTCTACCTGCCTCCCCAAAGAATTGTCAAGTCACAAGATAATAGAGATAGCTAATAAACACTCCTAAATCAAGCAAAGAGTAATCAAAGAAATACAAATTAAAATGTCAAGTTGCTGTTTTTTCCTGTTAAAAATTTTAGTTGTTTTTTCTTTTAAACTTTTTCTTAATATTTATTTATAAACTACAAAGTAAGGTGGTGCTTCTCTATGCCTTCAATTCTAAAACTATTTACATAAAATGAAAAAAATATTTTTGTTGTTTTTTTATTACAAAAATATAACATATCTTCATTGTAGAAAATAAGGAAATACAGGTAAAAGATGTCACAGTGGCAATACAATTAACATTTCGTGGTATAGATGTAATTCTTTTTCTTATTCATAGCTATAATGTATCTAAGTCTCCTATTGATGTGCACATGAATTTCTTGTCATTATAAGTAATGCTGCAATAAACGTCCTGTCTGTTAATCTTATTTTTGCATCTCGGATTATTTTTGGGGGGACTGGCTCCTAAAACCATTATTGCTGAATCAAAGCATATTGCATTTTTAAGGCTTTTGATTATCTTTTGCCAAATTGCTGACAGAAAGGTTGTATCAAATGTACAAGAGCACTGGTTGATGCATTCTCTAGTCCAGCTCATTTATGTTGTTTTCTTATCTTCACTGCTTAGTAACTCCCGAATGATATCTTGTTGATTTAATTCATAGTTCTTTGTAATCAGACCATATTTTACATGTCTTAACAAAATACTACAAAATAAAGAAAAATCTTCATTGTCACATTATTTATAAGAGAAAACAAACATACACGTACCTCCTACATGTTCAACAAAAGGAAAGCAGTGTCAATAAAAACTAATACTCCTAAACAATAAATTATGCATACTCTTTAAATGTATAAGAAGAAAACCTGAAAGGAAATATGCCAGAATGTGTAGTGCTTCTGTGTAGTGATAGGTGATTTTTAATATTTTATAATTTTTAAAATTTTCTACATTTTTTATAATTAACATTTGAATCACATTTGTGAAGAAAACACACTTTTGTTTAGTACACTGCATAAAAGGGTGCACGAGGGGAGAGGAAACTATCCACCTGCAATTTGTATAGCATGTATTCTAAAGATGATATTAAACATTTGATACTGAAACAGGAAACATGAACAAATAACATAAATAAGATTCTGGTAAGCAAATAATCAGTTATCCAAATGTTAAAAGTTTCACATGCTTGAGAATGTGATAGTTGTTGAATCCCCTGAAAATAATGTCTATGTGCTGTTTGTTTTCTTCTTAGGTTGCTGCTGTTGACCTTCTGGTTCCT
The DNA here is from genome assembly GCA_027563665.1 of Antrozous pallidus. Lineage (NCBI taxonomy): Eukaryota > Metazoa > Chordata > Mammalia > Chiroptera > Vespertilionidae > Antrozous > Antrozous pallidus. Next base: position 49,055,235 of record CM050520.1, on the reverse strand, counting down.
GGAGTTGGAGAGCTCTTTGGAGGAAGCCTCCGAGAGGAGCGCTACCATTTCTTAGAGCAGCAGCTGGCCAGGTATCGGTCAGACCTAAAAGAAACAAAATTCAGAGATCGGGGACAGGAAACTCAAAGGCTGACAAAGTAACAGAGAACAGTTCACAGGCCGCAGCCTCTGGCAGGCCTGAATTCAGATTCTAGTGACCTTGAGTTGTTACTGGACCTTTCTCAGCTTCCCTTTCTTAACAAATGGAACTGTTACATGAAACATGGCCACAATAAAAACTGAAAGTTAATGATGGAAGGAGGAAGATTTCCCCGTTAAAGCTTGCCCTTCGTTTTTATTTTTTTCTTCTCTATGTTCTTTTTATATACTCTAAATTGTGAATCCTGTAGGGCCATAAAGAAACTAGGGAAAGGATAAAGATGGAAATAGAAAGATACTAAAAATATCTGCTAAGCTATTTAGGATAAGCAGTTTTCCCTTCCTCAGACTTTTTACATTGTGTAAGGATCTTTACTTAACTATTTGAATAACTTACTTTAACTATCTGTCCAAAGCCTGGGAAATAAATTGGTGAGCACACAGGAAATATTTTGGAGAAGAGAAATAGGGAATCGTGTTTCTAATTGAACTACCACTTCCATATATGCATGGTCTGCCAACACACCACAATGACTTCCTAGACTAACCAGGGTTATAAACCTCTGTTTTCCACTTTTGCTGTGCCAAAAATGTTTTTTTTTTTAAAAAGGCTTTCCCATGTTGAAGGCATAATCCTTCTCTCCAGATAATATGGGTACTTTTCAGAATAATCTGGAAAGTAACTTGAAAAGGCCATAATTGTTTGAAAATATCCTGCTAAATTGCTATTTGTAAGGTCTTCTTTACCTAATGGAAAAATGCTTAAAAGGTTGATGTTTTCAAAGGTCTCAACCTATAAATCTATTCGGCCACTTGGTTTTATAATCCTGCTTACTTGAACTGTTCTATTTGGTTAGGGTCCAGAAGAAAGGGAGTAAGTGTGTTTTGGAAGGACTCTTTTTTATTAGAGTACTGACTCCTTACTATAACCAACATGTTAGAAAGTCATGGGAAAATCATAGAATTGAAGTAAAGGTCAAACTCCTTAGATGGAAAGAATTTAAAAATTCTCTGGGTGTGGGTTTTTTTTTTTTTTTTTTTTTTTGGTTTTTTTAAAGCACAATAAAAATCACACATGGCAAGAAACCTCATCTGTTGAAAGACTAATTGCTCTGTTTTCTTTGCTTGCTTCCTTCCTTCAGGAAACCTTTCCTCATAACATTAAATGTTTACCTAATATCTGATAATATCCAAATTTATCTTTTCTAATGAAATGGATATGCATTTTCATCTCTCTCTGATCCATCTGTGACTTCTATTTATGTGGTCTATATTTTTGTATATTTGCGTTTTTCATTATCCTGATCACTTCAGATATATTGGTCCCAAACACTTTTTTTAAAGAACGGAAATTAATTTTAATGAGTACTAAAAGCTAAAAACTTTTAACACTTAATTGGCAAAAGCCAATTAGCAATCATATTATGAAGGTAGCCTTAGAATCTATATTATTTTAATATTACAGAGTAAAAGGTGTGTCTGTGGGTCCTTTGTTTATGTGTGCCTTCCAGCAACCTTCAGTAGCAGTAATAGTCCTTTCTTGTGTGACAGGACAATACACTCATCCAAGTGAACCCCTGGGTCATACTTCTAAAGCATTTATTGACTATTTGATATCACCTGGGACTGTTGTTGAACTCACCTTTCTGACTGTACAGTAAAGGTTCAGCCCCTCAACCAGGTTGCATGTTGTTTGAGAGCACGGGTTTTGGTGTGCACTTCTCTGTAAAGAGCACACAACCCAGAACACATGTTTAGTGGTTAGTATGTTTACCTTACTGACATTCTCTGAAATAATTCTGTTGTATTCCTTTTACAGATCAGGACTGACAGAAGCCTACCAATGGTAAGAAGGAAGCCCCTAATGATTCTTCTTCTTGCTGTTGGTTTGAGTATTGCGTGATTTTTACTTGTATTCCCAAGGCATTGTGAAAGAGTGTTAAAAACAATGAACAAGTTCGCGGCAGATTTTTTTTTTGAGTCCTTGAAAAATAGTAATAATATCTTCCATTTGTTTATTTATTACTTATTGTGTGCTGGACAACTGTGTTACAGTTTTGGTGTATATTACCTCATGTTAACAGCATAATACCCTGTGAGTTAGGTACTGTTCTTGCTCCTTTTTAACTGGGCCTCCAGACCTGAGGCCCAGAGATGTTAACTAACTTAACTAAGAGCACAGCAGTTGGAAGCATAGAGCTGGGATTTTGTTCCTAACCATTATGCTTCAGTTTCTCTCTGTCTGAAATTAGATGCTTGAACTAAGTGACCCCTAAATGATCTTCACCAACTTTAGAAATCTAACCTGCTTAGGGAAGACCACCTGTCTGCACTCAGACATTTGCTTCTCCAAAGTTTTTTGGTTTTCTTTCTTCAGACCCTTTCTTCAGATACTTTTTCATGTATGCAGAATTTTAATTTATATTTTTGTAATAGACTCTTTCAGGATATTGGTATAATACTATCAACAATATTATTAATTCTTCACCTATCCTCAGGAGAAGAAAGAGTCTGATTACACACTTGTCTTTTGGAAATGAAGGAACTAAAATTTCAGAAATGCAAAGAGCCCAAAATTGGGTTTAAGTAATGGGCCTTGAATGCCTTTGTTTTTCACCAGGAATGACCTTAGTCATGGTTAATCTGAGTCTTGGTTTTCTTGGCTAAAAGATGGAATGATAATATTATTTCACAGGTTATTGTAAGGATGAAATGAGGCAATGTAGGTTAAGTATCTAATGCCCCCCCCCCACCTTCCTTTGTTTTGACTTCTGCTATTAGGTAGATGAGCCTGATTGATCAAGCATATGCTTTTTACCTCAGTTTCTGTCTACAAGTAGACAGAAAACTAGCTAAATGCAAATTTTAATTATTGGTTAAATACATTTAGGCCTTTTCTGGACTTTATTGATCATTTCAATACCATTTCTTTTCCAACTAAAGTTTTCAAACTGTTAAGCTCTCTGAATATAAAGATTTATTTGAATTTCCTTCCTTTTAAATGGTTACCATAGTATTTGAAAAAGTAGAAGGGGTTTTCAAAATCTTCAAGTCTGTGACCTCTGCTAGTGTTCTACCCACTCAGAGTGACCACACCAGGTGTCTAAGAATTTACTCACTTCCTATTTCTACATGCCATATGCAAGTAAAACCTGTAATTAGTTCCACAAATTCTGTACCATCTCTTTTATAATCTGGCCACCCTAGAATAAATAATCCATCGAATACATATTCTTTAGAAAACTTGTTTCTAGCCAAAACCAGTTTGGCTCAGTGGTAGAGCGTCGGCCTTCGGACTGAAAGGTCCTGGGTTCGATTCCGGTCAAGGGCATATACCTTGGCTGCAGGCACATCCCCATTAGGGAGTGTGCAAGAGGCAGCTGATCTGTGTTTCTGACTTTCTATCCCTCTCCCTTCCTCTCTGTAAAAAAAAAAAAATCAATAAAATATATTTTTAAAAAAGAAAAAAAGAAAACTTGTTTCTAAGAACTGGCTTTTTCCATCTATTGAAGCAAAGGCAAGAAAAATGCTGAATTCAGTTTCCAGACATTTATATCAGTGTTTTGACATCAAGATCTGAGAAATTAAGAACCACCTAAAGCTTTTTCTGGACTTCTAGCTGCCAGCTCAGATCCTGCAGGTGTTTGTGGCAGTGGTTTGATATGCCCTTCATCTCACTTTCTCACTAAACCAAAATATATCCTGCCCCTGTGTCTTATAAACTTAAAGTTAATTCAGCTACGAAGCATTTTAATTGTTTAAAACTGTGTTCTGTCCAATCCTGACAGCTCTTACTGATCTGAAGTTTTATGCTAGATGTTCCTGTGTGTCGATCTCTCACTTGGTTCTAACTCACCTAATTGCAGTTCATATTTTATTTTAGGAAGATAAGTACTTAATCTTAACCACGTAAAATACCTTACATGTAGCCATGATTGTTAACAGTGAGAAAATAAATGACAGTCTTTATCCTGGAGGAGCCAAATGACTCCCACCTATGGAACTGATTTTACAAAGCATTTAAGAATCTCTAAATTTATCTTACTAAAGGTAACTCAATAATTCTCCCACCAAGTGACATACGAAGATTTACAGAATCTTCCTCCTCCTCTTCTTTCCTAAAATACCTGTATGCCAAGTTGTCATATTGGCATTTTTTAGCCATCTTAAATGGGAACAGAATGTTTATGAATGGGCTTCAGAGGCTGCCCAGCCTTCCAGAAAAATTACTCCAGACACCTTCCACTAGGCATGAAGCAGAGAACTGAAGTTTCTCCTCATTCCAGTGCTCACGAGGATATTTTTATACCTTCAAACAGTGAATCTTCATTAAGTAAGTGTCTACTTCAGAGCAGGCACTGGAGATGGAAGAGTTCTGTCCTTGTTGTAGCTGACAGTCTAATTTAATAGGACATACCTTTTTGTAATTTATCAGGCAAAATTCTTCACTTTCTTTGTGTAAGAACAGTATGATTTTGGTAAGAAAAAAAGAGCACTATTAACATACTAAGAAATAAGAAAGGAATATATTTTGAAGAAAATTAGTAAAGTTATTGGAAAATTTCCTGTGGCCTCATGAGGTAAGTTTTCTGTATATAATTAAATAAGTAACTTAAAAGAAAAAAGATCAAGTAACTAAAGCCCATGAATGAATGAATGAATGAATGACAGGATTTGCTGCTATTTGTCTAGGTAACACTGGACAGATCATTTTTAACTCCTTTAGTCTGGTCTACCACAATGGCGTGAATGATAAATGATTACAAAATACTTCAAAACATAAATTTCATTATAAACTCTGACCCTGTACAGTATTTATAGATTATGATTCTTTGTTTCTCAAAATCAGGTATCTGGACCTCCGTCGATTTGGATCTGTGCCACATGGAGGTTTTGGGATGGGATTTGAACGCTACCTGCAATGCATCTTGGGAATTGACAATATCAAAGATGTCATCCCTTTTCCAAGATTTACTCATTCATGCATTTTGTAACTGGAAAACTGGTTAAGGGAAATCATGCAAGCTAGAGGTGCTGCACATGCATGTGCCTACAGGAAAACACATGTTTGGATTTTAGAAGGGCACAAGTTTTCAAAATGTACTTGTCATACCATAGCATATAACATGAAAAATAAGTGATCATGATTTTCTTACAAAATTGAGGCATTTCATGGGAAGATGAACTCTCCCAAGAAGAGGTATTTATAGCCTGTAGAATCTCTAATCAATTATGTCAATTAAGAAGAAATTGAACTAGATGGTTCCAAAGGTCCTTTCAAACTTTAAAAGAGAATGAGATAGTATACTTTGTCTTTAATGATTAGCTCACTGCTTTGTGTGACTTTTGAGAAACAACTAGTAACTAAAAATAAAATGTTGTTGGACTTTTTCTTTCTTGCCATTTAATCTATGACAAATGCCCATCTTATTCTCAGTGTTTTACTAAACATTATAGAATAAAATATTTCTTCTTTGGATCTTGAGTTAATAAACTACTATTCTGAATTGAAATCTTCTATCAGGGTGAAAAAATGACACTTAGTAACTATTGAGCCTCAATAAAATGGACATAGAAGGGAAGTACCTTAATATAATAAAGGCCATATATGACAAACCCTCAGCTAATATCATACTCATTAGTGAAAAACTGAAAGCTTTCCCTCAAAGTTCAGGGACAAGATGCCCTCTCTCACCACTGGTATTCAACATAGTACTGGAAGTACTAGCCACAGCATTCAGGCAAGAGAAAGAAATTTAAAAAGTATCCAAAAAGTAAATGAAGAAGTAATATTCTATTTGCAAATTATATCGATCCTATCTACCGAAAATCCTAAAGACTTCACCAAAGACTTAGAAACAATAAACAAATACAGCAAAGTTGCAAGATGCAAAATCAGTGTACAAAATTCCATTGCTCTCCTTATACTAACAGTGAAATGTCAGTAAAATAAGTAACGAAAACAATCACATTAACATTTGCAACAAAGAGGATAAAATATCTAGGAATAAACTTAATAAAGGAAGTAAAGGACCTATACACCGGAAACTATAAGACATTGTTGAAAGAAATTGAAGAAGACACAAAGAAATGGAAAGATAGACTGTTCATGGATTGGAAGAATTAACATAGTTCAAGTGGCCATAGTATCTAAAGCAGTATACACAATTAATACAATCCCCATCAAAATCCCAATGGCATTTTTCAAAGAAATAGCACAAAAAAATTTGTATGTAACCACAAAAGATCCAAGTAGCCCACATAGTCCTAAGAAAAGTAAAGCCAGAGGAACCATACACCCTCTGACTTTATACTATAAAACTAAAGTAAAACTGTGTATGAATGGCATAAAAATAGGCACACAGACCAATGGACTAGAATTGAGAGGCCAGAAATAAACCTACACATATCTGAACAACTAATTTTCAATGGAGAAGCACAAAACAAAATAGAGAAAGGAACACCTCTTCAATAAATGATACTGTGAAAATGGAAAAACCGCATGCAAAGGAATGAACTAGATTGCTATCTGACACCAAAAATTAATTGAAAATGAATTAAAGACTTGAATATAGCCCAGCCAGCATGGCTCAATGATTAAGCATTGACCTATTAACCAGGAGGTCACAGATTGATTCCCAGTCAGGGCACATCCTGGGTTGCGGGCTTGAACCTCATTGTGGGCCTGCAGGGAGGCAGCTGATCAGTGATTCTCATCATTGATATTTCTATCTCTCCCTCTCTGAAATCAATACATTTTATATTTTTATAATGTGTATATATATATATAATGTATATATATTTACATATATATTAAAATACTTGAATATAACATATACCTAAAACAATAAAATACAAAGAATACATAGATGCAAAACTATTGTGAACTTGACCCCAAAGGCAAAAGAAGTAAAACGAATGGGACTATATCAACTAAAATGCTTCTTTCTGCACAGCAAAAGAAATTATCAACAAAACAAAAAGGCATCCAACCCAATGGGAGAAGAAATGTACAAATATTATTTCTAATAACAGGCTAATATCCAAAATGTATATTTTTTTTAAACTCATAATTCAACAACAAAAAATCCAATAAAAAATGAGCAAAGAACCTGAACAGATCTTTTCCCAAGAAGGACACACAGATGGCCAACAGATATATGAAGCGATGCTCAACTTCACTACCTATAAGGAAAATGAAAATCAAAACCATAATAAATCACCACCTCACACCTATTAAAATGTCCATTATCAATGAGACTGGAGGCCCGGTGCATGAAATTCGTTTATGGGGAGGGGGAGGGGGGTGTCCCTCAGCCCAGCCTATACCCTCTCTCCAATCTGGGACCTCTTGAGGGATGTCTGACTGCCCGTTTAGGCCCAATCTCAGTAGGATCGGGCAGTTGGACATCCCTCACAATCCAGGACTGCTGGCTCCCAACTACTCACCTCCCTGCCTTCCTGATTGCCCCTGACTGCTTCTGCCTGCCAGCCTGATCATCCCTTAACCACTCCCCTGCCAGCCTGATTGATGCCTAACTGCCAGCCTGTTTGCCCCTAACTGCCCCCTGTGCAAGCCTGGTCACCCCTAATTTCTCTCCTCTGAAGGCCTGGTCCTCCCAGCTGCTCTACCCTGCAGGCCTGGGTCCCACCCAGCCCCAACTGCCCTTCCCTGCAGGCGCAGCCGCCCCCAACTTCCCTCTTCTGCCAGCCTGGTCACCCCTAACTGCCCTCCTTTGCAGGCTTGATTGCCCCCAATTGCCCTCCCTTGCAGGCCTGGTCCCTCCCAACTGCTCTCCCCTGCTGGCCATCTTGTGTCCACATGGGAGCAGCCATCTTTGACCACATGGGGCAGCCATCTTGTGTGTTGGAGTGATGGTCAGTTTGCATATTATTTTATTAGAGGCCTGGTGCATGAAATTCGTGCACAGGGGCGGGGGGGGGGGGGCGGGGGATGTCCTTAGCCCAGCCTGCACCCTCTCCAATCTGGGACCCCTTGAGGGATGTCTGACTGCCCATTTAGGCCCATCCCAGTAGGATCGGGCCTAAACGGGCAGTTGGACATCCTTCTCACAATCCAGGACTGCTGGCTCCAAACTGCTCACCTGTCTGCCTCACTGATTTCCCCTAACTGCTTCTGCCTGCCAGCCTGATCACCCCCTAACCACTACCCTGCCAGCCTAATTGATGTCTAACTGCCTCCCTGCCAGCCTGTTTGCCCCCAACTTCCCTCCTCTGCCAGCCTTGATTGGCCCCAACTGCCCTCCCTTGCAGGCCTGGTCCGTCCCAACTGCCCTCCCCTGCTGGCCATCTTGTGGTGGCCATCTTGTGTCCACCTGGGGTCAGGATCTTTGACCACATGGGAGCAGTCATCTTGTGTGTTGGAGTGCTGGTCAATCTGCAAAATACTCTCTTATTAGATAAGGTAGAGACTTGGTGCATGGGAGGGAGCCAGCTGGTTTGCCCTGAAGAGTGTCCCAGATCAGGGTGGGGGTTCACTTGGGGTGAGGGGCCGCCTGGGCAAGGGGCCTGTGGAGGTTTGCAGGCCAGCCATGCCCCCCAGTGACCCAAGCGGAGGCCCTGGGATCTGGGATTAATTTATGTCTACCATTGAAACTTTGTAGCCTGGAGCAGAGCCAAGCCTTCTGCTGGTAGCAGCCATTTCTGTTTGAAACTAGCATAGACTGGAGGCCTAGGCCAGCAATGGCAGGCAGAAAGCTTGGCTTCCTCTGTTACCAGGGAAACCAAAGCCTCTGTTCTCTCCAGTCAGTGCTGCTGCCATTTCTGTATCTTTTATAATTGAAACTTTGTAGCATTGAATGGAGGCCTAGGCTAGCAACAGCAGGAAGAAAGCTTGGCTTCCTCTGTTGCCTGGGAAACCCAAGCCTTCCTCCTGCTCTCTGTGATGGCAGCCATCTTGGTTGGGGTTTATTTGCATAATCTGCTTCTGATTGGCTGGTGGGCGTGGCTGGTGGTGAAGGTATGGTCAAGTTTGCATATTACTATTTTATTAGATAGTATAGAGGCTTGGTGTATGGGTGGGGGCCAGCTGGTTTGCCCTGAAGGGTGTCTAGGATCAGGGTGGGGATTCCCCTGGGGCATGGGGTGGCCTGAGTAAGGGGCCTTTGGTGGTTGGCAGGCAGGCTATGCCCCCCGACAACCCAAGCAGAGGCCCTGGTATTTGGGATTTACTTATCTTCTATAATTGAAACTTTGTAGCCTTAAGTGAAGGCCAGGGCAGGTTGAAAGCTTGGCTTCCTCCATTGTTGGGGAAACCCAAGCCTCCTGCTCTCTCAGTGGCTGCAGCCATCTTGATTGAGTTAGTTTGCATATTTGCTCCTGATTGGCTGGTGGGCATGGCTTGTGGGTGTAGCAGAGGTATGGTTAATTTGCATTACATTCTTTTGTTAGGATAGGAAATAACAAATGGAGAGGATGTGGCAAAAGGGAATCCTCATTCATTGCTGATGGAACTGTAAATTGGTATAGCCTCTATGGAAAACAATATGAGGTTCCCAAAAAAATTAAGAAAAGGGCTACCATATAATCAACAATCTCTCTATTGGGCATCTAACTGAGAAAGTTGAAAACATTTATTCATAAAAATATATGTAACTCTGTGTTCATTGCAGCATTATTTGTGGTAGCCAAGAATGCAAACAACCTGAGTATTCATTGATGGATGATTGGATAAAAAAGACATTTATATATATATCTATACAATGGAATACTATACTACTCAGCCACAAGAAAAGATAAATTATTGCCTTTACGACAGCATGGATGGATCTTGAGACTATCATGCTAAGTGAAATAAGTTAGATGGAAATGGACAAGAACCATATTATTTCAGTCTTACCTACACTAATAAAAGAGAAACATGCAAATTAACCATCACTCCGCTACACCCTTCAGCCAATCAGGAGCGAGTATGCAAATTAATCCAACTAAAATCACAGCAGCTGTGGGGCTGGAGCCAGTAGGAGGCTTGGGTTGCCCCCAGTGATGGAGGAAGCCAAGCTTCCTGCCTACCCTGGCCGGCCCTTGCCTCTGCTCAAGGCTACAAAGTTTCAATCATAGGAGATAAATAAATCCCAGATAGCTGCTTCCAGCTGGCCCTGGCCTGCCCTCAAGGAGGCACTGAAAAAAAAGGGCTCAGAGCTTGGGTCACCAGAGGGTGTGGTCAGCCTGAAAACAGCCCTCAGCCCCTCACCCAGGCTGGCCAGGCACCCCAGTGGGGATCTCCACCCTGAAGGGGGTGTGGCTAGCCTATAAATGGCCCTCAGCCAGGCTGGCCAGGCCACCCCAGCAGGACCTCCACCCTGATTCAGCACACCTTTCAGGGCAAACCAGCTGGTCCCCACCCACGCACCAGGCCTCTATATTAATAAAAGGGTAATATGCTATTTAGACTGAGAGGCCTTTCAGACATCCTTCTGAACAAAGCCATGGTGGTGGGACCAAGGTAGAGATGATTAGAGGCCAAGAGGGGAGGGCAGTTGTGAGTGATCAGGCTGATAGGTGGGGCCGTTGGGGGTAAACAGACCAACAGGGGGTCCAGTTGGGGGCAAGCAGGCCATCAATGAGGGTCAGTTGGAGATGATCAGGACAGCGGGAGGGGGGCAATTTGGAGTGAGGAGGCCAGCAGGAGGCAATTGGGGATGCCAGTGTGCCAGTTGGGGGCGAACACACTGGCACAGGGGGCAGTTTGGGGTGATCAGGCTGGCATGGGGGGCATTTGGGGGCAAGCAGGCCAGTGAGGGGGGGTCAATTGGAGGCGAGCAGGCCAGCAGGCATAGTGGTTAGGGGCCGTCAGGCAGGCAGGATAAGCAGGTGAGCGGTTAGGAGCCAGCAATCCCAGATTGTGAAAGGGATGTCTGACTGCCAGTTTAGGCCCAATCCCTGTAAACTGGAAGTAGGATATTCTTCAAGTGGTCCCAAATTGGAGAGGGTGCAGGCCTGGCTGAAGGACATATACCACCACCATCCCTGCACAAATTTTGTGCACCAGATCACTAATAGGGGATATAAAACAGAAAGCAACAAACAAAGAAAAGACAACAGTACAGTGGCTACCAGAGGGGAATGTGTGGAGGGGGATGAAGGGAGTAAAGGTGGTCAAATGTATAGCGACAGAAGACTGGACTTGAGTGGTGAGCACAAAATGGAAAGTACAGATGATTTATTACCAAGTTGTACACCTGAAAGTTATATAATGTTATTAACCAATATTGACCCAATAATTTTTTTAAAAACTGACTTTTTACTTATAAAAGCTAATGAGAAATATTATTAAAACTAATCACTATTGTGTTGCGATGTTATAACTTCTCTAATAAGCAGTAAAATAGATTCTTGATATCTATGAAAGAAAAAAATAGTTATATTTTAAAATTCCATTCATCGTTTTCCTGGGGAAATGTGGAAAAAGGTATTTTCAATCCAGGTTGAAGATGAAAATATAGTTAAACCCAAAGGCTGGGTAGTTTGGGAGTCTAAAGTGATGTGGTTTCTTAGAGGGAGGAGATGGCTGATTCAGGAGTTTGAGACTTGACAGTCCCAGCACCTTGCATGTGTGATTTTGGACAATGAGCTCAACATCATTTTCCTCAAGTTAATAAGTACATTAAAGTGTGTCTAAAACTGAGTCGCTACACAATTTTATAACTTTGCTTTTAGTTTTCATTGGGTTACGTATATGTAGGCTATAGCTTGATAGTCAGTAGAATTTGTATTACCAAATAATTATAAAAAGGCTTTCATGCCTGAATAATCAACTTTCTAAGTCTCATAAGATGACTAACCATAGGTCGTTTATATGTGAAGTTTATTTTAACCTAACTCAAAATCAGCTGAAATGAACTACAAAACCTTAAGAGTTGGAAGTCATGGAAGTCACTGAGAGAGCAAGTAGATTTTCAGAAGTGGATTTTCTGGCTGATACAGAGAGATCTGTGTGCCTGGCAGCATCCCTTGGCACAGCTCAGAAGCCCACAAAATAGCTCATTTCATTTCTGAATCTAATTGATAGCTTTTCCTGAGCTAAAATCTACTTCCCTGGAACTTTAATCCCTTGGACTTAGAAACCACATTTAAGACAGAATAAAAGAGACAAGTAGGGCTTCCATAGGTTTGCTTCAACCATGAGCTACAGAGAGAAATTCATTTGTTTACTCAACAAATACTCTCTGAGTTTATTCTATGTACTAAGAACTGTGCCAGATACTTAATAAACAGAAATGAACAAAACAGAAATGATCCTGCTGTCATGGAATTTACAGTCTATTAGGAAAGACACACAATCAGTAAGTAAACAAAATCTATTATTTTAAAATAGGATATGTGCTATAAAATATAAAGAACAGGTCAAGCATAAATAAACTTGCTAGAGAAGAGATCTCTGAAAAGGTGGTATTTAACCTTAGAATTCGAAGGTAAAATGCAAAAACCATTTTTAAAGCATTTGCAACATCAGCCAATATTGATTTAGCATTCAGGTCTTGATACTGTATTGATTTTGTGGAGCAAGAATCAACAAACATTAACAGGCCCTAAACCTGGATGCACTAATAGTTTCTGAGACTAAGAGGAATCATGTCTCCAGTGATTTTTGAGGAGCCAGATAGAATTGTAAAGTTAACATGTTGATTGGACATTAAAAGTAAGTGATAGAAAGAATATTGAATTAGAGGACTCTAGGTTCTGGTCCCAGCACCACCACTAATTCACCTGTGGCGCATTAGCCAAGTAAGGTCATCTTTGTGGCCTCCAGTTATTTCATCTGCGAACCTATCATCTTAAAGTAGACAAACTCTGAGGATCCTGCTATCTCTTAATCTTACATGAACATGTGCTGGACATAGTCACTAACAGTTGATGCAGAGTCTAACCTTTAGACGTTATGTTAGTACATACTAGGTCTCCAAAATGTATGGGGAAGTCAAAATTACTGAAATTGTTACAGTAGATGTTCATGTATTGGGGGGTGGGGGTTGGTCCATGAGCTGGGAGTAGGTCCTGCTCAGGAAGTCAAATACAAATAGTTCCTTACCTCTTTGATAGTCTTCAGATGTAGATTTTTAAAACTTTTCACACTTGTTTATTCTCTTCCTTCACAATTGATCACATGAGTTTTTGCTTAAAGCCAAACATTTGCCATGATTAGGACAAGCCTAATCATTGCCACCTTTGGCTCCACACTTCTTTCTTTACCAATAATTGAACAAAAGCAAACATTGATGTCAGACAAAGATGAAGAAAATGCCAAAGCAAAATGTTGCTTGTGGAAAACACAATGAGAAGAAACTTTAAAATGTCCACTTGTCAGCTGCTGCAGGAATACCCAAATCCTACATGCAAACAGCATGGTGTCAAGTCTGTATAATAAATAAAAGTATGGATGTGTTAGTTGAGGACCTCCGATACTATAATCATATTTTATAGGCTTAATTTGTGAATCAAAAGTGATTTGAGAGTTATTTTTATTTTACTGGAGTAAAATAGTTTCCGATGAGGAAAAATCAGATTCTGTTTTCCCAAGATTTCCAAACATCACCTCAAAATAGTAACCCAGACATCCAAGAAAGAGTGTGTTCTAAAACTTAGAAATGTGTTTTTCCATCATTAATTTTCATTCTCATTTCAAATTTTGAAGTCGATGGAGAAAAATTGTTCCTTTCCATCTGGCTGTCCTCTTGCCTGGGGAAGCTGTGCTGTCTTTCTTTGTTGTTCTAACAAGAACTTAATTGTGTGAGTGATCCATTCCAGATCCAGACAGAGCTCTCCCACCCTCTGACCCAGCCCAGAGACGCCATCACAGAGCAGCAAAGGCACTGTTTGACCTTCTGTCCCTCTCAGACAAGATCTGCCAGCAGCGTCCCTCCACAATGTTGCACATTCATATTCTCTGTAAATCGAATCTAGACATTCAAGCATGGCTGGACAGGCATTGGGGATGCAATTGGTGAGAGGCATTACTCTACACTCTTCTTTAAATCTGTTTCAGATAATTATAGATGAAAGATGCTTATTTGGATCAGATTGCTATTTATTCATGTATTTATTTTAGTAAGTGGTGAGGCAAGAACATAAAAATGCAGAGTTGAAAGACAGATTGGCCTTGGATTGAATTGATAAGAAATGTGTGGGGCTTTTTGGCTTCTCATCAATATTTGTATTCAGTGTGCAATCTAAAGTATGTGTAATAAAAAGAAAACAGGTGGGGAGTAATATCTGATTGTCGTTTCTTCCCAGTTTATATTCCAAATTAAAAGATAGAAAAGGCATTGAGAAAAGAGCAATAATCTTTTTTTTTTTAATCTGGAAGACATACATGGTGCTGGCAAGATGCATGTTTAGTGTCCAGCACCCGTGTCTTTTTGTGTTCTTTTATTGATTTGAGGGGAGGGAGAGGCATTGATTTGTTATTCCACTTATTTGTGCATTCCTGGGTTGATTCTTGATTCTTGTAAGTGCCCTGACCGGGGATTGAACCTGTAATCTTGGTATATCGGGACAATGCTCTAACCAGCTGAGCCACCTGGCCAGGCACAAACAGCAATCTTAATCACCCTGCACCAAAATGATTAATAGGACTTCCATAAGACAGGTTTTATTAGATCATGGTCTACCCCTCCAGAAACCTAGATATTCCGCTTCTCTTGCCAGTATCCCTAAATTGCCCTCTGGTCAGCGAAGGCTCCAGCTAGCTCTTGTCCAGTGAACTTGCAGCCATTATGTGTGGGAGTTTTAGGGGACCTTTATAAAGAACTCAGGAGTTTGGGTGGTTCTTAAACTGTTATTCAGGCAGCTATTACTATTAATATAGCTCATGACTCTTCAACCACTTTCTGCTACATCTTTGCTCTTAATACTTGCTATTAATAATATGACTGTCATTTGGACATTGCTTTACAGTTCACAAAATGTTTTAATGTATTCACAATATGGTGGACCTGGCTTCTTTGTCGCTCACTGTGTCTCAAATTGATCTGGTTTAATGAAAGATTAGTTTGTTTATTATGAAGATTGGTTATTTGGAATTCCTCACATTGAGGGAGAGTAAAGACTACAAATAAAATTCACTACTCTCAGCCTCCAGAGAACCTGAAAGCACAGAACTTTTTACAGTAATCCAGGGACCTTGCTTATTAAGCCTGGAGTTTATTGGACATTTTGCAAAGCAGATACTCTGGCCTCTGGTTTCCTTATTCTGTACAGAAAGAAGACTTAAGAATGTGAAGAAATATGGCCCTGGCCAGTTTGGCTCTGTGGTTAGAGTGTCAGCCTGTGGACTGAACGTTCCTGGGTTCCATTCTGGTCAAGGACATGTACCTCAGTTGCAGGCTCAGTCCCGCAAAACATGTGGGAGGCAGCCATTCGATGTGTCTCTCTCACACCCATGCTTCTCTCTCTGTGTGTGTCTTTTCCTCCCCGCCCCCACTCTCTTAAAAATCCAAGGAAAAATATATCCCTGTGTAAGGATTAACAACAACAAAAAAGAATATGATGAAATATGATGATTGAACTCAAATACATTCTAGTAAAGAGAAACATTGAAAATGGAATAAAGGGTTCCGGACTTAGCAATGTACTTGAGCTCACTGTGCCTCAGTTATTTAATGAGTTTATATTCATACTTGCTCTACCTTCCTCTTAGAGTTATCCTAGAATATACATAGAAGTATAGATGGGAATTATTAATATCCTCCCCAAAATGATTGACCTTTGATATTTCAAGATGATACTCTGAGAACAGAAACTTGGTGGGCCCATCCAGCAGAGATTTTTTTCATATTACAAATCCTTACACAGCTAGAACTGCATTTTGCAGAACCTGTGCCATTTACAATTGGGACCTGACTCATAGCCTCTGCACAAGAACAAGAACTTCTGGTTTGCCGTTTTCCTGGGATCCTGGAAAAAATCTCTAAGGGGTTTGAAAAATCTCTAAGGGATCCTATTCCTTCCCCTGTCTCTGATGCTTGAACTACCCTCCTCTGCATTTTCCCCAGTTCCTCGTTCTTCCCACTGTCCCTTCAGTGAATAGGAACTCTGACCTGAAGAGAGAACTTTATTCTTGGAGAACTCTGATAGTGGCCTGACAGCGGTAACACAAGCTGCATCTGTATAGCATGCACGTGTAACAAACTGGAAACAAAGCAATAATTTTTATCCAGTAATTTTCTGCTACATCTTTGCTGTTAATAATTGCTATTAATAATATGACTGTCACTTGGACATTGCTTTACAGTTTACAAAATGTTTTAATGTAGTCATACTAAATGGTGGGCCTGGTTTCATTGTAGCTCATTGTGCCTCAGAAGTGATATTTCAAGATATTCCTCTGCTCCTGAATAGAATCTCTAAAATTGCTCAGTTGAACAGTCTATCCTTGCATGAGGGGCTGCATCCCACTAGGGTATTCGTCAGGCAGTATATCCTTTACATGGGTAGAGGAATGCTTCCTTCCACTCTACTCAGCTGCTGCCCAAGTACCCTGTGATACAAGTCTCCACCTAGAAAAGCCCTAAAGTCTCTAGTGCCTTCTTCCTGTGCCTTTCAGTCTGTGGCAGTTGTTGCTCTTCCTCTATTTGTAATGCTACTGAGGACCCTTCATTACAGCTTCAGGACGGTCAGGGCAGTCCCGCTCCCCTTCCTGTGGGGATTGCAGACATGGACCTGCGTTGGAGAACAGTGAGTTCTTTCACTGAGGATTTCCACTAATGGCCATGTTTCCATTGCAGTGCCCCCAAAGGCGAAACTGGTTCCTGGACAGCAGGACAATGATCTCTTTAAATGTAACTTCCATCTTCCACATTCTGCCTTACAGGTTTTTGCATCAGGAAACTGTCGGGTCAGATTTCTGCCAGAAAAATGTGCTGGGTGTTTGGTGGCCTGGAAAGGATATAGGGATAACTCTGGTCTAAGTCTGACACGCTGCTGTGGGACCCTGAGCGAGTTATTTTATCTCTGAGTTTGTATGTGTGTCTGCGAAGCAAGGGTAAGAACATATAAAGCATTGTGAGAAACAATGAGGTCTGTGCGAAAGGGTTTCACACACTGGAAAGCACTACACAAATGTAAGGTCTTCTAAGGGAAACCTTTCCAAAACTCAAAAAAAAATATTTATGAACACATCGAATGAAATATTTTACAGCCATTAGAAATCGTGTTGAAATTTTTAAATTGTAGTTTAAATTAGTGCAGTATAAAATGTGTGGGCCAGAAGAATGTGGGGACATGTGAAATCAGCTGTTTTCAGGCAGTATAACTGAGTCACTTTTTCTTTAAAAATCTCTGGTTGCCTGGCCTTCATGGCTCATGGTTGAGCGTCAACCAATGAACTGCGAAGTCACAGTTCGATTCCCTGTTAGGATACATGCCTGGGTTTTCGAGCTTGGTCCCAGTGTTGGCCATGGGGGGCAGCCAGTGAGTGATTCTCTGTGATCATTGACATATCTCTCCCTCTCCCTCCATCTTCTTTCCTCTCCCCCTTCTTCCCTCCCTCCCCCTCCTCCCTCTCTCCCTCCCTCCCTGCCTCCCTTCCTCTCTTCCTCTCTGAAATCAGTTTAAAATATATAACTGAGCCACATCTGGTGCTGGAATCTGGATGCAGAGAGAAATAGGACATGCCTCCTTGTCTCAAGTTCTCCCATTTCATACACCTTTGCAAAGTTTATTGTATGTAAGAATCACTGGATGAATTCAGATTACCCTGAACCCACCCTAGAAAGTCTGACTCAGTAGCCCAATCTGTGTTTCTTAAACTATTCCCCTGACTGATTCTAATGATTCCATTGTAGGCGGTTTAATCCACACTGTGAGAAACGTTGAGTGAGGTTTGAATATTTTGCAGTTAAAAATAAGTGATAATTACACAGATCTGCTCATTGAAGAAGGCACTCTGGTTTGGTTGTTCTGCCTGCACCTTAGAGCAGGTGTGTATGCCTTATCCAGGGCGGGAAGCAGCCTGCAGAGAGCTGGCGCCTGGGAGATGGCAGCGCAGCCCCTCCACACCTCTGATCTGTATCTCTGCCCCTCACACTCTTTCTCTCCCACCACCTGCCCCCTGGTTTTTTCTCTGAGAACGGTTCCTCTCCCACTCAGATTCCTCCTATACCTAATAATATATCAACATACAGATACTTCCCCTTCCTTTTTCCACCCCACCCCCAACAGATATGTCAATTTTATTGAAACAAAAACAAACCAACTTATATCTAGTTTACTAACGTGCTGGGGAAGGATCTTGGAAATGGTTGCTGTTTCTCATTAGGGGGAGGAGGCCACTCATTGATCAACAACCACAAAAATACCATGTGGAGCCTTTTGTGTCTTGATGTTTCACTATCATTTAGCTCTTAGTCAGCTTTTCCCCAGTGGGTTAGCAGCTCCTCCACAGATTCCTGTCCTGCCCATGGAGTCAGGGTATCCCCTGAACCCTGACTCAGCACTGCTTGCTTCCACATGCCTGTGAATGGGCTCGGTGGCTTGCTTGGGCTACACACCTGTCTTCTCTTAGTTACCCAACATCAAAATATTACAACTCACCACACTGTCTGAGGCTAGGAGGCTTTATACTAATAGTGGTGACACTCGAGAACGCAGCGAGGATTTCTCCATGTTCACGTGTGTATGTTACTAGTGTTAATTTTACATTGCTTGTACTTCATAATACTGAGAGTTGAACGGTGACTTCCAGACTCACTCCTTTCATTCTGCTCCCTCAAAACCACATGCAAATTCTGCTCCTCAGCTACCAACATTTGTCTTCTCTGCCAGACGTGAGCTTCCTAAGAACAGAGAGGAGAATGCCTTGGAGAATATGGCACATAGTAGGTACTTACGAAATAGCTCTGGGAAGAATTAGGTTATCACTGAGGTGTCATGTCCATCAGACAAAATGAAATATTTCTTAAAAGTAATTCCCAAACTGGCTTTTCCTTCTTTATGTGTCTGAAATGTTTCACAAATTTTTAAACTAGCTTTCAGTATAAATCCAAGACTGGAACCATTGCCTAGCATAGAACAAAAAACCAGGTATCAGGAGTAATCATGAGTTGAGCTAGTAATTGGTGTTCCTGGTGTGTGGTGGAAGGTCAGCTTCCAGAGCATCTCTCCCAGCATTGCTTCTTAAGTATAGTGACCTCATAGCCTGCTCCAGAGCCTCATCTTACTGCTCATCACTATGCAGTCAGCACCTGGACATGGATCTTGCACACAACAGTTGCTCAGGAAGTATTTGTTGAGTGAATGTATTTGACAAATTCAGAAGCAAGTCCCAGATTAACTTAGAGTTGTTGCTCAGATTTTCACTTAGTGATCTTCTCCACCCTACTCTCTGAACAAGTTTCTTGCTTCCAAATGGAAGTAGCTACTGCTTACATTATCTAATTCAGCACGTTTTAATTGATGCCTACTCTGTGCCTCCCCAAAACAAGTGAAACCAAAGCCCTGTCAGTTTCAGTCCCCCCACAGTTGGTTGCTAATTTCTCTGTCCCCCACAATCCTTTGAAATACCTCTATTAGAGCATTCATTGTCACACACTACCTATTCCTCTCCCTAGAAAGGCTCTGAGCTTTTTCAAACCCTGGGTTTATTCATTTTTCTATTTCTAAACTGAATTTAGGAGAGTAGGTTCTTACACATTCCTTACTGACAACTGTACATAAATAATCTTTAAGTGACATGCATGTGAATATAAGTATGGTTTGTATTTGAATAGAAATATGTGCCTTTCTAAGTGTTTTCCAGTTTTCAAGTGATAGATGTAGATATGTCCTGAGAGAAACAAGGCTGGTTTTCCTGTCTCTGTTAGACACCTGCCAGTGTGTCTGCTTAGTTATAAAAACCACCCCACCTCCAAGAATTCCCCCACCCGTCTCCACCAGTTCATCCTCAGTGGACACAGAGGGACATGGGCTTCTCTTGCTGATGGACACCAACCCAAATGGACCAGTCTCATTTTCTCTTGGAAAACTGGGATTAGGAACACTAGAGATCTCTTCTTTGAACTGGGAACATGTAAACATATAGTAACTGCAGGGCAACTATGTACCTGAAGAGACAGAGAAAGCAGTCTGCAGAGAAAAAGGAAGGCAAAATGCTCAGACATGAAAAACCATATGGCCCGTGAGAGAGAGACTGGCTGCCTAGTTTGTGCCATATTTATTCCTTGGTTGATACCCTTCCTGAGGCCAGATTATTCAACTTTTTCTTGGGTTCTATCGGATATACTTCATTTGCTTAGCAATAAGTTCCCAGTTTGGGCTTATGCAATTTTAAAATAAATATCTGCTTTTGCAACTAAAAAAAAGATATTGATACACTATCTGAAGTATGGAACTCTCATAAGTTTTTTGAGTCATATTACCTTTTAGTTGCATCCACATATTATCCCATAATATGTTAATCAGGAAATTACTTAGGTGAGGAATTCTGATAAGTATGATGCAATAGGTTAGGTGACTTTTTTTGCTCTTCAAGTTTCTTGGTCCCTAAGACACACACACACACACACATATGAATGGAGGCTTATTTACAGAGGAGATTGGACACATATCAGACCTTTTTGGAACTACAAAACTGAATTAGAGAGGTTTTGAAAAACCAACACATTTGGCAGTTTCCCAAGACATCTATTTTTGAAGATTCTGCTTTCCAGAGCTGTAGAAGAATGGCTTTTGTCATGGGCCTTCACTGTGTTCCACATGAGCCAAAACAGAGAACTGGAAGAGACTGAAGAGTATGTTCCTGGCACAGCCCAGGCCCTGCTGTTGGGTTGGCCATAAACAATGATGGCCAGAACTATCAAAGTAAAATAAAAGGCCTTGCTCATCAGAAACAGTTGCAAATGTGTATAACACATTCATTCAACCCTGGCATGACACACCCTGAATTTAGTCCTCAATTAACCTAAGCATTTCAAAAACATACATGGGAAGTAGGGGGAACTGTGAACTGTTAAAAATCGTCATTTGGTTCAGGAAAAATTCAGAGGAGAATTTTAGGGCTTTTTCCTAGACTGTTAGGAAAATATTAAGTTATGATTTTTCGCCAACCTATTTCGAACCCCTCTAGGAAAAGAAAACAAGTTTCCTGCTCTTTTCTGAGTGGTGCTCTGAACCTTGAAGAAGCTTGCATGTAATTTGACTGCAACTACTTTCCTTTTTTAGTGAATCGTGTTCAATGTGCCTCATAACTTCTAATTCCAGTGGGGCTGTCATTTAGAAGCAGGGTAGGGCGAATCTGTTTTAATTCTGGCTTTTGTTTCAGCCACTAGATGTAATGCCACATGATTGTTGACCCAACAGTAATCCAGTTAAAAAACAGTCTTCAGAGTTACTGCATCATCAAAATTAACCCTGATTACATCAAATTATGTTGAAACAGACCACAGCTGTTTGCCCTGTTGAAGCAACTGCTTGAGAGCTCATCCAGAAGGTACATCTGGGTGTCGGGAAGATACATTTTAGTTTTAACTTTTGTTTCTCAACACAAATATAGGAGGGAACCGTTGTGTTCTGCCCAGAGTGCTTGATGGGAGCTGAAAACCTGTGATTCTCCAGAATCAAACATCCTCTTAATCCCCAAAGAGGCGAAAACTGGAGACCTTTCGTGCTGGTTTCTGTAGGAAGGACGGAAGAAGAAGGAAGCTCGAATCTGTTGAGTAGTATTCTTGTCAGCAAAAAGAAGTGGAACTGACTACAGGGACGATGATGGGTTGTATGGGGTAGGTGGTTACACAGTGGGGTGCTAGGGCTGGCTCAGACCAGCCTTAGAGAGTAGATTGGTCATTTGTGAAAAATTTTGCAAGATGCTTGTTTAAAAAACATTAAAATGAAAAATAAGTATTGGAGAAGACGTGGACAGTTTGGAGCTCTTGTGCATTGCTGGTAAGAATGTAAATGAGGTAGTAACCACTGTGGGGAACAGTTCACGGAGTCACAGTATGATCCAGCCTTTTGACCCATAAGTATATATCTAAGAGTACTGAAAATGTAGGTTCGCACAAAAATGTGTACCAACTGGAAACAACTGAAATATCCATCTGATGAATGGATAATTTTCATCCATATATTGAAATATTATTCAGCCATAGAACATATGAAAAACTGACACATGGCCCAGGCAGTGTGGCTCCATGTTTGAGTGTCGACCTGTGAACTAGGAGGTCAAGGTTAGATTCCCAGTCAGGACACATCCTGGGGTTGCAGGCTCCATCCCCAGTGTGAGGTGTGTAGGAGGCAGCTAATCAATGATTCTCTCTCATTGATGTTTCTCTTTCTCCCTCTCCCTTCCTCTCTGAAATCAATTTAAAAAAATAAAACTTACATATGCTACATGGATGAACCTTGAATTCATTATACAAAGTGAAAGAAGGCAAACACAAGAGGCCACATACTGTATGCTTCTATGAAATGTGCAAAATTGGCAAATCTATACAGACAGTAGATTAGTGGTTGTCAAAGGTTGGGGTTGGGGGGAGGGGTGTGTGAGTGACTCCTAATAAATACGGAGTTTCTTTTTGAGGTAATGATGATGTGCTGAAATTAGATTTCAGCCATCATGATTGCACAATCAAATTGCACAATTTGGTAAATATACTAAGAAAAAAACACTAAATTGTGCACTTTAACATGCTAACTTTAAGTTATATTATAAACAAGGGGGAATAAACCAAAACTCATCAGTTACTAATTATTTTAGTACATGTTGCTCTTATTTCTGCTCTTGGTGTTATGTCTATATGTTGGAAATAATAACTGTGCGTTCAAAGACATGAATTTGATAGCCTGACTTCAGTCAGGCAAGGATTGGAGAGAGAATGGTATTTCCACCACCAAAAAAAATGGTCACATACTACAAATCAGGGCTACCACCACGAGAGAGCCCATCTTTAAACACGTGCCCGTGCATCTCTGGCTGTATGAGTCAGACAGACATCCTGGGTAATTCTGGTAGAATCAGGGAGTTAGACGAGATGATCTCCTGTGGCCCTTGGGTGCCCAGCAACACAGGGAGACTAGTGCGTTGCACAGCCACTATACTTGCATTCGGGGCAGAAACAGTTGCTATTGGTCAGCCATTGGATGAAACCCACTTTGAGTCAGGGGACCAGATTTCTCCAGCTTTGCTAGTATGTGTGTGGGTACAAAGGGTTCTCTGCTAGAGCTCCTCTAGGACCATCACAGTGAAACCAGTTATCAGATAAACCATAACCAGTTTAAATCAGTTCTAGCAACCTCTGGACAACAGTGTCAGGGTTTGGAGACCCAGGGTTAACTGTAGTTACCAGTAACTCTGTAGAGCCTGGGGGTAGAAGTCAAAGGTCTACAGAGTTACTGTTTTTTAAAGTAGCTCTGTAGAGCCTGGGGGTAGAAGTCAAAGGTCTACAGAGTTACTGTTTTTTAAACTATCCAAGGGTTTCGATATTTAAAGTGAAACTACATAGGATTACCCCCACCTACTTCTGCCCTCCCCACAGGCTAGTCCCTGGGAGTCTAAACACTCCAGCTGTTTGTTCATAAGGACCTTCACAGATACTGTTGGATGCTCAGTTCCACAGCTTGTGCTGGTTATCCTTTAAGGATTGGTTCCTCCTCCCAACAGACATTGAAGGGGCACCTGTGTGTGTCTGCAGCATGCTGGGAGGCTCTAGGGAAAACACATATTCGCAGTACAGTGTGACGGCCCAGTTTGTAAGGGTGTGACGTGAGTCTGGGAAAAGAATGAACAACTATGCTGGGAAGTGGGGGTGGGTTCGCCATCTAAGTGGAGACAGGATTTCTCTCTGGAGGAAGTGGTCATCATGCAGAGTATGGTTCGAAGCATTTAAGGCACTTTCCCAGGGACCGTGGCAGTCTGTTCTTGAAGACCATGCTAGCTAAGTCTGCAGCATGATCTGTCTGTGCGCACTGATGTCGTCACCCCACCGGCGGGGGGTCAGGAGAAATGTTCCCAGAGCCTAACTAGCCCCAAAGCAGTTAGCACAGTTCTAGTTATTTGCAAAGGAAAATTGGGAAGCTGGACTTGCTCACACTTTTCTCTTTCAAAAAGTTTCTTTCCAAAATGTTTCCCACTGGGTGTAATGTCAAGTAAACTATTAGCGGCCACAGACAGGCGGAGGGGAAGGGGGGGACCAGTGAGTTCTTCAACCACTCCCCAAGCCCACTTCCAGATCTCCGTCCCATCCAGAGGCCAAGCGCTGATGTGAGCGGGGTAATTTGGTGGAGGGGACCCAGTGGGCTCAAAGCTGACAGAGGTTAAAGAAACCCAGACCTCTATGCCTGGGAGACATATTGAAGTCACCAAGCCGAGGCGGCTCAGCTGGCCACACTGACCCTGGCAAGCAGCACTCGGCGCTGAATCTAACCTGTCAACTAGATTGAAGGGGAGAAAAGGCAGAAGGACACAAACATCCACCCCCAGCCCAGCCCCTGACGTCAAGCCTGGCGTGGGTGGTATTAATCACACCAGCCTGGTGTGCCGTTGAGCACAGCTCTCTTTCCAGCCCTTCCAACCCTTCCCTGGGAGCGTTCCACCAGCCATGCACCTGCCGCTGGCCGCAAACTCTCAACCCCCAGACAGGCACGGATGCAGGCTGGCGCTGATGAAACCCAAAGCCACAGCGCACCCTTTACAACCCAGGCTTGGGAGGGGGGAGGGGGGTGCAAAACGCGGTGCCCATGCTGCCCTCCCAGGTGTTCATTTTCTAATGTCTGCAATGCTCCCTCCAGAGAAACCCTCCCCATAAGATGGCCATTTCCTGAGAATTTAATGAGTATAGAATTAATGACCCAAAGCCCTCCTTGCAGCCGGTCATTAATTCCTCCAGGAAATAACCGTGGTCTTTAATCAAAATTGCCTAAATTATAGACTAGTGGTGCATGTCCTCGCAGGTGGGGGGTGGGGGGAGTTATCCCAACCGATTCCGATAGATGGCGCTTAGCTTCATAAATCACTCAATTTGTTTTCCATTCTCCCTGGGCCAAAGGCAGGGAGCATTGGGAAACACACACACACACACACACTCAAAACAAAACAAAACAAAAACCCAGCAGGGAGTGGAGAGGACTTAGTAAAGGCCCAGACAGGAACGTTCTGTCCAGCGCTGTTTTCCGACCTGGCAAGCACCTCCGGCTCCTAAGACTGGAACCACCCCAGCGTGCAGTCTGGGGCCACAGCAGCAGCCCTGCCTCCTCTGAGCAGCCTGAGCTGGGTGCTGGCAGCCTCCTCCTAAGAAAGTTAGGGTGGCTGCAGACAAACCATGCGGGTTTCTGTCTGCAGCCCTTGGGACCTGGCACCATGACTCAGATGTGAATGAAGTCAGAAGTTGCTTTAGTTTGCTTGAGAGTCACCGCCTCCTGATGGATTCAGCAGGCGAGTATTTTAATATTTGTCGCACAGATTTTTAAAGTACTTCAAGCCAGAGGTTAAAACGGCCATAATTTTGGTGGCTATAATCTGATATGCGGTTTACAGATCCCTAAATTGGAAGGCTAGGGGAGCTCTGGTACCAGCCACCGCCTCGTACATAGCTCTGGCTTCAATTCAGCCCAGCAGCACACTGAACAGTAGGAAAGCTCGTGAAATGCTGGATCCCGGGGAGCCGACCTCAGCCTCCGGGAGTGTGTAAAAGGCTACACATACAGTAGATGACTCGCTTTTACAAGCTGACTGAAAGTGAACTTGCCCCAACCCAACCAAGATCTGAACCACCAGAAGGGTGTCCCACAGCTTGAAACAACTAGCTTTGCTGCAAAAAGACAGGGAAATGAACAAAATCGCCTCCGTCCAAAGTTGTATGGCGAGTGCCAGACGCTGTTTCTCCCACTCACCTGCTGGCAGCACAGCCCCTCACTGATGCACTGGGTTACTCTCCCCTTCTCAAAGGGGAGGGGAGGACCTACCTTTTAATATTGTTTCTAAAGGTGCTCCGTGAGTGCAAAAGTGCCCCGACCGGAGGACTTTTTTCCTCCACCACCGCCCCCCCCCCCCGCGCCTGAAATGGGGGTTGTCTGGTCTAGCGTGTTTATCATCTCAGATAAACCCACCTCCGCAGTGAGAGGGGCTGTTCTGCCGCACATGAACTTTCATACGGGCGCCAGAGAGGTCTCCTAGTGTGTGGATGAGCTGGGACGCTGAGCAACTGTGACCCCAATGTCTTACCCTACAACACCTTGCCTCCCAATTTACTATGACATACACTGACTCACTTTTGCTTCCTTGATTCTGCAAAGCATATGAATTTCCTTTTACTGAATTGTGTTCCCCAGAGGCAGTGAAGGAGCCGGCCGGACTTTATTTCCTGGGAGTAAGAGGGCCCCAAGTTGATCTGCACCCATTAGAGCCCTCCCCCGACTTTAAAAAGAGATGGGCAGGTCTACCTCCACCCCAACCCCTACCCCCACAATTAGAAACCTGGCCCTGCACTGCACTATCTTTGGAACTTTGAGGTGTTTGTAAAAGGGGAATAACACTGCCCGCCCAGTTTGTAGACCCTTCACGACCACTGTGTAAACGCGGACTACAAAGGCGCCCAGCACCTAGTAGTCTGTTTCCTTCTTTCCTCCCCCCGCCGAGGGGTACCAGTTAAATCAACTCTTGCTGGGAAGCGGATCACTAATTTCAGCAGAACCTGACCCACCGAACCCTGAAATTCTGGGAATGGGAAACTCGACCAGCCCTGGGGTCCCTTCCTGACGACCCTCAGTGCAAAACCGATTGGCGACCAAGGGCGTGCAGCTCCTTCTCTTAAGCCCACCCCCGCTCCCCCGCCCCTCCCGGGGCGCGGCCGCCACCCCCGGGTGGGGCTGGAGGTTTCGGGAATAAAGCAAAACGGAGAGGGGGGCGCGGCCGGCGGCAGGCTTCCGCGCCCTGCGAACCTCGGCCTCTGGGGTCCAGCGACGCCCGGCGGTGTTTGTGTCTTTGAAGGCGGCGGCCGGGGGGCGCGGCGGGCTGTGGGCGTGGCGAGCGCGCGCCGCCTTCCTGCCGTGGCGCCCCCTCCTTGGCCGCGCGAGTGCGCGCGGGGGGCGAGTGCGCGCAGGGAGCGAGGGTGCGCGCGTGCGCGCCCGGCAGCTGGTGCGCCGCCTTGTCCTCGCCCCGCGGCCGCAGCCGCCTCGGCCCCTCCCCGCCCCGGGAGCTGCGCACCGCCCGCCGCCCGCCCCAGTGCCTCGCGCCCGCGCCCTTGTCCATCCGACCCCACGGCGGGCTCCAGGCGCCGGCAGCATGAGCGGCGGCGGCGACGTGGTGTGCACCGGCTGGCTGAGGAAATCGCCCCCCGAGAAGAAGTTAAGGCGCTATGTGAGTACGGGCGGGGCACGGGCGCGGCCCGGAGGGCGCGGGCAGGGGGCGCGGCGCGGCCTGCCAAGGAGCTGGGGGCCCGGGGACGGACCGCGCGGTTGGGGAGAGCGGGCTCCCGGCCTCCTGGGGGGCGAGGGGCGGCTGGCGCGCCCCGCGACTCGGGTGTGTCGGGGGTGCCTGCACACCTGTCACAGGTGCGCCGCCGAGGGGCGGGGCGGGCGGCCGGGCGGGCGGGCCGGCAGGTGGAGGCTGCGGGGCGTTCTCGGCCGGGCGGGGCAACGGCGCCTCCCGGGCAGCCAGCCTCCGGTAAACTACACACAGTATTGAAGTTTGTATCGAGGGTTTTCGGACCGCGACGGAGTTGGCTCCCGGGGCTGGGGGACGCTAGGAACCCTGAGCGGCTTCCGCCTGCAGGATTGGGGGGGAGTGGGGGGGAAAGGGGGTCCTAGGCTACGGGGCCTGGCTGGCGCCCCCCCAAGGGCGAGGCACCGCACACCCGTTTTCCCTTCCCTTTCTCTTGCCCGCCCCTCGGGCGGCCGCTTGCTCCTTCCAGTCCGGAGCCTCTGCCTCCCGGGCAGCGTCGGCGGCATGTGCAGACCGTGTATTAAGTGGCTCATTTGTTTGTCCCCCTGTGTCCCTTTATTCTGTGTGTCTCTCACATACATGCTCCCACCACCCCAGCCCTCGGCGGTGACACTGCAGTATGGTTTGCTCTAAGGACCCGGGTTTTCTGTTGTGCAGTCCCGGGATCGGGAGAGATGGTGCTCCTCAGTTGCCAGGTGGTGCTAACCAGACAGTGTTTACTGACATTGCTGGGACTTCTCCCTTCTAGATGGGAAACTGGCAACCTCGGGGGGGCGGGGGGTCGTGGTCCAGTCTGGGGCTGAGTGGTGAGAAGGACTGGCTCTCACCCACCCCCAAACTAGAAGATGACTTGCCTGGTGGGGGTCAAAGCACAAGCTGGTGCCAATTACTGAGATTTGGCAGAAATGAGCCCTGGGCTATGCGCAGGCGTTTGGAACCAGAAGTAAGGTTGGTAAAAGGTGTCAAGGTCTTCATCCGTTCCCTGTTCACTTCCTATGAAATGCCCTTGTTACATTGACTCCCAGTGCGGGACTCTGGGATCATTCCCGCAGCGTGGAAGTGAGCTGTTGCCTTCCAGCTGCAGTGCATCAAGGGAGCTCTGAATAGACCCTGCCCCCTGTCAGCTGCACCAGTGCTGGGGGTGGGGGTGGGGGGGTGCGGCGGCAGGAGGCAGAAGCTCACCAGAGTTTCCTGTCTTGGCTCCCCAGATCAGAACCAGAGGACTTCTGGCCTCTGGATTGAGGAAGTGACATGCTGTGTGTGTGTTTTTAAGGAAGTGTTGTTGTGGGTGAGTGCAACTGTGTGTGTATGTAAATGAAATCAGGCTCGTAAGTAGATGATTTGCTGGGAGGAAAATCTAAAGATTTAGCACAGGACTTTTGAAAGAGGACATACTATATGTATTTAAAATACAGTAGGGATGTGGCAAGAAAGTGTTCATCTCAGTTTTAAAGCTCATTTCCAGGGATGTCCATGTGGCCAAGGAACTATAATTACCAAGAAAGAAACTCTTCTGTTCTTCAAAGTGGTATCAGTTCATTAAACAAGGTTTTTATATTAGGTTAAGGAAGAGTGCTTAGCTGTTAATGTTTTCATAAATATAAAAAACAGAAGTCTTTGGCCGCATAGAGTCTCAGAAAGCTAGCAATGAAAGTGGAATACCATACCAGCTAATGGAACAGAGTATCCAGTAGTTGTCAGATTAGAACACTAA
Organism: Antrozous pallidus; assembly: GCA_027563665.1. Taxonomy (NCBI): domain Eukaryota; kingdom Metazoa; phylum Chordata; class Mammalia; order Chiroptera; family Vespertilionidae; genus Antrozous; species Antrozous pallidus. The sequence continues at coordinate 49,025,992 of CM050520.1, read as the reverse complement.
CCTCCAGAACCTTGAAACTTTGTTTTTGAAACAGTTTGCAAACAATTTGATACTGTATGTATATTTGACTGTGACTATTTCAACTCTGTCACCCAGACTTAAGACCCACTTAATGAGTATGCTTGTTCCCCCCAAAAAGAACTTTAGTTCAAAAAATCAAGTTGGAGGCTTTGGGGTTAAGCACCTTTTCCACTTATTTGATGTATAGGTGTACCTCGATTTATTGCACCTCACTTTGTTGCACCACTCAGGAATTGCGTTTTTTACAAATGGCGAGATCCTCCACCAGTAAAAAGATTATATCTGACTTCATTGTGAAACTCACTTTATTGAGATACTTGCTTTGTTGTGGTGATCTGCAACCAAACCTACATTATCTCTGGAGTATGCAGAGGCATACTCGACTGCCTGAATTCATACAATGACTTCAGCCTCCGGCCCATCTTCCCCACAGCCCATCTTCCCCACGCGGCAGCTTATAGACATCTAATGACACTAACAGCTTTCCTTAGGCTACAGTGTGATGTGTTCCATTGGTATGATTGGAAGTCTCCCCTACTGTGGAAAGTCCAGATCCCTTAGTTTAAACTGAACTGATCTGTGTAATCCTGAACTCTCAAGGAACAAACTGTCTGCTTTTACATCTTTTCTTTTGGTGTATTGAAAATTTTGCACCCTGTTTTTGTTTTTGTTTTTTTTTAAAATATATTTTATTGATTTTTTACAGAGTGGAAGGGAGAGGGAAAGAAAGTCAGAAACATCGATGAGAGAGAAACATCGATCAGCTGCCCCCTGCACGCCCCTCACTGGGGATGTGCCCGCAGCCAAGGCACATGCCCCCGACCGGAATCGAACCCGGGACCCTCCAGTCCGCAGTCCGACGCTCTATCCACTGAGCCAAACCGGTCTCGGCTGCACCCTGTTTTAAATTTGAATTCTGCCAGTTCTGTCTGTTTATTTAGAACCAAACTAGGAAAGAAGTATGTTCCAGCCCCACTGCTAACCACATAAACCAAAATATTATTCTAGTGTATATATGATAGTCATAGTTATCAATAGTTATAGATTGATAACGCTTCATTGTATGAATGTATCAAGCAACTGAAATAATGGAAAACACAGCTTTTAAAATAGATTACAGGTATTTACACTTAATCCAACAAATCCTTGTTACCAAGGATTAGCTTTAGGGATTTTTTTTCATCCAACTTGTATAATTTACTAATCATAAGAAAGTGTAAAAGGTCTATTCAATATTTTCTATGTGCCCTGGAGCAATTACAAAAAATGACCTCTGCAAAATGGTGAATATTACTTCTGGGCATCATGATTTGATTGCAGTGGAAGGCTGGTAGAAAGACTAGCCCTTCCATTCTGCTGCAGTGTGTGTGTGTGTGCCCTTCCCAAAGCCAATTCAAAGCAAAGGCTTTGAAGACAAAGAAAGTGGTGCTGAAAAGCATCCACAGCATCCCCCCCCCCCCCCCACACACACACACAAAGAAGATCCGCACATCACCCACCTTCCTATGCCCAGTACACTGGGGCTCTGAAGGCAGCCTGGATATTCTTGGAACATTGCCCCAGGGAGAAACAAGCTTGACCACTACGTCATCTTCAGGTTCCCTCGACTACTGAGTCAGCCATGAAGAAAACAGAAGACAACAATATACTTGTGTTCACTGTGCATGGCAAGGCCAACAAGCATCAGTTCAAACAGGCTGTGAAGAAGTCCTATGACATTGACGTGGCCAAGGTCAACACCCTCGTCAGGCCTGATGCTCCGCTGGCTCCTATGATGCTGTGGATGTTGCCAACAAAATTGGGATCATCTAAACTGAGCCCAGCTGGCTACTATAAATATAACTTTTTTTACACTGCAAAAAAAAGATACATATTATGACATACACTGCTTTGTAATTTCCTATTTCATGATGTTAAAAGATGTACCTTCAGATTGGCAGCAGTAATGCCCCCTAGTGGCTAATTTGGAGAAGTTGAGTATTGATTCTAATTAGCATCTGAATTGAGGAAATTAATTGTTTGCTTTTATTTATTAAATACGTGTTTTTATTAAGTATCTGTGTCCAAGGCACTGGATTTCATGCTAGGAATAAAAATTAAGCCAGCCTTTCAGTCTTATTAGATGACCTTGCTTTCTCTTTCACAAAGAAAATTGAAGCTACCGGGGAGCAGCTGTCTGCACATACTGTGACCAACTTTCCAAATGCATGTGTATCTGCACGGTTCCTTCCTTCCTCTTCTTAGAGTAGATGAGGTGCCCCTTCTGACTGAGCTGTCCTGCTGCATGTGCTCTGGATCAGATCCTCTCCTACCTATTCAGATAATTCATACCCTTTCTGTCATGTATCTTCAACTTCTTCCCCTCTACCTATTCCTTTTCATTAATATTTACACACACTTGCTTTTTTTCTTTCTTCTTGTTTGTTTGTTTGTTTGTTTGTTTGAGAGATAGAATAAGGGAGAGGTATAGAGAGGTAGAAACATGGGTCCAGTTACCTCCCACACACCCCCTACTGTGAGTTTGAGCCCAAAACCTGGGCATGTGCCCTGACTGGGAATCAAACCAGTGACCTCTTGATTCATGAGTGGATGCTCAACAACTGAATCCAGGCAACACATACTTGCTTTTAACAAAATTCTCCCTCAATATCACACCCCTTCCTTCTCATTGTGCTTTTTTTTTCTTTAGAGCTAAACTTGCTAATAGCTGTTTATATTATGATCCCTTTCTCCCACCTTCTTTCCAGTTAGCTCCAATCTGAAACCTACTTTGTCATTTCACCAAAGTGATTCTCAGCTGGTCACCAAATCAGAGGTTTATTTTTCACTTCTCATTTTAGTCTATCTCTTCACTGCTTGGTCACAGTGGACCACTCACTCTTTCTTGAGACACCTTCTCTGATCTTCACAATACTGTATATGCCAGATTTTTCTCCTTTTCTGGCCACTCTGTTAGATTGACCCTCTTTACTCAGCACTTAGAGGGTGAAGCTACTTTATAGGCACAAGTGGCTCTGGTCTAGGCTCTTTTCTCTTCCTCAGTCATCCATTCTACTGGCTTCGGTTATCATTTGCATGCTGGTCATTATCAGGTTGAAGTTCCATCTTAGAGCTGTGCTCTGAATGCCAGATTGGCAAATGCAGTTGTTAATTGGACATCTTTACATGCATGCCTCCCAGTCAACAGACTCACCACACCCCAACTAAACTGTTCTCCAGTCCTCTCTTCTTTACCCCATGGTAAATGATGTCAATGTCAAGTGGGAAACTTGGGAATCATCCTTGACTCCGGTCACCCACTGTTCCACATCCATAATCTTTCACCAAAACCCATTAGTAATATTATTCAAGATCTTTTCCTACATCCTTCCCAGCCCCACTGCCATCACTCAGGATTACCATTTTAATAGTCGTCTGCTTAGTTCTTACCTGTGCCAGGCACCATCCTGAGACCATTGAACTCTTAATTTAATCCTTTTAGCCCTGAGGAAAGGGAAATGACTTTCCCAATTTTATGTAGCTGTGTCTCAAAGCCTGAGTCTCTTAAAAAATTAAACTTTTTATTTTGAGATCGTTGTAGATGCCTATCTAGTTTTTAAAAATAGTAAAGAGAGATCCTGTGTACTCTTTTACAGTTTCTCCTAGTGGTAACATCTTCAAAAACTATAGTATAATTTCACAATAGGATATTGACAATGATACAGTCAAGATACAAAACATTTCGCTATCTTCGTGATCCCTCCTGCTGCCATGTGTAGCCACCATCCCACTCCCACCGCATCCTTAACCCAGGCCAGCCACTGATCTGTTCTCCACTTTTGTCATTTCAAGAGTGTTATCTAAATGGGTTCATACAGTATGTAACCTTTAGGGATTGGCTCTTTTTCATTGAGCATAATCTGGACACTCATCCAAGTTGTATTTCTTTTTTATTGCTGAGTGGTATTCCAGGGAACGATATACCACAATTGATTTGTTTAACTGTTCACCCATTAGTTTTAACTTACATTTTCTTTATGGATAATGATATTGAACATCTTTTAATATGATTTTTTACATCCTCTTTCAAATATTTCTTAGTCCTTTGTCCATTTTATATGGATTGTTTGTTTCTTTGCTGTTGAGTTTTGAGAGCTCTTTATATATGCACAAGGTGTCAGTCCTTGTCAGATATGTGGTTTGTAAATATTTTCTTTCAGTCTGTAGTTTGTCTTTAAATTTACTTGACAGAATAGAGGTTCCTAAAAAAAATTAAAAATAGAATTATATGATCCAGCTGCCGGAAACCAGTCATTGCCTCACTAATAGAGAGATGTAAATAGAAAAATCAGGAAGGCTGGTTAACCTTAATCGCTGTGAAAGGTCAGAGCTATTCACTCATTGTTTAGTTGAGACATTGGTAGTTGAAGCAGCTTCCACTTGTTAGTCTTATGTAAATTCTTGCTGATTGACTATTATTGGAATTTCCTGACCTAAAGGATATGGGCGTATCACAGTCATAATAAAAGGGGATAGCAAGGCCAGAGCTAGTGGCAGTCCTTCCCCTAGAGTTGGACTCACACCAGGCCCCCAGTATTTCCAAATTAATGCTTTTCTATCTCTTTCATTTGTGTGCGGCCTTCTCCAGATCCTGAACCCTGGATCACATGGGACATGAAAAGGGTTCCCACATCCAGCAAGTGCCCTTCTGGGTATATATGCAAAAGAAATGAAAACAGGATATCCAAGAGATATGTGCACCCCAGTGTTCATTGTAACATTATTCACAATAGCCAAGATTATATTGGTGGGCTATATTGGCATACAATGGATTATATTGTCCATTGAGACACACTGGATGAATGAAGAAAGAAGAGATATGTGTGTATTAAAATATATATTAATATATATAACTCACAATGGAATATTATTCAGCCATGAGAACGAAGGAGATCCTGCCATTTGCAACACATGGAAGGACCTTGAGGGCATTATGATAAGTGAAAGAAATCAGAGAAATATTGTATGATGTCACTTGTAGACGGAATCTAAAAAAGCCAAACTTCTGGAAGTAGAGAGTAAAATGGTGGTTACTAGAGGCTGGGGTGGGGAATTAAGCAATTGTTGGTCAAAGGGTACAAGCTTCCAGTTAGAAGATGAATAAGTTCAGAGATCCAGTACACAGCATTGTGAAATGGTTAACAGCACTATATTGTATGCTTCAAAATTGCTAAAAGAGTCGCTCTTAAATGTTCTCACCACATAAAAGAAATGGTATTTATCTGATGTGAGGGAGCTGTATGGTGGTAATCATACTGCAATATATAAATGTGTCAAATCAACATGTACACCTTAAACTTACAAAATGTTATATTTCATTAACTCTCAATAAAGCTGAGGGAGAGAAAGGACAGGGGAGCAGGAGGTCTTTAGAAACTACAGTGAATTCAAGGTTTGTTTTGTTGTGATGTACCCCCATCTCACAGAGGACGCGCACAAAAGTTGAATTATGGAGTCATTTTATTAAAAAAAAGCCGGCAGCATTTTTTAATAAAAATGGAGCAAAAGCGCTCCAGACTTCGCAGCCCCGAATAGCCCAATGCGTCTGGCTTATATTGACAGAGTGTCACAAAGGTATTGATTCCATCTTTGGGTCTGGAATGAGGAACCTGCTTCTCGAAAAAGCATTTTTTTACAGAAGCAGAAATTGAGCAAGTTAATATCTAAGAATCACTAAATCAACAGAAACACATTACCTGGGACCACCTGGGCAATTTAGAATAATTGTGCTGTCCAGATCCTGGGATCACTGAATCAACAGGAATGCACTCTCACTAGTTGCTTGAGGCAGTTTAGGATAATTGTGCTCTCCTGACTCCAGGACCACTGAGTCAACTGAAACTCAGTTATCTGTAGCTACTGAGACAATTGGGATAATTGTCTGTCCTGGTTCCCAGAGGAATGTGCTTCGATGACCAGTGAGGTCACAGTCACTGGGATATTCAAACCATAGTATTTAATCTTACATAAGTTCAGAAAATTAAAATAACTTTCCATTATTTTGGCAAACAAATAAGTACAGGACCCAAACAGCAGTTTCTACCTGAGATGATTGCTACCATACTTCAGTTTCTAGACCATCCTAGGCAGCCAGGGCTTTATTCTAACAAACTATTTGAGAATTTAAATGTTCTATCTGGCTCCAGTTCCTGGGTCAGGTAACCAGGTGGAAATACCTTTTGGCAGCTTTCTGTTCTGTGGTCCTGATCATGGATTGGTTCTTTGAATGTGTTCACAACATCAAAGAAACTGCTCTGACCCAGGGCCAGTCTCCTGAGCTTCTTGTCACAGAGTTGGATCAGAATTTCTCAACAGATGAATGAATAAACAAAATGTGGTATATACATACAAGGGAACATTATTCAACCTTTAAAAGGAAGGAAATTTTAATGCATGGACATGCTACAACATGCATGAGTCTTACTTACATTTAGCTAGGTAAATAAGCCAACAAAAGAATTCCACTTATATCAGATACTGTTGTAGTGTACCCCCATCTTACAAAGGACGCCTCAAGAAGTCGAATTAAGGAGTCATTTATTAAAGGCCGGCGGCAAAAATGCTCCAAACCTCGCAGCCCCGAACAGCTCAACACATCTGGCTTATATTGGCAGAATATCACAAAGGTATTGATTACATCTTTGGGTCTGGAATGAGGAACCTGTTTCATGAAAAGCATTTTTTACAGAAGCAAAAATTGAGCAAGTTAGTTACTTGAAGTATCTAAGAATCACTGAATCAACAGAAACACATTATCTGGGACCACCTGGGTAATTTAGAATAATAGTGCTGTCCAGATTCTGAGATCACTGAGTCAACAGGAATGCACTATCCCGTAGCTACTGAGGCAATTTAGGGTCTGTTCCGATTCCGGGACCACTTGGTCAACCGAAACTCAGTTATCTGTAGCTACTGAGACAATTTAGGATAATTGTCCTGTCCTGGTTCCCAGAGGAATGTGCTTTGATGACCAGTGAGATCACAATCAATGGGACATTCAAACCATCATCAGTGGAGTATTTGGATAGCATATATAAGTTCAGAAAATCAAAATAAAATTCTATTGTTTTAGCAAACAAATAAGTACAGAACCCAAACAGCAGTTTCTACCTGAGATGATTGCTACCATACTTAAATACCTAGAGGAGTCAAATACATAGAAAGTAGAATGGTGGTCTCCAGGGCTTGATGGTGGGGAGATAGCGGGGAGGGGAAAATAGGGAGTTATTATTTAATGGATACAAGGTGAAAAGAGTTCTTGAGACAGATGTTTGTGATGGTAGCACAAAAATGTGCATACTGTACTTAATGCTACCAAACTGTGTACTTAAAAAATGATTAAGAAGGTAAATTTTGTGTTATTTGTATTTCAGCACAATTTTTTTAAATGTCTAACTCTTTATTTACTAAGGGTTAGTACTTGGCTTTGCTAATACTTCTATAATCCAAGGGAAAAGAGGATGGAATGTTCACAGCCTTAATGATAATGGAATGTTCTCTCAGGGATATCTGAGGACCAGAGGCAGTGAAATTGTACAAAGCAGGAGCACATGCCTGCTGCTTTGCTTAATGAAACTACTGGGATGGCTTTCTGTCTCTAGCGAGAAGCCAATAATGGAGTGTGGTAACCTCCAGTTTATGAGATATGCTGAGAAATATAGGTTCCTGAGGAGGCTATTGCTTGCATCCACATTAATGTTGACAAGCATTTCTTTTGTACCCTTTTCCTTTCCAAGGGAATGCATCAATACTCAGCCCTGCCTACGAGGAATTTGCAAGCTAGGGAGACAGAAGTGTACATGTGAAGTAGAAATGCCCTTATATGGAGCAGTATGATCCAGGCAGCGAGCTTCATGAAGGCGAGGGCTCTGAGCATGGCAACAGAGGAGGAGGAGTTGGGGTTGAGAGTTGAACCCAAAAGATTAGGGTCTAGAAAGGGAGCAAGGCAATTCAAGTGGGAAAGGGGTAGTACATGTGGGATTTTGGGGGCAGTGAAAATCCATGCAGAGTGGAGGAGTCTATGGTAGAAATCAAGCAGAGGTTGGGAAAATAAATGGAGAGCTGAGGAGGAGAGTCCATAAAAGGCCTTCGATGGTAAGGTGACATTTATTAATGAAGAGCATCGCTCTGACTCATAAGTCTTTGCCTCTGAGATAGCCACTCCTTTAGTGTGAAATGTCAGTGGTGTGTGCACTTTTTTTTTTCTCTTCAGAAGTCTTAGTGCTTCAAGGACCTTGGAGTCCTTAAACAAGTGACTTGATTTTTTGAGCCCATGTACTTCCGTGTCTGTAAAATTGGAGCAGTACCTCTTACCTCACTGAGTTTGAGAATTTACTGGGATATAACAAGTGAAAAAGATCTTAGCACAATGTTTTAATCCAGAGTAGGTGTTTAATATTGGAGGATGTAGCAGGAGGGGGTGATGTTTATTGATCTGTGTTAATTCTTTCATAGGGACTCAGAACATGGGTGTTTTCACATTCCTTTCACATTTGGGGCAGACCTGAAGTTTGCAAGGTCAGATTGTAAGTTGAATTCCAGAGCTTGATATGACATCGAGATCTAGGGAGTCTTAAAGGAACATCTCAGGGAAGGGAAGTGAAACCACATGGGGATTTTATTTGTTTGGAGCTATAACTTTGACCAGGGGATGTGAAAATTAATCTGTGAGATTCTGGAGCCCATGTTTGAGAATGGTTTAAAATGTAGAAACTTCCCAGTAAGTTGCAACCCCTTCCCTTAAAATAAAAAAATATATGGCCCTAGCCGGTTTTGCTCAGTGGATAGAGCATCAGCCTGCAGACTAAAGGGTCCCTGGTTCAATTCCAGTCAAGGGCATGTGCCTTGGTTGTGGGCACATCCCTAGAGATGGGTGTGCAAGAGGCAGTCGATGGATATTTCTCTCATCAATGTTTCTAACTCTGTCCTTCTCCCTTCCTCTCTGTAAAAAAATTAATAAAATAGCCGAAACCGGTTTGGCTCAGTGGATAGAGCATCGGCCTGCGGACTGAAAGGTCCCAGGTTTGATTCCGGTCAAGGGCATGTACCATGGTTGCAGGCATATCCCCAGTGGGGAGTGTGCAGGAGGCGGCTGGTTGATGTTTCTCTCTCATCAACGTTTCTGACTTTCTATCCCTCTCCCTTCCTCTCTGTAAAAAATCAATAAAATATATTTTTAAAAAATTAATAAAATATATTTTTTAAAATGTTTTCGTTAACCTGGAATTGAACCGGTGACCTTTTGGCGCACAGGACGACACTCAGCTGCAGCCCCTCCAAAGGGCACTTTTTTCACATCTAGTGTGGCATTGGGTTTGTGTCTGTCTCCCTTTGCTAGATTATGAGCATTTTACATGATGATGTAGGCCAGTCATCCGCAAACTGCAGCTCGTGAGCCACAGTTGGCGGCTCTGTTAACTGATGAGTTTGCCGACCACTGGTTTAGGCATCTCTTAGGACTTGTTGCAGGCGTGGTGCCACTTGTGAGGCACCATCTATAAGCAAGGCAAACTTTCAAAGAGAAGGACTCTTTACCCAATCCCCACCCCCAGCTTTATACTTTCTTATTTTTACTTGCCTACCATTCATCAAACTAGTAGGTTCCTTATTATCCTTCAAAGTGATCAGTTAGGGTATTTTTAGTGTCCTTATGGGCCCACAGTTATACACATTAGATGGGTTTGAATCTGTTCTAGTTGTTATCCTTATGGATGTTCGGGTTGTGCTGTCTGTAGCAAGTGGGAGCCTGTTGAGTTGTCTTCTGAGTTCTCCTGACATGACCTTACTGGTATCCGATAGTTTTTCTTATCTGGTGTGACAAGATGTTCCAGGTTAGCTTTCCTAATCCAGACCTAGAATTAGCTATTTCCTCACAGACTTCTTTACTTTTAGTAAAAAGGGTGTCTAGAAACCCACATGGACATTAAACGGTGCTTATTGGATTGGTAGCACTTATTTTTTTATGTGGTTATAATTACCATAAACTTTGTATTCTGCTTCCCCCTTCCAGTTTTTAATTATGAAAAATTTCAACCACACACAAAAAGTAGAGAAAATAGCCTAATGCCCACCAATTCACACAGTTTCAAATAATTTTTAAGATTTCACTGCATCCGTTTCATGTATCCCTTTCACTGTTCCTTTGCTAGAATATTTTAAAGCAAATCCTAGACATATACATAAGTCTTACAAATGTCATGTCAATGAATGTATCACGCCTTAGGTACACATTTGCCCTGGTTAGACTTTACTAGAGGCCCTAGGGGGGTGGGGGTGGGAGAGGGGCCCAGCCTGTACCCTCTCCAATCTGAGACCCCTTGAGGGATGTCTGACTGCCTGTTTAGGCCTGATCCTATCACATCCCTGTCACAATCCAGGATTGCTGGCTCCCAACTGCTCACTGCCTGCCTTCCTGATTGCCCCAACCTCTTCTGCCTGCCAGCCTGATCAACCCTCTAACCACTCCCCTGCCAGACTGTTTGCCCCTAACTACCCTCCCCTGCAGGCCTGGTCACACCTAACTACTCTCCCCTGCAGGCCTGGTCACCCCTAACTGCCCTCCCCTGCAGGCCTGGTCACTTCTAACTACTCTCCCCTGCAGGCCTGGTCACCCCTAATTGCCCTCCCCTGCAGACTTAATCGCCCCCAACTGCCCTCCCTTGCAGGCCTGGAACCTCCCAACGGCCCTTCCCTGCTGGCCATCTTGTGGTGGCCACCTTGTGTCCACATGGGGCATCATCTTTGACCACATAGGGGCAGCCATCTTTTGTGTTGGAGTGATGGTCAATTTGCATATTACTCTTTTATTAGATAGGATAGAGGTCTGGTGCATGGGTGGGAGCCAGCTGGTTTGTCCTGAAAGGTGTCCCAGATCAGGGTGGGGGTTCCCTTGGGGCATGAAGCAGCTTGGGTGAGAAGCCTGTGGTGGGTTGCAGGCCAGCCACGCTTCCTGGTGAACCAAGCAGAGGTATCTGGAATTTTCTTATCTCCTATAACTGAAACTTTGTAGCCTTGAGTGGAGCTAAGCCTTCTGCTTGCTGCATGGCCACAGCCATTTCTGTTGAGGTTTATTTATCTTCTATATTTGAAATTTTGTAACCTTGAGTGGAGGCCTGGGCCAGCCAGGGTGTGCGGAAAGCTTGGCTTCTTTCATTGCTGGGGAAACCCAAGCCTCTTGCTCACTGCCATGTTAGTTTGGGGTTAATTTGCATACTCACTCCTGATTGGCTGGTGGGCATGGCTTGTGATGGAGTGGGGTGATGGTTAATTTGCATATTACTCTTTTATTAGATAGGGTGCTACTTTCAGTTATTTAGTGTTGTGTACAGTACAGGCTTGTTCTGTGAAATAGGTGAGACATCTCAGAGTTTCACACCTGCTGATGAGCTATAGTAATTAGGTGTGGTTGCCTATTCCTGCAGTGTACTTGGTTAGGCATTCAGTATACATAGCCTGCTTTGAAAAAATGTGCCACAGGAGTTCCACAGGCCAGCAAGAGCCTTTTACATACTGACTAGTATCCCTGTGCACAATTTCATGTGCCAGTAGCTTGCCAGTAGCTCACTGCTGCCCTCTAGTAGCTCTCTGTCCACTACCCAGCCCTCCTGTAGTTCCCCCTGCCCCCCTCTCTTCTGCCCTCCCCCCCTCATAGCTTGCTGCCCTGCCCCCTCCTGTAGCTCTCCACTGTCCACTTATAGCTCGCTGCCCCACCCTCCTGCTGTTCATGATCTGGTTGTTACATGGTAACGACCAATTACATATTACATATTTATTATATAGGATTTTCTTATAAGGATTATAAGAATGAGTCTGTTGCTTTGATCTTCTCTTGACCTTTTGATATAATTTTTTAGAGGAGAAAAAATGAGTATGGGCTAGATGTATATATACTTTATTGGGTCCCAACAGAGATTACCGTGTGTTGAGTTTAATGCCCATTAGAAGTCTATCTGAAGATACTGTCATTGCCAAATGGTAAAAGTCTACGGTGTGCATGGCGTTCCTCTTTGAGTTTACAAACATGTTTGGGAAGCAGCTTGGGTTATAGTGGCAGGCTGTGCCAGGGGGCAAAGACCGGTGCTGCGGAAGTCCAGGAGAGACTGGGCTGGTGCGGTCAGTGGGTTGTGTCACGAGACCTGTGTTTATATTTTACTTCTGGGTAATCTTCCATTTCACCTTTCTGCACCCATTTCCTCATATACTATTGGGACTCCTATTGCGGCAGCCTGTTACTGCCCCGCCTTCCCCCTCAGAATGTGTTATGGAACCCCTTCTTCACACCCGTTTGTCATATGCCTTCATATCACTGACTGTTGTTTACGCTCTGCTTCCCTCAGACTGGCAGCTTCCAGAGTGTCCATGTCCTTTGCTCATCCTCATAGCCTGGTACCTGAGGCATAATATGTTCTTGGTTGACTAGGACTTCATACACTGTTAAGTTTTGAACAGATACTGCTTTAGGATTATTTACGTTTCTCTGGAGAAGTAGGAGCTTGAGATGGAATTGGATTGAAAGTGCAATTTTTTAATTTTCTTTTTTACCAACAGATTTTGGGACCTTTCATGAAGTAGGCTATTAAAATTGAAATTTTTTTAGTAATACTTAAATTTCACTCTTATAATAAAGTTAGTGCAAACAGATTGTTAGAAAAACAAATAGCAATATTAATAGAGTACCCATTATACTCTTACCATGGCATAAATATTAACATCTTAGTGAGAGGGAAAGTCAGAAACATCGATGAGAGAGAAACATCCATCAGCTGCCTCTTGCACGCTCCCTACCGGAGATGTGCCCACAGCCAAGGCACATGCCCCTGACCAGAATCGAACCCGGGCTCTTCAGTCCAAAGGCCGAGACTCTACCACTGAGCCAAACCGGTTTCGGCATCCTAGTCTCTTTTTTCTCTGTTTATATGTGCTTTGTATATTTTACAAAATCAGAACCCATGCCTTTTGCTACCACCATTTGTATGCTTTGTGTTGATGTATTGAAAATATTTCCTTGTGTCACAGTCTTCAAAGACATGACTTTCAGTGGCTGCTTAAGCAGAATGTCATAAGACAGAATTTCTCAAGCATATGTCATGCAAGGATACTTCAAACAAACATTTGTACAAGTTTTTGATGTTGAGTTATCATTATTATGTAATTAAAATGTTTATAAACAAAAGCTATGAGGTATAAATGTATACTTACAGCTCTTCTACAATTTTAAAATTAAAACAAATTAAATATACAACTTTGGAAGCAATATAACATTAACAACAGTAGGTATTTTGATGAAACTAAACTGCTGCTTAAAATGTGAATATCACCTTTTTTTCTATGGGGACTGTCTGTGCTGGGTCCCATTCTTGTCTATGTTTGAAGTACAGTAAAACTTTGGTTTGTATAGCAAGCCACTTGGCTGTTAACTGGTATGACTATATTATTTATTTATGCTGCCCCTCTGTCCTTTCTCATTAAAAAAAAAATAGTGTAGGATATTGAAGAGCTTCATACTTGATATCAATGAGATTATAAATACAAATTCTGATAAACAAGGAGCTTTTCTCACTTGTAAGATGATCATTCAGATCATTGAGACAGAGCTTGTGTATTTTAAGATTATTCTAACCCTGGAGATGAAAACTTAATGTTGAAAAGGTTTTTTGAAGGAGGTCTGGAGATCCCTAGGGATATGTCTTTGGATCCTATATTGAGAAATTCTTGTTTCACTGAAAAAGGCCTGGGTTCTGAGGTTAGCTCTGGGAGGGTTCCATTCCACGCATGGAATTGGGCACGTTTAATTTCATCCTGTGAAATGGAGCTGGTGGTCACTTTAACCAGTTATCTGAGCGGTTTTAACGCAGAGGGGTGCAAGCACAGGGGCTCTTCTCCTTCTCAGGTCAGAACATCCCAGTGTAGTTTGTCAGTGTCTCCTTCCTCCTCTAGAGGACAAGTCCCTCGATACTTTGGGCAGAGTCCAAAACCCCTGGTCACTCTGGGTTATTCAGAGTCCACCATTTTTAAATTTCAACCTAGCTCACGGAAAGCTTCCCCTGCTCCGACTGCTGGCCAGATGTATGGCTCTGGGCCTGTGAGGTGGAGAAAGGTAGATTTGCTTTATTAGGAGCCGGTGGAGGTGGGAGGACAGACAGTCCCTCTGGACCACTTCCCTGCTCTCTTCTAGGTTCCTGTTGTTCTGGAGTCCAGGGGGAGAGCAACAGGGATAAGTGCCTCTTCCCTGGTGGCTCTTGGGTTCCTGGGTGACATTTACTGGTGGTTGGACCAGCACTGCCTGTGTGTGCACCCCTGACCCACACTTGTGAGTTCTTGTGAGGATGGGCTTTCCCACTGCACAGTCTCCAGACCTGGAGAGGAAATTCTATGAGGTTCTTGCCCTCTCTTTCAGGCAAGCCACTCGTTCTCTGGGTTCTGCACGCCGGGGGTCTTCTTGCCCAGTGGATAGCCCTCATGGGTGGAGACCTGATAAGAGGGCTTACGGCCATCAATTCCATGAAACTGCTCGACACAAGGGACTCGTATCTATGCCAAGCAGTTGGGTAGTAACGTTGCTGCCCCTCCACCCTCCATGTCCATTCCCATTGTCCACAATGGTGCAGGGCAGATCTGTAAGTCACCTGCCTGAGCAGATTTTCACCAGGCATTATGATTTTTAAAAATGCTTGTCCCAGTCCTTTATTTATGGCACCCCTAATCTCAGAGGAGCCCACTGTAGGGGTAGGGAGAGTACCATCCTAAAATACAGCACTAGCCACTACGTCCAAGGATCACGGTTTCCCCTCCCCATCTCTACTCTTCTTTGTGGGCTGTGAAGGGGGAGGGGCAGTGCAGGGCCACCAGTGACAGTTGGGTTAGGTCTCACAAGTATATCTTCTTAATAGATTCTTGAATTAGCCCAGCCCCAGTAGTTGACTGCTCTCTTTACCTTATGGGGAACTTACCTATTCGCAATCCTGGTGCAAATGGAAAAGTCCTACTCAAATACTAGTCCTTTACAACTACTACTTTGTAAACTACTCTGGTATTAAATATGATAATATCAGAAACATTGTAAGCACTCTATAAATGGCAACTGTTGCAATTATTATAGTGCCAAATTTATTTGACTCATTTTTTCAAATATTTTTGTGGTTTACTATTTTCCACTATTTTAGGTGACACTGTGCTCTTTAGAGCAAAGACTTTTTATCCTTAGGACAAATTCCTATAGATAGAACTTTTAATTTTCAAAGGATGCAATTATTTGAAAGGCTTTTGATACATACATCACACCAAATTGTTTCTCAGAAAGGCTAGTTAGGGTTTCCTTGACTCTTCTTTGATATGAGGTACTATAATTGTTTTAATATACATTTTTTATTGATTTCAGAGAGGAAGGGAGAAGAAGAGAGAGAGAAACATCAGTGGTGAGAGAGAGCCATTGATTAGCTGCCTCCTGCACGCCCCACACTGGGGATCGAGCCCACAACCCGGGCATGTGCCACCAACTGTGATCAAACCTGGGACACCCCAGTCCGCAGGCTGACACTATCCACTGAGCCAACCCAGCCAGGGCCAGGTACTATAATTTTTTAAAAATACCCGACAATTTAACAAGTCTAAAGTAGTTCCTTGTTTGAATTTGGATTTCAATGATTGCTACTGATTTGAATACATTTTCATGTAGTATTGACTCCTGTTTTTAAAGGAGTTGCTTGTTCAAATGGCAGGTGCTTTTTTAATATAAATAATTGATGCCATTGGGAAGATTGTGTGGCTTTGGGCAACATAAAAAGAGAACTTGGAATAGCGTGAGCAGGGAAATCTCCAGCCGTGGGGAGAGAGAGGACGGGCCAGACCTGACCAGATGTTCCTCTTGTTTAGTGGCTCTCTTCTGAGACCGTTCAGCTCGGATTCCATAGATTCCCCCCGAGGCAGCCTTTTGATTTTAACTCGGTTTCAAGGCCCACCTCAAATGTCAGCTTCTTCGTGCCACTTCCTGATTTCCTTCTGAAGATTTGTCTTCCCACGTCATCCTGCCGTAACCTCTGTGCAGCTCTCATGACATCGCAATGTGACTGTGTTCTTAGATCTCTCCCCTTATTTATGTGGGCTCCTCAGAGCCGGCAGTTTTCTTTTTGACCTAGTGTTTGGCACAAAGATACTCAAGCAGGACATAAGGTGATGAATAAAAATCATCCTTGCTCTTTGGTAGCTCACAGTTTATCAAGGAAAATAGACATCTGAACTTACTAATCCTCCTATATAATAAATACCTAATATGCAAATTGTTTGACCAGGAGTTTGAGCACTCACTATGACATGACATGCCCTGACCATCAGGGGACAGTGTGGAACATGGCGGGTGTCAGCTACATGGTGCTGGCAGATGCTGCTGGCCCCAATGGGCCTTAACGAAAGCAGGACCATGGCGGGATGGTGGAGCAGGTTAGCGGGTGGCGCCAGGCCCGATCGCCCTGCCAATCGCCTCGAAGATAGCAATCGGTGGCGGGGGGTGGGCCACCACCCAGCTCTCAGGCGCTGAGGGAGCCAGATGGGAGGCCCAGCCCTGACCCAACCATCCCCATAGGCAGGATGGTGGAGCAGGTGAGGGGGCAGCGCCAGGCCACAGCAGGGTACCAGGCGGGACTGTGAGCCTGGGGGCATGAGCTGGGGCCAAACCCTGCAGGCCACCCTCAGGAACCCCACCTGTGCACAAATTCGTGCACTGGGCCTCTGGTTAACTATAATGTAGAGTATCCTGCTATCTGAGAGCTTGTGGAAAGAGTTGCAGGAGTAGAATGGAGTGATTAATTCCACTTGGAGTGGGGCAGTGTCAGAGAAAGCCCTGGAGAAAATGACAGGGGGGTAGGTCTTGAAGAATAAGTAGGAGCTCATTAAGCAGATGGGGAAAGAATATTTCAAATAACGAAAACAACTAAAGGCCTAAAGATATGGGCACATAAATGTTGAGGGAAAGGATGAAGGATGAAGTTCATGTGGTGCCCCATGTTCTCCCTGGGAGCCGCTCTTTATTACCTTACTCACCGCAGTCCCTTTGCTTTGTCTGGAATATCATCTCTCCCCCCTGAACCCTCTGAACCTGTCAATCATTCTGCAAAGTTACTGAATACCTTCTGTGTACCATGTACCAAGGGAAAGAGGCAGAAATGGATTCATGGACGACTCTGGGTGGCATCATGGGGATGCTAGTCGCCGACCGAAAATCTAGGCGAGAGAGTGTCTTGCTCAGATTCCTTGTGGACTGCCCACATTCTTCCAAGTAACTGAGTCATTTTCTATTATAGCAAATGCAGATAAAATACACATTCTTAACTATCCAAAGAGTGTTACAATTTATTTAGTCCCCATGTGATAGGATAACAGTTTCCCTCACACTAGGCTTAAACAATCAAAGAAAATGCAGCTTTTTTTTCTTCTTCTATAACTGATCTGCTTCTTTTTTTAAAATTAAAAAAATATATTTTTTATTGATTTTTCACAGAGAGGAAGGGAGAGGGATAGAAAGTCAGAAACATCGATGAGAGAGAAACATTGATCAGCTGCCTCTTGCACACCCCCTTCTGGAGATGTGCCCACAGCCAAGGTACATGCCCTTGACCGGAATCGAACCTGGGACTTTTCAGTCCGCAGGCTGACGCTCTATCCACTGAGCCAAACTGGTCTCAGCTAACTGATCTGCTGCTTTTCTGACAGTTCCCATCTGTTCCAGTCACTCTTGCCTGATGATAAATTTTTGGACATGATAAAGCATGCCCCAAACTAAGTGGCAAAAAGACAACCATTTTGTTTTGCTCACAGGTTCTGTGGGCTTGGCAGGAACTTGTTTCTGTTCCCCAATATCTGGGGCCTTGGCTGGGAAGGCTTACATGGCAAGGGGTGTTTCAGCCACTAGGAAGCATCTGAAAGTGTGTTCACTTGCATACTCATCGGGCAGGGATGACTCAAAGGTTCCACTGGCAAGGGCGAGAGAGAAGGGGGCCCCTGCACGTGGCCTTGGCGTGGAGCCTGGGCATCCTCCCAGCATGGTAACCTCCTAAGTAATCGGACTTCTTGTGTGGTGGTTCAGAGGCCCCAAGAGTGAATGTCTTAGCGGCCAAGACGGAAACTTCACGGGCCTTTTTCATGGTCTTGCCTTAGACGCCAAACCGTGTTCCTTTTGCTCTACTCCAGTGGTTGAAGGAATCACAGACCCACTCGGGTTCAAGGAAAGGGCACACAGCCTCTTAGTAGATGGAGCATCAAAGAATTTTTGGCTATTTTTTTTAATTGCCATAATAGTATTTTAATTTTTTCAGGATAAACAGTGTCCTTTGAATCTGTTCAAAGTTCAACTTCCTAATCAGAGATATTTGAGTAAATACTTCATCTTTCAGAGTTACTCCCACTTCCCTTTTTCCATCCTCAAATCTTGTTTGGTCTGGGATTCTGTCAGCCTCATTTATCTCCAGTCCCTCCTCAGCCTAGGAGAGTGTCTGGCATGTCGTTGATGCTTAAACTCTGTTGCTGATTGCGTAAGGAGAAGGCTTGCTACGTCTGTGTGAGTTAGAGACGAGGATCTCTGTGTGGTGTTCTCTGCTGCAGGGGCTAGTTGGAATGTGTCCTGGCGTTGTCTGTTGAGTTGTAAATCATTCTGTCTGTCCTTTGGTAGTGACATGGGGAACCCGCTGTGGAGGTTGTGATGCCAGACATTTGTCCCAAAGTCCCTGTGGCCTGAGAATCTTTGCTCCAACCACAGACCTCTGCAACTCACCAGTCTCAGTAACTTCTAGATACCCTGCTTGTCATGCTCAGGTTTTAGGGAGTAAGCAGCGCTGCCCCGAATTCATCTTTTCTGACCACCTCCTGCTACTGCATCCCAGCACCTGCTCCCACACCACCCTCCTCTTGTGTCTGGGGAAGTGAGGCACAGTATTTCTGAAGGTCCATTGTTCACTAAGTTGAACCAGCTTGATGACAAAGAGGGTGTGCATGTGAATGAGGTCCGTATCTTTGTTCATCTCTTCTACCCTTTTCTTCCTCATAGAGCTGGAAAGAGCAGGCTTCTCTCTTACTTCCCCCTCCACAGCAAGGGCTTCTCCTATAGCACATCCCTCTTCAGTTTAGTTGCAAATAAGGAGGCACTTTCTGTACAGAGCATGTGAAGAGAAGCTGTTCTGTCAACAAGAGGATACCAGTTAGGAACCATTTCAAAAATACTGTAACAATTATTCTTCATTACATGGAGGCTGAAGTAAAATGACCTAAACTGATTGTACATGTTGTATTGTCTTGGAGCAAGTCAAGACTTCTATTTAAGCTGAACTTGACCAAATTAGAAGTCACTTACTTACAGTTTGCTGTTGAAGTAATGGCCTTGCCAAGCCCAATTTTCATTTATTTCAAACTCTATAAACCAGGGGACAGGTGCAAAGTGCCTCCTCATTTGCATGAATGCCAATATCCAAGTTTCCTAGTAACGAGATTTGTGTTTGGTGAGTTCTGACCCCCCAGCTATGCTGTACTCTCTTGCACTGCACTTAGTGTGTCCGCTGTGTTGATGTAAATGGGACCTCTCAGGCTGCCTGACCCTGATCCAGTGAACTTGTGTGCTGGTGGATACGGAATCTACATCATCCTGAAGAGAACAAAACAGTATGACTTTATTCTTATACAAAGCTGTGCAACAGATGCCTAAATGCTTGCTGTGTGCAAGAACCTCTGCAGGGCATTGTGAGGGATAAGAGTATTATAAAAAGGAGTTGTGCCAAACTGCTAATAGTGGTAATTAATGTGTGCCATGAGATGAAAAAGGTGAAAATCGCTGCTTTAAGGCAAGGGAAGAGTTAACTTTCTTTTCTTTCCTTATCTTTCTTTTTATTTTTTAACAAAACAGAAGTAAGCAGAACTACTTGTGGGAGTAGGATCGTTGTGTTACTATGTAGCTCTGTTTCTAAGGATATCCATAGCTCTGAGGGCAGGGGTTGGTAGAGAGTGTTTGAGTGAAGATAAGAGAAATTCTTGCCCAGCCAGCCTGGTTCAGTGGCTGAGTGATGACCTATGAACCAGGAGGTCATTGTTAGATTCCCTGTGAGTGCACATGCCTGGGTTGCGGGCTCAATCCCCAGTGGGAGGTGTGCAGGAGGCAGCTGATCAATGATTCTCTCTTATCATTGATGTTTCTATCTCTCTCTCCCTTTCCCTTCATCTCTGAAATCACTAAAAATATATTTTTTGAAATTCTTTTCTGAGAATATATTGTGTATATATACACACGCTTGCATACATACATACATATCTGTCTATCTATAGTATGTAGCTATACCACATTTTATTGTGGTTCACTTCATTACTCTTCACAGATAATGTGATTTTTTACAAATTCAAACTTTTTGGTAACCTCATGTTGAACAAGTCTATTGACACCAGTTTTCTAAGCAGCTCAGATGATAGTTTTTAGCAATAAAGTATTTTTAATGAAGGCGTGGACATTGTTTATTTGGGCAATGCTATTGCACACTTGATAGACTAAGTATAGCATAAGCATAGCTTCTGTATACACAGAGAAACAAAAAAACTGGTGTGAATTTGTGTGTGTGTGTGATTTTATTTCAATATTTGTTTTATTTCGGTGCTCTGGAGCCAAATCTGAAATATCTCTGAGGTATGCCTGTATATTAGATAATATACATATATAAAATAAAATTGTATTATGCTAATTAGTCTGGACAGCCAAATGACCTTCTGGACAAAGCTGCCAGGGCGGGGACCGAGGCAGAGGTGGTTAAGAGTGATCAGACAGACAGGCAAATAGTTAGGGGTGATCAGGCAGGCAGGCAGAGTGGTTAGGGGTGATCAGACAGGCAGGCAGAGTGGTTAGGGGTGATCAGACAGGCAGGCAAATAGTAAGGGGTGATCAGGCAGGCAGGCAGGCAGAGTGGTTAGGGGTGATCAGGCAGGCAGGCAAATAGTAAGGGGTAATCACACAGGCAGGCAGAGTGGTTAGGGGTGATCAGGCAGACAAGCAAAAGGTTAGGGGCAATCAGGCAGGCAGGCAGGCAGGCAAGCAAGTGGTTAGGAGCCAGCAGTCCTGGATTGTGAGCGGGATGTCCAACTGCTGGTTTAGGCGGGATTGGGCCTAAACTGGCAGTCAGTCATCCCCGGTGTGGTCCCTGATTATGAGAGGGTACAGGCTGGGCTGAGAGACACCCCCCCCACACTCCTCCATGCACTATTTCATGCACCAGGCCTCTAGTAGACTGGCTTATTAATAGATAAATTGATTTGTCTATTCATGTATATAGGAAGCTGTTCTGAGCACTTCTTATATATTATCTCATTTAATCTCCACTTTTATTTTCTCTGTTTCTTCAATAAGGAACTGAGAGGATCAGGGACTTTAGGAAATTACTAAGACTTCCTTATTAAAAAAATAAATAGATTGTGAACTCAAGTGCCAGTTGGCTTCTCTTTATAGAATAATCATGTTTTTTTGTCAGACAAATATGAATTTGAATCCTGGCTCTACTCTTTAATAAAAATGCAACTTTGGACGAGTTATCTAAGCTCACTGAACCTCCTTTCTACATGGGGCAGCCAGCATTTTAATTCCCTCTGCCACTTCTCTGTGGCTGTATCTCTGCCAACATTACACAACCTGACAGTGACAGGGTATGATGGCAGATTTCAACTGAAAATTTTTGGAGTTTGGTTGTGTAGCAAGTAAGCTTATTTAACACATCCTTTCCTGGCTGTGTTGACAACTTTGCTTTCTCAATTCACTGAGAGACTATTGTAACTGTGGTCTCTGACCCAGTGGGAAATATCTTGGTAACATGAACTTGACAAGAGCTTGAGATTGTGGTGTCATTTTGGTTTGCTATCAGTAAAGAGAGAGAAAGCTGGACCTCAGACTTTAGGAATACATATTTCAGAAAATGTATATCTTAAAATCTTGACCAGTGCTAGCACATCTAGAAAAGATGACTAAGGGATCGGGTAGGAACCATGTCAAAAAGGAGTAGTAGGAGCCTCAGAGTCCTTCTGGTGGAAGGAAATGATTTTTTTTCCCTTCTGTCTGTGATATTTCTTGTGCTTCAGTGTTTGAACAAATTCTGTATCGTATTCCTACTTCCCGTGGAAATGATAGTATTCTCTCCATGATTTCTTGCCTTTTCTGGATGGCTATTGCTGAAGTGAGACTACAGTTACTTGTATATTAAATGTACTTTTTGATAAACATTAGTCGAGAGAATCTGAGAGGCATGAAACTTTTGCTATCAGTAGAAGAATCACAGCCATTAGTTTTGATCTCAAAACATTGATCTTATTAGAACCCCTTGTTATTAGTAGACACATATAAATGTGTTCTGCTCCCAAGTCTACAGAGACTTTTTAAAATTGGAGATGCAGTATTTTCCAGTGCTTTGAACTGTTAGAAAAATAGGCTTTATCCTGGCTAAATCTAAAGGCACTCACGGTTACAAAAGACTGTGGAAAGGTAGGAGTGAGTTGATCCCCAGGCATAGTGACTTAGCTCTGTGTAGGGCACTGTGCAGTACACACAAACTTGCACAGTTGCTGATTTTGGAAGGTCCATTAGGTATAAAAATAAGTATCCTTGTTATTAATTGTGTTAGGGAAAAAAGCATCACTCGAGTCTTCCCATTTGTAGTTCCAAAGCTTTGCTTTGGAATGCAGTAGTGGCCCCAGCAGAAGAAACTAAGAAAGCAGAGGCTTTCACCAAGTGCCTGTAGGATGCCTCTCACTGAGGTTGTAAATGATACAGTCCTCAGCCTTATGGAAATCGACCAATCAATCAATAGCTAGCCGAGATCCACTGAGAACTGTGCTGCAATATAGACATAAGCAAAGTGCCGTGAGGGCACAGAGGAAGGTACCACTAATTGACTAGGAATGATCAGCGAAGCACTGTTATGTTAAGAAATGATATAATGTAAGGTCAATATAGTAAATAAAGAAACTACTGTTTATTTATAGTAAATAAAGAAACTACTTGATAGGGCCTATACAGCCTCTCACATCCAATCTCATGCTACACTGCCCCATCGTTCGTTACAGTTCAGCCACTGAGGCCTCTTTTCTCTTCTTCAAAAGAGCCAAGTCCTTCCTAACTTCAGGGCCTTCGTTCTTGCTTTTCCCTCTGCCTGGAATATCTCCTCCCCTCTTCCCACAACCCCCACTTCCCTCCTTCTACCCCCTCCCCCCCAGTGGCATTAACTAGTATCTTCAAGGAGCGCAGCAAGGGAGTCAAGGACATGGACTCTGGATTCAAATTCACTTACTGGCTCTGTGATCTTGGGCAGGTTACTTCTCTGCATCCCAATTTTCTCAATTGTAAAACAGGGTAATATATTTTTATGAAGTGATTGTGAGGATTCAATTGAAGCTGTATATAAAGTACTTGGGCTAGGCTTGGCATGTAGTAGAGCTCTGATGAAGTGATTACTGTTATAATAAAATGTCGTTACTTCAGCGAGACCTTCCTTGACCAGTTTATCTACAGTTTTCCCCAAACCACTGCAGTTACCTATTGTGATTACTGGTATGTGTGGGTATATTTCTGCATCTTATGTCATGCCTTCTGTTCCCCTCCCTTCTGTTGGTTTCATCTGGTTTTCTTCATTTCTCATTTTCTTCCACGATTTGGAATTTATTTACACATCTTATTTCTGTCATTTTTAATGATTTTTCCCTTGAAATCTTTAATACAAATTCCTTACTTGAAGTCTAAAGTAAAATATCTCTCCTCTCCTTCAAATTCAAGATCTTTAGGCATCTGTGCTTTAATTCTGTTCACTCCCTTCACTTTCATCTTTGTTGTTGTCTAGTCTTTTGATTCCAACTTATTTTTCCACTCCCCAGATTAGTTGCCATCAGCGCTGTACAATGTCAGTGCTGTGAATACCCACATTCACCAGTTTCTTTTGCTGTATGAGATATAACCGGGAATGAAGTCTGTCTTAGCAAAACATCTATAATAAATGCCGCTAATGAAGACTGAACCATCATAAAACATATCTGGTTGTTGCTTGGTCGTTAAGTGCTGGCTTCCCTCTGATCACATTACATTAATTCAGCAGACTGTTATGCCGCACTGTGCTCACAGCCTTGATGGGTATACCGGCGATGCGTCAGGGTAAAAGAAGGTCCCGGCCTTTGAAGAAGCCTATACCTCATTTACCTATTTGTTAAAAAAACACGTACTGTATAGAAAGCCACACCTTAGACACTGAATGTGAAACTACATGAGAGACAAGGTGCCTGACGGTGCAGTTGTTGTTGGGGTGATAGGAGGGGCTCAGTGAAGGCAAGGACAGGGTCGAGGGCAGGCAGAAGCACAAGCAATAACAAGATTCATTCAAACTCTGTTACTGACCTCCTACCAAGTATGAGTTACTGCTCTGGACCTAAGACCATACCAGAGAATGAAAACAGAAACCCCTTCCTTTATGGAGTTTATAGTCCAGTGTGGGGAAGACTGGCAATAAGAAAGCAAAAGATGCTGTGGAGAAAATAAAGTACAGAAGGTAAGTAGGAAGTGTGTCCGTGTGGGATACCGTTTTAAGGAAGAGAAGGCCTCTGACTGAGAAACTGACACTTGAGGCGGGGGGGGGGGGGGGGGGGGGGGGGGGGGGGGACTGAAAAGAGGTGAGGGAAGGAATCAAGCAGTTGTGAACAGGGATTTACAGGAAGAAGAACTGCAGGGCCAAAGTCTCTGTGTCAAAACTAACAAACAAACACACAAAAAAAACCCCAAAACATTTGGAGAGGCCCAGGAAGGGAGGGGAGGGGCGGGTGGTGGTGGGAGAAGATGAAGTCAGAGAGGTAATTGGTGAATAGAAAACCCGGACCATTGTGAGAAATTTCACATTAGCTGCGTGAGGTAACAGTGAAGTAAGCATTATAAAAGAATTAAGTGTTAGGTGATTAAGTAAAATATGGTTTGAATGCCTCAAACACTTTTTCTTCATTCTGTTTGTCTGGATTGAAGATGATTTATCTTGCATAATTTTGGAGTTTTTCATCCTTAAAAGTTGAGGTGGGAGAAGCTCCAGTTTCTTGTCATGATATCAGACTAAATCTGCAGGAAAATACACACACACACACACATATACTAAACTAGAGGCCCAGTGCACAAAATTTGTGCAGGGGGGCAGGGGATGTACCTTAGCCCAGCCTGCACCCTCTCCAATCTGGGACCCCTCGAGGTATGTCCCACTGTCCATCTAAACAGGCAATCGACATCCTTCTCACAATCCAGGACTGCTGGCTCCAAACTGCTCACCTGCCTGCCTCCCTGATTGCTCCTAACCGCTTCTGCCTGCCAGCCTGATTACCCGCTAACCACTACCTGCCAGCCTAATTGATTTTTAACTGCGCCCCTACCAGCCTATTTGCCCCCAACTTCCCTCCTCTGTCTGCCTGGTCAGCCCTAACTGCCCTCCCCTGCAGGTTTGATTGCCCCCACCTGTCCTCCCTTGCAGGCCTGGTTCCTCCCAACTGCCCACCCCTGCTGGCCTGATCGCCCACAACTGCCCTCCCTTGCAGGGCCTGGAACCTCCCAATGGCCCTCCCCTGCTGGCCATCTTGTGGGGGGCCATCTTGTGCCCACATGGGGGCGGGATCTTCGACCACATGGAGGCAGCCCTCTTGTGTGTTGGAGTGATGGCCTCCACTCTAGGCTACAATGTTTCAAACAGAAATGGCTGCTGCTACTGAGCGAGCAGAAGGCTTGGCTCCCCTCCAGGCTACAAAGTTTCAATTGTAGACAAAGATTAATCCCAGATCCCAGGGCCTCCACTTGGGTCGCTGAGGGCCTTGGCCAGTCTGTAAACTTCCACAGGCCCCTCGCCCAGGCTGCCCCTCACCCCAAGGGAACCACCATCCTGATCTGGGACACTCTTCAGAGCAAACCAGCTGGCCCCAACCTATGCACCAGGCCTCTATTCTATCTAATAAAAGACTAATTTGCAGATTGACCATCACTCCAGTCGTATAAGATGATTGGAACTGATGATGATAGGAGGAAGATAACAAACAATAGAGAGAGAGCAAGTGCGGGGCAAGTCCCTGGTGAGTTAGCAACGCCCATCATAACTGCAAGCTACGGTATTTTTTACACCTGGCGTATAAGACGACTCCCGATTTTTTAGAAGATTTTTCTGTGTTAGAAAGTAGTCTTATACCCTGGAAAATACGGTATATAAATTCTAAACCAAAGTATGTAAAATTGTTTGACGAGTGATCAAAGTAGGCAAAAACTAGAGAGGATTTGACTCTTACCATAAGGGCTTCAACTTAGAATGAAGAGTTTTATCCCCAGAAAAAGGGAATCATCCTAGGACTAAGAGCAATTCCAAAATAGACCTGTTCCTACAAAACATTAAAAAAAAATAACTCTTCAGAGAAAGATAAAGGAATCTAGAATTTCCTCAATGTATCATCACAATAAAAGATTATACAACTTGAAGAAGTTGAAAAATATGTCCATATTCAAGAATAAAACTAGTATTTTGGATAACTACAAATAACCCAGGAATTGTAATTAGTAGAAAATAACTTTAAAGAAACTATGGTAAATATTTACTGTCTAAAGCAAAAAATGAATATAATAGGTGAACAAACAAAGAATTTCAGTAGAGATTTGGAAATTATGGGGGTACAAATAGGACTTCTGGAGTTAAAAATATATTAAATAAAAAATAATAATTGGGGGGATTAACAGAACACTGAAGAAAGAAAGAGAGAGAGGAGTAGGGTTGAGAAATTATTAAAACCAAAGCACAGTAAAAAAGATTTAAAAGAAAATGAATAGAAGCTCAGCAACTTGTGGGATAGTATCAAGGCATCTAACACATGTATAATTGGAGGTCCAGAATCGGGAGAAGGAAGAGGGAAGGGTGGAGAGGTTAAGACAGAAAAAATATTTAAAGGAACATTAGCTGAAATTTTGCTGAATTTGACCACAAGTGGAAACCCACAGATCCTAGAAGCTCAGGAATTCCAAGCAAGATAACACAAAGAAAAACACATCTAGGCACATAATAGTGAAAAAGCTAAAAATACAAAGCTTTAAAAGTCTTAAAAGCAGCTCATGGGGAAAAACAGATACATAGTCATTACCAGAAGGACAGCCAACTTTTATTAGAAACAATGAAAGCCAGGAGAAAATGTAATGACATCTCTACAGTCCTGAAAGAAGAACACTGTCATTCTAGATTCCTTATCCAGTGATAAAGAAATAATTCAGGCTATAGGAAGTTGAAACCAGATGGAAATTAATTATATATATAGCGAAGGAAAAAGAATGGGCATAGGATATAATAAATATATGGCTAAATCTAAAACATTACTTTTCTTTCTGTTAGGCTTTTTAAAAATATGGTTTTGTTAAATTTTTTTTTTTTTTTTAGAAATAGAGGAAGGAAGAGGGAGAGATAAAAACATTGATCAGCTGCCTCCTGCACTCCCCCTACTGGGAATCTAGCTCAAAACCTGGGCATGTGCCCTGACCAGGAATCAAACCAGTAACCTCCTGGTGTATAGGTGGATGCTCAACCACTGAGCCACATCAGCTGGGCTATGCTAGTCAGTTTTTAAGAAGTAAGTTGACTGTTTAAATAACAGTGTATTGTTGGTTTTATAATCTATACAATAGTAAAATGTATGACAGCAAAAAAATACATATAACAAAAAGGATAGAATGGGGTATAAAGGGAATTTGAAGGTTCTTGCATTACAATGTAAAGTAATACTCATTTGAGATATACTGTGATGAATTCAGGATACATATTGTAATCCCCAGAAGAAATAGAGAAAGGGGAGAGGAAGTGAGAGGGAGAGAAAAGAACTTGATTGACTAAAAGGAGACAGAAAGGAGAAACAAACAGAAATAAAGTCTACTTAAACCCAACTCTGTCAATAAATATATTGAATGTAAACAAACTAAGGACTAATTAAATGGTAGAGATTGTCACACTGGATAAAAATACGAGATTCAACTGTAGCTGTATCGGTCAACTTGAAAGAGAGAAGAGGAAAGGCTGCTTCTGTGAAAGAATGTGTCTAGCAGCTTCATTCATAACTAGAGGCTCGGTACACGGGATTCATGCCCTGGTGGGGGGTGTGGCCTGTGGGGATTGGCCTGCTGTGGAAGTGCGGCTCAGCCTGGTCAGCCAAGCGGTTATGGACCTGCCCTCTGAGCAGCTGCTCCTGCTGTGGGAGTGCACTGACCACAGCGGGGGGGGGGGGGGGGGGCGGGGGGGACCCGCAGGGGAGCTCCTGTGTTGAATGTATGCCCCCTGGTGGTCAGTGCACATCATAACAACTGGTCAACCAGTCGTTCTAGTCATTCTACCATTTGATCACTGGGCTTTTATTATATAGGATTGCCCAAAACTGGAAACACCCAAATGAGTACTGTATTCTACAGCTGCAGAATTCACATTGTTTTCAAATATTCAAGTAATACATGTTCAGGTAATACATTTCAGTCTTAGCTAAACTTTATTTAGTCATCTTGTCAATATAATGAGGTAGATTATGGTACCACTGTTTGCTAAGTCTGGAAATGAGGCTCAGAGGAAGATTGGTCTTGTCAGGATGGCAGTCATGATGAGAGGTGGGACATCTCTCCCCCTGAGGTAAACAGTGAGCGAGCACCTGTTCAACCAAAAACCCAAGTTATTTCTGTGTCAGAGCTTAGCGTAAGTTTGAGCATTGGCTCTAGAAAGCCAGTTTCCTGTAATGAGACCTGTATCGTTTTCTCGGTACATTCTAACAGAAATTTCTGTAAAAACAAATAAACATCTGTTTGCTCATTGTCAGACCAACTGGTGGAAAATCTGTGTTTTTTGGATGTGTTTTGTTTTGTGGGTGTGTGTGTGTTTGCTAATCCTCATCCAAGGATTATTTTTCCATTGGTTTTTAGGGAAAGTGAAAGAGAGGGAGAGAGAAATATCAATGTGAGAGAGGCACATCAACTGGTTGCCTCCTACTTGCGCCCTGCCCAAGGCTGGGTATCAAGCTTGCAACCAAGGTATGTGCCCTTGACCAGAATGAACCGGGACCCTTCACTCCACAGTGTGAGTGAGGGTCTATCCACTGAGCCAAACGGGCTAAGGTGGGAAATCTGTTTTATTGGTTAATTGGGTGATAAAACCCCTTTCTAAAGGAAAGCCCACCCTTTCTTAATTTCTCGTTATTTTGAGTTTAGCTTACTGAGGAGGAAGCCAAGACAAGGACATAGCCAAGGACATTGTAATTGAGTCAAGTGGGACATGCTTTTAATCAGGGCTTTCGTGCTCAGCTTCTGGAGAGAGATGTGAGACCTCTTCATAATCTTGCAAATCAGCATTTCAGTCTGGTACTCCCAAGGGCCGAGAGTCAGTGACAAACTGACTGGCTTCCCTGCGGAAAATCACAGACGTGCTGCAGAACAGCCTTCAGTCAGACTGAAGAAGTGTGAACGCACAATGGAAAGTAGTATGAACAGAAGGAATTGCTGATCAGGTGGTTCAGAAATCTAGGTAATCTTAAAAACTTTTTTCTAGTTTTCCTATGTGATAAACACTTGTTGAGTACTTCCTCATGAATTCATTTTCCCCTTTCCCCTTCTTAGCAGTGCCTTAATTCCTATTCAGATCAATGTGAGGAGTAAATGAGTTAATTTCAGTACAACGATTGAAATTTCTTTTGAAAGCCGAAAACTGACTTCTGCGCATGGGCCACGAAGTTTCAATCGCGCCTGCACGTATTTTGTGGAAGAGCCACACTCAAGAGGCCACAGAGCCGCATGTGGCTCGCAAGCCGCAGTTTGCTGACCACTGATATACAAAGTGCTTAGGACGGTTAATACATAGCAAGTACTACATCAGTGTTAGCTCTCTTTATTATAATTCGTTACTCACCATGAATAGACTCTTCTGGTTAATGCTGAAACAGCAGACTCCTGCTTAAGGAATCTGTTTTGCTACTTGGGTTCATGTCTGGGATGTCTGCACTTAGCTCCCAAAGGAGTAAACCCATCTCACTATCTAATCGACGGCAGAAATAAACTGCTTAGGATCCAAGGAGCACAGTTCTAAGGGGAAATGGTCTCCTGGCCCATCTGGCCCTGTTCACACACCTACGATTAACATTTCCCCCATAAGTTTCCTTACCATATCTCTGCACTGATCTTTTAAACCCACGAGTTTAAATAAACTCTCTCCGCGAGCTCTGTCACACTGTGGGGAACAGGTGAGGCTGGAGTGCGGGGTGACTAATGTCGTGAGGGTGAAGTGGCAGAAGGGCGACACAAGGAGTAGCCGGGATTAGAACCCACAGTCTGTGTATGTGGCTTCTGAAGGAAATGAAATATAGTTTCCGCGGGGAAGAGCTAGGATAACATAGAATTCCAGGGGTGCAGGGTTCCCAGAGAGAACCCAGAGAGCACTGTGTGTAACCCATCAGTCACCGAGTCAGAAAGGGAAATGGAGGGACATGTCACTCACAATGACTACATACCTGACAGGCTTGGGAGTGGCCCCATTCTGGGGCCCTTTCTCTGCCTCTCTCTAGCTGAGTTCAGATTAGTACTAGATTCCAGGATTGGATCTGAGACTCATTTGTAATGGATAAATCTCAAGATTTTGCCTCTGCATCAGGGACCACATTGGGAGCCAGCTACACTTTCATGTTATTAAGCTCTTCGGTGCTTGCTGGTCTGTAAATTCTGCTCTGGAAGTGTGTATAGATAACCTAACACCAAAGAGCTGAGATGGTCAGGAAAAATAATAATAGCCACACAAACCGAGTGTCAATCCTATTCTAAGCAGTTTGCATGTATTAATAAACTACTTTATGATCTAGGGATCTGTGTATGTTTTTGGAAGTTTTCATTTCTTGGGCCCCTTCAATATATTAAAAGGCTTTTAATTCTGCATTTAAACATTTGACCTGCTTTGTTTCATGACTTGAGCTCCTTTATTTGATTCAAGGGAGTCACGACCACACCCAGCAGCTTTAGATCTGGCTCTTTCCACATAGTTTATGTAACAGAGAAAAATCACTGACATCAGCATCTATTGTTTCCTCTGTGTGTTCTCCCTGGCCTTCTTGCTTTCTAGGTCTTCTCCCACCATCTGCTTTGTTTAACAGGCTGAATGGAGTGACAGTATAAAATCAGGAAGCTCCACACTGAAGAATTGAAAGATAACTGGGAGAGAGGACAATGCAAGTTTAAAAGTGGACTTTGAAGGTCAGGGGCTGAGTAGGTTGGTCTGTGAGAGACCCTTGAACAACTGTAATAATTGGTGAGGAGAAAATAAAAAGTGTGGGTTATAACTTTGATTCCTTTTGATAGTCATTGAGAAACTTAAGTAAAGGCTGGAATTACCTTTTTTTTTTTTTTTTTTTTTTAAACCTTTGACTGGGGAATGTCTGTAAGTGCCATTCTGCCCAGAACTAAGGCCCTAAATTTCTGGGCTTTATTCAGGTTACACACATCATGTCTTCCACTTTAGCTGGCTTTTTGTACTTTTCCTTGCTTAATAGTTTTTTGTTTTTGTTTTTTAATGTTTTTATTGCTTTTCAGAGAGAGGAAAGGAGAGGGAGAGAGAAACATCAATGAGAGGAAAACATCAATTGGCTGCCCCTCCATACCCCTTACTGGGTTTTGAGTCCACAACCCGGGCATGTGCCCTGAGTGGGAATCAAACCGAGACCTCCTGGTTCAGGGGACGATGCTTAACCAACTGAGCCACAATAGTTAAGCAATAGTTTTTCTTTTGGGGCAAGAACAGATGAATGAGAAATTCTTACATTTTTAAAGAGTTTTTCCTGAAAGAAAACTTTATGAGAGGTAGAGTGGGCCGAGGGAATAACATAAGACTGAGGTACTCACCCTTGAACTGTATGGAGCCCGTCAAATTTACCTGAAATGCTGTTCTTTTTAACCATATTGCCAACTGGGACTTGTCTTTCTTACTTAATGCCTTTGTGGCTGCAGCTACAGAACTCATCTGTCCCAGGGGTCCTGGACGCTCTGAGTCTCTTAGCACCTCCCGTGGGCTCCCTGCAGGTCCAGAGCAAAAGCAGCAGGATGGAGCTGAAAGAGAGGCTCATGTGAAACCACTTTGTAAACCTACAAAGGATGGTATTTTGTACAAAGGCTGGCACAGAGCTGACATTCAGTAAAAGTGTGTTGAATGAAAAGGGAGAAAAAAGCAGATAGCTTTCACTTATACCAGAAATCTCTCTTCTTCTCTTTTTTTTTATCCTACCACCACCACCACCACACACACACACAGCCATTCTTTTACAACTTGAGAATTTGCGAAAGAGTTGCCCAAATCACCCATAACTAGTGATTTTCCTATATGTTCGACCACCAATCAGTAAGTTAGGAATTGTGTCTGGTGGCTAGTAATAGAAACTAGGGTTGTTTTCTAACATAAAAGGAGTTCAGAGATTTGGATCCATGGAGTCAAGGGCCCAGGCTGTTTGTCTTTGCTGCTGGTGACTTACATCCTTGATTAGCTGGAAAAGCGCTCTTCTCTCTCTGCTGCTGCCTGGGATGTAGACACAGCATTGGTGCTCCAGAAGTCAGCTTGTGCCGAAAGGCCCCAAACACGGGGTGAGCCGTTGCTATCATCTCCATCTCGCCTGTCTCATGACCTTCAACAACAATGCCAACAATGAGGGAAATCTGGAAGATCCAGTAGTGTTTCAAAGAAGTTTCTTTCTCCTGGAAAGGAACATAGGCAGTTTTTCCCCTCCGGCTGTAAGTTTTCAGGAAAGAAGAAAACAGTCAAAGGTCACTGCTCGCAGGGCTTGAGTGTCCTCCCCTGAGATCGGCCCTGGCGGTTTGTGTCCAGCAAAGGAGGAAGAGAAATCTCTGTGCCAGTAGAAGGAAACTGTCAGTCTTGTGGCTCTGCAAACCCCTCCATCGCCTGGATCCACAGGGTCTCACTCTTGCAGAAAGTACCCTTAGAGGTTAGGAAAAGGATGAGACCTTCCCCATTTCAGGAGCGGAGAGACTGAGCAGCCTTAATCAGGGTCAGAGCATAGGGGTCACAAGAGTGCCCTGCAGCATAGATTTAGCACCATGCCAATCATAGTTTGTATTGTATAACTTCAATCCCTACAATGACCCTATGAAATACAATAGGATCCCCACTTTTGTTTTTTTTGTGTGTTTTTTTGTTTGTTTGTTTGTGTGTGTGTGTGTGTTTTAATACTTAAGAGAGGAAGGGGGAGAGAGAGAGAGATAGATAGAAACATTAATGATGAGAGAGAGTCATTGATTGGCTGTCTCCTGCACACCCCCCTCTGGAGTCTGCAACCCCAGGTATGTGCCCTGACCTGGAACCAAACCATGACCTCCTGGTTCATAGGTCGATGCTCAACCACTGAGCAACACTAGCTGGGCTAGGATCCCTATTTTATGTTTAAGGGAACTAACATTTTAGAGGGTTTGTGTGTCACTTGCCCACTATGTCAATCTTGTAGTGAGCGATGGAAATGAGATTGGAGTGCAAATCTGTCCACCTTCGAAGCTTTTGATATTTTTTTCCTAACTTTCTAGCCAGAGCCAAGGTCAAGCTGTGTTTAGGAAGTCTCGTGGGTCCTTCAAGTGACTTTACTAATAGTTATATGAAAAGCTATCTCCCATTAGAGTTGGTGTTTTGAGTTCTGTTTCATTCAGCAAACATGTGCTCGGCTTCAAACATGAACGGGACACCAAAAAGGGAACCCGAGAATTAAATAATAACCCTTTCCTCAAGGAGCTTCAGGGGAGCAGGTGATCAGAAATACAAATCATGCTAAGCAGAATGCTCTTGGTAGTGTAATCTGAGGTCTCCTGCAGGGGCGTGGGGGAGGGATTGAATGAGGGAAGGAAAAGAATCAGCCTTTCTTACGTGAGGCAGAGCCACGTGTGCCAGAGCCCAGCACCTCTCTTAGCCAGCTGAGCTCACAGTGACCATGCAGTGTCCATGTAATCTCCATGATTTCAATGAGAGAAACCCACCCAGAGTTTCCAACAAGTCCCAGAACAATAGAATTCTCGAACTCAGAACTGGCTGGCTGCAAGGTCATGCCCTTTCCATTAGACCATTAACCATTAATTGGGCAACCTGGGTGTAGCCTAAATGCAGTTTCTCCTGTTTTAAAAAATACTACATGCATAATGTGCTACTAGGTGTACCGGTTAGTGATGGTGGATTTTGTAATCAAAGAAAACACGGTAATTTCAAGAGACACAGCAAAAGTGCTTTATTCAAAGTACTGTCCATTGCTAGCTACACATTTCCCCTATCTTTCAGGTAATTTGTGGATACCATCCCAATAGAACTTTTCTTGTTTTGAGGCAAACCATTCAGAGACCCAATTTTTTACTTCTTCATATGTTTTGAAGTGCTGGTCAGAAAGTGCATGTGCCATTGATCGGAACGAGATCTGGTGAATACGGCGGGTGGATTAATACTTCCCAGGCAAGATCCTTTAACGTATCTTGAACTGGTTTTGAAGTGTGTGATGGTGCGTTACCATGAAGCAAAATTACTTTGCTATGTCTCCTGGCCCATTCTGGTCGTTTCATGATCAAAGCATAGTTCAAATTGATTATTGTTGTTAGTGGTCAGTATTAACAATTTTACCTGGTTTTAGAAGCTCATAATACACCACACCTTCCTGATCCCACCAAATCTGAAGCGATTTGGCCTTGCAGTCAATGTTGATAGTTGACCTGGATCAACCCATGATTTTGTGCATTTGGAATTCTCAAAACAAATCCACTTTTCATCACCAGTCACAATTCGATGCAAAAAAGACTTTCCTGCCAGTGAAGCAACATTTTACTGATGACTTTTCGGTTTTCCATTTGTCTTTGGTTCAGTTGATGTGGCACCCATTTTCCTTCCTTTAAAATTTTTCCCATTGCTTGTAAATGATTGGAAATTGCTGAGCAATGTTTAATCTGTCTGCAAGTTGTTTTTGAGTTTGACACTCATCTTCAATAGTTCTTGTAATTGTTGGTCTTGAAACTTTTTCGGTTGACCTGGACATTCTTTGTCTTCCACATCTAAAAATCATCACTTTTAAAGCATTTAAACCAGCGTTCACAAGTATCTTGAGATGGAGCATGTTCACCATAATCTTCCCAAAGTATACAATAACTTTCGGCAGCACTTTTGAATTAAAACTCCCTGCAAATGCTTTTTTTGGCATAAAATTCAACATTTTTAAGGGTAAAAATATCTGATGTTAACACCCAGCAAATTTGACATATGAAGTTTTGAAACTTGCTGTCAATACAAAATAGCATACATATCAAATCACATATATATCAACATATGTATAACTCCATCTATTGAAAAAAATCTGCATTATTAACTGGTACACCTAGTATATGTGTGGGACTCAATTAATATATCTATCCGGGTACCCTTGGTTTTACCTTCCCCCGGGCCCTAACCAGTTTGCTCAATGGCAAGACCCAGCTGCTGCTGCTTTTGCCTTACTTCCTAGCGCTGCCTGTCCACCTCAGCCTCCTGCTGGACTAGATTCTGTTTCGTCTCAGTTGTGCCCACCATGGAGAGAGCAGCAGTCGATGCCTGAGCTCCATGGGAGCAGAGCCAAGAAGGCTCTGGCTCCTCCTACCACTTCCCGATGAAATGCAGGGTGTGCTATTCCTCAGTGATTGTCCTGGAGGGGCTGAGTAACAGCCTGGGTGTGGGGACAGGGTTGGAGGAGAGGTTATGGGGAGGAGAGAAGCTATTGGATAAATTACTTGCTGTCCCCCATCCCGCCTCCCAACACCCTCCCCCACCATTCCTCGCATACACTGTTCTTAGGAACTGTCTTTGTGAAGCATTCTGAGTGATAGGGCCAGTGGCTGTGCCTTCATGTTAAGCTGTAGTCCTAGTCTGCTTGTTAATGCACAACCTTGTGTTTGCTTTCCTTCCCACCCTGCCTCACTAATCCCCCCCCCCCCCCCCCCCCCCCCCCCCCCCCCCCCCCCCCCGCTCTGCTCTGAGACTTCAACACCTGATAAAAAGCAGATGTGTTTTGCCCCTGGATTTGTTATTAGGGAACCTGGGCAGGGTAATAGTCAGTGAAAGATAAGTATCTTTCCCACCCATACCCTTGTCCAGTTTACCTTGTCTTATACCTTGTTGCATTTCACTTAACAGTGTAACAAGGGTAATACCCAAATACTTTGTGCCAGCCACTGTTCTAAATCCTTATGATCAATGTGTGCCACACCCTGTGAGATAAAGTAAACCAGGGAGATAGTTCTGTTAGCATATACACAGAGCAATTGCATTTGTTTTTGTTTTTTTTAAATGGTCCTCACTTTTCTTAAAATGCACTATGTTTGTTAATAAATTTTAAAATGCTGAAAAACTCTATGAAGAAAGCACAAATTCACCCCCAAATCTCATACCTGAGAATAATCATTAGGCAAATAACATCCATGAAGCTCCCACAAACCTCAAGTTTTCACAACTCTATCATGTTGTGTGAGAATAATTGCCTTTGTTATTTTCATAAGTTGCTGACGTACAAAACATGTTTCTCCCCACGCACCCCACCTTTTATCCAGATCAAATGCTCCTATTTGACAGATGAAAGTTGGGCAGGAAAGAAGGTATGTAACAGCAGGTGATCTGCCCTCAAGTTTCTTCTCTAGTGAAGGAGAATGGGCACACAAATGTGAAAGTCATGCAAGTTTCACATCCCAGAGGTTTAGCAACTCAAGAGAAGCCATGGGCCACGCAGCCTGCCGGAGGCACATTTCAGATTATTCCGTTCCATTTTACATTTAAACTTTGCTACATTATGTAATGGCTCAAAAGTGGTAAAGGCACTAATTTATCAATGTGTTTTTTGTGGTTTGTGTTTTTTTATTATTGCATTCATATACGTTGACCCTTGAACAACACGGGTTTGAACTACGCAAGTCCATTTAAATGCCGATTTTTTTTTCAATACAGTCAGCCCTTTGTATTCATGGGTTTCGAATCCAAGACTTCAACTAACTGTGGATAAAAGATAGTATTTTTTGTATTCCCAACCGTCAAAAATGGTATTTTGATTGTTGGTTGAATCTGTGGATGTGAAGGGCTGACTATAGAGTCAACAGTTACATGTTGACTTTAGGCTCTATAGTCAAACCCCTGCATTGTTCAAGGGTCAACTTTACAAAGCAACCCAGTTAATGAGCAACAGAACCCTATTTAAAGTCAGGGGTGACCCGAAGTTTCTATTGCTGTAAGTGCCAGTGATTAAGAGAATTGGCTGGAGACCTGCAGGGATGATGAATTTTCTGGTGTTGGGGATGTTTGACCTAACTTTGAAGATGATTTTCCAGGGTCTGAAATTGAAGATTAAAACTTAGCAATTTCTCTTCTTTTCTTTTTATTTGTTATCATGCTGTATAGTTACTTATATAGGTAGATAATTAGATTCATTGAAATGCCAACTTCATTATTTCTTCTCTTAACTTTATACAAATAGAAATTCTTGCTTTAAAAAAATTGATTTTTTAGAGAGAGAGGAAGGGAGAGGGAGAGAGAGAAATATTGACATGAAAGCTGAACATTGATTGGCTGTCTCACCCCATACCCAGGATGGAGTCTACAACTCCAGGCATTTGCCCTGACCTGGAATCAACTGAGCAACCTTTTGGTGCATGGGATGATGCCCAACCAACTGAGCACACAGGCCAGGGGCAAATTCTTGCTTTTAATAGTATGCTTATTCCAGTTTTTATTGAAGCATGTGCTTGCTTGTACTGTAATGACCTGTATAGCAATTTATGTACATTTATTTTATATTGTAGTGTGCTTTTTAATCACCAGTATGACATTTAAAAAAAATTATTAATTTCAGAGGGAAAGGAAGAGAGAAAGATAGGAACATCAATAATGAGAATCATTGATTGGCTGCTTCCTGCACACCCCCTACTGGGGTGGAGCCTACAATCTGGGCATGTGTCCTGACTGGGAGTCAAACTGTGACCTCCTGTTTCATAGATCGATGCTCAATTCCTGAGCCACACCAGCCAGGCACCAGTATCATATTTTAACTAGAAGTCCAGTGCATGAATTCGTGCACGGGTGGGGTCTGGTCGGCCCACCCCAATAGGGGCCAATCAGGGCCAGGCCAGCTGGGGGGAGGGACTGTAGGAGGTTGTGGGGAGGGGCTGATCAGGTTTTCGTCAGGCCAGTTGACCACTGTCATGCATGTCATAGTGACTGGTCATTCTGGTTGTTCTGTCATTCTGGTTGCTTGGCTTTTATATATATAAATGACTTCTGGACAAACATGATTTAGTTTTAAGATCATTTTCTAGTACAATTTCTAGATCAAAGCATATGTGCATTTTAAATTTTCACACTGTCAAATTGCCTTTGAAAGAAGTGATGAGAAATGATGGATTGGGTTCATTTTTTCCCCCCATATATTTTTAAGGTAATTTATTTGGCATCAAATAATATGGATAAATACTCTGAGAATTGAAGGTGACATAACTTTTCTGAATATCCAGCTTAGCAAGCCTATTAGAGAGTAGATTGGAATTAACCATATTGATGAGCAGTGGTAATCTGTTGACTGACTGGACAAACCAGCAAGGCAACTGTTTTCATTGTGTTGTTATTTATGGACTTTCTGGTTGGAGAAAGGTCTTGCCATTCTTAGCAAGGAAGTGCCTAAGCACATCAGTGTAGCCAGTAAGTACTGTGAGAAATGAAAAACTAATGAGAGAATTAAGAACTATAAG
Organism: Antrozous pallidus; assembly: GCA_027563665.1. Taxonomy (NCBI): domain Eukaryota; kingdom Metazoa; phylum Chordata; class Mammalia; order Chiroptera; family Vespertilionidae; genus Antrozous; species Antrozous pallidus. The sequence continues at coordinate 48,987,153 of CM050520.1, read as the reverse complement.
CTTACTGGGATCTTTTCTGAAAGAGGTGAAACTTCAGAATTCAATCTAAATGCCTCCACCTCCTTGATGCTTGTCCAGACCTGCTTAGCTGGAACTGGTTTCTCCTTCCTAAGCCAGTGGCACTTCATTTGTAACACTTACATGTAGCGACTCTCTCTCAGTGAAAAATCATGATACATGTTCTAAGATAGGTCATAAACTGGTATCTTTAGCCTGAATTCCATCCACAGAGTGTTTTGCTTTGCCTGCATACTATTAAACAACTTATTTTCTTAGTTGTAAATTATTAAAAGCTGAGACATTTTACATAAAATTTCCAGCTTCCAGTTCTGGGGACTTGGGGCCCAAATCTCTGCTAAGCAGCGATTAGTTGGAACTGCGTGGCGACTTCCCACTTCAGCCAGAGTGTGTGCTTCCCAGTTCTCCGTGCTCCCCTCTCTCCCTGCCCAAGAATCACACATATATGGACCTGCTTGACCCTTTACACCTCTAGAATACATGCCCTATGAAAGCAGGGTTTTTCTGTTTTGTTCATAACCAGAGTGTTGTCGAGACGGAAAGAATGAATTTGTGACTTTTGGTCTAGCTTCATGGGGAGAAATGAGTCAGAGTTTTTCAACTTTGACCTCTTCCAGAAAGTGGGATGATGTGCCCATTTGCCCTGAGGCCTTGTATAGGGCCTACCATTATAATGTCCTCTATGACTTTCCTCCCTGGATGGATGGTAAACTCACTTGGTGACAGACCTGCTTTGCAGTGTTTGGTATCTTTAATAACACCTTGCACAAAGAAAGAGATGCTTAAATATTCCTTGGATGATTTGGCAGAGTTTTTAATTTCTCACGAAAAAATAAAACGTTGTGAGTAAAGGAAGGGAGATGTGAATGAGTATGTTATAGTGGGGAATCATGAAGTCGGCCACTTGAGTTTCTTGTGCATCTTTTTTTCTGCAGACCCTCACGCACCATCAAGACCACAGAAGGTTGTTGAAACCGGTTTTGCTCAGTGGATAGAGCGTCGGCCTGGGGACTGAAAGGTCCCGGGTTTGGTTCTGGTCAAGGGCATGTACCTTGGTTTCGGGCACATCCCCAGTAGGGAGTGTGCAGGAGGCAGCCAATCGATGTTTCTAACTCTCTATCCCTCTCCCTTCCTCTCTGTAAAAAATCAATAAAATATATATATTTTAAAAGACCACAAAAGGTTTGACAATCCTCACCCCTATTCTTTAGTAGCAGGGTAAATTATTTCCCATTCCTCATATTGTGCATGCTCTTATTTAATATTCACATATATTTGAGACCTAATCTTCCACACCAGTCTGTGATTTCCACGTAGTTAATATAAGGTTCGAGGCGCAGGAGATGGAAGCTGGAAAGATTTTAAAAAGGGGGTTTTATTACAGAGGAGGTAGAGAAACCAGGATTAGAGGAGGGGAAGGATAAGAAGGGGCCCAGCCTGATTGCCTCCAGACTGCCCCCGCAGACCTGGAGAACAGTTCACAGACCTGGAGAACAGTCTGGGAGAACAGTGACCCATGGGGCACTGAAGATACCTTTTAAGGGGAGGAATAGGACGGGGTTGGGCCCAGGGCGGAACGGGAAAAGGTGGGACCCAGGGCACTCGAGGCATGCGCTGATTGGTGGTTCAATGTCTCTGAGATAGATCCTGGTTACATCATAACTCTGCCCACCAGTTCGGGGAGGGACTATCTGTCAGGTATGCAGGTGCATTGGCTGGGCTCTGGACTTTCCCGCCTACATCGACCTAACAGTTAAGAATTCTGTTTGATTTGTTTTTGTGTATCTAACCGCTAACATTTATGTTATAACATTCATGCACCAACTCTGTATGAGCACTGTTCTAGGAACTCAGTAAATGTTTGAACTTGAGTTTGTATTATCAGTTGTATATTACAGCTTTTACACCACTTTATAGTTTATAAAACATTTTTATACTGATTGTCTCCTTTTATCTTGAAATCAACGCCAAGAGCTGCAAATGAGACAATGAAAGCCAGAGAAACTGGTGTAGAAACTGGTGTAGACTGGTGTAGTTTCACAGCGGTTAATGACTGCATTTTGCCAGTTAGTGGCTGAATATGTACTAAATTATGATGCCTAGATAAGGAGGGATGAAACTGTGGAGGACTTGTCATTCTTGGCTGAGAATTTGGACGTGAAGCAAGAAGAGAAAGGGAAAGGGAAATGCTTCTTGATGATTTATTTTTGGATGAGGGCTCTTTGCCATCCCAGGCTGGCCTATCCCCTCGCTCTGGGTGACAATAGCATTCCTTAGGGGAGTGAGAAGGATGGTGAGTCGTCTCCAGTTTGCTTGCCTCACCCAGATTCCATTCCTACCTCCCAGATTTTTCCCTGTTTCCACCCAGCTCTTCAGTAACAATCAATCCCAGTCAGTGGCTGTACTTTACTCTTTGGATGCAGGAGTACCCCTCCCTTCTCCATCTTCCTCCTTAGGGCTTTGGATAGGAGCCCTTTAATTGCTGTTGACTGAAGAGCAGGAGGCCAGCCCCTGCATACCAGAAATGCCAGTGGCTTTGTTAGCTGAGGAGGGCACTGCATTAGCACTGCCCTCTAAATCCCAGAGCAGGTGGAGGAAATCTAATTAGCACTTAGTAAGCCAAGGCCCCTTGGGGAATTTCTGATAAGGAAAAGGTCAATGCAAAAGGAGAAGGAACACTGGTAGACTTTATTTTCCTGGTGGCAGCTTTCTGAAATGGATTGGGAATCAGATGAGTTGGGCCTGGGCTGCCATGGCTCAGTGTTTGAGCTTCGACCTAAGAACTGGGAGGTCACACTAGAATTCTCCGTCAGGGCACATGCCTGGGTTGTGGCTCGATACCTGTGTATGCAAGAGGCAGCCAGTCAATGATTCTTTCTCATCATTGATGTTTCTGTCTCTCCATCTCCCTTCCTCTCTGAAATTAATAGAAATATTGTCTTAAATGAGTTGGAGTCTAATCCTTGCACTAGTTAGCCCCTGGTTAAGTCCCTTTACTTTATCTGAGATTTCATTTCTCTTGTGTCCACTCCTTTGCTAAGCTTCCTTTCCCGAACAAATGCTTGTTTTATCAGAGTGGAAGGGACCTCGGATCATCAATTCAGTGTCACCTGGGAAGCTTTCCCCAACATTCACAATATCCAAACCTCACTCTGTATCTATCTCAGTAGATTCAGTAGATATGTAGCCAATATGTGTAGTTTGGGGGAAGTTTCCCCCCAAATTATGATAATAACCTTGTGGTTTTTTTGGAAAAGTTAGCCACATCTGCCCACTTGAGGCTCACACTGTGTGTCCGCGCAGCACACAGTAGTTGCTCAGTAATATGTCTGAATGGGAACTTCTCCTGGACTGTCGAGTGAGGAGCTGGAAGTGGAATTCCAGTTGGGAGCAGCAACTGAGATTTTTGACCTTGAATAAATATCCAGCAAAAATGGGTTTATTTGGGAAGAACAATGAATTGCGATTTGGAACATGTGGTCTTATGGTGAACCATATGGAATTCCAGAGAAACATGGAGAGGAATGCTTGTTTATGGACCTGGGAGGGGCTGTTGTAAATGAAAAGTCCGTTGGAGGAAACTGAAAGCTGGAAGTGCCGTGACTTTTGTCTGAGTTATGGCAGTCTCTCACTGGCAGAGCTATTACTGGACAAGAAGGAATCTTTTCTTCTTCCTGAGGAGGTGGTAATGTGGTATCACTTCCTGTTGGAGCTAGCAGTGTGCGTTGTATGAGAGTTCTCTCTTCCAGCCTCGCTACTCCATTTTAAATGAGATTCTGTTTACAAATTTTCACACACCGCCCCCCCCCCTTTTTTTATCCTCATATGAGGATATGTTTTCCAATGCTTTTCAAAAAGAGTGGAAGGAAGGGAGAAGGATGGAGAGGGGAACATCGATATGAGACCCATCGATTGGTCTCCTCCCACATGTGAACCCGAAACCCAGGTACATGCCCTTGATCGGGAATTGAAGCCACAACCCTTCTGTTTGTGGATCTGGGCACATGTCCTCCTTTACCCCTTTTGATCAAGGTCTTTCTCTGAAAGCATTGCTGATCAACAGTCAGGTTTTTCTGGCTTCAGTGGTCCTCTGTCTTGAGAATTTTAAGGGTTGAGGTTTTAAGGGAGGTCCTAGGGGAAGATCTCGATATAACATTCAGCAGCTTTCCAAGTATGTCCTTTCAGGGTCAGGTCTCCACTGATTGATTGGCCAGCACAAGGGCAGGAGGTCATTATTCAATACAGCTGGTCCTGAGGTCAGCCATGGGATTGCTGGTCTGATTTCCTGCTTTCTGGGCTTGGAGCTGAAATACAACTGAGGCCTAAATGTTATCTGTAGGGAGGAAAGGTGAGGAGGTCCAAACCCATAACCAGCGATATGCTAGGGGAGGGAAAGGTCACCCTGGGGGCGAGGTTCCACCCTGCAATTACCTTTGTTAGGCACCTGGGGCTTTCTGCTCTGGTGACTGTCTGTACCTTGCCCACCGCTCTTGCTCTGCTCATGTCTAACATCCTACCACACTAGGAAGGACCTTACTGGGTGTCACGTCCCATATTGGAGGGAAAGTGCACAAATGGGAAACTTTGTGTTCACATCTGAGTAACAAAAAGGAGTAGGAGAGGTCTCTGGGGCATTGTCTGTCTGTATCTTAAAAGAGTGATTACAGCAAAGGTACAGTCAACACTGAAAGACTTAAGTGTTTTGGGAAGACACAATGCAGAAATATACAGAAAGCATTTAAATAGTATTACTAAAAAAAAAAATGGTACACCATGTTTTATCAGTAATACTGTCTGTAAGTTGAAAATACAGAGAGTGAATATGAATAAAAATCCAGAGTCAGTTAATAGTCTAGATCCATGGTCTGCAAACTGCGGCTCTCGAGCCACATGTGGCTCTTTGGCCCCTTGAATGTGGCTCTTCCACAAAATTCCATGGCCTGGGTGAGTCGATTTTGAAGAAGTGGTATTAATTAGAAGAAGTTTAAGTTTAAAAAATTTGGCTCTCAAAAGAAATTTCAATCATTGTACTGCTGATATTTGGCTCTGTTTACTAATGAGTTTACCAACCACTGGTCTAGCTGAAAGAGACCTGTGTGTGAATTAGAAACCTTCTAAGTGGCCTGGTCTGCACATGTGGGAAGGTTGTCTCATCAAGTGTTGTCTGCTTCAGTTTCCGGAAATTTTCACCTGCAGGTCACCTCAGCTGTGCAGATCCAGTTAGGGTTAGATGCGTCCTTCAGATATATTGCATGACTCAGAAGTCTGTTCCCTGGAGTTTGGCAGTCCCAGACTTTGTTAGCAGTCCTGACTGGAGCCTTACCAGTGAGGTTGAAGAGTGTCTTCTGGAGATGTCCTTTCCCCTGGACAGAAATTCCAGTTTGCAAAATGTGTTGCTTAAGGTCTTCATCTCCATGGAATACACGGAAAAGATTTGCTCTACCAGAACTGGCTGATTCTGATAGGAGGAGTTAGACTTTTACAATCTTAAAATATAACTCCTTGTATAACCTGCAAATCAAAAGAGGCAGGGTCCAGGTTCAGACTATTTCAAAGGATGAGAGTTTATGGTTCTCAAAGGGGGTGGATTTGAGATTTAGAAGGGCCAACATAGTTGAAGGGTCTCTGCAAATGTTGCCAATTGCATTTTAATAATGCCACTGAAACCTGAGGGTTAAGGATGGCTAATACAGTGGAAGTGTTGTAAAACCAGTCAGGCAGCACTGGCTTGTCAAAGCACCTGAGGGTAAAATGGGTTCTCCAATGTTGTGGAATTTGACAGGGGTTCCCTTAGTAGGGATGCTCTTCTTTAAAGGGACCTTTAGCCTGTTGGAGGCAGTAACCTGGCTCCAATGAGAAAACAGACAGACCATGACTAAAATATATTACATCCATGAAGATGTGTGAAATCCACCTGCCAAACCTCCAGTAGTCGGTGAGGGAATTTAAAATGTCTGGGAGCAATGGCTTCCCTGGTTATACTTTGGACAAGTGGGACAAGTGAGGGAGGTGCTCTGTCAGCCTTATGACTATTTCCCCACCAGTACTGATTCATGAGTGCTATCAGTTTTCAGTGGACCCATAGTTTAATGCATGTATAAAGTTAGGAGTGGAAATGTTAGGGATGTATGACTAGGTTGTTATTTGGCCCAAACCAGAGCCTTCTCTTTCTATCAGACCAACAATTGTTGGATTTGCAATCTTGTTTTTCCTTTTCTGAAGCCAATTGTTGGGCTTCTCTGGCCAGTTTTTCTAAGTTACTATTTGGGGAAAATGTCTCTTTGGATCAGGGTAGAGGGTTGGTTCCTTTAAAGGTACCATTCCCTGGGAGAATGTCAGCAAGGTGGTTTCCTTTAGCTTTCAGAGACTTTAGAATGCCCTGGGATCTTAACAAAAGCTAAAGCAGTTCATAAAAGCCATCTGGTAATTCCTTAGCATACTGGCCACTTTACATTTTATTTGTGCTGGAAGTAAGGAAGTCACTTTGCTTACACAACATTCCAAAGTCATGAGCTACTCAGAAGGCATGTCTGCTATCAGTAGAAATGTTGGCAGTTTTGCCCTTGGACAGGGTGCAGGCCTGAGTGAGTGCATATCACTTAGCTTGTTGCGCCATAGTAGCTGAAGGCAAAGGTACCACTTCAGTTATACCAAAGGGTATTGATAATACATATCCTGCACAATATTTGCCATTATCATCACCTTTTAACTAAGTACTATCAGCAAACCATGGGAAGTCTGCATCACTCAAAGGAGTTTCCTGCAGATGATAATGAGGGTCAGGAGGTGACCCTTCAATGTTAAGCAGTCGTGAGGCATAGGGGCTTTCTCTGTAACTGAATGAAGAAGAGTAACAGGGTTAAAGGTATTCCAACATGAAAGAGTTATGTGAGGAGCACTTAACAAAAGGATTTCAAAGAGGACATACAGAAGGCCAATAACACATGAAAAGAAGCTCAAGATCACTAATCATCAGAGAAATGCAAATTAAAACCACAATGAGATATCACCTCACACCTGTCAGAATGGCTGTCATCAATAAATCCACAAATGACAAATATTGGTGAGGTGCAGAAAAGGGAATGCTTGTACACTGTTGGGAATATAGGCTGGTGCAGCCACTGTGAAAGCATTATGGAGATTTCTCAAAAAATTAAATATGGAACTGCCTTATGACCCAGCGATTCCACTGAAACACTAATTCAAAAAAATGTATGCACCCCTATGTTCATTGCAGCATTATTTACAACTAGAGGCCTGGTGCACCTAATTCATGCACAGGGGAGGATCCCCTCAGCCCAGCCTGTACCCTCTCATAATCTGGGACTGCTGGCTCCTAACTGCTCACCTGCCTGCCTGATCACCCCTAACTACCTCTGCCTGCCGGCCTGATCGCCCCCAACTGTTCTCCCCACTGCCAGCCTGATCCCCCCTCACTTCCCCCCCTCCTCCACTGGCCTGGTCAACCCCCCCCCCACTGCCTCCCCTGCCAGTTTGGTTGCCCCTCACTGCCCCCCCCCCCCCCGGCCTGGTTGCCACCAACTGCCCCTCTGCTGGCCTGGTCACCCCTCTCTGCCTCCCTCTGCTGACTTGGTCACCCCTCACTGCCCCCCTGCTGGCCTGGTTTCCCCTCACAGCCCCTACCCCCACTCGTCAGCCTGGTCGCCCCATACAGCCTGCTGTTCAGTCATTCGGTTGACCCTCACTAACCCCCCCTGCTGGCCTTGTCATCCGATGCAGCTTGCTGTTCGGTAGTTACTATGAGGGTGTCCTGACCAATTTGCATATTACACTTTTATTAGTGTAGATAGCCAAGATTTGAAAGCAGCCCAAGTGCTATCAGTAGATGAATTGATTTAAAAAAAAAAAAAAAAGTTGTGGTAGCCCTAGCTGGTTTGGCTCAATGGATAGAGCATCAGCCTGTGGACAGAAGGGTCCCAGGTTCGATTTTGGTCAAGGGCACATGTCTAGGTTGCAGTCTTGATCCCCAGTAGGCGGGGTGCAGGAGGCAGCCGCTCAGTGGGTCCCTCTCATCATCATTGATGTTTCTCTTCCTATCTCTTCCTCCCTGAAATCAATTTAAAAAAAAATTTTTTTTAAAGTTGTACAATTTACACAATGGAATACTACTTGATAGCAAAAAAGAAGGAAGTCTTACCTTTTGTGACAGCATGGATGGACCTGGAGAGTATTATGCTAAGTGAAATAAGCCAGTCAGAGATCTAAGACAAGTACCATATGATTTCATTTATATGTGCAATCTAATGAACAACATTAACAAAGTAGAGACAGACTCATGGATACAGAGAACAGACTGATAATTGTCAGGAGGAGGAGAGTTGAGCGGAGTGAAAAAGGTGATAAAATTATGCAAAAAAACTCCCACAAAACTCATAGATGCAGACAATAATGTGGTGATTACCAGAAGGGAAGCAGGCTAGATGAGATAGAAGAGGGCAAAGAGGATGTAAATGGTGATGGAAGAAGATTTGAGTTGGGGTGTGAACACACAATACAGTATATACAGATGATGTGCTATAGAATTGTACACCTGAAATATATATAATACTAGGGGCCAGGTGCACAAAATTCATGCACTGGGTGTGGGTGATCCCTCAGCCCAACCTTCCTCCTCACACATACTGGGAGTCTTCAGGAGCTAACCACTCACCCTAGCCTGTCCAAGGTCTAAAGCATCTGGCCAAGGCTTTAGGCCTTGGGCATCCAGCCATCACCCTGAAATGGGGCCAATGGCTGGCTCTGTGCCAGCCAAACCCCCCTGACTCTCCCTTCCCCCAGCCTGGGCCTTTGCTCTGGCCAGTGCATGCTGGCCGCCTGGACCCCACCCGGCCATGGCTTTGTTCGCCTCAGCCCCGACCCCCATGGCCCTGGTGCATCAGCCCCTCCCTCCCTGCCCCGGCCCGCCTTGGCCCCACCCCTGCGGCCTGGACCGCCTCAGCCCCGCCCCCCACAGGCTGGGCCGCCTCGGCTCCACCCCCATGGCCCAGGTTGCCTTGGCCCTGCCCCCCGCAGCCCCAACTGCCTCAGCCCCGCCCCCCACAGCCCTGGCATATCAGCCCCAGCCTGCCTTAGCCCTGCCCCTGCGGTCTGGGCCTGCCTAGGCCCTGCCCTCCTAGCCTTGACTACCTCGGTCCGCCTTCCATGGCCCGAGCCACCTAAGCCACACCTTCTGCAGCCTGGGCCACCTTGGCCCCGCCCCACTCCTGATTGGCTGGTGGGTGTGGCGAAGGTGCAGTCAATTTGCATGTTACTCTTTTATTAGATAGGATTATTAACAGATGTCATCTCAATAAATTCAACACAAATTTAAAAATGAAAAATAACATAAAAGCAGAGATCTATTTTTAGTGAGCCCTACATGTGCATCAGTTAAGCAGTAAATTCAATTTCCATGACAAAAAGGGGGGAGGTAAAGCAGCTGACTAAAAAATGTAAAGTGTGTTGAGAATTGAGGAGGGCTTCTGCATGGGATACACAGATGATTTAAGGGGTCGTCACAACATTCTTCTCAGTGGCCTTCACCAAAAGAGCAGTGGCAGTAATGGCTCTAAGGTAAGAGGATATCACTGTGACATGGGCTCCAGGGGCTGGCTATCATGCCCTGTGGTCAGTGGTGACCCCTGTTTTGAAGTGTGTACCCCAAGAACATTCTCTTCCTTTTCATGTACAAAAAGAAAACGGGAATCTGGTAACTGGGATGCCCAAGAGCAGGTAGGTTCATTGAACTCACTTTTAAGATTTTAACGGCTATGTCATCCTGTTGTTCCCATAAAATTGGGTCTCGGGAGGGGTGGTGGTTATTCTTTAGTGAAACACACAGAGGTTTGTCCATAAGGGAGAGATTTAGGATCCAATTTCAGCAATAACCAACTAGCTGGGGGAAGCCTCGCAGTTTTGTGTTTGGGGAAACTTAGGAGACTATAAAGTCTGTCTGGATCTAGGTGCAACCCTTGTTCTGATATGAGATGCCCTAAATATAGAACTTGGGTCTGGGCAAATTGCAATTTTTTCCTGGCAACCTTATGTCCCTTTAAAGGCTAAAAGCTCCAGCCAGTGGATGCTGTCTTCCTGTGAGGAGACTTGGGAGGAAGAGCAAAGAAAGCTAGTCATCCACATATTGCAACAAAGTAGAAACCCTAGGAACTTTGTATCCCCTATATTGGCCTTCAGCTTTCAGTAAAACCCTGAGGCATTACCTTCCAGTGACTTGTTTTCCTTCCCAAGTGAAGGCAAAAGTGTATTGCCTAGTGTCATCAACTGGAATGTGACGAATGCACGGCATAATTCAATTATAGCAAAGAATTTGCTTTCATCTGAGGTGGATGTTCATTGGGTATGAGGGTTAGGAACAACTAGGTATCAAGGGAGAGCGGGACTGTGTATTGCTTGGAGGTACTGGACAAACCAACCTTCCCCTTAACTTGTGGGTTTTCTCATAGTAAAACGCAAGTGTAAGAGAGGGAATTAGTGCAAGGGATAACGAGTCTGAGTCTTTTAATATTCTATTACGGGCTTTATATTTTGAAGGATGTCTTTACTTATGTGGTATTGATTGATTCTGGGAAAGGGTTTTGAGAGATCCCTTTGAATATGATAGCTTATGCACTGTGGGTTTTGTCAATATCAGTTGAAGATTTTGCCCATAAACAGGATGGTAGCTTATCCAATAAGGACAAATGATCAGGGCTCCCAGATTCAGCCATAGTGCCATCAGAAATGGAGCAAGTGTCGATGGGTCATTCAGATCACCTGGTTGGCTATTTTTATGGCTCCTGTCAAATTCTAGAATTATTTTTCCCTTTTGGGAGAAATTCCAGCATGACCCTTTTCTAAGAAATCTCAGACTAATAAATGAGTAAGGGTGGAGCAAGGGATGACTCTTTCTCAAAGAGCATAAACAAAAAAAGGATAGGTTCAGAGACAGGAACCTGTTGAGGTTTGTTGAGATCCCCACTATTTGAACTGCTTTAGTACTCCAAGGAAGGAGAGCTCTGTAGTGGGGTTGAGCATTGAGAGTGTGACTCCAGTATCCATGAGGACAGAGAGATATTCATTCCCAATCTTTGGAGGGGTTTCTCTAAAGCAATTGAGAGGGAGGATTGGGAAGAGCACCAGTAGTTCCTCAAAGCCCCGTCATTGGAATTAGGAGGACATTGGAAGGGCTGGTTAGAAGGCTGAAGCTTAACATTCATAAGCTTGTGATCATTTCTTTTCCAATATCCTGGTTCTTTGCAATAATAACAGAAACCAGGAGGTTTTTTATTTTACATACGTGGCAAGATAGTAAGAAGCTAGCAAATCCCTGGGCAAGTGGAATGAGGATCTGAGACGAGAAAATGTAGCCAGGCCCAACATTTTGGAAAGCTTGCAGCCAGTTTTCGAATTGCTAGACCTTATCTTCTCCAACCAAGGACACTTGAGAGAAAATGGTTTATACCTCTCCTCCCTAACCAGAGAATACATAGTTTAAATCCTCTGGCCTGGGAAAATAGAGAACAAAGACCCAATTAATGCCACTTGTGCCAGCTAACCCCAAGGACAGATGAAGTCTGGAGGACAAATAACCAAAATCCTGAAAGCATATGGATGGTATCCCTTGAGGAAGGAATGTGGCAGGATAAATAGCTTCTAGGGCAGGAGGAGGGAAAGGGGGACAAAGGAGAGTTTATCTCACCCACTGAACAGAGACATCAGCAGTCTCAGGACTGGCCAAGATAAAATTGCCAGATGTTCTCATAAATTCTGGGGAAAGCCAAAATAATGTAAAAGGGGAACCTTGAAATCTATAGGAGAAAAAAAGTATAAAACTCTTAAACCCCCACCAGGCAGTGCACTCACACTAGCTGGGTTGCCCTCTTGTGCTTTAGGCAAAGTGTATTCTTAATAAATTCACTTGCTCTGCTTCCTTAATAAATTCTCTTGTTTTGCTTCAGCACTGCTTTCTGTCACTCATCTGAATTCTTTCTCATGAGTGTGATAGGAGCTGAGGAAGGGCAAGCTGAGCCCACTTTAACTTGGCTGGTTCTATGGTAAAATAGGGACTTCATTGGCCAGAATAGAAAAAATAGAATTTTTGTGGTTTTTCTTTCAGGTGAGTCATCTAGGGTGTGAGCAAGCTTATTTGCCACATTGACAAAATCAAGAGTGGACATGGTTTCCCATTCCATCCTGTTCTTTTTAACTAAAAGAGAAAGGTCATGGTTCAGCCCTTTAATAACTGTAAGGTAAGAGCTTCTCCAGAGGAATGAACATTGGAAGGAAGACCAGAGTTTCCTTTGAAACAATCTGAAGTCGATTATGATAGTCATAAACAGGTTCGTCACACTTCTATGAGAAACCCTGAAATTTGTTCCAATCAACAGGCTTTAGGAAAGCACTAGGAATTGACCCTTGAAGTAGCTTAGTGACGGCACAAGCCTGCTCATATAACAGGTCAGCAGTACATCTCCCACTGTAATTTTAGAGACCTTTCAGGATTTTCCCGTCAGCTTTCATCCAGTTGTGAGCCTGACCTTCACCAACAAGCACATGAACTAGCTGATACAAGTCAGAGAAACCAGATTGATGAGTTTGAATGACTATATTCAGTTCCTCAGCAAATCAGTAGGGATCCTCAGTTACTTTGGGAAAATCTTTGACAATGGTTTACAAGTTCAGTTATCGTCCAGAAACGATTAGAAATGAGTTTAGCCTTTTGGTCCTCAGAAGGCATAGTTTTAAAGGGACAAGTCTGATAGGTTCAGAGAAGGAAGCAGGGAGAGGTTTGGAAGAAGGGGAAAGTGGTGCCAGAGGAGGAGACAAAGGGACTAAGGAAAAGAGTGTGAGGCACCAAGAGCCTTTTTGTCTTTAAACATTTGTTTACTTACTTCAGTTAATCTTTTTATTTTTCAGAGAGGCAATTTTAGACTCCTGGTAATATTTGGAAGCCTTAAAATCCATCTAAATAGTCATTCCATTCACTTTTGACAATTTCAGAGCTGTGGTTGTCCAGTTCGGTTTTAAGACAAGTAGATATGTTTGGGGAGTTCAAAAGTTACACATAATGGCCTTTGGTGTTCTGAGTTACATCACTTCATTTAGTTAGAAATGGGCATTAGGAGGAAAGATTATTTCTAAACATAAAATTGGTCAGAGAGCCTGAAGGGGCATAATTTCAGTTCCAAAAGAGGTCAGTCCTAAGGCCAACACAGTTCTTTTGGAAGAGCCTGATTTGAAAAGGGTCAGGCTGAAGTGCCAATCAAGTACTCATGAACAAAACAAGGCCTTAACCAGAAAAGGACGAAGCTTATAACTCGATCCTGAATAGAGCCCAGAGAGCTTCAGATCCAGGAGAAAAACTTACTCGCAAACTCCAGGGTGGCTAGGAGCAGCGAGTTTAGTGGGCTCTGTGGCTACTGAACCTATTTCCTCACCAGCTTCTGGATTGTTGGGGTGTCTTGTCTTGGTCCCCATATGAGGCAGCAAATAATGTTGATTTTAAACAAATATATTTCCCCAGCAAAATGGGTTTATTCTAGAATAACCAAGAATTACAATTCAGGGCATGTGATTTAATGGTGAGCCACATGCAAGTCCAGAGAGACAAAGGAGAGGGCCACTCTTTTGTGGCTGTTGTAAACAAAGAGTCTATTGGAGGAAATTGAAAGTTTAGAGTATAGGGACTTTTCATTGGCTGGATTATGGAAGTCTCTTATAGGCTGAGATGTTACTGGATACGAAGGAATCTCTTCTTTCTCCTGCTGAGATGATGTAGTATCACTTCCTGTCAGATGCAAGATACTTCTCTTTGAGTTGGGGTCAGTAGTGTGTGTTGAGTGACTATGCATGAGAGTTCTCTTCTAGCCTCCCAACTTCATTTTAAATAAGATTTCTGTTTATTTTCACAGAGAGAAGCGCATTATAAACCATTACAAGCAGTAAGCATTTTACAAATGGAGTTGAGAGCTATTAGAGAGCAATGAAGTCAATAGTAGTGAATTGCAAGAAGCATCTTTAAAAATGAAACAGAATAGAGTAGCATGCATTGTATCCAGTAAGGGTATCTCATGAAACTTTTAAATTTATGGGTACCGTGCTGCAATTTTAAAAGAACTTCTTGCTGGATTGTCGTCAAAAGCCATTACTTGAGACAGGGATCTATATTGAAATAAATTGGGGTCCTGAGGAAAAGAATGCCAAGAAGCAATGTGGAAGAGACAGTAGGAATGTCCATTCTAGTCTTTATCTAAGCTATTTGTCTTTGAGCAAATCACATTTTCTCCTGAACTTCATATTCTTCTTCTTTCTCATTTCCCTGGATATTCCTTGCTTGACTTGACCCTCATATCTGCTTGATAAGACTAACTTAAATGGCCCTGATTCTGGAATACAGCGGGTACTTATAAATACATGCTAAATGGTTGAGAACTTTAAGATCTCCAAGTACCTTCTCTGAGCTCTTATTCCTCAAATATTTGTTTATAGTTTTTAAAAATATATATATTTCTTTCTTTTCTCCTGGAGAACAGACACTGCTTTAGTCATCTGTGTATCCCCAGTACTTAACATAGTGCCTTGTACATGGTAAGTGTTTCATACATGTTAGAATGAATAAGTATTTTTAAAAGGAGTGGATGATAGATGATTCAATAAAACACTTACTAAGCATCTGTTATATACAGTAGGTACTGGAAAAGGTACAAATAAGTGTAAAAGAGCAATATTTTTTCTTGAGGAGCTTATGGATTAAGAAATTGAAGCATAAGCCCATGGAGTTCCCGACAAAGCCATTAGTGTCAGTGTCTAGCTCTATCGTTGCTCTGTGGATAATGTGTAAATTCCCATTTCTGTGTTTGAATATTGGTCACCAAACCCAGGTAGAAGGAAGCATGGCTCTCCATCCTGACTTATTTTCTCAGGACATAAGTGAAGAACCTTGTTTTTGATTTGTTGATCTAGCAGTTCCAAAGCAGGTTAATTTGAGGAGGAGCCTTACCTTTTATATCAGTTATTAAAAGGTTGTTTAAAATTTCCATTATGATAATGGAGTTGTCAGTTTCTATCGGCAGTGATCACAGTTTTTGTTTTATATACTTTGAGGCTATATTTTAGAATGATATATCTTCCTGCACCTTTGAATATCATTTCTTTGTAAAGTGACTCTTTTTTGCCATAATAGCTCTTTGCTTGATATTGATATAAATTTTGAGTCATATATGTGCCTTGTATAATTTTCTAAAACTACCTGTGCTATTGTATTTTAAATATACCTTTAAGAACAGTCTACAGCTAGATTGTGTTTCTGTTTAGTTTGACAGTCTTTTTTAAAAATATATATTTTTTATTGACCACAGAGGAAGGGAGAGGGAGAGAGAGAAACATCAATGATGAGAGAGAATCATTGATTGGCTGCTTCCTGCTTGCCCCCTACTGGGAATGGAGTCCACAACCCAGGATGTGCCCTGACTGGCAACCCACCCACGACTCTTGGTTTAAAGGTTGATGCTCAACTACTGAGCTACACCCACCCAGCTAGTCTGACAGTTTTTGTCTTTTAACTGAGGAGTTTAGATAATTCACGTTTATTGTGCTTAATATCCTGAGAAAGTATTTGGTTTTTGATTAGTGAGTTTAACTGAGTCACATTTATTGTGATTATGGAAATAATTTAGATTTATTTTGACTGTCTAGTATTGTGCCTTCTGTGTGTTTTACTGTCTAGTATTGTGCCTTCTGTGTGTTTTCGTCTTTTGGATTCAGTATTTTATTTTTATTGTCTCATTTTCTTTTTACACTTGGAAATTATACTTTGTTTACTTTGTTAGAAATTATCCAAGATATTCTATTATATATATTTATTTTAAAATTTAATGTAATAGATAAGGTATTCACCTGGTTTCAATATCAAATAGTTGAAAAAATATACTATGAAGTCTCTCCTTTCTGTCCTCTGCCCCCATCTGTTCAATTCAATCCCCCAATGCATCTATGTCTATAAATTCAAATATAGATTATAAATATAGATGCAAATGTATAAATAGTCTGTTTATTTCATACAAATGGTAGCGTAAAGCACTTTATATTTAGCTTTTTCCACTTAATAGTATATCTTGATACTCTCTCCATATTGATAAATGAAGACTTTCATTCCCCAGTCCTTTTTTTTTTTTAACAATAACATATGGTATTCCATCAAGTGATGGAATCGTAACTAAATGTTTATTGATGGACATTTAGACTGTTTTCAATCTTACTCTTTTAAATAGACTTGCAATATATATATGTAATTGTGCATATGTATTAGTTTGTCTTTAGGATAGCTTTCTAGAAAGGAATTGTTGGGTTAAAGTACATATATGATTATAGTTTTAATGTATGTAACTTTGCCACATTACCTTCCACAGAATTTATAACTAGTTACTTCCACCAGCATGTATGAGAGCACCTGTTTTTCCACAGTCTTGCCAACATAGTTATCAAACTTCTGGATTTTCCAGTCTAAGGGGTGGAAAATAGTATCTCAGCCTAGTTTTCATTTGCATTCCATTGATCATTTTTTCAAAGGTTTAAAATAATATTTTTCTGTGAACTATTTGTTCATATATTTTGTTTATTGTGGGTTTGTTGGTCTTATTGATTTGTAGGTGCTCTTTTGCATAGGAGATTAGCCTTCTATAATAGGAATTGCAAACTTGAACACAATATTTATGATTCTAGCCCAGTTTATTGTTCTCTTACTTTGCTGGTAGATAGATAAGGTGTGTGTGTGTGTGTGTGTGTGTGTTTGCATGTTTTTATGTTTATGTGCTTTTTTTGTGTGTTACCATGCAGAATTTGTAGTTTTTTATGTAGTTACTATAACAATCTTTTATTTCTGTGGTTCTTAAACATCATGTAATAGAAAGACTTTCCCCACTCAGAAATTATAAAAGAAATATAAAATTTTATTCTATTGCTTTTACAGTTTCATTTATATTATATGTAAATATCTAATTCCTTTAGAATTGATCCTAATATATGCCTAGAGAGACAGATTCAACTTTGTGACAATGTCATTTAAACGTCAAATGCCATCTCAAATGTTTTCTCCATGATTTGAAAAGCCACCTCTATCATAACATAAACATTTTATGCATGAATGCCCATTTGTGGACTTAATATATTAAATTTTGATGATTTGTCTGTCTATATATTTGGCAACACACTATTTTCATTAATGAAGGTTCATACTATATTTATATTATACTAGAGGCCCAGTGCGTGAAATTTGTGCATGGGGGTGGGAGATGGAGGATCCCTCAGCCAGGCCTGCACCCTCTCCAATCCAGGACCCTTGGGGGATATCCAACTGCCAGTTTAGGTCCGATCCCTCTCAAAATCTGGGACTGCTGGCTCCTAACCGCTCACCTGCCTGCTTGCCTGATCACCCCTAACCACTTCTGCCTGCCTGCCTGCCTGCCTGATTGCTCCTAACCTCTCTGCCTGCCTGCCTGATCACCCCTCACTGTTCCCCTGTCAGCCTGGTTGCCCCTAACTGCCCTCCCCTGTCAGCCTGATCGCCCCTAACCACCTCTGCCTCAGCCCTTGCCACCATGGCTTTGTCTGAAAGGACATCTGGATGGATGTCCAGAAGACGTTCAGTCTAATTAGCATATTACCCTTTTATTACTATAGATGGTTACCTAAGTCTCCTCTTAATGCTATTCTCATTTTTCTATATGAACCTTACAATTACCTTTTTTTTAAAATATTTTTTATTGATTTTTTACAGAGCAGAAGGGAGAGGGATAGAAAGTCAGAAACATCGATGAGAGAGAGACATTGATCAGCTGCCTCTGGCATGCCCCCTACTGGGAATGTGCCTGCAACCAAGGTACATGCCCTTGCCGGAATCGAACCTGGGACCCTTCAGTCCACAGTCCGACGCTCTATCCACTGAGCCAAACCGGTCTCGGCTTACCTTTTTCTATTTAAAAAAAAAAAAATGCTGCTTTTTTTACTGAGTTCATGTTAACTTTTAAAATCCACTTAGGGAGAATTGAGCTCTTTATTAGCACATATATTTTAATTTGGCCTAAAGTAATACCTTTACCTACTATATTAGTTTCCTGTGGTTACTGTATAAAATTAATACAAGTTTGTTGGCTTAAAAACAACAGAAATTTACTATTCTCTCACAGTTCTGTAGGCCAGAAGTCCAGTGTCAAGGTGTCAAAGGGCCTTGCTCCCCCTGAAGATGTGGGAGAAAAATCTTGTCCTTGCCTCTCTTGGCTTCTGCTGGCTCCACGTTGTTCTGTGGCTTGTCACTGGGCTATTCCAGTCTCTGCCTCACGGCCACACTGTCTCCTCCTCTCCTGTGTCTGTTCTCCCCCTGTCCTTCAAAAGGATACGTGTGATTGAATTTCGGTCCCACCTGGGCTATCCAAGATAAGTACTTCCTCTCAAGATACTTAACTTAATCACATTTTTTTTTTGCCATAAATGATAATATTCACTCACCAGTTCCAGGGATTAGAATGTGGACCTATGTTTTTTGGGGAGCCATCATTCAGCACACTACATCTTCCTATTCGATTATTGTGTGAGAATCGGAGAATGCTTAAACTCTGATTATTCCTCCCAACTTTTGCTTTTTGTTGTCTAGCATTTTCATTTTATCTTGTTTATTTTTAACCACACAGATTAAGTGGTATTCTTGAATTCCATTGTCAGAGCTCAGATTTCCCACATATTTATCAACATCTCTGCTTATCATTGTTTCAGTTTATGTTAGACCTTCCATCTGGGATCATTTTTCTTCTTCCTAAAGTTCACCCTTTAGCATTGCCTTTGGTGAGGGTCTCTGGCTGTGGCAATGTCTGTTGTTGTCTGAAAAACCGTATTTTGCTTTTATTGTTGAAAGCCTTTCATTAGCTATAAACTTCTGCATTGACAATTAATATGTTTAAGATTCTTTTTATTTTAGAATAGTTTTAGGTTTACAGCAAAATTGAGGGAAAGTACAGAGATTTCTTATGTAATCCCTGCCCCTGCACATGCAGAGCCTCCCCCTTTAGCATCCCCCGCCAGAGCGGTACATTTTTTAAAACCAGTGAACCTACATTGACGTGTCTGTGTTACCCTAAGTCTACAGTTTATGTTACAGTTTATTCTTGGCGTTTTTACATTCTATGGGTTTGAACAATGTGCAATAACGTGTCTATCATTATGGTATCATACAGACTATTTTCACTGACCTAAAAGTTCTCTGTGCTCTGCCAATGAATACCTTTCCCCACTCCCCACCCTGTGGAACCATTGATCTTCATAATTCTGCCCTTTCCATAGCTTTGCCCATTTCCAGATGTCATATAGTTGGAATTACACAGTATGTAGCCTTTTCACATTGGCTTCTTTCATTTATTTATATGCATTTAACATTTCTCCCATGTCTTTTTGTGGCTTGGTAGTGCATTTTTTAAATTGAGTTATATTTGATATACTGTGTAAGTTTAAAGTATATACATATACTAATTTGCTATGTATTTGTCATAGTAGCATTAACTAACACATCTATTGCATCACAAATTTGTTTCTTTTTAATGTTGATAATAGTTCATATCTTTTTAGTGCTGAATTATATCTCATTGTCTGAATGTACCACAGTTTATTCACCTACTGCAGGATATCACGGTTGCTTTCAAGTTTGAGCCATTATCCTAGTAAATAAGCTTCTATAAATATCTGTGTGCAGGTTTCTATGGGGATTTATGTTTTTCGCTCCTTTAGGTAAATACCAAGGAGTGTGATTGCTGAATCATATACAGGGAGTGTGTTTAGTTTTGTAAGGAACCACCAAACTGTTTTCAAAATAGCTGTACCCTTTTACATTACCACCAACAATGAGTGAGCATTCCTGTTGGCATCACCTCCTCACTAGCGTTTGGTGGTGTCAGTGTCCTGGATTTTGACTACTGTCGTGGATATGTAATGGTATCTTGTTTTAATTTTCATTTCCCTGAGAACATATGATGTGGGTCATCGTTTCATATGCTTATTTGCCATCTGTATAATTTTTTTGGTGAGGTATCTGTTAAGGTTTGGCCCATGTTTTAGTTGGGTTGTTTATTTTCTTATTGTTGAGCTCGAAGAGTTCTTTGTATATTTTGGATAACAGTCCTTCATCAGATGTGTGTTTTGGAAATATTTTCTTCCAGTCTGTGGCTTGTCTTCTCATAGTTTTGACAGTTGTTTTTGTTTTTGGTTTTTTTAGCACACTGAAAATATTCTGTGGACTTCTAGATTTTATTATTGCTGTTGAGAAGTCTACATTGCATGATAGTCTAATTACTATTTTTTGTAGGTGATCTTTGTGCTTCTCTTTTAATGTCTTTTTTTAAAAAATTTTTTTTAAATTAATTTCAGAGCGAAAGGGTGAGGGAGAGAGAGAATCATCAATGGAAGAATCACTGATTGGCTGCCTCCTGCACACCCCAAACTGGGATTGAGCCCACCACCCGGGCATGTGCCCTGATCAGGAATCCAGCCGTGATCTCTTGGTTCATAGGTTGATGCTCAACCAGTGAGCCACAGTGGCCGGGCCAATCTCATTTTTACACTTCAGTTAAAGAGTAGATATTAGACAAATGAGACCCTCTTAATTTGTCAGTCACTTTTCTTAAACTCTTATTTTTCATATGTGAATTTTTTGGCCACATTCTCTAGAATTTCTTTGGATCACTCTTACAGTTCACTGATTATGTCTTTAACTGTATCTTATATGCTATTTAGCCTGACCATTGACTTTTCAATTTCAATTAAAATGTTCATTTCTGAAGGTTCTGTTTTGTTTGTTTTCAAATATACTTGATTCTTTTTTTTACACTCTCTTGTTCCGTATTAATTTTATCAAACCTTGTTTTAAATCTTAAAGAATAATAATAATGATAGAGATTTTTCTAGTCTGTCTCTAATTCTACTTTCTGACATCTTAGCAGATCTGATTTTGTTTGTTTTTTCTGGTTGTCACTCTTGTGGCTTATTTCTGGGTGTGTTTTGTTTTGTTTTTGCTTTAAGATCAAATGCTCCTTAGAACTTTATCTATGGAAGTTAGTTGAGTCCTGGGTTAAAATTTTATTTCACAGAAATATGTGCCAGTAGCCCTAAAACATTACCAACTGGACAACTTTTAGATCTTCTCTTGAGGATGCGCAGATTTGGTCAAAAACCTGGATTAGAGCCAGCTTTTGGTTATAGATTTTTAGGCTAGACATTTCTTCTTTTCAACTTATTAAGATAGGACATTTTCTTTTTTCTTTTTTCAAGTACAGTTTATATTCAATATTACTTTGTATTAGTTTCAGGTAAGACAGGACATTTTCTTTGTGGCACCTTTAACTACTGAAGATTTATTTATAATTCATCATTTCACTGAGGGTATAGTCCATTGGTATCCCAAGTTCATAAAAGTGTTTCATGTAAGACTGGTCATCTGGATAGGCCCTAGGCTGTATCTGCTGTTGCCCATCAGCATTGCAGTGGTCTAATGTTTGTTCACATTGTTATGTAACCATCACCACCATCCACCTGCAGAACTTTTTCATCTTCCCAAACTGAAATTCTGTACCTATTAATAACTCTCATTGCCCCCCTACTCCCGACCACCATTCTAGTTTTGGTCTCTATGATTTTGACAACTCTAGGTGCCTCATGTAAGTGGAATCATAGAGGATTACTGTTATGTCTGGCTTATCACTTAGTAGAATGTCTTCAAAGATCATCCATGTTGTAGCATGTGTCAGAACGTTCTTTTTAAGGCTGAGTAACATTTCATTGTATGTGTAAATCACATTTTGTTTATCTTTTCATTATTCATTTGGTTTGTTTTCACCTGATTTTTGTTTTATTTAACTTTTGTTCTTTGCAGAGTCCTTACTTTCTTGACAGTTCAACATCAATTTTAAAAATTAATTTTTAGGTTTAATGTATTTTGATTTTTAATTGTTTTCTTTGGCATGGTCATTCAGAGTATCTAAACCACTGAGGAGCATTTGATCTTAAAGCAAAAACAAAACAAAACCACTGTGAGACTGCAGGAAACCAGTCTCACACTTTCCTCCTGTGTGAAGACCAGAAGACAAGTGCAGAGATCACATGTTACAGTTTTCCTTTGGGGCACTGCAAAGGGGAGATTCTGAGGTATGCCATAATTAATATATAGTTTTATATATTTTCATTCTTTCCTTGAGGTCTGTTGGATATTTATTTCTTTACTGCTGTCATAGGCCCTATGAGAAAACCTTTAGACTATCTAAGAAAATTTATCTCTGTCTTACAGGATTTGGCACTCTTAGCATGTTTTTTGTTTGTTTGTTTGTTTTTTTGTGCCAAACTTCACCCACATCCCCATGCTCCAGTATTCAGTAGTAGCATTTGAAACTTGTACGGAGATATCAAAATTGTAGACTACTTGAGCTGAAAGGATCTAATTCTAACTCCTTTCCCCTCCACCACATGTCTTCAAAATGAGTTGACCAAGGTCAAGTGACTAGCTCAGGGTCACAGAAGGAGTCTGACAGCCAGAACTTAAGTTTCCTCACTTCTGTCCCAGTGTACCTTTTACTTCCGTGTTCTTTCTCTCTTTGGGGTGACTTTCTGTGATCCAGTAATGATTTCTGGGCTTGGTCTTTTGAAAAATTGCTATGGATATTGATGATTGGATACTGATACTTGGGTCAAAGTCTAAGCAAAAATCCTCATCTAATTAACAGCTTGGAAGACCAAACAGAATTGGCCTCCATATTTTACTCTACCCCTGTCTTCCCTATTCATGGAATCTTTTTAGATATGTTAGAGTTTAGGAAACTTGTGATCATTCATCCAACCTCAAATTTTCTACAGGGACATTTTGGGAACCTCCACCTTTGCTGTTTTTTATAGATGAGAAAATTGAAACCTAAAAGGTGCAGATGATTTCTCCAAGGTCATATAAGGTGTTCATAGCAAAACCAGAGCTACACCCAGGTCTCCTGATTCTTGTTGTAGTGGAGGACTTCCATTGTACTAATGCATTAATTTTGCTCCTAGTCTTCAACTAAGCTCCACCTCCATGTTCTGAGTTTTAAGATTGTGAAATGTCCTAGGGTGGTTTGCCTTTGAGAATAAGCCAGAACCTGAAGGGTTAATGGGAATTGAACAGTGAAGTGGGAGCCCTTTCCTCCTCTCCTCAACTGGGGAGCCTAGGCTGTCGCCCTTGCACCGCAGGTGTACATCATTATGGTGTAATGATGTAATTACCAGTAATGCTGCTGCCGCCTGAGTAGTGGTGGAGAGGAGCATTAAGGAAAAGACCAGGCCCAGTTCTCTCCTAAGAGCCATTTCAGCCCACTTCAGTCTGTTAGATTGAAGATGCTGGAAGGCGAATGGCTTCAGCCGAGGAAAAGGTCAGATTTAAAAGCTTTTCTGGGTATGGTATTTATTGTTGCTTTTTTGACCTTCAGAAAAGTCCCCTGTGCATTTGTCCTTGATTTTTGCCTTCCCATTAATGCTTCAAAGCTGTATTGCTGGCCATGCAAGGTCTTTAGCATAGGTGGCTTCCTGTGTGTGTTATTTGAGAAGGCAAAGTTCTATTGCCGTTCATACCACCATTATAGAGCCAAAGTCTTTTTTGACTCTTGAAAATTTTAGTTTTTAACATTTCTGTGTGTGTGTGTGTGTGTGTGTGTGTGTATTCTTCTACAAAGATACTTAAACCTAAATAATTTATGAGATATACTTTAAATACAGAAAAATAAGGAATAGGACCTAGGGCCTTGGGCAAATCACTTAACCTCTCCCAAAACATACAGCCTTCCACCTGATGATTATGAGGAGGCAGTCATGGTCTCTGGAATGGGGTAGACCCTTCCAAAGGTGTTTTTCTTTGTGGGGATAGCCATTACTCTTTTTGTAATGTCACCTGCTGGATCCAAGGGTGTACTGTGGAATTATATGTCAGCTCCTGCTGTCAGGGGACTTGACCTGTTTGTTAGTTTGCTGAACACGGAGGAAAGCATTGGTCAGGATTGTAGAAAAGTGGCTTTGATACAAGCTGTAGGTAGGCACACAAGCAAGTTTTGCTTTCTTCAGTGGTTCTCAGAGTGCTCCCCCTGGATCAATAGCATCAGCGCCACATAGGAACCTATTAGAAGTGCAGATTCTCAGGCCCCAAGCCAGACCTACTAAGTCAAATTCTAAAGATAGGGGCAACAATCTGTTTCACCAAACCCTCTGGCCATTATTCATTCTTTTTTTCTTTCTTTCTTTCTTTTCTTTTCTTTTCTTTTCTTTTTCTTTCTTTCTTTCTTTTCTTTTCTTTTTCTTTCTTTCTTTTTTTCTTTTTTTTTTTTTTTTTTTTGCCTTTTAGTAGTTCTGGTGCATACTGAAGTTTGGAAACCACTGGCTTATTTTTTTACTTGCTACTAAGAGCCATTTGATAATATCAAATCCTTTATGTTTATCTGGAGCCTCAATGTCCGGTACAGTAGCCACTAATCATGAGTGGCTATTTAAACTTAAATAAATTAAAACTAAATACAATTAAAAATTCAGTTTCTCAGTTGCACCAGCCACATTACAAGTGCTCAGTGGATATATATGGCTAGTGGCTACCATACTGAATAGTGCAGATATGAACGTTTCTACTATCGTAGAGATGGAGTAATGCTGGGCTCAGAGTGTTGGTCTTCACACTTAGAATGAATAGGATCGCCCAGAGCACTTGGCAAAACATAAACTATGAAACTCCATCGTAGGAGTTTCTGACTCAGTCGGTCTGGGACGAGCTGGAGAAATTACACTCATCGCAAGCTCCTGGTGATGCTGCTGCTGCTGGTCCAGGAGCATACCCTGAGAACGGACCACCGGTCCAGAGTAAGGATCCTTGACCTGAAACCTACGACCCTCCTACAATTGAAGGTGAAATGCTGTACATATCCATAAAGGCCCCAGGATATAGGGTCTGCAGTTTTCATCTGAGACTCAAGTGGGTCAGCAGATCAGTCAGAAGACCGCTTAGCTGCATTTGAAGGAAAATCTGACTACTAGTTACTTAAATCACAAGGACAGTGATGTTCATTGGGCAACAGAAGAGGCAGGAAGTTTTAGGGTTCTTCCAGTGGCTCAGGCACCTCACTAAGAAAACCAGGCACTTGAATTCCCCCAGGAAACCCCTTCTGAATTTCTGGTCAGAATCCTCACCTGCCCAACCCTAAACCAGTCCAGACCAAGGGGAATGGGATTTGCATAATTAATTGCTTTAGGCTAATTGTGATTCAACCCTGGGGCTGGAGTAGGGGGTGGGGGGAGAGGGAAAGGGGGTAAGCTTTCCCTGGGACCAAGGGGTCTCTATCAGATCTCTGAACCAAATATTAGTTCCCTAATTGAGGTTAGGGGAGAAATGGCCACTAGATTGATAGAGATCTTTGTCTATCTCAGTAAGTAACCTAAAAAATGTTAGGAACATCTGGCCTGCATCTTTTTAGATCACCACATGCTTTCAACTTGCTGGACAAGGAGGGCCTGGACAAGCTCAGCCATGAGGATGCACTTGGCTTTGTCCTCTCATGCCTTATGGCAATGAAGCAGTTCTGCCTGTAATGGGGGTGAGGTGGGGTGGAATTTAGGAATCTGATTCAGGTTTCTGGAGTCAGCATCTCACCAACCTGAAAGTTAGTCCCTCTCTGGCTTTGGCCCCAATTTTTAAAAAGGGCTCTTAACCTGGTTCCTTTGGCCAAGTCCTTGTGCTGTACTTTCTTTAGGGATTCACATTATTCCTTTTTTTTCTCACTAGTCTCTTAGAACTAGAACCCTAGTCCTGAATTTTGAGCCCAAATACTTAGATTCTGCTGCCAGACTTCCTATCTCCCTGCCTGGATCCCTGCTTATCTCCTCTCATCAGTATGCTTCAGATCCTCTGTTTTGCTAAGTAGAGAGATCATGTCTAAAAATGTGCATTTGTGTCTTCCATGCAGAAACGCTAAGTGAAGCCCTGGGAGTAATGAGATCATTGAAGGAGATGATGTCAGGAAAAAAAGCTGAGCACGCCCACTCCTGTCCACCGAATCGAATTAAGGGCCTGGTCATCTGTTTTTTATCTGTAAACTCCACAAATCAATAGACCTATAAATCCCACACAAGTCACCACACATCAGTAGACCTAATAGTGTTCCTTTCAGGCCTGGGAATCCAAAGATGCCCGATGAAAGGGATGATGGCGGCTGAGCAGGCAGAGCTCTGCCTGTGCCCCCTGCCCTCAGAGAAGTTCTGCTTTTATGTGTTTTTGCATATTATGGACAGAATTTTATATGCAGAAACAAAGGGTTCCACTTCTCATTAAAATGGTGGGAGCCCTGGCTAAATGATGTTGAAGGTGCCTTCTAACACTGGCTTTGAGCTCCAGGGCTGGAAGCCAGAACACAGGTCCTAGGCTGCCGCATAGGAAACAGAAGTGCAATACTTTCCTGTTTAGGACTAGAACTCTGACCCTCTTGTTCTGTGGTTTTGAGCTCACAGTTGCCTCCGTTAACAGCTGGATACCGTACCCAATTGTTTGCAGCCAAAGTCCTGCAAGTCTGTTTCCTCTAAAAATCTCTTCCGCAACCTCCCTCCCCCATCCTCCCAGGACAGAGGGGGACACGAGGGGGAATGAATGTTTCGGTTCCCCTGGGGGCGTTGTGTGTCTTCCCCTCACACCCTTGTCCAGAATTTATTATGTAGGGAATTTCTATTTTCCAAAGATGCTTACCAGAAACAACTTGGCAGAGAGAGCATAGTTTGGGGGTGGAGGCTCTAGTTAAATGATGACAAAAGCACATGTCCCTGTGGCGCATCTTACCTCGTCTGAGGGAGGGATGCAGCAGAGTGAAACCGAGGTTCCAGCTGAATCCGGAGTGGAAATGAGGAACAGCCCCAAACACTGCCACGTGCATCAGGGTGCTTTATCCCTGACAGAATTCCGGGTGTCTGTCTGTGCTTTCTAAAACTTTGTGTCTGGTATTTGAATGTATACTGAGGCAATGGAAAGCTGCCTGTTTGTAGCCGACAGATTTCAGAACGTAAAGCTTGGCTCCTGGGGAATGAGCAGACCGCAGAGCCGTTCCCAGAGGATGTGCACGAGCCCCTTGAGGGTTTGGGAGGAGATTATTTTTGGTTATAAACGGAGGGCCTTTGTTAAAAGTTGAAAAACATGGTCAGTCCAGTCTTCTGAGGCTGGGAGAGGGAGAGTGACTTGCCAAGGTCTCACAGACCATTAGACCAAGTTAACCCCAGACCCAGGTGGCTTCACTCTGTCCACAGAGCAGGCCTGATCCTGACTCCCCCTCCAGATCCCAGGCTCCCCGGCCCGGGTTCCTCCCTGCGGCCCATGTTCTGCAGCGCCAGCCACCTTCTCCTTGATCTGTTGGCCTGGCTCTGGGGGAGATGGCCTACAGCTGGTCTGCAACAGAAAGACGATAAATTATGCAGACTTTCAGAGTGACCCATTCGCCTTATTTTTCCACTGCGATGAATGAAAATGTAGACAACAAAACAGTTCACCGGATGGACAACTCAAAAGAGAACAAGGAAAACCCGGAACAGAGAAATGTGTGATTTGTTTTTGCTTTTAAAAAGAAGCATATTACAGAACTTCTTGGTTCTGTTTTGTTTTTTCACCTCTGTCATCTGTGACCCATTCGCCTCTGCAGCCAAGATATTTTGGCGTTTTTTTCTCTGGGAAAGCAGTGGGTGGGTGCGTGTAGAAGAGCCAAGAGTTAGCAAAATACCAGCAGATGCTGGAGCCGAGGGAGAGGGTTCTCCCAGCCTCCCAAGCAGAGGCCCACCCACCTCCCACCCTCCAGGCTCCCTGGGGAAAGGCTAAAACTCTTCTACGTGAGAGGGCTTCCCAGTCCTGAGAAAGGCGACCTTTAGGAACACTTCCTGTCAGCAGGCTCTTTGGGCTTTGCCACTCTGAGGATGCCCGCAGCCCTGTAGGAAGTAATAACATTGTCTGTGAAGTCAAGCTTACCTGGTTTGATTCCAAATCCATCATAGAATCCAAGTCAACCATTTCCCATCTGGGTGGCCTTGGATGAGTTCCTCAAACTTTCCAAGTCTATTTTCTCATCTGTGATAGAGATAATAGTGCCTACCTCATCAAATTTGTTAGACTTAAATAAGATAACATGTATAAAGGACCAGGCACAGTGTCAAACACCTGACAGATAATCAGTAAATTAAGAGGTTTTTGCAATACCTCCCTTTTCCTGAGCAACTTCAATGCAGCTTTCTCTTTTCCCTGAGACAAGGCGTAGTAACTTTCTACTTAAAGTAGGAATAGCAGAGTGAATTCATTTTCCTTAAAATTGACAAGGAAAAAAATTTTACACACAATGAACTGCATCTTTTCCAATTCAGTGAGTTTAAAACATACAGAACATCTCTATCAGCCCCCAAAAGATTCCTCCGGTCCCTTTGCGGTCTGTCCCTTCTCCTTTGCCCTTAGCCCAGGGCAACCACTCATCTGTTGTCACTACAAACTAATTTGCATTTTTTATGAATAGAATCCTACGGTATGTACATTTTTTTCACTCAACATACTGATTTTTATTTCTTTATTTTATTGTTTAAAGTATTACGAATAGTAGTACATATGTCTCCTTTTTCCCCCATTGACCTTCCCCCAGAACATACTGATTTTTAAATATGTCCATGCTGCACATTTATGTTGTACAATGATAATGTTCTTTTTATCTTTGAGTAGTAGTCCATTGTATGGCTGTACCAGCTACTGATGGACATTTGAGTTGTTTTCTGTTTCTGACTATTTTAAATAAGCTGATTTTAACATTGATTTGCACGTCTTTGTATGGCATATGTTTTCATTTCTCCCAGCTGAGTGCCTGGGCCATATGGTAGTTGTTCGTTAAACTTTTTAAGAAACTGCCAAACTGTTTTCCAGACTGGCTATACCCATTGTCCCTTTTCTATTCCTGCTAACAGCGTATGCAGTTTTCAGTTGCTCCACATCCTCACCAACACTTAGTTCGTATAATCCAGTAGTCGGCAAACCGCGGCTCGCGAGTCACATGCAGCTCTTTGACCCCTTGAGTGTGGCTCTTCCACAAAATACCACGGCCTGGGCGAGTCTATTTTGAAGAAGTGGCATTAGAAGAAGTTTAAGTTTTAAAAATTTGGCTCTCAAAAGAAATTTCAATCATTGTACTGTTGATATTTGGCTCTGTTGAATAATGAGTTTGCCAAACACTGGTATAATTAGTCTTTTCAGTTTTAGTCATTCTAAAGAGTTTACAGGTAATAGTATTTCATTGTGGTTTTAATTTGTATTTCCTTTATGTCTAATGATGTTGAATATTTTTTTCATGGCTTTTTGTATATCTTTTGTGTGGTCTCTGTGCATCTTAGAAAGTATATAATTTTTCTTCCTGTTATTGTAAGAGTTCTTTACAAGATCTGGATATCATGTCTTTGTAAGATAGAAATATGTGAAATTTTTCTTTCAGTTTGTGAAAACATGTGAATACTTTCTCCCAGTCTGGCTTGTGTTTTTATTTTCTTAATGGGGCCATTTGAGGAGTAAGCACTTTGAATTTCTATGAAGTCTACATTTTCTTTCTTTCTTTTTTTATTTTATTTTATTTTTTTTTCGCTATTAATCCTCACCTGAGGATATGTTTTCCTTTGATTATTTTAGAAAAAGTGGAAGGGAGGGAGTTAAGAAGAGAGAGAGAGAGAGGTAGAGAGGTAGAGAGGTGAGAGACACATGATTGATTGCCTCCTGTACACAGCCTGACTGGTGGGGATCAAACCTGAACCCAGGTACATGCCCTTGACTGGGAATTGAACCTGAGACCTTTCAGTGAGTGGACCGACACTCTAACCACCAAGCCACACCTACCAGAGCAAGTCTAATTTTTCTATTTTTCTTTTATGGTTTGTGCATTTTGTATACCTACCTCAGAGTCTCATATATTCTGTGAGCTTTTAGTTTTACCTTTTATACTGAGGCCTATCATCCATTTCAAGTTAATTTTTTAAAAATATATTTTATTGACTTTTCTCAGAGAGGAAGGGAGAGGGATAGAAAGTCAGAAACATCGATGAGAGAGAAACATCGATCAGCTGCCTCTTGCACCCGCCCTGCTGGGGATGTGCCCGCAGCCACGGTACATGCCCTTGACTGGAATGGAACCTGGGATCCTTCAGTCCTCAGGCCGACACTCTATCCACTGAGCCAAACCGGTTTCGGCCATTTCAAGTTAATTTTTGTATATGGCATGAAGTAAGGGTTAGTATGGAAATTATTTGAGTGTCTGTTATGTAAATAAATGTCCCAAGACATGTAATTATTGCCATTTTAATAACGAGGAGAACAGATCTCCAAAAGATTAAGCAACTTGCTCAGTCATCCAAGATTCAGGCCCTTGCTTTGCCAGTGCCAAAGCCCATGTTCTCCCTACCATATTATGCTGGCACAGTGTCTTCAACTTTGAACTGGAATCCATATAGACAGTGTCCAGCTGTAACCTGTGAAGAGGATATAAAAATATGAGATGCTACTGCTATTTGGGAGGCGTTTGTGGATCAAATCCTCCCAGCCTTAAGGTATGAACCATGTGGATGCTGAGAACCAGAGCACATGTCCCTGTGCTTGCTTAGGTCTGTATCTCAGAAGTTATAAATACAACTCTTTTGGTGCTGTCTTGACAAGGAGCCTAATTCTGAATTCTTTTCCATTTTACAGTTGGTCCATCAGGAATATGAAGTTAAGTGCTTGTCCATATAGACAGTTAATCCTTAGAGCACCCGGCTGAATGGCTGAGTTCCACTGTGTTTGGTTTGAGTTTTTATTTTTGGAACACAAATAGTGAGTCAGCCTCCCTTCTTTCCCTCTCTCTTCCTCACTACCCCTTCTGGGTTCTCTTAGACTGTGGTCACACTAGATAAATAGTCTTTTCCCTAAAATGCCCTTTGAACCATGACAGAATAAGGGAAGAGAAGTCCCCTGCCCTATGTTATTCAGTGTGCCTCCCTGCCTTTAAAAAAAAAAAAAAGATCTATTTAAGGCCATTCACTTTTGCTGTCTTGGAAGAGCCAGGACTATTTTATTTCTTTTAAAAAAAATGAGGGAGGGAATGTGAAGATAACAGCTATACCTCTCTGTTCTTGCTTTTTAACAGTGTAGCTTTGGTAAATTCACTCCCTTTCTTCCTCTCTTTTTGTGAAGCAGTGTGGTGTAGTGGGGAAGAGCATGAGGCTTTGGAATAAGAAGTTTGTAGGGTTGAATCCCAGATCCAATATTTACATAACCATCAAATCATTCACTCTCCATGAGGTTCAACTTTCTTTTCCTTTTTTGTAAAATGGGAATGACATGTACCTAAGGGTTTGTCATAGAATATCTATACCATTCAGTGCCTGACATATGTGTGTGCTTTTGTTATCCCTTCCTGTTACCTTTTGTTCTCTTTCTGAGGAGTAAGGACATGGGATACTTATAAAAAGTCTGAAGAGGGGGCGTTTGGGTTTTATAAAAGGTGTTTTTTGGTTTTTTTTGGGGGTTTTTTTAGTTCAGAGCCCTATATAAGGTACCCTTAAAAAAGAGAAATGCTTCGTTCCCTCTGGCTGAGCTGGGCAGTCTAACTCAAAGTCCCGTCCTGGAAGGTGAAACATAGCAGTCATTCTGCCTGTTTTTTCCTAGCTGCTGCCAAGTAGATTGTCTTTGGTCTCTGGAAGCAAACTCTATTGTGATGTGAGTTTGCTAGTGAGAAGCGTATCTTACAGGCAGAAGTGTGAGTTGGGGAAGGGTTGGAGGAAAAAAAGACAACTTATCTAATACAGAGAAAGCCAAATGCAGGTTGATGGGAAGGAGAGGGAAACCCAGTTTTCACATTTAAGAGGATTATACCTCCGTCTTCTGGAAAATGCCGATCTCTCTGTCTGGGTGGGGACACAGCAGTGTCTCTGAGTACCTTCTGGTGGCCATGCCTCACAGCTGGCCTCATTTTCCTCTGTGCACAAGAGCCTCCTTTGCATTTCAGTTCAGGAGGGGTCTGCCCTCTGCTTCCCCATTGGCCACTAAGGATCCTGTGGTCTCTGCAGTCACCATGTTCAAACCTATATACCCTTTGAGAATACAGTTC
The DNA here is from genome assembly GCA_027563665.1 of Antrozous pallidus. Lineage (NCBI taxonomy): Eukaryota > Metazoa > Chordata > Mammalia > Chiroptera > Vespertilionidae > Antrozous > Antrozous pallidus. Next base: position 48,954,979 of record CM050520.1, on the reverse strand, counting down.
AGGGCTTAGCTCTTCCAAGACGCTCCCTTGACTAACTCTGCCCAATTTGATGGTTCCCTGGCCATCCTAAATCATTCAAGGTGCCTTGAGAATCTAAATCTGTGAATATTTAATGAGTACAAACTGTGTGTTGGAGAAAGGGGATTGATTACAGAGACAGATGAGAGGTAGGAGTGGTGCCCAGACTTGACTATTCTTTGCTCCACTTTCCTCTCCTCAGCCAGGTTCCCAGACACCTTCAGGATTGCCTCAGCAGTCTAGTGATTCCTCACTCTAACCTGAATCTCTGCTTAGTACATAAATGTAGTTCAAATTTTATTTTAGTTTCACAGGCTTCATACTGTCTCTACAATTTTGGATGCAGTTTACTTTACTTACCATTACAAATTTTAAAATGCTTATTATAAACTTTGAGGATAATTTAATGTCTGCAAATATGACTCACTCATTGAAACACTTTATACCACCAGAATATTGGAGCCTTAGTTTTCCTAGATAAGGAAATGGGCTTCCACGAACCGTTAAAACCCCTGTGTCAGGCTGGTTTTATGCAGGTTACCACTTAGGCCTAAAATTCTGTTTGCCCCTCTCCAACTGTATACAGACTATTTTGACTCTCCAACAAATAAGATAAGAAATATAGTCTCGTCTATCTTAAGGTATGTGTTATATGGCTGAAGAACATTTACATCCTGATCTGTAAAATAAGTAAGTCTTAAGTTTTATCTATGGATTGATTCTAAGAATAAAAAACGAATAACTGTTCTTTGCAGTATTATATTTGTATAAACATGCATAGCAGAGTTGGTGAAGAAAATAAAGATCTATAATACTAAGCCTGTGACATTTAAGGAGAATATTTTGAACACCAGGACCAAATAGGAAATTGTTTCGATATTCTATCATTTGCCACATTTTCTTTGCTTCATATTTATAACTTGTCTTTGCTTTTTGTTTCCCTTGGAGTTTGTAATTGCCTTTTTTCCCTGATTTTACCTTATGACTGACTTCATTTAGCTTCTTAGTCATAATGTTCATTGTAGGGAAATGACTTTCATCATGACACATTCTTCTCTTAAGTCCAATGAGTTCCTGCTCTAATTTATAATCCTGCTACCCTTTCATTGAAAACCTGAGTTAAACCTCCTTTCTTTTTTTTTTCTTTTTTTTAATATATTTTATTGCTTTTTTTACAGAGCGGAAGGGAGAGGGATAGAAAGTCAGAAACATCGATGAGAGAGAGACATCGATCAGCTGCCTCTTGCACGGCCCCCACCGGGGATGCGCCCGCAGCCAAGGTACATGCCCTTGCCGGAATCGAACCCAGGACCCTTCAGTCCGCAGTCCGACGTTCTATCCACTGAGCCAAACCGGTCTCGGCTAAACCTCCTTTCTTGTACCCCATGTTGTCCTCTTTCTTAAAATGGTTGTCCTCTTTCTTAAAATGCTTTTTAATTTTGCTGTAAAGCGTACTTGGTAATATTTTTTAAAAATGATACATAGAAATTAAACTAGCTCCTTGCATCTCTAAAAGGTGTATTTAGCCGAGTTGTTTTTTTTGAGACAGTCCTTTAATTAATCACCTTGATTTCTGCTCCTCTTCCTGACCTTGCTCTACTTATCCTCTAATTCTATGCTGTCAATCACATGAGCCACTAGACACATGTGAGCTGTCAAGCATTTAAAATCTCTCTCGTCTGAATTGCGAGATGCAGTAAATGTGAAACACATACCAGATTTTCCAAGAGAAAAACAGTATTTTTATATTGGTTTTATGTTGAAATGATAATACTTTGGATATATTATTAAAACTAATTTCACCTGTTTTCTTTTACTTTTTAAATTTAAACAGAAATTGTTAAGTTAGATATGTGACTCACATTACGTTTCTATTGGACAGTCTTTCCTCGTCCCCAGCATGGTCCCTTCACGGGCCTTCTCAAGGAGTAGCAGTGGCTCCTGCCTGCAGCCGGTCCCAGGTTTCTTCACCTTCATTTGGGTTGTCTGAAGATGGATCTATGTTGTAGTACAACTGAAATACAGTACATTGACCAGTATAATCCCATCTACTTTCTATCTTTTGAAAAGTGTTTAAATTTCTGGTCTATTCCTTCTTTCCGTTTTTTTCTGTCTCCCCACCCTAAGCACTTTGTCCTGCTTTGTCACATCTTTGGGATTTAGGAGAGAGGAGAAGTAATGGTATTTTTATTCTGTCCATTGGGAAACAGAAGAATTGACTGATTTTTATCACTATTTTGAAGAACAATACAATGGTCATCTTTATGTATAAAGATGTATAGAGTTATCTGTTTCTCTAGAAGTTTTCTTAAGATGAATTTCTGATTCAGATTATATGACTTTCTTTATGGCTCTTGATTTACATATTGACACATGTATTCCAAAAAGAGATGCCAATTTATGTTCTCTATGGGTTGTTGAATAAAAGATGGGAGCAGTTATCCGAAAGAAGCCAGATTCGGTCTGAATCCTCTTTTGTGGGCCTTTTATCTCCGCTTCTGTGAGAAGCATGTCCTCTTTTCTGAATCACTTTTATGTACCTTCATTTTCTTATTTGTAAGTTAGCGATAATCATGTCCTCAAGTTATGTGCATAGTAACACGTTGGAGTCAATATTTCCATTAATTCATTTTGACAAGTGTTTGAGAGCCTCCTACTTACACTGAGTACGTGTGCTACAGAAGGAACTACGGGGCGTGTCCAAATGATATAGACCCTGGCCTCAAAACAGATTTCTAACGAAGAGACTAGTGCGGAGAAATAAGACACACTCATAAGAAACTGTCCCTTTGTGACTTGTAATGAGGTAGAGACGCGACATTAAAGGGGCTTTGATGGAAAAGATTTTGCATTCCACTTAAAAAATCAGAGGAGGTGGCATTTAAGGTAGGCCTTGAAGGAGGAGTATAATTCCAACATAGTTGGGAAGTTCGGTAGAGGGTGTATGAGGGGTGAGGATGACCTTGAGCAAAGGCACAGGAGTGAGTTCTAGATAGAAAGTTGATAATTTCCAATAAGGTATCGGCAGAAGATAAGAAAAACATTTCTATTTTCTTGAGTATACTAATTTTCATGTGCCACAGAATAAGGTACTTTCTGTATTTATTTCTGCTGTGCTTCAAAAGGGAAGGCGGAGAGAAATCATTTTCTCAGTTTGGGCTCTGGCCAGAACTGAGTAGGCGGAGTTTGTCCATAGGGACAAGAACATAATATATTTACACTGGCCCTTCTCTCCCACAGAGGTCGGAAATTCTGAGGCATTTTTAAACAGTTCTGAGCCTGTGACACATTACCCTTATCCCACCAAATGATAACTTGCATCAGAAATATTGAGATGTGGCCAGAGAAAGAAGATTCCCGAAGAGAAGAATAACTTAGACAAAGGATAGGCTGTCAATAGAGAGAGGAAAGGGGGCATGCAAGTGGGGTGGGGGTGGGGGGGAGCGGGATTAGACCTTTAGTGTCATGAAAAGGTGAGGAATTTTGTGAAACAAGATAAGGATTCTGCTTTTGATCCATCTTTCTGGCCTTTCCTTCGGGAGTTCACTGCTTTCTGTTCTCTGACAATCTAAAACCATTCTGGCCACCTCCCTCCAAGTACTATACCCAAGATTTTTTTCATCCTCAGCAACATTCAGGATTCTCTTCTTTGTTGCCTATAAAATGGAGCCAAATTCCTATGCTTGGCTTTCAGGGCGCTCCCAGTAACTCTGGCCACGGTGGCTTATATATTTAACACCTGACTTGACATTGAACCGCAGTCCCTTGAGTCTGCGGCTTAACGTTTCTCATACATTTCTTCCAACACCAGCATCTTGTTCATTTATTTTATTTACTCAAACATTTATTGAATGCCTGTTATATGTCATTTCTTTAGTGAACTTTTATTAACCAACTGCTATGTTCTAGGCCTTATTTTAGAGCTTGTGAATAAAGTCATAGGAAAGGGGATAATGTTGGTAAACTAGAGGCTCAGTGCATAAAAATTCTTGCATTCAGGGAGAGAGGGGAGGTCCTCAGCCCAGCCTGTGCCCTCTTGCAGTCCAGGACCCCTGGGGGGATGTCCACCTGCCAACTTAGGCCCACTTCCCAGGGGATTGAGCCTAAGCTGATAGACATCCTTCTGGCAGCCTGGGAGCCCTCAGAGGATGTCCACCTGCCAGCTTAGGCCTGCTCCCCCTGGGGCATTCTTAGCACTGCTAAATGGGCAGTAGAGGCTCCTGCTACCCACCACTGTGCTTGCAGCTGTCAGCCCAGCTATAGCTGAGCGGAGCTCCCCCTGTGGGAGCTCACTGACCACCAGAGGGCAACTCCTGTATTGATTGTCTGCGCCGCCCCCCCCCCCCCCCCCCCCGCCCAGTTAGTGTGCGTCATAGCAATCAGCTGTTCCCAGTTGTTCTGCCCTTAGGGACAATTTGCATATTGTCCTTTTATTATATAGTATGGGAAAAGATCATGAGATATAGTTGGAGAAATCATAGAGCACACTGTACTAAATTAGGTGTGACTGGAGGTGCCCATGTAGTCCCTTCAAGTAATCATTGCCTTTTGTGTATGCTTGGCTAGATAACACTGGCATCAAGACTCAGGTTTTTTTTAGGTTCAGTTCAGTCACATTGCCAGATGGAGATGATGGACGCAGCAACCATCATGATCCTGAAAAAGCCACCAGCTCCATGATGCAGATAGTTTCTTAAAAAGATATGACTTACTGCCTGTTCTAATTCATCTTGTCAAAATGGTCAACAATTTCATTCTGGTTATTTCAGCAGCACGATTGGACTCTGTCTTCTGGGGTCCTGGATATGTTTTATTCCAGGAGAGCAAGATACTCAGAATCTGCCACTCACTTACCTACTGTATTAGCTGAGTTCCCACTCCCTAAATGCGCCTGCCCTTTCCTGCCTCAGTGCCACTACTCATCAGTGTGGTGGGGACAGGGATGACCCGGAGCTAGATCTGAGTTTGAGACCTAGATTCACCTCTTGTCTGTACCTTTGGACAAATGTCCTAGGCTGGTTAAAGGTTTTTTGAGAATAATAATACCTGCTCTTCCCAGCATGGTTTGTTATAAGGTGTGGATGAGAATTTGTGCTAAAGTTCTTAGCACGGTGGCTGTCACATGGTAAGTACTCTTTCCTGTCTACCTTTCCTGGGGAGTTTCCTTTTAATCCTGCCCCATCGCTATTTGTTAAAATCTGTCCATCCTTATTTAGCTTCTATGTCATTGGCAGTGAAGCTTCCCAGGATTCCCAGATGCAAGAGGTTTCTGTTTTCCCTGTGGCAAATGCTCTATTTGTGGAATTTTAGATTTTTTAAGAAAGAGGCCTAAGTAGCAGGGGGAATGGCACAGGAAAGTATAGAAATATGAACAAAATAGCATTGTTTTAGGAAACAGGAACATCAGGATTAGTGAGAGACAGTGTGCAAATGGTATAAATAAGGGTGTTTTGCTATTCAATGCATGATGATTGATTATCAGCCTGTCTCATTCCAGTAGGCCAAATATGAAGGTTGATTCTAGTTCCTAGTATTAACTATAAAAAGGGGCCACTCACTCCTCTGTATTCAGTGAAAGCCAGGTATCCAATCTTCTAACTAATTCTGTACTTTTAAAATTCCATGCTGTGTTTTGATCAGAATTGGGCATTCAGGCTATAGATATTTCTGGGAAGACCTAGCTTGGTCAGCAGAATAGAACATATCCAGAATGACATCAGTCTGGCAAGCTTTAAAGGAAAAAACTCAAGATAGCCACCACAACTGCTGTTCTTTTATTTACCATTTCACACCTGGTGCAGTCAGGAAGTTACATTTCAAAACAATTCTCACTTAAAAAAAATAAAAAACCATAGTAAAAAAAAGCACTGTTTCACTGTGAAGCCGGAAAGATTCATTCATGGGAGCTGATTGTTCATATTTGTAGAATTTAGAATTTTTAGATGGAAGGGGCCTTAAAGTAGAATAGGGTCTTCAAAAGGAAACAAAAGGCTCTTGCTTTCTGCATGAACGGAGTTCATTCACAAGATAGTGTTTCTTGATCTACGAGGAATGATTTCAGACAATTAGCTAATTGGTTGAGGGAGGTGACCTATCAGCTTTGCAGAGAGGATGTATGCTCTTAGGGATCCACATAAAGAATATATCTTAAGCTTTCCCTGACAGCCAAAAGAGCCCCATTAATCCTCCTATGTAATGGCCAGTCATAACCACAGAGAAGGAGTATATTTCACTGGAGAGAAAAGCTATGCAAACTCCAGCAGCTGCCAACAGCCGGTCACTGTCACCATGAGCTCAGTGTTGTTTTTAGGCTTTGAAATATTTCTGAATGATTTTCCAATTTACTCTATTTTAAGGGGATAAGTGACCCTCCAGAAACAGTGCACTGCTTATTTTTAAGTGTTATCAGCTGCTTAGTTCATTGAAATTATACTTGTCTATTGTATAGAAAACCAGAGCATAACTCATTCAAAGCACCATCTTGAAAGTCCAAATGGGTGCACACAAAAAGGGGTGGGGTGTTTCTGTAAGCAAATGTTAATTTTCCTCTGGATTTCAAATATGAAAGAAATTTAAAATGAAAGAAAAGGGTCATAGACTTGTCAAGAAGTGAATCAGGAAAAGATAACTGATTTATCAATATGTTGGACCTCTTTGCCCTTAGACTGAGAGCCTGTGAAATTGGTGTTTTTGTTTTTTGGAACATATTATTAAGATGTACTCAAACTGTAAAGTTTTATGATGAAAATGGCTGTGATTGTCATCGGATGTCTAGTCCCTACAGCCAAAACAATCACAGGACTGGTTAAGAGACAAGTTTTCATAGCACTGAGTGCACCATTATTAGGATAGTGATTAAGAAGGCATTGGACGTGGCTTGAATTGTTTCTGTTATCTACCTGCTTTATAACCGTAGCTAAGCACATGCTAAGTATCTATATCAGGAATATTTTCATTTATTAAGCTGACTGACACTGGTTTAAATACATTACGTAACAAGAAGTCTAGGGTAAGCACTGCTGCCTTTGGTTTAGAGACTCAGTGTTACAGTCAAGGATGCTTAATCTTTATGTCTTCCCATTCAGCCATCCATCACATATTGACTTTCAACCTCACAGTAAAAGAAAATCAGATGCTTTCCCAAGAGTCAACAGCAGATTTCTGGTTATGTCTCATTGCGCAGAACTGTGACACACAGTTGGATACTTCCAGTTTGAAGGAAGGCTAGGGAAATAAATGTTATGGTTTTCTAGACTCTATAATGAAGCAAATTGGCACAACATTCAGTTAATGGTGATGATGGTGTCAAAGCCCCTTGAGTTCTCCTGAAAACTCAAATGATATGATATCTAACATGTTATACTTTGCGAGGTACTTTTACTTACATGGGTAAGGAGTTTGTTGGTGGTTATTGTTGTTGTTGCATGTTTAAAAGTTCTTTGATGATCGATCCAATAAAGAAAGGCCAACCAGGAAGGAGAGCATAGATTAAGCCTTCACATTGACTTGGCCCAACTCAGATCTATTGCTTACAAAAACCTTCCTAGACCACCCAGAACCAAAGCTCCCTGCTCTAAACTAATATCACTTATGACTTACAATATTTACTTGCTACTTTATGTTTTAAAAATACTCATGGCTTCTTAGCTAAGTTTGGAGCTCCTTAATCTCAGGGTCTCTGCAGAAATGCCCTCTGGAATGTAGAGGGCTCAGCGTTTTTTATTGACACAACATTTTCTGCTTCTCATCATTGGCTGAACTTGAGGTAGTTTAGGAATGGGGAGTGATTACAATGATGCTTTTTTTATGGGGAAAGAATTTTGTTTTCTTTTGCTTAAAGCTTCATCTTTTTTTCCCCAAACTTTCCCCTTATGGCTCTTTTCCTCCTAAGAGAGTGGGATGTCAAGGGGTGAAGTATATCATTCCTTTTTATTACTCCACAGCCTCTTCTTAAACAAGCTTAACTCGGACTTGGCTATGAGGAATTTTGCCATCCTTTCTAGTAGAGCAAAAACTTCTGCACCCTCACTGACATCTGTAAGACTTCAGTCAAAAGGAAACCCTTGCATTATAGCATCATTGGTGCCTTTTGGACACACTGCCATTCTCCTTATGTCTTTTTGGAGGATTGACTTAAGAGGCCGATAGTATTGGGTAAGACATTAACCCCATTGACTGATATCTACAATGAGGTGTAAACAAGTATCTGATATTTTGCTGAAACCAAATGCTAAGAATCTGTAGGGATTTTGGAACTTGAATATATTAGATGACCATTTACCAAGGAATCTTTAGTAGCAAAGCCAGTTGGAGAATCCTGTTTCCCAGGATTCTTTCAACATCATTCTCTGCTAATGCTAGAGTTTTCAGAAGTCCATTGTAGAATGTAGATGTCAGAGAAAACAGCCAAATTTCTGAGTGGTTGCATCCAGTAGGTCTTTTCTCTTTACCATGTCTCTGCAACTTTAGAAATAGAGATGAGAGTAATTTTGCTAACATATTTTAGTATAATTTATATCCCTTTAAAAATGACTAACCCAGTTTGTTTGTTTTGTTTCTAACTGCACAATACCCAAGAATTTCCCAACATTGTGTGTCTCATACCCTTTGGCCACTTAGTTTTCCCACACTTTTAATTCCAGTTTTCCCTGTTTGATGATGGTTGTTGTTTAGACACAGTAAATATGGTACCTGTATTTCCAAGTTCTAAAATAGACTTTATGTGTAAACATTCATAGACAAAACAAAACACAAAATCTTAATTATTAACTATTTACATTATAAAGCAGTCCACCATGGCTTGGGAGATCTGGAGGCCAGTTGATTATCCCCCTCCCCTTCCTTCTGATCTAAAGAGTAGGAAGAAGAGCCAAAGGGAGATGAAAGTATCAACTCTACTCATGGCTGCCGAGTGGTTCCTAAAGTACAGTCTAGAGATGTAAGTCTAGGAGTGTTCCAGGCACTGAGAGGAAGCTAAGGATGAAATCCTGAGGATTGTAGCTCTTAAAAGGATCCTCATGAAGACTGACAAGGAGCCCAGAGGTGCTGGAAGTGAGGGTGTCAGAAAATCCAAAGGTTCTGGGGGCAGCATTTAGGAAAAGAAGGAGTGCCCACCTGCTTCAAATGCTGTCAAGAAATCAGTGGTGTGAGCAGCAACCACAAATGCATCCATGGGATTTTACAACTAAAGAAGTCTTAAGAAGGACACACCCACAAAACTTGCTGTTCTCCCAGCGCAGCCTCCCTAGAATCTGATCACATAGGACCATCTACGTTTTGTTGTCCAGTGTACCTTCGTGTCTGGTTCCCACTGGGTGTAAAAATAGGACACAGAAAGATCTTTGGCCTCAAATTGTTCATTCTAAACCTTGAGGAATGTGTCTATGTGTGTGAAGGATAATTGGTGATAAGATTTTTCTTTGTAATCAGGGCCCCAAATTTCTGAGTATGAGGACTGTAAACTGTGGACTAGGAGGAGGTACTGATGGGGCGGCAGGGGGGGATGAGCCCTTCAGAAGGTCCCAGGGTCCCAAGCTGGCCAGCACTGCCTCCTCCTGTTATTTATAGGATAGGTCTCTGCTATATGAGGGCTCTTGATCCATTGTTGTTCATTGCCAGAGGAGGAGGAACACTGACATTGGGGCTCATTAAATGTTGGCAAAATTAGGCTTCTGGAAGTATAAGAGAAGGGAAAGAAGAAGGCTCTGAAAACAAATTCCCATGTTCTTCAAATTTCTGCTCAGGCCCTAGGGTGTGAAGGGAACAGCATGGGCCGGCTTCTGCCTCTAAGCACCTACAGAAAGATTCTTTCCTAAAATCAAACAAATAACGCCGTCTAATAGATAATTTTTGGTGTCCTAATGTTGCATTTTAACTTCCCTGCTGTTCAAGCCAAGCTTTGTCACTCCAAATGCTTTCAAGTGCAAATAACTTTCCTGTATTTCATGGCCACCTCTATGCAGGTTTCCTAACCCTTTAATTCTTCCTAACTATTAAATCGGGAGGTTTATTACTTGATAATAGAATTCACTTAAATATGGAATATAACTTGTACCCGCTATCCACTTCTCCCATCATTTGAAGCAAGCCATGTGTATAAGACACGAGACTCGTACCTTCTGTGCTATAATGACTTGCACAAATAGCCCTAGAACACAGTGAGGACTTGATTGAGGTTAAATTGAAATTTAAATCACACCAGGTGCCTGATGAGCTAGCTTTTTCTGGGGAATAAAACCAGTGCTGAATTGAGCGCATTGGGTTGTTGGGTAGGGAGGGTTGGAAGCCCAGTAGCCTGCTTCCTCAGACAGTTCTTGAAGAACTAGGGCCTCCCCACCAGCTTCCAATAGCCTGAGTATTTTTAGTCCTCGCTTTTCATGTACGTTTCCCATTAACTGCTTGCAGGAAATCTTTTCTTGGACAGAATCTGCCCATTTCCTGAAGCCTTCCTCTCCGCATTGTGTCAGTTAGGGGATGAATCAAGTCAGCAGATTTAGAGAGTGTGTGTTCTCTTCCCTGCATGGCTCCCGCTTTGTGGAATACCAGAAAGCTGCCTTTCTTGTCTGTTTCTAGGGGTGAGGGAGGAGGGGCAAGTCCTTGGTGTATGTCAGCCTCTTAGGCAGCCTGGCACAAATGTCCTTTTGTATGGGGGGGGGGGCATGAGTGTGTTTTGCCCCTTCCCAGTGGACACTTCCATTTATTAGGGCCGGATGGTGTCCTCCAAGCTGTAAACAATGGTGTAGAAGATAAAGAGCCGCCTCAGTGAGGAAGCTGTGGTGGCAGCAACTGGGTCTCCTCCTCTGCCTCTGCTCCCATCCACCTCGCCCACTGTGCCTGTGGACTGGTGTGAGCCCGCTGGGACCTCCGTCATCCCTCCCAAGGGCCAAGCGGCCTGGGCACTGTTTCCTAACCTTGAAGACGTCAAACTTGCAGAGAGAGACTTTCCATGATAAGGATAACAGTTTCTCATGTTTACACAATGTTCGTTTTTAAACATATCTTTCGAAGAACTGAAATTCTGGCTTTGAATGTAGGGTTTGTATCAAAAGATAGGACTTGGAGTGCTGGCCCTGCTCTTTAGTAACTGAGACCGCAGGCAAGTTACGGAGCTAATGACAGTTTCTGCTTCGTAGTGTGTTGCAAAGCTTGAATGAGGAAAAATGTATAAAGTGCCTGCCACGTAAGAAGCACTCAAATATTAACCCAAATAAAAGGGGAGATAGTAAGGGTATTAGTGAGATAATTTAGGGGAGTATGCAATGCATGAAATGCTAAACGTTTTAGTTACTGTTAGGTGTAAGATCTGAGACGAAGCATTTTCTCTCACCTCTAAAGCTGCCCTCTCACCTGGACTCTCACTCTGACCACTCCTTCCTGTTCTCGGGTGTCTATCACTGTCAGCTGTGGTTCTGCTGAGAGAAAACCACTGTCTCTTGGGCCAGCTTCTAGCCCAGTGCTTGGTGCAAAGTAGGGTTCAACAATTAAGTGAATAGGTACTCATTGTGAGAAACTCCAAAATGCAACCCCTTTCCCATCCACAGAGACCTGTCCCTAGTCACACAAGCTTATTTCTTGATATGTTGTTGTTATTATCTACTCATTTTTAAGAGAGAATGAAAGGGAGGGAGGGAGGGAAGAAGGGGGGGAAAGGAGAGAGAGAGAGAGAGAGAGAGAGAGAGAGAGAGAGAGAGAGAGAGAGAGAAACATTGATGTGAGAGAGACACATTCCAGGAATCGAACCTGACCCTTCAGTGCACTGGCTAGTGCTCTAACCATTTAGAAACATAGGCCAAACACTTATTTTTTTAAATTTTATACCCAGGTGTTAGAAATGGAAACCATTCCATTGGCTTTCAGCAGAAAGGAATTTAATATAAGGAATTAGATGCTTATCAAATGCATCTAGGAAGAACTAAAGCTAGATGTTCTCCACAAGTGACACTGCCCACACCCTCAGATGATCAGTCTATGCCCTACTCCACTCTGTAGCTGCGATACAGTGATGGGGAGGTCAGACCTGAGAAGCTACTGCTGCCTGCCCCGTGGCACTCAGGAAGCTGGAAAATGCCTCAGCTGCATAAAAACCCTTTCATGGCCACACTCCTGCTTGTCAGAAGAAACAAGGAACAGTCAAGAGAGCAGGAAAATGGTCTTCGCCTCACTTCCAACCTGCCAGTCTTGTATGAATGCAAAAACTTGGCAGATTAACTGCAGGCAACTCTTGTAAATGTGATTTTTTTTTAAGTTTGCTATTAGAGAGGAGTAGATGGCATTTGAGTGAGCCACCCTACAGTATATATCATGCCAGCTTCATCTAGAAAGTACTTCAGGTTGCAATATGACAGGTTAAAAACTGGGTGAGGAAGTGCCAACAGGTTCCTCTGCATCCCAGTTGTTACCTTCCAAGTGCAGAACCACTGCCCTGGAATGTGTTTTGGATCACATGCCTTTATTGGAATCTTCCATATCTCCCCATGGCCTTGGAAGAGTCTGAGTCCCCGTGGGATGCACTAACACGTGTCTGAAGGAATGCTCTCTGTCTGTGTCGAGGTAGAGGAAACAAAATCAGAAAAGAAAGACAAGGCCTTGCCTTCAAGGAGTTCTCAGTAGTCTAATAGAATGATACAGAGATGAAAGCAGTTACAAAATGGTGTTATAAACGCTAAAGTACAGTTAGTCTTAGGAGCCCAGAAGAGGAGATGAAATGATGATAAATAGGAAAAGGCTGTCTGTATTTATGAAAAGTTATGAGCCTAGCCTTAAAAACAGATTATATATTTCTGCTGTTCACTCAACCTGGACACAAGACTCCAAAACTATTTTTCCTTCAACATTTTTAATGAAAAATTTCAAATATACAGCAAAATTGAAATAATTTTACAGTCTATATCCATATATCCACCATCTAGATTTTGTCATTAATAGTTTGATACTTGTTGTATCACATACCTATCTATCCATCCCATTGTCCATCCATTATCCATCTTATTTTTTTAAAGCATTTCAAGTAAGTTGCAGATGTCAGTATATTTCCCCTAAATACTTCAGCATGCACATCATGAACTCATTCACTAGAGTCCAGTATTTGTTTAGTGTTTTTCTTTTAGGTAAAATATACATGGAATGAAACACCCAAATCTTCAGTGAGCTTTCTTTGAGATACCTCTGTAACTCAAGCATCTGTAAGTATAAATTAATGACCAGCATCTCACAAAGTTTCCTCATGCCCTTCCTAGACAATTCCTACTCCACCCTCAAGAAGCAATCACCATTTTGGTTTTTCCCCACCAAAGATTTTGGTCTGTTTTAGAATTTCATACAAATTAAATCTGGTAGTATTTGCTCTTTTGTGTAAGGTTTCTTTCATCCAGCATTATACCTTTGAGATCCACCCATGTTGTCGATTGTATTGATAGCCTATTCCTTTTTACTGCTGAGTAGTATGCCATTGCATGAATGCACAGGTGTTTATCCATTCTCCTGTGGAGATGGGTACCTGGATTGTTTCCAGTTTGGGACTATTATGAATAAATCCACTCTGTAATGTACTTTAAAAACTAAAAGTAGTGTTTCTTCATACAGCTTTAGACTTACAGAGCAAATGAAAAGATAGTGCAGAGATTTCCCATATACTCAACATCCAGTTTCCCCTATTATTAACATCTTACACTCAATATCTTTTTTAAAGCTCCCTTTGGCTTAATGGATTGCTGTTGGGGAAGACTGCAAATACAATGCTACCAGTAAATACCCATAACGGGAAATCACTTTTGTTGTTCCTTTAAGATTATTGACCCAGGATTTATTTTGTCAAATAAGTCAGAGTCATGAATGCCTAAGTGTTGGTCTGTACCCATTCCTGGGAGTCTTGCCTAAGGAAGGATTCAGGGTCAAGTCCTGGGTCTGTAGGTGAGGGTTGATAGGGCTTATGTCATCACTGCACTAACAAATGATCACCCCACTACCCCCTCTTCTGTCTTCTTCACTTCCTGGCTTTCCTGTCACCCCCAACAAATCCTCAGTAAGACTGTAAAACTTTTTCCCGAAGTGCAGCTTATGATTATAACAATAATTAATACTTACGTTGCACTTGCCAGTCTATAAAACTCTCTCACATCCATTTCTTCTTAATTTCAATCTAGTGAGGTGTCTGTATACTTACAATGGAAATACTGAAGCTTGAAAAGATTAAGTTATTTCTCCAAAGTCACATTACTGGTGATGAGTTTAGGATATACTAGTATACCCAGCTCTCTCTTGCTCTTAAACCCCATTGTTTTCTTTATATCATATTCTTTCTACTCGAATTTTGGGCCTCAGGATCTTTTTCAAGACAAAGCTCAAATGACCAATAGATCATTTAAGAACCACCGTGATTGGGACTTAATTTACTTGTTCTTTTTGCTTTATTTATTTTTAGTTTTTAACTTTTATTGGATGATATCAGTAAGATTTTATAAGTTTAAGTGTACAGTTCTATAATACATCATCTGGGTAGTGCATTGTGTGTTCACCACCCCAAGTCAAGTCTCTTTCCATCATCATATATTTGACCCCTTTTACCCTCTTCCACCTCCTTCCCTTCTGGTAACCGCCATACTGTTTTCTGTGTTTGAGTTTTTTGTTTGTTTGTTAATTTGTTTCTGTTTTACATCCCACATATGAGTGAAATCATATGTCACCTACTTTTTCATTATCGTCTTTTCCTGGGGCCCTCTAGACTCTAGAAACGCTCAGTTGCATATTGTTTCCTGAACACTTCACAAAGATTACTGCCTCAGTGCATTTTGATGATGATGTCTCCCCCTTTACATTCAGAATACTTTCTCTTTCTCCTATCTTTAATATCTTGTTCCCAGAACTTGATTCTAGGAATATTTTTCATTCTTTAAGATTCATCTCATATATTATTACTTTCACATGAAGCATCCCTTGATCACTTATCTCCCCCATCATTCCCCTTCCCTCACCACTTCCCTTCCCCAGTGAGTCCCACAGTGACATACCAGGGTCCCTATGTAAGTTGTTTACAGTCTGCTAGGAGAATTAGACATGTTCAGAAGTGATGATAACATAACATGAAGGTTGAAAATTGACCCAGATATAGATTTATTGAGTTTCCACTGTGTACCCAGCACAGATACTCAGTATATTTGTAGAATTGTATTGAATAATAGACATGATATATCTGGGCTAAGCAGCAATGGTCTTTAGCATGGGCACAAAGGAGGCTTGCCTGCTGTGGTTAAAGGGAGAGAAACAGTCTCTATCCACATACATCTCTATCCAACTCTTCTTAGCCTTTGTCCCACTGGGTCAAAACTGCATATTCTTTGGACATGTTTGGGGGTAGCAAACTGAAAACTGAGTTATCAGGTGACTTAAACATTCTCTATGATATAATTTCATCTAGCCTGCAAAAGTCACTGATATCCTAATCTCTGTCTGTGTCTTTATGACAGAGAATACAAAGACGAGCACATTGTTAGTGTCAAGAAGCTCATAGCAGACCGTAAGCACCTTCACAGATAAATAACAATAAATACATAACTGGAATCTTTTTTAGGATAAGATAAGAGAGAAGTTAATTTAAAGTAACAGTTTCTTTTCCTATAGAAAAGCTCTTCAAAATGCTTTTCATGAAAAAAAAAAAATACTTTCATGACCACCTGGCCTGAGTGACTCAGTTGGCCTCCCTCTTTTCCTCTCTCCCTACTTCCTCCCTTTCCTCCATCCCTATGTCCCTCTCTCTTTCCATTCTTCTCTCTAAGTATGTTCTCAGGTGATGACTAGAAAAAAAACATACTTTCATGACCATAATTTGTTATTTGCTCTACATATAACCTCTTTTGAACACATAGAAAAAAATTAGCACAAATTTGACTCAGTAGAGCTTACAACTCATATCTTATTGACCTGTAGCCACTATATCTCATTTCATTTTATAAGAAAAACCAAATACATACAAAAACAAAATCCCCTATCATTTATCAACGTGAGTCCAAGTAATTTTCTCACTTGAATAGTGTTTGTGTTTGCTAGATCTCCCCTGGCACAACTTGTGATGATTTCAAATAAGACATTTATCTGAACATAACACCTATTCTGATTATCTCACAAGGTTGGAAGCATCTGCTGTAAAGTAATGAAGCAGTTCTTTAGATACTGATAAGGAATAAGCTCCAAGGTATAATTTAAGGAAAGAAGTGAGCCTCAGTTACACTATCTATAATGATACTAGATCATAGACTATCTGTATAAAAAAGAGGAAAATAGTATATATATTTACTTTTGTACACATAAAATATCTCTCAATTGAAACATAAGAAACTCATAACAATGATTTTTCTCTACACAGCAGAAAAGGATGGCTGGGTTAGGGCAGAAGGAGACTTTTCATTGTTTGCCATTTTATACATCTTAATTCTTGAGCCACATTACTTCTTCAAAAATACACTGCTTAGGAAAAAAGAACAAAAAATGGTTTGGGGATAATTTACCACTAAAGTTCATAGGAATAGGCTATTGTGAATTTTATTTCATAGTATCATTCATTTCATGCTTTCTGGTCAAATCACCCTGGAAGATAATCTCTGTATCTGTTAACTACTGACAGTATGGTGGTTGTCAGGGTGTTGCTAAGTCACCTAAGGTTCTTAGAAATCGTACATTTTGGGTTGGTAGTAGTTTCTGTGGTCAGGAAGAAGACACATATGAGCATAGATAAGAGTTCTTGGAAACCTCACATTATATGTTTTCAGGGAGGAAAGAACCAGGTCAGTCCAGTGCCTGCCTCACTGTATGTCTGTGTGCACTCTGCAGCATTCCTGCCCAGTGATCATTGCCACTACAATGTTTGTTGCTTGTTATCCTATATAATAAAGAGGTAATACGCAAACTGACCCTTATGCCCTCACAAGATGGCTGCCTACAACGGGCCTGGAAGGGGGGTTAGTGAGGGATGACCAAACGACTGAACAAGCAGGCTGTGTGGGGCAACCAGGCCAGCGGGGGGGGGGGGGGGGGGGGGGCACAGTTGGGGGCAACCAGGCCAGCAGGGTGGGCAGTAAGGGGAGACCAGGCAGGCAGGCAGGTGAGCAATTAGGAGCCAGCAGTCCAGGATTGTGAGAAGGATGCCCGATTGGCAGTCAGACATCTCCTGAGGGGACCCCTCCCCATGCACAAATTGTGTGCACCAGGCCTCTAGTTATAAATAAAGATGCTGGCTAAGTCAAGAGGCTCTCCGTTCCCTGGTCTTGGTGTTGTTCTGGAAGGGTCACTGGACTGGAGTCAGATTATTCGACTTCTAGCCTCAGCTCTGCCACTGATTCACTCTGTGGCTTCAGGCAAATCACCTACTCTCTCTGGGTTTCTTTCTTCATCTCTAAAATCAGAGTATTAGACTGGGCCAGGGACAGCAGGTACATGGTGTGGCTGCGGCCATTCTCTCTCCCTTCCCAGGAAAGACATCACTTCATATTTTGAGTAGGTTTTTATGATAAATAGTGATAAATGAGGCTTCAGAATCCTTCTCAGCAAAGTCTTCCAAGCAACTAGAACCAATAGGTGGGACTTGGGTGGCACTTGGGGATGAAATTAAAGTCACTCCCTTTCATAGCTGTAAGGTTCTCAAGCAGCAGTGTGCTGGTAAACATTTAACAGGTTCTCAGAAGAGAGAGAGAGAGGGGAAGAAAGAGGAGGAAGAGGAGAGAGAGAGGAAGAGGGGAGAGGAGGAGAAAAGGAGAAGAGAAAAGGGGAGGGGGAGGAGGAGGCGGGGAGGAGGAGAAGAAAGATGATGCCCTGATTTGCAGCCTTTGCCAGTTTCCATGATGTAAATTCTGCAGTCATCGGTGATTTTAAACCACTAGGATGAGGTCATCTGGATTGCAAAACTCCTGAAAATGTAATAATCTTCTTTTATGAGCTGATAGAAACTGACTCCAGCACATCACTGTGAAATTGATGATTGAGTTAACTGGCCACAGCCATAAATGAAAGTGACCATCCTTCTCAGGGAAGTTTATCAAGAGGCATAATTCTTTGGAAATACCTGAGGGTCATAAAGACTTTGTCACACTTATTCTACTTCCTGAGCCTCAGCTACACTAGACTGGGACTAAGGATTCCTACCTCATAGGATTATAGTCAGTAAAAAGAGACAACAGCTAAATCATGTAGCGCAGTGCCTACCACATCATTGGACCTCTGGAATGTACCCCTCCCCTCACCACCGTGAGAGGCTATATTAAGTTAGTGTGTCCTTATCTTTCCCAGCTTCTCAAAGGCTGGTCATTGCTTTCCCTCCAGCCCTCTGTTTTTCTAACCATTACACATTCCCTTTCCTCTGTCTCTCCTTTGCTCTACTATAGTTGTCTGAATGGGATATAAGCATTTATTCCTACCCATTCCTAATGTTTTTTCTGTATATTTATCCTCTGTCCAATTCTCCGGTGGTGGCCTGTGCTGTCAGAGATTAGAGGCACCCCTGTGGGTAGAGATCAACCCTTTGGTCATCGATGTTTCTCTCTCCCTCTTCCTCTCTCTTTTTTCCTTCCTCCCTCTCCCTGTCTCTCTCTTCCATTCACTCTCTAAAATAAATAAACAAATAAACCAACAAACAAACAAATGGAAAAAATATCCTCAGGTGAGGATTAAAAAAAAAAATTGAGTTTAGAATCATCTGCTTCAGGAAACCAGTAGATGTTACAGTTTGCTCAAGCCTGATGCTTAGAAGTCATTCTTCTCTGTCACTGAGCAATTACTAAGAAGTTGGTTCTAGCTATTAAATATCCCTTTTGCATTACCTTTTCTTTCCATTGCGTCACTGCAGTCTAAGCCACAATCCTTTCTCACTGGGACGTGCCTGGTCCTAGACTTGCTTGTCTCCAGCTTTTCACGTGGCAGCCAGAGTGATCTTTCCAGAACACAGTCCAGCCATACCACTCCCCTTTAAAAAAATTTTTAGTGTTTTCTGTTGTCCTTAGGATGCAGACCAAATTCCTTAACTTCTTTCCACTGGCTTTTTCTGACCCTTTCAATAAGGATAATTCATTCTCCTAGCACACCATATTTCCCTGTATGCTAATATTAATCATCCTGTTTTGTAATTGTTTATTCCTTGTTGACATCTTTGCTCTGATATCCAAGCCTTTTCTGTGTTGTTTACGCCCCTAACATAGTGCCTGATACATGGTATAATACTGAATGGGTATATGAGTTCATTATTTTAATTTTAAAAAATATAATCTGCTATCCTATAAAATGGATAGACGACCTCCAGTGTCACTCGTTGGTAAGTGTGGTTGGTCATACAGTATATTTTCTTCTAGCAGATCTGTGTACACAGGTGAGGGTCCATGGCCTGTCACTTCACCTGGAGCAGTCCAGAACCACGGAGATCGATCAGCTTCCCAAGGCCTGGAGGGCAGGACAGGAAGAAAAAACCTGAAGCACTGGAACCTCACAGCTTTCTTTCCATTCTAGTGCTATGATAGGGATCTTCATGCGTGTATCATTTTCTTTCCTCTGAATCATTCCTTTAGTCAGTTGCTAGAAATGAGAATTATTGGGTGAAAAAAGGGTGAACATTTTTAAGGCTCTCAAATGCTGCCGGGTTGTTTTCCAAAGGCATCATACCAACAAATAACTTGGCGCTATGGACAAGGGTGCCTGTTTAATCACACTATCAGCACCCCTGGGAAATGTTAATGAAAAAATTTTTTTTCTAGATTAATAAAGCAGGTGAATGGTCTTCCCCATTCCTGTTACTTAACATTTGGTCTTTTTCACTTGCTTCTTCATGCCTCTCCTGCAGCAGCATCCTGCCCCTCGAGGGCTTGGCAGGGGCAGTGGGGCTGTCCATCTCCTCGACCTCTGGGCACAGCATCTGCCTTGTGCTTGTGCTCGGTGGGGAGGGGCCGCACGGAGGGAAAACATAACCACGCCATTGTTAGGGGGTGAGGTCGCAGGGATAATGCTGTGAGAAGGATGAAAAGAACGATTCTCCATTCTCCATTGTTGTGGCTCCCAAGGATGAGCCAACAGCCCCAGCCGGGGAAGGGATGGGTCTTCGCTGCAGCCAGATGCTCGTTTTTCCAGCGCTGCCTGCCATTATTTCTGGCGAGAAGAGGTGGGGGGAGCCTAGCAGCTGAAACAGATTAACCTTTATGCCAGTTTCCTCCCTTTGAGTGATTGCCCTGGACCTGGGGACAGTCAGAATTAGTCAGAAGTTGTTTAGCGGTCCCAGTGTGGAAGAGCCAGCCTCTGGAGTTAATGCACCGTTCCTGCTGTATCTACGGAGCTACATGAGGCCAGCAGAGCCTCCTTTCCTCTCCTTCCCCACAGCCACTGCCTTCTTCAGGCCTCATCCTGTTTTGTCTGGGCCCCTGGCAACAGCTTCCTGTCCCCCTTCGTCTGGCCTCTCCTGCACGGTTGCCAAAGTGATGTTTCTGCCATGCATGTTGGATCTTCTCTCTCCTGTGTCAACTGTCACAGATAAAACCCAAGCTCCTTCCTCCAGCTCTTTGGGCATTTAGCACTGAATTCCGGAACTGCCTTTCCAGACAGGCCACGGCCTCTCCTCTGACCTGGGCCTGACCAGGTGTTCATCCCCCACAGGGTGCTCAGCACCTGTCCCTTCTGCCTCTGTTCTACCTGATTAACTTCCAGTCCCTCACATGCCCCCTCAAAAAGCAGGACTCCCTCGGTTATCACCTCATTGGCAGATTTTTTTCCTGGATTGCAACAAGCAGTTAATCGATCACTCTCTCCTGTAACCTACACACAAGTTGTGATTTCTGTTTATTTCTCTCAAATCAGGAATGATCACCTTCCTATTGTATATTTATATTTGTGAATCTTCAGCCACAATGTTTTACACATAATAAATGCTCAAAAATGTTTCCTTTCTGCTAGTCTATTGTTATGTATTTATCTTTAAATGTGTTCTTATTTTTAGAGCTGAAAGGGAATGGGATGTAGTTTAATCCTTTTTTTTTTTTTTCCTTTTTAAAAAATGGTTAACAAAATCAAAGTCTAGTGAGGGAAGGAATTCACCTTGGGTTGCACAGCTGGGGCTGAACTCTTTAGGTTACTTGAAAAAAACCTTGAAATAAAGGATTGAAGAGGGGATGGAAAAGAACTAGGTTCATTGCCATGTTTTTTCTGCTAGATGCTTTATATTTACCTTATTTTTATTTGGGGGAACATTTCTTTTTTAAATTTGTAGTAAAATACACATAACATAAAGTTGACCATCTTGACCATTTTTTAAAAATGTTTTTATTTAAGAGAAAGAGGAAGGGAAGGGAAGAGAGTCACATAGATGGGTGCTCAGTAAATATGCTGAAAAGATGACTAAACATTCCCTTCACCTGTAATGATGAACACCTAATCATTATTATTATATTCGTATTAATATATATTTATAGTGATTACAAAAGCACAATCATTCAGCATATGCAATAAAGTCTTCCTTTAGGGATTGAAAAAGATCATGTGACATAGTCTTTGCCCACCAGGACTGCAGTGTAGCTGGGAGAAGACAGGATACTTTTACATGTCCTTACACGTTATTCTGTATTACATGTAGTCCTTGTAACATTCATGAATAGCAGGGAGGACTAGTTTTATCTCCACTCTTAGGATTCTAGAACCCACTAAGTTGGGGGATTTGACTCAGGTCTCACACAGGTAGAAGATTGAGGTAACTGACTTCCGGCAAGATGCTCAGCCCCTTTAAGCAACTCCATTTGTTCATCTACAAAGTGAAGATAATAGTATTTACTTCCTAGGTCATTGTGACTTTTGAAAAGCAGACAGAGCAGCTGAGTAAATAATTCAGCACAGTCCTGGACTGTTATTTGTCTCTACATCTGGTGTTTTGTTCTTGTTGTAACTCTGCAGATTACTTTGGAGAAGAGGCTTGCAAATCCCATCCCAGTGGTTTTGCCGCGGGTGGTTGGGAGGAATAATAGCCACTTCTGCTTTACATATAAGTCCTACATGTGATTCCTGTCTGACTCAGGCCCTCCACGAGTGCTTCCTGTACTTACCCTTCTGGCTTTGTGCTTTTACATAGGACTTGATGCTTCTAAGTCCAGAGGCTAAGGCAAAAATCCCGTTAGGAATAAAACACAGGATGCTCGCATGTTTTCCGGACCGTGAGTTCTTTTCAGTTACCATCTCTGCAGTCTTCCCTGTGTTCTCTTCACACTTTACGTGGTAGGTGGATTTCAGTTGGTCAGATCATTGAGGCATAGTAGAAACTAATCTCTGCTGATGTCTTAGTTTGTAGAGGCCCCAGGGCTCTTGTGTGATAAACAGTGCTGTGTAAATTAAAATGCAACTAAGGGTCTCTTCGGTTTTTCTTGAATTAAGTTTATTATGTGCGATAATTTGCACCTCGGGGCTTTTGTTGTTATTTGTCGCAGTGGCTGTGGCAGTAATGAGCCTGCTCCCAGCATCATTGGCACGGTGCCCCACAGACCATCTATTTGCATTTGGCAGGACTCCATGGTGTATCCTGAACAAATGAATCAGCCTCTTTGGGTGATGGGGAGCCTGAATCATAGGGAGGCCGTGAGCCTCGCTCAGGATCCACAGTGATCCCAGGATCGGGGAATACCAGAGTTCTTGTTGTGTTCCTAAGGGGATTACCCCTTAGCCGGTGAGTCTCAGGTGCTGTACGTAACTCACCCGTGGAAGCACAAAGCCAGGGAAGGGAAGTACAGGAAGCATTCACTGAGCCTGAGTCAGACAGGAATCACATGAGGTGCTCTAAGAGGACTCACATGTAAAGCAGGAGTGTAGAGCTATTAATATTCCCAGCCATCTAGGACTCTGACCCAGAGTCCTTGACTGTCTGCTGTATTGTATCCCTTCGTTTGCAGCTGCGTTGATCCAAACCATTTGAAGAACTAAAAAAAATCTTCAGGCTGGTCCCGAAGCCAATACACTAAAGCTTGTACTCCTCTGAGTCTCGCACGCCAGCTTTGTGAGAGAGAGCAGGTGGTCCTCTCGTCACAAGTCTTAGCGAGGTCCTGGAACTCTTCTGGGACCACATAATCAATAGCAGGCTGAGCCCTGAGCCCAGGTTTTTCAGCAGATCACCACTCAGAGATTCTCTAATTCTAAGATTCAACAAAAAATAATTACACAATGACTTATATTCAGTCCTGCTTTTACCACCCTCATTGAAGGTCTTTATACTTCAGACTAGGAATGTTGCAGAAGCTTCTAGCTGAGAGGTGTAGGGCAGGCTGGGGTTTAAGAGAGGAAGCCTTGGCCGAGACCGGTTTGGCTCAGTGGATAGAGCGTTGGACTGTGGACTGAAGGGTCCCGGGTTTGATTCCGGCAAGGGCATGTACCTTGGCTGCGGGCACATCTCCAGTAGGGGGTGTGCAAGAGGCAGCTGATTGATGTCTCTCTCATCAATGTTTCTGACTTTCTATCCCTCTCCCTTCTGCTCTGTAAAAAAATCAATAAAATATATATTTAAAAAAAAAAGAGAGAGAGAGAGGAAGCCTTGGTTATCCAGAGCACCCAGGAGACAGAGTCAGAAGTCCTTGCTTTGCCATTTCATAGCTTTATACCTGCGGTGAAGTTACTTAGCTGCTTCGTGCCCCAGTTTCTTCATCTTTAAAATGGGATAATAATAGTAACTACTCGTAGGGCAGGAAGAGTTAATATATGCCTAATGCTTATTAGTTCGATGCCTGGCAGGGAGTAAATGTAGTTAGTTATTCTTATAGTAAACACCATGCAGCATGGAGGAACTTCAAAATTATCTCCCTCTTGCTTTCCTCATACTTTCTTTTTTAAAACTTATAAGGAAATAATCTATGACGTTTCTTCCTCCTCCTTCTCTTTCTCCCTCTCTCCATCTCCCTCCCCTTCTACATCCTTCTTCCTTTCCACATCCCCTTCCTCTCCACAGACCAGCCTGGCTCAGAGCATGCAGTGAACACTAGGGGCATTCAATATAATAAAAGGATAATATGCAAATTGACCGAATGGCCGAATGACCATCACCATGATGCGCACTGACCACCAGGGGGCAAACACAACACAGGAGCTGCCCCCTAATGGCAGTATGCTCCCACTGGGGGAGTGCTACTCAGCCAGAAGCTGGGCTCACGGCTGGCGAGTGCAGCACTGGTGGTGGGAGCCTCTCTGGCCTCCACAGCAGTGCTAAGGTCCCCTCAGGGGATGTATAGAGGAGCAGGCCTAAGTGGGCAGGCGGAGGGCACAGGCCGGGCTGAGGGAACCCCTCCTCCCAGTGCACAAATGTCAAGCACTGGGACACACACACACACACACACACACACACAAACATACACACACACTGAGTGGCCAGATTATTATGATCTCTGTACACATAATAATCTGGCCACTCAGTGTATATCCTATATAATAAAAGGCTAATATGCAAATTTTCCCCTTGACCAGGAGTTTGACCAGCAGGCAGACTGGCCAACCGCCCATGTCCCCTCTCCCTGGCCAAGCTAGCCAGACCCCACGCATGCACGAATTCTTCATGCATTGGGCCTCATATATATACAGTGAGTGGCCAGATTATTATGTATTCAGAGAGCGTAATAATCTGACCACTCAGTGTATATATGAAAGGCTAATATGCTAAGTGTCCAACCATTCAACTCGCTATGATGCACACTGACCACCAGGGGGCAGGCACGCAATGCAGGAGCTGCCATGAGGCACACTGGCCATTTGCAGAAAAATGGCGCCACAGACCTGGTGCTGACAAAGCAACACTCAGCTTCCCCCAGCTTCCAACCAACTCAGAGCAACAACCCACCAAATTGTACTGATGCTACCAAGACCCCATGACACAAAATGCATCCCACAGCCCAGCCCAGATAATGACATCGCGTAGCAACACCCAGCTTCCTTTCCCTAGCAACTAGCCTCCTTGCAGTTTCTTCAGCCCAGCAACATGACTTGCTTTATAGCCAGGTGCAAACATTTTACACTTTAACCAAATGTCTGTGAAGCATTTTCCCATGCCTCATCTCATTTGATCCTCACAGAAGTCCTGGAGTAGGTAGGTAGGAGACTCAGTGGAATCCTTTTTTTTTTTTTTTTTATTAGCTAGAAAATGAAGATTTAGAAAGCTTAGAAACTTGAGCCAACTGAAAAGAAGTAAGAAATAGTGGGCCTTGAAAATGACTTTAAGTTTCCTCACTGCACAGAATATAGTCAAACACTGCTGCAGTTAATATTTTACCCTTTGTTCTCCCTACATGATCTATAACAATAATGGGCTTCGTATTGATATTTACTGCTCTGTTGCTTACAATTACTTGAAAGAGAAGTTGGGGTGCTTCATTGGTCTGGAAAAAGTTTAGCTACATCAGAAAGCAGGTCTAATTAAGCAAGTTTATTCTATGATTATAAAAGGCTAAGTTGACTCACGCATGCGCGATCATATAAAGCTCTCACTGGCACCTATCGCACGCATGTGTTTTGATCTGTCATTGTTGCTCATGAATTTGGTTGACCCTTCTATTATAGAAAAAGGACAAATAGAGATACTAAATTATTTCTTCTAATCAATTTCCTTTCGGTGTGCATGAATTTGTGCACCGGGCCACTAGTCTTATATAATGATGTGCCTTGTAGCATGGATATGAAAACAAGGTGGCAGAGAGACAGGTTACATTGGCTTTCAACCAATGGCAATACTGCCTGCCCTCCTGGGTTTGGAAATGTGTGTGTATGTGTGTGTGGGGGGGGGGTTAAGTTGTCACAATGATTGGGGAGCACTAAAGGCATCAGAGGGCAGGGGATAGACATATTAATCTCAAACAATGCACAAGACAATCTTGCATAACAAAGAATTGCCCCATCTGAAACTCCAACCCAGCCCTCCCCTACAATTAACAGGGGCAGCATTCCTATTATTTCTGCAAGTACAAAAACCAAAATGGGGAGTTAAGATCTATAATTGGGAACCAGGCCCAGGCCCAAGACTATGTGGTTAAGAACAGTTTAGAGAACAGATTTAAATTAGTGCACAGTGAAAAGAGAGTATTAATAGAAATCCAGATATTAATACTGATGAGTCTCCATTAGCTGAGTAGGACCTCGGCCCAGAACTTGTCCAACCATCACTGTTCTCCAGTCATTGCTGATAGGGACTCTACCCAGGGGCACATGTTTGGTTTGTCTTCCCCCAAACTTTTTTTTATCTCTTCACTGACTTTGTATGAAATTCTGCCATTGGTCACCCCTCGGATTGCAGCATCAAAAAACCCTATAGCTCTAGCCGGTTTGGCTCAGTAGATAGAGTGTCAGCCTGAGGACTTGAAGGGTCCTGGATTGGATTCTAGTCAAGGGCACATGCCCTGGTTGTGGGCTCGGTCCCCAGTAGGGGTCATGCAGGAGGCAGTCAATCAATTATTCTCTTATTGATGTTTCTATCTCTTCCTCCCTTCCTCTCTGAAATCAATAAAAAATATATTTTAAAAACCCTATAAAAAAGTAGGTGTTTTACTTTCAAACATCTCTAAGAGGCATAAGCAGCAGTATGAGCCAGTCCTTAGATTAAAAGAGCTTCTATTCTAGTGGTGAAGTTAAAACATGACCACAACTAAATAAAATACGCATCGCCTATATAAGGTAACATGGCAGGAATAACTTAATAGCTGAAAGCAAGTACTGGGCTCAGCTTTGCTACTTATGAACTGCATGAATATGGGATCTTTCTTATCACCTACACTTCAGTTCCTTCAACTATAAAGTGAAGGTGATAATACTGACAGGGTTGTTGTGAGACTTAGAAGTGAAATGTTGGTTTTTTTTTTCTTTCCCTAAATAAAAAAAAATGTGCTTTCCTATAAAGTTCTATTAAGAGTATAGAAGTGGGAGAGTTTATATTTGATATGAGGACAGTTTAACAAAGGAGGAAGCATTTGAACTAGGCTTTGAGCACATGGCTAGGGTAGTAAATGTGTTACACCAAACATATAATAATTTATTCAACCAATCTTCATTGAACCGTTGCTTTGTGTCATGCTCTGGGTGTTAATGACTCAGTACTCCTTATTATATTGTCCTTTTATTACCTCAGTACATTTGTTTTACTCACTAATGCTTTCTACCAATGTCTTCAAACCAATTTACCAGAGTACCTAGTCACCTAGAAAGTCTGAGGAGGCATGGACTGAGCAGAGGTGGCAGTCAGATGGGATGGGGGTCCTGAGAGAGGTATCTACTGGCAGCTCAGCTGGCCCAGGTCATGTGGAAGTCAGACACCTGAGACCCTGAGAATGGGGTGGAAGACACAAGGAAAGAGACACAGGAGAGTTCTATTGACACAGTTTTATCTAATAAATAATGCTGTTCAGTACTAGATCTATTGACAGAAATCAGCTTCATGCTCTGCTGCAAATGACTAAGAATACCAACCTCCCTCTGAATTCTAGGCTTGGAACCAGTTCTTTTTCCATGTCTGTGTCACAAGACACATCATTATATAAGATGCTCTGACCCAAGTGAATGCCTCCAGTGTACACTGCACGCTCTGGGCCGTGCCGGCCTGTGGAGGAGTGGGGGGGAGATATGGAGAGGAAGAGGGATGTGGAAGGTTGTCTCAAAAAAATGTCTACACGCTGTAACAGATGATAGCTCAATTTTGAAAATGAAATGTATTTTAGTAAGCACTGCCTTTATAATTTAAAAGTTTGTGTATATATTTTTTTGGGGGGGGGGAATATATATGGCCTTCTTTGTTCCTGTTTATAATCATGTGAGGTAGGTGGAATTTGTTCCATTTTACAGATGGAGAAATTCAGACTCACAGAAGTTAGGTGACTCCTTAGGGTCACGCAGCTTAAGTGATTCCTGGAGTTTGAACCCACGTCTTCAGATTTGAAATCCTGCTCATTTCCTACTGTACCATGCGTCTTTTCAGTCTCTGACTTCAGGAAGCTTACAACACAGGGTTGCATCTGAAGTAACATAGATAATATCCGTGATAAAACTTGGAGCAATAAACCAAGACTACTTACAAATGAAATCTCTACTTATACTCATTTCAGAGAACATTTCTGTTCTAATTTGACTTTTAGAAAGCACATAGCTTTGGATTTGGTTGAAATTGATTTATTTAGATTAAAAGATCATGTTACATTCTTGTTTATGAAAAGCTCATTTCAGTTTGAAATATAGTGAAGTGGGAGATTCTAACAAAATAAAATGCCACATTTCTAAGTATAGTATATGGGTACAAGGGCTTTCATAGAAGACTATGCATTCTAGATGTTAAATTGTTGAACTTGATTGTATTTTTCAGTGATACAATGTAATCTATTTTGCTCAGAGAAAAGTCAAGGTCAGAAATGATTGCTTCATGCCAAGACTGGTTTGGCTCAGTGGATAGAGCGTCGGACTGTGGACTGAAGGGTCCCAGGTTCGATTCTGGCAAAGGCATGTACCTTGGCTGCGGGCACATCCCCGGTAGGGGGCGTGCAAGAGGCAGCTGATCGATGATTCAGACTTTCCCTCTCCCTTCCGCTCTGTAAAAAATCAATAAAATATATTTTTTAAAAAAAGAAAAAGAAATTGTTGCTTCAATCATGGAGCTTTATTTAGAAAGTCGCCTGTGTTGAACCTGGGAGATATGTTACTTTTTCTCAAGGAAGGCATAGCTCCTCAACTATGATCTACAAACTTTTGCTCTGAAGTCTTGGAAGAGACCTTGGGGAAGCACCTAGGGTCACAGAGTCAGGGTGCCTCGAGATAGAAAAATCATCTAAATACTGAGTTTCAACCCCTATTTATTTAGCTGCTCTGTTCATGCAGACACAGGTCGGCAGGGTGCCTAGAAGTAAAAGGATTAGGTGGCTTTTACTTCTAAGATGAAAAGGTCCTGGTGCTTTGGTTCCCTGAAGTGGTCAGCACCTACTTCCACACGCAGAGACAATGCTGGCTCAGCTAAGGCGGGGTGCTAACACTAGATTAAAAAGCTACAAAGAGCCGAAACCGATTTGGCTCAGTGGTAGACTGTTGGTCCCAGGTTCGATTCCGGTCAAGGGCATGTACCTTCGCTGCGGGCACATCCCCAGTAGGGGGTGTGCAAGAGTCAGCTGATGTTTCTCTCTCATCGATGTTTCTGACTTTCTATCCCTCTTCCTTCCTCTCTGTAAAAAATCAGTTATATATATATATATATTAAAGCTACAAAGAAGGCTTTCAGGTTTCCATAGCCCTAGTGGGCCACCTCCCCTTCTCTCTGGAATGCATTTCCCAATCTAGACTTTCAGGATTCACTCCTGTCTTCACCCCTGATCTCCAGCCTGGTATCAGTCTTACATCCTCAAGTTAAGGCAAGTTGGTATAGACCACTGGTAGGGAATTTTTACAGTTTAAGAGATAGGATATATATGTATATCAAATCACCTCGATATACACTTTAAATATTTTACACTTTTATATGACATATGTACCTCAATAGGGCTGAAAAAAATGTTTTGCAAAATTAAAAAAAAATTTAGGCTTAGTTTAGAGTAAAAGCTTTGGGTCCTGTCTTCCTTTAAAACACTAGGATAACTAACACATGGTATGCTAAAAAGACTTGGGGTCTTGTTCCATGCAATGTCCATGTACGAATTTAGTAGGTCGTTACTGTTTGCTGTTTCTTACCCTCCTCATAAAACAATTTCAAAAATACAAAAAAGAGATTTGTATTCTGTGAACCTGTCAGTACTAGGTCCTCAGCCAGCATTCAGTTCAACTATTGCTTAGTGAAGGGGAGGATTGGCCTGGTCCCTGTCTTTCCAGAGTGTCCCACAAATGCATTTTAGTAGAATCTAGCAGAGTTAGTGGTATCTGACAGGGGCATCTCAAAGGTATACAATTGCAGGGATTCTTGAGTGAAAGCACTTTATACTGCCTAAAGTCTAGCATATTTATGGAAGTAAGAATAAGACTGGGGAGAAGGAAGGGTGTAGAAGACAATCACAGGAAATAGTTTGGGGCAAAATGAGGGGAAAGTCCTTGAATGCAATCCTGATTAGTTTGGACTTGATAATCTAGGTCAGTGCTTCCCAAATGTTGTCATATCACTTTTTATTTTTAAGTTTTCTAAATATCAGGCTATAAGTAGCTTATGACCCCAGATGACTGGCCCAAGAACTTCAACATTCCTTCAGGCTGAAGTAATCAAAAACTTTTAATAAGTAAGCACATATCCAATGTTTGAAAGGTGCTACTAGGCAATGATGATTTTCCAGACTCAGGAAAATTCTCTCTTCCATCTCTCCAGAGTCCCAGCTTGTAATGTGACTGCAACTCTAGTTCCTGCATTAGAATTGGATCCCTGTGGAAACAGAGGTCCCCCCAAATAGATCAGCCCATCACTACAGATCCCACAGACATTGAAAGGTAATAGAAGATTAATTAGTAGTTCCCAGAATCTGGAAAGAAGGAGGAGAAGATAGTGATGGGTTCAGGATTTCTTTTTGGATAATAAAAATTTTCAGGAATTAGATAATAGTGATGGTTCCACAACCTTGTGAATAAACTAAAAACTATTGAATTGTACACTAAATCTCAATTTTATTAAAAGGGTAATAGGAGAAGAGCATTACCTGAATAAATTTGATAACTTATATGCACTGGACAAATCCTGTGAAAGACATATTATAAAAGCTGACACAGAAGGAAATAAAAACTCAAATATAAACTAAATTCTCATTTAACCCCCCCCCCCCCCAAGAAAACTCCAGGCCTGAAGCCTTCTCTGGTGAATGTTAGCAAACATTTAAAGAAGAAATTATACCATGTCATTTGTCTCCAAATTGATTTATAAATTCAGTGCAATCCCAGCACTTTCTTTTTGGTAGAAATTGACAAGCGGATTCTAAAATTTTTATGAAAATGCAAAGGAACTAGAATAGCTAAAACAGTTTTGAAAAAAGAAAAACAAAGTTGAAGGACTCACATATCTGATTTCAAGACTTATTGTAAAACTGTAGGAATGAAGACAATATGATATTGGCCTAAGTATATATAAAGAGATCAATTGAACATAACAGAAAGTCCAGAAATAGACCTACATATATTTAATCATTGATTTTCAATAAACACCCAAGGTAATTTGAAAAGGGAAGACTATTTCTTTTCAGCAAACATTGCTAGAGCAGCCAGATATGGAAAACAAGGACCATGATCCTTACCTCACATTCTGCACCAAAATGGATCATAGACCTAAACATAATAATACCACTTGTAAAACTTGTAGAAGAAAACAAAACAAAATTGTTTTGACATTAGAATAGACAGGAATTTCTTAGAAAAGAAATATATTTATAAGACACACAAAAAGCCTGAACTATTTAAACATTATAAATTGGACTTCATCAAATTTAAAGACATTTGGTCTTTAAAAGACATCATTGTGAAAATGAAAGATCATGTCACAGACTGGGAGAAAACATTCTCGATACTTAAATCTGACAAAGGGCTTGTACCCAGAATATATGTAAAGAACTCTTACTCCTCAATAATGAAAGAGACAAAAACAAAACAAAACATCCTCAGTTAAAAGTGGCCAAAGATTTGAATAGACACATCACAAAAGAAAATAAATGACCAATAAGCACATGGAAAGTTGCTCAACATTGTTAGTCATCAGGGAATACAATTTTAAAATATAGTGAGATACTGTTAGATACTGTCTCAAGGTCTGGGCAGTTCTGACTAAATGCTATTCTTGCTGAATGTTTAAATGTAGCGCAGTATTTTTCCCAGGCAAGATGTAAAAAACCGGATAAGTGGAGTCAATTGCAAAAAAGAAATTAATAATGTAATTAGCCATATAATATATACAGGGTGTCCCCCCAAAATGTATAAGCACTTTAAAAGCTGATAGTTCAATTTTGAAAGTGAACTATATTTTAATAAACACTGCCCTCATAATTATTCAGTGTGTGGATATATTTATAGGGACACCTATGTAAGTAATGTCTCCCTGCCAGGAGACAGCTTTGGAGGTGAATCCTGTTTCCTTTACTTGATCTTGATGCAGGTAAACAAAACTACCTAATGACAAACACATCTTGTTTTCTTGGGATTTTTTTTTTATTGATTCCAGAGAGAGGAAGGGAGATGGAAAGGGAGAGAAAAATCGATGTGAGAAACATCAATCAGTTTCCTCCTATATGCACCCCATCCGGGGATGAAATCCACAACCTGGGTATGTGCCCTGACTGGGAACCAAATCCATGACCCTTTTGTGCACAGGGCTCCAACCAACTGAGCCATAGCAGCCAGGACACATCTTGTTATTGAATAGAACGTTTCAAGCATGAAGCTTTTGTGTTTGGCAACAATACCCCTACACACCCATCCGATTGGCTGTGATGGCTAAATGTTTTTGGATACCGGAGTTCTCGTGCATTGCTGCAGCGGATGCACAAATGGACAATCACTTTGGAAAACAGTGTGACGATGTTTTATGAAATTAAGCATACATTTACCATATGACCATATCACTTCTAAGGTATATTACCTAGGACAAATGAAAACATTTTCACAAAAAAGACATGTACAGAATGTTCGTGGCTGCTTTTTTCACAGTAGCTCCAAACTGGAAACACCCTAATTGTCCATCTCTAAGTGACTAGGTAACCAAATTATGTTACATCCATAAAATGGCATCCTATCAGCAATTTTTAAAAAACCACTGGTCCTTGCAATAAAATGGATGAATCGTAAAACTTTGTTATGCCAAAGGAGTCAGCCAGAAATGAACATATAATGGACTGTATGACTCCATTTCTGTGACAGAGCAGACAGATCTAATTTATAGTGATAGAAAGCAGACCACTGGTTGCCTGGGGAAGGGGGGTGGGGCGGTGGGGAGTGGAGATGGACCCTGGAAAGGGTACGACATTTTGGGTTGTTGGACGTGTTCTATCTTGATTGTGGTGGTGGTTATGTGGTATATATATTTGTCAAAATCCATCGATCTAAAAATCTTAAATGGGGGGATTTAACTGTATATAAATTATACCTCCATAAGGTTGACTCTTAAAAAAACAAGGGGGGAAGTGGAGGCATTAGTGCAAAAATAATTCTTCTAATGCTGTGTGCTGACTTCTTAGAAGTTAAATGGGTCATATATAGGAGATGGGATTGTCTCTATATGGGAATGCCTTTCAGATGTACATCGTTCAGGCAGCTGGATGGATGTAAATGTGGGCTTCCAGGATGCAAGGAGGTCATTATTTGAGCATCTTAGGTAAGCTCCATAATTAGGTTCT
Organism: Antrozous pallidus; assembly: GCA_027563665.1. Taxonomy (NCBI): domain Eukaryota; kingdom Metazoa; phylum Chordata; class Mammalia; order Chiroptera; family Vespertilionidae; genus Antrozous; species Antrozous pallidus. The sequence goes on along the minus strand of CM050520.1, from coordinate 48,921,674 downwards.
GTTTCTCCTTCCATCCTTTGAATCACTTCCCTGCATTTTTATCCAGTGGTGTGATTAGGGAAGCAAAGCCAGGTTCCAAAAGAGCCCCATGCCTGACATGTAGCTTTTTTACAGTATTTGCTCATGACCAGCAAATTCCAGAAAGCACTAGGTTTTGTGCTCTTGTTTATGTATATTCACAATCTTAGTGCTTTGGGGAGAGTCGGTCTTATACAGTGGAGCAAGTATACAGTATATGCTGTACCTGGCATTCCCAGCCCCTTGTCTTCTCCTGTGTCTTAATATGTCAGAATTTGAAGGAAATTTGGAAATTCATGAATTCAGTACTTGTGCTTGATCAGTGAGGAAACCGTAGTCCAGAGCAGAAAAGTGTTCTCCCCCTTATCCCCTTCCGGGTTCACATGCCCAGCTAACTGACCAGGACACAGCTAGATGCACAGCCCACATCTTTATGATCTACGTGTTCCTCCAGTGCAGCTCACTAAATTGTAATCACACTTTATCAGCTATCCTCAGTTGTGGAGTGCAGTGTTGCCCAACATGCTTTTCTTGGATGGTCTGTAGAAGAGTCACTTGTATTGCTGAGTAGCTGTGTTAGAAAAGGTGTTTCTGTGGTTCTGAGTCACACTAGAGTTTTAATTACCTCTGTTGAAGCATCAAAGTCACACAATCAGGGGTGTGTTTGAGAAAGTCTGAAATCATGTCTTTTAGGGAAGCCAAAGCCCATGAGTCTACTCTTCTCCCATTACTTGGGGGCTGGGCAGCTGATGAGAGAGACCTCCTTTGTCCTTAGAGCAGCGATTTTCAACCAGTGTGCCACAAGAATTTTTAAAACATGCAATACCTGACTACTTAGTGGACTGACCTTGTTTCCCTGAAATTGTCAAATAAAAAAAGACAATAGCCAATACAATGGTAGCCATCTGATGTGAATGAATCAATTATACTTATTTTTTTAGTCAGATTGGCTAAAACTATGTTTATTGGTGTGCTGCATAATGTTAGCAATTAGTTTATGTGTGCCATGAAATGAGAAAGGTTGACCATCACTGTGTTGGAGGAAACAGTTTCACTGTATTCATGGGCTTTATTTCTGTACCTTTCCCCCAGCTTTGCCCTGGTTTTTCTCTGGTAACCTTTGCTTAATTCAGTGTTTTGAATACAACTGAGGTCAGATCATTCCAGGATATGAAAGAGAGGTTGCTCCATGAAATGACCTTTGTTTCATGCAAAGGGTTAGCAACAGCTCATTTTTGTTTTATTTTTGTCAATGGGAGATGTAATTCCATTAATTGATTCCCTGAGTCCTCTGCAGAAAGATTGACCTGCTCTTTGGGGATCAGTCTTACAGAATACAGTCAGTGTCATCAGAGGGTCTCCCAGATGTGACCCTCTCCGTCTCACAAGTCACATTTATTTACCTCTTTGTTTTTGACGCAGTCAAGGCCAAGAATGGGTGGAGGGCACCGTGATAAGCTTGTCAGAGAGATGTGGCTGTGGTTCTCTTCCCACCGTAAGTCATAACACAGCCCACCTGCTTGCTCGAGCGGGAAACCCTGGGAGTCTTTCTTCTTCCTTCGCCCATATTCCCCCTATTCAGTCCATTACAAAGGTCCATGATCACAGTCTTTGAAGAGCATCTTGCATATATATGTCCTTTGCCACTCTCCTGGTCCTAATCACCATTACCTCTTGAGCAGCTGTCTGTGTGGGCTCCCTATTCATGCTCTTCATTTGCCATAATCTAGAATGATTTTTAACAATGATCTGTTAATATGAAAAAATATAAAACTATTCAGTGGCCTCATGCAGGAGGCAGCCAATGCGTGTTCTCCTCTCACTTCTGTGTTTCTCTTCCTCTCTTTCCCTTCCCCTCTCTCTAAAAATCAATTAAATTTTTGAATATTAAGAACCATTGATCTAGATAAAATGCATAAAACCCAGGTTGTGAAGCCCTTCATAAAATGGCTCCTTTCCATAGTTTCCATCCTCTCTTCAGCTTCACCAAACTCACCTTTATTGTTTGGACACACCAAGCTTTATCTTACATGGTTGATAGTCCTATTATTCATAGGTTCCATTTTTTAAAAATTCACCTACTTGCGAAAGTTTATTTCTAACCCCCAACTCGGTATTCACACTGCTTTCTGGTCAGTCCCAGACCAGCACATGTGCAGAGCAGTGAAGACTGGAGTAGCTCTCGCACACACGTTCCCAGCTGGGACAGAACAAAGGCACACTTTGCCTTCTCCTTTCAGCTCTCACACTGTAAACTGGTGTCCTTTATCTGTCTATTTAATGTCATGCTCTTCACACTGTTGTACTTTTCATGGTGGTTTTGCTGTTTAAAATATTGCAGTTCTGTCTGGTGTTCTAAACGTGAGAAGGTACATGTGTTAGTTTAGAGAAGCTTCATTCAGACTTGAGTTATGTGCTGCTGGTACCGATTTCAATGTTAATGAACCAATAGTATAAGGTGTCTTCACACAGAAACCAGCATAAAACACGATTATGTGTTGATTGGTTGAGGCTTGCAGGACCCTAACCCTGTGGTTCTCCTAGGAAAAATGACTCCGTGTTCCCCAATGCATTGTTTGTGGTGACATTATAACCATAACTTTCGTAGACAATGAGAGTCAGCTGTGCTCATATTATTCTCTTTTCCCGAAAATTTTCCCTTCCGGCATTTTTTCTTCCACCAGCAAAGCTCCTCTCATCCTTTAAAACCCAGTCCAGGTGTCGCCTGTGCTACGCAACCTTTCCTGGCTCCTCCCAGGCAGGTGATCTCTGTTCAGGCCACTGTTGGAGCAGTGACCTAGGTGCACCGAGCCATCTGTGTCCACTCCCTGACTCCTTTCCCCAGGACATGAGGCCCTAGGGGGCCTGGCTCGCATAGGTTTGATAAGTGTTGATTGAATAATTCAAAGGAGGGAGAGGGGGTTGTTCATACTAATGGAAAGGAAATCAAAAGTGAAGGAAACAGAATGTGGATTGAATAACGGATGTGATAGGAGCACGAGGAAAGGACCCTTGTGTTATTCCTGGGATAGGTCATAAACTGGTTCTGGGTCTCAGTACAGGACACACACTAAAACCTCTGTTGATTAGATAGTGGCCTAAATTGTCTTAAGTGGGAAAAGAGTGTGAGCTCCCTAAGCCACTAGAGTGGCAAACCTCGGCTCTGGAGCCACATGTGGCTCGTGAGCCGCAGTTTGCCGACCACTGTACTAAGCCAACAAGGGGAATACCTGGTTTCCGGGTCAGCTTGTTTTAGGACTCACATTTCATCTTTTTAAACTCTGCTCTCTCTGGGTTGGCTGTTCCAGACTCCAAAGGGTGGGCTCTGCAAGTTCTGGCTCCCATCACCAGTCTCCTGTCCAGTGAGAGAAAGGGTCCACTTTGAGTTGAATCTTAAAGACTGCACTGGCAACCAGTCACTGGATGAAATGCATTAGTTGGCTTAATCTAGGCTCCTGTGACCCCCTTCCCCAAAGCCTAGAGTTGAGTTAGTGTCGCATGAAAGGTGTCTGTGTACCATCTCACTCAGGATGGAGATGGGGCCAAATCCTGGAAGTGTTACGTTAGCAGGTCATCTGACTGAGAGGTTTTGTTTGTTTTTACCAAAAGAAGAGCAAATAGATATTCTTCCCTCTTGTTCCTTTGGTATACTTTTCATTGACTTACATAGCATATAACATGGTGTCAAGTACTGTGCTAAATTCTGGAAATAAAAAAGACCCTGACCAGAATGTAGCAATCTTTGTGGTAAAATAAAGTTCATTCTGTGCCCTAGGAACAAATACGGTTCTCCAGAATCACAAAGAAACTTTATTACTCAGGTGAGCATATAGATATGCTGCCCTCTCTTAGGGGGATTTGGATTTGAGAAGTGAAAATAATTTTGGACTAGGAACTGAGACCTAGATTCTAATCCCTCTATTGCTACCACCAACTAATGGTGAACTTGACCTTTTATAAACTCTGTGGGCAGTGTTTCTCAAAGTGTAGTCAGTAGTTAATCTGCCTTAGCTTCTCAGGTTCTCTCTGAACCCTAGCCCTGATCACGGAAGTTCTGGGGCCGTGATCTCTGCAAATTGTGTAACCTCGACGAACTTCATTTTCCTCATCTGTAAAAAGGAGATCGTGTTTGCCTTGCAGCATTGGTTTAAGAATTAAATGTGTTAGTGGATAGGAAGCACAAGACACAAGGCGGGAGGTCAGCAAATGCCATTCTCTTGCCTCCCTCGAAGTGTCAAGTCCCTGGGGTCCAGAATAGCTGAAGGATTCCCAGAGGAAGGGCAGCAAGGGAGATTCTAATTAATATTTGGTTATTTAGTAAAACTGTACTTCTGTTCCAGTAATCTGATTAAATGAAGTATTACAGTATCCTATTTTCTTAGTTAAAAAACACATAAGGCTGTCAGGGTTGAGAGAGACTGTCAGTCTACAGATGCACTACTTGAGCCCTCTCTTCCATCTGCTCCCTACCCCTAGCCTAGCCCAAAGGTCAGCCAGCAAATCTCTCACTGGGGAAGTGTTCCTTCAGAAATGTGTGGCTGTTACCTGAATCTCTGGACTCTCTTATTGGTTGCTTTTAACTGTTACGGGGAGAAGACTGGCGTAGAGTACTTCATGCTGCGGTGTTTTGGGGTATAGTTGTGTACATCATGCACTCAAAGTCAGATCAGATTCTGTGTCTTTGTGATTGCTTGAGCTGGAACTCATACCTCATCACCACCGGGGAGTATTACTAAGCAAAAGATGTATAAATGAGTGTGTGTTTTATTGGCGAATTCTTTTTCTATAAAGCAAACAGCTTTTGAAGATGCAAGTGTTATGTGTTTAATATCCCTGACTAATCAGTTCAGTTTATTGATATCATCAAGGGAGCTCCCTTAGAGTCTGATTAACTAACTACAGTCTTCACTTGACAGAATCCTTCTGGGTTTGTTGGCAGTTTTTAGCTTTACCCTCATCAGAAAGAGGGAAGTTAAAAGGACACGCCCATTTCTAGGAGTTACACAAAACCCTCTTCCAAGAAACGTCTTGACCCTTCCACCACTTTAGCCACAAGGCATGTGAGATTTGGTATCTGAAAAGATTATTTGAGGCTCTGAGAAGCCCTTAGTCATCAAAGTTCTGTTATCGTTGGTCTAATGCATAAGGCAGGGCAGAAGATTCTGGAGTTTTAGAATTGTTTTCAACGGTCAAGGCTGAAACTAGAAGAGTTTCTAGTTAATACTTGGTTATTCAGTAAAACGCATCATCCCATGTTCCAATAATCTGAGATAACAGATTAGATGAAGTATTACCATATCCGATTTTCTTGATTAAAAATATATAAGCCTGTCAGGATTGGGAGAGACCTTAGCCCTTTGTCTGTCTACTGATCCTCTGTTCAAGTCCCCTCTTCAGGGCCCCCCCCCGCCAAACCCCTCCCCCCCCACACTCCTAGCCTAGACCAGGGGCCACCTCTTTCTCTGAATAGTCTCGTTGGAACATAGCCACTCTTGTTTGCTTTCAGATTGTCTGTGGCTTCTCCATGCCACCATAGAGTAGGCCAGTTGTGGCGTCTGGCCTACAAAGCCTAAAATATTTCCTCTTTGACCTTTACCGATAAACTTTGCTGACCCCTGGCCTAGGCTACCTCCTCTTCAGTATCTCCAGTGATGAGCAGTTCTTCCGTTTCCAAGGCACCAACTTTAGACCACTATTTTGGAAATATTTTCTTATGCTGAGTCAAAACCTTCTTGCCTGTAGCATGCCCCTGCGGGCACTAGTTCCACGTTAGCATGTGGAGTCACTCAAGAGAGACCATCGCTCTTCCTTGTGTCAGCCTCTTAAACCTCAGAACACTACAGCATGACTCCAGGCAGAAGCTCACTGAATCCCGGTCCCAAGTGCTTCATCACGCCCAGGACTGAACACCACACTCCCATGTGATCGACACTCCAGTATAAAGTCAAATTGGGGCACACCTGCATTTTCTAGGTACCAAGAGCTATAGGAAGAAGCCAGGGCCTCCTTCTGCATGCTTGGAGACCTTGTAATCTAATCCAGATAACACAGACAGGTTTATGTGGGACATCACTCTCTGTTCAACAGCTAGGAATGATGCAACTTCCGGGCCTTATGTACCCAGGGCACCTGTCTGTGGTCTGGGTTCTTGTGAAATGGTTTGTTTTTTTACTACATTTGGGTACAAAAGGAAAATAGTCACTTCTATTTCATCAGAGAAGGTGGAGGCATTCTCTCTTCACTTTGAGAGTAGGACCCCATGCTATCATATACTTACTTCTTTAAGCCCCATTGTTGAGTAAAGCAACTTGCATTGTCTTTCCCTATCTCTTTGCCATCTTCTCTCACTGTTGTATTGCAACAGCTTTTTACATAGTTTTCCTGCCTCTGATTTGTCCTTTCCCTGGTTGTTCTTCCTCATTCTGTAAGTTAAGAGCACAGCTATCGGTACCATTTCTCTGCTGATCTGTACTCTTTTTTTTTTTTTAAATATATATTTTATTGATTTTTTACAGAGCAGAAGGGACAGGGATAGAAAGTCAGAAACATCGATGAGAGAGAGACATCGATCAGCTGCCCCCTGCACGCCCCCTACCGGGATGTGCCCGCAGCCAAGGTACATGCCCTTGCCGGAATCGAACCCGGGACCCTTCAGTCCGCAGTCCGGGGCTCTATCCACTGAGCCAAACCGGTCTCGGCTGATCTGTACTCTTCAGTGGCTCCCCACTGCCGATAATGGAAAGATAAAAGTTCTTAGGATGGCATCCAAGGCTTCCCAGGAACACCAGACTCTTCTTTTCCACATTTGAAAGAGACTATTACACATTCTCTGAACTCATTTATTAAATTAATTTTATTGGAGTGACATAGATTAACTAAATTATATAGGTTTCAAATGTACAATCCTATAATGTACTAGAGTGCATGAAATTTGTGCACAGGGAGAGGGGGAGTCCCTCAGCCCAGTCTGCACCCTCTCCAATTTGGAACCCCTGGAGAGATGTCCAAAGGCTCACCTGTCTGCCTTCCTGATTGCCCCTAACTACTTCTGCCTGCCAGCCTGATCACCCCCTAACCACTCCCCTGCCATCCTGATTGAGGCCTAACTGCTTCTCTGCCAGCCTTTTTGCCCCTAACTGCCCTCCCCTGCAGTTCTGGTCACCCCTAATTGCCCTCCCCTGCTGGCCATCTTGTGTCCACATGGGGGCAGGATTTTTGACCACATGGGGGCAGCCCTCTTGTGTGTTGGAGTGATGGTCAATCTGCATATTACTCTTTTATTAGATAGGATAGAGGCCTGGTGCATGGGTGGGGGCCAGCTGGTTTACTCTGAAGGGTGTCCCGGGTTAGGATGGGGATTCCTTGGGATGTGGAGCGGCCTGGGCGAGGGGCCTGTGGTGGTTTGCAGGCTGGCCACACCCCCCAGCAACCCCAGCGGAGGCCCTGGGATCTGGGACTTATTTTTCTTCCACAATTGAAACTTTGTAGCCTGGAGTGGAGCCAAGCCTTCTGCTCACTCTGTGGCTGCCGCCATTTTTGTTGGGATTCTATAATTGAAACTTTTTAGCCTGGTGTGGAGGCTTGAGCTGGCAAGGGCAGGTGGGAAAGCTTGGCTTCCTCCATTGCTGGGGAAACCCAAGCCTTTCTCCTACTCTCTGTGCCCGCAGCCATCTTGGTTGGGTTTATTTGATATTTGCTCCTTATTGGCTGGTGGGCATGGCTTGTGGATATAGCAGAGGTATGGTCAATTTGCATATTACTCTTTTATTAGATAGGATCATCTGTATATTGCATTGTGTGTTCACCACCAAACGTCAAGTCTCCTTCTGTTACCATATACTTGGCCCCTTTTACCTCTTCTGCCTCCCTCCCCAACTCCTTCCCCTCTGTTAACTGCTATACTGTTGTCTATGTCTGTGAGATTTTTGAATGGGTCTTATGTTTTTCCATACCCAGGCCTTGGTCATACTGTATGCTATAAACCAAAGATTCTTTTCTCCAAAACCATATAGAAAATCCTATCTTCTTCATTATTCATATTCATTCGTATTTCTCTTTCTCTCTGTCCCTCTCCCCTCACCACTACCCACTGATTCCCTGTCAGTTGTCTGACAGCATATTGTGTCTCTTTTTATGGTATTTCTGAAAAGCTGCTTTTTATTTTAGGGATATAAGTAACATCATCAATAAGTTACTTGAGCCCTAATTGGTTTGGCTCAGAGGATGGAGTGTCAGCCTGTGGACTCAAGGGTTCTAGGTTCGATTCCGGTCAAGGGCATGTACCTTGGTTGTGGGCACATACCCAGTAGGGAATGTACAGGAGGCAGCTGATTGATGTTTCTAGCTTTCTATACCTCTCCTTTCCTCTTTGTAAAAAATTAAAAAATTTTTTTTAAATAAGTTACTTGAAAGGAGTGTTTGGGTATTGCCTCTTTTCTTTATAAGTATTTAGCAGAATTTGTGTTTGCTTTACTGAGTACTATAGAAGGAGCTCATTGATTGGGCACCAGAGGGAAGTAGCGGGAAGAGCTGAAGTAGGTGATTTTGATCTGAGAGCCTGAAATAATAGTGATGCCTTTGACCAAAGAGGCAGAACTCACAGGCATGCTGATATGTGGTTCTGGGCAAGAAAAAGGACACACTAAACCCTCCGCAGTGATGATACAGTAAAAAGAACACTGAATTGGAAATCTGAGTATCTTTTATAACAGTGACTCTTCTGCCAATTACATGACCTCAGAATGTCCTCAGGCAGCTTTAGATTCAATAACTATGTCCTTGGCATCTGTCATGCAAAGTTTGGTCCTGGACACTTCAACGTTTATTAGTTTCACTTAATTCTCAAAGCAATATTATTAGTTTTGCATTTACCCCCTTTTGTATATATTTTATATATTAGGGAAGTTAAGAAATTTGTCCAAGTTTATAGAAATGCAGTCTTTTCACTCTTGTCTTAAGCTTTTCTCACCACAGTCTGCATCATTTACGTCATTCTGCTCTCCTTACTTCTCTGCATTTGTTCCCCAGGTCTGAATTTTTGTTGATTTGAATTCTTCTGCTTGGGTGGGTTGCACCAGGAATTAGGCAAAAACTGATACCCTTTTCTTTCTTCATATTGTCTATTTGATGTTTTAAAATGGCTTGGTATCATTTATTATTGAAATAGAAAAATAGTTTCAAGATGAGATATTTAAGAGTAAGCATACTTGTATTTTAATGAGATTTGGCTGTGTTACTTAGTTCAATAAATAGGAGTACTTACAACACAGAAGGAAGGCCACGTGTGTAAGATTTTGGGGAAGAGGAAGAGCTCTATTCTGAAAGCACTAGATGGTGGAACACTGGGTGAAAGATAATAAAGAAGGGTGACATCGTTACCGGAAAGGGGACCTGGCCCTTGGCTGGTCTGCCTAGGCCTAACTGGTAGCGCGTGGGTTCTTGACTTCATGCAGGAAAATTATCAAAACATGAGTCCAGATGAGTATGAGGGAACGTTTATTAAAGCTGGGGACAGTAAAACAAGAAAGGGCTTAGCATAGAAGAACCAACAGGAGGGCTTAGGCTGGGCTACCCCAGCTCTCTGGGAAGTCAGAGAAAAGGGGGCCTTGGGTACCGGGTTAGCCCGTGATGAGCTGCCACTGCCCATTGCTCCCCTGGATGCAAGTCACTTGTGGGGCCCCCTAGAGTTTAGGAGATGCAGGCCTGTGGGGGAAGAAGTAGGGAAAGAAGACACAGATGGTTGTACAACAATGTGAAGGTATTTAATGGCCTGGGGCTGCTCCTCAGAGGGGAACAGAGCTGCTGGGTCCTTTGTCCTGAGGCTTGTATCTCTCCTCTTTTTAAAAATATATATATTTTTATTGATTTTTTACAGAGAGGAAGGGAGAGGGACAGAAAGTCAGAAACATCGATGACAGAGAAACATCGATCAGCTGCCTCTTGCACACCCCCTACTGGGATTGTGTCCACAGCCAAGGTACATGCCCCTGACCGGAATCAGACCTGGGACCTTCCAGTCCTCAGGCTGACGATCTATCCACTGAGCCAAACCGGTTTCGGCTGTATCTCTTCTCTTGCAGGCAGGAATCTTAGGGAAGGTCTCAAGGGAGGGTTTCCCCAGAATATTAATCAGTTTTCGAGATGTGCTCCTTCAGGGTGGTGGTCTCCACTGATTGGTCATTAGTCATTGCAGCTGCTCCTGGTATCACACACCTTTTGCTGCATTTCTGCATCTAGACCCGAAATACAGCTGAGGCCTAGACATTGTCTCTAGGGAGGTGAACGTCTGTATCTTGTGTAAACTGCTCTACTAGTTTGTTCAGCTGCCTCAGTTTCCCTATTCTACTTGTCCTATCTCACTAGCCTATCTCAACATGGCAGAATAGCACTCAAGTATAAGCAAAACTTCAGAGAATTTAGAAAGGAAGGAAGATTGGGAGGGAAATTGAGTGTGTGGAGGTGGAAAAGCCCAGGCATGTTTTAGAAAGAGTGAAAATTCTACTTGGTTTAAATAGCAACAACTTGGTTTGAATATATACCATATATGTGTGAGTAGAGATGAGATGGAAGGATGGATTTGAACTTGATTGTGAAAGCCTTGAAACTGAGCCATAGAACCCAAGAGTCCATCAGCAGATAAGAGGGATAATCAAAATAGAATGAAATTTGACACATACTGCGACATGGAGTAACGTTGTAGACGTCATGTTAATGAAATAAGCCAGTCACAAAAGAACAAATAGTGTATTATTTCACCTTGTGAATAGTCAAGATCATATACATAGAAAGTAGAATGGTGGATTTCAGGGTCTGGCATGGGGGTAAAGGAGTGGGGTAATTAATGATTCATGGACACAGAATTTCAGTTGGAAAAGAATGGTGTTGATGGTTGTACAACAATATGAATGTGAATGTACTTAATACATCAGAACTACATACTTAAATGGATAAATTTTATGATATCTCTGTTTTACCCCATTGGAAATAATTTTTAATTATAAAAAAAACTAAACCATAGAATTTGGACTTTGCTATGTAGTAATGGGAACCATTACATTTTTGAATAGTTGGGGGGAGTAACAGGATCAGAACTTTCTTGCTCTGATTAAACTGGAAGCAGTTAGATGTATTAAATTAGGGAAACTGGTTAGGAAGCCATGCCAGTAGTTCAAACTATAGCAAGCACTTGAGAGAGAGAATGTAGACAGGCAGGCATGGTGGGCTATTATGACCAGTGTGGTGACAAATGTACTTGGATGTGTATTTTGGTGAGTGTTTGTACACAGTTATTTGGGGTATGTTCCCAGGAGTAGAATTGTGCGGGTGGCATGAATGTTCATCTTTAGTAGATACTACTTTAGTTTTTCAGAAATGATTATACCAACTTACACATCTACTAACAGAGTATGAGTTTTTCAGTTTCTCCACATCTTTCTCAGTACTTATTATTGTCAGACTTTTTCATTATAACCATTCTGTGGTTGTGTGGTGGTGTTAATTTGTATTTCCCTAATGGCTAATGGAGATGAAATATTTTATATGCTTATTGCCATTTGCAGGTCTTCTTTTGTGTGGTGCATAATGAAATCTTTTGCTGCTTTTTCTGTCGAGTGCCTTTTCCATGCCAATATGTAGGAGTTTTTTTTAATATATTATGAATATGAGTCCTTCAAGTCCTTCATCAGTTATGTGCATTGCAAGTATCTCTTCTCACTGTCTTGGCTTGGTTTTTCCTGCTCTTAAAGTTGCCTTTTGATAACCAGAGGTTACATTTAATGTGGTATGATTGGTTACTTGCTCTCTTGTATTAGTGCCTTTTATGTATTCAGGAAATCTTTGCCTCCCCCAAAGTCATGAAGATATATTTTCTTTATTTTCCTCTAAAATCAATAAAAACATATCCTGGAGGTTAAACAATTTGCAGAGATCACAGCCCCAAAACCTGAGTATGTGCCCTGTCTGGAATCCAGTCAGCCTCCTTCTTAACCACTGACAACTGTTAATCTGTTGTCCATCCCTAAATTTTGTCAAGGATGTTATATAGGTGGAATTGTGTAACCCTTCAGGATTGACTTTGTTCACTCAGCATAATTCTCTGGAGATTCAGTCAGGATTTTGCCTGTGTCTGTATTTTTTTTTTTTTTGAGAGTTTTTATCATGAATGGGTGTTGAATTCTGTCAAATGTTTTTCTTCATTGGTGGATATAACCGTATAGTTTGTCTCCTTTAACCTTATTAATATGATAGATTATACGGATTGATTTTTGAATGTTGAATCAATTTTACGTCCTGGAAATAAACCCCATTTGGTCATGGTATATAGTTATTTTTATATCATATTTAATTCTGTGTATCACATTTAGAGAATAATATATAATAAGAATTCCTGTAAGACCTGGAATTCATGCTATATCTTCATTATCTGGAATAATGCCTATTGCATGGTAAGCACGAAGTAAATATTTATAGATTGGCTAGCAGGAAGGAAGGAAACAGACATAAATGAGGTCAAAGAGATCAGAAAGGTTCGGGAATGGATGCTGTTCATGGTCTACTTGCAAAGAAACAACAGATACAAAAATACCTGTAATAGGCTGTAAAAAACGACACGCCGTGAGAAGTACATAAAGAGTGTAATTGCCCTGGCCGTGTGGCTTAGTTGGTTGGAGCATCATTCCATACACCAAAAGGTTGTGGTTTAAATTCCCAGCCAGGGAACATACCTAGGTTGTGGGTTAGATTTGCTGGTTGGATGAGTATAGGAGGAAGCTGATTGATGTTTCTCACATCAGTGTTTCTCCTTTCTCCCCAACCCCTAACTCTCTCTAAAAAAATCAATGAAAATATATCCTCGGGTGAGGATTTTTTTTTTAAGTGTTATTAAGGTTCGGAGGAAGTAAAGCTTCATTTCACCTGAGGGGATCAGAGAAGTTGTCAGTGGAGCTAGATGGCTTTGAAGTTGCTTTGTTCTGAATTGTTTGGTTTCAAAAGAAAGAAAGAAAGAAAGAAATCAAAGCAGCATGGACCTGAAGAAGTGGTGTGGCAGAGGAGGGATGGGGATTTGGGACTGGACCAGAGGGCCTTGCCTGCTCTGTCATGCATTTATCAGCGTTTCATAGGCTGCCATTTGCCAGCCTACACTGCTTCTTTGGAAGCTGAACCTGACAGGCCTCGATGCTATCTGGAGCAAACACCTTTTTCTGGTTGACGAGGGCGGCTGTGTGTGGTTATGCTGACGCCTGCACTCCAGAGATTCGGAGACAGCTCTTTCTGCAGAGACTAGCCCTGAAGGGCACACATCAACCAAACACAAGCTAAACTATTAGCAATATCTTTTTAAATGCACTTGACCCACACATGTAATGTGTATGTGTGCCCTGCAGCATGCGTACACACAACGCACATGGAGTTCTGTAAGCAGTGGCCTGGGCAAGACTTCACATGATTGTAAATAAATAGTATTTATGTTTATTTTCTTACCTCTGCCCTGTCTGGCTAGACCTTAACCCTCATTTCTGTCTAAGGCTTATTAGGCATCAGTTCTGTCCCCATGACCTACTACTGCAATGAGTAATTCATTTAAGAAAATGACTCATTCATTCATTAAATAAATACATTAAATACATATTTCGATACCCAGTTATGTGCCAGGCACTATTCTAAACACTGAGGATGTGGCATGGGATAAAGTAAAACCAATCTTGCCCTCATGGAGTTTACATTCTGGGAGGTGGGTACACACTTAACATAAATATGGTATTCAAGGCGGTATAAGTGCTAGGAGACCAGTACAGCAAAGACAGTGTGAGGGCAGTCAGAAATGGCCTCTTCGATAACGTGATACTTTGAATAGAGGCTTGAAAGAAAGAATAAGCAACGGGAATATCTGAGGGTTGATTATTGCAGGCAATGGGAGCAAGCAGAGCAAAGACCCTGAGGTTGAAGTATGTGGCCCCTGTTTAAGAGCAGACTGGCCAGAGCCCAATGGACAGAAAATGGCAGGAGACGAGGTGAGAGATGTGAGGTGGCTCCAACTCTGAGTGAGATGAAAAGGCATTGGAGGTTCTACGCACAAAATAAGATGTTCTGATTTGTAAGTACTGGAGATATAGCAGTGAAGGAGACAAGCAGAAAAATCCTAAAATTATGTGCTTCAGAGAAGTTTTAGAAGAGTTTCTCTGTGATTCTTTCAAGGCATTGTGATTTTGTGAAAAACACAATGTACAATGTACGGAAAGTTAGGAAACTTGCTTTCTGCGCTTTGCTGGGTGTGGTGTTGTTGCTTCGGCTCACCATCTGTTAGTGGGGGGTCTCCATCCATAAACTAAGATGTTAGGGTTTCTCAAGCTCCACCCTGTGAGTTAAAGTGCTGTGAGTTTGAGTCTGTTTTCTAGCCTAATGGAATAATTGCTCCAAAGTGCTTTAGTCCACATCTAATTTCCTGATCTAAAAAGTGGGAATGCCACAGCTCACTTCAAGGTGATAAAACTATTTCCATGGTAAAATGCATTCCAAAATCATCCACCATTTCTGTGGCAAAAAGGGAGATAGAGCCCATGTTCAGCCTGCAGGTGCACCAGTGCCCACTCTTAACCTCAAAATAATACGGGGACCCGTGAAAAGCTTTGAAACAACTGATGACCTCCCCCTCCCCTCGTCTTACTCCTTCCCATTCAGGCCTGGAAGAAACGCTGGTTTATCCTGCGGAGTGGCCGGATGAGCGGTGACCCCGACGTCCTGGAATACTACAAGAATGACCACTCCAAGAAGCCCCTGCGGATCATCAACCTCAACTTCTGTGAGCAGGTGGATGCGGGCCTGACCTTCAATAAGAAGGAGCTGCAGGACAGCTTTGTGTTTGACATCAAGACCAGCGAGCGCACCTTTTACCTGGTGGCTGAGACCGAGGAGGACATGAACAAATGGGTCCAGAGCATCTGTCAGATCTGCGGCTTCAGTCAGGCTGAGGAGAGCGCAGGTAGGAAAGCACAGACCCGCTCCGAAGGGCAAGGTGCACCCTGGCGGAGGCTTGGCGGTTGGGGCTGAGACTGTGACCGGGCCTTCAGATTCCTTGAATAAGGAGACCAGGCTTTAGCTTAAAGCTCCTATCAACAGAGGAGTAATAGGCAAAAGGGTAAGAGTGTGAAGGGGTTGCCAAATATTAGGGGGATCCCTGGCCCCGATGACACTCAGGTTGTGATGAAGCCAAAGGCACTTTGTGCTAAAGGTAACGTCTTCAGGTACTTCAGCGCCACCTCATTTCTCAGCCCTGCACCTTTCCCCCCTTCCCTCACTCTCTAGCACTCTGTGCCATTACCTACCTGCCATCCCATAGGGCAGCTCTCACCCTGATCCTTTTCCTGTCTCACCTCTGTCTGTCTACCCCGTCTATTTGACACCATCCTGCATAGTTTGTTTTTTTTTTGGGGGGGGGGGGATTGGGAGGGTTATTATTGATAAATAATCCAGTGTTCATTTCTATGCATTTGGGAGGGGACAGGGGAAGGGGAATGCTTATTTATATTTGTGTTTTGTTAACCTTCACAAGAAATAGCTTAGCTTTTCGAAATGAGTTTTAAATTGCAGAAATTCTCTTTGACATTCATTTGGACTCATCCCCAACTATAGGATGATTGAGCAGGGTTTTTGTTTTGTTTTTTTCTGAGGCAGGTGGCGTACCTAAATCAGTAGTTCTTAAACCTGGTTGCACATCCATTAAAGAGAAGCATATTGCCCAGCCAGTATGGTTCAGTGGTTGAGCATTGACCTATGAACCAGAAGGTCATGGTTCCATTCTCAGTCAGGGCACATGCCCTGGTTGAGGGCTTGATCCCCCAAGAGGGTAAGGGGGAGGGTGTGCAAGAGGCAGCCAATCAATGATTCTCTCTCATCAATGTTTCTCTTTCTCCCTCTCCCTTCTTTTCTGAAATCAAAATATATATATATATTTATAGAGAACCGTATAAACGTCAATGATGCTGAGAACCCATGGCAAATCAGCTAACTAAGAATCTCTGTCTTTTAAAATCTTCATTCCAAGTAGTAATGATTTTGACCTAAGGCCACATAGCTAGAAATGACTGAGCCAAAATTCTAACCTAACCCAGGTCTGACTTTCCATTATAATGCTAGAGGCCTGATGCACCAAATCGTGCAAGAACAGACCTTCCTTCCCCCGCTGTCAGCACCAGTTTCCCTCTGGCACCCGGGACCCAGGCTTCCCTCACAGCCAACCTCAGCTTCACCTGGAAGGTCATCCAGACGGACTCTGGAATGATGTCGGACTGATTAGCATATTACGCTTTAATTGTTATAGATGTTGTCTCTTTCTCCCCAACCTCCTGAAATACGACCATCCGGCAGAACCAAGCCCAGGTATTTTTGCCTCTTTGGACACTTTGACGGAAGCACTCCCTGACCCCTTCCACCAGGGGAGTAGCTGGCTCAGGTTCCCTCCTCACCAGCCCGTATTGCTCACATTGCAGGGCTGGGATATTCTAAGAATTCTGTCATTCTAGGCTTCCATGCAGTCACCAGGCCCTGTTGGTGAGTGTGTGGGCTGGGGCAAGGGTGTCTGAGCTTAAGTCACAGCTCTGTGATTATGTGAGTCACTTGAAGCCTCGGATTCCTTTTGCAGAACAGAGATAAATCATCACCTACCAGTGCTTTTGCTTCTCCGTGGGTTCACCTCAAGTTTCACATCTCCCACAGGGCTATCCACAGAGATACCCATGGGGTTCTGGGCAGAGAGACCCTCTAACAGCTATGCCATGCAATAGCCCTGCCTGCTTCTTGGGCCTGTACAGACTTCTTCCTGTAGGGACCCTCCTTCAAGCTAATATTCCTTTTTCTTTTTTTAAGAGTTGCAATAGGACCCATTAAAAAAAAAAAAAGGAAAACAACTTCTGTTTTTCACTTTCAGCTGGAAGTGGTTCTGTGGCAGATGGAGTCTTTTTTATCATCTTTCTTGCCACTCTCAGCTTCTGCTGTCTGCTGCCCCCCTCTGGCTCCTCACATATTCCCGCCACAAGTGCCTGGAATGAAACCTGTCTAGGAACAAGACCAGACCAGGAGGATCACTGAGTCTGACTGTCGATATAAGGGTGGAGAACACACCCTCCTCATAAGAGAGAGCCCTTCCCAGAAGGGAACCTGGGATGAGGCTCATGGAGGGAAAGCAAGTCCAAGGATGAATGTCTCGATTTCATATCACACGTGTGGAGATTAGTTTGTTTCTTTGCCATCTTGTGTGCGCGTGCATGCATAAACACATATAAGAACCCTGCCTTTCTCTGAAATCAGAACAGCCTTCAGCCCCCGAGAACGGAGCAGAAAGCTGCTCTGAGCATTTGCTTCTGAGCAGGCGGGGCCAGTCCGCACACTTGTGGCCCAGCCATGGGCAGCTGTCCCTGACCAGATGTACCACACACAAAAGGAACCAGCTCTCAGCACCGCGCTCTGGTGAATTATTCATGGGCTCGGAGTCATCCGCTGCTGGGAAAGCCGGCACCCCTTTGAGTCCTCTCCGCTGAGGACGTCTTCCCTCTCAGTCCCTCCCTCTTCCAGGGCCTGTACAGCCGCTTTCATGTGGACCCTGAAAGGCAGGCCGGCTGCCTGCCATTTATTTGCTCCACAATCCCATATAATAAAAGGGTAATATGCAAATTGACCCTAACGGCGGAATGACCAAAATGACCGCTGCTGGACCAGTCACTGTGAGTTGCACTGACCACCTCTTGGTTCCTCTCCCCGCCGGCAGGCTCTGATTGCCTGATGGCCACTGCTGCAGGGTCCCTTCCCCGAGCCCTCAGGCACCGATCACCCAATGGCGAGTGGAGAACTGGGGGAGGGTGGCAGCGGGGGGGCAAGGCCAGCTGCCGGCAGCTGGTGAAGACGGCCCCGATCGAGGACCATGCCTAGGGACCGTACCCACACACAGGTTCTGTGTGCCGGGCCTCTTGTGTTAAATAAGTACCTCTATGTGCCTGGGGCTCTGTCACCTGCCCAGCGGGGCTGAGGCTCCCTCCCAGCGTCGTCGGGGGAAGATGGGAAGGTGTACAGGCGCACACAGAGGAGCCGTGGCAGCTGGTGGTGCTGCTCTCCATGGAGTGGTTGTGTTGATAATGATGACTTTTTACTTCAGGGGGGTCCAGAGGAATAGGACGTGATTGAAGTATCTGGTGTTTGTGGTGATAGTCTACAGAACAATCGGGCAGTCTCCTTTGAGGATAAAGAAACGAATTAACCGTTAAGCGCCAAGCCTGTTTTGTCTTCCTATCTGTTCAGCCCACGGTATCCGATGTCACCCGTTTGCCGGCGGCCGGAGACTGACGAGGGCCAAGTGGAAAGTGTAGTCTCAGTCACCGGAGGCTGACGAGGCGCGTGACGTGTAAAGATAGGCGGAGCTGCTAGCGTTATTCCTGTGGCACAGGTGACGAAGCCGAGGTTTAGAGGCCTGAAGTGACGGTGCCGCAACGCATTGTCACCAGGCCTGGAGCCCAGGCCCTTTCGCTCTGTCCTGGGGCTGTGCCCTACCCCCCTTTGCCGACATCTGTGAACCATGGCTGGCTGCTTGTCTGTCACAGAATAGCCAGCAAGGAGGAGCAGGCCGTTTCTAAATGGCTGAGAAATGACCATGAGGGCAGGAGAGTGCTGTCTGTACAGTAGCATTAGCCTCTGGAGGTCACATGAGCAGGAGGGCAGGACCCAGCTCCGAGCAGCTTCAAACTGGGAACCAGAGTGCAGGCACGTCAGGCACCGGACCCTGGTTGGTGTTCTCGAAGGTTTTGAAAGAAGGCCAGAGCCCCCTCACCCATGTCCAGTCTCTTATTTGCCTTTTCCCTTCTCCTCCAGCTCCCTGGCAGGCGTTTCACAGCAGTCACGGGTCAAACTCTGTGGCACAAAGACTTTTCAGAGTTCAACAGGCTGTTTTTATGTCTTCCCCACCTTTTCTCTCCTAAAGTTCTTGGTGAGGCTGCCCTCCCTCCCCTCCCTTAAATATTTTGTAAATATTTAAACTTCCAGAATTCCCTGATTGACTCACAGCAGAGTTCTTTTAGCTCCTGGGCCCCATCTGGGATCAGGCGATATCTATAGGAATGGTTTAGGGGGAAAACTTGAACCTCCCGTGGAAGAATGTTATCAGAGGTCTTCACACAGCTTCTTCCCCTCCAGAGTGCTTGGTGCTTAGAGGTCAGGACCCCTTATTCCAGCTGGACTTTTGACCACAAGGAGGCTGGGATGGAGCCAGACCGTGCCCTCAGATGCCTTCTGGTGACCTTGGCCTGGCCCCTGGTGCAGGGAGTGGGAGAGCCTGGGGAGAGACTGGACATGAGAAGGGTGGGGGTGGGGCGGTGGGGGGAGGAGGTCTTTCTTAGAGACCTTGCCCTTCTCTCTTCTCATCCCTGGGGGACCTTTCCCTTTCTTGTTCCCTCCCCTACCATTTGCTTCTTTAAAACTGATCTTAGATCTCTCTCACCTCCCCGGGGGCCCTTGTTGGAAGCTCAGAGCGAATGTGGGAGGTAATATGCAGCTTCTCCCCAGGTTGACAGCGGTCCCTGGAGGAGCAGAGAACAGAGTGGAGACAGACCCGGGCCCCAGCCCAGAGGCGGAGGCTGCTGTCTGAATCACGCACCCTTTTTTCCACTGAGACAATGAGGAAAATAAACATGCAGACCGGTTTCCAGCCAGTTCTGAACTCCTCATGGCTTTTTAGACAAAAAACAAATGTTATTCTAAATAACCCTGAAATATCAGGCCTTCCTCATGAGACATGAACTCCATGCAGTCTCCACGGACACTCCTGCCTTGTCCTGGGCCAGGCACAGCCCCCACCTGCAGGAGGCCCAGGCCCTCTGGGAGAGGCCAAGGAGCAGCGAGAAACCCGGCCCTCTTCTCTCTGTGCTAAGCCTGGGTCCTTCGTTCCGCTCTCCCTTCGCTACCAAACACTCCTCCTCACCTCCCGCCAGCCAGCATAGATGAGTCTGGCGTCACCTGCCAGCCCACAGACTGCTGGCGAGGCGAGCATTTCCTCCGCGCTCCTCCACACCAGCAGCTTGGAGAGCTCCCAGCATCTCTGAGGTGCCCCCCCCCCCCCATTTGTTTTCTGATTGATTCAGCTGAGCTCTAGTGAATGACGGTAAAAATCATTGGCAAGTTGGTCCCAGACCAGATTCCAAAGCCCAGATGCTTATTTTTGGCTAGAAGCAAAATGAGGACTTTGAATTCAGTGGTAAGGTCACTTTGGACTTCTGACAATCTTTTTTAAAAATAATATGTTTTTACTGCTTTCAGAAAGGAAAGAAGCGGGGGCGGGGGAGAGAGAAATATCAGTGATGAGAGAGAATCATTGACCGGCTTCCTCCTGCACGATCCTCACTGGGGATCAGCCTCCCACCGGGACATGTGCCCTGACTGGGAATTGAACTGTGACCTCTGGGTTATAGGTTGACGTTCCATCACATAGTCATGCTGGCTGGGCGACCTCTGACTATCTTAACTGTCACTACAAACCCAGGCATGTTGGGTAAGACTCTGAACACCACAAAAATCAGTAGGCCTGGTCCTCTCTCTCTCTCAGATTTGAATCTTGAGTCGAAGTTCTGATTTTCAATTTCAGCTTTGTTACTGATCCCATTTCTTCAATAGTAAACGAGGGGCTTGGGGACCAAAATAGTGATTTTTCAGACTTTTTTCTGGCATTGCGCATTAACCCAGCCTCACACGGAACACAGTGTGTGCAGCAGATGAGAGGGGGCTGCTGTGAACATTGCAGGGGAGCGAGCTGGAGCCCCAGGGCCTGCTACCACCACCCCCTCTCCCAGGGTGGCCTGGGAAGGCTGGAACACGGTGTGAAAATATTATTCTGCGGCAGCTATTTCAAAACAGGGCCCCGCAGTCCAGCGCACAGCTGCGAAAGTCTCCCTCAGTCCACCACAAAACGGAAAAACACGAGG
Organism: Antrozous pallidus; assembly: GCA_027563665.1. Taxonomy (NCBI): domain Eukaryota; kingdom Metazoa; phylum Chordata; class Mammalia; order Chiroptera; family Vespertilionidae; genus Antrozous; species Antrozous pallidus. Next base: position 48,900,702 of record CM050520.1, on the reverse strand, counting down.
AAGAAGTAGTCAGTTTCCATAAAGCTAAATGTAGTCAGATTGTAAAACTTCCCTTTATTCAGTTTCCCTTTGTATAACTGCGCACGGCAAAGTGTTCCTGGGTGTGAAATGAGTCACAGTAAGTAACAGGTTCTCCATTTGGGGCATAATGAAAATTGTTAGCGCTGTGTCATCTTTTTAAAATGCACAAACAAACAAACAAAGAGGGGGTGTTCTAACACATCCCTAAAATTGGGAAGTCTGGGGACCCGTGACCTGCTGGTTATGTTGGTGTCAGGAGCATCAGGTCCCCAGCTGCTGTTTCTGTGCTCACAGCCAGAGGCCCTCCACCTCCCCGCTCAGGTCGAGGCCCACCCTGCGCGCCCCAGGTAAAGTCAGGGCTCTTAGAGACTGTCCCTTTTGCTCAGTCTGCCCCTGACCTTGATTGTGAGCCAGCATCAGCCCCAGAATTTTGCCTGTTCTTGAGTTATGTCCCAGTTAACCTACCTGTGGTCTCAGATCCCGACCCCGTTTCTCAGAGACCAGGGGAGCGAGCTGGACCCCCAGGACCTGCCACCACCACCCCCTCTCCCAGGGTAGCCTGGGAAGGCTGGAACACGGTGTGAAAATATTATTCTGTGGCAACTTTTTCAAAACAGAGCCCCGTAGTCCAGCGCTCAGCTACGAAAGTCTCCCTCAGTCCACCACAAAACGGAAAAACACGCCTGACACAAGCCCTCGAGCAAGTGGCTGGAGCCCACTGCCCAGGGACAGACTCCTGTCGGCCTGAATTTCTGCTTCTGCTTTCCCTCAGCATGCCCCCTCCTCATGGACTCCTGCCCACAGGTCTGGTGATACCCAGCTTGTTTCTGGGCTCCCTCCCTCAGCACACCAGTGCCTGTGTCTGCCAGGGCCAGTTCTAGGGACAAGCGCCCCAAGAGAGCATGAGACACGGACCACTCTCCACGAACTCCAGTCTTGCCATGTTCTCGGGCCATCCCCTCTCACCCCCCCCCACCCTCCTCTTCTCGGGCCGCCAGCCACCTGTCTCAGCCCAGACCCTCCGCTCTCACCGAGGTTTGCCTGCCTTTAACTGACCACACCTGGTCTGGGCCAAGATATATCTGTCATATAAAAAAGGAAAAAATGTATTTTTTTAATTTCTGAATTTAATATCAAGCCCCATCTGGCTAGCGATGGACATTGAAGTTTTGATCAACTTGGGATAAAACTGATCAATACATGATTTTCTCAGTTAATTCAGATTTCTCTCTCTCTGTCTTTTTTTCCCACATATATATATTATAGATATTTTTCCCTCCAGCTTTATCAAGGCATACTTGATAAATTTAAAGTGCACATCATGCACTTTGATAGATTTTTACATTGTGAAATGATTACCAAAGCAGATTACTAACACATTGAACATCTCAAAATTCAGCTTTCTCTTGCTTTCTCCGTGGGCTGCTCTTCAAGTTCCCAGAGGCTTGGGGAACTGGATGCAGCACGTGATTGGCGAGGGGGGCATGTGTGAGAGAGAGACTCAGGGCAAGAAAAGGACTCTCTAACCTTCTGTCATCCCCCACAGTCATGCAGACACATAGTAGCTACCCAGTGAATATTCAAATGAATGATGTAGCTACTGTATTTAGTTGTAACTTTTTGGAAATAGTTATACAAAATTACAGTTTAAAAATTTCCCAATTTCTTCCCCCCAACCCCCCCCCCCCCCCCCCCCGCAATATTGTTGGTTTCAGATAGTCACTGTTGAGACAATGGGAAAAAGAAACTTCACAAATACTCTAACATTATTTACAGGACATAGGGTCTAAAATTCTGTATATTGAAATAATGGTACAATGAAAAACAAACCAAAAAAAAAAAGGAGGAAAAAAACAAACTCAAAACGGATGATGTACTAACTAGGCATGAGAGACAGGGTATAACAGTAGCCTAAGCTTTATTTTACAAATCTGTCATCTAATTAATGTTCGCTGTGCCCCACCTTCTCACCCCTTTGTGGATGAATCGGTGAACAAAACTCTTAGTGGCTGACAAAACTTATTAGCCAAATAGTCAAGACAGAGAAGGGAGTAGCTTTCATAGCATGAGGAAATTCTAGAATGTTAGATCTTGAAGGGTCCTTGGAGAGGGTTTAGTTCCAAGCTCCTCTGAAGGCAAGAAAGGAGAGCTAATTTGCTCAAAATCGTACAGCTAACTGGCAAGGGTAGGATTGAAACCTGTTTTTTGGTTTTTTTTTTACTTTTGGCTAACATTCCAGGTGATGTTGCTGGTGATATCATCTTGTACCTGTATAAAAAGGCCTTATGATTTATGAAGTGCTTTTATATACATACTGGTTTAAACGGTTAATTTAGTACAAAGATCACAGGTCTTGGAAATCCACAAATACATGAGTGCACAACATTGATGAGTTCAATCTAAACAGGATCTTGGGTAAGTTAATTTACTTTTCTGAGCCTCAATTTCTGCATCAGTAAAATAGAAACAAGACATTCTTCACAACATTGTTGTGAAGATTACATGAGATTTCACTTAATGTATATAATGTAGTGTTTGGTCTGTGATAAGAACACACTAAGTATCTTTGAATGTGTGGCTGATGAGTTGTCACTGCATCCTCTGTGACCTTCACAGTTTTGTGAAGTGTGTACCATGCTAATCTTATCTCCTCCAAACTGAAACATCTTAGATAACTCTTATCTCTGTTCTGCCCAAACTCAAAAATATTTTTACTGTGTGTGATTAATATTTTATCGAATAAACATGACTGACTTTCCTGATTTGAGATGCATTTCTTGTAATTTGTTGAGGTGCTCAAAGACAAAAATGTCTTTTTAAATGTGTCACGGATCATAAAAGCTAATCTATACATCGAGCTAACTATGTATGAGGCAGTGTTCTAAGTATTTCTCAGATCTTAACTCAAATAATCCTGCGAGGTAGATACCAATTTTTTTATTAATTGATTTTTAGAGAGAGAGAAAAATTGATTTGTTCCACTTATTTAATCATTCATTAGTTATATCTTTTTAAAAAAATATTGATTGACTTTAGAGAGAGAAATTTAGATTTACTGTTCCATTTATTGATGCATTCATTGGTTAATTCTTGTGTGTGCCCTCACCGGGGATCGAACCCACAACCTTGGCATATTGGAAGAATGTTCTAACCAACGAGCTAGCCAACCAGGGCACGGTAGATACCTATTATTATTCCCATTATACAGATGAGAAAACTGAAGTGCAAAGAGGTTCATTAGCTTTCCTTAGTTCATACAACTACTAAGTTAAAGAGCTGTGATTCAAACACATACAGTCTGGCTCCAGAATCCATGCTTTTAACTATGAAGCCTCACCCTGAAATTCTAGACATGGTTCCTTGCCTCAAGCTGTCACAGGACCTGCATGGGAGCTTCAGTTTGTGCACCAAGACCTGGGGAAGACTCCCCACCCACTCCGCCCCGCTCTGCTTCTCCAGCTTTGCCAGGGTGGCTTGCTCTCCCTACATCCCTTTAAGAGGGGATCACACCGCGAGGTCCTGCTGCCTTTCACTTCAGCCAGCGTTCACTGTTGACCTAAGCCATAGCTTCAGTTCTCTCTGAACCTAGGACAGATGTTTTCACACCCACCAGAGTCCGCATACTTATGCGCAGAGCAGGGAGGGCAGCTGTGGGGCTTGACCACTGGGGGAGGCATTTTCCCCTCAGAGTCATCAGAGCAGTGGTCCTCTGGCCAGAGGTGCCAAGAACGCGTTTCTCACATGATTGGCGATGAAAAGGCTTTGGAGTGATGGAGCAGGGACCTGGTTTCTGATTCTGGGTCTGTGGTTTGCGTGTAGTATGAACCTGGGCCAACCATTTGTTCATCAAGTACTGTTTTAGGACTGTATTAGTTCGGCTGTCTGAGAAGCGGCTGTCAAGATGAGTTGAGACACGCTAGAGATGTACGGGGTGAAACATCTGGAGAGACGATGGAGGGGAAAAGCCTTCATGGGACACAGGTCTGACGCCTGTGGAGGAGGGAAGGAGGGAGCAGAGTTAGACTGCAGTGCCTGGTGAGACCGTTTTGGCCAGGTCAGGGGAAGTTCTCAAGCCCCCAGGCTCCCGGTAAAGGAGTCCCGTGTCCCACGGGAACAGGCCTGTGTTAGTCTCACTGTCACTGTGAGAGAACAGCCGTGGGGAGTCAAGGCGATGCAGAGGGCCAGCAGCCGGGGCTGTCGGTCCATCATGCTGTCCACATCAGGTCGGCATATTTTTATGGCTACTACACTGAGTATCAGTGATAAATGGGACATGTAAGGTCCACACTCTTAAAGGAGCTTATAATTTAGTGGGAAGGGATGGATCAAAATCAAAATGTTACATGCTAGCAATAGTGCATCGATGAAAACAGGAGGTAATGAGATAGGGAGTGACTAGAAAACCGTTTAGGTGGGGTGATCAGGAAAGACTGATCTGGGTCTTGGTTTCTGTATTAGTCTTACTTAACTGGTTTTCTTTTCTAATCCCACCGGGTATGTGTTTAGCTCCTGTAACTTAGAGGTATATGCTTCTCATCTACCTAACATAATAGAATGAGTCCTCAACTTTGTGCGTAAGAAGCTTGAGTTTGAACTATGGTTTGGGCATTTCCTAAGAGCTCTGCAACACTGAGTAAGTTCATTTATTTCGAATTTGCAAAGATCACTGCCTTGACAACTTCCAAGCTATTCTAAATGTCAAAGTTGTTTAGAGCAACCTATAATTGGAGAACAATTTTTTAAATTTTCTTTTACAATGGCATCAAAAAATAAAATCCTTTGGAATCAATTTAACAACAAAAAGACAAGCATGCAAAGTTGCTCTGCAGAAAATAAGAAGCATTGCTGGGAGAAATTTTAAAAGACCCGGTAAGGGGGGGAAGAGATATCCTGACGGGAGTGGAACATTCAGTATTGTCAGCATGTGAGTTCTCCCCAGATTGACCTGCAGATTCAGCACTCTGTCAGAATCCAGCAGACATTTTTGTATTAATTGACACCAAAGAAAATTAGAAAGTTGGGTCCTGCCAGGCTCCTGGCCCCTAAAGTCCCCTATCACCGCACAAAGGCCTATTGAGTCCACGTGCATCTCTGGGACCTGTGCTGGCCCTGGTCAAACCTGGAAGGGTTGTGAACACAGACTTTAAGATGTTCTCTGAAACCAGCAACTTCCCCCGGTGGGTGCTGAGGGAGGCTGTGCACGCGTGGAGCACTGGCCTGTAGGGCCCACGCACTTCTTTACTCCCTTGCACAGCCCTTCAGGCCGCTGTCCTACAGATTTTACAAATCAGGACTCTTAGATTCTGATGCCACGCCTGGGTTCCACAGCTAATAGGCAGAGATTCAGCTTTCCAAACTGATGTTCCTTTCCACACCACACTGCCTCTCCGGCAGCCAACGCTCTGTTTCAGGTAATGCGGCTGGAGCTCCGAATCCCAGCCTTGCCAGCCCCCCGGAGCAGCCACTGCCACTGCTAAGAAATCCTTATTAACTGCTCCTGCCTGTGTCATATCTGATACTAGTGTCTCACACCGACTGTCAGTTACTTCTTAGTGAAAGTCACTGTAAAAGGAGGGAGATGCTTACCTCTTATTAAAGTTGGCTAGCTTAAAGATACAGTGGTATTTTTATGGAAAGGTCACAAGGGTCAAATGCATCATTTACACGTGAGCTCATGGTGCCGACTGGATGGACTGATTCCTAGGGAAAGACTAATGGGTCCTCAGGCTCCTTGGGGGAAGGGAGCAGTGCTGCCCTGAATGTAAATGTGCTCCTTCCAACTGCAACATAACCTCATCGAGCAAGGACAAGACCCACCCTTTATTTTAAAAATATGTTTTTATTGGTTTCAGAGAGGAAGGGGTTGGAGGAGAGAGAGAGAAACACCAATGATGAGAGAGAATCATTGCTCGACTGCCGCCTGCATGCCCCACACTGGGGAATGAGCCCACAACCTGGGCATGTGCCTTGTCTGGGAATCAAACCATGACCTCCTGGTTCAGAAGTCCCACAATCAGTGCTCATGACCCTAAGAAAATGACACGAGTGAGCAGAATGTGCCGTAGGTATGGCAGGGAAGGTGGGAACAAAACTTGTAACCCGGTCTCTCTAATGAGCAGGACCCTGTGTGGCCAAATATAACTGGCTGTCCGACACCAGAAGCACACACGGCCCGGAAAACCTCACAAGTGACAACAGTTCCTTTACATTTGGATCCTGGAGCTATTCCTTCACCCTTCCATCCTGAAGGGGGGAAATTCTGACACACTTTGCTGCCAGGATATGTTCACTGAACACCTTATTTGAGTCTGGAAGTTTACTTGGACATAGAGCATTGAGTAAACCCCATCAGAGAACAGAGATGGTCGAGATCCTGGCTTCTAACAGCTCACAGTCTAGTTTTACATGTGAATTCCCAGCATAAAATAAATAGCAAAGCGAAGTACTAGGAAAGGTTTAGAGCAGTGGTGGGCAAACTGCGGCTCACAAGCCACATGCAGCTCTTTGGCCCCTTGAGTGTGGGTTTTCCGCAAGAAGTCGCACTAGAAGTTTAAAAAATTTGGCTCTCAAAGGAAACTTCAATCATTGTACTGTTGATATTTGGCTCTGTTGATTAATGAGTTTGCCGACCACTGGTTTAGAGGAAGCCACACTCTGTTCAACCTAGAGACCCTGTGGAACTCATGGCATTGGCTGGGAGGCCTTAGTTTCCAGCTCTGAAATGAGATGCCCCAGCACCAAAGAGGTTATGTAAGGATGTGTGACCAGGGACTGGGATATGCCTCTAAGCTACAGCTGCTTACTCTCTCTCCCCTGTGCCCTTCACAGAATCGATTTCTACTCAAGTATACTGAGAGATGGTCTGCATCAAGGTCAGGATGCTCTGACCTGGCTCGGAACCTTGAGAGGGTGTTCTTTCTCAGATGTGTCCTGGGAAGGGGGTGGGGGAGTCCAGTCCCCGCAAGATCTCCTGGGGTCTCATGTTACTGCTTGTCTCTGTCTCCCCTTTCCTCTTCTTCTGCTTTATAGTTTTTTATAAACACGAAGAGACTTACAATATTTCTGAACTTGGGGAATTATTTATACTAGTCTTTAGTAATTTGACCCAGCAAATGTTTACTTACCATGCAAATGTGAGTAATATTGTAAACTCATCACGAAATAACAGTTCTGCCAGCCAGTGTCCTGGTGTTCAGATCTCCTGACTGGATTGCACACCACCAGGCTCCCCCACCCCCACCCCATGCATTATGGAGAATACATCTGCATTCACATCGATGCATGTTTTTCTCGGTAAAGTAGAAGGACCCCCATGTGAGGAGATCTGCATTCGAATTCTAGGGTTCATATCTGACCCACCCACTGCACTGTGGCTTTAGACAAGTAGCGTTACATGTTGAGGCCAGTTTCTCCAACTATAAATGAGAGGTTTGGGGGCTGGGGAGGGCAGCAGTGATGAATGAGCAGTTGAACTCCAGGGTCTCTTCCAGTTGCCACGTTATATGACTGATTGTGTAACGTGAAGCCATTTTGTGTTTGGCCTTAAATGTATGAATAACTCCTATAAATTCTGATGTGTGCCAGAGAGTTCAGGGCCATTTTTCCTTCTTACGTAATTTCAGGCTTGTGACTGTGAGTGAGTTAAAGTGTCCTGGAGCTGTTGATCCAATCTTCCCCTCAGCACCTGTCAGCAGGCTTTGTTTTGAGAATTGTCCACCCATCTGGTCCTTGTTTTTCAATGAAGCTTTCTACAGGGACCACACCCCACAGACTCCTCTGCCTCTGCTGTTTAAATATTTTCGCCAATCATCTCCCCATTAGAACCCTTAGAATTTTAAACCATTCCACTTCTCGAAATAAACCAGGTCAAGCCAACTGTTCACTTTTATTTCATCGCATCGGCTCCTCGAAAGACCCGTGAGGTGGGCCTTCTCTTTGTCGGGTGACGGTGTGAAAAGGAGGGGCACAGAGATGGCAAGGTTTTCCGAAGGCCCTGTCGTGAGAGTTTCAGACCCTGGCCTCCAGGTTTCTGAGCCCTCATCCGGGCTCTTTCTGTCACACTCTGTTCCTTTGCAGTTGGCCGTGGTCGGAGGATATGAAGGGCCAGCGAGAACTTGGATGGTTTCCAATTTAAATTTTTGATGATACAGAGAAAGGTTTTTGGAAGAATTTGTTCTTTCGTTTGGCTTTCAGAGCTCGCTTTGCCCTTGATATTTCAGTTGACCCTAATCTTCCTAACTCTGCTTTGAACTTAATCAGAGATTGTTAAACTCCGAGTCAGTGGATCTTAATCTAAATCTCTGTGTAAACATGACTCACTAGGGTTTGCGTGGAGCACCTCTCTGAAGTTTCCCAAAGAGGACTTTGAGGTGTATCCATGACCTAATGCAAGTTCTTCCTTGTGTAAATAGAGAAAGGAGAGGCCCAGGAGGGGTCATGGCAAACCCAGGGTCACTCAGCCTCTGGCAACAGAGCTATGTCCAGACCCTCATTCTGTTCACTGACTCTGCCTCCCAGAAGGCCAGTACCGTCCCTCACAGGGATCTTGAGGGGGCTCTTTCCCCACACACGTGAAAAGAGCCGGCTTTGGAGACAGTGAGATCTGCATCAGATCCAGGCTCTGCCATTTCCTAGCAGTGTGGCCCCAGATCTCATCATAACTTTTCTGAGCTTCAGTAGCCCTTTTTTATGTTGTTTCCCCAAAAATAAATAAATAGAAGTAATATCTAACACATGGGGTAGACTGCAGGTACATAGTGGGCGCTTAGTAAGTGGCAGCTGTGGTTATTATGGTCAGTGTTGTCCTCTTTGGTCTTACTTGTTCTTCGTATAACATCTACAGAGTAGAGCTGTGACTAAAACGGTGTCACCAGTTGCTTCCCAAGCACTCGCTCCAGCTTAGAAAGAAACCCCATTCCTCGGGGTCTCAGCCAGTTCCATGGATACTCCAGAAACAGGCGCTGCGAGAAGGGTGGGGTCCTGTGCTTGCTGCTTTCCATAAGTGGTCTCCAGTCCTTGCAGCAGCCCTGCCAAATGCGCATTCTCTCCACTAAACAAGTGAGAGTCCTGTCACCTGTCCAAGGCCGCAGAGCCAGGCTTTCAGTCCATCCTGGCTCCGGCCTGTGTTTTCATCCACCCGCTATGGGTTCTGAGACCCACAGAGGCTTGGGGTGGGGATTTTGAGGGAGAGGAGAAAGATAAAAAGGGCATTGAGATAAGGGAACAGTCATTATTTGGCCAGTCATCTTTTCCAGAAAGTCCCGCCACCCGCCCCTTTCCTGCTCCTGTTATCACTAGCCCGTGGCTGGCCAGCCAGGCTGGGCTCCTCCGCTGAAATCCTTCAGAGCTTTCCTGTTCTAGAGTTTTGCAAGAAGGTGGGAGGAGTGTTTGTATGCCGGGCTGGCTTCCCAGGGGTGATTGTGGAAAGGAAGGGGAGTGATTTGGTAGGGCCCTAAAAAGAAGCCAGGAAGAAGAGGAAAAACAAAACCCCGTTTAAAAGAAAACAAATTGACTCAGGCATTTTCTGGCATTATCTTCAGTCTAGACCTGGAGATAGAAGCCCAGGCCAGAAGTCTGGAAACGTCCATGTGCCTCTTGCTCTATAACTGACCTTCCTAATGACCTCAGTCATTCCAGCTAGGTAACAAAACCAGCCACTCACCGGCTCTGTTTAATGTTATCCTCTATCTTTACCATTCCTTCCTTCCCTCTAGAAAGAGGTTCCCACAAATCCTCTGAGCGGTTTATGCAAATGGACAGATTTGTTTGCACACCTTTATCTCATTCATCTTTTGCAGCCTAGGGAGACTGGCAGGCAGGCCAGGGCGTATCCTGCCCACTTGATAGTGTGCAACCAACACGGGGAGAGGCCTTCCAGTCTCCCAGCTGCCGGGAGGCAGAGCTGGACCGGATCCTGGGTCTCCTGACTCCTGCCACTTGCAGGAGGTCCAATCACTGAGAGGTGGGATTTCAGACCGCTTGGGTCTTTTCATCCCAGACCTTGCGAACTTGCTATTCTGTTTTGCTGAAATTCCCATTGACTTGCTATGATTATGCGGGGAAGCCCTGAGAAGGAATAGGAAACTGAAGGTAGGAAAGAAAGAATGCTCTTGCTTAATATACTTTTGTTAATATAAAAAACCATTGAAAGCTGTACTTTTGTGAGTTTATTTGAGCCAAACTGTCGACGGATGCCAGGAAGGAGAACCTCAATGAATTGAGATAATGCTCCAGAGAATGGTGGGTTACATCTGTATTTATACATCGCAATCAAAGGAAAGGGATATAGGTGGGTTACATGAAATCCATTGGTGATAGACTAGAGACGCAGCAGAGAGCAAATGGGGGGGGGGGGCAGCGGGGGGGCGAGTAAGGGAGGTAAGGCCCCTGGGATTGGATAAAAAGTGAAATGATAGACACATACTTAGGTGGGTGCAGGAACAGCTAACATGATAATGAAGGAATTTGTGCTTTTTGTCCTGGTGCCCAGCACATTAGGTTGTGCCCCAAGGGGTCCAGAAAAAAGGGAAGTTACAAATTCCCCAGACATTTCAAAGGGTCTGTTGTTATAGATGCAAAAAGACAGATGGGCTCAGTTAAAGTCAAGGTGGACCTTGTCAGTGAAGATACTGCCTAGGATGTAACTGCCCACCGTAACTGCTTTCAGTTAAAGTTTAATTGCAGACCATGCCTCCTGCTTACTTTAGGCCTCTGAGTTTGTAAGACTGCCATGCAGGCAGCCCCTGAGCTTGTCAGGTTAGCACGTGGCCCCTTCATCCACACTTTAGTAAGGACTTGGTGTTTATTGAGTGTTCAGTTTCCTCTTCAAAAAGGAAATAAGCACTAAGGGTTGTATGTCTTTAATTAGACTATTGTTGAGCTCTTGCATATACTTGACACTTTATACTTGGCAAAGGGCTCATATCTTTGTATGTGTGTATTTTCTAAATTCACATACCATCTGTCACCCACTTAAAGTATACAAGTCAGTGTGTTTTAGTATATTCACAGAGTTGTGCAGCCACGACCACCATCTAATTTTGGAACATTATTATCACCCCAAAAAGAAATCTCGCACTTATTAGCAATCACTTCCCACTCCCCTGGGCAATCATTCATCTGGTTTTCTGACTAAACTTATCAATTCTGAACATTTTATATACATGAAATCTAGCTTCTTTTTACTTAGCATAATGTTTGCAAGGTTTATACATATTATAACATGTATTCAGACTTTGTTCTCTTTACTGGTAAATAACATTCCATTTTACAAATATGCCACATTTTGTTTATTTATTGATCTGTCTATAGGCATTTGGGTTGTTTCTACTTCTGGCTGTTATCTATACTAATAAAAGAGTAACATGCTAATTGACCATACCTTTGCAACGCCCACCATCCAATCAGGAGTGAGTATGCAAATTAACCCAGCAAAGATGTTGGGTTGATTTGCATACTCAAGCGCCAATCGGCCAGGGGCGTGCAGGATGCTTGCGTCATCACCATGGCGACAATGCAGGCATTGCACATCACTCCAGCCACTCTGGGCCTCTGGACAGCGTGGGAAGGCAGAAAGGCGACTCCGGCCCAAGCAAAAGCGGTGCCAGCAGCCAGGGGAAGGAAGGCCCATTCCTGCATGAATCTTCATGCAATGGGCCTCTAGTACTATATAATAAAAGGGTAATATACAAATTGACCCTAACTAGAACAACCTGGAATGACTGGTCGCTATGATGTGCACTGACCATGAGGGGGCATATGCCCAATGCAGGAGCTGCCCCCTGATGGTTATTGTGCTCCACCTGGGGAGCTCTGCTCAGCCACAAGCCAGGCTGATGGCTGTGAGTACATGGGCAGTGGCGGGAGTCTCTCCTGCCTCCTTGGCAGCACTAAGGATGTCCAACTAATGCCTTGGAACCATCAGTGGGACATCCCCCGAGGGCTCCCAGGCTGCCAAAGAGATGTCTAACTGCTCCCCAGGGGATCAGGCCTAAGCCAGGAGGTGGAATCCCCCGAGGGGTCCCAGATTATGAGAGAATGCAGACTGGGATGGGGGACAATCTTTCCCCCCTGCCAAGTGCACGAATTTTCATGTACCAGGCTTCTAGTTATGAATGACACTGTTGGGAACTTTCATGTACAGGTTCTTGTGTGGACATATGTGTTCATTCTCCTATGTATATCCCTATGAGTGGAATTGCTGGGTCATATGGTAACTCTGTGTTTAACCTTTTGAGGAGCTGTCAAACCGTGAGTCTGTGTTTATAAATTTACTGAGATCTGATTCCCACAAAATTCATCCACTTAAAGTTCACAGTTCAGTGGTGTAATATATTCACAAGGTTGTGCAACCATCACATATCGAATTTCAGAAAATGTTCATCACCCCAAGAAGAAACATATATTCATAGCAATCACTAGCCATTCCCACCCCCCAGGCAACCACTAGCCTACTTTCTATCTTTATGGATTTGCCAATTAGAGACATTTCACATAAATGGAACCCCACAACCGTAGTCTCATCACTGTTTTTTTTTTTTACTTAGCATCGTGTTTTGAAGATCCGTCCATGTTGCAGCAGGTATCAGTATTCCATTCATTCCCCAGATGAACCATATTTTGTTATGTGGACATACTGCATTTTGTTTGTCCAATCTCTGCCTCCGTCATTACATGGCATCCACTCTGTGTGTCTCTGTATCTCTGTTTTCTCTTCCTGCAATGACACCAGACATTGGATCAGGGCCCACCCTACTCCAGTGTGACCTCCTCTTAACTAGATACATCTTGAAGACCCTATTTTCAGATGAGGTCACTTTCTAAGATTCCAGCTAGACCAGAGTTTGAGGTGGACATTATTCAACCTAGTACAGGCACCAAGGAATAATCACATGAATTCAAGTAGAGATATTTTAAAGTTGCAACCAGAAGTGGAATTTTGGCAAAGATAGTCCCAAAACAGCTTTGAAGGAACTTTGCTGGGGCTTCAAACCATTACAGAGCCAATAGTTTCAGAAACACGGCTTTACACAGGTGAGATAGAATTCCACGTGTGGGCCCAGCTCATCCTAATTCCTACTTCAACTTATTAACACACTTAAAAATCTTCTTTAATCTTGACCACAAGAAACAAGCATTTTTGGGTTTTTGTTTCAGAGAAAATTCTTTTATTTAATCAACAGATTCATACATACATATGTGCGTGTGTGTGTGTGTGTGTATAAGACTCACTATGTGCTGGGATGGATATATATATATATATATATATATATATATATATATATATATATCTCCCCTAGGCACCAGAGATAAAGAAGTGACTAGAACATGTTCTGAGTACTTACAACATGGAGAATAGTCTAGACTCTGAATGCATTTCATCCTTATAAACACCCTATGTCCATGTAAATAAGTATACTAAGTAGGATTGGACGCCTCGCCAAGACTCAGAGAGCTGAAGGGACTTCTCTGGGTCTGCAGGTAAACAGACTGGGTCACAGATTTACTTCCACAGCCTGAGCTGGAGGCAGAGGGCCCTGGAGGGGAGGGCAAGTTGCTCCTTCCTTATACAGACCCACAGCCATGCATTCGATGAAGGATGTATGGGTGACAAGGCAGTATAAGTAGGTTGTGACAAAATGGCCTTGCTTGTCCTGTTGGGGAACCTGGACAGTGAGGAGCCCATGAGTGACCGAGGGAGTATGACTTCCTATCCCATGTACTTTGTTTAGTTCATCCACACACATTATGGAGTAGTGGGTGCTGGAGATGAGGTGTGGTAAAGGCACAGACTCTCAGCCCTTCCTGGGCTTACAGCCTAATCTACAACGTGATGGCACAGGGTTGCTGTTTTCCTGAAATTCTCTTTGAAATACAAAGAAGCACAGGTGAGAAACAAGGTAGAAGAGAGAGACAGGAAAGTGGTTTTGAAAAGAGAGCGAGCTTTGGAAGTCATCTTGATTTGAGAGAGTCAGCTTTGGAAGGCACAGATTCCCTGAGTCCCCTGAAGGGTTTAAGCAGAGGCTGAGATGATACTGTGTTGAGGAACAGGGAGGACTCTCAGGTCGGGGCTAGGGTTTTGGCTGGGAGAACTGATTGGGTGGCGATGTTGATGTACTTCATTGAGAAGGAAAACACGGGGCGAGGCTGGGAGTTCAGTTTAGGTTGTTGACCTGCTTGTGGGACATCTGAGTGGAAGTGCCCTGTAGAGGGAGGGACATGTGACAGGGAGTCCAGGAGAGAGATCTGGGCTAGAGATCAGGATTGTCCTCACAGAGGAGGTAACTGAAGCTGCAAGAGGGGACAGGATACCCCAAGGGTTCTCCTGAATGAGAGTGAAGTTATGGTAGGGTCTGCAAGAATCCTGAAGAAGCGGGAGTTCATTGAAGAGGGGGACAGGAGGAGGAGGAGCCCTAAAAGACCACGGCGACTGTAGGATTGCACCAGAGGTCTCTGCACCTTCCCTGTGTCCCGGCAGGCAGCCCCTTGTGTTCATCCTGGCGCCATGGCTCCTCGTCCCCGGGCCTGAGCCCTCTCTCCTTGGCCATTAGAGAGTTCATCCTGCAAATCGAATGGCGCACTGAAGCCATTGACTCTGTGAACACACGTCCAGTTCACTACGAGGCCTGTATGGGATTTCACTTTGGAGATCAGTTCGGCTGTCACTGGAACTGTTTCTCCCCAGGGACCATGGCTTTTTCTGCTGTGCACAGGCAGAGGCTGTCCTGCCCAGTGTCAGGGACCACTGGAGGGTTTGAGCTGCAGAGCTGTATGGGCTAGCGAGCCTGCCTAGGGCCTTGCAGAGGGTGCAGACTGAGGTAGGTCCAATAGCAGGGAGTGGAAGCAGAACTGTGCCCCCTCTGAAATGATTTGAATGGACCCTAGAAAGTCACTGTCACCACCCCTAAACTACTCTCCCCTACTAGCTGTCATGTCGCCAGAAATTATATCTTTAAGCCTTTATTTCTTTTGCACAAGGCGTTTCACTGTTATAGGGAACTAGTATATGCTGAGTGAATATGTTTGCCTCTTCAGCAAACACAGACAGAACTTTCTATGTGCCTGCCTTTATTAGGTAAATTCGGAGACTGTAAATACATTAATCACTATTCTTAGAAACCCGTGGGCGAGACACGGAAGCACAGTGACAGTGGACATAATGAGGCGTGGGCCAAGTGCTCTTGGCTCCCGATGCCATGGCCAGTCCAGGAAGGTTTCAGAGAGAATGTGATATCCATGCCGGGTCTGGCATTGGCATGTAAGTGCCAGAGAGTGGGAGTGAGATCCAGGGGGGAAGGGATGTTCAGGGACCGATGACGCTTCCACCTGCCTTGCATAGGGGAGGAGAAAAGCAGGAAATGGGTCAGACTGTGAACAGCCTTGTATGTTATGCTAAGAATCTGAACCAGGCTTACAGAGCCAGTCAGGTAAGTCATGTCCGTAGCTTGGGGTGTAGCTCTAAGCTAGTAACTCTCTTTAACACCTCGCTTCCTTTCTAGCACCACAGGTGAGAGCTTAAGAGTTACGAGAAGAAAAAAAGTCCAGTGGACAGAGTGGTAGGTGCAAGAGGCGGGGGAGGAGACACTGCCCTCCTCAGAGGACTTGGAAGGCAGGCAGGAGGCACCGGCCCGACTCCAGGGACAGCTCCAAATACACATGTGCCTTTATCATTAACACAGTAAGGCATAGCCCAGGGTCTCAGTGGATGAGTCTTCAAGAAGCAAAGCATCATTTCACAAAGCAGCCTTAGCTCTGAGGGGGTGAAGACAGCAGAGCCACCAAAGAGAAGGAAGACAGTGGTACCTCCTGTCTGTGGGCTGGCCTTGCTCCAGAGTCGTGCCCCTGGGCCCTGGGGCCACACCTCCTGAAAGTGGGGCAGATCAGGGCATCTCCTTCTCCAGCCTCCTCTCTGGGAGGGAGAGAGCGTGGCCACTGGACCATCCCTCCGCGCTGGGTAGTTCCTGCTCCGACAGTCCACTCTGGAATAAGGACCCCTTTCCTTTTTCATTCACAGAGTCCTTTCTCCTTGTCACAGATTCCCTGAGAAACATTTCCTCAGCCAGTCACGGCGCCCGCTCCTCTCCAGCCGAGCTCAGCAGCTCCAATCAGCACCTTCTCCGAGAACGAAAATCCTCAGTCCCATCTCACTCCAGCCAGCCGACCTTGTTCACCTTCGAGCCTCCCGTGTCCAACCACATGCAGCCCACCTTGTCCACCAGCGCACCCCAAGAGTATCTCTACCTGCACCAGTGCATAAGCCGGAGAGTGGAGAATGCCAGGTAGGAGATATGGCCCCCGGGCCCACCTCTTTTCCATCTCTGTGCTTTCATTTTAAAGACGAGGGACTACAGTGTTGTATCTTTTCAGGTGATGAAATACGTACTTATAGGACAAAACATTTTTTCGTTTAGGCAATGGTCACATTTCATTGGTATCGTCTCTTGCTATACAGTGATAATTGGATCCCATTGTTAAAAATCATGCTATAAAAACTTTTTATTTAATTTGGGGGGAAAGTGTTTTAGGGCTAGAGTTTCAGACATGCAAAAGACAAGTTAGTTTACTTGTTGGCCTTAAGAAGATAGCCACAAAGCGTTCACATTATTTAACAGATGCACATCTCACTTTTTCTGTAGAGCTGCACTGTTCTATATGGTCGCCACTGTCCACCTGTGGCTAATTAAATTTGAATTAATTAAAACAATAAAATTTTAAATTCAGTTCCTCTGTTGCACTAGCAACATTTCAAGTGCTCAGTCACCCCATGTGGCTAGTGGCTACCATACTAGGTAATGGGGATATGAAACTTCATCATCACAGCCAATTCTACAGCAGCGGGTCCTGCTCTAGAATAATGGTCTTGTTTTTCTACCACCGCCAGCTCTCTCACAGATGCAGAGCCTGTGCACACATATGTTTATTACCTCTTATTTCTACTGTTGGGATAAACAAAACAAACTGCCATGGCCGGCAGATTATAAATCATGTTCCTTAATTAATTTATTTATAGCTATCTAATTTGTGCTATGAAAATTAAAGCAATTAAAGGACTAGCTGTTTTAATATTTTACTTCACAGAATATTTTCATGCATAACATCACTCGAACCAG
The DNA here is from genome assembly GCA_027563665.1 of Antrozous pallidus. Classification (NCBI taxonomy): domain Eukaryota; kingdom Metazoa; phylum Chordata; class Mammalia; order Chiroptera; family Vespertilionidae; genus Antrozous; species Antrozous pallidus. Next base: position 48,883,573 of record CM050520.1, on the reverse strand, counting down.
TCAAACACACTGAGAGAAAGCCAGTATGATCATTTATCTTCCTTTCATAGATGAAGACACGTAGGCCTACGACTAGTAAATGACAGAGGTGGGACTAGAACCCAGGTCTTCTCATGTCTGGCCCTGTAATATTTCATTCACACTGTTCTACATTGGTTCTGGTTTTCTGAATCATTTGCCATCACCCGGCAGAAGCTCCCAAAACTCAGACTTAGTGAATCCTCAAGTATCCATTTGATTCATTTGTCTGTGAACTTTCATGAGCTGAGCCTCCATCAACTTATCCCTGAAGAGCTGTGTTCTAAAGAGGTAGAATGACTTAACCAAGATCACTGAATTCGGTAGCTCTGATTCCTCCTGAACCACACCTCAGATGCAGGCAGTGGCTGCGATAAAAAGCAGACTGCAGATATGGCTTCAAATTTCGGCTCTGCCACTGTCCTTGTGATCTTGAGCCATTTGGTTAACCTTACTGACCTTCCATTTCCTTGTCTACTGAATGGAAATAACCAGTGCAAAGGCTTTCTAATGAGCATGAAATGACAAAGCAGTACTGGAGGCTCAGTCCATGTCACCTGTTGTTCTCCTGTGCCTCCTCCCTCCTACTAGACAGATTATTGCCGGGGAGTAAAAAATGTGCAAGAGGCCTCACAGTCACAGTTCCAGTGAAGGACAAAGTACTTCATTTTAATGCCTCTCAGACTTAATGCGCAAATGAAGTACCCAAGGATTGTGTAGAAATGCTGGTTCTGACTGAGGAGGCCTGCAGTGGGTCCTGAAATCCTGCCTTTCTGTTAAACTTCATATGATGCTTTTTAGATTTTCTGATGCTCACACTTTAAGTCATGGGTGGGAATACCCGTCCCATGGGCCGTAAGAGTCCTGAGAAGTCATTTGGTCTTGTCTTGCCAAGGCATTAGGGGTAAGTTAATTAAATGTTTGACCAAATATAGCAAGCTTTTTTTTAAGTTGATAATTTTGTATGGCCCTCAAATGATATTATAATTATCCAAATGGTCCTTGGCATAAAAAAATGGTTCCCCACCCCTACTTTGATACAATACTAGAGGCCTGGTGCACGAAATTTGTGCAGGGGGGTAGGGGATGTTCCTCAGTCCAGCCTGCACCCTCTCCAATCTGGAACCCCTTGAGGTCTGGTAGGATCAGGCCTAAACGGGCAGTCCGACATCCCTCTCATATAATCCGGGACTGCTGACTCCCAACTGCTTGCCTGCCTTCCTGATTGCCCCTAACCGCTTCTGCCTGCCAGCCTGATCACCCCCTAACCACTCCCTTGCCAGCCTGATTGATGCCTAACTACTCCCTGCCAGCCTATTTGCCCCCAACTGCTCTCCCCTGCCATCCTGGTCCTCCCCAACTGCCCTTCCCTGCAGGACTGGTCGACCCAACTTCCCTCCTCTGCCAACCTGGTTATCCCAAACTGTTCTCCCCTGCAGGCTTGATCGCCCCTAACTGCCCTCCCTTATAGGCCTGGTCCATCCCAACTGCACTCCCCTGCTGGCCATCTTATGGTGGCCATCTTGTGTCCACATGGGGACAACCATCTTGTGTGTTGGAGTAATGGTCAATCTGCATATTACTCTTATTAGATAGGCTAAAGACCTATCTTATTAGATAGGTGCATGAGTGGGGGCCAGCTGGTTTGCCCTGAAGGATGTACTGGATCAGGGTGGGGGTTCCCTTGGGGTATGGGTGACCTGGGCGAGGGGCCTCTGGTGGTTTGCAGGCAGGCCATGCCCCCCAGCGACTCAAGCTGAGACCCTGGTATCTGGGATTTATACTTCTACAATTGAAACTTTGTAGCCTGGAGCAGAGCCAAGCCTTCTGCTCACTCTGTGGCAGCAGCCATTTCTGTTGGACTTATTTTATCTTCTATCATTGAAACTTTGTAGCCTTGAGTGGAAGCCTAGGCTGGCAAGGGCAGCAAGGAAGCTTGACTTCCTCCATCGCGGGGGGAACCCTAGCCTCCTGCTCTTTCCAGCTCCGTGGCTATTGCCATTTGGGGGGGAGGCGATTTAGTTAACTTCTATCATTGAAACTTTGTAGCATTGAATGGAGGCCTGGGCTAGCAAGGACAGGTAGAAAGCTTGGCTTCCTCTGTTGCAGGGGAAACCCAAGCCTTTCTCCTGCTCTCTGTGGCTGCAGTCATCTTGGTTGGATTTATTTGCATATTCTCTCCTGATGGCTGGTGGACATGGCTTGTGGATGTAGCAGAGTGATGATTAATTTTCACATTACTCTTTTATTAGCTAGGATAATTGAAACTTTGTAGCTTTGACAGGAGGCCTGGGCCTTCCAGGGCAGACAGAAAGCTTGGCTTCCTACATTGCCAGGGGCAACCCAAACCTCCTGCTCTCTTTGTGGCTGCAGCCATCTTGGTTGGGTTAATTTGCATACTTTCTCCTGATTGGCTGGTGGGTGTGGCTTGTGGAGGTATGGTCAATTTGCATATTACACTTTTATTAGGTAGGATTAGCAGCTACCATGACCTCCAGTCCCATGATACTGCTACAGCAAAAGAACAAACACATAAATGTCTCTGCTTGAATTAGCACTTGGGGCCCACTCCCTGCAAAACCTCTGGAATTTCATCTCTCCTCTGAATTACTGTAGCAGGTTTTGATGATATCCCTCACAGCACTTGGAACTCTCTGCCTCATATTATGGATATGTTACTGTTGTTTGAAGATCCAGGGCAGCAGTAGGCACATAAGGAGTATTTGGACAAATCTGAGCAAACACAGTAAAGGTGATAGAACATATCTGCAGCTGGGGAAGCGCCTTTACTGTGGGACCCTGACCACCGTGGTGTTCTCTGTGTCTTTGTTTTCACTTGTGCGGGTGTTAGAGCAAGAGGGTAATGAGCATAAACCCAGGGAGATTTTTGGAAAAAATTAGTTCAAACATTTTTTTTTTTTTTTGCAGAATTTCAATGAGGGGTAGAAAGGAAGCGTACTTCAGTCCAGAAAGACTATGTAGTTTCTGGTAGTAGTGGAGTAGCTTGCATGATACTAAACATACTGTAATAATTATAAACTCTGAACAAAACACACAAAAACTGTTTAAAGGCATTTAAGAGCAATCAAAAAGCAGGCAAAGACTGGAAAAGATTTGACTCTTGAAAGAAGGGACTCACACTGAGTGGGTCCAACTTTCATGGCTTTTCCTATGAGGGAAATTCCTATCACCCAAAATATTTAGTATACAGTGAGAAATTGTTAGACACGTGAAGAAACTATAAAAGTCGACCCATAGTTGAGAGAACTCAGTTCATAGAAACAAACCAAAGTAAACCCAAATTTTGGAGCCAGAATACCACGACTTTCAATGATGATATTTATTGCTTTAACATATGGAGGGGGACTGATAATGAGTGAAGAGATTGTTAAATTTAGGAGAGAGCTAGAAACTCTGAAAAAGAACTTAGGAGTTCCAGTTCGAAGTGTTTGATATTCCCAAACCAGCATAGCAGAGGCTTTGTAAACCAATCTGAGATTTGCACTACCACACCGAAGAGTCAAAATTTGTAGTCTGAACCTAACCAAGTTGATTGCCTCAAAAACAAAATCATCAACATTCTCCAGAGGATTATACCAGAACCCAGAGTCTAGGCAACCTAAGATCGCAACATTCAGGATTTCGCCCAACATTTCTCAGCGTACAGAGAACAACCAATATGTAACATGTCTCACCCAGCCAGCTAGCGTGGCTCAGAGATTGTGTCGACCGATGAACCAGGAGAACACAGTCCGGTTCCCGATCAGGGCACATGCTGGGGTTGCAGGCTCAGTCCCCAGTCGGAAGCGTGTAGGAGGCAACCAATCAGTGATTCTCTTTCATCATTGATGTCTCTATCTCTCTTTCCCTTTCCCATCCTCTCTGAAATCAATAAAAAAAAAGTTTTTTTACCAAAATATTAAAGAACCCTTACTTCATATCACACCACTCAAGAGTTAACTGAAATATATCAGAGACCTAAAAGTGAAGTCTAATACTATGAAACTTGTAGAAGAAACATCTCTATGATCTTGGGGTAAGCAAAGAATTTTATATGGGATACAAAAAGCAGGAATCGTAAGAGAAATTTGATAAAGTTGTATTTTGGGGGAGATGGTTAATGTTGTTAATCCTCACCCGAGGATAGTTTTCCTCCATTGATTTTTAGAGAGTGGAAGGGAGGGAGGATGTGTGTGAGAGAGAGAGAGACAGACAGACATGTACTGGCCGCCTCCTGCATGCACTCTGACCTGGGCCAGGGAACCAGGGCCAGAAACAAACCTGCAACTCAGGTATGTACCCTTGATAAGGAATCGAACCCGAGACCCCATCCATGGTATGCAGGCCCGTGCTCTACCCCTGAGCCACACTGGTCAGGGAGATAAAGTTTTTTACTTTATTTTTTATTGTTGACACTACTACATGTCCCCATTTTCCCTTCTTTGCCCACCTCCACCCAGCTCATGTCCCCCCTTCCTTATGGCTATCACCTCATTGTTGTCTATGTATATGGCTTATGCATATATGTTCTTAGCTAATCCTTCACCTTCTCTCGTCCAATCCCTTCTGCCCCCTTCCTCTCTGATGTCTGTCAGTCTGTTCCTTGTATGATAAAGTAGTTTTAATCAAAATCCAAATGTCTGCTCTTTAAAAGAACCCCATAAGAAAACAAAATGGCGCCAAAACTGGTTTGGCTCAGTGGATAGAGCGTCGGCTTGTGGACTGAAAGGTCCAGGGTTTGATTCTGGTCAAGGGCATGTACCTTAGCTGTGGGCATATCCCCATTAGGGGGTATGCAAGAGGCAGCTGATTGATGTTTCTCTCTCATCGATGTTTCTGACTTTCTATCCCTCTCCCTTCCTCTCTGTAAAAAAAAAAAAAATCAATAAAATATATTTAAAAAAAAACAAAATGGCAACTAATAAAATGTGAGAAAATATTCAAAGCACATATGCCTGACAAAGGATTTATTTCTAGAATATATTTTAAAAAACTAGTTCAACTCAATAGAAGACAACCCAGTTTTTTTAAGTGGACAAAGTTTTTGAACAGATATGTCACAAAAAATGGGCAATAAATACATGGAAAAATGCTGAGTCACCAAGAAAATGCAAATTAAAACCTCAACGAGGTTTGTTGCATCTCCACTGGGATGGCTAAAATAAAAAAGACTAGCAATGGCCAAGTGCTGGCAAGAATGTGGGTGGGCTTTCATCCTGCACTGCCTCTGACATTGACACTGACACTAGGTGGTCTGCAAAAAAGGAATACTGCTTTACAGTTCACAAAGCACTTTCACCTTTGTTACCTCAGTTGATCTCCAAAATAACCTTGCAGGGCTCCTTTTGAGTAGGGACTTGGAAGACAGAACCAGCTCATTCATTGCTGTTAAGCATAGACATAAATGCCCGGCTGGATTACTACGGTCAGTTTGTACTTACGAGGCTAATAATACCCATTTTCTGTCTATTCCTTTCCACATTTATGGGGGAACCTGCTACACAGATGCAATAGATGAAGCGCATTAGAGATAAAGCCACGACTTACTCATCATTACTTTTACTACACGACCAGCCCCGATTCTTCCCTCAAGTACTGAGTAATGTGTATTCTGGTTAAAATGATTTAGTTTTCAAAACCCAGCTCTTCTACTGAGCTAAGGTAAGTGACTCCTCAGCACAGTGACCATTGCCAATGGACAGAACTTTGAACTGAACCGTCCAGACCAGCAGAGCCCTTTTGTCTGTGAAGATACATGAGTTCCTTTGGATTTATTTTTGTCAACCTTCGGGCCTCATTCCAGATTGGAGCCAGTCTCTGTCTTCTTATTTCAAGGAGGCTGTTAAACCTCACAGGAGGGATTCCTTTGGAATGGGTCAGATGCAGGAGGATGGTCCAAATGACTTTTTAAGATTGCTAGTGACACCAGTCATCAAAGAAATGCAAGTTAAAACCACAGTGAGATATCATCTCACACCTGTCAGAATGGCTACCATCGAAAAATCAACAAACAACAAGTGTTGGCCAGGATGTGGAGAAAAGGGAACCCTGTGCACTGTTGGTGGCAGTGCAGACTGGTATAGACACTGTGGAAAACAGTATGGAGGTTCCTCAAAAAATTAAAAATAGAACTCTGTATGACTCAGCAACCGCACTTCTGGATGTTTATCCAAAGAAATCCAAAGCAGCGGTCACCAACCTTTAAGACCTCATGGACCACTAGTAGTCTGCGGACCAGCGGTTAGCGGTCACTGCTTCAAAGGTTTCCCTAAACCAGCAGTCGCCAACCTCTCAGACCCCATGGACCACCAGTGGTCCACAGACCACCCATTGGCGACCGCTGATCTAAAGCACTAATTCAAAAAGATATATGCACCCCTATGTTCACTGCAGCATTACTTACAATAGCCAACATAGGAAGCAACCTAAGTGTCCGTTGATAGACAGCTGAATAAACAAGATGTGGTGGTACATATATGCAATGGAATATTACTCAGCCGTAAAAAAGAATGAAATCTTAACCATTTGTGACAACATGCATGAACCTAGAGGATATTATGCTAAGTGAAATAAGTCAGACAGATAAAGACACATACTATATGATTTCACTTATATGTGCAACCTACAAAACAAATAAACACACACAGAAAATCTAAACAGACCCATAGACACAGAAAAAACTGATGATTGCCAGGAGGGAGGGGGTTGGATGGCTGAGTGAAAAGATGAAAGGATTAAGAGGCACAAGTTGATAGTTTCAAAATAGTCACAGGGGTGTAAAGTACAGCATAGGGAATATAGTCAGGAATCTACACTCATGATAGCCTAGGTGGCATCACGCCCTCACGTATCACATCCTAATGTCGTCACAAGTGACCATCACTAGATGGCTGTGCGTACAGCGGAGGTGGGGCCTGGCAGAGGAGGCAGGTCGTGGCGGGGGGGGGGGGGCAGTTGTAGGCGATCAGGCCAGCAAGGGAGGGCAGTTGGGGGCCATCAAGCAGGTGAGCTGTTAGGAGCCAGTGGTCCCAGATTGTAAGAGAGATGTCCAGCAGTCAGACATCCCCCGAAGGGTCCACCATTAGAGATGGTGCAGACTGGGCCGATGGACTGTCCCCCGCTCCCTCTCCCCATGCATGAATTTCGAGCACCAGGCCTCTAGTACAATAATAACTATGTATGGTGGGTACTAGATTTATCAGGGAATAATTTCATAAGTTACGTAAATGTCTACTATGCTATACACCTGAAACTAATATAATACTGAATGTCAACTGTAACTGAAAAAAAATTTAATTAAAAAAGTATATTGTCAGTGACAACTACAGAGCTCTAGATGGTTGGTTAATCTACCTACAAGCATTCATATATTAGGTTTTCTTAAATGGAAACATACCCATTAAAACCAAAGGAGGACCTTCATTGCTAAAGTACATGTAGTCTAATAAGATGGAAAAGAGTGAGATCGTGGTGTCGTGCGGTACTTAAAATTATAGTGAAAGTGCAAAATGACGCGGCTGGGAAGCCATTCCTAAAAGCCAAGGAAGAGGTTTGGAGTTGACACAAGACCAAAGCACATGAAAGAATTGGTGCGCTTGCCCCGCCCACCCACAGGCTCAAGACCCCCCAGCAGCAGGATTGCTGCCCCCGAGAGCTCCCCGGTACACTTGTGTCCCCATATCTTCCCGCACCGACTCCACCAACTACCATCCCCCATCCGGTATGTGAGGGCAGTGCCTGTCTCTCCAACTGTTAGGGTTAAAGCCGCGTGCCCCGTGATGTGTCTGGCCCAGCACCAGGCCCAGGCTCAGGGCTCTCACTACAGCCCTCGGAGAGAGGCCCGTCTCCACATCCCCCGCTCCCAGGCGTCCTTCCGGGGAAGCCCCTCGGCACATCACGGTGACATGGGCCTCCACAAAGGTTTACAAGGATGTAGGAAAGGCCCCAGATTGCTGGGTGCTCAGAATTCCCCTCTCGGTTCTTGCCCAAATCAGGGGGGCTTTGAGTAGGACCAGTTCTACTCCCACCAGGGTGTGGAACTTTGGGCCAGGTGGTTCCCTGGTTCAGCTGCTCCGCCTGATTCCTGAGGGAACACCGAGTGCCCCCCTGCATGTACCTGTATTGTCGACCACATGCAGGCCCTGTGCCCGAGCACAGGGCAGGTCCTCTGCCTTCCAGGGCACAGGATCTGAGGAAGTGGAGGGACGCAGACCCCGCAGCTCTAGCACAAGGCAGCGTGCGTGGGCTGACGGAAGCGTGGGAGCCGTGGGAGCCATGGGAGCCGTGGGAGCCGTGGGACGGGAGTGGCGTGCCCAGGAGGAATGGAGGGCCCGTAACCTCTGTGAACTTCTTGTGCATCCAGGAAGCATTCTAGAGAAAAGGGAACAGCGCAAACCCAGAGTTGGAGCTTTAGGCCACCAGGACATGTTTATGGAGGAGTCGTAGTTCTGAGTTAGAGAGGAGGCTGCTGGGAGCGGACACTGGGACACCTCCAGTGGTGCTGATGGGGGAGGAGGGGTTGGATCTGCGGATGCAGAGGCTTTAGGCTGAGCTCACGGAAGGGGATGGCAGCACCAACACTTCTTTATCCATCGGACTTCTCCATTCATTGCTGTTCATGCAGCAAACATTTATTCCTTATTTACCATGTGACAAGCACTAATCAGCTGCCGAGGGGGGAAAATGAATAAGAGAATTCTTTCCTCGAGGAAATCGTAGTCTGGTGGAGGAGAAGTGACAGTGGTGGGTAACACAGATAACAATGGCTGCCTGCTCAAGGACAGAGCTCAGCAGGGGACTGACTGTGCTCCAAGGTACAGGCTGGTGAGGAGCCTATTGGGCTGAGTTTGAGGAAGAAAGGGGTAGGAGCTGGTCAGCTGGAAATAAGAACCCTTCAGACAGCCAGCAGCACAGCGAGCCCAGAGGCACGGCTGCGTGGGGCAGCCTGGGGACGCTGGGCAGGCTGGCTCGAGTCGAGCCCTGAGGGGGAAGGAGGGACCTGTGGGAAAAGATTGGAGAGATGCTTTAGAGTCGGAATGTGAGACAGTTTTGAAAATGATTACAGTGGGCAGTGAGGAAAGTAAATGTCAGTGGAATGAGAAGCCCTGGGCAGATGGTAGGGAGGCGTTTTTCTAGCCCTTTTGCTAGAAAAATCAAGAGGCCTGAATTGGGTTGGCTTCAGTAGGACCTGTGGAGTTATTGAGTGAAAACTTATAATGTGGGTAACAGGCTTGAATGACTGGTTCCATTTCCAAGACAGAAAGGTCAGGAAGAAAACGATGAATTGTTTTTTAATATATGTGAGGCTATTGCAGGACACCTGTCATGCTGTCCCCTCCACAGCCCCACCTCCACCCTAAAATCCTCCCAGGGGTGGTGGGGGCCAATTCCCATCATGCCGCCTGGCACACTGGCTCCAGCCAGAGCAGCCTGCAGTCCCATGTTGTGTTCTACTACCTGTGCCTCTAACTGGAACACCTTTTCCCTTCTCTTGCCTTTTGCCTGGCCAATTGCCAGACTCACTCAAAGGGAACATCTTTGGAGCAGCGTCCCCTGGCATTGAGTACCGCCCCCCCCCCCCCGCCCAGGGAGAGTTAGTATACATCTGTCCACAGCATTTACGTACCCACGTGATCATGATGATTTGCCTGCATGTCCCCTCCTCCACCCCTGACCTCCTCACCCAGGGCAGGAGGCCATCCCTGCATCCATTATGCCTGGCCAGCCCAGATGGAAAGAAGGACATCAGTGCGTGCTTGTTACATGAAGTAATGCAGATAGGAGCATCCAGCAGGGAGCTGGACATTCCAAACATAAAAATGAAAGGCACCACAGACAAAGGCGAATCATGTGACCCCCCTTCTGCCTGCCACTGGGCCGCCCCTCCCTCCAAGCACTGCATCACCTCAAGGCTAAGTGGCCAGTGAACTAGGCCAGGGCTGGCAGCTTGGTTATGTGTGTGGCTGGAGGAGAAAAGGAGAACGAACAGAGCCCAGCAGAGGAGGGCTGCGGAAGGTTGGGTGACTGAAATGGATGCAAGTTTACACAAGAGAGCCTGGCCTAGACACCTGTTTCCCTTCCTCATTCTAGGCCTCTGGGCCCTGTTCTCTACTGCCACCTGGTGGCCACGTTTGTAAGTAGCAAGCTTCTCATGAGCTGGAAAGCAGGAGCTCTGTGGATGGGCCTCAGAGGGTTATGACACCCTTGCTCCCCCAGAGTTAGCCTGCAAATTGTATATATACAATATCTGCCTTATTCCAGTGAGAGATTCCAAGAGCTTTTTATCCAATTCTTAGAAGCTTATAACTCCTAACAGTGCTCAAATCCAACAGACAGAGTCACCACTACAAAGGATTGTTCTAGAATAGTGATTACCTTTTTTTTTCCCCAACTGAAATCCAAAGAAAAATCATAATGTATGAGAGAGAAGAGCAGACCTGGATCCCTGTGTTCTTAGAATCTCACCCTCCACTTTCCCAAGGTACCTATGCAGAACACAAAGTCCAGCTCAAACACCACGCTTATAAACCAAAGGCTTATGCTGCTTCAGCGCCAAATGGACCCTTTGAGACCCACAAGGTCATACCTTGTGGAGGTCACAGCTTGTGGAGGTCACAGCTTGTGGAGGTCACACCTGGGGGACTCACTCCTTGGAACTCACACCTTGGGAGGACTCCAGTGAAGCTCACAGAGTGTATCAGTGGCCTATCTAGGGCCTAACACAAATCTCTCTACTCCTGTCTTTAAACTGCTTGGTTTTACCTTATTGCCCAAAAACCTAAATTTTTAAAAAAGGAACAAACACCTCTTTCTATCCTGAATATAGTTCCCAAATAGGAAACTATTTTCCAATAGATATTTGGCTTCCTTACAAATGCCTGCAAATAAGCCATAATACACAGCGAAAAATAAATCTATAGCTAACACCTGAATGATTCCTTATAATTTACATCAGCACCTGTAGGATAACTTCTTCTACAATGGGAAGACTGTGACTTGGGGAGGAAATGACTTGTTAGCTGTTTTCTGACAACTTTCAGGTTCTTTTTACTGTCTCTCAGTCTTTGTGTTCAAATGTGTATATTCTGCCTTAAAACAGTGATCAAGTTAGCAGTAGAACTGGCTTGTTGATGTGGGGGTGTTGGCAAGACCAGCCTCTGCTACTCGCAGCCATTTGGGGGTAGCAGGAGGAATAAAGGCTGGCATTGATGGAACATCTCTATACTAGCCTAGTTTCTGAATAACCTGCAAAGTAGGTCTTTAATCGCCATTTTTTCAGATGCATAAACTGAAGCTCCGAGAAAGTGCCTTGCCCAAGGTCACACAGCTAGTAAACAGGCAAGCCTCAGGCCGGCCGGCCGCCGCAGCCTGTGTTTCTCCCGCACCAAGGAGCTGCCCCAGGTTTGAGCTCCCTGAGTGGGCAGTCCTGGCCTCCTCTCACCAACTGCCTCGTCCCTTCTCTCTCTCTCAGGAGTGCCAGCTTCTCTCAGGGCTCCAGGGCCTCGTTCCTCATGAGGAGTGACACAGCTGTACAGAAACTTGCCCAGGGCAACGGACACTGTGTCAACGGGGTCAGCGGTCAAGTCCACGGCTTCTATAGCCTCCCCAAGCCGAGCCGTCACAACACAGAACTCAGAGACAGTGCCTACGACCTGCCCCGGAGCCTGGCCGCCCACGGCCACACCAAGGGCAGCCTCACGGGCTCCGAGACGGATAACGAGGACGTGTACACCTTCAAGACGCCCAGCAACACCCTGTGCCGGGAGTTCGGGGACCTCCTGGTGGACAATATGGAGGTGCCGGCCACCCCCCACTCAGCTTACCAGATCCCTAGGACCTTCACCCTGGACAAGAACCACAATGCCATGGCAGTGGGCGCTCCTGGGGACTCAGCCATAGCTCCCCCACCCAGACCCCCCAAGCCAAGCCAGGCGGAAACACCTCGCTGGGGCCCCGCTCAGCAGAGACCCCCCATCGGTGAGAACAGCAGATCCATCTCTGCCGCCACCATCCCCAGGCGCAACACCCTCCCCGCCATGGACAACAGCCGGCTTCACCGAGGTCAGTGCTGAGGCCCAGGGGGAGGGAGGGAGGGAGGGAGCACGGGGCTTCTCGGCAGTTTGCTGGTCCTCGGCCATGCACGCCCGGAGAGGTGAGGTCCAGCCCGGTCACTGACATTGTCCACCCAGCACTGGGGGCTGTTAGTGGACACCCACACTGGCGAGAGTGTAGCAGACCTGCCTCAGGCAAACTGATATTCTACCAAGGGAGACAGAACATTCTTGTTTAACCACATTACAGCATATTCTGGGTTTTGGAACTCTAAACCATAGTATTTTATTCATTTATAAATGAAGCCACAGATTGCAAAAATCAACTCAGAGGTCCAGTCCAAACTGGAGCCAAACCTATGTGGATGAGCAAATATTAAAATAAAATTAGATCTTCAGAACATTTCTTAAAACCTCCCCCCCTTGAATCTCTGTGTAAAGTCTGAACTTCTCGCTTGGACGTAGAGTATCCCAGCCCTGCACATCTTCCTCTGGTCAGTGGAAAGGTCTAACATGTTCATGCCTTTCCTGTGCATTTGCTTGGTAACTTGCAAAGCCTGTTCTATATCTGCTCTATGGTTGAAGCCAGTAGTACCCCAAGAATTTGGTGAGACAAAGCCTCACCTCCGTTCCACGTGAGGCCTGACGTAGTTGAGACACTTGTTCAGGGGCAGAGATGGGCCTTGGCCCTGGGCCCTGACTCCTGGCTCAGCACTCTGCAGTCTTGTAGTGCATCACCTGTTTGATCGGTCACACACCGCCCCCCCACCACCACCCACCTGCACCCACCCCCCCTTTTGGACAGAGATGGCAGAGACATGGAGAACATGCTCCTGCCCTTCAGACACTCACACACAGTTTGGGAAGTAAAGTCAACGTGTGTACATCAGTCAGGAGTCAGTGGTGGCCGGTGAGCGGCCCAGGCACTAAGGGCTGTGGTTAGAGGAAAGGTGCATAAATGAGGGTGAAGGGCGGTGGGGGGTGGGGGGGGGAGGCGCCACGTAGATGCCGGCACTGGAGCTGGGAGCCTGGGAGGAACTTCTGAGCTGCAGGGAGATGTGACAGTGTGATGCCTGATCACAGGGCAGTGGGAAGTGGCTTCTGGAGTCTCAGCAACACGAGGAGGGTCTAGAGGAGGGTCTGGGGGAGCGTCCACACACAGGAAACGGTGTGCATCCGGTCTTCCTTCCTCTGCCGCAGCTTCTTCCTGTGAGTCCTACGACCCCCCTCAGCGAGGCGGAGACGGTGCGGGCCGGTCCGCAGAGTCCATGAGTGATGGAATCAGTTCTTTCCTGGTGAGTGGCCCCCGCCGGGCGTCCTCGGGCCGGCTCAGATGGGGCGAGGGCACCCGCAGAGCGACAGCATCTCCTTCTTGGGGCCCTGCCTACTTCTTGTCTCAGTTCAGAGCCTTGGGTTGAGTTTTCAGTTTGTTTGGTTTTTGTCCTCACCTGAGGATATGTTTATTCATTTTAGAGAAAGGAAGGGCGAGGGAGAGGAAGAGAAAAACCCACACGAAACATCGATCAGTTGCCTCCCGTACGGGGTGGAACCCACAGCCTAGGTATGTGCCCTGACAGGGTATTGAACCCGCAACCTTCTGGTGTATGGGACAATGCTCCAACCAACTGAGCCACCTGATCAGGGCAGCCTGGGTTGATACTCAGACAGTAAGATACAGGTATGCTGCTTGGGAGGAAATGTGTGTACACTGGACGACAAGGCTCGCCAACCCTGTGGGTAAGCCGGAGGGTCTGCATGCAGAGGCCCGGGCTCTGCGATGGCAGATCTCAGGCTGCATCCTCACCCACCGGGTCTCCCGGGAGGAGCGGCGGTGGGAGAGACTGCGGGCAGGAGTGGCCCAGGCAGGCTCAGCGGCAGGGTCCCAGGCCGGCCTCTGCAGCGGCTGACCACAGCTCTGCAAGGTGTCAGGCCCCCGCTGAGCAGACTGGGCCTGGCTTCAGGTGCATGGAAAAGACTAGAAACTAGGCAGCTTAGTTAGACGTCTGGACGCACAGGGCAAGAAATGAAGGTGGAAGGTTCTGAGTGGGCTGAGGGCTCACACCTGTGACACGAGGCTGTAATTTATCATAAAGAACTTTTATTCCAAGCACCTGGGTGCAGGCAGGCTGAGTCCGAAAAAAGGAGTCCACTCGTGCTGAGAGGGAGGCAGGCATTTTTAGCTTCTGCTGTCTGCAAGCAGTGTCTGTGGGCGCACAGAGCTTAACCGGCGGGTCCCGTCCTTGGCTGCTCCCAGTGCCACATGTCCAGTGGTTATCTAGGCCCGTGGTCAGCAAACTGCAGCTCACGAGCCACATGCGGCTCTTTGGTCCCTTGAGTGCGGCTCTTCCACAAAATACCACAGCCTGGGCGAGTCTGTTTTGAAGAAGTGGTGTTAGAAGAAGTTTAAGTTCAAAAAATTTGACTCTCAAAAGAAATGTCAGTCGTTGTACTGTTTGATATTTGGCTCTGTTGACTCATGAGTTTGCCGACCACTGACCTAGGCTATGTGGAGCTCCAGGCTGCACTCTTTCTGCAAGATGCCTCCTAAGCACAATGAGTTTCCCCTGCCCTGACTTATGCTCTTTAACCCTTTCGGAAGGAAGGCTGTGGTCAGGGTTGCTGCACTGCACACTCTGGCAGCTCTGCCTGCACCGTGGTCGCCTGAGAGCTGGCCTGGGTAGCGCAGCCGGCCCAACCCTCACCTGCCAAGGCCCGGGCCTCTGATATGCACCTGGCCCAGCGCAGGGCCTGACACTCTGACTTCCCAATGGTGAGTCCACACTGAGGTGGAGGCAGGTCCTGAACTAACTATGCAGCCACGGCCTGTGCTGCCCTCTGCCCGGGGCAGACAGAAAGCCTCAGGGCACAGCCACCACGGAGATTTCATGCTAAACATTTATCAGAAATTTCAAGGGAGCCCCAAGGGCGCCTGGGAGCTAAAAGGCCCCCACAGGGGAGCTTCCTGATGCCCACTCTTTCTTCTTTGGTGTCCCAGCGTCTGCCTTATAGCCTCGCCGTGCACCTTACTAGTCATGCCTTTCTCTCTGGTGCACAGGTCCCCACCCCTCTGGTTTCTTCTTGCCAGTGACGCTGTCTCTTCACTCTCCTTCCTAGCCGGGGAAAACACTCATAGGCCGATCAGACAGCACCAATTCCGAAGACAACTACGTGCCCATGAATCCCGGCTCCTCCACCCTGCTGGCCTTGGAGCGATCAGGAGACAACTCTCAGAGCGTCTACATCCCCATGAGCCCAGGACCCCATCTCTTTGACCCGCTCGGCTACCCCGCCACAGCCCTTCCTATGCATCGAGGCCCCAGCTGGGGGAGCGAGATCCAGCCACCCCCTGTCAACCGCAACCTCAAACCTGACCGCAAAGGTAAGTCCGCTCTTTCCTGGTCCCATCTCTGGACAGGGGCTGTTTGCATTCATTTAGCGATGAAGTGGGTCCTGCACTCGACTTGCAAGGAAGGGGTTGCCCTGGAGCCTACACCACCCCCGTCTCAGACACATACACTAACCCTGCAAATGCATCCCGGGGGTCTGGCCCCTTAGTGACTGGTTGGGGGAGAAGCAGCCTGGTGTCCAGAGTCAGGGAGGACCCAGGACAGGCCACTTTCAGGTTCTGTTCCACCACCTGCTGACATGAGAGTAGAGATAAATCATCCTGTGTCTGCGCCATGTTTCTCTGTTTGTGCAAAGATAACTCCGGGGGAACTGAGGGGCAGGGCCACTATATCTGAAAGTGCCTGCTGGTACATAAAAGCTGTGCCCAGGTAACTTGGGTCAGGTTACGTCTGGGTAGAGTGCAACGGGCAAAGCAGTCTATTAAAGGGTCCACTCTGATGTAACAGAAAGGTGTGAGCATTCAAACCTGGTGAGTGGGGGTTGGAATCCTCATCTAAGACTTTCTGGGTGTGTCTTTGGGCAAATCCTTTAAGTTCCCTGCGCTTCGGTTTTCTTATCTGTGAAACGGGAGCAGTAATTCCTGCCTCCCGTTTGTTCTGAAGGAAGCATGGGGGGAGGGGGGTGACTCTGGTCCACAGCAGGTGCTCAGTGCAGGTGGCTCTGTTTCTGGCCTCTGGCCCAGGAGGACGCACTGGGGTTCCGGCTCCAGGCTGCCCCCACCTCAGGCGCTGGCCTTGGTTTGTGGCGGGGACCAGAGGGAGAAGGGACGTGGCTCTGGCAGAGCTGGGCCCACAGTCTGGTGACCAGGGGATTCAGGTCTTAGCATTTGAACGGAAGCCTGCGAGGCTGGGGCCTTCCTCTCCCTCCACTCTGGGCTCAGAGGTGGTCGTGGTGGCGTTCTCCCACATAAACGTCCGCCCTCATTCCCCTACACGGTCACATCCCTGTCGTCAGACCCTCTGTCCTCACTTTAGATTCAGAAAACAGGATTCCTGTAGACACGATGCAGAGAACCTGTACTTTGGCATCTGAAGACAGACTTCGAGGCCTGTCCTCAGCCTGTGTCCCTCGGAGACCAGGGTGAATCGGGGGCGCTCGCACTCACACTGTGCGTCACTCGGAAGTGTGACGTTGTTATTCACGGCCGATAACTCGACTTTCCCTCCTGCTCCAGGAAAGCCGACGCCACTCGACCTACGGAGCAACGCGGTCATCGACGAGCTCCCCTTCAAGTCCCCCGTCACCAAGTCCTGGTCGAGGGCCATGTGAGTGTCTTTTTGGAAGCGGGAGTGTGGCCCAGAGCCACCCGGGTGGGCGAGGGGACCGGGGGCCAGGCAGGGAGTCGGGAAGGCTGCAGCCTGATGCTGCTGCTGCCAGTAGCTCAGCCCTGCCTGCGTCTCTGGGGGCCCAGTTTCCTCCTCTGAAGGGGGAGCCGTCGTATCCACCCCGAATCAGTTCCTCCTGGGAGTGACATGTGGAGCTCTGAGGGCAGAGGTTGGGGTGTGTGAGGGTGGGGGGCCCTGTGGAGGCCGGAAACTTCCCGGCTTACCCTTTGCCTTCCCCCCACCGCAGCCACACCTTCAACTCCGGCTCCTCCCAGTACTGCCGCCCCACCTCCACCCAGAGCATCACCAGCACGGACTCAGGAGACAGTGAGGAGAACTACGTCTCGATGGTGAGTCCCCCGGGCCCAGCGCCCAGACCCCGCTCCCCCACTCCACTCCCTCCGCCCAGGGATCCCACATCACTTGATACTTTGTTTGCTGCTGCAAATCTTCCCTGAGACACAGGAGGCGATGAAGACAGGGTTCCTACCCTCAAAGAGACCGTCGTTACAGGGACAGAGGTGGCCTGCCGCTGTCGTGACGACAGGTGGGGCGGAGAGTGCACCTGCGGGACAGGCCGGGAAAGGCACTGGGATGGAGGACCCCGAATGCCATCGTGGGGGGACTGGACTTTTCCTGTGGGCAGGAGGGAGCCCGAGAAAGGTCAGCAGACCAAGGGTTAGACAGGTGTTCGGAATAAGCCCTGGTGGCAGGAGCACCCTTCAAAGTCAGCTCCTCCTCCTGTGCTGTGAAAAACCTTTCCGAAGCGAAAGATCGGCCCTTCGCTCCTTGCGCTGATGCTCAGGGCACGAGCAGTGTGTGCGGGGGGAGGCGCAGGCGCAGCCCGGGGCCTCCCTGAGGTGGCCTGGGAGAGAGGACGGCTGCCCGGCGCAGGGTGGTCGCTGCACATGAGCCAGCCGACCAGAGGGAGCCAGATCAGGCAGAGGACTGTCTCCCTCCTCACCAGGATGGGGCTTCACGAAAATCCTGGGCGGGTTCCCCTGGGGCCTGGACAGAGACGGGACCCTCTGGCATGTCACTGAGGGGCCGCAGAGCAGGCGGGGCCCCTTGTCCAGATCTCTGAGGAGCCGGGGGAGCAGTGTCCCTGTGGCCACCCCGCAGTAGGCCACGTGTGGGGGTTCCGGACAAGCAGATTTGCTGCAAAAGAAGACTTTGCACAAAGGGAACTGGCTCCCGTCTCGGGGTCAGCAGGGCTGGGGCCGCAGGGGATCCGGGGAGCTGGCCTGAAGGAAAGGACGGCTCAGCAGGAGGAGTACAGGTTTGGGAGCCAGCACAGCCCTGGTTCCCGCCCCTGCTCAGCAGCTCCTGCTCCCAGAGGCGAGCTTGCCGGTGGTGGGTTAGTCCAGCCCCCAACCTTACTAACGGGCTCTCCTCCTGCGACAGCAAAACCCCGTGTCGGCCTCGCCCATTCTCAGCGGCACCAACAGCCCGGCCCCTAAGAAGAGCACCGGCAGCGTCGACTACCTGGCCCTGGACTTCCAGCCGAGCTCCCCAAGCCCCCACCGCAAGGTGCCCGGGGTGGGCTGGGGCGGGGCCCTGGCTTTGGTGGGGGTGCCTACGCCCCAAACAGCAGCACTCCCCTCTTGCTGCTTCACTGTGCTTTCAGCCAGGCCTTACAGGGCTCCCACCCCCCACCCTCCATACACAGGCAGCTGGGCCATCCCGTGGGCATGCGGTCACACGGGAACACCCTGAGACGCTCCGCTGGAGCTCACAGAGTGGATGAACAGCAGGCCTGGGACTCCTGTGTCCCGGTCTCTCTCTGAGGAGAGCTCGCTGCCTGGTGGCTCCCAGAGTCCTGCTCTTGACACTGTGGCCGGAGGGGACTCGGGGCCTAGGCCACCCCCGCAGGAAGTTCGCGGAGCTGCCCAGTCTAGAGGCAGGGCGGGCACTGGCCTCAGCGCGGGTCCCCCGCAGGGATGCACAGAGGCCTGTGGCTGGTGCTGGTTGGCCCAGCTCCTCTCCCGGGCCAGCGTCGTGGGGCTCCCCGCCAGCCCCCTCATGGGGACTCACAGCACTTCTGCTCTCCCCTCTGCCCTCAGCCGTCCACATCGTCCGTCACTTCCGACGAGAAGGTGGACTACGTCCAAGTGGACAAGGAGAAGACCCAGGCCCTGCAGAGCACCATGCAGGAGTGGACGGACGTGCGGCAGTCCTCGGAGCCTTCCAAGGGCGCCAAGCTGTGACGGGCTGCCACGTCCGGAGAGGGGCCCGGGCACCGAAGCTGGCTCCTCCCCGTGTCCCCTCTCCTGTTGCCCTTCCCACCCTCCCCTCTCCTTGGTCACCTTGACTGCAAAACACTGACGTCAGGGACTCTGAGCCTTGGCCCCGGGCTCACCTCTGGTTTGTACCAGTGATGGCCGTGCCTCCACTCACCTTAGCTAGGGCGCTTGCCAAAAAGCATCCTTCAGCCGCTTCCTGCCCTTTAGACCCGAGCACCTACCAGGTGCGAGGAGGGAAGGGCCGGGGCTCCGAGCTGGGCTCCACACCTCACGCTCACTCCCACCCCCTCGCCGCCGTCCCCGGGCTACTTCCTTCTGTCCCAGAACAGCCCACCGTCTCACTGACCAGGACGACAAGGACCAGCAGACCAAAGTGGACGTGGACTTGATCCCTGTCTGTCTCAGCAGGCGAGAGGCAAGGCCACCAAAAGGTGGAGGAGTTGAGGAGGAAGGTGAGAGGTAGTCTCTGGGCAGAAAGGACTTAGATCCCCCCCTTTCAGCCGAGTGGCGTGCGCCTGTTGCGGTTGGGAGGGCAGAAGGATGAGGGCAAAAGGAAGGGAAAACTGAGGATGATGGGCAACAAGGAGATGGCGAGACGAGGACACAGGTTGGTCCTCGGGCCAGCCCCGGGAGCTTCCTCAGCACCTCCCCAAGTTCCTGCCACCTGAGGGTCCCACGAGAGAAGGCTGGGGTGGGGCTGGGTGGAATGGGGTATGGGAGGGAGGGAGCCTGGGGGGCACTGGAGGTGTGATGCAGGGGCTGAGGGGCGACCCTGGGACCGCAGTGGGCTGGACAGAAGGCAGTGCATGGACACAGTAGGGGGGGGGACAGGCAGCAAGTTTCTGCAAGATGAGCAGGGCAGGGGGTGCAGGTGACGGATGGATGAGAGGCAGGAGCGAAGGCCTTGGGGGGACAACGTAGCAAATATGCCCAAAGGGCGCGGTGGAATGCCCGAGGCAGTGCTGTGGGGATGCGGGGTGGAGCAGAAAGGGCAGGAGAGATGTCGTGTGAGGGTAGTGGTGTGCGTGGTCAGTGCCCAGCAGTGATGGGTGACGGGGAAAGCAGCAGGAAGGAGAGGGCAGGGCAGGGCCTGGGGGGGGACGTGGATGCGGGCCAGGGGCTGGTGCCCACGGTGTGTGTCTCGGCTCACCTCACACTGTGCTGAACCCTCACAGCCCAGGGGCCACGCTGGACTCAAACCTGGGTGCAGGGACAGGCGGGGGGCCGCGCCTCAGCCACTGTCTTCTGAGCCGGGGCCGGGGGGATCTGAATCTTACGTTAAAAGTTCTTGGCCAAATTTTCTAGTGCCAGAGGGAACCGGGAAGACGAGATGTTTGGTCCTCCCCCGGGAAGTAGACCATCCCAACAAAAACGACTTCCCACTAGAGTGAAGGCACCTTTCAGTTTCTGTGAGTGTGTGTACACACCCCTCACCAGCCCAAGGGCTTGACCACTCGCTAAGAAGTCCCATCCTGGAGAATTATTTTCTCCACAGCCGCCCCTCCTCCCAGTGTTATCACCCGGCACATGTATCCATGGCGGCTGTGCCGGCTGTGGGACAGGCACTGAGGACACAGGCACTAATCAGACTGTCCCTGCACTTGAGAAGGACATAAGGCATTGGTAATGGCCACGAGAGACTGGAAATGCCGCTGCCCCCTTCCTAGGCCGAAGCACAGCCATCCCGAAGCGGCCGGAGCATGAGCGGGGAGGCGAGGCTGCTCCGGGTGGTGGGAGGCGTCGGGAGGGGCGGAGGTCAGACGAGGTGGCTTCTAGGAAAAGGAGGTGCCTAAGGTGGGTCAGATTTTTTAGTGGAGGAGGCGGCTTGGCGAGCCTCGCGCTTTGGGAACAGAAGACTTCGGGGAGTACGGGTCCCTGGCTCCGTGTTCCCGCAGAGGAAAGGGCGAAGGTGGCAGCGGCCTCCCGTGAGCAGGTGTGCGTTCCCTCCGCCCAGCCCTGACTGCGCCCCTAGGAAGGCAATGGCACCACCCCTGTGCCCAGCAGGCTGCAGGGGGGCCCAGCTGTGGGTGCCCTGATGTCAGTATTTCTGCGTGTGCCGTGATGTGGGCTGGCCGGCATCTTCAGAGACCGTGTTCGAATCTAATCTGTCGGGGGCCCTCCTTTCAGTTCTTGGTTCCTGTAACTCCCAAACTCTCCGGGTAGAGATGGGAGGAAGTGCGAGAGGAGGACACTGGCTCACAAGCCCCACACTACCAGGTGTTGAGCACATACCTGTCAGCTCCGTTTAAAAACTGGTCCTTTGGCCTCTTGGGTCAAAGCTCCTCTCTCCTGGTGGCCTGGCAGGACTGGGGTTGCTGTGACTCCCACCTGGGGTGCCCTCACCCACCTTCAGCTCAACCCCTGCCGGGTTACAGAAAGCAAAGCAGGAACCACGAGAAAAGAGGGAGAGATGTCGCTCCTTCGGACCTTGGTTTGCCCGTCTGTGAAATGGGTGGTTAGATTTAAGTCTCTGAGGCCCCTGGTAGGACTGATGCTCAGCTATTTTAAGGGAGAACTCCCTTCCCTGTGACCTCTCTCGAGGGTCTGGATCACCAGGGATGGGCAACACTCAAACATCAGCCGGTTAACCCAGTCTCCTTTCTGGATTGAGTTTGGTAACCTCTACGTCTGACACCACACAAACATGCCCTGTTCGTAGGACAGAAGCACAGCCAGTTCTGCGGTGATTGGAGCACAGGCTCAACTCCCGTCTGTTCTTTGCCCCCTTAACCTGCCACAGGGTTAAGGCCTCAGCCCCCACATGGCCAGGCCCCTCACCCCCACCCTCCCGTACCCTTTGACGAGCTCTGGAAGCAGAGTGCAGCCTGTCCTTCCTCTTCCTGGGCCGCCCTCTGCAGAGTGTGGGGGAGTGAGCTGACCACAGGAGCTTAAAGCCCCGCTCACAGCCATCATTCTGGGACCCCAAGCTCTTTGGGGCCAGGTCGGCTGCCTGTGAGGGGGCCCCCACTGGAGAGTCAGGCCGTCATGTGCTATTTGGTGGTGTGTCTGTGTGTGTGTTGGTTACATGTCTTGAAATTTAGAATCCTTCACACAGAATTGTTACTGTTTGTCAGGAACAGAGATAGGCTAGGAGAAGCCCAGTCTTGGGCTCTTTCCCTGTTACCATTTAAAATTGACATTTAATTTTTCAAATCACTGTTGGTGCCTAATCACTTAAGTTATTAATTTATTGTTTGTTTTTTTTAAACAAAAAAATTGTAACATATTTATCCTGTGAGTAGGTCTGGGGTGGGCGGGCACGGGGGTGTGGGTCGTTTTGCTGTGGTGACACTTGGTACAGGCCTGGCGTGTGCAGGCCGCTTTTCACTGTGGTGTTGGGGCGGGACGGCAATAAAGTCCGATAGAAGCAACAGCGGGGCTGCGTGTCCGCCTGTCGGGGGCCGGGGGCCGGGGGCGGACCGGGCCAGCCCGTGTGTCGTGTGTCTGCACGAATACACGCTCCAGAAGACGGTTTCTTGGGGGCCTAGAAATCTGGGCTCTGGGCCAGTCGGCTCCACTTTCATTTTAACAGAAAGTGACTGCTCCTTAGCGAGAAACTTGGGCACTTTTCTTGGCGAGAAACAAGAATGAACCCTCCTTACCTCAGAATCCGCCCTCCTGGTGTGTAATGGGGGAACTGCAGTAACCTCCGCCGCCTCCTCTTTCCTAGAAGGACCCTGCCCGGGGACTGGAACGCGGCCCGCTTTTGCTGGGCCCTGCAGCTGACATTTGAGGGTCTACGACACTCGGGCCCAAACTCAACTCCTCCCCCTACAGCACAAGCAGGAGGCCCTGGGAACCACGCCACACCGCTGGCCGCCACCGTCCCACGTTGTGCTCCCAGAGGGGACAGGCGGGGCTGAGGGAAAGGGATCGGTCTCCACATGAGGGCTCCCAGTGGCTCCCCAGCCCCACGGGTGGGATGGCACCTGGGGAGGGAAGGCCTGCCTCCCAGCTTTCTTCCTGGCCGGGGCCCACGTCCAGCCAGGGGAGACTGCCGCCCCTCGGTTCTCAGAGGGAAGGGAGAAGGAATGTGGTATCAGCACAAGCTACTGATGAACAGGCCCGAGTTCCTGGGGCCGGAAAATCCCCAGATACTGGGCCGCAGCCCCACCCGAGAGGCCCCTGTCAACACCGCATCGGGCAGCCCCCTGGCCTGTGCGCCCACCACCCCTCCAAAGGCAAAGGGCATTCTTCCTTCCCTCTGCCGTGCCCGCCTCTGGCTCCCGTCCTCACCTGTTCCCAGGCGCTGCCCTGCAGGCGCTGCCGCTCCCGTGGGGTGCTCGACAAGCCAGCGAGCAGGGTGCCCTCACTGCCTGGACACGCGCACATCACGGCCACTGGGTGGGAAGGAAGGACGCCGTCCTCAAAGGCTTCAGAGAACCTACTTTATTCCCGTTGGAGACCCTGGGTCTCTGCTCTCCATGGAGAAGGGGTACAGCTGTGTCAGGGTACGAGGTATCTCCTCCCGCCAGCCCCCAGGCCGGGCTCTCTCTGTCGGCCACTGGGCAGGAGCTGAGCCAGCCAGCTTTCCCGCACGGACAGTGGCTCCATGAGAAACGACAAGGAGTCTCCGTCTCACCCAGAGGGATGCCCACAGTGGCATCTCAGGCACTGAGGCGGGCGAGGGGGGGGGGGCTGTCCTCACACGACATGGCTGCGTGGTCAGGGGCAGAGTCTCTGATCCTTAGCCAGGCTGCTTCCCGCCTCCCCTCACTTGGGAAAGCGGTGACCACACAGGCACCCACACAACCTCTGAGAGCCGGGCGGTCTGAGCAGGGGCACAGGGACACAGCCCCGCTCGGCGCCAGGGCCTGGCTCCTGCTCTGCTCTCTACACTGTGAACAGGCCCGTCTCAAAGAGCCAGAAAGTCAAGGCTACTTGAAGGCAAACACTAAGCGCTGAGGTTCGGTCCTGGTGGGGGTCTGCAGGGGTCAAGGTCGGAGTGTCCTCTAAGGTGCTTAAGTTGGCCAGGACACTCGGTAAAATCCTAATGGGGTCGAGCCCAATGTAGGGGCCCAAGGCCAAGTTTAAGGGGCTTGGGTCTCCTCTCCATCTCGGTCCCTGTGTCCCTCGGGCTGAGGACCCGCATCCCAGCAGCTCCCTCTCCACCTTTCTAGCCCTCGGGAGTTCTGCCTTTAGGACTGGACCTGCCGCCACAGCTCCCTGACAGAGGCCTCGGCCCGGGTCTCCCAGAAGAAAGGGGTCAAGGTCTCCCCTGAGGCTGGCGCCCCCACAGGCTGGAACAGGGGAGGCTCCCATTTAGAAGACCAGTCTGTGGAAGTCACCACCACTGCCACCTGCAGGGCTGCAGCCCCCAGGAGAGCCTTCATCCTCATCCTTGTCTTCGTCAAAGCCCCTCCCCCAGCACGGGGACCCGGGGAGCGCAGAGATGTAGGCCGCCCTGCTCCGTGCCTCCTTCTCCTGCTCCTGGAACACAGGGGGAAGGGGGAAGGGGAAGGGGGAAGGAAGCTTAAAGTTCAGGCTCAGAAGCAAGTCCTCCTCCACTCCCTGCCCCAGGCCCAGAGGAGCCACGCTTCTGCCCTAGAGGGGGTCAGCTCCGTGGGCAGACAGGAGGAGGGACCCATCCTTCCGTCTACACCTCGGCTTCCAACTCATTCTTCCAGCTCCCAGCCCAACCCAGCCCGTGGAGGAAAGGAACTCCTCCAGACCAGCTGGACTGACAGCCGCGAAGGGCCTGAGGCGGCACTAGAGGCCTAGGAACTCCAGGGGTCACATCCACACACAGGGACCCCTCCGAGGGCTTCCTGGCACCACTGTCCAGCTCACTGCCTCAGGCACCGAGCAGGACTCTCCCGGGTCTGCGTTCCGCCTCCTGCTGAAGGGAGGCCGGCCTCCCCGGGCAGCCCGGTGGGAATGTACAAGCGGCCGGTGCCCCGCCCGGGGGCCACCTTCCCCACAGACACTCGGACTCCAGGTGCTGCTGCCCGGAGGCCCCAGGTGGCCACTGCAGGTGTTAGTGGTCACTCCCCCCCCCCCCTTATTGTCAGAGCCCTAGTGTTCCCTTGCCAAGTATTTTGACACCAGCCTAGACAGCAAAGAGCAGACGGAGGCAGCCGGCGGGGTCGGGAGGCACTCTGTCTGCTCACAGAGCCCACACTGCCCCACCGGCACCTACAAACCTGAGCAACTGCCTGGCGATGCTCAGTGTCTGTCCCCCTGAAGGGAGGGGCTGTATCCGTCTGGTCCCGTCGGTCCCAGCACTCCGTGGTGGACGGAGCACCAAGGGAGGAAGGGCGAGGCTCCGATGAGCAGGAACCCTGGGCCGGGGTGCCGGGACGCCCCCCACCGGGAGCTCCGAGCGCGGCTGGGGCCCGGCTCACCTGCAGGAACAGGATGTTGTCCCTGGAAATGGCCTCCATCAGGTCCTTGTGGAGGGCGGGTTCCGGCCGGGCTCTCGGGGAGCCCGGCTCCGCCTCGGGGCCCTCCCCAGGCCGCTGCCGGTAGAAGAGCACGTAGGCCGTGTCCTTGGGGAAGAAGGAGGTGACGTTGCTGACAGACTCGAAGGAGGAGAAGGACACCCGGGTGTCGTTGAACAGGTACCACCGGTGCTCGGGCTCGGGCCTGCCAGCTGCTCCGGGGGCCGGGGCCGGCCGGGCGGCGCCCTCGCGGGCGTAGCAGTAGTAGTGGCCGCTCTCCGAGGACACCCCCGAGTGCACCACGACGCTGCACAGGTCGTAGGCCCGGGCCCGGCCCCCGGCCAGCGGCAGGCGGAGCAGCAGGGGCAGGGCCACGTCCTCCAGGATCTTGCGGCGCCGCATGGTGCGCAGGTCGAAGGAGAAGCGAAGCAGCGTGAGGATGAGGTAGCGCGGGCCCCGGCTCAGCTCCACCACCTTCTCCGCCTCCTGCAGCGAGGCGCACGGCTCGCAGTAGTAGCGGTTCTCCTCCCTCAGCCGCTCCGGGGACAGGAAGTAGTTGACCAGGTCCAGGACGGAGCGGGAGCCCTCCCCGGAGGGGGCGGCCCTGTGGGTCCCTGGGCCCGGGCTGGCTTTGTCATTCTCCGGCTTCTCCACCTCCTTCTCCTCTCCTGCCCCTTTCTCCTCCTCCTCTTCCTTCTCTTCAGTCCTTCCTTCCTCCTCCTCCTCCTTTTGCACCTCCTCCTTCGTTCCTTTCTCCTGCTCGGCTTCCTCCTCTTTCTCCACCTTCTCCTCCTGGCTCTGCTCCCCAGATCCCTGGGCGCTCAGGCCTCCCTTGGCCAGGACGGCTGGGGGGACAGCCCCTGTGATGCAGTGTTTCCTCTGCCTCTGAGGACCCGCCCTGCCCTGGACCTGCGCTGGGGATGGTGGGGGAGACTCGGGGGCTCCCACGCCCTCCGCAGGCAGCACCCCGGAGCCCGGGCGGTGGCGGTGACAGCGCTCGGGAGGGGGAAAGGCCAGAGAGAGGTCGGTGAAGGCCTCCTCCCGGGAGGAGACATTGAGGCAGCGGAGACAGCATATCCGAGTCACGATCCTGCCCCCGAACATCTTCTCCACCGAGGTGGGGCTTGGGCTGGGGGGCTCCTCCGGCGGGGACAGCGAGCTGGACTGCTTGAGCTTCTGGCAGATCCTGGTCCCCGTCTTCTCTTCCTCGTGCAGCCTGAAGCAGGGAGCAGAGGTGCCATACACACACGGTCCATTCCCACCGCCTGGCCCGATTCATGCCGTCTACCTGCTCAGCCGCCACACATCCAGACACGCGCAGGCAGGCGTCTGCACGGGGAACAGACATACATGTGCCAAATGGCATCCATGCACTCACAAGCCAGGCACGCACACTATATATTTGCTGCATACAGGCACACAAACCTGCTACATGTGTATGTGCACACACCCCCGAGACCTGTGACGAACTCACACGTGCACACGCAGGTGAGCACAGCACAGTGGTATACGCCCAGCCCCACCGCCAACACTCCCAGCCCAACGTTCAGGTCAGCATCTCCCAAGCTCCCCTCACACGGCCCCAGTCCCCAAGCACACTTCTCGGACCCTTCCACAGTGCAGTGCAGCACGGAGGGGCGGGCTCCCCCAGGCCTAGCCCCCTTACCGATCCAGCAGGTACTTCAGGTACTCGGAGCAGTCCTGCTGGGCGCCGCGGCTGAACCAGGGTGTCCAGGACGCAGAGAGGAAGTTCTCTGGGGAAATGGCAGGCCGCTAGGACCAAGGTACGGAGAGGCAGGGTCAGGAGCAGCGGGCTGCTCACCAGCCTGCTCCACAGCATGCTGGGGACGCTGTTCCCCTCACTTCCCGCTCCTTATTGAAGGCCTCCCCTCCTAGTCCATCCCCGACCCTTTCCCTCCCACTAAGGCCACACAGCCTGGAGCGGGGCGTCAGCTTCACAAATAAGAGCAATCCTCGAGGCGTCTACTCTTCCCTGGGACTCCTCCGACTTCCTCTCCAGACCCCTTTTCACTGCCGTCCCCTGCCCCACACACCTGTCACAAGCTTACCGGAGTCCCCGTCTCAGATGCACCTGCTCCAAGAGCCCTCTGTCCAAGTACTGCCCCTGCTGTCTGCAGGTTCATCTCCTCACCCACCCCCACCCCCCCCCCCACCCCCAATCCCAATCCCAGCCCCACCAGGAGCTCCCAGAGAGAGGGACTGTTGTTGCTCACCTCCCTACCCCCACACAGGCCTTGCATAATGCCTGGTCCATCAGGGCAAGAGACAGTGGACAAAATAAATATGGTCCTCAGGGTCCCTGGCAACGTGAGGGCTCAAACAGGGCAGCAGATGGAACAAACAACCCCTGAGCACTGGGCAGAATCGTGGACGGGAAAAGGCGCTGCTGGGCACCCAGCACAGAGCAGGCCTGAAGGAGGCACCTCCGCTCCTGCCAGGTGAGGGTGCTGAGGCCGTGAATACAGGCCAGCCAGGACTGGGGCTCCTACACCAGGAAGTGGGGGCTCATAGCCAGATGCAGGCAGATCTTGGGGAAGGGAGGGGTGTCAGACACAGCCTCCTCTCCACCACACCCCAGCTCCCCTGCCCTCACCTGGCTGTGCTCCAGGAAGGCGAAGAGCCACTGCAGCTTGGTCATCAATGGCTGTGAGTTGTTCTCAGTCAAACGGAGCACACAGTGTCTGAAGCTTCCAAACAAAGCAGGAGCACCCGGTGAGCCGGGGAAGCCGAGGGGCCTATCCTCACCCATCCCGCAGGCTGCAGGTGACCCAGAGCCCACCCCACCCCTCACCCCGGCTTAAAGGCAGAAGAGAACCTTGCAGCCCAAGTCTGGGCCAGGGGCAGGAGAGGAGGAGCAGGTGAACAACTCGGGTTGGACAATGAGGTGACCCCTGATGTCCCTTCTGAAAGCCCATGATGTCAAGGTTCGGAGATTGGAATGTCCTCCATCCTATGGTCCCAGACTCTGCAGCACGCTCCAGGGTCCATGCCAGTATCCTCACCAGCCACTCACACCCTTGTCCTGCTTGCCTGGGAAATGGTGTTCACACCCACTGAGAGCAGCAGACCTTGCTCCAGCCTCAGCCTTCCAAGTCCGCTCTCAAGCCCCTTCCCAGGACCTCTGCCTGGGCCCCTCAGACAACTCCCGCCGTTACGTGAGGGGGGCAGGGTCAGCATGCTGAGAGAAGAGGACTCTGCGCGGGCATGCTGGCTCCAAGTGACGGGTCTGATCCTGCTTTGGCCGGGAAGGAGAGCCTCCTAACGACCCTATTCCCTAGACCCGTGGGAGGCCCCGGCCCAGCCTCGCTCTGTCCTCACAAGCAGCTCTGGGCAGACAGATCAGGCCTCTCTCCCACCTGAGCCCACAGTGCAGAGCAGAGCAACCCAAGTGGGCTCCACTTAGCACCTGCCAAGTGGTCAGTTAGGAAGCTCAGCACTCCGAAACGTGTGATTTACTTTGCTGTGGCCATGAGGACCATTTTTCTGATAAGCCATTTTATATATATATATATATATCAAAAGTAATGGTCTGGAGAGGCTGGGAATTTAAAAAATAATAATAAAACTAGTTGGGCAGGCAGTTCGAGAGAACAGCAGCAGCCCGTTAGCAAGTCCTAGAAATCCAACCTCCTCCTACTGGACCCAACATTCAGAACAGACCGACTGGAGGTCACACCATAGAGCCCGAAGCAAAGCTGACTTACTGGTTCACTGTGAGTTTTATTAACGATGTCCAAGTGTGGTGTTGGCGAAAGAGAATTTTAATAAATCAACGGAACAGAACGGCGAGCCCAGAAACAGACTCGCTGATCACTGACAAAGGAGCAGAGACAACAGAATGGAGCAAAGTCAGTCTCGTCAACAAATGGAACTGAATCACCTGGACATGCACATGCAAGAGAATGAATCTGGACACAAACACCTTACACCCGTCACAAAAATAAACTCCAGATGGATCACAGAGCTAAACATAAAACAAAATTACCAAAATCCTCGGTGAAAACCTAGACGGCCTTGGGTATGCCAATGCCTTTTTAGATACAACAGACATGATACATAACAGAAATAATCGCTAAGCTGGATTTCATTCAAATTTAAAACGTCTGCTCTGTAAAAGGCAAGTATCAAGAGAATCAGAAGACAGGCCAGAGACTGGGAGAATACACTTGCAAAAGACACATCTGATAAAGGACTGTTATCCAAAATGTACAAAGAACTCCTCACATTCAACAGGAATTGAAGAGAAAAAAACTGATTTTAAAAAATGGGCTAAACATCTTCACAGACATCTGACCAAAGTAGATATACAGATGGGAAGTAAGTACATGTTACTCCACCATCATATGTCATCAGGGAAATGCAAATGAAAACAAGACACACCTATGAGAGTGCCCAAAACCCAGAACACTGACAGCCAACGCTGGGAAGGAGGCAAGGCAACAGGAACCCACTTACTGCCCCTGGGAAAGCAAGATGGGGCAGCCCCTTTGAATGTCAGTTCAGCAGTTTCACAAAGATTAAACACTCTATTGAGAACCGCCTAAGACTAGCTGAACAGAACCCCTACAACTAAGGACAGAAAGCAGCAGCCACATCCAGACAGATGGAACGGGTGGAGATGCAGAAGGGCTGGTCCCACAACCACATGTGGGGGTTAGGAAACAGGAGGGATCTCCAGCTGTGCAGGGCCCCTCTGAGGAGTAAGGGGTTCTAGAACCACACCATGATTCCTGCCCAGGGTTCCAGTGCCAGGAAGAGAAGTCCCCATAACTTCTGGCTGTGAAAACCAGCAGGGATAGAGTAACTGGAGTCCAGGGCAACTTTTTAAAGGGCCTACTCACAAACTTACACATTCACTCTCTCTGAGCGCCAGCGCTGGGGCAACAGCTAGAAAAGTACCAGGAATATTTGGGGAGAAGCTGAACTGACTAGCTTCAGGGCAAGGGCTGGAGAGGCACGGGGCAGGGCGGCTCACCGAAGCCAGAAGTGCCAGCAGAGCCCTGGCTGGTTTGGCTCAGTGGATGGAGTGTCAGTCGGCCTGCAGACTGAAGGGTCCCAGGTTCGATTCCAGTCAAGGGCACATGCCCTGGTTGCGGACTCGATCCTCAGTGTGGGGCATGTGGGAGGCAGCCCAACTGATGATTCTCTCTCATCATGGATGTTTCTTTCACTCTCACTCTCCTTTCCTTTCTGAAATACACACACACACACACACACACACACACACACACACACACACACACTAGTGGCCCGATGCACAAAATTCTTGCACATTAAAAGAGAACTAATTAGAGGAAATATTTTAATATTGCTATTTGCCTTTTCTCTATAATAGAAGTGTGAGAGATGAAAGAAAATTAGTAAAATGTATATGAAAATCTTCCTCCTGTCAGAATCTGGGGTGCCCCATGGGAACCAGAGTCAAGTCCCCGCCCACCCACATGCATCTTGAAATTGCATGAAACCCAAACCCTGCCAGCCCCACCCCCATCAAGCCCCGCCAGGTGGGGGGGTGTGGCCTCAGGTCACCTGGACCAGTGCTAGGACGTGGGGTGCCTTGAGGTCCCCTGGACAGGGCCAGGGGGCACAGCCTGAGGTCTCCTGTCAAGTGCCCCCCAGGCGGGGGGGGGGAGGGACACAAACTCTGGTACCCTGGGCCAGGGTGGGGGGTGTGCCTTGAGGTCCCCAGTCAAGCCCTGCAGGTGGGGAGCATGGCCTGAGTTCCCCTGTCAAGCCCCCTGGGCAGAGGGCATGGCCTGAGGTCCCCCATCAAGCCCCGCTGGGTGGGGGGGTGCCCGGAGATTCCCCCATCAAGCCCCACTGTGCTGGGGGCATAGCCTGAGGTCCCCCAGCCTGGCGCCAGGGTGGGGGGGGGCATGATCTGAGGTTCCCCCATCAAGCCCACCCCCATTGGGCTAGATCCATACCCAGCCAGACCCACCCCCATCAAGCCCCACTGGGTGGGGGGTTGCAGCCTCAGGTCCCCCAGCCTGGCACCAGGGCGGGGGGCATGGCCTGAGGTCCCCTAATCTGGTGCCAGGACAGGGAGCACAGCCTAAGGTCCCCTTTCAAGCCCCACCAGGCAGGGGGCCACAGCCTCAGGTCCCCTGCTCCCGCCCAGCACCACACAGCCTCAGGTCTCTGCTGATTGCTTGTTAAGGTTTGTTACAGGAATTCAGCCTCCGCTGTGGGTGCAGCCATCTTTGTTATGGCATGATGGTCAATTTGCATATTCCCTCTTTATTAGATAGTATACTAGTAAATGAAAATCATGCACTGGAGGGGTGTTCCTTAGCCCAGCCTGCACCCTCTCCAATCTGGAACTCCTCAGGGGATGTCTGATTGCTGGATTAGGCCTGATCCCAACCACTCGCCTGCCTGCTGATTGCCCCTAATTGCTATCCTGCAGGCCTGATTGATGCCTAACTGCTCTCCTGCTGGCCTGATCACCCCCAATTTCCTTTCTCTGCCGACCTGGTGGCCCCCAAGCTCCACCAGGTGTGGGACGCAGCCTGAGGTCACGACTTGAGGCCCCCTATTAAGCCCCGCTGTCCATCTTGTAGTGGCCATCTTGTAACAACCTGGGGACAGCCATCTTGTGATGATGCAAGGGTGAGACGCCACTTAGGCTTTTATTAATAGAGATTTAAAAAGTGCCAACAGATGCCACTGTCCCTTTGTTGAGCCCCATGCACTGCTGGCAGGCACAAGCGGACATCAAATCTGAGATCTCCATTAACTGAGCTAATGCCATTTGCCTTGCCCTTGTGATCCCCTGAGTCCCTGCCTCACCCAACTAGAACACTCCACCCAAACCTCTTCCAGCTGCTTCTCCACACAAACGGCATGTCTCCACTTGTGCTGCAGACTTTCCTAAAATAGCCCAAACCCCTGACACACCTCTTGCTAAGTGGCCCCCAAACCAGCAGTAACGGCAGCCAGCCTCAGTTCACAACTTAGCTTCTCTGAGGCACATGCAAGCCCAGCACAGGCAGCAACCATCTGCAAATCAGTCTGTGGCTCCCTCCCACCAGGTATCTCCGGACCAGGCACAAGCAGTGGCTGAATTTGGCCTGTACCAGAGCTTCTCCCAAGAGGCCCCAAAACCAACACACCTGGTAGCCAGCTTCTGACCACAGCAAAGCCCCCACAAGAAGCTCCACAAACAACATATGCAAAGGGTGGACTCATCGGGCACCAGAGCCCCATTAAAGGGAATCCCACCTGATGGGGTGAGCCCCTGCACAGCAACTTAGGCTCTGTAGTCCTCACAGCCAATCAGTCCTCACAGTAAACCTCTCCCACTGACCACCCAACAGCAATCAAGACTCAACTGTAACAGAAGGACACAGCCCACACAAGGGCACTCCTGGAGCTCCTGGCACAGGTGACGAGGGAGACTGAGCCACAGGGTTCCACAGGACACCAACTACATAAGGCCACTCTGCTAAGACCAGAAGATATAGCAGATCTACCTAATACATAGACAAGCAAAGGGAGTGGGACAAAAGGAGCAGACAAAGAAACATGTCCCAAAGAAAGAATAGGATAAAACTCCAGAAAAAGAGCTAAACAAAATGGAGTCAAGCAATCTACCAAATGCAGAGTTCAAACACTGGTTATAAGATGCTCAATGAATTTACAGGAAGAATAGATGAACTCATTGAGAACTTTAACAAAGAGATAGGAAACAAAAATGAAGATAGAAAACATTTAAAAGAATCAGAAAGAAAGAATACAATAACTGAAATGAAAAATACATTAGAGAATCAACAGATTAGTTGAAGCAGAGGACAGAATCAGCAATTTGGAAGACAGAGGAGTAGAAAATACCCAATCAGAACAACAAAAAGAAAAAAATAATCCTATATAATAAAGAATGAATATGAAATTAACCATCACTCTACCACAAAGATGGCAGCACCCATAGTGGGGGCTGAGTTTCAGTAACAAGCCTTAATGAGCAATCAGCAGGGACCTGAGGCTGCGCCCCCTCCCCTCTGCTTCTGTGGGGCTTGAGAGGGGACCTCAGGGCATGTACCCCATCCTAGCGCCAGGCAGGGGACCTCAGGCCGCACTCCCCACCTTGGCACCAAGCTGGGGGACCTCAGGCTGTGCCCCTCACCCAGCAGGGCTTGATGGGTGACCTCAGGCCATGCCTCCAGCCCCAGCAAGGCTTGATGGGGGACCTCAGCCCATGGCCCCCCTCATCCCAGCATCAGGCCAGGGGACCTCAGGCCATGCCTCCCGCCCAGTAGGGCTTGATGGGGGACCTCAGGCCACACACACCCCCAGCAGGGCTTGAAAGGGGACCCTCAGGCTGTGCCCCCCACTCCGGCACCAGGCTGGGGGACTTCAGGCCATGCCCCCTACCTGTCAGGGCTTGATGAGAGACCTCAGGCTATGCACCCCGCCCTGGCACCAGGCCAAAGGATATGAGGCCACACCTCCCACCCTGGCACCAGACCAGGGGACCTGAAACTGCACCCCCTGCCCTGGCGCCAGGTCAGGGAACCTTAGGCTGTGCCCCCCGCCTGGCGGGGCTTGACAAGGATAGGACCAGCCAGGTCTAGATCTAGCCCAATGGGGGTGGGGCCGGCCGGGTCTGGGTTTCATGAGATTTTGAGGTGCATGTGGGTGGGCAGGGACTTGACTATGGCTCCCATGGTGTGCCCCAGACTCTGACAGGAGGGTAATTTTCATATACATTTTACTAATTTTCTTTCATCTCTCACACTTCTATTATAGAGAAAGGGCAAGTAGCAATATTAAAATATTTCCTCTAGCTGAACCGGTTTGGCTCAGAGGATAGAGCGTTGGCCTGCGGATTGAAAGGTCCCGGGTTCGATTCTGGTCAAGGGCATGTACCTTGGCTGCGGGCACATCCCCAGTTGCAGGTGTGCAAGAGGCAGCTGATCGATGTTTCTCTCCCATCGATGTTTCTGACTTTCTATTCTTCTCCCTTCCTCTCTGTGAAAAAGCAATAAAATATATTTTAAAAAATATTTCCTCTAATTAATCTCCTTTTAAAAATGCACAAATTTTGTGAACTGAGCCACTAGTTTTTTAATAAATGAGAATAGTTTAAGGAACCTCTGGTAACTTAACAAATGTAACAACATTCACAAAATAGGGGAACCAGACAAAGAGAGAACAAAGAAAAGTTGAACACAAATCCAAGAAGTATAGAGTCCCAAACAAGATGAACCTAAAGAAGCCCCATCAAGACACATCATAATTAAAATGCCAAGGGTTAAAGACAAAGAGAGAATCTTAAAAGTAGTGAGAGAAAAGTAGTTAGTTACCTACAAGGGAGCACCTATATGACTGTTAGCTGATTTCTCAACAGAAACTTTGCAGGCCAGAAGGAAATGGAACAAAATATTCAGAGTGATGAAAAGCAAGGATCTACAAACAAGATTCCTCTATCCAACAAGGCTATCATTTAAAACTGAAGGATAAATAAAGAACTTCCCAGACAAGAAAAAAATTAAAGGACTTCATCACCACCAAACAAATATTATAAGAAATATTAAAGGGACTTAAGAGGAAAAAAATATCCGAAGTATAAATAATAAGATGGCAATAACTACATACCTACCAATATTACTTTAAATGTAATGGACTAAATGTGCCAATCAAAAGACATAGGGTGGCTGAATGGATAAAAATACAATATGCTGCCTACAAGAGACCCACTTCAGAGCAAAAGAAGCACACATCCTGAAAGTAAAGAAAGAGAAAAATATTTCATGCAAATGGAAAGGAAAAAAAATTGGGTAGCCATACTAACATCAGACAAAACAGACTTTAAAATAAAGGCTATAATGAAAAACAAAGAATATTTCAAAATCATAAAGAGATCAATCCAACCAGAAGATATAACCCTTATAAACATTTATGCACCCAATGTAGAAGCACATCCTATCTAATAAAAGAGTAATATGCAAATTAACCATCACACAAGCCACACCCACCATCCAATCAGGCGTGAGTATGCAAATTAACCCCAACCAAGATGGTTGCAGCCAAAGAGTGAGCAGGAGGGAGGTTTGGATTTCCCTGGCAATGGAGGAAGCCAAACTTTCCACACACCCTGGCAGGCCCAGGCCTCCACTCAAGGCTACAAAGTTTCAATTATAGAAGATAAATAAATCTCAACAGAAATGGCTGCCACCACAGAGTGATCAGGAGGCTTGGTTCTGCTCTAGGCTACAAAGTTTCAATTGTAGAAGATAAATAAATCCCAGATACCAGGGTCTCTGTTTAGGTCGCTGGGGTTTGGCTGGCCTGCAAACCACCACAGGCCCCTCACCCAGGCCACCCCACTTCCCCAAGAGAATCCCCAACCTGATCTGGGACAGCCTTCAGGGCAAACCAGCTGACCCCCACCCATGCACCAGGACTCTATCCTATCTAATAAAAGAGTAATATGCAGATTGACTATCACTCCAACACACAAGATGGCTGCCCCCGTGTGGTCAAAGATCCTGCCCCCATGTAGACACAAGATGGACAGCAAGGGAGGGCAGTTGGGAGAGACCAGGCCTGCAAGGGAGGGCAGTTGGGGGTGATCAAGCCTGCAGGGAAGGGCAGTTAGGGATGACCAGGCCAGCAGAGGAGGGAAGTTGGGGGTGACAGGACCTGCAGGGAAGGGCAGTTGGGGTGGGGGGGACCCAGGCCTGCAGAGGAGAGCAGTCAGTTGGGGGGGACCAGGCCTGCAGGGGAGGGCAGTTAGGGGTGACCAGGACAGCAGAGGAGGGAAGTTGGGGGCAAATGGGCTGGCAGGGGAGCAGTTAGACATCAATTAGGCTGGCAGGGTAGTGGTTAGGGGGTGATCAGGCTGACAGGCAGAAGCAGTTAAGGACGATCAGGAAAGCAGGCAGGCGAGCAGTTGGGAGCCAGCAGTCCTGGATTGTGAGAGGGATATCCAACTGCCTGTTTAGGCCCCAGGGGGATGGGGCCTAAACGGGCAGTCAGACATTCCTTGAGAGGTTCCAGATTGGAGAGGGTGCAGTCTGGGCTGAGGGACACCCCCCCACACACACACACACACATGCACAAATTTCGTGTACCAGGCCTCTAGTCCTTCCTATATAATAAAATGCTAATATGCAAATTGACTGAATTGTGAAACGACCAGTCACTATGATGTGCATTGACCACCAGGGGCAGACACTCAATGCAGAAGCTGCCCCCTGGTGGTCAGTTTGCTCTCACAGGGAAGTGACACTCAGCCAGAAGCTGGGCTCATGGCTAGTGAGCACAGCGACAATGGCAAGAGCTTTCCCGCCTCTGTTGCAGGCAAGCAGTAAGGAGTGAGGGGCCCTGGACTGTGAGAGCCCTGGACTGCAAAAGGGTTGTCTGACTAAGTGGCAGGCAGACAACCCAAAAGGGGTCCTGAACTATGAGAGGGTGCAGGCCAAGCTGAGGGAACCCCCCCCCACCCAGTGCATGAATGCCATGAATCAGGCCTCTAGTATCTTAATAAACAATAATAAGTAAAAGCAACTTCTTTCAATAGCAAAGAGGAAAACATGCTCCACAGAGTAAAAAGGCAACCTTTCAAATCATGTAACTGGTAAGGGATTAATATCCAGAATATACAAAGAACTCCAAATCTCAACAAAAAAAATAAACAACCCAACTCAAAAATGAGCAATGGACTTTAGTAGACATTTCTCTAAAGAAAATATACAAATGGCCTGTAAATAAATGAAAAGATGTTCAACAGAATTAATCATTAGGGAAATGCAAATCAAAACTATAATGATACCATCTCACCATATGACATCTAATATGAAAAATAAACAAACAAAACAAATAGAAAACAAGTGATGGCAAGGATGTGGAGAAACTGGAACCCTGTGCACTGCCGGTGGGAAGGTAAAATGGTGTGGCCACCGTGGAAAACAGTATAGAGGTTCCTCAAAAAGTTCAAAATATGCTTACTTTATGATCCAGCCATTCCATTTCAGGGTATATAATCAAAAGAATCGAAATCAGGGTCTCGAAGAAATATTTGTATACCCAGGTTCATAGCAACATATTCACAACAGCTAGGCCATGGAAGCAACGCTCCTGTGCATTGACCAGTGATCAGATTACTGAAATGTGGCTCATACATACAACAGAATATTATTCATCCTTTAAAAGGAAAGGAATTCTGCAATATGCTGCAATATGGAAGTATCTTGAAGACATATGCTAAACAAAATAACCCCATCACAAAAAGACAAATACTGTATGATTCCACTTACAGGAGATACACAGACACAAAAATCAGTGACAGAAAACATGGTGGCTGGGAGAGGGGGAAATGGGAACATGGAAAGTTACTGGTTAACAGGCATGGAGTTTCAGATTTGCAAAACCAACAGTTATGGAGATGAATGGAGGTGATGGTTGCACAACAATGTGAATGCCTTTATACCACTGAATTTAAAAACGCCCACGATGGTAAATGCATTTATGTTACGTGCATTTTAACACACACACCAACAAAAGGAGATTGGAACAAAGAGATCTATTTCTGTGGCTGAAACTCTGAGTAATTTTAAGTAAGCCATAAGTTGGACAGGTGGCCGCTGGTAATAAAGGTTTTGTTTGAGTAAAGGGCGTTGGAGAGGGCATCTAATACCAGGGTAGGGGGAGCGCTACTCTGGCAGACACCATCTACCCATGGAATCTAGGAGAAAAGTCGGTGGCGCCCCCCAACCCAGAGCAGAACCCCTTCCCACCGCAGCCCCATCCCTAGAGCCCCACTGCCAGTTCCCACCCAGTCTCGACGTAAGGCTTTGGCAGTGGCCTGGAGACCTGTGGGCCCCTCACCTGTCCTCCATGTATCCACAGTCCTCAACCAATTATGACAAAAATTCAAAACAGGACTCACCTCCTCCAACCCCCATCCTTATCCTCATCCTCATCCTCACACGCCCAGGAGAACAAATGAGAGAAGTAGGAACCGAGATGGAATTCAAAAGCACCACTCACTCAGAAGCCATGAACAAGGCCTGAAGGATGCTGTTGACGTAGCAGGTGTTGCCCAGGTTGATTAAACCAATCTTGCCCGTGTCTGACTTGGCCATGAGCCGAGGGTAGAAGCCAGCCAGCTCGCTCTTCTGCGAGGTCCAGGCATCCTGCCCCAGCAGCTGCTTGATGCGGTCCTCGTTGGGCACGTGGAGGTCCTGAGGAGGGAACAAGGCGGCAGGAGAGTGGGCACCAGGGTCAGCTCTAAAAATATCACCTCTCGCCGAGACTGGTTTGGCTCAGTGGATAGAGCGTCGGACTGTGGACGGAAGGGTCCCGGGTTCGATTCCGGTCAAGGGCATGTACCTTGGCTGCGGACACATCCCCAGTGGGGGGCGTGCAGGAGGCAGCTGATCGATGTCTCTCATTGGTGTTTCTGACTTTCTATCCCTCTCCCTTCTGCTTTGTAAAAAATCGATAAAATGTATTTTAAATAAATAAATAAATAAATAAATAAAAATAAAAATAAAAATAAAATAAAAAATAAAAATATCACCTCTCCTGGGAAGCCTTGGTCTACAACCCACCCAAGCACACCGCCCCGTATACATACCGTATGACCTAGAGACATGTATGAACAGCCTCCTGCTCTCAAACTTATTCTAGGGTCTCACCTTGACATAGGGGCTTTCTACGGGACCTTTCATGTCACAGCTGCCTTAAGAAGGTGGTAAAATCCCCATTTAGTAGATGAGAAAACAACTCAGATAAAGAATTTTTCAGGAAGCCCTAACTGGTTTGGCTCAGTGGTTAAGGTGTTGACCTGCAGACTGAAAGGTCTCAGGTTCGATTCCAGTCAAGGATATGTACCTCAGTTGCAGGCTTGATCCCCGGCATGCAGGAGGCAACCAATCAATGTATCTCTCTCACATTGATGTTTCTCTCTGTCTCTCCCCTTCCCTTCCACTCTCTCTAAAATCTATGGGAAAAAAGATCAAGTGAGGATTAACAAAACAAAACAAAACAAAGAAAAAAAAGTTTTCCAGGGATTAACAAGTGAAGAATCTGTACGTTCTTAGAAGAGCCCAACATCGAAACCGGTTTGGCTCGGTGGATAGAGCATCGGCCTGCGGACTGAGAGGTCCCAGGTTCAATTCTAGTCAAGGACATGTACCTTGGTTGGGGGCACATCCCCAGTAGCGGGTGTGCAAGAGGCAGCTGATCGATGTTTCTGACTTTCTATCCCTCAAAAATCAACAAAGCATTTTTTTTTAAAAAGAAGAGCCCATGGGAAGGGAGGAAAACATATGTACTACTATTAAATATAAGTTATATTGTAAATAAAATTTAAAAAATAAAATAAAATAAAATAAGATAAAAATAAAAATATAAATAATAAATTAATAAATTAATAAATAAATTTAAAAGAGATTTCTCTTTACCCGTTAAAAAAAAAAAAAAGAAAGAAAAAGAAAAAAAGAAGAGCCCAGGATATGACAGACTTTGAGCAATGACAACATGGCCCACAGGCCAGATCCCGCCTTGTCAGAATCTCAGTCCTTGTCCTGTCTCTTGTCCTCATTAGCTTTCTGGCCGTGGCAGTGAGCCTCTCTCCGTCAGTTTCCTTGCCTGTCAAGTGAGGTCACTCCCACCTGGTGTGCGTCTGGCACTCCAGACTCTCCCAGGGCTCGCACACAGTGATGCCGCCGCCTCACCGTCCACTTTTAGGTTTGCAGCGTCCTCTTTTCTAGATTGAGTCGTCCCCCAGACCTTGGTCCTACAGTCAGGACGGCAGGAGGATTCCAGGGCTCTGAGGTGGGTCCTTGGTCACAGGTAAGCTATTAGCAAGCTTTCTCACCCATGACCCTTGTTCATATTAAACATCTGCATCTAAAAGAATGCTTCCAAGCACTGGTTCTAATAATGATGTGTTTTGAAGAAAAACACCTAAGCGAAATGTAGAGTTACTTAGGAGACATAAGCAGCATTCATTATAGTTCCTCCAGCCCTTATTTCCAGACCCTGAGCACAGTCCTAGATACAGGCCCCCGAGCTCCAAGCCAGCTCTGCACAGAAGGAAGCGTGTGGCTCTGGAGCGTGCGTCCTGTGGCCATGGCAGCGGGTCGGGCTCAGGCACTGGTCCAACACTCCTGCTCAGTCATCTGTCAGGGTCCCTCACCCGGTCATTTATCAGTTTAGTCAGCCACCTCTCACAGATGGTTTTTAAAGTGTGGGAGCTGCTGGAGATGAAATAAGAAGATATGGGCCCAGTTTGGTCTCTCTTAATCTGTTCTTTTTTCTTCCTATTATCCCCTTTCCGATCCCCACCCAACACAGAGCTGGTTTGGAGCTCCGGGGCCCTGTATCTAGGGACTGTGCTCAGGGTCTGGAAATAAAAGCAGGGCTAGAGGAACTGTAAGGAATGCTGTTTATATCTCCTAAGTAACTAGATTTCGCTTAGGTGTTTTTCTTTAAAACACATCATTATTAGAACCAGTGCTTCGTAGCATTCTTTTAAATGCAGATGTTTAATATGAAAAAGGGTCATGAGTGGGAAAGCTTGCTAATATCTTGCCTGTGACCAGGACACATCCTCACAACACAAATAGAAACAAAAAAAGCAGTAGTCAGAACCATGCATGCTCACACGTGCACACAGAAGATGCAAAAACAGCCACCCAAGAAAACAAAAAATCCAATGCCATTTTCCCAAAGATGGTAACTTTGTGCTCTGAGGAAAATAAAACAAGAACTTCCAAATACTGACAACTCTCAAGCTCCTAATTTTCCCAGAAATTTACATATGACAGCTCCCTTAGCAAGGACCACATCTCCTGGAAAAACTGCCATGACCTGATACAACTGTATGTGCCAGAGAACTTTCCAGAATTTATTTATAAAGAAGTCTAGATTTATTTAGAAAGAAGGGTATAATCATAGAATACATGTGAAAGAATCTTATAAACAACTAGAGGCCCGGTGCACAAAATTCATGCACGGGGGGGGCTTGGGGAATGTCCCTTAACCCAGCCTGCACCCTCTCCAATCTGGGACCCCTCAAGGGATGTCCAATTGCCTGTCTAGGCCCAATCCTAGTAGGATCGGGCCTAAATAGGCAACCGGACATTCTTTTTACAATCCAGGACTGCTGGCTCCAAACTGCTCACCTGCCTGCCTCCCTTGATTGCCCCTAACCGTTTCTGCCTGCCAGCCTGATCACCCGCTAACCACTACCCTGCCAGCCTAATTGATACTTCCCTCCTCTCCTGGCCTGGTCACCCCTAACTGCCCTCCCCTGGAGGCTTAATCACCTCCAACTGCTCTCCCCTGCAGGCCTGGTCCCTCCCAACTCCCCTCCCCTGCTGGCCTGATTGCCCACAACTGCCCTCCCCTGCAGGCCATCTTGTGGTGGCCATCTTGTGTCCACATGGGGGCAGAATCTTTGACCACATGGAGGCAGCCCTCTTGTGTGATGGAGTGATGCTCAATCTGCAAATTACTCTTTTATTAGATAGGATAGAGGCCTGGCACATGGGTGGGGGCCAGCTGGTTTGCTCTGAAGAGTGTCCCAGATCAGGGTGAGGGTTCCCTTGGGGTAAGGGGCAGCCTGGGTGAGGGGCCTGGGGAGGTTTGCAGGATGGCCACGCCCCTCAGTGACCCAAGTGGAGGCCCTGGGATCTGAAATTAATCTATGTCTACAATTGAAACTTTGTAGCCTGGAGCAGAGTCAAGCCTTCTGCTTGCTCCAGGGTGGCAGCCATTTCTGTTTGAAACATTGTAGCCTAGAGTGGAGGCCTAGGCCGACAACGGCAGACTGAAAGCTTGGCTTCCTCCGTTGCCAGAAAAACCCAAGCCTCTGTTCTCTCCAGCTCAGTGGCTGCTGCCATTTCTGTATCTTTTATAATTGAAACTTTGTAACATTGAGTGGAGGCCTAGGCAGACGGACAGCTTGGCTTCCTCCATTGCTAGGGAAACCCAAGCCTTCCTCCTGCTCTCAGTGGCGGCAGCCATCTTGGTTGGGGTTTATTTGCATAATTTGCTCCTGATTGGCTGGTGGCGTGGCTGTGGGCATGGTTTGTGGGTGTGACAAAGGTATGGTCAAATTTGCATATTACTCTTTTATTAGATAGGATAATATCCTGCAGATTTGGTTGGTACCACTGGCTTGTACCAGGGGCTATTCAAAGCCATCATCATATAAAAGTAGCACATCTTCCTGGAGCTACATTCTCTAATATTCAAGAAAAACCCATGTTTATGTCGAAACAAACCCTAATATATAAAAACCCTGAGTCCTAATGTCCAGTAACAACCAAGGCTTGACCAACCAGAAGTCAGTCCTGCAGTCAGTGCTGGGTTGACACATAAGTGAGTGCACATATATACTGTATTTAGCACTGTGACTGGCACACAGCTGTTACCCAGGGAACATCTTCTGGCTTTTCCCTGCTTCTGGCTGACCATCAAAGGTTTTCATAAGCTGCTTAGATCAGACTAGCAGGGGAGGGCCATTGGGGGCAAGATCAGGCCAGCAGGAGAGGGCAGTTGGGGGCAGAGAGAGGCCTAAAGAGAGAAGAAGGGACTGATCCATTGCCTCTGTGGCAGCTTTTGATCAGCAGTTGCCTCTCTCTTTCTCTCCCAGTCTGGCAAGCAGTCACATCTCCATTTTCCTCCAGGCCTCCACCCAGGCAGCTGACCAGCCCCACCTTTCTGATCAGGCCCCATTGATAGGCCCAGAGACGGTGACTGGCATAGGAACCGACCAATCAGAACCAAATGTGGGTGCTGTGGGAAGCCAATGGCTGCCTAAGAGGTGGAGCTTTAACACAGACTGGCATAAAAATGGACCAATCAGAACCAAACTGGCCACCAGAGGAGGACAGTTGGGAGCAGATCAGGCTGGCAGGGGAGGACCATTGGGGGCAAGATCAGACCAGCAGGAGAGGGCAGTTGGAGGCAACCAGGCTGGCAGGGGAGGGCAGTTAGGGATGATCAGGCTGGCAAGCACAGGCAGTTAGGGGGGAACAGGCAGGCAGGCAGGCAGGTGAGGAGCCAGCGATCCCATATTGCAAGAGGGATGTACAACTGGGGGATATCCAAAGGGTCCCCAATTGGAAAGGGTGCAGACTGAGCTGAGGGAACCTCTCCCCTCCATGCACGAATTTTGTGCACTGGGCCTGCAGTGTAATTATAAAATACACTAGTGGCCCAGTGCACAAAATCCATGCACATTAAAAGGGTATTAATTAGAGGGAATAATTTAATATTGTTATTTGCTCTTTCTCTATAATACAAGTATCAGAGACTAAAGAAAATTAGTAAAATGTATATGAAAACCTTCTTCCTGTCAGAGTCTGGGGTGCACCATGGGACCCAGAGTCAAGTCCCCACTCACTCACATGTGCCTCAAAATTATGTAAGACCCAGACCCAGCAGCACCCCCCCTAACATTGGGGTAGATCCAGACCTGGCCAGTCCCACCCTTTTCAAGCCCCACAGGGCAGGGGTCGTCCTCGGGTCCCCTGGCCCAGCACCAGGACGGGGGGGTGTTGCCTGAGGTCCCCCATCAAGTTCCACCAGGTGAGAGACACAACCTGAGATCCCCTGTCAAGCCCCATTGGGTAGGGGTCATGGCCTGAGGTCCCCCATCAAGCCCCACCAGGCAGAGGAGCACAGCCTCAGGTCCCCTGGCCCAGCACCAGGAGGGAGGCGCAGCCTCAGGTCCCCCATCAATCCCCACTGGCACTCAAGTGCAGGTTCAGGTCCCCTGTAAAGCCCCGCTGGGTGGGGGCACAGCCTGAGGTCCCCTGCCAAGTCCTGCCAGGTGGAAAGAATAGTCTGAGGTCCCCTAACCCAGCACCAGGATGGGAAGCACACCTTGAGGTTCCCTGTCAAGCTCTTCTGGGTTGGGAGTGTGGCCTACAGTCCCGTCAAGCTACACCAGGTAGGAGGCATGGCCTGAGGTCCCCCAGCCTGGAGCTGGGGGGGGGGGGGGGGAGGAAGAGCAGCCTGAGGTACCCTAGCCCAGCACCAGGGTGGGAAGCACACCTTGAGGTTCCCTGTCAAGCCCTGTCGGGTGGGGGGTATGGCCTGTGGTCCCCTGTCAAGCCCTGCCAGGCAGGGGGAGCAGCCTGAGGTCCCCTAGCCCAGCACCAGGACGGGAAGTACACTTTGAGGTCCCGCATCAAGCCCCACTGGGTGAAGGACATGGCCTCAGTTCCCCTGGCCTGGTGCTGGGGCGGGGGTCGAGGCCTGAGGTCCCCTGTCAAGCCCCTCTGGATTGGGGGAGGGCCCGCCAGCCTCCCATCCCGCTGCCACAACCATCTCACGCTCTCCGTGAGCAGGTATGGATAGGGAAGGCTGGGCAGGATAATTGGGAAGAGGTGATGGGGGGCCAGCATCCTGGGTGAGCTGGGCCTCACAGCCTCTCTGCTTC
The DNA here is from genome assembly GCA_027563665.1 of Antrozous pallidus. Lineage (NCBI taxonomy): Eukaryota > Metazoa > Chordata > Mammalia > Chiroptera > Vespertilionidae > Antrozous > Antrozous pallidus. Next base: position 48,838,723 of record CM050520.1, on the reverse strand, counting down.
AGCTCCCAGCACCTGGACCTAAGGAGTAGTGCTTTCACAGGGGCCTGGCAGGCACTGGATATGGCGATGCCTTAAAAACAGAAGTCCCCTTTACTCTGGCTGGAAGTACGTTGGGAACTTACGGTCAGGGGAAGCAGCCCAACATCAGGGCTGAAGTAAGACCCTGGGCAGCCTCCGGAGGGGTGACTTCAGTCCTTCACTGTGGCCACGCCCCCGCCGCCCTCCCATCCTGCCGCCGCCCCGCCCTCCCACTCCTGATTGGCTGGTAGCATAGTGAAGGTACGGTAATTTGCATGTTTCTCTTTTATTAGATAGGGTTCTTGAATCTTTAAAGTAAAATAGATTTTAGAAAGACTCTGAGCTTGCATTGGGCTGCTTGGAGTGAGTCCCCGCCTCTGCCGTCAGCCCAGCTCTTCCTCTGATTGGAGGCCTTTCCACCCTCTGGCTTCTCCCTGCTCCTGGCTGACCCTCAGAGGTTTTCATAAGCTGCTTAGATGAGAGCAACTTTTACAGAAGTTTGTCACATGACCCCCCCCCCCAGGCTAAAAGCTTCTCAATGGTACTGACTCATGGCTGTGTCCCCAGTTCCCAGTTTGTGTGGGGTACAGAGTAGGGTATCAATAAAGACATATGAACAATTGTAAACAATACCTGCTCTGGAGTGCTCATGGTCTGGTGGGGGAGACAGTGACAGTGTGTGACAGAGCGATGACCAGGGCTGTAGGGGCCCAGAGAGACCCTGACCCAACCTGATGGGGCTAACCTCAGGAAGAGGTTGAGAGTCATCAGGGAGGGCTTCCCGAGAGAGGTAAATACTTAAGCAGAGCCTTAAAGGACATGTAGGAGCTATTCAGAAGAACAAGGAAGGGTTTACAGTTAGAGAGAAGGGCATATGAGTAGCCTCAGAGCAATCCTGAGAGAAGGTGACCCATCTGGGGGCTCAATGTGCCTGAAGCACACATGGGCCGGGGAAGGTGAGGGGAGACAGCCAGCAGCCAACGGATGGGGGCTGTCGCCAACCTGCAGTATGGCCCTGAGCAAGGCACAACGTGGCTCTCTTGTCCAAGTGGAGTGTGGGAGCAGGGGGGGCTTGTCACTCACCTTGATGGCCTCCATGACGGGCTCGTACAGGTCAGGGAAGCCCGGGAACCGGAACACCATGCAGTGGACCAGCTCTGCCAGCTGCTCCAGGCAGCTGGTCCCCGAGTTGGAGTCCTCCTTGAGCAGAGAGGCCACCATGGGGGGAATGTGAGGGAGGAGCTGTGAGAACAGAGGAAAGTCAGGCTCAGTACCAGTTTACCCACCTGAGGCGGGATGCTGATCACACCCACCTGACCACCGTCCCCCTTACCACACACGACGCTCTGAGCTCCGCACATAGGTGACCCCCCTTATAAGACTGGTGGATACTCTGCCTCCGTCTCTTCAGCCATAAAATGGGATCAATAATCCCCTCCTCACAGTTGAGGGGAAGCCTCAGCCCACGCCCTGGCTATTAAGCCTCAGCCAACTGACCTGCCCGAAGGCCTGAGTGACCACGGCTTCTCTGCCCACCCGGCAGTGGGGCTGCGGCTGCCGTGTGGACAGCATGTGGACAGCCTGACAGCCTGAGCGGCCACCTCGGGGTAAATACCATCATTCTTTCACCAAACACACCTGTCAAGCACTTCGCCAGCACAGTGGTTCTGTGGCAGTGATTACTGTCCCCACTTTGCAGATGAGTAAGTTGAAGTCAGAGAGGTTATACAATTGCCAGGGACTTCATTAGGGGTTACGGAAGAAGCTGATGTCTGATCAGGTCCCAAGCCCGTTTCTCCTCTCTGTGCTACCGAATGTTAACTTTCAAACCCATGGAGGTGCTATACCAGAATGTCCTAGAGATACAGGGAAGCCCAGGAAAGGGATGGAAATAAACCAACATCTGTCAAATCCCTAGAATGTGGCAGGCCCTTGTCAAATGCCACCTCATCTCATCCTCTCCCACCATACTGGAGGTCACCTCTGTTCAGGCTGTGAGAGGTAAGTGCCTGACCTGAGGTCACATCCGGCAAAGAGCAGGGCTGGGACTCAACCCCATGCACCCAACCCTGGTTCTGCTTCTCCCGTTGCAGCAAATGGGGACCATCCGAATCTACGGCCCCAGCTGCAGGCCCACGGGAGGAGGCAGGGGAAGGCCGCCCCTGGGCCACAGGCCGTCCTTCCCAAGGAAGGGCCTGGAAGCCAGCAGAAAGGGCCCTGAGCTGCAGACCAGGCCACCTGGCGCTGACAGGCAACAAGGTACAGAAAGGGCACTGGGTCAGGGGTCAGACCAACGGGGCTAGGATCTGCCCTGCACTGCTCACTAGCTGTGTCTGGGGAGGGACTTCGCCTCCATAACCTTCCGTTTCCTCTGCGGGAGAGTGGAGAAAATGACAGAACCTCTGTCTTGGGGTTGTTCCGGGAGTTAAGCGAGCAGACATATGCACTGCCTTTAGCACTGTGACCGGCACACCGCTGTTACCAGGAACGTCAGCCGTGACCATTCTAGGCTTGTTCCTCTCCTAGAGGCTCATGAGGAGGCCACAAAAATCCTCTGGGCTCAGTTCCCTATCTGTAAATTGGGGTCTCAAGTCCCCTCCAGTCCCAATATCCGGGGCCTCAAAGGCTGGGGCTTCAAGTGCTGACCCCTTGACCCCCAACAGGATGCAGCCCTTACCAGGTGGAAGGCCTCGTGAGAGTGCTGGAAGGTCAGGAGCATGTACTTGAGGATGGACAAGGCGGCTCCCCGGACAATGGGGTACAGAAGCTTGGAGAAAACCTGGAAGAGAGTTCCTTGTCAGGAGTCCCCCAGGCCTGGGCTGCCCCAGACCGAGTGCAGCCACAAGCCTGAGGGGGGTCAGAGACCCCAACGTTGAAGCAGCAGACCCATGCCAGAGCAAGAACCGGGAGGCACTCACTGGGTGGACAGACAGATGGTGCACTGGACAGCTATCTGGTGGACGGATGGACAGACACACCAAGAGTAACATATACATGCTTGAGTGAGCAGTCAGAGGAGAGGATGGGGAACCTGAGGCTCAGAGAGGGGCAGTGAATTGTCTCAGGTCACAGGGGGCTTGGGTGGGAGCCCCAGTACTCTGCCTCTCAGACCGGCAAGGCCCCTCCCAAGACACTAGCAGGAAGGGACATGAGCAGGGGCCAAGACAGGGGCCCACCAACCTTTTCAATTTTGGCGAGTGAAACCTCAATCAAGATGCTGAACTTCTTAACAGCAGCCAGGCCCTTCAGCAGTGCAATGATCCACTTGTCAATGTTCTTCCCCAAGGGCCAGGACACCCAGTCGATCATCCTGGTGAGGGGAATGACAGTGACACAGGGACCAGGGAGGCCCAGATGCCTGGGTGGTGGCGGCCGGGGAACTTGCCATAATGTCTTTTGGCCCCACAATGACTCACTCACCCTACACAGGGCAGCCCTGGGCTATGTGGGATGAACAAGCAAACGAGCCCGGGACAGGCAGCTGGCAGAGACTGGGGCTCCCAGCCCAGCTGGAGGGGAGCCTGGCCCACTCAGCACCCCAAACCTCACCCCCCATACACGACGAGCTGCCTCTGCCTGGACCCTGGAGCCCAATGGCAGGAAGGGCATTGGCCTCAGGGTCAGAAGTTCTAGCTTCAGCAAACCATGGCTTGTGAACTGGAGCAAGTCACTTACTCTCTCAGCCTCAGTTTCGTCCTCTGTAAAATGGGGACAATGCCTACCAACAACAGGGTTGTGTGGATTAAAAGAGATAATAGAAAACATTTATGTAGTATTCACTCTGCTTCAGGCACTGCTCTATCTGCCTTACATATGTCAACCTATCTGACTCCCTAACACAGTATCTGTGCACTCTGAGCAAAAAGCTGTCACCCAGGAGGTTCCCAGAAAAATGTCACCATTACTATTTTTATAATCAGTAGCATGTACTACAGAGAGGTAGAACAATGTGAAAACAAAGTAATAGTAACTACAGTAATAACAGTTTCTAGGCACTTTATATGCATTACCTGATTTTTACCTAGTTTAATCTTCAAAACAATCCTATAAGATGGGTTCAGTTATTCTGTTTTATAGATGAGGGATCCAGAGCACAGAGGAACTGAGTAACTTGCCCGCAGTCACACAGGCAAGAAGTGATAGAGGCAGGATTTGAACTTGGGCAGCCTACCTCTACCACTCACACTTTTCACCCACTAAATATAAGGAGTCCAGGGAGACCCGGCGGAGGCAGTGGACCTGTACACACGAGTATGGAAAGAATGGCAGGGGGACGCATGCCAGGTGAAGGGGACCTGCCAAGCCAAAGGCCTGCAGGCAGGAGGGTAGGTGGCATTTTCTGGGGCCCCTGCAGGTGTGACTAGATCAAGGTGTGAAGATGTTCAAATGAGGTGAGGGATGCCCAAGAGCTCTGTGAGCTGAAAAGCACCCAACTCCCTTTATCGTACTTGCCAAACTCATGAAGCATCTTGTAAAAGTACTTTCACCTTCTAATATGACCCCATGGAAGCCTGACAATTTCTTATACCATCACCCACATCTGCTATCACAGAAGGGGAAACTGAGGCCCAGAAAGTTCACTGACTTGTCCAGGGCCTCATGGCTAGTCCCCCAGCCTGGGAGCATCACTAAGGCAGGGCCCTCTGTACCGCCCACATCCAGCCCTGGGCCAGACACAAAGCAGAGCTCGAGAAAAGATGGATGAGTGAATAAGCATGAGGGTGTGGGCCCTTAAACACTACATCTATCCCAGCAACCCCACCCGGAAGAGGGGGCTTCTGGGAGGGAGAGAAACCTGACCGACCCTGGGCCCTCAGCCCACCTGCTGACGGCGGTCAGCATCTGCGAGTCCGTCACACTGTCATCATTGCTGAGGTTCCGGATGACACCGTCCATGAACTCCAATGGGAGGTGCTGGACCACGCTGGCCAGGGCACAGGAGGGTGGCTCCTCCTCTGGAACAGGGGGGCGGGCTGAGCTTAGCAAGGCGGGAGTGCCCCTCACCTCCCCATCACTCCCTTGCTCTCATGCTGCCAAGGAACTAGGTTGGGCCTCTACAAAGAGGACATCCAAGCCGCCTCTTCATCTCCTCAGCATCGCAGTCTCTGGTTCAATCTTAACTCATTCACGCCTCTGGCGCTGCTCGGAGCCAGCCCTGTGCCAGGCACACAGAAAAGCACTGGCCTCGCCTGCAGGCGTACATGCCAGGTCCTTAAGAAGGAGTCACCCCGGAGTTGGCAAGAGCAAGCAGAAAGCACAAATGGACTTGGGGAGAGGGGGGACATTCCATCTGGAACCCCACAGATCAGGCCAAGAGGTCAGAAGGACATTTTGTTATCAAAGTTTGCTGTCCAACTGTACAAGGACCCAGATTCTTACACACCCAGCCTTGATTCTTCCTCCTGCCACGTCAATTACCTTCCTTTTCCACAAACAGCCCTATAATTAGGGAATTACAATATAATGCAGGTTCCAGTTCTCAATGGACGGCCAAGCTTTTACATTTCAGAGTTGACACTTACAGGTTCTATTGCATCGCCAGACCATCCCTCTGCCTGCCAGAACACCTTGCTCCTGCTGCCGGGTGCTGCCCACCGCTCCCAGATCTGGCTCAAAGGTCATCCCTTCCAGGAAACCCACCTGGCCCAAAGGGCATCATGTCCTCCTCCCTATGGTCTCTCTCAGCCCCTAGGTCCTCCTTCTGGCCAGATTAACCTGGGTTCGATCTTTTCCCACACCAGGCAGTCCCCACCCCCACCCCCATCCCCGCGCCAGCACCCACCACAGCCTCCCAGCAGGTGCTCCGAATAGGCCTGCTCACTAAATACAGGAATATCGCTCTCCCACCTGTGCATCCGCCCGTGGCACACACATACCGCACCGCACATGGGCACCCCAAGCAGAAGAATGGGCACACACTCGGGACCTGGGCACACACGAGCTCGCTCCTGCCCCAGCCCCGGCCTAAGCGCACACCCACCTGTGCCAGAGATGACTGCAAACAGCTCCTTGAGGCAAGGCAGGATGGCGGCGGGCTGCGCGCGCCACAGCTGCGCCAGGAGCCCGCTCACCTGCTGAGCCTGCTCCAGGAACTCCACGGCGCCCTCCTCGCCCTCGGCCGGGCAGCGGAAGCGGCCGAGGCAGCGCACCAGCTGCTGGCAGAAGAGCAGGCGGTGCGGGCCTTCGGGCAGGCAGTGCGGGTGCCGCGCCAGGAGCCGGGCCACCTGCGCGCAGACCGCGGGCCCCGGGCGCTCACACACGGTGCGCAGCACCTCGCGCCGGAGCAGCGCGAACACCTCCTCGGCCGCGGGCCCCTCGGGCAGCAGCTGCAGGCCGAGCTGCACGCAGGCGAGCGCGCGGGGGCCGGGCGGGCCGGCGCCGCCCTGCAGCAGGCGCAGCACGCGGCGCGCGCTGAAGAACTCGGCGAAGACGTCCGGGTGGTGGCGGCCCGCGACGTGCAGCAGCTGGCAGCCCGCGCGGCGCGGCAGCTCGTCGGCGCCGTCCACGTAGAGGCGCGCGCCCAGCGCCAACAGCGCCAGGCACTGCTCTCGGTCCAGCGGCCGCCGCGCCGCTTCCAACACGCGCCGCACCAGCCCTTGTTTCACGCTGGCCGGGTACGAGGACATCACCACGGCCTCGAGGATCTTGTCCATGGCGGCCGCGCTGCGGGGGACAGGGAGCAGGTCACACGGTGTCGGGCTGGAAGGTGTCTTGATGAAGTAAGCAGAGCACAATCCTGGCATAGAATATGCCCCAGTGAGTTGTAGTCATTGCTGACGGGCATCTTTTATCTCACAAAGGTAACACCTGAGCCCTCCCCTTCTTCCCACGCCTTTGCCCTTCTCTCCCAGGCCTCCCTTGCGACCTCTTCCACTATTTGGGACAAGTAAGAGCTAGATCTAGAAGCCGCCGTTTCAAGATCTTGGCCAGTCACGTCCTGTGGGAAGAGATGAGATGGGGCGCGGGCGCACACATTATACCTCCGGGGAGGGAGAGCCAGCAAGGCTTCCAGAGATCCCCTGCACACTTGACTCCGTCCCCAATCAACTTCTTGCTCCTTCTCAAATGATCTGCACCTTTGAAAGATTCCGCTTCTGTGTTTGCTGTGCGTTTTGCCTCAAACATCCTAGTTCCCAAGATCTCCACTCCCACCACACACTCACGCGACCAAGCAAATTTCTTCGTTCCTTCACAGCCCACCGCAAACACCCTGTCCTCAATGAGAATAGCCCTGGACCTGCAGGCATGAATTCATCACTCACCCTCCATCCCACCTGTGGCCTCTTCCTCCATTATAGCGAGGATCACATACTATCGTGCTGGGGCGTATGGGTCCAAATCCCTCTAGTGAAACAAAGTCCAGTCTCTGTCCTCCAGTCTCAGGGTCCTGCCTGCCTCTCCAGTCTCCGTCCACACTAGCTCCTCCCTTGGGTCACTGTGCTCTTCCCTCCCCTCCTTGCTTAGCTCGCCCTGCAGGCCTCAGCTCAAACTCACTTCCTTGAGGAGGCCTGGCCTGGCCTTCCCACTGTTCATTTCAGAGCACCCCATCCTCCGCCTTTATAGCACTTATGTTGCTCACTTGAATGGAGTCCACCTCCTCTGCTCTACTATGTGCGACAGTGGAGGAGTATGCTTCGCTTCACTGCACCTCACAGAGGGAGGCTGCTTCACTTTATGGCACTTGTGTTTTTTATAAATTGAAGGCAAGGCTCTCCACTAGCAGAAAGATTATGACTTGCTGCATTGCAATGTTCTGAAAACAAAGCCATAACATCTCGAAGGTATGCCTGTAGATTCCGGAGGGCAGGAAGCATGGCAGTGTTTGTTCACCTAGCCCAGTGCCTGGCACACAGGAGGCATTTATTGAGTGAGCAAATGTGGAATACAGCATGAGTTACTACTACCTCATTTCTGAGCCGTGATAGCCTTCCCTCTGCCCTTCCCATCCATGTGGGCTATTTCCTGGACGCCTTCACCCCACTGCCCCACTTTCACGCCTGATTTTCGAACTGGTTCACATGGGTACAGTTTGCTCTCATAACATCCAACGTTTAGCTCCGAGAAGATAAGGCCGTTCCTGTGCTTCTTTATATAATCCCACTCTAGGCAGGAGCTGATAGAAGGCTCGGCACACAGTAGGTGTTTCACTTAACGAATGGGCTCAGTAAAAACCACTCTATCCTTCAGATGGAGACATGGTGGGAAAACAGAAATTTCCTAGAGGAGGTGCAGAAACTTTTGTTCAGAGCCACAGATATTGTAGAATTCTGACTATGTGCCGGGCCCTGTGGAGCGACACTCCCTTCTCTGTCCTAGCTCTTGGCCCAGACCAAACCTCCATTGCTGTGTGTATTACAACGCAGTGGGCCCATGTACTTAGATCTCTTTCTCTCTCAACAGACTGAATTCCACAGGGAAGCGCCTGGGGCTTAATTCTCAGCGGCTGGCATCTCCCATGCCAGTCACTGCAGTCTGAGTGCCTCTGAAGAGATTATTGTGGGCATAGCCTAGGTACAGAGAAGTGGTTCCCCAACACTGGCTGCCTCAGAGTCATCCGGGATGCATTCTGCTTACCGTTCGGGTTACTTATGCTCTCTGAGCCTGTTTACACCTGCAGGGCTGTCATGGAGACAAATAAATATAAAGGCCTTACGATGCCGCTAGGCACAAGGAGGTGCTCAGAAAATGTCAGTCCCCTTCACTTCAGAAGCAGAGTCTGATGGCAGAGGTGTTGGCAAAGAGTGCCAAGGCAAGGCACAATCTCAAAAGGCCTTTGAAGGCATCTTTAAAAACTGGTCTCCCTTCAACCCTGGGCCTCTATTTCCTAGGCAGTAGCTGTGACCGACCTCCTTTAAAGATCATCCCCCTAAACCCCTACTCCTGCCCGCCCCCCAGGCTAATGAATTTAGTATGTAACATACTTTCAGCCCAGGATACCAGCTAATTCAGGTACAGGCATATGCGTTTTATTGCATTTTGCTTCATTGCACTTCACGGATGTTGTATATTTTACAAATTGAAAGTAAGACTCTCCACCAGAAAAAATATATATATTACAGCTCGCTTTATTGTGATACTGGCTTCATTGCGGTGATCTAAAACAGAACTTGCAATACCTCCAAGGTATGTCTGTACTCAGGCAGCCAAGGAGAAACCCCAATCGATCAGATATTGAAGGAAGAGGACCTGGGGCAGGCAGAAATGGAATTCTGGGGTGAGGGAAGGCTCTAGAAATGGAAAGTCAGACTAGGAATGATGAGTTCTGCATTTCAGAGTAATCTTGAGCAAATCTTATTCTAGTCCTGCAACTCATTGTGTGACCTTGAGCAAATCCCATTGTGAGCCTCTTTTCTCTTCTGCAAAATGGGGGGAAATGATATCAGATTGAACCACATGAAAGTGAAGGATCAGATGTCGGCAATTTCACATTGTTCTACCTGATGCCTACCGCGTACGGTGGTTTGTGCCTGGCAGCTGGGAGTTCAGTCAATGGAGCCATTCTCTGAGGGCTCTGATCTCCAAGGCCAGCCCTGCAGCCTCCGTATAGTCCATGGCCTGGCCATTCCAGACAAGCCTGCCTACCTTCCTCTGCTGCCATGCAAGCAGTCTGAGGTCAGCTGCCACTATGGTCACCAACAAACCCACTCACTAATATCTTCAATGCATTCATGCCAAAGATTCTAGGGGCTTGAACCTCATCTGACCCCATCACGGGCCACAGAAAGGAGGCCGGACAAGGCTTGCTATCCCTGTGGTATGAACGGGGAAGACACGAGGATCACCCAGAGAGAGGAACACAGCCGCAGCATGTGAGGTGAGAACCTGTCCTCCGCTTCCCTGGGGGAGGAAGAAGCAGATGGCCTCGGAGAGGCTGGATTTCTCCTCTAGGCGCTGAGCCGGGAGATGGCCTGTGGACTCTGGCTCTGGCCCAAGAGACAGCTGTTCCACGCCAAACAGCGGCAAAGGGCAGCCAATACCTCCCTCAGAAGAGCCTGCATTAAAATCATGAGACCCAAGTTCTCTGCTTCAGAATCACCAGGTGACCTTGGATGAGTCCTGGCCAGCGCCCTCAGCCTTCTCACCTGGAAGATGGAGACCATTCTACCTACCACTGCAGGGCTGGGATAAGGTATAGAAGATGAAGGCTGGGGCAGTCATGAGGCTCCTCCTGGGCCATCTGTTCCAGGCCACTGCAGTAAAGTCAGTATCGCAATAAAGCAAGTTGCAATGTTTTTTGCTGGTGGAGGGTCTTGTCTTCAATTTGTAAAATACACAACATCTATAAAGTACAATAAAGTGCAATAAAATAGGTATGCCTGTACCTGAATTCGTTGGCATGCGTCATGCGTCTACTCCTGGGCCACACTGTCAGGGAAGGAGACAAGGAGACACTCCCGATCTCACCGATTCTACAAGGAATTTCACCCACTAGTCCTCACTGCCCATTTTTGTTTCCAGTCTCTCCCGAGCCCCAGCTCAATTCAAGATGAGCTCCTCTCTACTTCTTGCCTGGACTAGTGCAATATGCTCCCAACCAACCCCCTCATTCCCTCCCTCCATCTGTCCTCCAATAAAGGTCTGTGTCCTGCAGGAGAAGAGCTGAGGCTTCTAATCTAGCCCAGCCACTGCCCTCCATGGTGGCCCCTGTGGTTGGTGCTCTTTCACCTCTCTCAGCCTCTGAATCCCAAAATGGGAGATGACCACCTTCCTCCCCCTTAGCCTTTCCCAGCCAATGCTGCTGCTCCTACCCAAGCCCTTGGCTTATACCTCTCACTGCTGGCAGGACAGCCTGCGAGTCCCAGCAATAGCCAATCCTCTCCAGGCCACACAGTGAGCACACAGGAACCTCACAACCCCTCCCCCCGGAAGCCCAATACCTTTATCTGTCCCTTTTCGTGACCCAATGCATTTCTGTTGAGTATTGACTGGTCTCTATTCTTACACGGTGCAGCCTGACTCATCTGCATCATCCCCAAAGCACTGTGTGTGTGTGTGTGTGTGTGTGTGTGTGTGTGTGTGTGTGTGTGTGTGTGGTGTGTGTGTCTACAATTTCCTGCCCCGCCCCCATGCTCTGGCCCCAACTCAGGCTTCCTCATCCCTCCCCGATCTGTTCCACCCACCCTACTGACTTGGTCAGATTAATCTCATTAGATGGTAAGCTGTCGTGCCTCTGCTCAGAACTCTCAAGGCTCCCAGTGCCTTCAAGGCCCAAACTCCTGAGCCTGACATTCAAGCCCTTCCTGTGACACTCAGCTGATATGGAGCAGGGGCGAGATTAACTTGGCAGAGGCTGTTGAATAAATCTACAGGAATCTGGGCAGTGGGCTTTTCCTGCTGGCTACCTTTGGATGATACCCTCTCTGCTGAAAAAGGGCTTCCCCTCTTCTCTCCTGGCACATGCACAGGTCACATGGCCCCTCCTCTGGGAAGCCTTTCCGAGTCCCCCTGACTTTCCAGTCTTTGAGCTCTGGTTTCCCAAGGCCTTCTTCCCTTCTCTCATCCCTCAGCAGTGTCACTGGGTTCTGTGTCTCTCTCCCCGACCCAGGCTGGAATTTCCTTTGGTAGGAAATAGGTCCTATCCCCCTTGTCTGTACCCAGTGCCCAGCACAGGATCAGGCACAGAGGAAGGAGTGCCAAGTGACCAATGAGAGACATGTGACAACAAGATGAGCTAAAACTAAAGATATGACCAGAAGAGCACATTCTAGGAACTAGCCTAACCCTTGGTCCAGTCACTGCTCCACATCTGTCCGGTCTGGTCTTGTATTTCTCCAACTCTGAAATCTTAAATACCAGCCAAGAACACCCCTACAGAAGGCACTAGATGGGTCTAAGTGGGGCTCTAATCATTCTAGAAATTATTCAAACAACCAAAGCTAAAGAAAAAGAATATATATATATATATTTTTTCCTGGTGAACCCTCAGGTCAAAAGCTCACAGAATCTCATGAGACAGGGGAGGGAGCTTCAAGAAGGTCTCACCCTCTTCCTACCCCAAGAGCACAGTAGCCCCTCCAAACCCCATCTCAGCACCTAAGAGTTGAGTAGCCTATATCCTTTCTCTATGGCCTTCATACCCATTTTACCTCCTTTGACTCCCTGGTGGGCACCTGGATGTCTACCCCCCCCCACCACCACCAAAAAAACAACACACACACAAACCCCTTCAGCCCTGCCGCCCCCTTCCTCCCTGGGCAGCAGAATCTCTCTCTGTATTTTTAAACAACTTCTATCCAAGGCAGGAGACCCTTGTCTGGGCCAACAAACTATCTCCTGGGGGAGAAAAGGTGAAAAGAGGTTTTACTGGTTAAAAAAAAAAAAGGCTCTTTTACTGAAGAGGTATTGGTGCGGGGGGGGGGGGGGGAGGGAAGAGGATGGAAGCATATATCCCCTTTTCAGGAACCCACCACACTCACCCACTTCCACTGGGGGCCATCACTCACATATCTGATGGCCTGTCCCCACCCCAGCTTTTCTGGAAGGGAGTGAACCAGGTTGAAACGTCAGGGTCTCCTGTTCGCTGGGCTCTAATAGAGGGGCTACCCCGGGGCGGGATGCTGAGAATAGCAGAAGCCGGGAGACAGACTCTTGACATCTCCTCCCGGTTTGTCCAGGCTCGGCCCAACCCCTCCCTTTAATTATATCAATGCACCTGCTCCCAATCCAGGCTGGAGCTGTGGACCCACGAAAGGCCGGCAAGCTTCATGGTACTGGGCACTGGTGCCCTCAGCCCTTAGTGGGGCAGGGGTTGCATCACCTTCACACACAATTGATGAGGGAGGTTGAGGCCCAGAGAGGGGTAGGTATTCACCCAAGGTCACACAGCGAGGCCAGGATGCACCCAGACCCCCTGCCTTGCCAACATCAGCCCCTCAGAGCCCTACTCTCTCGAACTGTCAGGGTGCTGACACTTCCTCCCCCCAACCCGCACACCTGGCCCCAACCCCCTTACCTCTATGACCCCAGTGGACCTGCCTGAGGTCAGGCTCCTGGGCGGCACTCAGGCGGGGCAGCACTCGGGGCTGGGCGAGGCGAGGTCAGGGCGGGTCCTCAGCTTCCCCCGAAGTGACGACGCCCTCCGCCAGGTCCCAGATAGCGGGATGCTGCTGACACCTCCCCAACCCTCTGCACAAGCCTCTATCCAGAAAGCCTGACTTCGAGGCGCAGCCGCGGGGGCTGCGGAGCGGCGGGGCTTCGGGGCTGCGGGGCTGTGAGACGATGCGGGGGGTGGGGTGGGGCGAGGTGCGGGTGACAGGGCGGAGCCCGAACAGGGGCCACCCCATGAACCGCCACTCAGGCCGCGTCCCCTTTAAGACCAGCCGGCCTGAGCGCAAGCAGGGGCGGGGTGGGGAGCTGGACAGCTCGCTGCAAAGCCTCCTGGGAGATGTAGTTTGCGCTCGGCGCACCCAACCACAAAGAACTCAGAGAGAACTACAAGTCCGGGATTGCCGCGCGCGGTCCCCGGCTGCCACGCCCCTGGGCTGGGCTCCAGGCCTCCGCCCCTCTCCCAAAGCTGCGCTGGCCGCACGCGGAGGGGAGGCTGCAGAGCGAGGGCAGGAGGTGGGTGCGGCGCGACTGGGAACGCGGGGTTCAGGGATAGCCGGTGAGGGGGCGCGGGTCCACCCGAGCACCTGTCCTACCATCAGAAGTCATCTAGCCTACCATAGCCTCGCCATTCTCATGCGATAGGGATGGAAACTCCTGCGGCTGCAGGGGAAGGGGCGCTTATCGAGGAGAGGGGGCGGAGCTGATGGAAGGAGCCTGAGTGGATGGCGATTGCTGGAAAAGCCGAGGTAATGAGGCTCGAGACTGTCGGGAGGAGTCTTTGGTAGGTGGAGCGAGGAGGGGCGGAGTCTCTAGGAGAGACGTGAACACGCGTGAAGTCCAAAAGGGGGAATCCGGGGCTGGAGGGTGCGTGCTGAGAATGCCTATGAAGCAAACCTGTGCTAGGTTGGGTGGAATGGGCCGAAAAGCATTGGGGAGGAAAGGCGGAGACAAAGATGAAAAAGGTCACCTCCCAGCCTTGGGAAGCCCAGTGTCGGCTATAGTTTGGGTAAGGGGGTGCGTGCCCAAGTGAGCAAATTCCTGTGGGTGCAGAACACCTTCCTTTCCTTGTGACTAGAAATAAAGAGCCCAGTCTTGGAACTCGGTGCGTCACATACATGGTCTTACTCAACTCTCACACCCTGTAAAGGCGTCACCATATCCATTTACAGGAGGAACATGAGGCTCAGAGAAATGAAGTGACTTGCCCAAAACACCCAGGACTCCTTATCCAAAGACCCTTCTTTATTTCCCTGCCCTACTAGGGCAGCAGAGGTTTAGTCCGGAGTGGGTGGTAGGGAAGAAAAAAAAAAAAAAGGCTTCACGACCTGCTTTTTTTCAACCCTTCTGAATGCCAACCTGGTAAGGCAACCCTCCTCCTATGCTATTGTGAGGAGGAAATGAGGATATGAGCTTAAAAGCCCTTGTTTATAAAGTATAATTGTTAAGAGCAGGAAAACCTATCACAAGGAAGAGCGTGGTTGAAATGGAATGCTTGTGCCTGAAGAAAATCACAAAATGAAGCGTGAGAGTGCTGAGAGGGTGAAGGAAAATTCTGGGACAGGATGAGGGATGGTGGTGGTTGTTGGGAGCCTGTAACATGTGAGAGAATACTTTGCTGTGCAAAGGAGTAAGTCGGGCTGCCAGGGCAGGTGGTCTTCCTCAGGTAGCCTCCTTTCCCCATCTCCTGGGCTACTGGGCAGCTCACTCCCTTGGGTCCATGTGTGTCACCTGAGATAGGTAATAACTTTTCATCCTCCAGTGTGGAGTGTGGGGATAATGGAGCAGCCCGTGGGCTTCTGGGAGATATGAGCTGGGCAAAAGAGAGCTAAAACTACAGCTGTTGGGTGTAGGGAGGCCAGGAAGAAAGTGAACGGCAGCCCCCAGGGCTGTGAGCCAGTGTTGATCCTGGTGGGCTGAGTAAGGTGGGGGAGTCTCATCTGGTGTCCTGGGAGACACATGACTCACTCAGCATTTTCATCCATGAAATTTAACTAACCATGGTCTCTCCATCTCCTACACAGTGGGAGTTCATGCCTTTACTTCTAGTGGTCAACTGGGCTTTAGTTTCCAAATGGAAAATTCAAGAGAGTGTTTCCAAAATAAAAAGTTTTAAAACTCCAAGAGGGTGATAAACCTCACTATTGGTAGATGACCGTCAATCTGGGGTGAGGAAAATGGATCTGACTAAACCGGAAGAAAGTTCTTCCCCTCCCTGTACAGAAAGAGGGGGTCCAGCAGGGTAGAGGCACCCATCTACTTAAGTAAAGTGGGCTTTGGCAAGGGGGTGAGAATAATGCTCTCTGGAAATGCAGAGGAAGGAATGGCTTCCTCCTGAGGAGCCTGGCAGATGAATGGGATTTGCCTTCACAGCCAGCAGAGAGGATAGCAGCTGCCAAATTGCAGAGGTAGCAGAGGGCCTGGCATGAAAGCAGGAATAATAATGCAGGCGTACCTTGGAGATGTTGCAGGTTCAGTTCCAGACCACCGCAATAAAGCGAGTATTGCAATAAAGCAAGCTATAATCTTTTTGCACCTGGAGGGTCTTGCCTTCCATTTGTAAAACACACAAACACCTGTGAAGCACAATAAAATGAGATGCACCTGTATCTACTTCCTCTGAGATCAGCATTCATACAGTGCTTAGCACAGTAGTAACTGCCCAATAAATGTCAGCCATCATTATTACTGCTGCTATTTTTATGATGATGGTGACATCATTTACCCAGGAATTGGCCTAGGCCAGTGATTGGCAAACTCATTAGTCAACAGAGCCAAATATCAACAGTACAATGATTGAAATTTCTTTTGAGAGCCAAATTTTTTAAACTTAAACTATATATGTAGGTACATTGTTATTAACTTAATTAGGGTATTCCTAAACTGGCCTTTGCTAAAAACTCAAGGGGCCAAAGAGCCGCATGTAGCTCAAGAGCCGCAGTTTGCCAACCACTGGCCTAGGTCCACACAGCTAGTCAAGTGGCAGAGCCTGATTCCAGGGCAGGCCCAGGTGATGTCAAAGTCCATGCACTTTCCTTCCCTCCTACCCCAAAGCCCCTCCAGTTCTTTCTGCCTATCCACAACATTCATGAGGCCCAGAAGTGGCCCCCAATTGTGATCACTGTCCGTGAGCCATGACAGGAGTTTCTTTCCTTCTGTCGTAGCAGAGACTGGGTTCAGGAGGCAGGGGAAACAAGGCCTGACTAGCCTGGATCCCAAGAGAGGCAGACAGGCTTAGTGCTGTGGTTTCTATGGGAAGTTGGTTGGTCTCTGTAGGGTGACCTGTGCCTACTGTGTGCTATTTATCTTAGCCCTGGTTGGCTTCCTCATCCTCCAAAGCACAGCAACACATGGAGATTTTCAGTACTTCTTAGTAATAGCAAAACTATTCATTGAGGTCCAGCATTCTGATTTAAACTTTACATCTATAGTCCTGTGAGCAAGTGTTCTTTTCTCCCCCTTCTTCCAAAATAAAGGTATTTTTAAAATGCTTAAGCTTAAAGTTTAAAGAATAGCTTTTCATCTAGATGTACCAACTAACTCTGTTGATTTTGCTTTTACACACACACACACACACACACACACACTTTTTGCTAAACTATAAGTTATAGACATCTTGACACTTGACCCTAAATTATTCAGAATGTATCTCCTAATTATAATATTCTACAATAGCCACAATACCATGATCATACTTAAGAAAATTAGTAAGAAATCAATATTATCTAATAAACAGTTGATATTCAGATTTCTCTAACTGCCAAAAAATCTTAGGTAGCTTTTAAAAAATCTGATGCAGTCAAGATTCATGCATTCCATTTAATTATATCATTTGATCTAGATAGAACTCTTTCATCTAATTATAATTGTTTGATCATTTTATCAATGATTGTATTTTTCTGATAACATTGTATACAATACTCTTATTGCATCACATCAGGAGGTAAATGATATCAAGGCCCTACTATCCATAAATACTAAATTTGATTATTGGTTAACATCATGACAGCCTGATCTCTCCATATAAGTATAAATTTTCATCTTGAGATATAATTGACATAACATTGTTTTAAGTGCACAACATAATGATGATATATGTATATTTTGAGAAATTATTACCACAGTACATTTCATTAACATCCATCAACACATATAGTTACATTTTTTTCTTTTGAAAAGAACTTTTAAGATGTCCTGGGCTCTTTTTAAAAATCATTTAAAATGTTTTCAATTACAGTGACATATATTATTATATTAATTTCAAGCGTACACTCCACTAATTAGACTTACTCAGTGTTCATCTGATACACCTCACCCCCATCTGACACCATACATACTTATTACACTATTGAATATATTCCCTATGCTGTACTTTACGTCCCCATGATAATTCGGTATCAACTAACTTGTACTTTGTAATTCCTTCACCTTTTCCTCCCATCCCCTAACCCTCCTCTCATCTGGCCGCCATCAAAGTGTTCTCTACCTATGAGTCTGTTTCTGTTCTGCTTGTTTGTTTGTTTTGTTAGATTCAATTGTTGGTAGATATGTTTTTATCACCATTTTGTTATTCATATTTTTATCTTTTTTTTTCTTCTTAAAAAAGAACCTTTAACATCTTATATAATAAAGAGCTAATATGCTAATTAGACCAGACAGCAGAATGACCTTCCCGAACGACTTTCTGAAAGGACCAGTGGGTGGGGGTGGGGCACAGGGCTGTGAGGCAGCCCGGGCTTCGAGGGCAGAGCCTCTTGCACGAATTTAATGCATTGGGCCTCTAGTTTCATATAATACTGGCTTGGTGGTAATTAACTCCTTTAGCTTTTTCTTGTCAGGGAAGCTCTTTATTTGTCCTTCATTTCTAAATGGTAGATTTGCTGGGTAGAGTAATCTTGGTTGTAGGTCCTTGCTTTATATCACTTTGACTATTCCTTACCAGTCCCTTCTGGACTTCAAAGTTTCTGTTGAAAAATCTGCAGACAGCTCTATGGGAGCTCCCTTATAGCTGACTAATTGCTTTTTCTCTTGCTGCTTTTAAGGTTCACTTTTGTCTTTACCAATTTTACATTTTTCTTTTTCTTTCTTTCCTTTCCCCTTCCCCTTCCCCTTCCCCTTCCCCTTCCCCTTCCTTTCCTTTCCTTTTATCCTCACTTGAGGATACTTTTTCTGATTGCTTTTTAGAGAGAGTGGGAGGGAAGTAGGGAGGGAGGAAGGGGGAAGAGAGAGGGAAACATTAATGTCAGAGAAACACATTAACTAGCTGCCTCCCACATGCACCCTGACCAGGGGCAAGGAGCGAACCCACAACCCAGGCACATGCCCTTGCCCTGGAATCGAACCTGCGACCCTCCAGTGTGCATGCCAACGTTCTAACCACTTCACAGCACTGGCCAGAGCACCATTTTGCATTTTAATTATTATGTCTCTTGGTGTGGGCCGCTTTAGGTTCGTCTTGTTTGTGACTGTCTGCACTTCTTGGACTTGTATGTCTCTTTCCTTCACCAAGTTAGTGAAGTTTTCCATTATTTTTTCACAAAGAATTTCAATTCTTTGTTCTCTCTTATTCTTCTGGCACCCTCATGAATGTTGGTACTCTTGAAGTTGTCCCAGAGACTCCTTACACTATCCTCATTTTTTAAAAATATTTTATTGATTTCAGAGAGGAAGGAAGAGGGAGAGATAGAAACATCAATGATGAGAGAGAATCACTGATTGGTTGCCTCCTGCACACATCCACTAGGGATCAAGCGCACAACCCAGGCATGTGCCCTGACAGAGAATTGAATCCTGACCTCCTGGTTCATAGGTCCATGCTCAACCACTAAGCCATGCCGACCAGGTCATGCTCAATATTTTTTCTTTATTTATTTTTGAAATATATTTTTATTGAGTTCAGAGCTCCTGCTCTGATTTCAGAGATAGAAACATCAATAATGAAAGAAAATCATTGGTTGGCTACCTCCTGCACAACTCCTACTGGGGATCGAACCTGCAACCTGGGCATTCCTGACCAGGAATCAAATTGTAACCTTCTGGTTTATAGGTCAACACTCAACCACTGAGCAACACTAGCTGGGTGGATTCTTTTCTCTTTTTGCTGTTCTGATTGGGCATTTTCTGCTTCCGTATCTTCCCAATCTCTGATTTGATCCTCTGTTTCATCCTCTCTACTGTTGAATCCCTGTATTTATTCTTCATTCTAGTTAATGTATTCTTCATTTCTAACTGGTTCTTTTTTTATGTTTCACTAGAGGCCCAGTGCACGAATTCATGCATGGGTGGGGTCCCTCAGGGTGGCCTGAGGGAATCAGGCCAAAACCTGCAGTCCAACGTCGCCTGCTGCCCCTGCCTGCTGCTCCCACTCATCCTGGCCCCACTGGGCCTGCCATGGGCTCATGCCCAGTCAGTCCCGATAGGGAGAGACTCACACCACCACAGCAGTGCTTGCCAGCTGTGAGCCCTGCATCTTGCGCCCACCTGAGGGGGGTTGAGGGTGAGGTCAGGACATAGTCGGCCTTACAGGTGGGCAGTGGGACACCCTTGTTGGCCCAGGATCTGGATTCATCCTGCTGACGCTTGTGCTAGTTATTGGGAGCCACCTGGTGGCCGTTTTTATGTTGTTTCTTCGTAGTGGAGCATCTAGGGAGGAGAAGTGGCCGTGGTACCCGAGCCCGACTTCCAGGAGGCTGGTGGCACTGTCAGGATTGTGCCAGTGGAGCCGGTCCTTCGATGCCTGGCCCATTCTCCAGATATTGGACCTGAAGGACTGAGGGAGTGAGTGGCTGCCACCAGGTCAGTCAGCTGAGTGGTGCTCCTGCCGTGGGAGTGCATTGACCACCAGAGGGCAGCTCCTGTGTTGAGCATCTTCCCCCTGATGGTCAGTGCATGTCATAGCAACTGTCAACCAGTTTGGTTGCTTTGGCTTTTACATATATAGATAGTTCCATTTTTATGTTTCCTTTCTCTTTGTTGAAATTCTCACTAAGTTCATCTACTTTTCTCTTTAGTTCATTAAGCATCCTTATAACCAGTGTTTTGAACTCTGCAACTAGTAGATTGCTTGTCTCCATTTCATTTAGTTCTCTTTTTTTGGCTCCATTCTTTCATTTGGGACATGTTTCTTTGTCTCCTCATTTTGGCAGCCCACATGTGTTTCTATGTATTAGATACAGCTGATACATCTCCCAGGTACAATGGCCTGATGTAGTAGGGTCCATTGGTGCAACCTCCCCAATCATCCAACTGGGAACTCGAGATGCGCTCCTTCTCCCCATGTGACCTGTGTGCCTTGGTTTCTATTGGCATGTCAGTGGAAGGGATTTACCCCCAGGCCAGTCAGTTTCAAGGACTGGCTGTGACCACCAGCCAACAGAGAGGATCGATCAGCTGTGCAGGGGCCTACCCATAGAACAGGCCTTATGTCAGTGGAGCTCTGGTGTTCACTGAGACTGCCCCTTGAGTGTGTTGCTTGTGGAGGTGGTTGGGTAGTTGTGCTTTGAATTAGTCTGAAGCTGCCTACTGTGTGCACTAGCTCTGGGGCCATCTGGGAGATGCAGTCACTGCCTCTCCTGTGTTCTTTTGACATGACCACATTAATCTTTGATTGCTTCTTTGCTATCTGGCAAGAGATGTTCCAGGCTTACCATGAACTTTTCCTGTCAAAATCCCAAAATTATTGTTTTTTGTAGGAGATAACATTTAGAAACCAAGATTTAGTACTCATTATTACTAGGGGTATCATTTCTAGGCTCTTTGAGCACAGCTAAGAAATGATGGATGGACTGGTGGATGGAAAATCATTCCTTAATAGATTCATTGTAGTCACAACTACTGGTTCTCACCATGTAAAACGAGTAGACACTACCCAGTTTGGCTTAGTGTATAGAGGATCGGCCTGTGGACTGAAGGATCCCAGGTTCAATTCCAGTTAAGGACACATG
The DNA here is from genome assembly GCA_027563665.1 of Antrozous pallidus. NCBI lineage: Eukaryota > Metazoa > Chordata > Mammalia > Chiroptera > Vespertilionidae > Antrozous > Antrozous pallidus. Next base: position 48,817,718 of record CM050520.1, on the reverse strand, counting down.
TCCAGGTTGCAGGCTCAGTCCTCAGTAGGGGTCATGCAGGAGGCAGCCGATCAATGATTCTCCCTCATCATTGATGTTCCTCTCCCCTTCTTCCTCTCTGAAATAAATTAAAAACTATTTTTTTAAAGTAGGTTGCACAGAAAATAATTTAATTATGGATGCTCAGTAAGCAGTATTGTAGAAAATTGCACAAAAAGAGTTTATGCCATTTTCAGGACTCCATGAGTGTATAAGCCATTGGCTAAGAACTCTGTGGCTGGGTTCAGTCCCTAGCTCAAAACCCAAATTAGAGAAGACACCCCAGGCTGCTGCCAAAGGACTAGTTCTCTAAGCAATGTCCAAACCCAGATCCTTCCAGAGGCCATGACTCAGAGGTCAAGAATGCACATAACACCAAGCCAGGAATTTATCCTGAGTTTGTGAAATAAAGATAATGTGACCTGTCCTGCCAGGGTCCTAGAGTTGTAAGGATTTTTTTTAATTGTTAACCAATCTTTTCAACACATACTACAAAATTCCTTCTCTTTTGCATTTGTTTATAATCCAATTTAATATATTATACTAACACTAGAGGCCTGGTGAATGAAATTCATGAATAGGAGGTGGAGAGGAGGGGTCCCTCAGCCCAGCCTGCACCCTCTCCAATCCAGGACCCCTCAGGGGATGTCTAATCCTGCAGGGACCACTGGCTCTTAACCACTCACCTGCCTGCCTGCCTGATCGCCCCTAACCACCTCTGATGGCCCCCTAACTGCCCTCCCTGCCAACCTGATTGCCCCTAACTGCCCTCCCCTGCCAACCTGATCGCCTCCTAACCGCTCCCCTGCTGGCCTAATCACCCCCTAAGTACTCCCACCTGCTGGCCTGATTGCCCCCAACCACCTCTGCCTTGGCTCCTGCCACTGTGGCTTTGTCCAGGAGGACATCCAGAAGATGTCTGGTCTAATTAGTATATTACCCTTTTATTGGTATAGCACAAAATTCATGCACGAGGAGCAGGGGGTGTCCCTCAGCCCAGCCTGCACCCTCTCCAATCCAGGACTGCTGGCTCCCAACTGCTTGCCTGCCTGCCTATCTGATTGCCCCTAACTGCTTCTGCCTGCCAGCCTGATCACCCCCTAACCACTCCTCTGCCAGCCTGATTTATGCCTAATTGCTCCCTTGCCAGCTTGTTTGCCCCTAACTGCCCTCCCCTGTAGGCCTGATCCCCTACAACTGCTCTCCCCTGCAGGCCTGGGTCCCCCCAACTGCCCTTTCCTGCAGGCCCAGTCACCCCCACCTTCCCTCCTCTGCTCACCCCTAACTGCCCTCCCTTGCTGGCCATCTTGTGGAAGCCATCTTGTACCCACATGGGGGCAGCTACCTCATATGTTGGAGTGATGATCAATCTGCATATTACTCTTTTATTAGATAGGATAGAGGACTAGTGCATGGGTGGGGACCAGCTGGTTTGCCCTGAAGGGTGTCCCAAATCAGGGTGGGGGTTCCCTTGGGGCATGGGGCGGCCTGGGCAAGGGGCCTGTGGTGGTTTGCAGGCAGGCCACGCCCCCCCAGCAACCCAAGCGGAGGCTCTGGTATCTGGGATTTATTTATCTTCTACAATTAAAACTTGGTAACCTGGAGTGGAGCCAAGCCTCCTGCTCACTCTGTGGCCATAGCCATTTCTGTTGGGATTTATTTATCTTCTATAATTGAAACTTTGTAGCCTTAAGCAGAGGCCAAGGCAGACCAGGGCTATAGAAACCTTGGCTTCTTCCATCACCAGGTGCAATCCTAGCCTCCTGCTCTCTCCAGGTCTGTGGCTGCGCCATTTTTGTTGGAATTTATTTATCTTCTATAATTGAAACTTTGTAGCATTGAGTGGAGGCCTGGGCTGGCCAGGGTGTGCAAAAATCTTGGCTTACTCCATCGCCAGGGAAACCCAAGCCTCCCTCCTGCTCTCTCCATGACTGCAGCCATCTTGGTTGGGGTTGGTTTTCATACTTGCTCCTGATTGGCTGGTGGGCATGGCTTGTGACTGTAGCGGAGGTATGGTCAGTTTGCATATTACTCTTTTATTAGGTAGGATAACTACTCTTTTTCAAATATTCTTTCAGATTATCACTTATCAACTTTTCCAAACTGAGATTTTAATCCTTTTTAAATCTTTTTAAAAAATATACTAATGGTATTCAGATTAGGATAGCATAGCAGCTATAAGTAATTTTAAAAGAACAACTCTCAGAAGAATTACAGATCTCTGTTCAAATAGGCTTCTTACTAAAATGTCATAGCCTGTGTTACTTGAGGGAGCACAGGCTTAAAGACTTTACTTAGAATTCTAGCTCTGCTGCCTCTAGCTGTGTGATCTTAAGCAGCTATCTTCACTACTCTGCTTCAGTTTTATCATTCGAAAAAATGGGATGACAATAGTACATGCCTCAGGGCATCAGATTGGTATTTTAATGTTCTCTTTGCCCTGGTCTTTATGTAGGTCAAAATCAAGATGAGACCACCAGGTAAGAGGTAGGAAGTGGACAAATTACAGACTTCAAGGGCCTTGGTTGCTGAATGCCCAAAGAGGAGTGTATTGTCATTCAGAGCACAGACTTTGCAATCAGACCTGGGCTTGAATCCAGGCTCTGTCTCTCTGGGCAAGTTACTTCTCTGAGCTTCAGGCTCCCATTTGTAAAACAGAGGTAAAACTCTCTTTATTTGGGGTTTGAGTTCGTATGTAAAATGCATCTAATACAGGTGTGGTGTATGATAAATACCCCCAAGCATAAGCTGTGTCCCCCTCATGAGTCCTTTGGGGACCGTGGGTATTTTTTTATTTGTTTGTTTGTTTTTGTTGTTGTTAATTCTCACCAGAGGATATTTTCTTTGTCATTGACTTTTAGAGAGAGTGAAAAGAAGGGGGAAAGACAGAGAGAAATATCGATGTGAGACACATTGACTGATTGGTTCTCACATGCACCCCGACCAGAAGATGGAGCCTGCAACCGAGTTATGTGCCCTTGACCGGAATCAGACCCAAAACACTCTAACCGGCACCTGGCCCGGGCCTGAGACATAGTTTTAATGAAATAAAGAGAAATGTCTCATAGCCTGGGACCTAGGTGCTCAGAAAATGCTGATTCTCTTTGATGATAGGCCTCTCTAGAGCAATGTCTTGGCTGCCCTTCCTTATCGGAGATCTCTTTCTGTGTCACAATTAGAGGTTGCAACCAGGTGATTTTCAGGCCCTAGACTGGAATTGCTCTGACGTGGTACCAGGCTGGGCCTTAAACCCTCTCTCATTTGGGCCACAGAACCTCTCAAGAAGGCGAGAATTCCAGTCTCAACTCCAAGTTCCCAGGCCCCCTGGCCTTTCCAGATGGTCTGATGATCAGCATGGTATGGTTTCCTGATTTAATACCAGTGGTATTCTCAGAGAGGGGATGGGGCTGATCTTTTTCTTGGTTCTTTTCAAGTTGAGAGGCAGATGTGGAAAGTCTCCTGCTTAAGAAAACCATTCATTCAGACACAGTGGTGGGATTTCTTTACCTGGTTCAGTTTGCATTTCCAGACATCTTTTCTAATCTGGCTTTTAAAAACCTGGCTTTTTGTGTTTTCCTCCTTTGTCATTACACATCATGAGATGCCTTTGCAATAGAAGGGTTTAGACTCTCGGTGGACTTGCCCTATGTCAGCTATGGAGGGCCTCTGGGCCATCCTGCGATCCCATTCCCATGTCCTCAAGACGCAAGTGGGCAGAGCCCCAGGCTGGCAGTGGACTGGCTGTCAAAGGGCCCTACCCCAGTCTGGCCTGGACAGAATAAGGGTGTGTGCACTCTCACTCACACTGGGGCCCCACAGTAGGATGGAGAACTGACCAGAGATGTTGGACTCACACTGACCTGGATTCAGATGTCAGTTCCTCCATTGGCTGAACCTTTCTGAGTCTCAGTTTCCTCATCTGTAAAATGGAAGTGATAGTATCTGTCTCACAGGATGCTTGTGAAGACTCCAAGTGAGGGAAACATGTAAAGTATTAAGCTCCGTAGTATCATTCTCTGTACATTTATATATGCTTTTTATTAAAAATAAAGTGTTACCAAGTGTTATGTGAGGCCCTCACATTGCAAAAACAGGAAGTGTGTATTCAGCAAGTGACTATGGTCTTGCCAAGCAAGCTGCAGAGCAGCATTTATTTTGTTTATTTTTATCCTCACCCAAGGACATTTTTAATGATTTCTAAAGAGGGGAAGGAAGGGGGGGGAGAGAGGGGGGGGAGAGAGATGGAGAGAGATGGAGAGATGTGAGAGAGGAAACATTGATCTGTTGCCTCCCACACGCACCCCGACCAGGCCAGGGTTTGAACCTGCAACCTAGGCATGTGCCCCAATTGGAAATTGAATCCATGACCCTTTGGTATATGGGACAACACTCCCACCAACTAAGCCACACCGGCCAGGGCTGCAGAGCAGTATTTTAAAAGGCTGCTTCAGGGACTCTCATCTAACTGGTTAAAGCTATGATAGCTTTTTGTTCCTATTACCACTCTTAGTGGCCTGTACAGGGGGAAGAGAATTGTGTTCCTGAGCAAGTCACCAGTCTTTCTGAGTCTGTTTCTTATCTGCCAACAAGGAGAATGATGCTTACATTGTAGGACTGCTGTAAGAATTAAAAGGGCTTATAAGCCAGGCCGGTATTGCTTAGTGGTTGAGCGTCAACATATGATCCAGGAGGTCATGCACATGCCTAGGTTGCAGGCTCGATCCCTAGTAGGGGGTGTGTAGAAAGCAGCTGATCAATGATTCTCATTGATGTTTCTATCTCCCCCTCTCTCTCTGAAATCAATAAAAATATATTTAAAAGGGTAGGTAAGTATAAAGGCCTTGGATGTAGTAAAACCCTCAGTAAATTTTCATTTCTGCCCTCAGGACCTTCTGCTCCATCCTCCTTTCCACCATAATGCTACACAGCACCTACTGTGTGCTAGGCAGGGAATATAAGACGTGGCATTGCTCTCAAGGAGATCACAAACTAGACCAGCGGTCGCCAACCTTTCAGACCTCACGGACCACCAGTAGTCCACTGACCACCGGCTGGCAACTGCTGAAGTAGACAATGGTTTTCAAAGCAATTTTTATCACAAACCAAAGTATGCAGATGTACTTTATGTCACAATCCAGTTCACACATTCACACACCACTAAAACAAAAGTTTCACAATGTACATATACAACTGGTCACAACCCACTGTATGGATTTCATGACACAATCACAATCTCTATTTTTTTTTCAAGTTTATTAAGGCATAATTTATATTCAGTAAAATTTACCCTTTTTAGGTATACAGTTATATTAATTTTTAAAATCTTTATACAGTTATTTGGCCACACATCAAGACAATAGACTATTTCCATCACTCCAAAATATTCCCTCATGCTGTTAGACAGGACAAGGGCAATTCTTACTAAATGCTATTCTTTTTTTATATATATATTTTAATCTTTATTGTTCAGATTATTAATTACATTGTTCCCCTTTTTTCCCCTATAGCTCCCCTCCACCCTGTACCATCCCACCCTCCGCCCTCACCTCCCCTCCACTGTCCTCTCCCATAGGTGCATGATTTTTGTCCAGTCTCTTGCTACACCTCCCACACCCCTTTTCTCCCCAAGAATTGTCAATCCATTCCCTCCCTATGCCCATGATTCTGTTATATTCACCAGTTTATCCTGTTCATCAGATTATTAATTCACTTCATTTTTAGATTCATTTGTTGATAGATGTGTATTTGTTGTTCATATTTTATATTTTTACCTTTTTCTTCTTCCTCTTCTTAAAGAATATCTTTCAGCATTTCATATAATATTGGTTTGGCGGTGATGAACTCCTTTAGCTTTTTCTTATCTGCGAAGCATTTTATCTGACCTTCAATTCTGAATGATAGCTTTGCTGGGTAGAGTAATCTTGGTTGTAGATTCTTGCTATTCATCACTTTGAATATTTCTTGCCACTCCCGACTGGCCTGCAGCGTTTCTGTTGAGAAATCAGCTGACAGTTGTATGGGCACTCCCTTGTAGGTAACTAACTGCTTTTCTCTTGCTGCTTTTAATATTCTCTATCTTTTGCCCTTGGCATTTTATTTATGATGTGTCTTGGTGTGGTCCTCCTTGGATTCTTATAGTTTGGGGTTCTGTGCACTTCTTGGACTTTTAAGTCAATTTCTTTCACCAGGTGTGGGAAGTTTTCGGTCACTATTTCTTCAAATAGGTTTTCATTATCTTGCTCTCTCTCTTTTTCTGACACCCCTATAATTCGAATGTTGGTATGCTTGAGGTTGTCCCAGAGGCCCCTTACACTATCTTCAATTTTTTGGATTCTTTTGGTTTCTTGCTTTTCTGGCTGAGTGGATTTTTCTTCTTTGTATTTCAAATCTTTGACTTGGTTCTTGTGGTCCTCTAGACTGCTTTTAGGTCTTTGTGTAATATTTTTTATTTCAGTCAGTGTATGCTTAATTTCTAGTTGGTCCTTTTTTCATATCCTCGAGGGTCTCGTTCATTTCCTCATAGGTCTTGTTTATTACCTCGTAGGTCTTGTTCATATCCTTGTAGGTCTTGTTCATTTACTCGAAGGTCTCATTTAAGTTCATCGGCCTTTTCTAGGTGCCTCTTGAAAAACCTTATAACTGTGACTTTGAACTCTATGTCCAGTCGTCTTTTTTCCTCCATTTCTTTCACACCTGATTTCTTTCCATGTCTCTGCATTGTGGCTGCTTCCCTGAGTTGGTTGATCAGCTTTGTGTGGTAGATATCCTCTAAGGAACAGTGGCTCAGCCTCCCAAGTTACCTGAGGTGGATACTCTTGGTGCAGCCCTTTATGGGTTGCACAGTCTTGTTGAAGTTAAGCCTAGATTATGGTTGTTAGCACTAGGAGGTTTTGACCTCCAGGCCCATTGGCTGTGAGGGTCAGTTGTGTTCAGGTTGGATGGGCAGAGTCTCTGGGCTGAGCAGGCAGCCTTGATATCTGTCAGCTCTGCCCTATGCAGCACCTGGGTCTCTGTGCCTGGTGGTAATGGCTGCATGCACCTCTGAGAGAGAGCTGCTGCCAAGCTCTACCCGCTGCCGGACAATTCAGCCTCTCCCCAAATGAGTCTGCACACCCAAAGTCTCATCTAGGGTTGTAAAACAGTGCAGTGCATTGGTTTCCCGAATGAGAGAGCAAGTCACGAGTCTTCTCTGCGCGCTCATGCACTTCTGCTGTTCCCAAGTTTACACGCCCTCTCCACAAGCTTGCAGACCTTTGCAGCGGCCGAGTTTCAGCGTGCTTCCTTACTGTCCAGTTTCACCCCATATGAGTGTGGGTTCCCACACCTCGCCCAGAACTGGGGAATCTGTGCAGTGGGATACCTTTGTCTCCCTCTCCGTTCGAGAAAACCAGCCGGGTTTGCAGCTGCCTGCCCTATCGGCTCGCGAGTGCACATGGCTCCAAACCTCTGACTCCATGCGTATCTTCAACTTCAACGCTGCCCTCCACCACTCCTCTGAGTCACAGTGTCCTATCTTTACTTTTATTTGTGGAATTTTCACTCAGCCAGCTTTCCGGTGATTCTGGATGATGGATGTTCTGTCATTAAGTTGAAATTGTTGTATGGAGCAGCAAGATAGGTGTTTACCTATGCCACCATCTTGTTCGCCTCCCTAAATGCTATTCTTGCTCAATGTCAAAATGTAGCACAATAGTTTGCAGATGCAGTTGTAAGAGAGGCAATATGGCATTCATTTCAGGGACATTTACGCTCTTTCTTTAGACCAGTGGTTCTCTGTCCTAACTGAACATTTACAATTACTGAGGGCACTTTTCTGAACAATTAAAACAATCTCTGGAAGGTGGGACCCAAGCTTCATTTTTTCCTTTTCTTCTTTTTTTGTAACTCACATTTTTAAACTACGCTTTAGACAGTGTGGCAATTACCACCTAATCATTTGTTCATTAAGTATTCATTCATTTCGACCTCAAGGACTTGATTTATAATAAGGAGTTGAAAACTGTGACTACCCAGACATTATGGGCTGAATGTTTGTGTTCCCAGAAATTCATGCTGAAATCCTAACTTCCAATGTGATGGCATAAGGAGATTAGACCTTTGGGAGGTGATTAGGTCATGAGGGTACAGAACAAGATTAATGCCCATATAAAAGAGATGCCAGAGAGCTCTCTTGCCCCTTCTGTAACATGAGGACACAGCAGGAAGATACCAAATCTGCCCAAACCTTGATCTTGGACTTCTAGCCTCCAGAACTGTCATCCAGTCCATGGTAGTCTGATCTGCCAGCTCTAACAAACTAAGACACCAGCTATGGTTGTTTGATGGTCATTTCTCACTTTTCTCCCTCTCTAGGACTACTTCCCAGCACCCTGGTCTTCTGCCATGTCTGACCCCATCACACTGAATGTCGGCGGAAAGCTCTACACAACCTCACTGGCAACCTTGACCAGCTTCCCCGACTCCATGCTAGGTGCCATGTTCAGCGGGAAGATGCCCACCAAGAGGGACAGCCAGGGCAACTGCTTCATTGACCGTGATGGCAAAGTGTTCCGCTACATCCTCAACTTCCTGCGGACCTCCCACCTGGACCTGCCTGAGGACTTCCAGGAGATGGGCCTGCTCCGCAGGGAGGCTGACTTCTACCAGGTGCAGCCCCTGATTGAGGCCCTGCAGGAGAAGGAGGTGGAGCTCTCCAAGGCGGAGAAGAATGCTATGCTCAACATCACACTGAACCAGCGAGTGCAGATGGTCCATTTCACTGTGCGCGAGGCACCCCAGATCTACAGCCTCTCCTCCTCCAGCATGGAGGTCTTCAATGCCAACATCTTCAGCACCTCCTGCCTCTTCCTCAAGCTCCTCGGCTCCAAGCTCTTTTACTGCTCTAATGGCAATCTCTCCTCCATCACCAGTCAGTTGCAAGACCCCAACCACCTGACTCTGGACTGGGTGGCCAATGTGGAGGGCCTACCAGAGGAGGAGTACACCAAGCAGAACCTCAAGAGGCTCTGGGTGGTGCCAGCCAATAAGCAGATCAATAGCTTCCAGGTCTTTGTGGAAGAGGTGCTGAAAATCGCTCTAAGTGACGGCTTCTGCATCGATTCCTCTCATCCGCACGCTCTAGATTTTATGAGCAATAAGATTATTCGGTTAATACGGTACAGGTAAAAGGACACCAGCCACACTGGAGGGGGATTCCCAAGAAGATCCATGTCCAAGCATCTCACCAATGGTGTGAGCCAGGGCACTCTACTAATCTGTATTAATCACTTAGCAGGACTTGATTCCCCCGATGATGCAGTCTACTTGTAGGAATCCATGTGTCTTCTCAACAGAGCCACCTGTTTTCTTGTCATTTTGAGCTGGAGGTGGGCAGTCTGTTATGACAAGTGAAGAGTCTGCTGATGTGTCCTGAAGGAGGGCACAGGAGGACTTTCTGGCTAGACAGGGGAGCAGCCTTTCTGCCATGGACTCCAGCTCTCTCTATACAGCTAAGCAGTGCCTCACTTGCCCATCTGAATAAGGGAATGAGGTGATAACAAGATGCTCCCTTCAGTTTCCCAGGATAAACTACCCAGAGATCTCCATCACCCCTGCTTCTCCATCCCGGCGATGCAGCCAGGACTTGGACTTATTTGCCCAAGAGCGACAATGTTTAACTGGGCTGGGAAAGTAGTATGTTCTCAAAGCTGAATTAGCCCACTGGAGGAGATATTTGAGCTGTGGCATGGCCTAGAGCAGCAGTCACCAACCGGTGGTCCGTGAGGTCCGAAAGGTTGGTGACCAATGGCCTAAAGGAGTGAGCACTTATGCAGGGTCAGAAGATGGGGATATCCCTTTTGACTGGATCAACTCTAAGCATTGGGAGTTTTTTGGCTTCAGAAATGGGCTTCTGTCCCTGTGAAGGCTTGAAAATCTGGAGCTAGAGCAATGAAAGGCACTTTATACTATGGCCTGTTACCTGACTTTTGTAATCCTTTCCCCAAGAATTTAAGGTATCATTGGAACAAGTTATTTTAAACAAATATATTATGGACTCTCAGGGTTGGAAAATAATTCAACAGTCACTCCTCCCTCATCCAAGCATTCCCCAGGATATTTGGGGATCAGTTCCTCTCCCCAGTACCGCCAAGCAATCACCTATACCTCCAGTGACAGGAAGTTCATCATCCCTAAGACAGGCTAGTGGTTGGCTAGTACTGGCTATTAGAATGTTCTTACATTGAGCCAAAATCTGCCCTTCCAATCCCATTTTCTGGTATTGGTTTTACTCTCTGGTTTTTCTCATCCAAATACATATTTTCTTTCAAAACAGTCACCTTGAGAGACAGACACTCATGAAATTAATTAGGATTCCCCTTTGGGATGTGGCTTCAGAACCAAAGTTAGACCTCTTCCATCCCCTGTAAATCTACCACATTTTGTCACAGCTTTGCCTCCTTTGTGACCCCCCTTTCACCCACCTTCCTCAATAGCCACAACTCCAGACACCCTCTGACCATCTTCTATTGGAGGATGAAGATTTGCCGCCCCTGACAAAGTGCACTAGAAGGAGGAGACCAGGGTTTTGGAAAGCAGTGTGCAGCGGGGAGCCCAAGAGTGGTCTGAACCATAACACTGCCCTTGGACTACGTGCCCATCCAGGAGACACTGCTCTAAAGGAGGGGGCCTTCCCCTGTAGTACATGTCTGGTTATGGCCGGACCATGGACCTCCTTGGGGTGAGATCTAGGGCAAACACCTCCAGCCACTACTTCCCAGGGGATGATGAGTAGTGCAGGCTTCAAAACTGCACATTATGATTCATCTCTGAAGTGAGTACAGCCTTGGGGGGGGGGGGGGGCGGTCTCAGAATCTTCCCCACTGGATAAGGGTCCCCGGACAAAGCCAGAAAAGCCTGGTGGCACAGGCGCCGATGAAAAGTGGGTCAAGAGGTCTTCCCATAATATGCCCTCTGAGTAGGGAGCTTGTACACAGGGCCATGGGGAAGGCCAGTGGTCGGCAAACTCATTAGTCAACAGAGCCAAATATCAGCAGTACAGCGATTGAAATTTCTTTTGAGAGCCACATTTTTTAAACTTCTTCTAACGCCACTTCTTCAAAATAGACTCGCACGGGCCGTGGTATTTTGTGGAAGAGCCACACTCAAGGGGCCAAAGCGCCGCATGTGGCTTGCGAGCCGCAGTTTGCCGACCACGGCCTTAGGTAATACAGTCTTTTCCCCTCTACAGTGGGGCCCAAGAGTGTCTGACAGCTGCTCCAGGCCCCCAGGCCAATGGCACTCGAGTGGGAGCTATGACCACAACAAAACAGTTTAAGGAAGAAATCTCATAAATGACCACTGCCCTTTCTTCCTCTCCATAAAAATTGTTTTCTCCATCTTTTCGGTGCTTCTTAATTCAAGCAGCTTGACTTTAGAGTAAGTCCAGGACCTATGAGGCCACTCATGTGCTGTGTGACTTTATGCAGGTCACTCACCTCACTGAGCCACCTTTTCTTCATCTGTGAAACGCACATAATAGTAATACATAACCCTACCTACCTCACAGGGCTGTTGTGAGGATCAAATGAAATTATGTAAGAATACCATATAAATGATAAGTGGTTATTATTTTGTCTCTGTTTATAAGGGAAGAAACCCTGGCTTTGGAGTCAGACTAACCTGAGTTTGAATTCTGACTTCTTTACTAGCTCTATAACTTTGGACAAGTCCCTGGGCTTCTCTGATTTGTTCCTCATTGGATAACAAACCCACCTGCCAGGGTTACACTTAAATGAACTGCATGTGAGAATTCCTAACTACGCTGGGCACACAGGCACTCAGTCTATATTTGCTCTTTCAGGAGGTAATAATGATGGACTGTTGAACAGGGGACACCACTTTAATAAGCTCATTGGGAATATTGGTGGATGAGCCCTGAGGATGGAAATGACCACAAATAAAAAGCCTAGAAGTTCCCACAATGTGCTGCAGAAACTTGGGGAAAGAACTTAATTTTCAGAAGGCTTAATGGAGTGCGCAGCTGGGCCTTTGAGGGTGGGCTGGATTGTGACAGAATAAGCTAAAGAGGACACGTGGGCACCGGAAATAGCATGGGCAGAGGCCCCAGAGCTGGCAGAACGGGTGCCAGAGGAAGGCTGAGCCTTCATGCAGAGCTACAGCACAGCTACTATGCACACACCTCACTTAGGTGAGTGTAGCCATCTGCTTAGCAAAACTGTGAGAAAGAACACTGAGCTATGCAGGCAGCACTAGCTCAGAGGACTGGTGAGGCAGAGTGAGTGTAGACTTGGAGGCAGCGATGTGCTGCTACTTGTTAGCCCCTCACTGTCCTGAGCGAGACCCAGTGGTGATCAGTGATGTCAGCCACTCAGTTTACGCTTTTGCACAGCCAAGAGCTTTGTCCCAAGTGAAGGGCAATTATGGGCACACGAGTTTGTCAGCTCTCTGTTCCTGCCCTAGGTGTGGTCCCAGGCAGGCAAAGATAGTCAGAAAGGGTACTCAAGGGAACCCTAAGGCATCTTGCTGTGACCTCTTTGTGAGGACTGCCACCAAAGATCAGCATTGCCATCACCTCAGGCACTGCTCCCTGTAACCTCACCCTCAGGACCAACTAAAGCCCTTGCTCTTTTATGAAGGGCAAGCCTTCGGACCCTCTGTTCTACCGTTGAGTCAGAGCTCCCTATGCAGAAGTGGCTATGGTCCCACCCTTGCCCACACATCAATGCCCAACAGCCCTGAGGGCCAGGATATGGTCACTCTGATTTGTAAATGGCTACATGGCCTGAAACATAGCACTTGTGTAACTGCTCCTTTGTTCACCCCAAACTTTCAGCCTTCACAAATTACTCCTGAAGCAGGCTACTGTGAGTGAGCTTGGCCAAGGGACCAATTTCTTGGCTCATGTGGCCAGAGAACCAGCCCATCCCTTTCTTAACCTGCGTTCTCTTCATGTTGACCTCCTGTGACTGCCTGTGTCCCAAAGGGCTCAGGGCGATGGGGGCAGCTGGCCTGGAAATGAGGCCCCGTGACCATCTGCAGAGCAAAACAACCTTGATAACAGGCCCACCCAAGGGAGGGGCCCAGGCTTGTTTCCAAGGCCCCGTGGTATCCTAGCTCTGGCAGCTCTATCTGCCCATATGGCCCAGGGACCTCAGTCTCCTTCAGAACCTTCAGGACAGTGTGGCGCCAAGCAAAGCTGGTGACATGCTCACCCCAGTCTGCCCACAAGAACCAAGGAGGCCCTGAAGAGAAAGTTGGTCTGTGGAAGCCAGAGGATCCCTGAGCAGCTCAGAGCACCCAAGACCCCACTAGACACAAAGGATAACAAAACAAGCTCTGACTGATTCTGGCTTTAACTTCTAGGCAGGAAGTTTATGCCCAGCCAGGTGCACCTGAGCCTTAATGCCCTGTCTCCTGGTCCTAGTTCCTGCCAACTTCCCTGGCCCTCCCACCCCGAAATACAGGGCATTGTAAAGCCTTTGTCAACATTTCCCAGTTAGCTGGGAGCCTTGGAGTGTTCTAATTTATTTTTATGCCAAGTCTCGCCTCAAAGCCTAGGTTTCCTTTTACTGAGACGTTGGGTAAAGGATCCTGCCAGCTGAAGACAAAGGTTAATGTGTTGTGACATGGGTACGTCTTCCTCAACCCCAATTGGTTCACTTTATAAATCCAATATTGGATTTGCTAAATAGCACCCTTTTATTCGGCACCTCATAGGTTCCAAGCTCCTTCACATCCAGTTTCCTTTCATGGAACTATAGAATATGCCAGGCCATTCCACACCTCATTCACCAGAGGTGATAGCAAGTATCCACTCATCTTTCAACACTTGCATGAGCCTTGCCTCCTTAGCTCACCAAGCAGAGTTAGCCCCAACCCGTTTTGTGCCACACCATACCTGAGAAGGTCATGTATCATGCACCAGTGTGGTGCGGCTAAATATTTAACAGCAGATTCTGTGGCGGGGTGGGGGGCAGGGGGGAGCCCTAATTTGCAGCATTGGCCAATTTCCATGGTATGAATACTCCTTCCACGGTCAATTCCAAGCTACCAATGTGATGTCACTGATCATCTGGGAAGAGGCAAACAACGGGCTCCAGAGAGCCAGAGTGAACCAGCCCCAGCCACCTCCACGCCTCCCACTGAACTGCATGCTTGCAAGGGCAAAGGCTCTGCCTTGCTCTTTGTATTGCCAGTGCCTACCACACAGAAGTCGCTCCATAAGTTTGAGGGATCTGTGAAGACATTTTTACCCTCCATGACCGTGGGAACCCCTTTTCACGCCCCGCGTGATTCAGGGTCCCCGGTCCAGGGTTTGGGTTTCTGGAGAAGTTCGCACACAAATGAATAAAGAGATTTAAAAATATATTAATTTGGGAAATGGGGGCCAGGCTGTAGTCCAATTCCAGTGGGAAAACTACTACTCGCTCTGGCTTTACCATTCCTTTTATTAAGGTTAAAATCATAAGATACACCTGTAGGCAGGAAACACCAGTAAAAGGCAATCAGTGAATTTTCTTAGGACTAACAGGTGGGGGCTGCTTCAACTACCAACATCCAGTAACTAGTTCTGACCCCTCAGAGCAATCAAGGTTGACCAACCCTCCAAATTCCCTGTCCATAGATCTCTATTATTAAAACAACTAGAGGCCCGGTGCACAAAATTTGTGCACAGGGGGCAGGGAATGTCCCTTAGCCCAGCCTGCACCCTCTCCAATATGAGACCCCTCAAGGTAGGTCTGACTGCTCGTCTAGGTCCGATCCCTGTAGGATCAGGCCTAAACGGGCAATTGGACATCCTTCTCACAATCCAGGACTGCTGGCTCCAAACTGCTCACCTGCCTGCCTCTCTGATTGCCCCTAAACACTTCTGCCTGCCAGTCTGATCACCCCCTAACCACTACCCTACCAGCCCAACATGTTTAACTGCTCCCCTGCCAGCCTATTGCCCCCAACTTCCCTCCTCTGCTGGCCTGGTCACCCCTAAGCCCTCCCTTGCAGGCTTGATTGCCCCCAACTGCCCTCCCTTACAGGCCTGGTCCCTCCCAACTGCCCTCCCCTGCTGGCCTGATAGCCTACAACTGCCCTCCCTTGCAATGCCTGGAACCTCCAATGGCCCTCCCCTGCTGGCCATCTTGTGGTGGCCATCTTGTATCCACATGAGGGCAGGATCTTTGACCACATGGAGGCAGCCCTCTTGTGTATTAGAGTGATGGTCAATCTGCAAATTACTCTTTTATTAGATAGGATAGAGGCCTGGTGCATGGGTGGGAGCCAGCTGGTTTGCCCTGAAGAGTGCCCCAGATCAGGGTGGGGATTCCCTTGGAGTGAGGGGCAGCCTGGGTGAGGAGCCTGTGAAGGTTTACAGGCTGCCCCTCCCGCCCCCCCCCCTCGCCAGCGACCCAAGTGGAGGCCCTGGGATCTGGGATTAATCTATGTCTACAATTGAAACTTTGTAGCCTTGAGCAGAGTCAAGCCTTCTGCTCACTCTGGGGTGGCAGCCATTTCTTTTTGAAACATTGTAGTCTAGAGTGGAGGCCTAGGCCAGCAACAGCAGACTGAAAGCTTGGGTTCCTCCATTGCCAGGGAAACCCAAGCCTCTGTTCTCTCCAGCTTAGTGGCTAATATTTATGAAATTGAATTAAATGTCATTTAATTTAAAAGTGGCCAAGAAGTGAGAACTCAGTCTGAATCCTTCTTCTGGATTATTTCCACTCCACTGTGAGGCCAAGGAAAGAAGCAGGTTTCCAAGTGCCTGACTTCTGACCTAGGCTTTTCCAGTGGTGTTCCAGGTGACCTTTGGGTCAGGCAAATCACTTCACTGTCCTGGGCCTGAAAACTTCCTTGGCAAAATGCAGCAAAGTAGAGCTCGACTCTACTTACTAGATATCGCTTCTAACCAGAGCTGGAAGGAAGAATGAGCTTCTGAGTCCTGGAGATGTACAAGGAGAGCCCAGAAAACCCCCTAAGGGGGCTGTCATGGGGGCTTCAGGCACAACACTGACTGGCTGAGGTGTCTTCTCTTCGCCTTTCCTCCTGTGAACATGATACTCAGGGATGGCACAGTCCTGGGATCTTTGTACTTTCCACTGTGAACCACTGCGCTCTATTAAGTGCTGCTGGGGCTAAAACAACCAGACAGAGTGGAGTCACTCAGATCAAGGCACAGTACGGACACTCCCCAGTGAAATCAGAAAGCTTTCGTGCGGGTGAGGCTCCTTCCACAGAAACACGGTGCCTCCCACCTGTTTGGAAGAGGAGGCAAGTTAGACAAGCTCCACTCATCATTCCTGAGCAGTGAGAGGGACTCCCTTCCTGCTAAGAGACAGGACTGCTAGAATGTGGCATTCATTGGCTATTTTCTGGCATAACATCCGAGAATGTTGTGCTAGAAGGGAACTTGTCACTGACTACTAAAGGTGAAGAGGAAAGAGAACTGGCTTTGAGTCAAGCAGACCAGGTCCAAATCCTCGGCTCTGCCACATGACCTTGCCAAGCACCACTGTCTTTCTCAATGACTTTCTCTGTGACGTGGGGATAAAAGTACTTGAATCACCTACTTCATATAGTGATTTAAGGATTAAGTGAGAAAATGCATAGAAAGTGCCAGACTCCCTCCTTTCTGCTCTCTGTACTCCTTGCTCTCCATATATTTCACATTCCTATATCCCTCAACCTTATAAAAAGAATGTGTGAATCCTGTCATTAAAAAACCAGTGCCGCCGAAACCGGTTTGGCTCAGTGGATAGAGCATCGGCCGGCCTTTGGACTGAAAAGTCCTGGGTTCGATTCCGGTCAAGGGCATGTACCTTGGCTGCGGGCACATCTCCAGTAGGGGGTGTGCAAGAGGCAGCTGATCGATGTTTCTCTCATCGATGTTTCTGACTTTCTATCCCTCTCTCTTCCTCTCTGTAAAAAAATCAATAAAATATATTAAAAAAAAAAAAAAAAAAACAGTGCCAAGTAACAATTACCAATGGCCAGGCACCATCAGGAATGTTATCTATAAGCATTCATTTAATCTTAACAATCTGAGTTGTCACTATCTTAATACTTCACTTTCAAGTAAAGACACTGAGGCCACATAGATTAACTGGCCCGAGGAATGAAGCCAGAAAGTGTCAGAACTAAGATTTGAGATCCAGTCTGGACAGAAGCCCAGAACCACCAAACTGAACAACTCCAGGGGACTCTATTCTTATAAAAAATTGAATACAACCTGACTGCTACTCCTTGGAGTTGTGCAGCCCCCAATCTTATAAGGCCCCCCTTTTCCTAAGCTCCTAGTGTTTTGAATCTAAGGACATAGAATGGCATTTTCTAAGCCTCTTTGTGGGGCAGTCACTGTTAGGCGTGGGGGCATAGACCTGAGCCTATCCTCCTGGCTGGTTTTATCATTGGGAAAGACAAGCGAGTGAATAAATGATTTCTTACACACTAAGATCACTTCTCTGTTAGAAAGGCAAAGAAAAAGGTAAGAGAGATGAGGGGAATGCTGAGAGAACCATGGACCACTTGAAGAGGAAATTGGACAAAGATATCCTCACCAAGAAGGAAAACCCTTATGGTGGGCATTAAAGGATAAGTAAAAGCTTCCTAGGCATACAAGGCAAGGAGGGAGGGGGTCTCAGCCATATAGGACATCAGGTACAAATAATAACAGCTGAGACTAATCAAGCACTCATGTATCAGACATGACTCTGGGCACTGTATTGGTATTATCTCATCTAGTCTTCCCTCACAACAACCCTGTGTGGTAGATACTATAACCTATTTTACATATGACAAAACTGAGGCTCAGCAAAGGTTAGTAACTGACTCAGAAAACACACAGCTGGTAAACGGTAGAACCAGGGTTCCAACCCTGATCTGTTGTCTCAAAAGCCCGTGGTCTCAGCCTACGGTTACTACCTCTGCTGTTCAGAAGCCTCGGGGTTGAGAGTCAATTAAAGAACTTTAATGTTTCCTTAATAATTTCTCTGATTTTTTTCCAACAGCGATTAATGGTAATCAATTCTTCACCCTGTTCTGGGATACTGTGGACTTGTTTGGCAGTGAGATAGGGCAAGAGAAGATGTCCCTAGAGGTTGTTTATAGTTGGAAGCTTCTAGGGTTTGTAAAGTTTTCAGTATTTTTTGCTTTGCTTTTAAGAAAATCCAGACAAACTGGAAAGCATTTCCTCTAGAAAGGAAGGAGGATCCATAATGAATTCAGTCCAAGTTTACTTGGCGCCCTGCTGGCCAGAGGGCCGAGTTGAGTTTATAGTGTTTTGTTCTGCTTTTTTTGAGGACTGCATCAGCAAATACAACCCAGAATTGTTTGTCTGTTTTTCCCGTTGCCTCATGACTCCCACATAAGCCTTGCCAAAACTCACTCTCCCACCAGTGCTCTCAAATAAGTTCCTCTTTGGGGGAGACATACCATCTAATAAAGAGGGAATGATCTAATTGACCATCACTCTGTCACAAAAATGGCTGCACCCACAGCTGAAGCCCAGTTCCCATAAGGAGCCTTAACGAGCAATCAGCAGGGACCTGAGGCTATGCCCTCCCCTGCCCCTGGCTTTTCCAAACTTTCCATGCATAGACAGGGTGGTTGGTGTTTAAGGGAGCAGAGCTGAGAGTCAGGATTCCTAGGGTCTGTCTTTGGCTCTCTCACTGGCTTTGTGCTGTTGATAGGTCCTTTTGACTCTCTGAACTCATTTCCATGTATGTCAAACAGTGGGGCCAATTACTCATTCGACAAACATGAATGAAGGACCTTCCACCTATAGGCACTGTGCTGAGGGCTGGGAATACCAAGAGATCTCAATCCTGGTTTGGGAGCAACTAATACCAGGATCAAAGAGAAGAAAAGGACAGCCTCCTTCCCTGGATGGAAAGACAGATTTGGTCAAGGACATGACATTGGGCTGTACTTGAAAGGACAAGTAGAATTTGCTAGAGCCAGAAATTAGGGAATGGATTCCAGAACCCAGGGGACTGGAAAAAGCAAAGCTGCCTCAGAAACAGGCACTAGGTGGTGGCTGGGAAGACCCTCATACCCTAGCTCTACCACTTGCAAGCTATATGACCTTCAGCAAGGAACATTTCGCCTCTCAGCCTAACTACCTCATCAGACAAATGGGGACCCACGCGCTCACGCCCTTCGTGATCTCAGACCCCAGGCGCCCACGGCAAAGTACAGCGGTGGCTGGCCTTCCCGCCGTGCCTCCTGTGTGGCCTGGGGAACTGGCACGCGAGCTTGCGGGACCACCAGCACAGTGTCCGCTCCCCAGGCCCATGTCGCTCGTTCCCCAGGCAGTGCAGAGGCGGCAGGAGAGGCAGGATCTAGCACTGTGCGGCACCACCCCCTGCTCCTTATTGGCTGGTAACATAGCCAATCAGGAGCCAAGGTATGGTCACATTTGCATGTTACTCTTTTATTAGACAGGATAGTTAGTCAAGGTTAGAGATGAGCTAGAGTCTAGACTTAAGGCAATAGACTAAGATGTACCCTGGAACCAAACTATGAAAGGTTTTGTGTGTTAAGTTCATTCAACTCAATCACAAAGTATTTCCTGTTTACCTGGCATTGGGGAAGCATTGCTATATCAGAGACACACCCTGCCTCTAAGGCATCACCACAGAGGGTTGCCAGGTGGTACTGAGAGAGAGAGAAGCAGTGGAATTTGAATGTAGTGAAAGCAATTCATGCAGGTATGTGCCTTTCATAATCATGCAGCAACTACATAACAAAAAAAGGGCCTGCCCTGATAGAGCTTGGGCTCAAATGTTGATGTTTCTCACAATTCTACGTGGCACAGCTATGACCAGACTCGGGAAGTTTACAAGACTTCTCCTAGGGATCCGGGATGGAAATAGAAATAAACACTGAGAGCAACATGAGCTAAGATCACCTTCAGAAGGTCAGGTCTACTCCTCTTCTTGGGAGGCCTCACACTGTGGATCAGGGGTCATTTTCCAATCCGACCAGCAGTCGACAACCTTTTGGACCTCATGGACCACTGGTTGGCGACCGCTGCTCCAAAGGTTTACTTAGACCAGCGGCCGCCAACCTTTCAGACCTCACTGACCACCAGTGGTCTGCAAACCACCAGTTGACGACCGCTGATAAACTGTTCCCAGTCCCAACCCCCCAAAAAAGACCCAGAGAGACAGCTGATCTTTCACCTGCCTATCTCAGGCTTATCTTTTACATTGGTTTACTCTCTTGTGCTTAACTATTTTCTCATAATTGCCACAAAGAGAGACTTGTCCTCCCACAGGACATGCTCTTACCCTCTGGTCTCAGAATATCCAGCCCCTTAGGAAAATAAGTGATAAACTAGTTATAGCAGAGGCTGCTGGTTGTTCCTCTACTCCCATCTGTAACAAAACCCGTGAATTTTAGCCGGGCACTTGGCCACAGAAGAAAGGCCATATTTCCCAGCTTCCCTTGTAGCTAAGTGCAGCCATCTCACTAAAATCTAACCAACTAGATGTGAGAAGTGTTATGGATAACTTCTGGACACATCCCTAACATCAGGGAGTGTGCCCCTCTTTGTCCCTTCCAGCTTTCTGGTGGCTGGAATGGCAGATATGTAGCAGGAGCAGCCATCATGGACTATGACATGAAGGCTACATGCTGAGGATGGTAGAGCCACAACAGAGAGGGAACCTGGGTCACTGACATTATGGAGTGCTGTACCAGCCCTGGACTGATTACCTCTAAACATCTATGAGAGGGAAAATAAATGTCACCCTTATTGAAGCCACTGTTTATTTTCACTTATAGACAAACCTCATCAAAACAAATATTTCCACCTTATCTATGCAAGGGAAATTCATATAAGAGCAGGGGGATTGTTTCATTACAGCACATAAAGTTACCGTATGTTTCCGTATATAAGATGCTATTGTTTTCTAAAATCGTTAGACTGAAAATCCGAGGGGCATCTTATACACAAAGTCCAACAAGGAGGGAGCCGTGCAGGTGCATAGCTGCCCATACCTTGTGACACAGGCTTCCTCCAATCACTAGCCTTATTGTTACTGATGTCAGCAGATGCTATAATTGGAGGTGGAGGTGGAAAGTGGCAGATGCAACAGAGACCGGAGCATTCTGAGCCCGTAAAGATGTAAAAAAAAAAAAAAGATGTAAGCAATTGTCTTACTCTGCAAAATTCTAACTGAATGTAATCAGCTGTGCAAAAGAGCATGGAAATAGAACTGCAGAGAGATATTTGGACCTCCTCCCACTGAGTGTATGATCAGACAGTGGAGAAAACAGGAAGAACAACTCTTTAAGATGCCAAAAAAGAAGAAGGCCTTAAAAGGAAAACCAGTAAAATGGGCAAACTTGGAGCAGAGGCTTAAGACTTGGATTATGGCCGAAACCGGTTTGGCTCAATGGATAGAGCGTCGGACTGTGGACTGAGGGGTCCCGGGTTTGATTCCGGCAAGGGCATGTACCTTGGCTGCGGGCGCATCCCCGGTAGGGGGCGTGCAAGAGGCAGCTGATCGATGTCTCTCATCGATGTTTCTGACTTTCTATCCCTCTCCCTTCCGCTCTGTAAAAAATCAATAAAATATATTTTTTTAAAAGACTTGGATTATGGAGCAGTGCCAGAGTGACTTATGTGTATCAACCAAGCTTATTCAATTTTAGGCAAGAATTTTGCAAGCAAAATGAACATTGTTGATTTTACTGGAAAGGCAAAATGGTGCTTCAATTTCATGAGGAGAGAAGGGTTGACCATGAGAACACAGACAAAGTTAGCTCAGAAAATGCCACCAGTTTATGAGGATGATCTCACATACAGAGACAGTGACTCAGAAGACAGAAGTGATATAATACAAGTTAAAGAAATTGATATGTCTGGAACTCATAGTGAAGAATAAGAGAGCAGTGATGCAACAGAGGCTGAATTAAGTGATATGCTGCATATTATAGTACTGGTACATAAACATTACCGGTGGTAATTACTAAATAAAAATGTGTTCTGTTTTATGCTTAAAATATTGATTTCTTAATTTGGGGTTGGAAAAGTGGGGAGGAGTGTCTTCTACATGGGGGCATCTTATACCTGGAAAAGTTTGGTTTATGACAAGAGCCCCTTTCTAAAATTGGCTTGCTGCCCTGAGCCTGGGGTCCAGTGAGCCTAGAAGGAGCTCTGATGACCCAGCCTTCCCTTACCCCTGGGCCAGCTCAGTGTCCCTGCCAAAGGCCAAAACTTTGTCCTGAACCCCAGCTTCCTTACCTGAATCCAGAAAACTGTCTAGCTGTGTTAGCTCCTCTGTACACACTAGCCCCTAGATCCATTTCCCCAGTTGTAGGATGAGGCTCTGCTTCATAAGCACAACTTCCCTGAGGGGCGGGGAGATGCTTCCTGCCCCCTCTAGGGTACAGGCCCTGCAAGTGATGCATTTTCAATAGGAATTGGGTAAGCCCTTTGATATATGTCACTGAAGTGGTGCCTAAGGAATCCAAGCTCTCAGGCAAATATGGCATTAGGCAATTATAGCCTGTTACTGCATTTTCCCATGTATTAAATAGGTGGATAACTGGAAAGCTCAAATTGATCCTTATCTGTTTGCTAGCTTACATTCAGGACTTATGTGATCATTATGTTAATCTGACAGAGGAAGGTCTCCTCTCTTCCTATGATGTCAGGTGCAGCCTGGATTCATGTGGGAACTTTCAGTGTTAATGAACTTCATGGGAAGGGGCATAAGATAGATGCCAAGGGCTTGTGAGAGAAAGCACAGTAACAAAGGGGCTGATGGACAGGTAGCATTAGCACACACTCTGGCCTCCATGCTCCTCGTGAGATGTGGGTTTTCATGGCAATGAAGTGGCAGGAATTGGGCAGTGGGAGAAAGTTGTGCCATGTTGCAATGGAAGATGGGATATTTGTGGCATAGACAGTTTGATCAAAATATACCACTCTGAGCTCAATAGGTGATGACCAGAGCTTGCTCCTGTTATTAGTAAGCATCATGAGTTCAGTATAATATATTACTTCTTTGTATTATCCTCTAGATGCCCACGGGGTCAAGTCTCCTCAGAAGGGGCTTTTAATGAGGGAAAACATTTCCACTGCACAGACTCCTGCAGCTGTGAGAAGGGTGCTCCAATTTGGATCTCAGCTGCCAATACCACTACAGGTCCCATTCAAACCAGGATTACTAGGCATGTTCCAAAGTACTGTCCCCTGTCTGTCCCCCACCTTTCTCTGCATGCCTCCTGATTAGGCCCAGGAAACTATAACCAGGAAACTATAAGAGAGCTTTACACATGTACTACATTCGTTTCTCTCTAGTCAATCCAACATAGTAAATCTTCCTACTTCTTTAAGACCTAGCTCAATTGGCCCCAACTCCAGGAAGCTTTCCTTAGTTTCTCCTACCAGTTCTTATTGTTATTATTAATAACAACAGCAGTAATTCATTAAGTCCTTACAAAAAGCCAGGCATCATGCTATTGTTTACAAACATAATCATTCCATTTAATCTTCACAATGACCTTCTGGAATTCAGTGTTATTATCTCCATCCTACAGATGAGGAAATTGAGGCTGAGAGAGGTGAAGTGCCTTGCCCAAAGTCAGAGAGAACTGGTAAGTAACTGAGTTAGGATTTGAGCCTAGCTGTTACTAGTAACCACAGCTCTGCACTGTCCCGCTGAAAGGCAGCTATTACTCTTGGAACTGCCCTGGCCCTTTACCTGGAGCCTCACGGGGTGGTATAATTCCTGACCCACTCCAGCTCTGGCAGAGCTGCCAGGTAAGGGGCCAGGGCAGTTCCAAGAGTCTGCCTGGGATATCAAAGGGAGTAGCGAAGAGCACACGGGCCTTCTTGGTGGCACTCTAGGAAGCACCCCAGGGCCTCTGTTGCTGAGTTCTTTTCTAAGACTGTCCTCCCCACTCAGCTCTTTACGCAGGGGGCAGTTTTAGAATTCCTGGACTCGGCTTCTGAATATCGATTGTTTGCAGGAGCAAGTCAGCAATTTGTGGTTTCCCAACAATGGCTCTCTGTTCTATTATAGAACTGGGCTTTTTTTCATTTCCATCATCAGGCAGGGCACAGGCCCAGAGTCTGGCCTAACCTTCTGCCTGGTGATCCAGGGGTATTCTGTGGTCAGGTCAACTGCCCAACCCTTTAGGATGGAGAACCCAGGAGAGAGAAGGCCAGCTCTGCTTTCAGAAAGGTAAAACCCAAACAACACTAAAGCTCTTGCTCAGAGAAGGGATTGTTATAATGCCTATTTCCTTTACAGTCATTTTAGTACTTTAAAGGGAAAAAAGCGGTGTAAGCCCAGTGGCAGTGTTGGTAAGGGGGCAGGGAAACAAGCACCCTTATATACTACTATTGGTGGAGTGTAAACTAATGCAGTCGCTTTGAAGGACAAGTTGGTACTATTTATCGACATTTCAAACATGCAAACCCTTTAATGCAGCACTCCCAGTTCTAAAAATTTATCTCACAGATATTCTTGTATTTTACGCAAAGCTATATATACAAAAAATATCTACTCTTTTATTATTTATAATAGCAAAAATTGTGAGTAATCTAAATGACCATTAGTTGAAGACTTATTAAATAAATAAATAGTTGCTTAACTACACAATGGAACATTTTGCTGCCATTTTAAAAAAGAAGTAGATTTGTATATGCTGAAATAGAACAGTCTCCAAAATGTACTGTTAAATTAAAACATCAAGATTCAGGGGAGGGGTGAACTATATGTGAAAAAAGGTGTGTGTGTGTGTGTGTGTGTGTGTGTGTGTGTGTACACATGTATATAGAACAAAATTCTGGAAAGTTAGTAGGAAAGTATCAATGACAATTACTTCTGAGTAAAAGTCCTGAGATTCTGGACTAGAAGGGAGACTAGCTTTTCAAACTTGACTACCAGTTTGAACTAGTTTGACTTTCCCCAGCCCACATGTACTTATATTACTTTCACTAGAGGCCCAGTGCACAAATTCGTGCACAGGTGGGATCCAGCCAGGGGTAGGGGCTGCGGTCGAACCCCTGGTCAAGTAGACAATTTGCATATTAGCCTTTTATTATATAGGATTTTAAAAGTATACAGCTTAGCCAAGACCAGTTTGGCTCAGTGGATAGAGCGTCGGACTGCAGACTGAAGGGTCCCGGGTTCGATTCTGGTCAAGGGCATGTACCTTGGCTACGGGCACATCCCCAGTAGGGGGCGTGCAAGAGGCAGCTGATCGATGTCTCTGACTTTCTATCCCTCTCCCTTCTGCTCTGTAAAAAATCAATTAAAAAAATAAAAAATAAATAAATAAAAGTATCCAGCTTGGAAAAAATACTCTTATCCAACCCAAACCCTGCTCTTCAAAACTGCTGCGAAGACCTCTTCACTAAAGCCCATAAACTAAACTGCTACTGTGTCAAGCACTATGCTCTGCTTTATGCAGAATTCTGCTTTACATGTATTTCATGCATGAGGTAAGTAAGGACCAGTTTTATTGCTAAGGAAACAAAGGCTTAAGAAAATTAAGTAAATTCCTATGATGGTTAGTTTTATGGGCTAACTTGGCTAGACTACAGTACCCAATTATTTAACTAAACACCAAATCTAAGTGTTGCTGCCAAGGTATTTTGTGGATGTGGTTAACATCTATAATCAGTTAACTTTTAGATGAAGATTACCCTCAATAATCTGAATAAGTTTCTTCCAATAAGTTAAAAAGGCTTTGCCCTAGCCAGTTTGGCTCAGTGGCTAGAGCATCGGCCTGCAGATTGAAAGGTCCCGGTTCGATTCTGGTCAAGGGCATGTATCTTGGTTGTGGGCACATCTCCAATAGGAGGTGTGCAGGAGGCAGCTGATCGATGTTTCTCTCTCATTGATGTTTCTAACTCTCTATCCCTCTCCCTTCCTTTCTATAAAAAATCAAATATATAGATTTGATTATATATTAAATCTTAAGAACAACACTGAGGTTTCCTAAAGGAAAAAAAAAATCACCTATAGACTGCTGCTTCAGCTCCTACCTGAAAGTTCCCAGCTTGCTAGCCTGCCCTATGGATTCCCATCCTCACAATCCCAAAAACCAATTCCTTGCAATCAATTGACCCATCCCTCTTTTCCTTCCTCCCTTTCTCCTTCCCTCCCTCACTCTTCCATTCCCCATATCCACCTACAGGTTCTGACTCTCTGGTAAAGTCCTGACTGACACACTTTCTGAAATCACAGGGCTAAATGGGGTTCAAATCCAGGTCCATCTAGCTTCAGAATATTTGTCCCTCCACCAGATGTCAGAGTGAGCTCAACAAAACACATATTGGTTCATGTCACCAGCCCATGTGAATCTCTTTATTAAATTTATCTACAGAATAAAATAAAAAAAAACTCCTAGCATGGCTATGCTTGCCAAATCTCTTTTGGCTGCAAGTAGAAAAAGATGCAAATCAAACTGGACCTAAGAAAATTTAAGGAGAAGGAGGTATGTACATTTATTGCCTCATGTAATGGAGAAGTTAAGAGGAATTGCTGATTTCACTGAGACTGGTTTCTCTCCGTCTCTCAGGTTTGCTTTATTATTATTATTATTATTATTATTATTATTATTATTATTATTAATTTCTGGCTTCTTTCTTGGTCATGCTGTCCTCTCATGGTGGCAAGATGGTGCTATAGTTCCAGCCTGCACACTCCTAGGTTATTAGTTCTAGAAAAAGGGGAACTCATTTCTCCCATATGTTAAGTACAAATTGTATGAAAAATTTAGATTTTGGGGCTTTAAGTGGTCTAATGTGGACATCTGCTACGTTCGGCAGTGTTGTGCCAAGCATTGGTTGATCTGGACTGTGTGAAATGGGACCTTACCTAACTAACCAATATGGACTGAGAATGAAAGGGCAGAGCAATTTAGACAGCTGCCATTTTGGACTATGTGACTTGGCAGCCACCATGTATGCCGCATGATATGTAAACTTACCTGGGCTGCCATCTTGAAACCACAAAGACCAACCCCTCCCTTTGAATTAGCCAATCGTGAAAGACTGTGCGCTTGAGCTCCAATCAAGAGCAAAGGACAGGATAGGTCATGTGCATTAGGGATTATTTGCGTCACTAGCCCCAGCCCTCACCCAACCAATTGGAATAGGCCAACTCAGTGGTTTGCTTCTGGCCCCACCTTCCTCGCCATATTGTTGGATATTTTTCCTCTTTTTCATCCTGCCACTGTGTTGGTGGGAGCAGAGGACCAAGCTCGAGCTTGAATGAAGGCTCTTTTGCATCAGAATCAGCTCTCTGGTAGTCTTTGGGGATCATGAAATCTGGGCATAACAAGAATAAGTGGAGTAAATTCCTGAGTGAAAATTAAGGATTGTTACAGGAAGAACATGAAAAAAATGCTAAGCAGTCCAAAGTGTCCACTTCAGTAATATCCAAGGTTGGACATCACCTGGCCTTTACCCCACACCTTCTCCCACCACTCCATACAACCTATGCTCCAGTTTACCCAGACATTTGCCATTCCTTGGACATATCCCAAACTCTTCTTCCTCTATGCTGCCTTTTTCCTGTTATTCTATCTTCCTAAAATACCATTCCTTCCCATTCTCCATCCTAAAAATGATTACCTTTTCTTTAAGACCATCTCAAACAACAACCTCTCCAGAAAACCCTAGTAGATATAGATATAGATATCTCCAACTGAATTACTCTCTCCCTCTTCTTTGTTTCTATTGAAGTATTTTTGTTCTATACAGGAACACCTAGTATTTCTTCCAGGTATTATGGTGATTTAGGCACCTGACTAGTTTCTTCTAGTCTGAGTTCCTGGAGGGGACAATAAATTACCTGTGTAACCCTCATAGTGCCTATAAGAGTGTCATGAATATACAGGATTTTCCAAAAATATGCACATACACATATGCATATGTCGAATAATTATAAAGGTAGTGCTTATTAAAATACATTTAGCTGTTAAAGTATATATACATTTTTGTGACATACTATATTTATTTGTTTGAGTAAATGTTTATGAAGCATGCACAGTTGGCGTGGCTCGGAGGTTAAGTGTTGGACTAAAAGGTCACAGTTCAATTTCTCACAGACCTACAAAGGATTGTAAAAAACTATGAATAACTCGACTCCAACAAACTGGACAACCAGCATGTCAAACTCATAGTTGGTGGGCTGCATGCCTCGTTTAAATTACTGTTGAAATTGAAGCAGTAATCAAAAAACTTCCAGCAAACAAAAGCCCTGATCTGGATGGCTTCACAGGGAAGTTTTATCAAACATTCAAAGAAGAACTAAAAACCTATCCTCCTCAGGCTATTCTAAAAAATTCAAGAGGAAGGAACACTTCCAAATTCTTTCTATGAAGCCAGCATTGCCCTAATCTTATAACTAGATAAACACTACAAAGAAAGAGAATTACAGGCTAATATCCCTGCAGAACAGGGATGCTAAAACCTTCAACAAAATTCTAGCAAATCGGTTCCAGCATTACATTAGAAAGATCATAAACCATGACCAAGTGGGATTTATTCCAGGGATGCAAGACTGGTACAATATCCACAAATCAATAAATGTGATCCATCACATAAACAAATTGAAGGATAAAAATCACATAATCATATCAATTGATGCAGAAAAAAGCATTTGACAAAATCCAACACCCTTTTTTAAAAATATATATATTTTATTATTTTTTTACAGAGAGGAAGGGAGAGGGATAGAAAGTAAGAAACATTCATGAGAGAAAAACATCCATCAGCTGCCTCCTGCACACCCCCTACTGGGGATGTACCCACAACCAAAGTACATGCCCTTGACCAGAATCAAACCTGGGACCCTTCAGTCCGCAGGCTGATGCTCTATCCACTGAGCCAAATCGGTTTTGGCCAACACCCTTTTCTTGATAAAGACTCTCAGCAAAGTGGGAATAGCTGAATCCTTCATATAAGAAAAAAAGCTTTACATGACAAACCTACAGCCAACATCACACTCAATGGGCAAAAACTAAAACCATTTCCCCTAAGAACAGGAACAAGACAAGGATGCCCACTTTCTCCAAAGTACTGTTCAACATAGTACTGGAAGTGCTAGCCATAGTGATTAGTCAAGAAGATATAAAAGGCATCCAAATTGGAAAAAAAGAAGTAAAACTATCATTATTTGCAGATGACATGATATTGTATATAGAAAACCCTAAAGTCTCAGTCAAAAAACTACTAGACATAATAAATGAATTTGGCAATGGAGCAGGATACAAAATCAACACCCAGAAATCAATGGCTTTTTAAATCTATCAACTAGAGGCCCAGTGCACAAAATTCATGCATGGAAGGGATTCCCTCAGCTTGTCCTGTGTCCTCTTGCAATCTGGGACCCCTCGGGGGATGTTGAGCCTAAACCGGCAGTTGGACATCCCTCTTACAATCTGGGACACTGCATGCACCAGTGACCATACTTTTTATACAGGTGAAAGGCATCTTGTTGTTGTATGGGCAGCTACATTTTTTGCCCTGATTATGAAAAGTAGTACATAACATGATCCTTCTGAGGCAATGGTACCATTTTCCCCATCCTATCTGTGGAATAACTGAATTAGAGAGAAGTTAAGTAATTGGCTTTGTCACACAGTTTTAAGTATCAGAATCAGGGCTGACCACAAAATGTGCAAGCCAGAGTCTATGCATATCATCGCTGCATTATCTTGTTTTTACAGTGTTAGAGTAGCCTTGCCAGGTTTTAATTTTTAAATCTAAGAGACTTCCCCAGTATATAGGGTAGGGTCCCTAGGGCCATCTGCAGGGCAACTATCGGGCAGGGCAACTGGGGGTACCCATCTTGGCTGGTGTCCTGGCACCACTCACTGGCCAGTCCCGCCTCCCAATCACCACCATCGGTTGCCTCCCTCTCAGGGGACAGCTCCTGCATTGAGCATCTGCCCCCTGGTAGTCAGTGCATGTCATAGCGACTGGTTGTCCTGCTGTTCATTCTGCCAGTCGGTTGATTTGCATATTAGGATTTTATTTTATAGAATAATGAAGAGAAAGAACCAAGATTGCGGCATAGGCAAATGCCTGAACTCACTGCCTCCCACAACCACATCAAAACTACAACTAAAATACAGAACAACCATCATCCAGCACCACTGGAAAGCTGGCTGAATGGAAGTTCAACAACTCGAGAAGTAAAGAAGAAATCACACTGAGACTGGTAGGAGGTGCAGAGGTGCAGAGCAGACTGATCTGGCACCCACCTGTGCCGCTTTTTTAATCAGGAGGGAGATCATCTGTGTGGAGGCCACCCGGAAGAGCAAGGGGTCACAGTCCCACACCAGACGCCCAGCCCAGGGCCCCAGAGCTGGGAAGAGAAGTCCCTACGGGCACTAAGAACTATGGGCTGTAAAAAAACAGTGTGGATTGAGGCTGAGTGACACACAGGCTGGGAGACCCAGCTGCTCCTCTTACAAGGCCGGCACCAGGAACTGAACTTACAAGTTCCTGCTTCCTCTGAGCTCCAGCACCAGGTGAGGTTCTGGGGGACCCAAACACATATGAGGAAAAACTGAATTGTCTGGCATAGGGGCAGGAACTTGGGGGCAGCTTTCTTCCAGACAGAGTTTCTCCCAATAGTCATTGTTCCCGTGCTGGGACTTCCTGGTTGCAGGACTCACTGGTAGCCATTTCTGTTGCTCCATCCTGGTGATTCCCTGAAAGCCCACCCCACCCAATTTACAACTCCACCCACACTGTGAGCAACAACTTTTGCATATAAATGGCCTGTCCTTGCTCAGGCTAAGCACCATCAAACAAGCTGCAGCTGGGTCAGAGAGCCCCAAACCTACCAATAAAAGGCCCAAGACCTAGCACCAGTACCAGCCTGCCTTGCTTCATAGCTGGGCCTCCTCTGGGCACTTTCAAACCCAATACTTCCAAACTTAATACAAAGAGGAGGAATCTGCAGATCTCTTTGTAGCTCCTGCTGGGTGGCCCCAGGCAGTGGCTGACTTTGCACCTCTGAGACCCAAGAGTAACTGTACCCAGTGGTCAGTGTGAGACCATACCAGATTACAACTATTCACATCCATAAGCAACACACTCAAGGGGAAGACTCAGTGAGCACCAAAGCCCCAGTGAAGCAAGTCCTGCCCCATAAGGGTGTCTCCTGCACAGCAGCTCTCCCATTGTAGTTGCAGCGGTCCCCACAGCCAACAGCAATTAAGGCTCAAATACAATAAGACTGCACACAACCCCCAAAGGGGTGCACCTAGAGTGTCCAACTCAGGTGATTGAGGAGGCTGAGCTACTTACTGGGCCCTACAGGACACCTACTGCACAAGGCCACTCTATCAACTCAAAGAGACTTAGTAGCTCTACCCAATACATAGAAACAAACACAGGGAAGCAGCCAAAATACAGAGACAAAGAAACATGTCACAAATAAAAGAAATGGAAGAAAGCAAAGTACTGGATACAGCGTTCAAAACCACAGTTATAAGGTTACTCAAAAATATTCTAGAAACTTCCAAGGGACTTGATGAGACTTTAAAGGTTCTTTAAAAAAAAAATTGGAAAAGGACCAGCAGAAATTAAGCATACACTGGCTCAAATAAAGAATAATACATAGGGATTCAACAGTAAACTAGAGGATCTTGAAAATCAAAACAGTTTGTTTGATTTGAAATATGAAGAAGCAAAAAACACCCAATCAGAAGAGTGAAAAGAAAAAAGAACCCAAAAATATAAAGATAGTGTAAGGAGCCTCTGAAACAACTTCAAGCATACCAATATCTGAATTATGGGAGTGCCAGAAGAAGAGAGAGAGCAAAATATTGAAAACCTATTTGAGGGAGAACTAAGATGGCGGCAAAGGCAAAACACCTATCTTGCCGTCATAATCAGCAATTTTAATACTACAACTTAACGAAAGAACAAGCACCTTCCAGAATCACCAGAAAGCTCGCCAAGTGAAAAATCCACAAATAAAAGTGAAGATAAGACACTGTGACTCAGAGCAGCGGCGGCGAACAGCATTGAAAGATTCGCACGAAGAGAGGTTTGGAGTGCGCGCCACGGAGAGGGCAGGCGGCTGAAAACCGGCCAGTTTTCTCGAACGGGGAGACAAATGCGTCCCACTGGACTGATTCTCCAGCTCTGGGCGAAGTCCAGAGAACCCACTATCATACAGGGTGAAAATTGGACAGTGGGAGGGCACGCTGAAGCTCGGGTGCTGCCGCGTCTCCCGGCTTGTGGAGAAGGCAGCTGTGCGAACAGCTCGGCTGCGTGACGGCGCAGAGAGCGCACCGCGACTTGCCTCTCATTCGGAAAACCGTCAGTCTGCTTTGTTTTACGACCCTGGGTGAGACATTGCTCATGCGGACTCATTTTGGGAAAGTCTGAATTCCCCGGCAACGGGCAGCCGGTGGAGCTCCATAGCGGCTCTCTCTCAGAGGTGCTGGCGGCCATTGCCCCCGGCACAGAGTCCCTGGGGCCGCAAAGGGCGGAGCTAACGCTATCTGCTTGGCCCGGAGACTCCGCCCACCCAACCTGAGCACAGCTGAGCTTCACAGACAATTGGCCTGGAGGTCAACCCTCCAAGTGCTAACAACGATTAACTGAGCTTAACTTCAGCAAGACTGTGCAGCCCATATCCATCTCAGGTAACCAGGGAGGCTGAGCCATTATCCCTAGTAGGAAGTCTACCACAGAAAGCTAATTGCCCAACTCAGGGAACCAGCCACCATGCAGCAACATGGAAAGAAATCAGATGTGAAAGAAATGGAGGAAAAAAAACGACTGGACATGGAATTCAGAACCACGGTTATAGGGTTTTTTAAGAGGCTCCAACAAAAGATCGAGGCCTATAAGGAAATAAGCAAGACCACAAAGGAAATGAATGAGTCCTACAAGAAAATGAACAACACCCTCAAGGATATAAACGAGAGCTGCAAAGAAATGATCAAGACCAACGTGGAAATGATCAAGATCAACGTGGAAATGATCAAGATCAATGTGGAAATGAATGAGACCTACAAGGAAATGAAAGAAACCCTCAAGGATATAAAGCAGACTCTCAAGGATATGAAAAAGGACCAACCAGAAATTAAGCATACACTGACTGAAACAAAAAATGTTATACAAAGACCTGAAAGTGCCCTGGAGCACCCCAAGAACCAAGTTAAAGATTTGAAATACAAAGAGGTAAAATCCACTCAGCTGAAAAAGCAAGAAATCAAAAGAATCCAAAAAATTGAAGATAGTGTAAGGGGCCTCTGGGACAACCTCAAGCATACCAACATCCGAATTATAGGGGTGCCAGAAAAAGCGAGAGGCCAAGACAATGAAAACCTATTTGAAGAAATAGTGACTGAAAACTTCCCACACCTGGTGAAAGAAATTGACTTAGGAGTCCAAGAAGTGCACCGAACCCCAATATATAGGAACCCTAAGAGGACCACACCAAGGCACATCATAATTAAAATGCCAAGAGCAAAAGACAAAGAGAGAATATTAAAAGCAGCAAGAGAGAAACAGTTGGTTACCTATAAGGGAGCACCCATACGACTGTCAGCGGATTTCTCAACAGAAACGATGCAGGCCAGACGGGAGTGGCAAGAAATATTCAAAGTGATGAACAGCAAGAATCTACAACCAAGATTACTCTATCCAGCAAAGATATCATTCAGAATTGTAATGACAGAAAACTTCCCCTACCTGGTGAAAGACATAGACTTACAAGTCCAAGAAGCACACAGAACCCCAAACAAGAAGAACCCAAAGAGGATCACACCAAGACACAACATAATTTAAATGCCAAGGGCAAAAGACAAAGAGAGAATATTAAAAGCAGCAAGAGAAAAGCAGTTAGTTACCTACAAGGGAGTGCCCATACAACTGTCAGCTGATTTCTCAACAGAAACTATGCAGGCCAAAAGGGAGTGGCAAGAAATATTCAAAGTGATGAATAGAAAGAACCTACAACCAAGATTACTCTACCCAGCAAAATTATCATTGAGAATTGAAGGTCAGATAAAGAGCTTCAAAGATAAGAAAAAGCTAAAGGAATTCATCACCACGAAACCAATATTATATGAAATGCTAAATTGTATTCTTTAAGAA
Source organism: Antrozous pallidus (assembly GCA_027563665.1). Classification (NCBI taxonomy): domain Eukaryota; kingdom Metazoa; phylum Chordata; class Mammalia; order Chiroptera; family Vespertilionidae; genus Antrozous; species Antrozous pallidus. The sequence continues at coordinate 48,783,610 of CM050520.1, read as the reverse complement.
AAGGAAGAAGAAGAAAAAAGTAAAGATAAGAATTATGAACAACAAAATGGCAACAAATACATAGCTACCAACAATTGAATCTAAAAATCAAACAAATAAAAAATCTAATGAACAGAATAAACTGATGAATGGAATAGAATGAGGGGCATGGAAATGGAACAGACTGATGATTCTCAGAGGGAAGTGGGTGTGTGGGTGTGTGGGAAGAGATTAGACAAAGATCTTATATGCATGTATGCATTAGTGGGTGGAGGGAAGTGAAGGGGGGAAAAAAGAGAGACCTCTGTAATAATCTCAACAATAAAGATTAATTTAAAAATTAAAAAATTAACTCACAGAAAGGGAAACTAAAAAACAATCTCATTTATCATTGCAACAAAAAATTAACATACCAAGGAATAAACTTAACTAAGGAGGTAAAAGACCTATACTCGGAAAACTTTAGGATGTTGAAAAAAGAGATAGAGGAAGACGAAAACAAATGGACAAATGTAACATGTTCATGGATTGGTAGAATCAACATCTTTAAAATGTCCATACTAGCCAAAGCAATCTACAGATTCAATGCAATCCCCATTAAAATACCAATGGCATATTTCACAGTCCTAGAACAAACTCTCCAAAAATTCATATGAAATTTTAAAAAGACTCCAAATAGCCACAGCAATCCTGAGAAAGACAAACAAAGTTGGAGGGATCACAATACCAGATATCAAGCTACTGTTCTCAAAACTGCCTGGTACTGGAACAAGAACAGACATATAGACCAATGGAACAGAACAGAGAACCCAGAAATAGATCCAAGCCCTTATGCTCAATTAATATTGGACAAAGGAAGCAAGAACATACAATAGAGTCAATATAGTTTCTTCAATAAATTGTGTTGGAAAAATTGGACAGACACATGCAAAAAAAATTAAACTAGACCACCACCTTCACCATACACAAAAATAAACTGAAAATGGATAAAGGACTTAAATGTAAGAAGGAAAACCATAAAAATCTTAGAAGAACCCATAGGCAGCAAAATATCAGACATATATTGTGGCAACATCTTTACTAATTCAGCTCCTAGGACGATGGAAACTAAGGAGAAAATAAACAAATGGGACCACATAAAAGTACAAAGTCTCTGCACAGCAAAAGAAACCATCAACAAAACAATAAGAGAGCCTCCTGCATGGGAGAACATATTTGCCAATGTTATATATCCAGTAAGGGTTTAATCTCTACAATTTATAGGGAACTCATACAACTTAAAAAGAAGATAAACAATCCAATCAAAAAATGGGCAAAGGACTAAATAGACACTTTTTGAAAGACGACATACAGAAGGCTAAGAGACATATGAAAACATGCTCAAGGTCACTAATCATCCGAGAGATGCAAATCAAAACAACAATGAGATACCATCTCACACCTGTCAGAATGACTATCATCAACAAATCAACAAACGACAAGTGCTGACAAGGATGTGGAGTAAAAGGAACCCACTGCTGGTGAGAATGCAAACTGGTGCAGCCACTGTGGAAAACAATATGGAGTTTACTCAAAAAATTAAAAATGGAACTGCCATTTGACCCAGTGATCCCACTTCTAGGAATATATCCCAAGAAATCAGAAACACCAATCTCAAAGGATCTGTGCACCGTTATGTTCACAGCAGCACAATTCACCACAGCTAAGATTTAGAAACAGCCTAAGTGCCCATCAACAGATGAGGGGATTAAAAAACTGTGGTACATCTACACAATGGAATACTATGCTGCTGTAAAAAAGAAGGAACTCTTACCATTTGCAACAGCATAGATGGAATGGACGAGCATTATGCTAAGCAAAATAAGCCTATTGGCGAAAGATAAATATTACATGATCTCACTCATTTGTGAAATATAATGAACAACATAAACTGATGAACAAAAATAGATCCAGAGACACAGAAGCACTGAATAGACCATCCAACCTCAGAGAGAAGGCAAGGGGTGGGGTGGGGGGAGGAAACTAGAGGGGAGCATCGTTCAGAGATCAACCAAAGGACATGTATGCGTGCACATGAGCATAACCAATGGACAGAGACAGTAGGGGGTGAGGGCATGGCCTGGGGGTGGGAGTGGCTGAGGAGAGGCCAATGGGGGGTAGGAGGAAGGAAACATATGTAATACTTTAAACAATAAAGAATTTAAATTTAAAAAAATAATGAAAAACACGACTGGACCACATTTGATTTTGTCCTGAATGGAACAGCAAAATCCCTTCAAGCGACACTTAGGTAAGCCTCACAGTAAGATGTGACAGAAATTGAACACAAACAGTCTGAAACCACAGTGTACAAGTGTAACCCCTGTGCAATATCGTCATCCAATGGTTAGAGCATAGGACACAGAATCCCACAACTTGTGTCCAAATCTCGACTATGCCAATTCATAGAGTACGATCTTAAGTAATTTGTTATATCTCTCTATACTTTCAGTGTTTCCCATCTCTAAAGTGGACATAATATTTCTATCTATCTCAAAAGATTGCTATGAGAATTAAGTGATTTAATCCATGTAAAATATTTAGCACAGTGCCTGGCACAGAGTAACTGTTTGGTAAATGTTTCTATTATTATGTTTTCCAGAAAAGTTGTTCTTCTCAGGTATGGTTTAGAAGGAGAAAGCTAAAAAGATATAGCATAAAATAAGTGATTTTAGATGGGGAGAAGAGTGAAGAAGGAGAAGAAAATTAAGTAACAGAGCAACAGATGAGGATTCTTAGGGAAAAAGTCAGCCAGTGAGAAATTCTGAGTGATAGGGTTTCCAATTAATAATAACAATTACTGCCCTGTTGGCTTGTTGACATATGAACCAAGACATCACAGTTTGATTCCTGGTCAGGGCACATACCCAGGTTGTGGGCTCAATCCTCAGTGTGGGGTATGCAGAAGGCAGCCAATCAATGATTCTCTCTCATCAGCAATATTTCTCTCTCTCTCTACCTCTCCTTTCCTCTCTTAAATCAATAAAAATGTATTTAAAAAAGGAAAAAGAGATTGAAATACTCTATGTACTTACGGGTAATAGAATTATAGAAGATAATTTGTTCACATCTTTATATTTTTCTGTACTTGACACATTTTCTACAATGAGCATGTAATATTTATATAATAAAGAAAAATTTTAATGAGGCTCTTTGTTTTATTTATTGAGAGTCCTTCTCAGTATGGAAATGGTGGTAGAACTGCAAAAGAGACTGAATGCACAACTTTAACAGTCTCCTATGCCAATGGCAGAGTCCTAGAAAAAGAATGAAATCCTAATATCTAAGATAGGGACATTTTGGCAAAGAAATCTTAGGATCTTGAAGACCCAGATTCTCCTAAAATTTCTGTGCCAGTAGAAGTAGCTCTTCTTGCTGGAAGAAAGCAGTCTCTCCTTACCTGGGGATGCTAGAAAAGCACTGAGACAGGTCTTTGATTATATCTAACCCTTTCACCCAGCTATTGGTACGGTCAGGCATCAGACTGGATTGGGGGGGGCGGGGGAGAAAGTCCCTGCTCTGAGAAGAGATGTCTTACATAGCAAAGGTACTGAAGGCCTTGCTGATATACTGGAAAGAACCAGGAGAACATGTGTAAAAATAGATATTGATGTTATTAGACTTAGGGGATAAAATACTAAGCCGGATAGGGGAAAGAAGACTTTTTAGGTTTGTTGGATATAAAATATGATTTGACACTGATTATACCAGGGGACCCAAAACACCATTATGATCCCCTGATTAGAGGGGGAAAATATGGAAGCCAAATTATAAAAGGGCTTCTATGATGTGAAATGCATTTCACCATTGTGAAATACATTCACAGACCCACCCTGTGGTTAATCCAGTTTCTGAGAGTAGAATTGGTACAAATATATTCAGCAGATATCAGAATCTTTGTTCTGTTTTTCTAACTTGAAAAGTAAAGGCCTTTATAGTAGAAAGGGCCAAGTGGAAGCCTTTGACATACCCAGTGAGCCCACTGCCCCCTTCAGGCCAAGAGAGTAAATTAGAAGCAATAATACATCAAGAAAGAATTAGCACCATCATTAAAGACTTAAAGGTTACAGTGTTCATTCCCATTATACCCCTATTCAAGTCACTTTTCTGCCTCTGCAAAAAACAAACAAACAAACAAAAAAAGATAGACTCTAGCAGATGACGGTGGACAGTTATAAACTTAACCAAATTGTAACCTTAATTGTAGCTGCCATGCTTAATGGGGTATCTTTCCTGTAACACAGCCTCTGGCACTTAAAATGTGACTATTGATCTGACAAACATGTTCTTTTCGATTCCCATTAAAAGTTCCTCTTTATCTGGAAAGAATAATAGTCCACATTCACTATCATGGTCCAATCTACGTCAGGTATCTTGGTCTGTCACAGAGTAGCCTATAGACCCCCTTGATCATCTGCTCACTCCAGAGAACATTAACACTGGTCCATGAGAATGATGGCATCACGCTAGTGGCCCTCGAGAACATGAAAAGGAAAGTATCTTAGATGCCCCAATAAGACATTAAGTATTCTACTGGGTAGGAAATAAACTCCATGAAGATTCAGGGCTTGCCATGATGGATAAGTTTTTAGTGGCTCAACAGTCCAGGGCAGCGGTCACCAATATTTTGGAACTGATGGACCACCAGTGGCCCGCAGACCACTGGTTGGCGACCGCTGGTCTAGGGTATGCAGAACATCCCATCTAAGATAAAGAGAAAGCTTTGCACTAGCACTCCTATCATTGAGAGAAAGAGCCACCATGCTTGTTGGAATTTGAGGCGGCATATGCTAGACCACAAATGCTGCTCTGATCCATTTATCTGATGACTTGGAAGGCTGCCAGTTTTGTTTGAGGCACAGGGCAAGGGGGTTCTGCAGCAGGTTCAATCTTCACAAGTTACCTTAACACTAGAGCACAAGACCTAGAAGATCTATGGGGCCTGAGGGTGCTGGGTGGCATCCTTAGAAAACTATAAGGAGAGTTGCAGCCTTAGAGTTCTGGAGCAAGACTATGCCTTATGTGGCAGAGAACAATTCATTTGAGAAAAAAAAAAACAAACAGATCCTGGCATACTACAGGGTCCCAGGAGAGAGTCATTAATTGCTTGACTTTAAGCACGAGTGGTAGAATGAACAGTAAGCCCTCAAAAGATATTCATATCTTGCCCTGGCGGGTGTGGTTCATTGGTTGGGTGTTGTCCTGTGCACTAAAAGTTTGCTAGCTCAATTTATGGTCAGGACACATGCCTGGATTGTGGGTTCAATCCTCAGCTCGAGGCATGCAGGAGGTAGCCGATGGATGTTGCAATGTTGTGCTTTCACATTGATGTTTCTCTATCTCCATCTCCCTTCATCTCTCTCTGAAAATCAATTTTAAAAAGTTTTTAAAAATATCCATGTCCTAGACCCTGGAACTACTTTACATGGCTAGAAGGACTTTGCAGATGTGATTAAGTTATTAATCTTGAGATGGGGAGATTATACTGGGTTGTTCAGGTGGGCCTTAAATGCAATCACATGAATCCTTAAGGAGGCAAAGGGAGGATTGACACACACAAAAGGGGAAAAGGTAAGGTGGTCATGGTGGCAAAGACTGAAGACAAGTAATGTATCCACAAGCTAAGGAATGCTGGCAGGCACTAAAAGATCTTGCAAGGAACAGACTTTCCCCTTAAGCCTAGTCTAGAGGAAGTACAGCCGTGGGCTGACACCTTAATTTCAGTCCAATGATACTGATTTTAAACTTTTGGCCCCCAGAACTGTGAGGCAACACATTTCCATTGTTTTAAATTTGTGGTCATTTGTTACATTAGCTATAAGAACCCAATATAACATGTTACTATACAACTACCCATCATAATTGAGTATTAGCAGATCTACCAAACCATAAGGATCACAACAGCAACCCACCGCAGGATGGAAATGGTACATTTGGAATTGGGCCCAAGCAGATCCAGAAAACACACAATTACAATAGGGTCAGACTCCCACCTATTTCTGTTACACTGACACCTCTTTCTCAACTCATGCCTATGGCCTTCAGGGAGAGAGGGGATCAGCCCCTATAACCAACTGGTAGAAAGAAAAAACTAAAATCGACTTCAGAGATGGGTTGGTCCAATTTGTTGAAACAAACCACAAATGGACAGCTACTTTCATGACTGATATAAGGCTATAAAGGACAGTGGTTAAGGAAAATCCTCCCAATGGAAAAAGCTACTCCTGATGCGATCACTTTGTGAAGACAGAAAAGTGGCTACCAGAAGCTGAAAGTAGGTCAATTAAGCTAGAATAAATAGAGTGATGGGTGGAACGGCGTAGATGAATGTAAGATGTATCAAGGTCAAATAGACAGATACAGCAGTTAGAGATATTTTATCTGGAAAGAACAGACATGACCAACAGTGGCTTAAACACATAAGAGTGGTGTGTGTGTGTGTGTGTGTGTGTGTGTGTGTGTGTGTGCGCGCGCGCGCGCGCATGTGTGTATGTGTGTTTCCTCAGATAATAAGAAGTTTCCTTAGATAATAAGAAAACAAGAATTCGGGAGGTAGGAGGAATTTGTTTAGCAGTTCAGTGATGTCAGGGCCAACATAAAGCACTTTGCCCTCATGGATGAGTCCAGCTCCATGTCTCATAATCAACTTAAAGGCAGGAAGTATGAAAAAGGGGCAAAATTCATGGCAAAAGAAAAGTCTTCAAGAAAACTTCCCCCAGAAACCTCCCAGCAGGCTTCTGCTTAAGTCTTACTAGACAAAACTATATCATCAGGCTATATCTAGCTGCCAGGGAAGCTGGAAGACCAACTGTTTAACATTTCTAGAGTCTTTAGAAAAAATGGAAAGGATTGGGAGTGGGTGTAGAGGTAGTAAATTCACAGTGAACTTGTGGATGTGGGGCAGGGGAGGTGAACAACTGGGTAATATTGAGAGATCAATATTGGATAATATTGAGAGATCACAAGTTCAGTTTGGGATATACTGAGTTTGAGGTGTGTGGTAAACTAAACAATGACCTTCAAAAATACCTATGTCCTAATACCTGGAACCTGTGAATTTCACCTTATTTGACAAAAGGAACTTTGCAGGTGTGATTAACTTAAATTTTGAGATGGGGAGATTGTCTTGGATTATCCATGTGACCCTCTAGATGCAATCACAGGTGTCCTTATAAGAGGGAAGCATGGGGAGATTTGAGTCCAGAAAGGTAAAAGGTGTCACAATAGAAGCAAGAAGCTAGAGGCCAACGAAAAATAAAAGGTTCTCCCCTCAGAGCCTCAGAAGGAACCAACCCTAATAACACCTTGACTTTAGCCTAATGAGGCTGGTTTTAGACTTCTGACCGCCAGAACTGTAAGGAAATAAACCTGTGTTGTTTTAAGATTGTGCTTTAAGTTTGTGGTAATTTGTTATAACCGCCTTTGAAACATCTAAGAGATGTCCAAGAGGCAGATGGACAGAGGGTCTAGAGGTGAGAGAAGAAGGCTGGGCTTGTGATATAAATTTGAATGCCCTAATCATTCGCATGGTTGGCATGTGACGTGGGGGGGGAGGCATACGCTCTAATGAGCAGAGTGACACCATCTCCCACCCGCTGTGCATCTTCCAGGAAGGCACTTCACTTCTCTGAAATATTATTTATTGAACATTTACTGTGTCCTGGCATCATCATATCAAGTAATGTACATGCATCCTCATTTAATCCTCACAGCCACTTTATGAGGTAGACACCACTTTTATGTCCTACTTACAAGGGGAAAACGAGGTTAAGAGAGATTAGTCATTTGTCCAAAATCAGGGCACGAGGGAAACAAGACTAACTCCATTCCTTGTGCCTCAGCCCTTACGCCCCAGGTACCAGCGGCATTGACAAGATCCAGGAGTGCGTTGGGCCCGCTGAGAGTCTGGATTTCAACAAGACCCGAGTTATCTGTTGAGGGAATGTGAGCAGCACTGGCGTCCAGAGTGGGCTCCGTCTGGGAACTCAGGCAGGTGCTGCACCGAGACCCTCGCTCCGAGCTCTAGACGCACAGCGTTGTTCACCCTGTATTTTTGTTCCTAGCATTCTCTACCTGGAGCTGGTACTCCTCCTGTTGTAATTCTTCACAATTCCGTCTCCCCCACTAGCCTGTGAAGGTCTCTATGAGACCCATTCTGTCGCACAGGGACCCCAACGCCAGGCAAACTCACGACCTCGGAGTGGACGCCCACACAGGCGTGCAAGCCCCTCGCGAGTGGGGAGCGAGGTGCCACGGCGCACGCACGGGGAGCGGGAGGTTTAAATGCTGAAGCCACGGCCTCCCGCCAGCGGGGCGGGCCCGCGCATGCGCGCAGCCCAGGGCGCCGGCTCCGAGGACCTTCCCCGCATGCGCGGGATCCCGGAGGCGGACCCGGTTGGTGGAAAGCTCGCGGTGTGGCAGCAATGGCGGCGCTCGGTATTGCCACGAGTGGTGGCAATTGGTTTTCGGCTTTGGCGCTCGGGGTGACTCTTCTCAAATGTCTTCTCATCCCCACCTAGTAAGGGAGCCGCGCGGCCAGGGGCTGGGCGAGGAGGCCCGCGGTCGGCTGGGCCGGGAGAGAGAAGTGTGGAGACTCCAGGGAAGTGGTGTAGTCGCCGGTTCGTCTTTTCTAGGCTCCCCATTCTACCTATTGGTTGTTTTTTTAAAAATATATATATTTTACTGATTTTTTTTCGCAGAGAGGAAGGGAGAGAAGGATAGAAAGTCAGAAACATCGACGAGATAGATACATAGATCAGCTGCCTCCAGCACACCACCTGTACCTTGTAACCAAGGTACATGCCCATGACCGGAATCGAACCTGGGACCTTTTGGTCCGCAGGCTGACGCTCTCTCCACTGAGCCAAACCGGTTTTGGCTCTACCTACTGATTGTTAACATAACCTTATAACTAGATCTTAGCCCTGGAAGTCTGGATTCAGGCCAGGCGTTCTCTTGAAAGTTTTCTGAACTTCAGGGTCCTTCCTCATCCCAAAAATGCAAAATAAGAACAGCCACCTCCACTGTTCACTCAGCTGGAGTTTTATCAGCTTCCTGCAGTGCGAGGCTCTGTTCTCAGCCCAGGAGGTGCAAGGAGAGGAGGGCGTTTCCCATCCTTGTCTGGCGGAGTTGGTGGGCACAAATAGAGGCACACAGAGGTTTAAGGTTGTGACTACCGGACAAGTGTTTACAACTCTTTTAGGAAGTGATGTTTGATTAAAATCAGAAGGATGAAAAAGAAGAAGCAATGTGAAGAGCAGCTCAGACATAGGCAAGAGCGAGTTCAAAGGCCCTGTGGTAGGAAAGAACCAGGCACTTTAGGAACAGAGTGGCCATTGTGGCTCAATAGCAGTAAAGGAGGAGGGGAGTGGGGTGAGGCGGGCAGGGTTAGACTACGGTGTAAAATATTGATGCAAGGTCCCGGCCCGTGGCTCGATGGGTTGGTCTCTGCGCCAGAAGGTCTCATGTACCAGGATACCTACCTCTGTTGCAGGTCCAATTCCACCCCAGTTAGGGTGCATGGAGGAGGCAACCAATCCATGTTTCTCTTTCTTCCCTCCCTCCCTCCCTCCCTCTTTTCACTCTCGATGGAAAAAATATCTTTGGATAAGGATTAAAATATATATATATATACATATATGTATATATATATGTATATGTGTGTATATATATATATATGTATATATACACACACACACACACACACTACCAAGACTGAGACGAAGGGAACCAGTCAGAAAGCAACCACCAAGTGGTAATGTGTATACAGTGGGTACTCAGTATTTATTAATATTGGTTTCCATCTTCTCTTCATCCTTCCTAACTCCTCTCCCTTGACTTTTCCCATCATTTCTTTTTTCCCTTCCTCCTCTGTTTAGGTTTGGTTATTAGTATCCTTTGGTTCAAGTTCTTGATGACTTCTTGTTGATTTGAGTAGAATGTGTATCTATACTGATGTGTATTTGTAATTATATAAGCAGTGAAATGTAGATGTAGATTCAGCAAAGTGACTTAATGGGGACTTGGGGAAAAAAGGGGTTGACCACTTGGGCTTTCTGCATAACTGGAAGCAGATGAACAGCTTTACATTTTAAAAGCAAATTGGAAAAATCTGAAATAAAAATCTGAAATGTAGGAAATTCAAATCAGAGTGAAAGAGATTTTTTTTTTAACTGTAGGTTTGTGCATATAAGATAATGTTTCTTACTTTTGCTACTTCAGCCTAGAAATGAGACTTTAGGATTGTTATCTTGAATACTGCTCTTAGTACTGATCCAGGATTAAGAACATATATACTTGTAGTCGATACTCTGCTTCTCAAATGGAAACCTCTGGGAAGTGAGGTGGAAGCTATAGGATAAATGCAAATCTATTCAGCAAATTGTGTACTAACTGCTTTATTATGTACTGCTTACTATGGAGAGGCACTAGAGGCAAAGACAAAATGGATATGGCTCCTAACCCTATAAAGGGTTTAATCTAGTAAGGATAACAGTTCCATGCCCTAGCTGGTGTGGCTCAGTGGATAGAGTGTCAGCCTGCGGACTGAGGGGTCCCAGGTTCGATTCTGGTCAAAAGGCACATGCATGGGTTGCGGGCTCAATCCCCAGTAGGGGGCGTGCAGGAGGCAGCCGATCCATGTTTCTCATCATGGATGTTTCTCCCTCTCCCTTCTCTAAAAAATCAATAAAATATATATATATATATTTTTCAAAAGGATAACAGTCCCAGAAACAAACCATTGCAGATATGTAACTGCATAATTATACTTGTGTTAAGTTTTATGAAGGAAAAGAATAGGATCCTATAAGGAGACTAACAAGAAGGACTTACTTTATCTTTTTTTAATATATTTTATTGATTTTTCACAGAGAGAAAGGGAGAGGGACAGAAAGTCAGAAACATCAATGAGAGAGAAACATCGATCAGCCACCTCCTGCACACCCCATACTGGGGATGTGCCCGTAGCCAAGGTACATACCCTTGACTGGAATCGAACCTGGGACCCTTCAGTCCACAGGCTGACACTCTATCCACTGAGCAAAACCGGTTTTGGCAGAAGGACTTACTTTAGATTGAGTGTCTGGAAGGGCTCTGAAAAATTGACACAACTGGAGGCCTGAAGACACAACCAGTACATATGTATCCATTTCTATTGAGTATATATAAATGGAATTGCTAGGTCATCAGATCAGATTTGAATTGTGATTTTGAAGAATCTGTAAGAAATTCTGGTGACATTGTCAGCAGGAAGTTGGCGATGTGTGTCTCTATAATTTAGGAAAGAGACCAAGGTTGTATATTGTGATCTGGGATTCATCATTATACAGTTGATAATGGAAGATATAAGTGTGAATAAGATTGTCTAGTAAGTTGCATAAAAAGAGGACCAAAAACTGAACCTAGGAGACCATCCATACTTATTCAATAACTAGGGGCCCCGTACACAAAATTCGTGCACTGGGGGGTGGGTGGTCCCTCAACCCAACCTGCCCCCTCTCACATACTGGGAGCCCTCAGGGGATGTCCAACTGATGGCTCACCCCTGGCCTGCCCAGCCATTGCCCTGCTCAGCTCAGCCCCTGCTGCCTGCGACCACCTGGCTCCGGGGGCTGTGCACTCTCCTCCACCTCTGGGGCCTGGCCCATGTGCCACTTGGCCCTGCCCTCACTCCTGATTGGCTGGTAGCATAGCCAATCAGGAGCGAAGGTACGGTCAAATTTGCATGTTTCTCTTTTATTATATAGGATACTCACCAGTTTGGTGAATATTGGGATGGAAAGTACTGAAAGAGACTTAGAAGGAGTTGTGTAGGAAACTCAGGAAAGGAATGACACTGGAAAGTTTGTGTAAAACATTGGGAAATGTAAATCAGGTTTTGCTGTGGAACTCATTGTTGACTTTGGTGAGTGGCTAATTCAACAAGAATGTATTGAGATCATCCACGTTTTAAGTGCTGTTCTAGATATGAAAAGGAGGTACAGCCCCCAAAAAATGTACTACAGAGGGGAGAAGGGTTGCAGAACATGCCACTCCAAAATATGCCTGTTTGGCATAAGGCTTTTTTTAGACTGTTTATTTTGAGGAACTGCAGACACAGGAGAAGGCCTGGAAACAGCGTAGAAGTTACCCTTTTGTAAGAGAAAGGGGGGCCTGTACTAGAAACAGCTATTACCTGAAATCACCTTTTCACTTGAAAGACATATCTGCCTGGCTGGGCAACCTTTGTTTACCGTACACTTCTCATCTTCCCATAAATTGCCTTTTTCCCTCTGAAGACTCGGACTCCTATCCTTTTCCTTAGCTCAGGATGGTATATAAACTTCAATCACCTGGTGAACAACAGGCTGAGGGCCTTCCTTAAGAAAATGTATGGGTCGGCCCTCTAGATAACTGAGAACCTTTTCATTTAATTGTAGTTTCCCCACCTTTTTCAAAAGGTCTGGCCTCTAGATAAGTAGGGTGTTTCAGGATCATGTAATGCCCCTTTGTGTGTCTAAAGGACAGTGAGTCATGACTGTGTGGGGGTGTTGATCCATGTAAAAGCATAATATTAGAAATGTGAAATTGATAATTGACAAAATTTCATTTTATTCATCTGATTGTTTTGAATAGTCATTCCACAGATTTTGAAGTACACCGAAACTGGCTAGCTATCACTCACAGTTTGCCAGTATCACAGTGGTATTATGAGGTAAGTTTTGATTTTTACCTTTTTTGGTTTGTGTGGTTTGTTTTTTTTCAAGATATGTGAAGTCATAAAGTATTATTGATATTAAAACAGTTTTCCATGTGGTCATAGGTCAGTTCCTCTGCCCTCTGGCATTATTAGGGAATCCCTTTACTTCAAAATGCATTTACCAAACTATAAATTGGTAATTATAATATTTGCAACACCCCTTTTGAAAGCACATTGGATTGGGAAAGAGAAAAAATTGGGCTATAGGCCTGGCTCTGCCACAGCATAGAGAGTGTATTTTATTTCTTTGAGCCTTAGTTTCTCATCTGGCAAGTGAGGATTTGGAATGAATTATTTCTACAGTCTTGTCTTTTCCTAATATTTTGCAACTAGAGGCCTGGGGCATGAAATTTGTGCACAGGGTGTGGGAGGGTTGTCCCTCAGCCCACCCTGTACCCTCTCTAATCTGGGACCCCTTGAGGGATGTCCAACCGCCCGTTTAGGCCCCATCCCAATATCCCTCTCACAATCCAGGACTGTTAGCTCCAAACCGCTCACCTGCTCTGCCTGATTGCCTCTAACCACTTCTGCCTGCCAGCCTGATCACCCTCTAACCACTCCCCTGCCAGCCTAATGACACCTAACTGCTCCCTGGTCAGCCCGATTGCCCCTAACTTCCCTCCCCTGCCAATCTGGTTGCCCCGAACTGCCCTCCCCTGCTGGCCTGGTCATCCCTTACTGCCCTCCCCTGCAGGTCTGGTAGCTCCCAACTATCCTCCCCTGCAGGCCTGGTCCCCTCCAACTGCCCTCTCCTATAGGCCTCCCCCCCCACCAACTGTCCTCCCCTGCAGGCCTGGTCCCCTCCAACTGTCCTCCCCTGCAGGCCTGGTCCCCTCCAACTGCCCTCCCCTGCAGGCCTGGTTCCCCCCCCCACCAACTGCCCTCCTCTGCCAGCCTGGTCACCCCCAACTGTCCTCTGCTGGCCTAGTCACCCCTAACTGCCCACAACTGCCCTCCCCTGCAGACCATGTTGTGTCCACATGGGGCAGCCATCTTATGTCTTAGAGTGATGGTCAATTTGCATATTACTCTTGTTAGCTAGGAGGATTTATGAGGAAAGAAATAATCAAATACGATGTGTAACATCTGATAGTAAACAAACCATTCTCTTCTATTATTTATAAAAAAAACATGTCTGTATTTTTATTTCTGCTATGAATTACTAAATTGTATATGATACTCACTTTAGGGAAATTGCATCTCTGAGACAGAACTTGAATCCAAGCTAGTGAGTCATTGCTCTTTTTTGTATAGATGAATATAACTATGTGTAATCAAGTTTATTATTCCAAGGTTTTAGCTTAATTTCGTTTGCACTGTAGTTGACTAAGGAAATTGAAGATCAAACTTATGATATAAGTTTTGATGTTCTGCTCAGTGTTAACATAGAAATTGTTCTATTAATGTCATATTTTAAATGCAATTGCATTTCATGTGTTTTTTAAAAAGCCAGAGAATCTTTGTGTCCTCTTTGTTAATTCAGTTACTTAGGATATCTTCTATCTTCAATTTTTACTACAGGAAACTTCAGAGTGGACCTTAGATTACCCACCTTTTTTTGCATGGTTTGAATATGCCCTGTCTCATGTTGCCAAATATTTTGATCAAGAGATGCTGAATGTCCATAATCTGAATTATGCCAGCTCAAAGACCCTACTTTTCCAGAGATTTTCTGTCATCTTTACAGATATACTCTTTGTGTATGCTGTGCATGAGTAAGTCTGAGAATATAATTTTGTGTGAAAAATATTGAAGAAATAATTATAATATTAACTTATAACTCTTTTGGGGAAAACAAACTTCATATAATAGCAGATTTTAGAACAGTCCAAAACTGTGTTGTGTTTTAAACTGCACAGTAAATCATTACAGTAAGCAGTGTCCCTAAATCCTGTGGAAAAAAACGGGGGAGAAGGTAAGATTACAAGGCAGAGGTAGAACCGTTATTGTGAGTGTTATGAAAGGTAGTCTCAAGTAGAGTTCCAAGACCATTTCTCTTGTCCAAATGGCTACTATGCTTTTCTTTCCTTCTTTATAGCAGTCCCAATCCCCACCCCCAGCGGCTTCTGTGACATATCCTTTTTTTTTCCTCTCAGAGAGGAAGGGAGAGGGTAGAGAGAGAGAAACCTCAGTGATGAAAGAGACTCGTTGGTCTGCTGCCTCCTGCATGCCCCGCACTGGGATTGAGCCCACAACGCAGGCATGTGCCCCGACTGGGAATCGAACCATTACCTCCGGGATCACAGGTCGGCACTCAACTACTGAGCCACACCGGCCGGGCACCTGCCCTGTTCTTCACACAGGTATATACAGCACACGCACACTCTTGCATACATATGCATTATGCTAACCACCAATGGAATTTTCATCCTAGTAAACTCAAGAAGTCATGGAATGCTTTTAGTTATCTTTCCTTCATGTTATATTTTTTTATGTTTTGTATCTTTTACCTATAAATTAATTTGAAGTAGTTAAATACACATATTTAGAACATTCTGCACAATGAAATCCAAGTAAGTTTCTGGTTAATGTTGGTTTTTATTCTGTCATAATAGTTAGGTCTGCTGGTGTGACTGACAGAGCAGTAACTGGTATCCATTCATTGGCCCTTGTCATAACTAGTTCATATCAGCCTTCTAGACTGAACTCTCACTCACCCCATTCAAGAAAGAGTCCCTTAGGAATGTTTTAACCTCTGCTTATTCTCATGGAGTAATTCCTCTGTGACACCCTAATTTTTAATCTGATTATATCCTGGAAAGTATTGAAAGGGAAGCAGTAATTCACTGCCTTTAACTCAAAATGTTTGCATTCAAGCTCCCAGGGAAAACATGTGCAGGCAGAAAGAGAGTGAGTCAAGTTTATGTCCATCTGCAATGCAGAAAGAGCAGCTAAGTAAGATAAAAATTGTTGAAATCTATGTGCCAGTTCCCAGAACCAGGCATTATGTGTAGATTAGTCACTTAATTTTCTGAATAACCCTATAAGGTTACTATCTCTTTTTATGAGGAAACTGAGGCTCCTTGGTGGAGAAAGAGGCATCTGTTGCTACTCTTTAATTGCATCTTTGTTATGTCTATGCTTTTTTGTTTTAGATTTCTTTGTTGTTAGAATATGTCAGTATTCAAATGAACCACATTTAAAAAGAATTTAGTAGAGCCTGGCTGGTGTGACTCAGCAGCTGAGCGTCAGCTCTGACCCAGCAGGCCACAGGTCACTTCCTGGTCGGGGCACACGCCTGGGTTGCGGGCTCGATCGAGGCATGCAGGAGGCAGCCAGTCAATGACTCTCTCTCATCATTGATGTTTCTATCTCTCTTTCCCTCTCCCTTCCTCTCTGAAATCAATAAAATATATTTTTAAATATATTTTTAATAGAATAATGCATCCTCATTGTTAAAATTTTGGAAAGCAGAAAAGCACATAAACACACAATGTACAAATGACCTGTACTCTTCCACTACAGTTACCATTATCAACAATTTGGTGTTTATTATTTCAGCCTCTTTTCTGTGTCAGAATGTAATTTTTAGAAAATAAGAATGGGATTAGCTGATATTATCACTTAATATGTATACCTTTGAATGACATACATTTTTACATATGGGTTTTAAAATTAGTTGGACAATCAGGAGCTGCAAGTTTCTGGCTCTATTTTTTATTTCCCTATGCCACCCCCTCCCAAACTCTTGACGCTCTATTCTTCATCTGGCTGGTATGAAGATATATAATTTAGAGTGCTACATCGTAATGGTCTGCATATTAGTCCTTGCTCGATGATGTTTTTTACTGATTTTAGAAAGGGGAAAAAATAGAGACAGAGAGAGGTATGAGAGAAACACTGATTGGTTGCCATTCATATGTGCCTCAACCAGAGGCACCTACAACATAAGTATGTTCCCTGACCAGGAATTCAACTGGCAACCTTTCGGTGCACAAGATGCCACTCTAACCAACGGAAATGCACCAGGCAGGGCATGATCTGCATTTTTAACTCTCAGGGACTAAAAAAGTGTGTGTTCTCTCAGTTTTCAAACTTGTTACTTTTGCGGGTTTGGTGGCTGCTTTTTCTTTAATGTTTTCATTATTATTATTATTATTATTATTAAATATAAAGACTTTGTTTCAAATCAGCATAGCTGAGGAAGAGACAGGGAACTACCCCTGAAGGATTTGTTTCCACTATCACCCTTTAAAGCAGTCAAAAATGGCATGGACAGTTTTATTAGCAATGGCTAATGAAACGTACAGAATGTGTCGCAGTGTACTCTGTAGAAATACTGTGATGTTCTAATGAAGATCAAAGTTATTTCTGATTCTTTTCTGGTGTTTCAATGTAGGTGCTGTAAATGCATTGATGGAAAAAAAGCAGGTAAAGAACTTACAGAGAAGCCAAAGTTTATTCTCTCAGTATTACTGCTGTGGAACTTTGGGCTGTTAATTGTGGACCGTATCCTTGACATTTTATGTACTATTCCCTTATTTATTCTGTTATATATTAATTATAAGATTAATTCTTTTTATAATGGTGATTCTGAAACCTAAGCTGCTTTGGGAAATGGGTGTGAGGTGGATTAGTGGGTTCCCAAAACTTTAGTCTGTGCCCAGCTTTACCAAGCTCTCGTTGTTACAGCACTTTGTCCCTGAAAATTTAGTGGTGATATGTGAGAACCAATTAAACCAAAAGTAAAGCAATATACTAAGATTTGTTAACTCTTTAGATCTATACGTACATATTAAATAGTATTGTAATACATTAGTCTAATACCTTTTATAGGAAACAGCATATCATAGTGTTATATATGGGAACAGACAGGCCTTTGGTGCTTTCTGTCACCTTGGCTTACCACATATTAATGGGCAAAGTTCTGAAATCCTAATAATAGAAGCCTAATTTTAATAGTTTTCATAGAAGTAGCCTGGTGTGGAGGAAAACACGTAGACTTTCGTTCAAATTTGATCTAGACTCAAATCCTAGTTATGTCTTCAGAGTAGCTTTAGGCCATGAGTAGATTAATGTCTCTGAGCTCAGACTACCTTTCAGGTTCATTGTGAGACTTAGTAAATCAGGTTGTATATGTACTATAAACTGGGGTGCTGCATGCTAGTGGCCTTCACTAGCTGTTAGGTCCCTTCCTTTCTTGTCCCTAATTCTAAAAAATAAAACATTTTCCCCCTTAGCTGCTAAATCTTTAAGGTAGAAAAAACATGGGAAAGTTTTCTTGTTTTTTCTTAAATATAAATCTTAATTTAAGAGCTTGTCCAGGGTTTGACTTGTTTATAGAAACACATTTATGGGAAGTCTAATCCTGTAGTAACATTTTTGTCTTTAATTTACCTATTAAGAAAGTATTTTTAGTTTTTAAACTCAGTCTGCTGGCAAGGTTCACTGTGAATTTGGTATCCTTTGTTGCCTTTCCTTGACCTAATTTCAGATATCCATTTCCAATACAATGGTTTTTTAATGGGATTAATGCTACTTTCCATTGCACGATTATTTCAGGTAAACAAAATAGGCTAATTAGGTTTTTCCCCTTTAGGTTTGCTTTTTAATAGAGGCAATAGTATAGTGAGTGATGGGTCAATTTATTTGACCAACTGTTTTGAGCTACCAACAACTTTTACTGAGTATTTTTCACAGATTTCATCTTCTCTTTTGACAGTTGTCTTCATTTTACAGATAAGAAAACTGTATTCTTAAAATCTTGTTAGAATGCGACAGTCCTGAAGTGAATTGAGTTTCTACATTTGGTTGGGATCATGTACCTAGGAATGAAATCTTCAGCAGTTTTTATAACGTAATAACCATTTTGTTGGGGCTTTACCAGCAGAAGCATGTGGTATAGTATAACGAATGATATGGGATTTAGAATCAGAAAACATGAGTTGAAATCCTAACTAATCCTAATATGCTGTGTGACTCACACAGGGATTACCAAATACCTCAACTACTTCAGATTAGGTGCATTATATGTAATATCTTATTGAACAAACCTTGCAACTTGGCAATAGATAGGCCTTCATGCTTCTGTGAGGTTGTTATAATTATTAGTCTCCTTTTTATAGAGAAAGAAATCAGAAATTCACATTTTTGGGCATCCCTCTGTACACTGAATCAGAATCTCTGGGGTTGTGGTTTAGGACTCTCCAGGAATTTTTATGAACTGTTAGATTTGGGGACCATTAACCCCACACAAGTCATTTAACCCTCTCAGCCTCAGTTTTCTTCTTCATAAAATGAAATTTACCTTTTGTTACATTTTTTATTGTAAAATGGGGTTAACTACCTCACATGGACTTTGGAAAGATCACATTTGATAATCTTTTTTAAAGTTATTTGTCAACTATAAATATCTGGATAAGTGTGTGTTTTTTTAATCCATAAAAAGCCACAAAGTATGTAGAACATAATTGGTGTTCAGTGAATGATTGTTGAATAGTTGTTGAACAAATAAACTAAAGTGTAGCTATAGAACCAGCAAGACCTTCTCTGAATCTTAAATAAATTATGAAATTGATGAAGAGAGATCTGGAAGTCTCTCATTCTTTTTCCTTATTCCCAACTCATCTATTCCAGACCACACCTGACGAGACTGAGAGAAGGAACCTGGCCTTTCATGGTTCCTTTGACAGTTTCCTTTGCTGAACCCCAGGATATTTGGGGTTTGATCCTTCCAAAATTCCTGTGAGGTAGGTAGGATTCACACTTCTTTAGTTACAGTCAACTCAGTTTGTTTGTTTAATCAGAATACCATTAGTTTTTAGGTAGTTTGTTAGGATCAAGTATTATCCTTGATGCCTTCAGCCTGATAGCACTATATTAAATTACCTGGTCTATAGTATAAGAGTTAAATAATTTTTTGCTAGCATAGCATTGTATTTATTCATTCACACTCTCGTCCCTAGCTCCTTTTCAGAAATCAACTATTTCTGAAATCAACAGCTATTGTAACACTTTGTAAGGGTGGGAAAGGGGATAATTTAATTCTCTGGGTTTTAGATCCTCAGGGAAAATGTGTAGTGTGTTGTCAGGATGATGTATCCTGAACTTTAGCATCAAGCTTAGAACTTAACAAATATTTGTAGAAATAAGGAATTTATAAACCCACTAGACTCACTATAAAAGCCAGCTGGAATAACTTGCCTGTATTCATCTTATATTGCCTGTAGAATATTTGCAATTTTTTTAAAAATTTATTTTAGAAAATTTAAATCTTATACAAAAGTAGAGAAAATAGCTTAGTGATCTACACACACACAAAAGATTAATTTGAAACTCATCTAAGACATATTTTGTTTGTTAAGTATTTCAGAATAGATGTTTTAAAATACATTTTTTAAAAATTTTACACTTTATTTTCTTCACAATGCCTTATGATCTTGTATGCAATGCCTCGTTGTCTGAGATGGGGAAATTATAAAAGTTATGTACTCTTATTTTTCAACATTATGTTAGTTCATAAGAACAAAAAAGATTTGATTTTAATATCTTTAAAAATATTTGTATTTTTGCCGAGACCGGTTTGGCTCAGTGGATAGAGCATCGGACTGCAGACTGAGGGGTCCCGGGTTCGATCCCGGCAAGGGCATGTACCTTGGTTGTAGGCGCATCCCCAGTGGGGGGCGTGCAAGAGGCAGCTGATCGATGGTTCTCTCTCATCGATGTTTCTGACTTTCCCTCTCCCTTCTGCTCTGTAAAAAAAATCAATAAAATATATTTTTAAAAAAATATTTGTATTTTTAAAAACTGTGGTATAAAAGCATAACATAAAGTTTACCAACTTACTCAGTTTTAAGACAGTTCAGTAATGTTAAGTATATTCACATTACTGTACAACCATCTCTGGTTTCTTTATTGTGTAGTAAATTTTATTTATTTAAATAAATTTTATATTTATAGAAAAGTTACAGAGAGTTTCCATACTCCCTGCCCATTTCCCCTAACATTACCATCTTATGTAACTATAGTATGATTATTAAAACTAAGAAACCAACTTTAGTACATTCAGATTTCACCAGTTTTTCTACTAATGTCCTTCTGTTTTAGGGTCCAATCCAGGATACTACATTACTGCATTTAATTTACTCTGAATTTTAAAGTGATATTCCCTTTTAAATCTCCTAGAAAAGGCATATGGAAGGAGCACTTCTCTTTGCTGTTCTCCTACATTTCAAGCACATTTACCTCTACATAGCACCGGCTTATGGTATATATCTGCTACGATCTTACTGCTTCACTGCAAATAAACCAGGCAAGTTTTAGTGAGAATAGCAAAACCTCCGATATTTTATTTTGTCTTTACTTGGTAGCTTGCTTGATAAGAGGGTCTTACAAAGCACATTGGTCCTATAACCTCTTTACCCGTTCTGACTTGCCACATCATAAAACTGGCGTGCTGTCAGGATTCCTCCAGGTTTACAACATGGTGTAAGTTGTGGTTTCCCATGCACTTGGTTAATGAGAATGTCCCTTTTTTGTAGGTGGGTCTGTTCGATGGAACAGTTTCAGCTTCGCCCGCCTTATTTCCCTGGGACTGATTGTTTTTCTAGTTTCTGCCCTTTCATTGGGTCCTTTTCTAGCCTTGGTAAGTCTTCCTTTTTTTTATAAAATAATACATGTTTTTTTGGCTGTTGCTGTTGTCGTTTGGAAAAAAATAATAAATTTAAGATTATAAAAGAAGCACAACTAGTGCTTTCTTACCCCTCTTTAGTGTGGCTCTCCAAATATAGGGATGGTATTCCTTGAGTCATTTTTGTGCAGATTCAAATATCTGTATGTTTAACTACATGTCACACATAGTCGATCATCATTCATAGATTTTGTATCTGCTAGCTTGCCTACTTGCTAAAATTTATAACACAGAAAATCAATATTTGAAGCACTTTCATAGTCATTCACTGACAGCATTCTGAAGTGCCTAGAATGTTAGAGATGTTCAAATATTTTCCCTTCTTCCCTTACCCTAATTAATTAACTTCAATCCAACTAATTAACTTTAATTCCTGCTAAAACTGGAGAGCACTACAATTTTGTAAAGTCTTCCCTGCTCTAACCTTCTCTTCACTAGAGTTGGATAAATTGCAGTCTTTCTCCTTTGTACCTCATAAATTCTTCCATTTTTATACTTATGTTATATCGGACTGGTGTTCAAAGTACTTTCGTCCTACTGAACAGATGAGAAGGTTAAACAAAAGTGATTCTGCTCAAAAATCAAAAGTGACTTGCTCAAAATCATACTACTTACTTGAAGGGACAAAGATGAACTCAGACGTCATAACTTCCTACACACTGTGCCATAGACATAGTTCTCTTTTTGAATTTGGGAAAGATTGATTATTGTTTAATCTCTTTTCAACAGAGCCAGCTGCCTCAAGTCTTTTCCAGACTCTTCCCTTTCAAGCGGGGCCTCTGCCATGCATATTGGGCTCCAAACTTCTGGGCTTTGTACAATGCTTTGGACAAAGTGCTGTCTGTCATCGGTATGATAGCAAGCCTTCTTACTTAGACTCTGACAATGGAAAGGCCTAGTCGCATTGAGAAATGAAAAAACCTGTTTTGTGTTTTGAATGAGGTTGAGCTGTTTGTTCTCCAGCCCTGCATTTCACCTTTCAGAATGAACATGGGGTTGGTTGTAGGGACTGAGGCTTCGGGGCAGTAAACAGATTGTGTGTCTTATAAAAGCTCTTTGTGACAGTAAGGTTGATGACCCTTTTCTTGAGGGGAAAAATAAAATATTTACACATTTTTAAAAGGTAATTTTGCCTTAAGTAGAACATGGTTAACCCTACTTTTAAACTTGAATATGGAATGAAGCAGCATGGAAGAATGTGTAAGTTATGACTCTAAATATTAAACCAATAAGGAAATGATAGCCATGCATTTTAGCAAGAGATGAGAAGACATGAAAATCGTAGGCTATATTTTTAAGCTTGGGTTGTGATGAAAAATAATTTATACCTTGAGTTGACTCTACCAAAGATAAGTCACTTTGGAGTAACTCACAGTCTTCATTTGTGAATATAGCCTAGCTCAATAGGTAGTAGCATTGAGCAAAGGTATGCAAACTTTTTCTTTAATGGGTCAGATAGTAAATATTTTAGGCTTTGCAGATCACATAGGTGTTTTGTTTGTTTACAACCTGTAAAATGTAAAAATCATTCATATCTTCAGGGCCATGCACAAACAGGTCACAGGCTGGATGTGGCCCTAGATTACACAGGCTGGAGTAATCTAGAATCTGATTACTTAGTTGAAGGCCCACCTGCAAAAAATGCTGGCTGCATGGCACTGGGCAAGTCATTTGATTCCTCTAGTCTTGCTTTATTCTAATAAGGAGATAATAGTACTTTACCTATTTCCATGAAACATGCTGTGTGAAACAAATGCAGCAATAAAGAAATGCCAGGAGCTGTGGAACCAGACAGAACTGGGATCATTTCTACCACCTATTAGTTGGTGGCTTTGAGCAAGTTACTCCATGTCTGTGTGCCTCTGGGGCTAACAGTAATGGCTGCAAATCTCTTGTCACATGATAAATGCCCAATGAATGGAGGCTAGTGTAGGAAATCATAATTTGGTGCTATCCTTCACCCACTGTGAATCTAGCCTTCATGTACATAGCATTCTTAAAGAGTAATTTCTTTTTTTAAATTGTTTTTTAGTTGGTTTATAAAAAGAGCAGAAGTGAGAGAGAGAAAGAAATACACATCAATTTGTTGTTCCACTTATGCATTTATTGGTTGCTTCTTGTATGTAGATGACTGCAGATGGAACATGCAACAGTGGTGTATAAGAACAAGGCTCTGGCAACTGAGCTACCTGGTCATGGCAGTAATTTCTTAACATATTTCAAAAAAGCTTTGAATAACCAGCATGGGATGAGGTACAAGGGCCACTTGCCTTATCTGAGTCAGGAAACTGTGCTGACTTACTTTGTGTTGCTTTTGTTTGTTTGTTTGTTTTGCTTTGTTTTAATATATTTTTATTGATTTCAGAGAGGAAGGGAGAGGGAGAGAGAGATAGAAACATCTATGATGAGAGAGAGGTAGAAACATCTATAATGAGAGAGAATCATTGATTCTTCCTACTGGAGATCAAGTCCACAACCCAGGCATGTGCCCTTGACTGGAATTGAACCTGGGACCCTTCAGTCCACAGGATGGCACTCTGTCTTTGAGCCAAACCAGCTAGGGCTGCTGACTTACTTTGTACATCTGTCTTAAAGATGTCTTACATGGAAGTCTGTGGGGCAGATTAGTCTGTGTTTCCAGGACATAGTTATTGGCTTTAAGAGAGAATTAATAGGCTGCAGGAAAAGGAAAGAGGTGAATGACTAGAAAATATTTTGGTAGTATATGTCTTTCCCATACTTCACTGATATTCAATGGCATTAGGTAGGGCTTTGTAGGTGCTCAGACTGTCCCTGACTGTCCTTGTTTGGGATACGGCTTGCATCATCATCCTCAGACTTGGTTCACTTAATAAGTATTTCTTGCACTCCACTGTGCTTGGGGTAGGAATGAATTACCGCTCCTGCCTTTAAGTACCTCCCTGTACAATAGAGGAAACAAGTGTGTAAACAGATACAGTGCAGTGTGGTGAACACTGGATAGAGAATTGTACAAGGTATACCTGACCCACCAGAAAATCAGCTTTATTTCTTGCTTGAGAGACTTTCTCAGATGAGTAAGTGAATTAGGAGTTAACTTTGTAAAGTGAGGAGGCCATTCTAAGGAAAGTGAGTAGCATGTTCCAAGGGACATAACTGTTGAGAGTGGTATGTCAGTTCATTGTGGCCAAGTCACATTTAAGAAAATGGAGGCTAGGCTGGAGAAGCAGGGAGGGGCTAGATCCTAGAAGAAACTACGCCATGCTTAGAAACATGAACTTTATCCTGGAGGCAAGGAAGGATTCAGAGCTGGGCTATGACATGGTCAGACCTGTATTTCAGAAAGTTTGCTTCCTTCATTTTAGCAGAGAGCAGATTGCTGTTCGTGGTGCCTGTCAGCAGGTTCCTGATAAGGTGCACAAATTTCCTGTCCCAATGCAGACAGCTGCCTCAAATGGCATAATCTCAAGACCAGCAGCATTTTAGGTAGACTAGCACAGAACTGAGTTAATGAAATCTTAACTTCGAACTGGTCATAAGATTTCGTAGCTTATTTTTCCCTCAAGGAATTTTTTGGTAAAATGTATGCCATTGATTAAAACAAAATAAAATGTCTACTTATTGTGTAGGTTTAAAATTGAAACTTCTTGATCCCAACAAGATTCCTAAGGCCTCAATGACAAGTGGTTTGGTTCAGCAGTTCGAACACACAGTCCTTCCTTCAGTGACTCCCTTGGCCACCCTCATCTGCACTCTGACTGCCATATTGGTAAGAATTCACACATGGTACTCATTTCTTGAGTTTTCTCTGCGTTTCTTTTGTGTGGCTGGTTAAATTTCAGCTAACAGTTTGTTCAACCACAGCTTGAATTCCATGGCCATACCCGGCTGCAGACTGAGGCAGGTCTTAGCAATTCTTAGGCCCTTCCCAGAAGGCGGGATCTTCAGTGAAGCCTCTGTTGGAGAGAATCTCCGTGAGAGAGACTCTTAGACCGTCTGTTCATCTTGGGACGAGGGCAGAGAGAAGCCCACGGAGAAAGGGGCGTGGGCCACGCTGTGGGGAGAGAGGGAGGCGCTTGTAGTCTGGATAGCCCAGGTTTATGTTTTCACCCATGGCCAAAATGACCCAAAATCCAAAGTTGTCTGGAATGCCTGGCTATTGATGATGACGGAGTCAACATTTTTGTAATTTGACCTATAGGTTCAGTGACTATTAATTAACTAATTATGAAGATTTAATAAGGGTTATACTGGCCATCCTAGAACTTAGTTATCATTTCTTATTAATTTCGATGAATTCTATATATCTGAATGCCGTTTCTTTCTGAGTAAGTTTTTATGTTAATTTTTGGTGGACTGTTCACAAAGTGATGAATTATCCTAGTTTAATGGAGAATAGTCTTTTGATCTATTGTTTTTCAAAGATGATGCAAATGCACCTGAACAGTGTTTCTGTAATGCCTATTTTAAATGATACTGAAGTTTTATCTTTGCCTGTTGTTTCTAGCCATCTGTTTTCTGTCTTTGGTTTAAACCCCAAGGGCCCAAAGGCTTTCTCCGCTGTCTGATCCTTTGTGCTTTGAGCTCCTTCATGTTTGGGTGGCACGTCCATGAGAAAGCCATACTTCTAGCAATTCTCCCAATGAGGTAAGCAGGTAGCTCAGTCAGTCAGCATTTCTGGAATGTTTCACAGTGATATTATTGTTTCCTATTTGATCTGTCTCTTTTTGACATGTTCAGTGGGGTAGCCAAAGGCAAAGATGTATAGGAACAGGTTTATACTAGAAAAGGACAGGGTTGCTTAACTTGGGATCCTTGCAACCTATGAAGGTTCTGAGGTATGCAAAATTGTGTATATTGTTCCTGGATATTTTGGTGTAAGGGGGACTGTGGTGATTTAAGAACCATGAATGAACCATGTTACATCTGGATATTGAGCAGTGGCACAGTATGAAAAAAAGCATGGGCTTTGGAAATAAGGTCTACTCTTCCTTATTAAGTGTTGTTAGTTAAGGTAAGGATTGGGTCCATTATGCTATAATATTGACATAGGTACAACATTCAGAGTTCTCAGACCTTTTATTTTTGGGGTTTTCATTTTCTTTTTGCATTCTTTCTTTTGAGCCTCACATAAACCTTTAAGATAATGAGGATAAATGACTATCATCCCCTATCTTAACAAAAACTGGGGCTCAGAGAGTTTAAGTGACTTATTCAAAGTTACATAGCTAGCAAGTAGTAGAGTAGGACTAAAACCTGAATCTTATGATGATGAGCCTTATATTTTCACTGTGCCATGCTAAAAAGGCATTTTAAATGCGAGTGTCCTTTTTTTAAAAAATATATTTTATTGATATTTTACAGAGTGGAAGGGAGAGGGATAGCAAGTCAGAAACATCGATGAGAGAGAGACATCGATGAGAGAGAGACATCGGTCAGCTGCCTCTTGCACGCCCCCTACTGGGGATGTGCCCGCAGCCAAGGTACATGCCCTTGACCGGAATCGAACCCGGGACCCTCAGTCCGCAGTCCGACGCTCTATCCACTGAGCCAAACCGGTCTCGGCGCGAGTGTCCATTTTATATATAATGTAAACCCAGAAGATGGATAGGTGGTAATAGAATTAGCGAGAGTTTTGTTTGTTTGTTTGTTTGTTTAATCCTGAGAGAAATCATTTAAGCTCTGAAAGTACATTAAGCAAACTTGTCAGGCCAGTATATGGCTTGTGTGGGTTCATTTAGCAACTTGGAGTTTCCAAATTAAAAAATAGAGCAAAATTTCTAATGTCTTCAGTTAAAATTCCTACTGAACACTAGCAGGTGCCAGGCATTGTCTAAAAGAAGAGCTATAGGGTTGGAAATTAAATTCCCCAAGTTCTGTTTCCTGGCTACCCACCACTAGGCAGCTCCAATCCCACAATATCTCTTTCTTGGGAGCAGGCAATTACTCAAGGAAGCATGATCCTTTTTTTTTTTAATATTCCCCAATTCAGTGTGATACATTCTTCTATCAATTGCTTGAAGTTTCCCATTAAAATTAATATTTGCCATTGAATTGGACTTCTAGCAAAGATTAGTATGTTGTATTATGCCAGTTCTAGAAGTGACAATAGATACAGTTTATTCAAACTATTTGCAAATGTAAGTTTCACTTATTGTTTTAAGGAATTATTATGAGAATTTTTATTTTCAGCCTTCTGTCTGTGGGAAAGGCAGGCGATGCTTCAATTTTTCTGATTCTGACTACAACAGGACATTATTCCCTCTTCCCTCTGCTCTTCACTGCACCAGGTAAGTAGCTTCTTTTTAGAGCAGTAGGTTTGATTGCCAGGCCCTTTTCATCAGGACCTAGAGATCAACACTACCTGACTTAACCTTAAAATCTCTTAGGAGGAAAGGGCTCACCCATTCTCTTAAGTAAAACCTGTCCCTAATTCTCAGTACCTTTAGATGTCATAGAAATGCACAATTAATTTCAAAAAGCGTTATTAGCACTAGATAGTTGTTTCAGTGTGTTTATATGGCCTAAAGTATCATAAATATTTCCCTTGTCAACTAAATTATTGTCTGCTTTTTCTTTTCTTCTTTCAACAGAACTTCCCATTAAAATCCTACTCATGTTACTATTTACCGTCTATAGTATTTCCTCACTGAAGACTCTATTCAGGTAATCCAAAAAAGTATACTTAAAATTATATTTTCTCTTGTGAAATCTTTGCTCCTAAATGTACAATAAGCCTTTTAAAAACTGTTTTTACTAACAGTAATATAATGTTAGGAAAAATTAGTAAGTAAAGAGAGAAAATTACCCATAATCCCATCACTCTGACATAACAACTGGGTCATATCTATAGTATAGGGTAATATTTCAGGAGGGTCTACCTAGCATAAATTAAAACCTTTTATAAGAACTTAAAAATGGAATGTAAAATATGCATTAAGAGTAAAATCACATAAATACAGATGCATAAAACCTTTATGTAAAAATTCTTACACATCTTAGAATTATAGGTGGAATAGAATCATTGATGGAATTTCTAAAATTTATGTAATGTTATCTGTATAATTTTTTTAAAGTTTGTTTATGGTTCATATCTGATTGTGTTCATAAAACTATATATACTTAATTATATTAAAACTTATTTATAACCATGTGACTCAACAATTCCAGTCTTATATACCCAAAATAATTGAAAACAGGTACTCAGGCAGATACTTGTACACCAATGTTCATTTATTCACAGTAACCAAATTGTGGAAATAACCTAAGTATCCATCAACAAGTCAGGGGATAAACAAAATTGTGTGTGTGTGTGTGTATTATTCAGCCAGAAAGAGGAATGAAGTTTTGATATGAGCTACAATATGGATGAACCTTGAAAACTTAGGCCAAGTGAAATGAGCCAGACACAGTAGGACAAATATGGTATGAGTCCACTCATATGAAATATCTAGAATAGACAAATTCATAGAGACAGAAAGTAGATTAGTGATTATGGGAACAGGGGTGAGAGGGATTAGGATGTTACTGCTTAATGTTTCCAGAGATCCTGTTTAGGGTGATGAAAATGTTTTGAAAGTAAATAGTGGTAATGGTTGTACAACTTTGTCAATACACTCAGTATTACTCAATTGTATACTTTAAAATGATAAAAATAAAATAGCAAATTTTATGTTATTTTACCAAAACAAAAGGTTATATGTTGTTTGCCATATTCTTACTCTAATATAACAGCATCCAGCCCTCTTTTCTCTTCCAAATGAAGAGCTAATTCTCTCTCAGACCTTCAACTAAGAGACAGCAGCGATAGATAATAATTGAGTATATTTGGGTTGTTGGGATAATGTGTGGTATGTCATTATCATTTTTTTCTAAATGTGAAATTGGATGCACTCTTTTGACTTTGGCTTTGGCTGAACTTCAGTTCAAGACGGCACAGATGGGAAGCGTTAGCTGAGAAATGTTTGCAAAACCAGAATGACTCATCTAAATCAAACCTTTCCTTTTTTCTTCAGGAAAGAAAAGCCTCTTTTTAATTGGATGGAAACTTTCTACCTCCTTGGCCTAGGGCCTCTGGAAGTCTTCTGTGAATTTGTATTCCCTTTCACCTCCTGGAAGCTGAAGTACTCCTTTCTCCCTTTGTTGCTGACCTCAGCGTATTGTGCAGTGGGCATCACATATGCTTGGCTCAAACTGTATGTTTCAGTATTGACCGACCCTCCTGTCAGCAAGACAAAGACGCAGTGAATAAAGGAACTGTTTGGATGTATTCCAAGCAATCATTTCATGGGAAATTAATCAGAACTTGAAGAAAGTTGCTGGTGGCATGAACCATTCAGTAGATCTGTTTGAGAACATTCTCCAGACTTGGCCTTGCCTAGCCTAGCCTAGCCTAGCAACCTTATTGTCACCATGGTGAGGAGCCACTTGTCCTCCATAAGCAGGGAAATACATCCGCAACAAATCTCGCCTTTCCCTGTTAAAACTGTCAGATCATTCAGACTGCTGTGCTTGCTGCAGGCGAGCAGAGAGTCTGATCAACAGAATTGATTATTGGTAGCCTGTGATAATCATTGTCAGGCTATGAAGTATAATTAGAATCATGTGCCAAGGAAGATATCAATAAAATGTAAAATACCATTTTATATTTCTACACAAAAACATTGGTGGATCATTACTTGCTCCTACACCTACCTATTGGCATGCACACAAGTAGATGGTGTACTGTCTCCATTTTGTAAATCTTGTTTCAGATTTTTTTTTTTCATTTAAATTATACAATGACAGTACTCACAAAGCTAGGTGGAATATTTAATGAATGATTTGGCCTGTCACCAGAAATTACAAACCACATCTCATATTGAGTTAAGGATATCCTGTACAGTTCATTTATTCTATCAGCAAGCACTATAATTTTGATAAAGCTGCCATTTCTCAAACTTTTCTCAACTGAGCAAACTTAAGTGGTTTAACAGCCTGGTCTTGTCCTCACCCTTCCTTCAGCATACTTCATACACACTTTTTATCCAGGGCCCCGATTTGCCTCATATCTGCTGCACATTCAAATTCAGCCAATATTTATCTGACAGGAGGAACTTGGACACATTTTTATTTATCCATTATCCCCTTTTAGAGGATCAGAGACACTCCAAGATCATTGGGATCCTGGGATGCTAATCCAGCCAGCCATCTCTTAAATTCACTCTTTCCCCAGGCTGCTTTTGAGTCTCATAGCAGAGATAAAGATGGGGATTTTGCCAAGGGGGTGTGGGAGGAGCCCCTCAAGCCTAGGTTCCTCACCACAGTGCCCTTTGCATCCTATGTCCCAGCTGACCTAACAACTCAAAGTTCCCAGCGTGCCATGCTATTTGTACATTTGCTTTCTTTCAGTCATGCCCCTTACTCTTTCCTCTTTGCTGATTTTTCTACTCTGTCATCGGATTGTTCATACCTCAAGATTCAACTTAACTGCTAACATATCTATGAATGTAAAGGTAGTAGAGTGTAGTGATTAAGAATTGGGCCTAGAGCCCTAACTGGTGTGGCTCAGTGGTTAAAGCATCGGCCTGCGGACTTAAAGGTCCTGGCTTCGATTCTGGTCAACATGTGCTTCCAGGGGTCAAGGGCATGTACCTTGGTTGCGGGCACATCCCCAGTAGTGGGCATGCAGGAGGCAGCTGATCAATGTTTCTCATCAATGTTTCTAACTCTATCCTCTCCCTTCCTGTCTGTAAAAAATCAATAAAAATATATTAAGAATTGGGCATAGAGTCAAACGGCCTGATTTTAAGTTCTGCCTCCATGATTTTTAAAAATCTGTAGCCATGCCCTAGCTGGTTTGGCTCAGAGGATAGAGCATCCAGGGACACTTACCTTGGTTAGAGGCTCCTCCTTCACCTGGGCCCTGGTCAGGGTGCATGCTGGAGGCAACCAATCAATGTGTTTCTTGCATCAATGTTTCTTTCCCTCTTACACTAAAAGATCAATGGGAGCCCTAGCTAGTTTGGCTCAGTGGGCAGAGCGTTGTTCTGCAGACTGAAGGGTCCCGGGTTCAGTGTCAGTAAAGGGCACATGTCTGGGCTGCTGGCTCAATCCCCAGCAGGGGCATGCAGGAGGTAGCCATTCAGTGATTTTCCTCATTGATGTTTCTATCTCTCCCCTTCTGAAATCAATAAAAATATACTTTAAAAAATAAGGAAAATAAAAATCAATGGGAAATATCCTTGGGTGAGGGTTAAAAAAAAATCTGTAGCCAAGTTATTTAGCCGTCCTTTGCCTCAATGTCCTTGTCTTTAAAATGATCACAAAAAAATTTAGAACTATGCCTGGCACATATTAAGTATTCAATAAATATCTTTTTTTAAGCTTATTAATTTCAGAGAGGGGAAGGGACAGAAGCAGCAATGTGAGAGAGGACATTCATCGGTTGCCTTCTCATATGAGCCCCAACACAAGGTCGAACCCACAACCCAAGCATGTGCTCTGAATGGGAATCAAACCCAAAACCCTTTGGTACAGGGGACAAAGCTCCAACCAAATGAGTCAAATCAACTAGGGTCAGGACAGTATCTTCATATTTTTATGAGTCCTCTCCCTTTACCTTGTCTCCCCCTCCACCAGAATTGCGTACCCCCAACATGTGCTTCCAGGGGTCTACTACTATTAATGGCTGTAATTATTATGTGTCTGTTTTCCCGAGAAGACTAACAATTTGAGAGCAGAGACCACACTTTTTTGATAGCTCCAGTTTTTGGCACAGCTGAATAAATGAAAACACACCATAAGGCCATGATTAAAATCTGAATGTTTACCAGCATTAACACAGGTCCAGTGTAGTTCCTCACATCTTTGCCAATTGGTAAGCAAGCCAAAAAAAGAAAGTTAGAAGATGAGTTTGGATACATCTCAACAAGGCCAAATCTAATTATGCTATGAAGGTTGTTACTGTGAATGTGATGTGATGTGGGAACTGGAAGAGCTCACCTGGTGCAGAGGTTTCCAGAATGTTCTGCAGAGCCCTTAAAGTTCTCGAGAGTTGCCTCAGAGATTCTTGGCCCTGTCCCATCTTCTACCAAAGCAAATATGTGTTGATCTATTTCATATATTAAGCTTCATGTGAGTTTTTGTTTGGCTTAAGAGTTCAAAGCCCTCAAATAGTCTTTAAAGCAATTCAACCCCTTGTATTGCCCAGAAGGCAATGACTCCCGAGAGGAATAGCTTGTTGGTGCCACGCAGACTAGAACTCAGACTTCTGCCCACAGCCCAGGACTCTCCCAACTAACATACTTTGTATATTTAAATTTTGCAGAGATGTGGGCAATTTTCAACAACAAATTGCTAGGTTTCAGCAATTAATAATAGTATAATTTCCAAATATTTTGAAAACCCAGAATGTAACAAAATCAAGAGCAAGCCAAAATTTAAACAAAATGTATAGACAAGTCATTTTTTTTATCTGCTGTGTAATTTACATACAGTATACAAAAATCTCACAAGTTAAAAGTGGGAGGGACTTGGTGTTCCGGGTCACTGTTTCCCCAGGGAAAGGCATAGAGCCGGAAGCAGAAGAGAACTGCAGGGAAGATGAGCTTTCTTTCCAGGCCTTGTTAATGACTTCCACCTGGAAGCCTGCTCTGGGAAGGCTATGTGCATTTACAATCTTGGTAGATGTCAAATTTGTCATAGACGTTGCACCAGTTTATGTTCCCCAGGCAAGGAATGATGTCTCTCCCCACAAACTTGCCTACCTAGTGAGTGTGTCGTTAGTAT
The DNA here is from genome assembly GCA_027563665.1 of Antrozous pallidus. Classification (NCBI taxonomy): domain Eukaryota; kingdom Metazoa; phylum Chordata; class Mammalia; order Chiroptera; family Vespertilionidae; genus Antrozous; species Antrozous pallidus. The sequence goes on along the minus strand of CM050520.1, from coordinate 48,750,476 downwards.
TTTAGATCTTTGCCCATGATGTCTCAAAGTAATTTTCATTTGCATTTCTCTTATGAGAGATATTAGAGTCTTTTCCTATGTTTAAGAGCCATTTGTACTTTTTCTTCTGAAAACTGTCTATGCTCTTTATCACTTTTTCTATTAAATTCCTTATTTACTTGCAGCTTGAAATCTATTTTCAAAAAGTTACTCTGCTGAGATTCACCTGGGAGCAAGGTTATAGAATATGGAAGAAAAGTGTCGGCAGTGTGACAGAGAAACAGATGGATTTGGAATTGGAATCACAGTAGTTGCAAATGGGTTAGATATAGGGCTTGAGGGTAAGCAGAGAATCAGAGATGATCCCTCTAATTCAGGTGTTGCATCTGAATGGATGGTGACACCATTTACTGAGGTGGGGAAATGCATAAAAGTGGTATCAAGAGCTTTGTTTTGGAAACTGTAAAATCTTCTTTTTAAAGGTTTAGGACCTTGCTTTGGGAAGATTTTTTTTAAAGACACAAAATAAACCATTAAAAAAAAAGATTAGATAGATAAATGTTACTACATCAGAAATATAACAAAGGACTTATATTACTTCACATTAAAAATTCCTTCAAGTCATTTAGAAAAAGACAACCCTAAAGAAAAGAGCAAAGTATATGACCAGGTAAAATATGACTTGGCAAACAGAAGGAAACCCAAATGGCAAATAACTGCAGAAAGGGATCCTGTGGCCCGGCCGGGTGCCCCCGAGGCCCCCGTTCGATTCCCAGTCAGGACACGTGCCCGGGGTGCGGGCTGGATGCTTCCATCTCTCTGTCCCGCTCCTTTCCTCTTTCTCTAATCAATAAAAAATACTTTTTAAAGAGAGATATAATTTTCACAAGATAATAGGGAATGCAACAACACTGAGATCCTATTTTTGTTAACCATAGACAAAAACTAAAGTCTGACAACAGAAAATATTACTACATTCGCATAAATTGTGGATAGAAATGGAAATTGGATCAGTTTCTTTATGGAGGAACTTGATATTCCCTAGTAAAATTGAAAATTTATATATTCTGAAATTCAGCAATTCCGATACTAAACAAGGAGATAATCTGTACAGAATGTGTACAGTTTTAAAACCACACACATCATGTTTTATGTTGTTTATCAATTCATCTATGAATGTGAATGTATTAAAATGGATACTAATAATATATGGGATTAGGACCAAAGTTGCCTCTTGGAAGGAAGGAAAGAGAATGAAGATTGAGATCAAAAGGAGTTTTAGCACTGTACTATTTTATTTACATATTTTTAAAGAAGAATATAGCCCTGCCAGCATAGCATGGCTTAGGAGTTGAACATCACCCCATGAACCAGGAGGTCATGGTTCCATTCCCGTAAAGGCACATGCCCAAGTTGCGGGCTGAATTCCGGGTAGGGGGCTTGCAGGAGGCAGTCAATCAATGATTCTCTCGCATCATTGATGTCCTCTCTCTCTCTCTCTCTCTCTCTCTCTCTCTCTCTCTCTCTCTCTCTCTCTCTCTCCCCCCTCTCTCTTCCTCTCTGAAATCAATAAAAAAAATTTTATTGATTTCAGAGAGGAAGGGGGAGAGAGAGAAACATCAATGATGAAAAAGAATCATTGATCTGCTGCTTCCTGCACACCCTCTACTGGGAATTGAGCCCACAACCTGGGCATGTGCCCTTGACCAGAATGGAATCTGGGACCCTTTGGTCCACAGGCCAACGCTCTATCCACTGAGCAAAATCGGCTAAGGCAATAAAAATATGCTTCCCAATTCTTTTGAGTTTGAAGCCATCTGGGTTAAGATCCTGGTTTAGCCACCACCGCCGCCCACCCCCCCCTTAACCAAAATTTAAAAATTAGAAAAGAAAGAAAAAAATATACTTAAAAAAAACTTTAAAGGAGAATATATACAAATGTGTATATGTGTGTATTTTACATATATACATCACACAATATGTATAACCCATGGCCATAGATACTAGCATGGGGAAGGCTGAGGTGGGGTGGGAATTAGGTAGAGAGGGGAAAAAACGGAGAAAATAGGAGGCATTTGTAATACTGTCAACAATAAAAATAATTTAAATAAAGACCTAAAGCAAATACAACATATTATAGTGACAGAAATGTGAGTATTTCTATATTATTCCTTATATTTGAAAATATTTTTATTGATTGGGAGGGGGGAAAGGAAGGGAAACAATGATTTACCGTTCAACTTATTTGTGCATTTATTGGTTGATTCTTGTATGTGCCCTGACCAGGGATCAAACACACAACCTTGGCATATCAGGATAATGCTCTAACCAACTGAGCTAGCCAGCCACGGCCTGACAATATTTCATATATATATAAATTGATTTTGATTTTTCACAGGGAGGAAGGGAGAGGGATAGAAAGTTAGAAACATCGATGAGAGAGAAACATCAATCAGCTGCCTCTTGCACACCCCCTACTGGGGATGTGCCGCAGCCAACGTACATGCCCTTGACAGGAATCGAATCCGGGATCCTTCAGTCTGCAAGCCAATGCTCTATCCACTGAGCCAAACCAGTTTCAGCCTGACAATATTTAACTTTCTCAATGTGAAGAATTTTATTTTTGGATATACTTAATTTGAGATGTTTCTTCTGAGATGGTTCACTTCTGGGTTCTCTATTTTGTTCCATTGGTCTATCTATCTATATATCAGTATCACACAGTCTTTATTACCGTTGTTTTGTAGTACGTTTTTAAATCAGGAATTGTGAGGTCTCCAATTTTGTTCTTTTTCAAGATTGTTTTGGCTATTCAAGGTTACTAATACATTAAAAAATGTTATTTTAATGTGACTTTCCATGATGATTATAGAAGTTCTGAGAACTCTTTCAGTATTTATTGGTCATAGATGAAGAGGAGAAGGATGTGTTGGCATCATTTAAATATTTAAGTGTTTGCCTAATGATTCATCTCCTATTCAAAATTTACATAATCCTACTATGGAAGATTTTTTTGTGGTTTTCATTCTTCTGATATTTTCTTTTCTTTTTTTAAATATTTTATTGATTTTTTTACAGAGCAGAAGGGAGAGGGATAGAAAGTCAGGAACATCGATGAGAGAGAAACATCGACCAGCTGCCTACTGCACACCTCCTACTGGGAATGTGCCTGGAACCAAGGTACATGCCCTTGACTGGAATCGAACCTGGGACCTTTCAGTCCCCAGGCCAACGCTCTATCCACTGAGCCAAACCGGTTTCGGCTCTTCTGATATTTTCAAAGAAACACTAGTTAAAAAAATTTTTTTGGCCGAGACCGGTTTGGCTCAGTGGATAGAGCGTTGGACTGCGGACTGAAGGGTCCCAGGTTTGATTCCAGCAAGGGCATGTACCTTGGCTGTGGGCACATCCCCAGTAGGGGGCATGCAATAGGCAGCTGAGTGATGTCTCTCTCCCATCGATGTTTCTGACTTTCTATCCCTCTCCCTTCTGCTCTGTAAAAAAATCAATAAAATATTTTTTAAAAATCATGTATAATCATTGTATTTAAAAAAAATTTTTTTCTTTGGCCGAAATCGGTTTGGCTCAGTGGATAGAGCGTCGGCCTGCAGACTGAGGGGTCCCAGGTTCGATTCCGGTCAAGGGCATGTACCTTGGTTGGGGGCACATTCCCAGTAGGAGGTGTGCAGGAGGCAGCTGATTGATGTTTCTCTCTCATCAATGTTTCTAACTCTCTCTCCCTCTCCCTTCCTCTCTGTAAAAAAAAAAAATCAATAAAATATATTTGGAAAAAGAAATTTTGTGTAAAATGACATGCTATTTCCATAAAACAGATGCCCAGACCATATAATTACTGGGTCAAAGAGTATGAATCTTTGAAGCACTTGCTGCCTTCCAGGAAAGTATGGCAATATATGTTCCTTTGGAAAATCCAAACTAGCCGATCTGGGAGTGCTTTCGATAGGCCTAAAAGGTCTGTCCTTTATTTAATCACTCTTAACTGATAATTTTTTTTACTTTGGTTGATACATATACCTTTGTATTAACCTCTAGTTTAATTAGTATTGATCCCACTAATGAATGAACACAAAAAGAAAATATTTTCGCTCAATCTTAGGAAGGGCTTTCTGAAGAAAAAACTGTTCCAACATACACACTCCCCAGTACAGTACTGGCGGTAGGTGAGCAGAGACGGAACAATTACTTAGCAGAATGTTACGGAGTCCTTTCTTTCCTCAAATCGTTAGAAAACACCTCTTCCCTCAGTCATGTACCAGGCAGGCCCTGAAGACCCAGAGGTGAGAAATTTTAAGGTGCTGCCGGCCAGGCTGAATTTCAAGTGTTTGGCTAAATGATCCAGTCGTGGGTCCTCTGAATACTTTATTGACTGTTGGACCTTAATTTTAGACTTTGCAGGGTGTGCCGGCACGAATGAGTGACTGGAAACCCAGAAAATGAAAACGGCTCTTAGGAGAATTCAATTAATTACGTTTCTTGAAACTATTCCACCAAGTTCACTTGTAGATGTTGGATGCAAAGATAGATTCTTGCTGAAGGGACATTCAGGGGCGGGAGAGGAAGACACCGTTCCAGATGGGGAAGGCTGGGCGGAAAAGAGCAGTACCTACTAGTTTCCCAATCCGGCGCCTTTCGTGCACCCCGCGACGCGGGTGCCCACGCCGTGGCTGAAATTAGCGCCCGCGGGCGGCCAGCAGGGGGGTCACTCAGTGTCCCGGAACCTCCCGGGCAGGCTCGTGCGGCAGTGCTTCCGGGGAAGCGTTTGAGCGCTGCACCGCCCTGCGCAGTGCCCTTCAGCCCAGCGCTGGGAGGAGAAAGTCCAGGACGCGGAGTCCGCCGCTGGTCGTGATTTTCTTCCTGCTTGGCGGTCTGAGGCCAGGCCTCCCGTAAGAGCGGCCTCACCATGATGACCGGACGGCCGGGCCGAAGGCCCTTAGAGTTCCTGCCGGACGAGGCCCGGAGCCTGCCCCCGCCCAAGCTGACGGACCCGCGGCTCGCCTACTTCGGCTTCCTGGGCTATTGCGCGGGCCTCCTTAATAACGCGCTCCGGCACAGGCCGGTGTTGACAGCCGGTGAGGCTGCGCGGGCGGGATCCGGTGGGAGCGGGGAGGGTCGCCGGGCTGCGGGGCCGGCCCAGCCATAGGCCGCCGAGATGCCTTCGCTTGTGCGGGCCTCTCCGCCTCGCAGGCGCTGCCTCGCCTTCCTAGGGCCTCCGCGCCCCTGGCCCCTTCGGAATTGGGCAGGGCCAGGGGGTCGCGTGGCTCTTCAGGAAACTGGGTGCCGTGGAACTCACGACCCCGCAGTGAGGCTGCGGAGGACCGGCGGTGCACTGCCCGCGCCCCTCTCGTTTCGCGCAGTGGTGTGTGCCAAACAGCGTCCCCTCCATGCTGTCTGTACCACTGACTGACACGTACCCGATAGCATTTGATCCTCAAAGCCCCTCATGGGGAGTTGTTACCCACAACGAGAGAACAGCCCTCGAGGGGTTCCAAGCAGCTTGCCCAAGGTCATACGACCAGTAAGTAGCAGAGCCTGTTTTTAGACCTCAGGGTCTATATTTGAAAATAGTGCTCTCAAACTGTGGCATTCTCACAGCCTGGGATCTTGTTAAAATGTGCATTCTGATTCATTAGGTCTGGCAGGAGGCCCGATGTCAGATACTACGGATGCTGCTCTGCTCGTGTAGAGACCCCGCGTTGAGTAGGAGGCGCCCAGCCACTGGGCGGTATTTTCTCCTAGAAAATCAGCGGCGTCCTGTCAGAGCCATTAACAGCGGACAGAGTAGGTGTGCTGAGGCCTGTGGATCTCCAAAGGGAAAAGTGGAGGCAAACTGGGAGATTTTGAACTTAGCTGTGACTTAACAGCCTTCCAGACCTATGGGGCTAGTAGGAATAAATGAAGGGTCTTTGGATGGAGATGGTTTGATGATTGAGTGAGTGTGCGGGGTAGGGCAGTAAGGCTAGTAGGTACCTCATGGCTATTCCCCTAGGCAGTGGTCGGCAAACACATTAGTCAACGGAGCCAATAGTACAACAATTGAAATTTCTTTTGAGAGCCCAAAAATTTTTTTATATATATTTTATTGATTTTTTTTTTTTTTTTTTTACAGAGCGAAAGGGAGAAGGATAGAAAGTCAGAAACATCAATGAGAGAGAAACATCGATCAGCTGCCTCTTGCACACCCCCTACTGGGGATGTGCCCGCAGCCAAGGTACATGCCCTTGACCAGAATCGAACCCGGGACCCTTCAGTCTGCAGTCCGACGCTCTATCCACTGAGCCAAACCGGTCTCGGCTGAGAGCCAAATTTTTTAAACATAAACTTCTTTTAATGCCACTTCTTCAAAATAGACTCGCCCAGGCAATGGTATTTTGTGGAAGAGCTGCACTCAAGGGGCCAAAGAGCCGCATGTGGCTCGAGAGCCGCATTTTGCCGACCACTGCCCTAAGGCCTAGACAGAAGGTAACCTTTTTAGCTTTTGATTGCTGGGGGAGTTGGGAGAGGCAGGCAGAGATGCAGTGATCAGACCTGTGTCGACTTTGTCAGCAATGTGAAGCAGTACTGAGTGGAGCCCAGGAACCCAGTTAGGAAGAAAGCAACCAGGAATCACCTCACTTGTGCCTCTTTTGCCTTCTTCCAGCTGTTTGTCATACCTGGAATCAGCTGCCAGCCCACCAAATCTCAGCATTGCCATTGCTCAAATAGTATTGAGATCCTTTCTCCCTTGGACACGACCCTACTCTACAGAAAGGAGTGATCTTTGGCCATTTCTGCCGGTGGGGAGATGGGGCTTTCTCCCTTCTCTTTACCACTCCTCACGTGTCAAGTCTTACTCTTCATTTAATAGAAAGAGCTCCACTTGAACTAAATGGCCTTCACTGCTTCCCAACTGTGTCACCTTGGGCAAGTTAGGCAGTTCAGAGCCCAAGTTTCCTCATCTATAAAACGGGAGTAATTGATCTTTGCATATTTGTTGTGACAATTAAGTGAGATAGGTAAAATACCTGGTCCCCAAAAGGTGTTGAACAAAGTTCCCTTTCCTTAGCAGTTGTTACGCGGTTTACAGTATGTTTGTTTAACATTGACAGAGCTCTTTCTCTTTGCCAGGCAGTGTTACATACCGCAGCGGCCGCCAGCCTTTCGGACCTCATGGACCACTGGCTGGCGACCGCTGGCATACCAGCTATGTGGGCTGAGGAACACCATCCCCGACCTTGAGGAGCTTTTAGTCTGGTGGACAGATGGGTCTAGGTGAGACAGTTGCCTGTTTTGATGAAAGTGGATGAGCAGGGAGTGCCTGTGGAGCATATAGGAGGTACAGATCAGAGGGGAGCTGTTCCAGAGTGAAGAAAGATTGGCTGAAATGTGAAGTATATACCACTTAATCTCACCTTATCCAACTAGGTTTTGTGTCTTTTCTGGAAGACAGAAGAGCTTAGTGGTTATGATATGGGTTTGATACCAACTCCACTTTACCAGCCATTTGATTCTTTAATTCTAGGGAAGTAACTTATCGCTATGAGCTTTAGTTTCCTCATCTATGAAATAAGGAGAATGTCTATCTCTTTGTGTGGCTCTGAGAACTAAATGAGATAATGTATATAAAGCACTTAGCCCAGAGCTAGGGGTCAGAGTTCCTGAGTTCCCTGCATTTTCCTAAGTTGCTTTGGAAAATTTAGGTGTTGACTTTATTGAAATTGTATCATTAGTAGCATTTATTGAATTCATAATGTGTTTGTCTAGCTCAATGTCTGGCATATAGTAGTGCTCAGTAAGTATTTATTGGATAAATAAGTCTTGTAGATTGCAAGGAAATATAAAACATGGTTTCAACCCTCCAAATATTAACAAATCAGATGAGCATATCCATTAAAAAGACAAATTGTGGTACAAGTTTATGCACATAGGGTAACAGGTGTGACAGAGGAGGAGTGGGAAAGGATTTTCAAAGTATAGTCCTGGAGAGGACCTGGCATTCTGTGGGTAGGATTAGAATATTCTACTAATGAAATCAAATGGTGCAGATCTTTTTCAAGTTAACAGAAAACATTAAATAGAATTTTTTCTTAAGCTTTTCTCCTAGCATTTGTTTTTAAACCCCTGTTGCTGGCTACCACTTACCTGCTCTAAATTTACAGTAGTCCACAAAATTAAATATTTATTGATTTCTAGTTTAATTTATCAGTAATTTATGGTGTTCTGCAAAGAGCGCCATGGCTCCAAGTTTAGATTAACTGAGTAAAGGGAGGGGGAAAGATTGTGGAGGGGCGATTCATGTGGTAAGAAGACTACCACTGGGAGAGGGGAGTTAGAGAAATGGGGACTTGGGAGGAGGCCGAGTCTGCCTTTAGGGCTGGGACACTGACAGTGTGAAATATTTATGAAGTCTAGCTGTGAGAGAGATGGGTAAGCGCAGGAAGTCAGTCTTTTAGTCCAGGGGCACGTGGCACGGCCCAGCCAGCACCCTTTGGTTTGCTGTGCACAAAGTGGCCCAGTTTGGGAGAACAGTGGCTGTTTGGGGCAAGGAGAATGCAAAAGAGCTTGGGCCCTGTCCCACCCAGGACACAGTAATATTTTACATTGTTGTTGTTTTACACATTTTTCAAAAATATTTTATACCCTTTTTGTTTGTTTATATACTACTACTATGTGAAAGATAGCATAGGTATTATCTTTTTTCGAGTTAGTAAATTGACTTGCCCAGGTCATTCATTCACTCAATTAAAATTAACTGCTATCTGTGTGCTGGTATACTAAAACGAATGAAACCTTGATGTTGCCTGGTAATAGAGAAAGAATTACTATAGCTACTTACATATTAATAGAGATGAGCTCACCCTTTTAAATTCAGGAAAGTTCTGGGAAGACTTCTTAGCTGAAGTGATGTCTGAGTTAAGCTTTGAAGGATCAGGAAGTTTCTGGGCAGAGAAATAATCAGTATGTAGTATGTAGAAGCATAAAGAAACCTAGTTTTTGTGAGGAGTTAAAAGCATTCCAGCCCTACCTGGTTTGGCTCAGTGGACAGAGCATCGGCCTGTGGACTCAAGGGTCCTGGATTCAATTCTGGTCAAGGGCATATGCGCAGGTTGTGGGCTCAACCCCCAATAGAGGGTGTGCAGGAGGCAGCCCATCAATGATTCTCTTTCATCGATATTTCTATCTCCCTCTCCTCTCATGAAATCAATCAATCAGTATATATAAAAGTTCAGTGCTGCAGGAGCACACTGCCTCTCAGAGAGTGCCAGAAGATGAAGGTGGGAGAGTTGGCTTATGAAGGGCTTCAGAGGTCATGTGCAAGAGTTTGGACTCCTGTCGACCATAATTGAAGGAAAAGGAACCAGCAAGCTAAGTTTATATTTCGGTAAAAATTCCTCTAGTGATAGGATAAAAACTGGGATCGTTATAGAGTGAAAAATTAGATGAAGGGGAGACCAGTTTGTGCAAATGAGAGGTAAGTGAGGAAATATTTACAAGCTAGAATTGACAGCACTCAGTGGCTGGATATGGGGAAGAGGGTAGAAATAAAGGATGATTACTGTGTTTATTACCCAGGACTTAGATTTCTGGGCAAAAGGTCTTATTCTTGGAATTAGGAGAAAGAGGTATGAATAGGAAGGAAATGAGTTCATTTGGGGATATTTAAGTAGACATATCTGGATGTATCGGTTATTCAGTAGGAGTGTCTGAGTTGGATGTACTTGTGGGTCACCGGCACATGGATAGTAGATAAAAGAGTAGTAATAAACGAGTTTTCCAAAGGAAGATGTGTGGAATAAAAAGTGGAGAGCTGGGGATAGAAATCTGGAACTTAGCTGGAAAATCAAACCTGCAGTTAGACTTTTGCAAAAAAATATTTAATATATAAAGTTCATACCCTTGAATCTCCCCTTCAAACTAAATTTTTCTCTAGGGCATGTGATTTGATCCTTTCTAGTCTCATTATAATAAAGGGACTTTTTTTACTATGATCAATTTTTAAATACAGTTTTTTTTAATAGATAATACATGCAAATAGGAGGAAATTTAGATGGTACAAAAGAGAATTGAGATATATTTGTAATTAGCCTGCTGTTGTAGTAACCACTAATTATGAAAATATAAATCAGTATATGGAGACCAACAAAATTGCTTTTAGCTCATTTGTGGAGGACTTTTCCTCAGCTCATCACATCCTGAAGATATCCTGGAATATAAATTAGTTTAGGTCTAAAGTTAACTTATCAAAAAAGAAGATATTTTTTTCTGGTCTCAGTCTGGCATTTGGGATTTGGTACTTGTACACCTTTTCCATGAAGAAATTTATAAAACCTCATTTTTATTTATTTTAATATATTTTATTGATTTTTTACAGAGCGGAAGGGAGAGGGATAGAAAGTCAGAAACATCGATGAGAGAGAAACATCGATCAGCTGCCTCTTGCACGCCCCCTACTGGGGATGTGCCCGCAGCCAAGGTACATGCCCTTGACTGGAATCGAACCTGGGACCCTTCAGTCCGCAGTCCGACGCTCTAGCCACTGAGCCAAACCGGTCTCGGCTAAAACCTCATTTTTAAAAAGCTTGGTTCTATTCGTAGTGAGTTTGTAGACTTTAATGTTGTCTTTTATAGTTGTCAAATTGCTTTACGAAGACATCTCAAGATCAAGGCTGTTTGTTCAGAATAGCCATATAGAAAGTCTTTAAAAAAAAAAGAATTTTAGAAGAAAAACAAATTATATATCTGAAATGTAAGAATATAATCTTATATTAACTGACTGATTTTTGTTTTCTTTGGGATCTGTCCTTTGATTTTCAGGTGTGCATCGCCAGCTTCTATATGTTACTTCCTTTTTTTTTGTTGGATATTATCTTTTAAAACGTCAAGACTATATGTATGCTGTGAAGGACCATGATATGTTTGCATATATAAAATCACATCCAGAGGATTTTCCTGAAGAAGGTATTTCAAGTTAATTATAAAAAACCTTTCTTACTTTGCATCATTTCCCCTGGTTAATCTTTTCCATGTCTATAGCTTCAAGTATCTTCTCTATTCTGTTGAGTCCATAGACCAGAATTTTCTTGAATTCATAAGTCAGGTTTCTGGCTAAGTACCTTAGACAGCAAGTAGACCCTCATGTACCCTCTGCCTGCCCAGACCTTCTGTTCTGTGTCCTACTTCAGTGAAGGCACCACTGTCCACCTGTGTATTCTAGCAGAAGCCTGGGAATCATTTTCAAGTCTTTCTCTTTTACTTCCCATCAAGTCTTCCTGTTCTACTTCCTATTTCTCACCTCTGAACTCTCCTCTCTGTCCCACTGCTACTACCCTGGTTCAGGCCCTAATAATCTTTTGCTTGAATCATTGCACTTGCCTTCAGTCACCTCTGTTTTTGGTCTTGCTGTAGATCGTGTCTCTGGTTAATTGCCTGGTAGAAACACTTTGCCCATACCTTTTATCCACCACATTACTTATACATAGTTGTGTCACTTACTAGACTGCAGCTTCATCTTTGAATGTCCCAACCTTTAAGACAGAGCCAACACATAGTAGGCACTTAATAAATAATTGCTGACCTGAACAACACAGAATCCTGCCTCATGAAGTGCCGGGTCCTGAACCTGCCCTGTATCACTTTGTACACACTACTTTTTTCTTGATCCTCCTCTTGTCCCATTTCCACCCTTCCCATCTAACAAATTCCTGCTCAGGGTTCATCATCTCAGTGAAGTTTTCACCTAGCTACAGACAGGAATTTCCTCAGCAAACTGCTTATCTCTGTTCAACTAGAATTATGCTATAATTGCCTTTTTATTTTACACACACACAATACAGATGTGTATATGTGTGAAGGAAGGAAGGAAGGAAAAAGAAGCAAAATTTTAAACATGTAAATATATAGATTTTAAATAGACTTTCCTATATGTATAATATTAAGCATTGAAATTTTATTAGACTGAATGATGATCTCTAAGGTCCTGTTTATTCTAAATTTGATTACTCTATTTAACATTCCTATAACCTAACCTTTAATCACATATATAATGTTAATGGTGGATCAGAAAGGTACAGTTTTGGTTTTGTTTTTGCCAATGAAGAGCTCAAAGACTAGTACAAAGCCATGAATAGTGATTATGTAACGCATGAGTAATAAATACTCAGAACTGGTAGATGTTAGAGCTGGAAGGAATCTTAGGAATATTCATTTTCAAGAGTGAGAACTAACGGCAGAGCAGTCCTCAGTTCCAGACCTCTAGCTCTTTGCCTCCATATTTCTACCAGCTCCGCCTGTTACCAGGAGCGTGTAGAGCCTCATGGGCTCTTTTAGTCTGAGCAGCAGGTTACTCACAGGTGTGCCAAGAGCCTCATGCATTGACCACACAGGCATGGGGTGCATGACCACCTCAGCTCTGGGCCCCTCCCTGTTCCTCCTTCCTTCACTCCTTTAGCCAGGATGCCCCTGGCAGCACCTTGCCCTTCAGGCGGCCATCTGGATGTCACTACAGATTCTTCAGAATCCATTCAGTACAGCAAAATGTTTCAGTGATCACCAAACTGTGGCTGAGGACAAGGAAAAAAGGAAATTTTAGGGGTTTCTGTCTGTAAGAATATTACATTTTAATTTTATTCTTTAGGAAGTATGATTTAAAACAGACTTTAAACATAAATCTTTTGTGATCTTTTTTTTTATAGATAAGAAAACTTACGGTGAAAAATTTGAAAAATTCTATCCAGTGCGTTGAAGTCTCCAAAACACTTTCTTTGGTTTCACTGAGAACAGTTATTTCTGAATTTTGTGGAGCATGATTTCATATCTGAAGTTTATATTAATCTGTATGTTAACACCTGTGATTAAAATGGTCATTATGAACATTCTGACTCCTTTTTGTCATAAGAAAAACAATGGTCAGTTTTCACTTACCCAATTTTAAGAAGACATCTGACAGATTTATTTAATTATAGTTTACGGAGTTGAAAACTAGCCTGTGAGTCAAGTCCGGCCCATGCCAGTAAGTTCTTTTAGAATGCAGCCATGCTCATATGTTTTTATTTTACACACATGTTTATGCTTGCTTCCATTCTATGACAGCAGAGGGCAGAGTTGTGTAGTGGTGACAGAGACCTTATGGCCTGCAAAACCTAAAATATCTAATATATGGCTCTTTGCAGAAAAGATTTGCCTGCTCCTGTTCTAGAGCAAAGCAAAACAGAGCAAACTAGATTATGGAGGGTTTTGTAAGTTATGTAGAATAGATTTGACTTGATCCTCTGGGTGAGGTGGGAAATCGTTTTTCTGTGAAGGGCCAATTGGATATTTACATCATTCGAGGGCCATTCAAAATTATCAACTTAAAATAGCCTTCTATATTTGGTCAAACATTTAACTCAACCCCAATGCTTTGGCAAGGCCAGACCAGATTTTTCAGGCCATATGCAGCATGTGGGCCGGACATTCCCCACTCCTGCTCTAGGTAGTAGGAAATCACTAAAGGGTTTTTAATAGGAATAACATGGTTAGCCTCGCATTTTTGAGCTCTCTGAACAATATAGCAGGTGGCTTACAAGCAAAAAACTCAAGACCAGGAAAACAGAAAACTGATTCTGCAAAGGGGCTTTACTTTTAGATGGATCATCCTGGAGAAAGTGGGCTCAGAAATAACACTCTCAGCGGAGCTCAGTGCTAACACTCAGTGGAGCTCAAGGTTAACACTCAGCGGAGCTCAGCGCTAACCCTCAGCGGAGCTCAGAGCTAACACTCTCAGCGGAGCTCAGTGCTAACACTCTCAGCGGAGCTCAGTGCTAACACTCAGCGGAGCTCAGTGCTAACACTCAGCGGAGCTCAGTGCTAACACTCTCAGCGGAGCTCAGTGCTAACACTCAGCGGAGCTCAGAGCTAACACTCAGCGGAGCTCAGTGCTAACACTCTCAGCGGAGCTCAGTGCTAACACTCTCAACGGAGTCAGAGCTAACACTCTCAGCGGAGCTCAGTGCTAACACACTCAGCGGAGCTCAGTGCTAACACTGTCAGCGGAGCTCAGAGCTAACACTCAGTGGAGCTCAGTGCTAACACTCTCAGCAGAGCTCAGTGCTAACACTCAGCGGAGCTCAGAGCTAACACTCTCAGCGGAGCTCAGTGCTAACACTCTCAGCGGAGCTCAGTGCTAACACTCTCAGCGGAGCTCAGTGCTAACACTCTCAGCGGAGCTCAGTGCTAACACTCTCAGCGGAGCTCAGTGCTAACACTCAGCGGAGCTCAGAGCTAACACTCAGCGGAGCTCAGTGCTAACACTCTCAGCGGAGCTCAGAGCTAACACTCTCAGCGGAGCTCAGTGCTAACACTCAGCGGAGCTCAGAGCTAACACTCAGCGGAGCTCAGTGCTAACACTCTCAGCGGAGCTCAGTGCTAACACTCTCAGCGGAGCTCAGTGCTAACACTCAGCGGAGCTCAGAGCTAACACTCAGCGGAGCTCAGTGCTAACACTCTCAGCGGAGCTCAGTGCTAACACTCTCAGCGGAGCTCAGAGCTAACACTCTCAGCGGAGCTCAGTGCTAACACTCTCAGCGGAGCTCAGTGCTAACACTCAGCGGAGCCAGAGCTAACACTCAGCGGAGCTCAGTGCTAACACTCTCAGCGGAGCTCAGTGCTAACACTCTCAGCGGAGCTCAGTGCTAACACTCTCAGGGGAGCTCAGTGCTAACACACTCAGCGGAGCTCAGTGCTAACACTCTCAGCGGAGCTCAGTGCTAACACTCTCAGGGGAGCTCAGTGCTAACACTCAGCGGAACTCAGTGCTAACACACTCAGCGGAGTCAGAGCTAACACTCTCAGCGGAGCTCAGAGCTAACACTCTCAGCGGAGCTCAGTGCTAACACTCTCAGCGGAGCTCAGTGCTAACACTCTCAGCGGAGCTCAGAGCTAACACTCTCAGCGGAGCTCAGTGCTAACACACTCAGCGGAGCTCAGTGCTAACACACTCAGCGGAGTCAGAGCTAACACTCTCAGCGGAGCTCAGTGCTAACACTCTCAGCGGAGCTCAGTGCTAACACACTCAGCGGAGCTCAGTGCTAACACACTCAGCAGAGTCAGAGCTAACACTCTCAGCGGAGCTCAGAGCTAACACTCTCAGCGGAGCTCAGTGCTAACACTCAGCGGAGCTCAGTGCTAACACACTCAGCGGAGTCAGAGCTAACACTCAGCGGAGCTCAGTGCTAACACACTCAGCGGAGTCAGAGCTAACACTCTCAGCGGAGCTCAGTGCTAACACTCTCAGCGGAGCTCAGAGCTAACACTCAGCGGAGCTCAGTGCTAACACACTCAGCGGAGCTCAGAGCTAACACTCTCAGCGGAGCTCAGAGCTAACACTCTCAGCGGAGCTCAGAGCTAACACTCTCAGCGGAGCTCAGAGCTAACACTCAGCGGAGCTCAGTGCTAACACTCTCAGCGGAGCTCAGAGCTAACACACTCAGCGGAGCTCAGAGCTAACACTCTCAGCGGAGCTCTGTGCTAACACTCTCAGCGGAGCTCAGTGCTAACACTCAGCGGAGCTCAGAGCTAACACTCAGCGGAGCTCAGTGCTAACACTCTCAGTGGAGTCAGAGCTAACACTCTCAGCGGAGCTCAGTGCTAACACTCAGTGGAGCTCAGAGCTAACACTCAGCAGAGCTCAGTGCTAACACTCTCAGGGGAGCTCAGTGCTAACACTCTCAGCGGAGCTCAGTGCTAACACTCAGCGGAGCTCAGAGCTAACACTCAGCGGAGCTCAGTGCTAACACTCTCAGCGGAGCTCAGTGCTAACACTCTCAGCGGAGCTCAGAGCTAACACTCTCAGCCGAGCTCAGTGCTAACACTCTCAGCGGAGCTCAGTGCTAACACTCAGCGGAGCCAGAGCTAACACTCAGCGGAGCTCAGAGCTAACACTCTCAGCGGAGCTCTATGCTAACACTCTCAGCGGAGCTCAGTGCTAACACTCTCAGGGGAGCTCAGTGCTAACACACTCAGCGGAGCTCAGTGCTAACACTCTCAGCGGAGCTCAGTGCTAACACTCTCAGGGGAGCTCAGTGCTAACACTCAGCGGAACTCAGTGCTAACACACTCAGCGGAGTCAGAGCTAACACTCTCAGCGGAGCTCAGTGCTAACACTCTCAGCGGAGCTCAGTGCTAACACTCTCAGCGGAGCTCAGTGCTAACACTCTCAGCGGAGCTCAGAGCTAACACTCTCAGCGGAGCTCAGTGCTAACACACTCAGCGGAGCTCAGTGCTAACACACTCAGCGGAGTCAGAGCTAACACTCTCAGCGGAGCTCAGTGCTAACACTCTCAGCGGAGCTCAGTGCTAACACACTCAGCGGAGCTCAGTGCTAACACACTCAGCAGAGACAGAGCTAACACTCTCAGCGGAGCTCAGAGCTAACACTCTCAGCGGAGCTCAGTGCTAACACTCAGCGGAGCTCAGTGCTAACACTCTCAGCGGAGTCAGAGCTAACACTCAGCGGAGCTCAGTGCTAACGCTCAGTGCTAACACTCTCAGCGGAGCTCAGTGCTAACACTCTCAGCGGAGCTCAGAGCTAACACTCAGCGGAGCTCAGTGCTAACACACTCAGCGGAGCTCAGAGCTAACACTCTCAGCGGAGCTCAGAGCTAACACTCTCAGCGGAGCTCAGAGCTAACACTCTCAGCGGAGCTCAGAGCTAACACTCAGCGGAGCTCAGTGCTAACACTCTCAGCGGAGCTCAGAGCTAACACACTCAGCGGAGCTCAGAGCTAACACTCTCAGCGGAGCTCTGTGCTAACACTCTCAGCGGAGCTCAGTGCTAACACTCTCAGGGGAGCTCAGTGCTAACACTCAGCGGAGCTCAGTGCTAACACTCTCAGCGGAGCTCAGAGCTAACACTCTCAGCGGAGCTCAGTGCTAACACTCAGCGGAGCTCAGTGCTAACACTCTCAGCGGAGCTCAGAGCTAACACTCTCAGCGGAGCTCAGTGCTAACACTCTCAGCGGAGCTCAGTGCTAACACTCTCAGCGGAGCTCAGCTAACACTCAGTGGAGCTCAGCTAACACTCAGTGGAGCTCAGCTAACACTCAGTGGAACTCAGTGCTAACACTGTCAGTGGAGCTCAGTGCTAACACTCTCAGTGGAGCTCAGCTAACAGTGGAGCTCAGCTAACACTCTCAGCAGAGCTCAGTGCAATTAACAGTAAAAGATGCCATCTAACTGGAATGAGCTTACAAGCTTACTCTGTTTCATATATGATTTTTATTGATTTATTGATTTCAGAGAGGAAGGGAGAAAGAGATAGAAACATCAGAGAATCATTGATGGACTTCCTCCTGGGATCAAGCCTGCAGCCTGGGCATGTGCCCTTGACCCTGAATTGAACCCGGGACCCTTTCATCTGCATGCTGATGCTCTATCCTCTGAGCAAAACTAGCAAAGGCTGAGCTTATTCTTTATTGCTCATCAAATTCAAGTGCTTGTCCAGAAAGTTTTTGTTTCCAGGCTCGGATTTTATGATCAAACTAGAGACGCAGCATGTGAAATTGTGTGGGACGCCAGACCCACTGTGCACGAGTCCTGCCACTCCGCGTGAACCAGGAGCCCTGCCCCACCACTTCAAGCAGCTCACAGGCCAGGGAGAGGGGAGAGATGCTCTACGCACCTCCTGGTGACTGGTCGTTTGGTCGTTCCGGCGTTCCAGCCACTGGCCTTTTATAATATAGATTAGTTTTTAGTGATTAATAAAATTGTTTCTTTCCATATGACTTCAAAGTAGGTGGCATGTGATTATAAGCGTGGTTTCTGGGTAAAATTAGATGAGTTCCATCTCTGTTCTCAAGTGCCACTTGTTGAATATAAAATCATAACTAAGGAAGTACTTTAGAGTTAATAATGTACAAATATAAAGTATTATTTTTAATTATAGTCCTGGTGCCCAAAATTCGAACACTGGTGGGGTCCCTCAGCTTGGCCTGCACCCTCTTACAATCCAGGACCCCTTGGTGGATGTTGAGCTGCTGATTTAGGTCCAACATCCCTGAGAGTTGTAGCAGTGTGCGAAGCAGCAAGTGTCTGGGAGGAGACTGAGCGGAGCCAGGTGCTGCATTGTTCCCACTCATCCCAGCCCTGCTGCACCTGCTGCCACTGCTTGGTGGCGCTGTCGCAGAGGCGGGGAGGCTCCCACCACCATAGCTGCACTCACCAGCCATGAGCCTGGCTTCTGGCTGAGCAACGCTCCTGCTGTGGGAGCACACTGACCACCAGGAGACAGCTTCTGCATCAGTGCGCATCATAGTGACCAGTCATAATGGTCACTTAGGCTTTTATATGTGTAGACTAGAGGCCCGGTGCACAAAATTTGTGCACAAGGGTGTGTGTCTCTCAGCCCAGCCTGCACTCTCTCCAATCTGGGACCCTTTGAGGGATGTCCAACTGTCCATTTAGGCTTGATCCTAGTAGGATTGGGCCTAAACAGGCAGTTGGACATCCCTCTCACAATCCAGGACTGCTGGATCCCAACTGCTCACCTGCCTGCCTTCCTGATTGCCCCTAACCCCTTCTGCCTGCCAGCCTGATCACCCCCTAACCACTCCCCTACCAACCTTATTGATGACTAACTGCTCCTCTGCCAGCCTGACCGCCCCCTTCCTTGCAGGCCTGGTCCCTCCCAACTGCTCTTCCCTGCTGGCAATCTTGTGGCAGCCATCTTGTGTCCACATGGGGGCAGCCATCTGTTGGAATGATGGTCAATTTGCATATTACTCTTTTATTAGATAGGATGGAATAAGCTGATAGTTCACCTGTGCTTGGCAGGAATAAGAGTGAACCACTCAATCCAAGGAACTCTGCTACCTCTTAGTTCTGGAGTGTAAAAAACAAAGGCTAGAGAAAATACAGAAATACAGGTGGAATGGGGGTTGGGGAATGAGCGTATAAATAACAACACTTATATGCCAGGTGCTTTTGATTCTATTTTGTTTAATTTCTAGACCAACCTTGTGAGGTAGGCAATACTATCCCCATTTTAGAGATGGTGAAATTTAGGTTCCAATGGATTCAATAACTTGCCAAAGATCACACAGTGAATTGCTAAGAATTGATTAAATGCTAAAACCTATATTCCTACCATGCCACACTATCTAGGTATCATCTAGCCCCTCATGATCCACAGACCACTGTCCCAGGCTGGTAAGAGGAGAGAGGGAGAATTGTAAAGAGCAGCAAGCATCCTAAAGGAGACCCAGTGATGAGTCACGAATTGGTTTGGTGCCCAAAGGGAGGTAGTGAAGCATCCCAGAAAACCACGCCGCCTCAATTCCAGTGCTGGTCTCATCGCCAGGGCTAGTGAACTGCTCCGAGTCCTCATCACAGAGTCTGCCTTCTCTCATCTAAAGGGATCTGTGGAATGCAGAAATATTAAAAAACCAAGTCAGTGTAAAACCATGTGACTGAGGTACTGCCATGTTCCTCCTGGATAGGAAAAATCGTGAAAAAGCTCAGTGATGTTGCTGTAGGAGAAGCCTGGCAGTATCATAGCACTGTAAGAAGAATCCTGCAATCAGAGCTGCAATAACTTCATTTTACCAACAGGGAAACTGCGGTGCAGAAAAGTAAGTTAGCCCTAGCTGGTGTGGCTCAGTTGGTTGGAGCATTGTTCCAGAATGTCACAGATTCAATTCCCGGTCAGAGCACATACCTGGATTGTAGTTCGGGTCCCTGTCAGAGCATGTACAGGAGGCAACCAATAGATGTTTCTGTCATATCGATGTTTATTCCTCTTTTTTAAAAAATATTTTACTGATTTTTTTACAGAGAGGAAGGGAGAGGAATAGAGAGTTAGAAACATCAATGAGAGAGAAACATTGATCAATTGCCTCCTGCAAACCTTCTACTGGGGATGTGCCTGCAACCAAGGTACATGCCCTTGACCGGAATCAAACCTGGGACCCTTCAGACCCCAGGCCAACGCTCTATCCACTGAGCCAAACCGGTTAGGGCTATTCTTCTCTTTCTAAAAATCAATAAAAACATATCTTCAGGTGGAGAATTAAAAAAAAAAAAGAGTCTGGCCAGTGGGGTTGAGCATCGACCTATGAACCCGGAGGTCACAGTTCAATTCCAGTCAGGGCATATGTCCAGGTTTTGGGCTCGATCCCCAGTGTGGGGCATGCAGGAAGTAGCTAATCAATGATTCTCTCTCATCATTGATGTTTCTATCTCTCTCCCTCTCCCTTCCTCTCTGAAACCAACAACAATATATTTTTTAAAAAGAGAGAGAAAAAAAGAAGACTTACCTAAGTTATCCGGGGTCATAGAGCCAGGACCAGAGCCCAGGTTTTTTAACTTCTGCTATGCCAAGAAAATCAGTAGTGTTGTGTAGAACTGCGGCTCTTGTCTGTGAAGCAGTTGGGGGTTGGTCAAAGAGTGGGTGTTCTACCCATGCAGTGTCCCCCCCTTCCCCCAATTCCCACCTCCAGTCCAAGCTGCAGAATTCCACGGCACAAGGAAGTTCACTAGCACAGAGGAAAGAACTTAAGACGCCAGTTAAGCCAGGGCTCATTCACATCTGAGCTCTGATATTTTCTGAATAACCTTGGACTCATTTTACTTCTCAGGTCTCCAGCTTTTTCATCTGTAAAAGGGGGTGCTAATTCTATTAGATAATATTCAAGTGATTTGAACCTATAAAACTATTCAAATACCTGTTGTTGTTTTTAACCACCACTGTTATTACTCAGTGGAGAAACTGAAGCCCAGAAAAGTGAGGGCTCACCGCTCATTAGCAGTGGTGGAAACAGAACTTGACTCCGAGCTGTTGACCCAATTCAGTAATATTCAAGAACCTCTGAAAGGCGACTTAGGGAGCCTTGAGGGGAGAGAGAAGCAAGGCTAAAGTTCGGATTTGAGTTTGAGGTTGTGGAAGGAAGAGTGGCTGAGGGAATACCTGAGCAGAGCTCAACACAGACGTGTTCAGGTCCCTGTTTAATCCCCATCATTACAGGTGGCCTTCAGGCAGATTATGAAGATAGCACATATGGCCAAGATCGGGTGTGATGAAAAGAATACCCAGCTCAAAGTTGGGGCAGTCTTGCTTTTGTCCTCTAACTAGACGATTTTTAGTGAGTCACTTCACCTCTGGCTTTAATTTTCTTACCAGTAAAATGGGCATAAAAATCCTGCCCCACTTACCTCCATCTGTGGTTTTGAGATTCTCATGGACATGAACAAGGTTTATCACCAACGAAGCCAGTTTGTGGGAGCAGCGCTGGCAGGTGGCCCAGGATTAAAACTGGCAGGTGATGTGGCCAAGTTTCTCCCCATCTACCAGGAGTGACCCCATCCATAATGGTCCCAAGTCCACTTCCTGTCACCTAGCTCCATCACCTGCTTGTCTAGCTGGCTGCCCACCCACACCCCACAACCCCAACCCTTCTGTGCATAGACCTATGGACTCGGATTCCAACATGTTTATATATCCTCACAACAGAGTTTCCCAACAGGCATGCTTGCACAGATAGCAGTCCTTTAGCTTTCCATTGACTGACTGCACCCCTGTCAGGTGCAGGAATATTGTGAGCAGCCTCGCCTATCACTCCTATGTGACATAATATAATTTTTCATGTTCTGTGGCTTTAAAAAATATTGGGTACATAGAATTCACACATGGCATTTATAATTTACCTGACTAAATACCCATACTTATTAACAAATGTGCACATGCATAAACACATATGCATACATTAGGTATACACTCACAGGTCATTTTTTCCTCTGTCTCCATTACTCACCAATTCTGGGTCAGAAAGAGAGTAAGGCAGGCCTGACCTTGGGCCTTCCCAGGTGATCTTCCCAGAACCCAGAAATGAGGGAAGGTGGCTCTGTCTGAGACACCCTCCCACTGGATTGCACCATTGCTCCCCATGCTCCCCTGGAATGTCCCTCCATGGACCCTGACACCCGCTAGCATGGCCGCCATTACCTTCCTTAGAGTCCGAGGCTTAAATGGCCTGTCCCGTTATCTCCTGGTATGTCCTCGTCACCTCCTCGGCTTTCAAGGTAAGGTGGGTGAGGATGTGATGAAGGCTGGAGAAGTGCAGGTGGAACTGGGCTTCTAGGTCCAGCTGCCCCAAGACCTCCTCGCCCTCTTCCATCTCTGCAGCTTCATTCTCAGCCTCATTGGCTCCATCACCTGTCATCTTGACCTGCCCCTTCTTCTGGGGCAGCAGCCCATGTTCCACATCCACGCGGATGGCCTTAAGCATGGTGAAGTAGTTGTAGAGACTGGGGCCTCCAGCCTGGGCCTCACACCCGTGTGCGCGTGGCTGCATGTCCCGCAGAAGGCTGGGGAACATCACCACCTGCTCCATGTTCTGCACCACGGCCGAGTACCGGTCCATGACGGTCAGCAGGCAGTTCTTGGGGTAGCGCGTGGTGAGCACCTGCATGGTTGCTTCCTCTGGCACCCTGAATCCGGCAGACTGCCCAGCACTGTTTCTCCGCGATTATTTTTAACGTCTGGGTGTGATGACAGTCTGACAGGTTGCCAAGGCCCACCCTGTGGGTCAAAATCACATCTCTGTTTTAGGCCAATCCCAGGGCTTGGGCCCCACTGCCTATATTAGGTGATCTATCTGCCCAGGGACTGACCTACCAGCTTTCTGCGTGTCATTTCAGCACTCCTGACCGCCTGGGCAAGAGCCTGGCTCCTCCTCCGCCAGCTCATAGGTCCAGTTCAGGGAAGCTTTGCTCTTTGGCAACTAGTGCACTTGACCTCAGGGCAGTCACTAATTCTTTCAGGTCACCCGAGACCAAGCTGCCTCTTGCTGCCTACTTAGAGCAGTCTCCTAAGGCACAGCTCCCTTCTTCAACCTGGGGTGCCTCTGCTGTGAGACGAACAAGGGGGGTCATGAAAGAAAGCGCGTAGGGAAAGGGGGAGGAGGAGGGGCAGAAAGCACTGAGATAGGAACCAGAAGCACAGTCCTGCAGTTTCCTAGTGTGTTTTGGTTTTTCTTTATTCAACACACTTATTCAGCACCTACTCTGCATCCATTTCTGCACTAAACTCTTTCACAAGTTATCTCATTTAGTCTTCACCACAACCCCATGATGAATATTGAATCCTCGTGTTTAACAATAAGAAAGCTGAGGTGTAGATTGCTAAAGGAACCCGCCCAAGGTCCTGTTGGAGCTGGGGTTCCAGCCCCGGACCACCTCTCTCCTACGTCTGGTCAGTGTTCTAGATCATGTGAGGTTGAACGAGTTGAGTTGCACAAGGTCACTGGGCCTGAATCTTTATCTGTAAATTCGGGATATTGTTGTGAGGAGCGAATAAAACAAAGCTAAAGAAAATGCTTTGTCAGCCACAAAGCACAATCCCAAATGTATTACCTGGGCAGATTCTAGATTCATGCGCAGGTCCCTCCCAACTCTAATTTGTAATTCCACGCATTACAGTGTTTCCACTTTACCACTGGCCTAATCCTTTGGCCAAAGTCCGGGAAGATAATAATTCTTGTCACAGCCACATTATCACAATTGCCAAACTGCATTGGTTATACTTATTTAGAGGAGGATTAGGAAAATGAGGCGGGCTCGAAGTTGCACTGCAAGCTTGTGTCAGAGTCGGGTTTCTGGTTCGGCCATCTGCTCACACCGCCTCTGCTGGAAAGATCTCTAGGTACCTTCTGCCCAGCAAGAGAGAAGAGAAAAGGAGAGCACAGGGAAGGGAATGTGTCTCACTTAAGTGACTTTTAAAAAGATAAATTTTTTTTTATTGATTTCAGAAGGGAAGGGAGAGGGGAGAAAGAGATAGACACATCAATGCTGAGAGAGAATCGTTAATCGGCTGCCTCCTGCATGCCCCACACTGGGGACCAAGCCCACAACCCAGCACGTGCCCTTGACCAGTCCACAGGCTGACGCTCTATCCACTGAGCCAAACCAGCCAGGGTTCACCTAAGCAACTCTTATTCTCACCCCATGGCAGGAGCCCCTCTGCACCCCTAGAACCGACAGTTACCCACTCGCCTACTTCCTTCCACTCCTGTGGCCTGAGTGTCGAGAAAGTTCATCTTTATGTTGAACTGAATTCTACCTCCCTTTAGTCCTTCCCCCTTAAGTTATAATATTCCCCCCACCCCCAAATCACTGGTCTTAACTGTTTCATTCAACAGAGGAGTGTGAAAAACCATTTCCCAGCCTCTAACTCACTCAATGCCCACAACATGAGGCAGAAAAACAAAAGTGTATCCCTTTCAGATAAGGAAACAGAGGCTCAGAAAAAGGGAGGTAGTGGTCCAAGGTCTTAGAGGTGAGAGAGGGAGGCTCAGTCCAGCTCTCTGGGCCTCAGAGGAGAGCAGTTGCCCTCTCTCCAAGAGACCTTTGAGGGCTGGCTGTGTACACAGGTGATCTGGGGTCATCCTGCATTGGACAGTTGGCCTTGCCTCTTCAGAACAGAGAGGGCACTGCAGTGAAGAGCAGAGCTTCCACTTTAACCCTTTCTGTACTGCAGGTTATGGAGTGGGACAGAGTGTCAGGCCAGCTCTTCCTCCCTCTGGCTGTGTGGCCCTGGGCTAGTGGTGCTCCTCTCTGAACCTCAGCTTCCTCCTATGTACTGATAACAATCAGAGCAAACATTGATCACCAGCTTGCTATTCTAAGCAAAGTATTTGGAAGTATGGAACTTAATCCTTCCAATAGTCATATGTAAATGGTGTTCTCCATTTACAGAGGAGGAAATTGAGGCCTCAGAACACACACTATTAGTTTAAGGCAAGGAGGAGTTGGGATGAGTAGTAATTCCTACCCATGGGTGGTTATGAGGTTTGGATATGATGTTGTGAAATATCTGGTATATTGCAGATAAATATGCACTGCCTCCTGCCTCTTCCCCTTTCCTACACTCTGCTTCCCAATTCCTCATTTACTCCTCCGTCCTAGGTCTCGATGCACACATTTCAGTTCCATTCTTATCTGTCTTGGTGCCCAGAACTGCAAATACTCAGCAGATTCTGAGCTCCAGTGTCCACGGCTGTAAAGTGAAAGGTTTGCAGATCTCTGAAGGGAAGGCCCTTCCAGCCCTGGTTGGGTAACTCCTTCTGAATCCATGTGCAGGTCCCTAAGAGCATTACCCTGCCTTAGTGCTGGCGCATATAACCCAGCCTCATCGTCACCGACTCAGAACTGGAAAACATGATGTCCCAGTTCCATGCCCAGGGCTGGGAGAGCTGACTCTGGCACAGTGGGCAGGGCAGGCATACCCTCCCTGCATGTGGCAACCTCCTTCCTCTTTTACCCAGTGACAGAGAGCCACCCAGGCCCCTAGGACCACCCCTGCCTCATCTATTCAACAAGGGGGCTGAGCTTTGTTAGGGCCTCTCCAGCTCAGACTTTGAGGAGCTCCACCTGAGCACATGGCCCCTGCACCCCGCCCCTGTGCTTGCATGCTAAAGCCAGTCTGTTCCCAGCCTTGTTGCTGGACTGGCCCAGAAGGATGGAGTGAGTGAGTAAGCAGGTGTGTTAGTGAAAAAGGGAGAGTGTGAACAAACTGATAGTTGGGGGGAGGGGTAATGAGTTGTGTGAGCAAATGAGTTCAGAACTCTCTGGTTGCCCTGGGAAGAAGGGAGAGGCCAGGGTCACCCAGCGTCACCCAGCCAGCAGGCTACAGACAGAGACTGCCCCCAGGTCTACATGGCAGATGGGAGCCCTGGATAAAATTTTGCTGAATCAGCAGCTGCCAGCCATCTTGGATTAGAAGACAGAGAGCAGGAATCTAAGGGGAGAGAGGCTTGGCTCAGACAAGTCCTAAGAGTGGGGAGAGCAGGAAGGCAGAAAAGGTAGGTGGGGCTTCTCAGGCGCTGCTGTGGTGCAGGACCCGGTGGACTCAGGTGTCCCTGCTGTCAAGTTGCCCCATCCCAGGGTTGGGAGGTTATCTGGTCCAACGGGGCACTGCAGGTGGGAATCCTGGCAATGGGAGGGAGGGAATTAGCAGAAGATGGACTGAACCTCAAGTGTCATTCAGTATCCCCAGCGTTCTCTCCTGCCCTCAGGTGGGGGAAACTGAGGCTGGGTGAGGCATTTCCTGGGATGGCCTCTGCAGAGCTGCCAGTGGCCTCATCCTCAGGGCATCTGCATGGCCCACGCTGGACAAACAGAACTGATTCCAGATGGACTGCAGTCAAGGTCCCAAGGCCAGGCCAGGAACACCATGTAAATGTGGTGCAAGGGTTAGGATAATTACGTCCTGCCAGGACTGCCTGTCTCCAAGCAATCTGGCTGGGCGAGGTCCCAGGCAGCTACAGAAGGGACTCAGACAAAGGTTGCAGCAAGTTTTGTAGTTTTATTTTTTTATTTTATTTTTTATTTAAAGTTTTACAAATAGTAGTACATATGTTTCCTTTTTCCCCTCCCATTGACCTCCTCCTAGCCTCCCCCGCCCCCCAGCACATGCTCTCACCTGCCCCCGTGCCCCAGTGTCTTGTATCCATTGGTCATGCTTATATGCATGCATACAAGTCCTTCGGTTGATCTCTCACAGCCCCGCCCCCACCCTCCCAAGTTTTGTAGTTTTAAAAATGAGTTTTAGCCCCAGCCAGTTTGACTCAGTGGATAGAGCATCGGCCTGCAGACGGAAGGGTCCTGGGTTTGATTCTGGTCCAGGGCACATACCTCAGTTGCATGCTTATCCCCAGCCATGGTCAGGGAGGCAGCCAACCCATGTGTCTCTCTCACATTGATGTTTCTCTCGGTCTCTCCCCCTCCCTTCCACCTTCTCTAAAAATCAATGGAAAAATATCCTTGGGTCAGGATTTTTTAAAAAAGAAGAATTTTATACACACATATCATCTGATATCGACGGGCTTCAGGCTGTTTTTCTTCCCATTGTCACTCCAGTCCTGACCTGTTGGGAACATATGGGCTCAAGGGTCAGTAGCTGCCCAGTCACTGAGCCCCTGGTGGGCCAGGAGGAAGCCCAGAGAAAACAGGACATGGTCCCTGCCATCCAGACCTGACTCCCTCTGTCACCCAGAGACCTCATGGGTTGAGAGCCTACTGTGTGTCTGCACTGTGCTGAGCCTGGGGCTATAACAGGGCACGAGGCAGACAGAACCTTCAGTCAGGTAATTCCTATCTAGTGGGAAGAGCTACAGCAAACATATGTACAGATGAGTACAATAATATCACACTGTGACATGGACTAGGAAGAAAATAAAAAGAAATAATGCGTCAGAGCCTGTGACTGCCAGTGTAGTCGGCAGACATGCAGCAGCAAATCACCACGGAGCTCATCAGAAATGCAGGTTTTCGGGCCCTGCCCAGGACTTCCAGATTAGAAACTGCATTTCAGCAAGCTCCCCAGGAAATACGTATGGCCAAGGGAGTCAGGAATTCACTTCAAACCAGTGATTATTATCCCAGGGAAGAATAAATATTTGTGTTGACATCTGAAGGTTCTCAGCTCCCGGAAGATCTATCTTCCAGGCAGCAGAAATAGCCAGTGCTACTGAACATAAAGCATTCTCCTTAAAGGCACACCTAGTTCACCTGGTAACCTTGCAAGTCACTCTACCTCTCCAGGCCTCAGGGATCCACCTGGAAAATTGAGGAGTCGGACTAAACAGAAGCTCTTTTAAGGTTTCAAGAGGAAAGGAAAGGAAAGGAGAGGAGAGGAGAGGAGAGGAGAGGAGAGGAGAGGAGAGGAGAGGAGAGGAGAGGGGGGGAGGGGGAGGGGAGGGGAGGGGAGGGGAGGGGAGGGGAGGGGAGGGGAGGGGAGGGGAGGGGAGGGGAGGGGAGGGGAGGAGAGGAAAGGGGAAAGGAAAAAGGAAAGGAAAGGAAAGGAGAGGAAAGGAAAGGAAAGGGAAGGGAAGGGAAGGGAAGGGAAGGGAAGGGAAGGGAAGGGAAGGGAAGGAAAGGAAAGGAAAGGAAAGGAAAGGAAAGGAAAGGAAAGGAAAGGAAAGGAAAGGAAAGGAAAGGAAAGGAAAGGAAAGGAAATAATCTGAATGGAGAATTTGGGGCATCAAAAGTTAAATGGCTGCCCTAGCCAGTTTGGCTCTGTGGTTAGAGCATCAGCCCATGAACTGAAGGGTCACGTGCTCGATTCAGAACAAGGGCACCTACCTGGGCTGCAAGCTCCCTCGACTCCCTCTACCCTCCAAACACTCCTCTCCCCTCTCAACTTCGCCCCCCCCTCCCCCCGGCCGCAATGTGGAAGGCAACTAATGACTGTGTCTCTCTCACATTGATGTTTTGCTCTGTCTCCCTCGCCCCTCCTCCACTCTCTCTAAAAAAATCAATGGGGGAAATGTCCTTCGGTGAGGATTAACAACAAAAGAGTCAAGTGACCAGCTAAGAAAGCTGTTTGGGGGAGTGTCAGGTCCCCTCTCTTGAGTCCTCAGGTCACCTCAGGGGGTCCTGGCTTTTTCTATGACTCAGGAATATGGGTATCTGTGCTGTTCTGAGAATCCACTGCAAATTCTACCGATACAAAGACTGTGAATAGAGGACGGGAGGAGACCCAGGAAGCTGGCAAGTCTTGGGTCCAGCCACTCCTCCCAAATGCCTCCCTGTCTCCCCGCTCCCCAAGTGCCTCTTCCAGCTGAGGCAACAAGCTCCCAGGGCAGCATCAGGGCTCTGGGCTGGCGGGATTGTAGAGCGGGGACCGACATGTCGACAAAGAGCTCCTCAGTTGGTCTGGAAGGTCTGGATTATTGGAGCTGGGGGTACTCTAGTGATCTTACAACCCAGTCTCTACTTTATGGGTGAGGAAACTCGAGTGTCCAACTTGTATGTCCAATCATGTGTTGTTCGTGCCCCTGGAAGGACTTCACCTTCCATATGTAGCACTGTAAGGCTATGATACTTTAAAGTTCTGTGACAAGACGAGTCACTCATACAGATAACATGTCTGTCTCTCCTCTAACTGGGAGCCCCAAAGAGCAGGCAGACAAACTCTCCCCTATGGCCCTAGAACTCCAACAACTCAGGAATGTTTCCTTAGCTGGTTGATTGAAAGGACGATTAAATGAAATTGTAGGAATTTGTCTACCTTTGGTGTGCTCCCCAGATATATTTCTTCATTCCTTCCTTCGTTTTTTTTTTTTTTTTCTTCTCTCAACAAAGTTTTACAGAGGAAACCTGGCCACAGGGAGGGCTGAGGTGGGAGGCTGTCAAAGCCAAAACTCCAGAGACCTCAACTATGATGGGCCTTGGCTCAGCTACCTCCTTCTGGGGTGCTCCATGAGTCACCTAGGGATGAGGTGGGGGGGTGTCTTATTCTGTGCAAAAGACTGGCCTCCAAGCTTGGACCTAGGCCAGAGTCCAGGAAGTGTCTGAGGGCCCTCTCCCCACTCTGAATGAGTGTTGGCGGCATGGTTGGGAGAGGAGGCCATGAAAACTTAGCCTGTTGAACACCCTTCTTCCAGGCCTTCCAGCCCTCAACCTACACACAGCCATCTTTGAGGTTTCCTTTCCTTTCCAACCTGGGTTCACAGTGACTCCTACTCTGGCTTCTCCATCAATTCCTCCATACATAATCAATCTTCCTTTGGTATAAGAAAGAACCACCTCCCCCTAGCTCAAATACCTTCAATAGTTCCTGCATTAGCTTCCTATAGTTCTGTAACAAGTTACCACAAATTTAGTGGCTTAAAGCAACCCAAATGTACCAGCCTAAGTGGCTCAGTTGGTTGGGTGTCATCCTGTATACACTAGGGGAAGGAATGGGAGGGGAGGAAGGCAGGTGGAGGGGTGTCTCAGTCGGACACATATCTGGGTGCCAGTAAGGATATATTTTTTAAGTGTTTTAATGTATTATTCCCAGAGGTCAAAAGTCCAAAATGGGTCTTCCTGGCCTCAAATCAATGTATCAGCAGGACTACATTCCTTTCTGGAGACTCTAGGAAGAATCCACTCCCTTGCCCTTTCCAAATTCTAGAAGTTGCCAGTATTCCTTGGTCTGAGGTCCCTTCCTCCATCTTCAAAGCCAGCAATATCTTCTCATATTGCCATCTCCCTGGCTCTCCCTCTTCCGGTTACAAGGGCTTTTGTCATTACATTAGGCCTGACTGGGTAATCTTCCAGTCTCAAGGTCAGCTTATTACAATTTTACTTCCACCTGCATCCTAATGCCCCATTTGCCAAGACACTTAACTGTAAGGCGGCAGAATTAGAAGCACTGACCGGTAAACCGCATCCTGCCCCTCCTGCAGAGTGGGAGAGCCCCGGGGTAATGATAAGAAACAGGAAAACAGGATGCTCTGCCAAGATTGTAAAACTGAGATTGTAAAACTGAGATTAATGTAAATGTCAACGGTTCTGGGAAAAACAAACTGTAACAAGTCCCCCTGACGACATCTGTGTGACCCTGTTGTTTGTCTCAGGGTATTTAAGCCCTGGCTCTGCACTGTCTCGGGGCTCTCAGCCTCTACTCTGACTTCAGGGTATGTTGTGAGCCCCAGCATGCTTGGTGAATAAACCCTTTGCTGTTTGCATGAGAACGTCTCTTGGTGCCTTTGTGAGAGCGGCGGGCGTCCCGGACTTAACATAACCTATCCACAGGTGCCAGGGATTTGGACATTGACGTCTTTGGGAGCCATTATTATTGTACCCATCGGACTCTTCATCCCTTTCTATTTGTTTTTACATGCCACGGCGCTTCTTTACGTGAAATTTTGCACAGAAGCTCAATGGAAAAGAACTTGATTTGGCTGAAGCAGGATGGGGGAGGGGGGGTGGCTATAGCTGACCATCTTTCATTAGCCCTAGGGTTACCTCCAGAGAACCCAGAGACTCCACAGAGCACAACTGGAAAACCACCAGCCACAATATAGTCCAAAGTCTTACCTTGGCATTCAAAGCGTTAACTAGCCTTCCTGGCTTTGTTCTCTGCCAGTAGGACAACAACCTGAGCCCCCAGATTCACAGTTCCTGCCCCCAGAAGCTTAGAGCTTGATGGGGGGGGAGGGGAAACAGCCTGACAACTAAGCAAGCCACTTCAGCCTAGCTGGGTGAGTACCCCAGGAGCACAGGGCACAAGGCACAGAGAAGAGAGTTGCCTGGAGAAGCTTCCTGAAAGAGTAACAACATTGTGGAGTTATCAAGACAGAGAAAAGTGGGAATAACCTTAAGTGCAGGGTGATAAGGGGGAAATGTGTTTTGTTTTTTTTCTCTTTCTCTTAGATATATTCACTATGCACACAGTACATGCACTATATATGTATACGGAATTCGTGCAAGGTGGGGAAGAGGGGGAGATTGTCCCTCAGTCCAGCCTACACCCTCTCCAATCTGGGACCCCTTGAGGGATGTCTGACTGCCCGTTTAGGCCTGAACTTACAATCCAGGACTGTTGGCTCCCAACTGCTTACCTGCCTGCCTTCCTGATTGCCCCTAACTGCTTCTGCCTGCCAGCCTGATCACCCCCTAACCACTCCCCTGCCAGCCTGATTGATGCCTAATTGCTCCCCTGCCAGCCTGTTTGCCCCCAACTGGCCTCCTTTGCAGACCTGGTCCCTCCTAACTGCCCTCCCCTGCTGGCCTGATTGCCCACAACTGCCCTCCCTTGCAGACCCGGTCCCTCCTAACTGCCCTTCCCTGCTGGGCATCTTGTGGTGGCCATCTTGTGTCCACACGGGGGCAGCCATCTTGGGTGTTGGAGTGATGGTCAATCTGCAAATTACTCTTTAATTAGATAGGATATGTAAATATTATATAATACTACAGTGTATATTATATATGAAAGTATAGATAGCACATATAGTCTTTATGTATATGTAACAAAGGATATGCCTATTACAATTTTTCTGATTTCATGCATCTATATATTATTTATGAATGCATACATATACAGTAAATAAAAACTTAACAGGGGAATGAAAACATGCATTTAAGGAGCCATCTCTGGGGAGGGGGCAGGTGAAAGGAAGGAGTAGACTTTACATTTGTTGTCTTATTTATCAAGCTCAGTGATGGGTACATGGATATTTACATATTCATTCTCTAACATTGTTGTATACATTACGTACTTACAAAAACAGAAGAAAAGTGGGAAATGTTTTCTGGATAGAGGTATCAGCTTGAGCAAAAGCTGAGACACAAAATACCAAGAATACTGATGACTCCTCAAGTTGCCTGCACTGTCCCAAATTCCACAGTGACTTTTCCACCACTAACCCCTTCCATTCTTCCACCTCTTCTTCCCTCCCGCCGCCCCCCCCCCCCCCCCCCCCCCCCCGCTTTCTGCCTCACCCCCTTTTGCCCAGCCTTACGCCCCGGGCTGACCATTCTGACCAGGTCAGCCCCTCCCCGGTCGGATAGGTTCTCATCCCATTTGCAAGGGTACACCTCCCCTAGGCTAGTTCAATTCAGGAAGGCATGCCCGTCTCCCCGCAAAGACTCAGGCTAGGCTGAGCCGGGTCCAGCCCCAGAACTGGGCAGCAGGCGGGAGCTGACGGCGGCAGCTCAGGCCGGCAGGGGGCGCTGCCGGGCAGGCCAGGACCTGCCTCCGCCCGGCCGCCGCCGCTCAACCCCGCAGCCCTGGGCGACGCGGTCCCTGAGCCCCCGCCAGCGCGCGGGGGCCAGTCGCCCGTGGAAACACCCGAGTCTCCAGGCGATACTTGTCCGCCCCGCTTTAATAGAGAGGGGATGGCGGGGGGTGGGGGGAGGAGAGCGGGAGGAAATCCTCCCTTTCTTGTCTGCAGGTGAAAGCGCGCAGCCGCTTTCGTTCCTTCCGGCCACCGCCCTGCAGATTCCGTGGGCTCACTCACGCTGTCTGCACTGCTCCTGGATGACATCTCGGCAGCTCCCCCAGCTTCCCCGAGAGTCTCCCGTTTGTTGCCAGATAATTTCAAATCGTGAATAAGCGACGTGCGGGCCAGGGTCAGAGTAAAACCACCCCCCTCCACGCCCGCTGAGGCCTTTTCCGGCGGGGACACCTGCTGGCTGGCGAAGGGCTGGGAACTGGGCAGCCTCTCTCCAATCTCGCCTGCTCTTCAGCTCCTCCGGCCCCTCCCGGCTGCCCCTGGCTCTCCGGGGCTGCGGGGAGAAGTCTAACTACACCAGAGGCCTCTGGCCGTGACAGGTTCCAAATACTGACCCTTTCTATGAGGAGCACTTTGCTGGGCTCCTGGGAGACCCACCACCCCAGCATTCTCCTGCAGGACCCCCTCCCCCCCAAACAGGGGCGGTTTGGCTCCTCCTTCAGGCTGAGCCCCACAGCTTCTGTATCCCTCCCCACACTCCAGCCTCTCTCTGCTGGAGTTCCCTCACACCTTAATGGAAGCCGTCTTTCTCGGGGTCTGTTTCAAGAAAGACCTCCATTCTGTTCCTTTCTGCAAGATCTACGTGTGCCCTACAGGACACACACACACACACACACACACACACACACATACACCTCTGCCAGCGCAGCCCCCTGCCTAGGAGCTGGGCACTTGTTAGCTCTCACTGGATTCCAGATCACAGAGCCTCCTCTTCCAAGATTCCTCAAACTGTTCTAAAGCCTCTCTGCCTGGGTTTGAGGTGAGGAGGGAGCAGCTCCTTCCCTCCTGGGTGGGGTGTGGGTTGAAGGACCCCTGGTGAGTGCACTAACAACTCTCTCCAAAGAGGTAATCCTCCCAAGTTCCTGGGGGATGTTGGCTTTCTCTGTGATGGGCAGGAGGCAGGTCTTAGCTCTGCTCTCCCTCTCAGGTGGTCCTGCAAAGGTCCTGATCCAGTCTCTCAGCAACTCTGGCTGGCATTGTTTCTCGCTGTGAGGCCTCAGCTGAAATTCTGAGGTGGCTGGAAAAGTCTTTGTTTATATCTTACTAGAGACCTGATGTATGAAGATTTGTGCAAGAATGGGCCTTCCTTCCCCTGGCTGCCGGCACTCTAGCTGGAGCTGCCTTTCCGCTCTAGCCTTCCCACCTGCCCAGAGGCCAGGAGTGGCTGGGGTGATGCAGAATGCCTGCTTTCTACCCCCTGCAGCTTGGTGCCAGTGTACACAAATGAACACGCCATTTTTGTTGGGTTAATTTGCATACTCACTCCTAATTGGCTGGTGAGCATCATGAAGGTATGGTCTATTAGCATGTTACTCTTGTATTAGTTAGACTAGTGGCCCAGTGCATGGATTCATGCACATTGAAAGGAAATTAATTAGAAGAAATATTTTAATATTGCTATTCACCCTTTCTCTATAATAGAAGAGTCAACCAAACTCACGAGCAACAATGGCAGATCGGAACATACAAATACAATTAGTGCCAGTGAGAGCTTTATATGTATTGTGCATGCATGAGTCAACTTAGCCTTATATAAATACTAGAGGCCCGGTGCACAAAATTCGTGCACATGGGGGTGTGTCCCTCAGCCCAGTCTGCACCCTCTCCAATCTGGGACGCCTTGGGGGATGTCTGACTGCCCCTTTAGGCCAGATCCTGGTAAGATCAAGCCTAAATAGGCAGTCGGACATCTCTCTCATAATCCAGGACTTCTGGCTCCCAACTGCTAACCTGCCTGCCTGCCTTCCTGATTGCCCTAACCACTTCTGACTGCCAGACTCATCACCCCATAACCACTCCCCTGCCAGCCTGATTGATGCCTAGCTGCTCCCCTGCCAGCCTGTTTGCCCTTAACTGGAGGCCTGGTCACCCCCAACTGTTCTCACCTGCAGGCCTGGTCACCCCAACTTCCCTCCCTTGCAGGCCTGGTTGCCCCCAACTGCCTCCCCTGCAGGCTTGGTCACCCCAACTGCCCTCCCTTGCAGGCCTGGTTGCCCCCAACTGTCTTCCCCTGCAGGCCTGGTCACCCCAGCTGACCTCCCTTGCAGGCCTGGTTATCCCCAACTTCCCTCCTCTGCTGGCCTGGTCCCTCCCTACTGCCCTCCCCTGCTGGCCATCTTGTGTCCACATTGGGACAGTCATCTTATGTGTTGGAGTAATGGTCAATTTGCATATTACTCTTTATTACATAGGATAAAACAAATTTGCTTAATTAGACTCACTTTCTGATGTAGCTAAACTTTTTCCAGCCCAGTGAAGTACCCCAACTTCTCTTTCAGGTAATTGTCACCAACACGGCAGTAAATATCAACACAAAGCAGATTGTAGATCACACGGGGAGAACAAAAGGTCAAATATTTAACTGTAGCAGTGTTTGACTATATTCTGCGCAGTGAGAAAACCTGAAGTCATTTTCAAGGTCCACCATTTCTTACTTCTTTTCAGTAGGGTCAAGTTTCTAAGCTTTCTAAATCTCTGTTTTCCGGCTAATAAAAAGAAAATAGAATTCCACCCAGTCTCCTATTTACCTACTCTAGGATTTCTGTGAGGATCAAATGAGATGAGGCATGGGGAAATGCTTCACAGACATTTGGTTATAGATATATTCTACATCTTGGTCTGCAAATTTCATTTTCACTTAATGGGCTAACTTGGGCATCTGTTCATGTTAATGCCTAAGGTTCTTACTCATTCTTTTTGTGAAATTATGTGCATGTATTTATATATAGCATAAAATTTGCCATTTTAACCATCTTAATTATATAAATTAGTGGTATTAATTACATCTGAGTATTGTGCAAATATCATCACTATCCTTTTTAAAAAATATTTTTTTATTGATTTCAGAGGGGGAAGGAGAGGGATAGAGAGATAGAGAATCAATGATCAGCTGCCTCCTGCATGCTCCCCACTGGGGATTGAGCCTGAAACTCAGGCATGTGCCCTGACCAGAAATCAAACTGTGACCTCTTGGTTCCTAGGTCGACGCTTTTTCATCATCCCAAATAGAAATTCTGTACACATTACGCAATAACTCTCCACCCCTTACACACACACACTCACACACAAGCAACCCCTGGCAACCTCTAATCTACTTTCTGTCTCTATGAGTGCCTCACCCGTTTTTAGGGCCTGGAGATTATTTTGCAGCAGGAGACATCATCATTTATTTAACCATCCTCCACTAATGGACTTTCACCTGAGCACTGTGATGTGAGACCATACAATGAGAACCATGGCTGGCTATGGGGCCTGGATCTGCTGCATTCCTGGTCCCCCGCATCCAGCCCTGAGTCTGCCCACAGAGAGAGGGCCTGCTCACTCGGGCGACCACACTCCGGCTGCACCATGCCAAGGCTGCCCTGGTGAGTCATCAGGCACAGGCTGCTGACCCCCCAAGCGTGACTGGGCCTCTAAGAGAAGCTTGATGGTCTGTGTATCTCCCAACCTGAAAGCCGGGAGTCACCAGGGCTTACCAGGCAGCTCCCAACTCTGAGATCTATTAGTTTTGCCCTCCGTGGGAGGCAAATCACCTCTCATTCAAATCCAGCCCTACAGGAAAATGCTTTATCCAGCCTAGGGAAATTATGACTCACTCTACCCAAAGGTGGTAGGTGGGTAGGTGGAGCACTGAGAGCCACCAGGAGGAGAAAAAAGACAGAAACAAGTGGGAATGGAGAGGGTGGGGAAGGGGGAAGGGGGATAAAAAGTGAAGGAGAAAGAATAGAGAGGAAGAGAAAGCAAAGAGACACAGAGAGAAAAGAGGCAGAGAGAAAGAATACCAGAGCTAAAGGGGAAACAGAAGGAGCAGTGCAGGAGAAAGGAGGAAGCAGAGGAGAGTGAGAGGGGAGTGAGAAGAAAGGGAAGAGGGGAGAAAGAAAAGAGAACATGGAGCAGGAAGTGGGTGAGTGCCTTAGCTGGCGTTTTGGATCAATCCAGAAAAAACTGCTTGTGCTTCAGATGCCTGCAAGACATGTGGTGGAGGTGGTCTGGCTTGGTTCTCAGGCCCTGGCTATAAGCTAGCTCATGTTTTTAGCCCTCGACTACAGCCCTGGTGGCCCTATTGAGGGGTCAGAGGCGGAACATGGGGCAAAAACAGCCACACCCGTGTGTCCAGTGGTACACAGCCTTTGGAGTTACTTGGCAACAAAGAATAAGATCCTCAGAAAGGTGGATACCTCCTGCACAGTTCCTTAGCTATAAAGGATGCTTGTTAACAATGCTATTTATAGCAAAGTGAAAAAAAGACAGAAAAAAAGGAAGAAATGATACATTTACACAGTACAATGTTACACAGCCATTACAAAAAATGGTGCAGAAGAATCCTTAATAATATAGGGAAACCCTCGTGATACTAGATAGAAAATAATGCCCAGCTGGTGTGGCTTAGTGTTTGAGTATCAACTCATGAATCAGGAGGTCATGGTTCGATTCCCAGATGGGGCACATGGCCAGGTTTTAGGTCCGATCCTGGGGGGGCGAAGTGGGGGAAGCAAGGGGGCATGCAGGAGACAGTCAATTGATAAGTCTCTCTCTTCATTGATATTTCTATCTCTCTTTATCTCCCTTCCTCTCTGAAATCAATAAAAAATATTTTAGTCCTGGCTAGTTTGGCTGAGTGGATAGAGAATTAGCCTGCGGACTGAAGGGTCCCTGGTTGGATTCCTGTCAAGAGCACATGCCTGGGTTGCGGGCTCGATCCCCAGTAGGGGGCGTGCAGGAGGCAGCCGATCATTTTCTCTCATCATTGATGTTTCTGTCTCTCTGTCCCTCTCCCTTCCTCTCTGAAATCAATCAAAATATATTTTTAAAAATATATACTAAAAAAATAACTATATGTTTAAATTAATCTTTAAAATGGTATGATTCAGCCGAAACTGGTTTGGCTCAGTGGATAGAATTTCGGACTGCGGACTGAAGGGTCCCGGGTTCGATCCCGGTCAAGAGCATGTACCTTGGCTGCGGGCACATCCCCAATAGGGGGCGTGCAAGAGGCAGCTGATCGATGTTTCTCTCTCATCGATATTTCTGACTTTCTATCTGTAGAAAATCAATAAAATATATTTTTAAAATGGTATGATTCAAATTTTGTTAGTGAATAAGGCTGTAATGGGGGTGGCACAAGCTCTCCGCTACCTGAGCTCAAAGTCATCTTCAATTTAGTTCAATCCTGTGCTAAGGAGACAGTTGTTTTTTGACAATCTCAAGTCCAGACCCTAACCCTTCCCTACTAGCCCCATGCTCTCCAATTTGGGGAAATTCCCATAACGTCTTGCCTGGGGGTAAATCCTAGTCCCTGCTCAAATTACAGAAGTAATCTGAGGAATTAGATTCTGTTTCTACCTGCCCCTGGTGTAGCCTGCGGCCTGCCTGTGACCAGCGGAAGCCAGCTAATTCTGCAGTGTGATCCCTGCCAGGCCCTGGCACTGGGCCGATCCCTTCCTCTGTCAACATCGGTAGCCTTCCAAAAAATTCCTTTTTTGTTTAAAGAGCTGGCCTTGGCCTCTGTGGCTTGCCACCAGGAGCCGGATCTGACAGTCGGGCTGTGTTCAGCTGCAGGGAGCTCTGCTATCCCCACCCACCAGGTATGCAGAGCCCCTCCCTTCTCTTGGGTCCAGGTGTCCTGGGGCTGTGAGAAAAGGTGTCTGTGTGGGGTTATCCCCTGGCCTTTGCACTGGGCCTGGAGCTGGATGGGCTGCAACTAATTTTTTCTCCCAGAACCTGAGGAGGACGAGCTGGCAGAGGTCCTGGGGATAAACAGTAACCAACCCCACACAGTACTGCTGAGTCAGAGGCATGCCCTGAGACAGGTCTGGCGGGAAACAGGTAGGGGGTCCAATATCTGCCTCAGACTGGACCAGAGGTATCTCAAAGAGGGAGGGACGAGCTCCCCACCAGGACTCTGGAGGTTTGAGGACTTGGGATACCGTCCATGTTGGTTACTTTGTTCTACCCTGTCTTTGCTGGGCAGGATTCAGTCAGAAACTCATAGGTCAAGCATGTCAAACTCAAAAGGCTCACACGAGCCCATTAAACAAGGTTTAAGTTTATGTGGACCACAAAAAAACCAAAAGCTTCCATTTTCATAGAAACATAGGTTTATTTCGATAGAGACATGCTGAATACAAAGGGCTAAAATAAATGAGTAATCATTAACATAATATAATAAAACATTTTAATAAAAATTACGGTAATATCTTTCTTGAACATTAACTCACCAGACATTGAATAACTGCACAAGTTAATAAGCATAACACAAATAAGCCTATTTTTGTTGTTGTTGTTCTCTGAAATAAAAATATTTCCTATTTGCTCACCAAACAAGTCAGTCCAAGACTCATTACGTGGCAACCAGCTGCTAAAATACTCGCTGCTGGTGTTAGTGGAGAGAAATGGTGCGCCTGCGCATAGGGAAATGAATGCAACACAATTATAGTAATCAGTCATTAGCGAACATTGTAGTTCATGGTTAATAATTACGTGTAATGGGATATTGTAAAAATTAAGTTACGAATTTTTATTAAAATGTTTCTTACATACCGTTATATTGGCTGGGCCCCAAAAATAATTTGTCGTGGGCCGCTTGTGGCCCACAGGCTGCAAGTCTGACATGCTTGTCTTAGATGAAACGATCTCTGAGTGTGTCTTGGGGAGTTTTGAGGGACACGGCTGGAAAGATAGTGCCTCATTTCCTACCTGGTCAGGTAGGGAACCCTGAGGCATGAGTGGACAGCATGATTTTTTTTTTTTTTTGGTGACATTTTATTGAAGTATATACGGAGGAATGCACTCATGTAATTTTCACAAAGAGTAACCCAGACACACCTGTGTAATTGTAACCTAATCTACACATGTAGCCTACCATAGATTGACTTTTGTTTACAATTTATAACATTATCTCACTTAACTGGTAGCCCCACTTAGATCACTCTAAAATTTATAAGGTTTGTGTGATGCTGTCTTGCAATTTGCTGAAGGTCTCACGAAACACCATGACTTGGTCAGATGTTTATCCATACCTATGCAAGCCCTGACATTTGAGCGCCAGAATGTTTTTCAGGAACAAACCCAGGTTGCTTTGCAGGACCAGGGGGAAAACCTGCTAAATCGCCTAAAACCAGCTGGAGCAGCCTGAAGGACTCTCCAATGACCTCCTCCTGAACTTACGCCCTCATTATCATACTTGAGCATGCGGATGTATGTATAACCCTGTTTCCTGAATGCCGTGGACTGTCACCACCTCTACATGCAATTACAAAGTCTACTTCAATATTTATGTATGACCTCCCCTAATAAAGATGGGTTGGATACTTTGTTCAGGGACATAATGCTCTGGGAACAATCCCTGGTGTGTCCTTGCTTGCTGGCTTGCAATCATGTTCCTTTTCATAAAATCATCTTGGAGTTGTCTTTTGGCTGGTGACTCCTGAGCATTCAGACCTGGTTTAGTCTGGTACGATAACCATCACCCAACCCAAGACAAAGAACACTGCTTAGCATCCCAGTGTTATGCCCAGATTTCAAGATCCCCAGAGACCACCAGGGAGCCGTCCAATGCAAAAGCAAAGAGCCTTTATTCAAAATCGGGTTTGGCTCCCAGCCTCTGTCTGGCACAGCAGCGAGGCGAGAGAGCGAGCCCAGCAAGAACAATAGGTTATAAAGGGTTAGTCATTTGGGTGGTCTTAGGGAAGTGACATGGGTTACAGAGATAGCCTTATTAGGTCAGGGTTTTTCAGCGGGGGGTCTCAAAACACAAGGATAAGGAAGTGACCAGTACTTTGGTTATGCCTTATTAGGACTGCATTGGTCTGCTTAGGCTGTGGTTTGGGGAGTTAGGACATTCCTCACACCCTTGTGGCCACTCCCAGCAGGGGGGAAGGGGAATTAGGCTGACCAGCCCCACAAGATGGAGGATAGTCAGCTCTGCTTTGTCCTTTCACCAGAAGCCCCCCATTTGGGTGGCATTGATTTTAAAGAGCTAAGTGAGAAGGGTCTGAGAGCAAAGGAGAGAGGAAGGAGCAGATCCTCCCAGGTACCAGCCTGGCCCAATGTGTGCTCCTGGAGACTTAGCTGGAGGACCCCGTTCTTTAAAAAAAAAAAATTCTATTGAGTTTGAGTTCAGGGAGGGAGAAAAAGAGACATAGAAACATCAATGATGAGAGAGAATCATTGATCGACTGCCTTCTGCATGCCTCACCTGGGGATCGAGTCCACAACTCGGCATGTACCATGGCCAGGAATCGAACTATGACCTCCTGGTTCATAGGTCCACGCTCGACCACTGAGCCACACCAGCCTAGCAGGACCCCCTTCTTTATTAGCACCAGCTGATGAACTCGCCTGCACGCAGGGCTTGGTCTTCAGAGCCCTCTCTGGTGAACTAGGAGGGCAGGTTGTTAGACACAGGCAGCCCTACAAAACAAGACAGACAGGGTTTCTGCAAAGGCTCACAGACTAGATAGGGCTGAGCCAAGAGCCTGGGGGCAAAGGGAAGAGCATGCTTCCTGCCTGGGCTGGGAGGGTGTGTGTCCACCAGACCTGGGAGTGGCCAGTGCCAGGTGAGTGGCCGCAGCAAACACTATTTGCTCCCTGAAGTTTCTGTTTGTCCAGGAATGACAAAAAGGGTTCCACGGATTAGCCCTTCCTCCTTTCTCCCCCACTGTGAGCTCCTGTGTGGGGGACCCAGCCATGCAGTACAGTTATGACATCAGAGAGACCTGTGTTTAACCCCAGCTGTAGGCTCTGTGGCTTTGGGAAAGTCACATTCCCTCATCAGCACAAGAGAATAACA
The DNA here is from genome assembly GCA_027563665.1 of Antrozous pallidus. Taxonomy (NCBI): domain Eukaryota; kingdom Metazoa; phylum Chordata; class Mammalia; order Chiroptera; family Vespertilionidae; genus Antrozous; species Antrozous pallidus. The sequence goes on along the minus strand of CM050520.1, from coordinate 48,708,959 downwards.
ATATGTACCTCATAAGACTGTGCTGAGGAGGAAATAAGATTATCCACATAAAATGCCTGGCACTGGGCAAGCACTTAATAAACATTTGTTCTTTTCCTTTGACACGTTTTCATTTGGCAAATAGCATCCACAGGGGATACATTGCAAGACCCCAGTGGATGCTTGAAACCACAGAGAGAGCCAAAGCCTATACGTACCATGTTTTTCCTACATGTACATTCCTAAGGTGAAGTTTCACGCCTTTTCTAGCTTAACCAAGCCCTTATCATACATTGTGGCTGTAACTTTCACAGTTTGAGGTGTGTCAGAAAATTTTCTTCTTTACAGTTTCACAGATAGAAGATTCATTCTTACAGTAGATCTTAGCAACCTCAGCATATGATTTTTTTCTTTCCTTATTAAGTCAAGAGTCTTCATCTTTTCACATAAAGGAAGTATTTTACGGCTTCTCTTTGTCATATCAAAATTGCCAGCATCATCGCCCTGGCTGGATTGGCTCAGTGAAGTCATACGCCCAGAGTGTTGGCCTGCGAACTGAAGGGTCCCAGGTTCAATTCCGGTCAGGGGCATGTATCTTGGTTGTGGGCATATCCCCAGTGTGAGGTGTGCAGGAGGCAGCTGATCAATGTTTCTCTCTCATCTATGTTTCTAACTTTTTAAAAAATATATTTTATTGTTTTTTTACAGAGAGGAAGGGAAGAGGGATAGAAAGTCAGAAATATCGATGAGAGAGTAACATCGATCAGCTGTCTCTTGTACATCCCCTACTGGGGGATGTGTCCGCAACCAAGGTACATGCTCTTGACTGGAACTGAACCTGGGACCTTTCAGTTCGCAGGCTGACACTCTATTCACTGAGCCAAACCGGTTAGGGCAGTGATAGGTAATCTTTTGAGCTTGATGTGTCAAAATTTGCCAAAAAACCGAGCATAGCTCGGGTGGTGTGTTACTTTGAGACAAAAACCATAATTTTGCAATATTTATAGTTTAAATAACAAAAATGTATAATTGTAATATATAACTGTATTTAATAAACCAAAAACTAATTATTTAACTTACCTGCTTAGTGACTTCTTTGTTCATCTGTCAGTCAGTTTCTTTTGTTGGTCTTGATAATATTTAACTTTGTGGGGTGCCGTGAACTAAGATAAGTGAGGGCGAGGGGGAATTCTTTAACTAACCTGCCTATTAGTGACTTTTGGGATGTTGAATTTCATGGCGAAACCTTCAGTTGAAGGTTGGTATTTTGTACACTTAAAGCTCAAGCAAGCACTACTAACTTCATCTGTCAATCTGTTTCTTTTGTTGGTTTTGGTATTATTTAATGCTGAGAATAAGGTTTCACAAAAGTACGTAGGGGGAAAAATTGTGAGTAAAGCCATTGCTATATTTTTCAGGGTGCTAAAAGTGTCTGGTGATCTGTTCCAGGCACTCCAAATTTCCTGTTTGTAGTGGCACTCCTCTTGATTCTCCAAGCGGCACCTTTCCAGATTCTCAAGCTTTGACCTCAAGTCAACAAACACCTGAGCCCAGATGCTGTCTTGAAATTCTGCAAGTTGCATCTCCAAATCATCAATTTGCATCCATTGGAAACCATTTAATTCAAAATTACTGTAGACTACTACATCAGGATACTTAATTATTTTTATGGTCTGTTCTAGGCTTCTAAATTGATTAAATCTATCACTGAACTGGTCAAGTAACAAGTCTAAAACATGCTGGTACTTTATATGCAAGGGTTCAATTTCATTTTATACAGCTGCACTGGCCTTCTCAAAATACTTCGATACTCGAGGAAAATACTTATAAGTTTTAGTTTCTACATCGCGCTTGAAAATTTTAAGTTTACTTTCAAAAGCTTTGATGTATCCAAACATAACGTCAATACTTTTGCCAAAACCTTGTAACTTTAAGTTCAGTTCATTAATATGAACAGAGAGATATGTAAAAAATATCAGTGTGTTGACCCATTTATCATCATTGAGCTGAGAAATGTTTCCCAGATCCTTATCTTCAAGAAATACCTTAATTTCTTCAAAGCACTCCACAAAACACTCAAGAACTTTGCCTCGGCTCAGATATCTTACATTATTGTACATCAGCAGTTGACTATAGGTGCATCAACTTCCAGTAAAAGTGAAGAAAATTCTCCCTTGTGAAGGAGGTGAGCAGCTATTAAATTAACTATTTTTGTAACAACTGACATTAAGTAATTTAAGTTGGTGAATCCTGCCTTGGCACATAAAACCTCCTGGTGGATAATACAATGAAAAGGCACAATCAGATTTCCAATAGCTTCCATAAACAATTTGACAAATTTGACTTTTCCCCCCACTATGTTTGGTGCCCCATCTGTCATCACTGACACAACTTGAGAGATATCAATGCTTAGGTCACAGAATGTTTGTATAACAACCTTATATATTTCACTTCCTGATGTACTTGTTGGCAGTAATACTAACTTTATCAACTCTTCTCTCATTGTGAGACCATCAGAAATATTGACCAATAATGGCCAACTGAGCATGTGATGTGACATCAATAGTTTCATCAAGAGAGATAGAAAAATATTTACAGTTACTTATGTCTCTCTTTAATTAATGTTGTACGTTTGTGTTCAATCTCATTATTCAATTTTTTATGATATTTCTACTGAGTGGTAACTCAAATATTCTCTTAATATTTGCATTTTTATTCTGCATATCATGAAATAGAACTGGTGCACATCTTAGGAGAATTTCTTTAATAAATTCTCCCTCACTGAGTGCTTTCCCATGCTGAGGAATGGAGTGAGCAATGCTCAAACTTTCAGCTGTTAAATTTGTAGAGCCTTTTATAAATGTAAGGATGGAATTAGATTGGCTCTTATAAAGGTGTAGCTGCCTGGAAATGTATTCCTTCCTTTCATCCTCATATTTTTTTTCAAGAGCTAGGAATGATTAGTTTCAAAATGTCTACTTATATTCCACATTCTGCTTACTACCGTTTCAGTACATAGAACGCAAAATGATCTACCATTTTTTTCTCTAATGCCATACATCTCGGTCCATGTCACTTGAAAGGGTCGGCTACTGCTACTACCACTTCCTTTACTTAATCTTGTTTTTTTTATTTTTTGGGTTCTCCCAATGACAGAAGATAGAATTATATAGATAGCCCTGCAGGCAATTAGGGGTTAACTAGCCTAACTGACCACAAGATGGCACATGTAACTGTCTTTTAGGAAAGGGCAGAAATAGAGGTTAATAAGGATGCACAACAGTAATAGTGGTGAAATGGAGTCTGCACTATGCTGCAAAATGACATTCCTTATATAAATTAAGATGGCTGCCGCTATTTCTAATGGCAGGAAATGGCACCAATAGCACAGGCCCTTGCCTCTCCCAGCCTCCCCCTCACTTATCTCAGTAATGATGGTCGATTAGAAGTCCATGACACTCCAGAACAGTAGATTGGATGATGGTTGCTGTGGTTATGTGGTTGCTGGTAATGGCAATCACAGGGCCCCCAGAGATGCGTCCCCCTGGCATTCTGCTGCTCCACTGGCCGGAAGTGAGGTCAAAGATCCCCTAACGGCCTAACCGGATGTCCCAGCCCAGAACTAGATGCTCAGTGCCAGAGTTCTGTTGTTTTGGCCTACAGACCTCTGGCACAGAGTGTCTACACTACACTACAGCCAATGTTTCATCCTCGGCTACTGCACCTGGCCGTGCAGTAGCCGAGGATGAAACGTCCTTCTTGGCATGGAGCACCATACTTCTCTGTATGCCACCACATGCGGCTGCATGTCATTGAAAATGGCTACACGTGTCAGTGCTGACATGCGTGTCATAGGTTCGCCATCACGGGGTTAGGGCAATGTTTCTAACTTTCTACCCCTCTCCCTTCTTCTCTGTAAAAAATTAACAATATATATATATTTTTAAAAACTGCCAGCATCAATATTTGTGGGTTGGGGCCATTATGAATTATAGTAAGGATCACTTGAACACAAGCACTGGGATATGAGACCGTTGATCTGACAGTCTGGAGGGCTACGCCTGTGTAACAGCATGGAGATGCTGGGCAAAGGGATGATTTACGCCCCAGGTGGGATGGAGAGGAAAGGTGGGAGATTTTCCCACACTGCTCAGAAGGACACACAATTTAAAATGTATGAATTCTTTATTTCTGGAATTTTCCATTTCATAGTTTTGTACCACAATTGACCATGGGCAACTGAAACTGCAGAAAGTGAAACGGCAGAGAAGAGGGATACTGCATTTCTCCGGGGCCTGCTACATAGCAGGCAATCGTGTTAGGCAACGGGAAGACCATGGTGAACAAAACAGATCTGGAGACTGGCTGCCCTCATGGAGCTCAGAATCTAATGAGTGGGACAGACATCAAACCAAGAAAAGACAAATTCATGTTCTGAAGGAAAAGAGCGATATGTTACGAAGAAGACATCATTCGGCGACTCCCTTCAAACAGGGTGGTCTCAATGAGGACGCTGCCTGGGGAAGGTGACATGTAAGCGGAGAACTAAGGATGAGAATGAACTAGGCATGTTGGAAAGCAGTACCCTGAGGGGCTAAAAGGCACAGGTTTTAGAGCCAGTGTATATGGGTTTCAAAAATCCAGGTTCCACTTACTCAGCCAATGGACTAGGTGAGTCCCTTTACCAATCTGGGTCTTAGTTTTATTTTCTGTAAGTGTGGCTAAAAATACCTTCTTCAGAGACTTTCAAGGTTGAAAGCCAATCATGCGTATAAAGTGTTCTGTGTGGAGTCTGGCACGTGGTGAGTACTCAGTAAAACCAGTTCCTTTCCTGTCCTGACTCATCATGAATTGCCGAGGGATGGCACAGAGACAATGCATACACATGTGCACGCACACACTCAAGAACACACATAGGCAGGACACAGGTGGCTCCTTGCCCTGGGTATTAGAAAAGGGGTCAATATAGAGATGGTATAAAGTATGGCAGGGCTTGTGGGGAGCAACAGGGAACAATACAGTGCCTTGGGTCTAGTAACAGTGGGGTCCTGAAGGAGCTGAGAGAATAGCTGTGTGGAAAGGGTGCCAGAGGGATCAGCTGACCTGCAGAGACTGGACAGGGAGAGAGCTGAGGGAATGCGTACTCTGACCTCAGCTTACCTTTTCCCTCTGCTCTTTTGCTAGGCCTCTCATTGGCCAAACTCAGATGGAAACTAGAGGTCACAGGAGTCTGTGGATATAACCAACCCCTAAGAATCAGCCACCCACGGTGGGAAAAGGTAGAGTATCTGGAGGGACAAATGGCAGAAATACAGCACAGGATCCATTTTCACTGGGCCTCTTTAGAATGGCACGAATTAATAAGCGTAATGCAAATAAACTATTTACATCAGATAAATCTGATGTAAAATGGCTTCAGTCAAAAGGGAATGATTTAGGTCACCTAACTGGAAACTCCAAAGGTAGGACCTGAGGTATAACTAGTGCTCAAGTGATAGCCAGGTACCAATTTCTCATCATCCCTCCCTTCTATTTTCCTTCATATGTCAACTTTGCCCTAAAGCTACATGTAGAGGCAAGATGGCGATAGTAGAGAGTAAAGAAGGGGCCTGTCCCCAGAGGAAACTCGTGCTTCTTTACAAAGGAGGGACAGTAGGAGCTGTCCACTCGGTACTCATGTTTGATAAACTTAGGTGATAGCCACCTATTCCCATCTCTGCACCTAGGGGATTGTATTACCTATCCCAGTGCCCCCATTAGACAGGTAGCGAAACAGACATTAATTGCATGAGAAGAAGGGCTTTGCATAGACCATGCAATTAATGTCAAGGCCAGGACTTGAACTCAGGTCATACAATCTGTCCTCCACATGACTTCTTTTTTCTCTCTCTCTCACTGAAAAAAAAGTTTGATTACAGTTGGTATACAATGTAGTGATTAGATATTTGCATAAACTTACAAAGTGATCACCTTGATAAGCATATGACTTCTTTAAAAAAGAAAAGAAATAGGAGACACCCCTAGAGAGTGGATGGAACTTAATAGTTTTATTTTGCTTTATTTATTTATTTATTTATTTATTTATTTATTTATGTTGTTAACCCTCACTGGAATATCTTTTCCATTGATGTTTAGAAAGAGTGGAAGGGAGAGGGAGGGACAGAGAGAAAGAAACACCAATGTGAGAGAGACACACTGATTAGTTGCCTCCTGCACCTGCCCCGACCAGGCCTGGGGACTGAGCCAGCAATCGAGGTGTGTGCCCTTGACCAGATTTGAACCAGGGACCCTTCAGTCCTTGGGCTGATACTCTATCTCCGGAGCCAAACTGACTAGGGCACTTAATGACTTTCAATGGCTCATCCTGACATCACTTGCGTTAGAAGGAATTGTTAGCCACTCTCAAGTCCCAGCTATCTCCTCCCCATTTTGAGCAAACTGAGGCCCCAGGTCTGACGGTATGCTAGTAGTAGAACTGAACTAGAAGAGGAAAAAAGAGGTAGGGACAGGAGGTGAGCAGTATTGGCTTTGTACTCTGGTCTGGCAGTGCAGCGAGTGGTCAACACAGCAGGCTCTGGAGCCAGATTGCTTGGATTTGACTCATGGCTTAAAAAAATAGCTTCAATATATTCACTTGGAAAATAGGGATGATTTAAATAAATCTTCCTTTAATCTTCCTTATAGAGTTGCAATGGAGATAAATGAGATGCCTATGAAAACAAAGGTTTCTTTTTATTACCCTTCTCCACTCTGGGCATTCTTGGGGTTGTAAGACCCTGAGCTGGTAAAGTCTGGGCACACCTGGCCTCCATCCATGGTCTGTCTCTGCAATCAAGGCAAAGCTGAGCAAGTTCTAACCTCTACCCAGAAGGCTTGGGCCTCTTCCCTCCAGAGAGGAGCTTGCTGGATCTGGGGCAGTTCAGGAGGAGGGCTGCAAAGGGAAACCCAGCCATGCATCTTCCCTATTAGGGTCTCCAGGAATGGACACCTGCACCGGCCCTGTGCCTGGCACTGACTGTACACTGCTTCCCAGATTCCTCCTGGAAACTCCGCAGGGCAAGCCTGTCAAACTCAAAGGCACACACGGGTCAAATAAACAAGGTTTAAGTTTATGTGGGCTGCAAAAAAACCCAAAAGTTTCAATTTTCATAGAAACGTAGATTTATTTCGATAGCGACATGCTGAATACAAAGGGCTGAAATAAAAGAGTAATCGTTAACACAAAATAACAGAACATGTTAATAAACATTAATATTTTTTCTTGAATATTAACTTACCAGACACTGAATAATTGCTCAAATTAATAAGCGTAACGCAAATAAACCTATTTTTCTTGTTCTCCGAAAGCGAATTATTTCCCGTTTCACACACCAAACAAGCCAGTATAAGATTCATGACGTGGCAATCGGCTGCTAAACTATTCGCTGCTAGTATTAGTGGAGAGAAATGGTGCTCTTGCACATAAGGCCCATAAGGGAAATGAATGCAACACGATTATAATAATCAGTCATTAGCGAACGTTGTAGTTTGTTATTAATAATTATGTGTAAGGGGATATTGTAAAAATTGTTATGAAATTTTTATTGAAATGTTTCTTACATATCGCAAGAATATTCGTTGTGGGGCGCATGTAGGTCCAGAGGCCACAAATTTGACATGCTTGCCGTAGGGGCATTACAACTCCCATTTTTGAGGTAAAGAATGTGAGGCTCCCAGAGTTAAAGAGATTTGCTTCTAAATAAGGAATTCCTGGGGCAGAGTCGGGGACATCCCTGGAGAAAGGAGCACTGGTAGATTGATTACCACGTTGACTCATTGAGGCACTTGGGTCTTTGGCATTTGTAGTGTGGCCTTTTCATCCAGAGGCTGCCTCCGCTAAAGATGATCAGAGCCGTCCCTCCTAGTCTCCTGTCACAGGCCTCCTTCTTTCTGTTCCTCCTATAACTCAGCACCTTCCTTCTACCTCAGAGCCCCATATACCCCTCTTCATACTTCAACCCTGAGAAGGCTTCGCTGCCCTTGCTCCCATTAATGAGCCCACCATAATCTGTGTGCTCTCAGCCCTTGCTCTTTCCTCTCCGAGCAATGAGCACGCTGTGTAACCAGATATTTCAATTAGTCTGTGTCCCCACTGGTCATGAGTTTCAGGAGGTCAGTTCTTGTTCCCCATTCACTACTCTTTTCCCAGTGCCTGGCGCCATGATTGACACATAGTAGGCCCTCGGATGTCTGTGTCTCTCCTCTCTAAAGGAGAATAGCACTATCTGCTACCATTGTTGTTTTGAAGAATAAATGGAACAAAGCTCTTCAAAATGTGGGCCCCTAGTCAGGCCACTCTGGTCCAGCCCTGGACTATTCTCTCAAGACATTAGTATTTTTTAAGCAGGCCAGGAGCAGAGGGAAGGAAAGAGGGTCCTTGTGGGTTGGCACAGGTCTTCCTTGCAATAGAACTCACAATGGGAGCCTTGTGTGGGACAGCTGGACCCAGGGCTGCCAGGCCTGGGTTGAGCTGGGCTGGGCACTCAGCCACAGGCAGCCCTGCGAGGGCCCTTTCATCTGAGTCCCAGCTGCCACTGGGTTGCTGGCCCAAAGCCCCGCTGTCTGGAGAGGAGAGGGGCTCTTGGTTTTGTATTAGGAAGAAGAACAAAGAGGGGTGAGTGGGAGAAGGGCAGAGGAAAGCAGTGCTTGCTCTTGGAACTGGGCCAAAGGGAAACAAGATCCAGTCAAATAAGAGGCAACACCGAAGAGCTGTCTGAATTCTTTTGTTGCCATAGCATCAAGCAAGCGAGACAGAATTGCAGAGAGCATCTCAGACAATAGCCCAATCCCCACCAAAGTGTGAGTGGAGAACTGAGGCCCAGAGAGGGGAAGAGACTTGCCAAAGGTGACACACGAATGGCAGAACCAGAACTAGAACCCTGGTCTTTGTTTTCCCGGTCCTGAAGGGGGTCCTCATACATAAAGTGGAGGTGCTAATTCCTATTTTGAATAGTGGGGGGTCAAATAATTGTCCTAACGGCTATCCAAGAAGAGGAGGATCATTTGAGTTGGTCCTTGAAAGCTATGTAGGAGTTTTCCAGAGAGAATGAGCTGGCGGGGAAAGGCATTCTGGCTGAAGGAACAGCATAAGCAAAGGCAGAGAGGTATGGGAGTGCAGGTCGTTTCAGGGCAGCTGGTTTGGAGGAAAAACAGAAAATAGCACTACAGCCTTGACCGGTTTGGCTCAGCGGCTAGAGAGTCAGCCTGTGGACTGAAGGATCCCAGGTTCGATTCCGGTCAAGGGCATGTACCTTGGTTGGGGCACATGCCCAGTAAGGGGTGTGTAGGAGGCAGCTGATCAATGTTTCTCTCTCACTGATGTTTCTAACTCTCTATCCATCTCCCTTCCTCTCTGTAAAAAATCAATAAAACATATTAAAAAAAGAAAATAGCACTACAAGCCCAGGCTGCTTGGTACAGTGGGTAAGTGCCCACTGTCCCTCCGAGTGCCTAGCCCTCCTTTCTGGGGTGATGACGCTTCAGAACTCGGCCTCCCTGCGGAATCATCCTGGCCCAGGCGGCCGTCAGCCTCTGGGAAGAGTGGGACTATATGTACGGGGAAGTGGACAGGTGGGCTGTGCGGAGCCTGTGGGAGGCTCCCCGACCCAGACACAGCAGGCAGCGAAGCCTGCCTTGAGGAGGTCACAGCTGCCTCCCCATCACTCGGTCCCACTTGCAGAGTCATCACGGTCACAGCACATACTTTGTCCAGCGTTTTTGTCCCTTGGGGCTGCTGTAACCAAAATCCTATAAACTGGAAGGTGTCTAAACAACAAACATTTCTTTTTCACAAATCTGGAAGTCCAAGATGATGCGGTGGTAAATTCGGTGTCTGGTGAGAGCCCATTTCTTGGTTCATAGATGACTATTTTCTTGCTGTGCCTTCATATGGAGGAAGGAAGGAGCTAGGGAACTCTCTGGAGTCTCTTTTATGAGAGCACTAATCATATTCATGAGGGCTGCACCCTCATGACCTCCCAAAGGCCCCACCTTCTCAGACTATCACATTGGGCATTAGGTTTCAAAATATGAATTTCAGAGGGACACAAACGTTCGGACCATAGCACCCAGATGCAAAACAATTATTCATAGTCACAGAATGAGAATTTTGGAGTGAAAAAGAGACAGAGTCTGAGCTTGGTTCTGCCAGTTACCAGCTGTGTGGCCTTTAAGCCATTCCTTCACTTAACTTCTTTGTGCCTCAGTTTCCTCATCTGTCGAGTAAATCTAACTGTTTGGAAGAATTGATAGAAGGATCTATCTGTACTCCCTTCCTTTTTCCTCCTTCACTTGGCACAGCTGACCCCTGTGCTGGGAAGAATCCCCTACAAGCCTCTCTCAACGAACCTCTCCCTCCTTCAATACCCAGCTTACCACCTTTTCCATGCCACCCCTTCCGTGAAGCCTTCCCAGATTCCCCAAACTAAAAAGCTGCCTTCTTCCAGAAATAACTTGTGCTTGTCTTATGGTGCTGCCTTTTCTTTTCCTCTTTTATAGGTTTTCATGTTCACTGAAACTAGAGACATAATACAAAGATATATTGTTATGAAAAAAATCAATAACTGTTCCTCTCTATTTCAACACTGACCCTACTGAATAATCAGTGGTATCACCCAGAGTGTGTCATTCTATACCTTTCTGATTATTTGCTCACATAAATTAGATAGAAATTTATAGGTTTGTTATGTTTGTGTTTTTACACAAATGGATCCCCACTGTGAACACTGACATTTATTGATTTATTTATTGTTACGTAAATTAACCCCTTCATTACAGGCTAGCAATGTTTGAAACTGTGGAGCTTCTACCGGTATTTCAATTACTTCAGTCTTCTGATGGCTGACTTTATTGTGACAGCAGAAGTGGTGCTGTAGGTTCAGGCACCACCGGCTACTATTTTCATGCAGGAACCACAGTGCTGTATCCCACAGCTCATCTCTTCATCTTCATTTTGCCACAGAAGGAGCAAGTGTACTGGGTGTGCTGGCTGACTCCATTTTCTTCATTGTTTTTCTGAGGGAGGCACCATAATGGGTCCCGTGTCACTGCAAACTAGGTCAGAATTCAGAGAGCTCCAATATTTATTCATTTATTTAAAAATTTTAATATATATATTATTGATTTTTACAGAGAGGAAGGGAGAGGAATAGAGTCAGAAACATCGATGAGAGAGAAACATCAATCAGCTGCCTCCTGCACAACCCCTACTGGGGACTGAGCCTGCAACCAAGGTGCATGCCTTTGGCTAGAATCAAACCCGGGACCCTTCAGTCCATGGGCTGATGCTCTATTCACTGAGCCAAACCAGTTAGGGCCAATATTTATTTTTAATTGCTTAATAAATCATGGTTGAATGAATAGATATAGGATATACTTCATTCTTTTACTGGTAAATAGTTGCATAGTATTCCAAGGCACAAACAAATCCTGGTTCATTCAACCATACCCCTTGTTTCCAATCCTGCCACCACAAACAAACCAGTGATAAACATATATGCTCATATATCCTTTCAGGGTAGTGCTTTTATTTCTATTAGATAGATTCTCAAAAATTAAAATATTGGGTCAAATGATGTCTGTGGCGGGTTTTATTTTAGTAGATATTGCCTTATTACTTTCAAAAAAATCACAGCAGTAAACATTGTACTTAACTAAGTTTGAGGAGCTGTTTTCCTGAATCCTTGCTCACATCTGGCATATTATTAGCAATATTTGCCAAAATTATGAAAAAGAGTACAACATTGCTCCCTTGATAGCATGTTTTCAACCCCTACTAAGTTCCAGTAAATTTTCATTTCAGTTATTTTATTTTTCATTTCTAGAAGTTCTATTTGGCTTTTCTAAAATCTGCCTCGTCATTTTTTTTATCATATCTTCTTGTTCTTCACTCATGTTTTAAATACACACTTGTGTTTATTTAAGCACATTAAACACATATTCTATTTCCAGTAATCTCAGTATCTGAGATTGTGGATCTGTTGACTGTTGCTCATGGTACCTTGTGTTCTTTTGTGGTCTGTGACTTTAGATTGTGAGCTTGAGTTTGTTGGACTCGGGGTGGAGTCTCTGCTCTTGCCTACAGGAAGGGTCTTTATTTTCTTTGTCAGGCATTACCAACTCAGGTCCATTTTAAATTTAAAAATTCTTTAAAATATACTTTTACTGATTTCAGAGAGAAAGGGAGAGGGAGAGGGAGAGAAAAACATCAATGATCAAAGAGAATCCCCAATCAGCTACCTCAGCACGCCTCCTATTCACCCCCCACCCCACAGAGCCCACAACCCAAGCATGCGCCCCAGAAGGGAATCTAACTCGGAATCCCTCAGTCTGAAGACCCAGGCTCTATCCACTGAGCCAAACCAGCCGGGGCTTGTTGCTGGTTTTGACCATGAAAAAAAGTGAATATTTTGCCCCCAAACCTGTTTGAACTCTAGCCTATTGCCAGACTTTTTTTCAGGGAAGTTTATTTCCTGCCCAGAATGAGTCAGGCAAGTTTCCACAGCTTTCTCCTTTGAGTGGCACACTTTATAGAGGAAAGGGGGCAGTTAGTAGGGCTGTTACAAGGAGTCCATTGGAGGAAACTGGGAGCACAAAACAGTGGCTTTTCATTAGCTAAGTCATGACAAACTCTCATTGGCTGAGCTATATTGCCAGGCAAGGAGAAAACCTCCCTTCCTCTTACTGGGCTAATAAAATAGAAAACATCTTCCAGTTGGAGATGCAAGGCACCATTTCTCCCTGTTTGGGAGTAATTGATCATGAGTAGTAAAGCTTGAGAGCTCCCCCAACCCTTACAGGTGGTAGGGACTCCATTTTAGTTGAGGTTTGCTTTAATAATTTTCACAGTTTTAACAAGCAAAATACCCACTCAGAGGGTATCTTAGTTCTTTTCTTCCAAGGTCTTGCTTTGTACTTTCAGCAGCTGGTCTCAGGTGGGTAAATAAAACAGTCCACAGTGGCCACCTTATCTCCTGGAGCCTCCCTCTTCTCATCTGTAAAATGGGTGTTGATGGTCCTTCACCCCCCAGAACTGTGAGTGAGTAGGTCTCCTGCTTTCTTTTTTATATACATTTTAACATTTTATTGCTTTTTTTTTTTTTTTTTTTTTTTTTTTTAACCGAGAGGAAGGGAAAGAGATAGAGAGTTGGAGACATCGGTGAGAGAGAAACACCCATCAGCTGCCCCCTGTGCACCTCCTACAGGGGATGTGCCCACAACCAAGGTACATGCCCTTGACCGGAATCGAACCTGGGACCCTTCAGTCCGCAGGCCAACGCTCTGTCCGCTGAGCCAAACCGGTCAGGGCAGGTGTCCTGCTTTCGATGTCAGCCCCCATTTGGCTGTCGGTGAGAGACCGGGCAATGACAAACCTAAGGTCTCACAGCAAGCCAGGCCCGAGTCCGGGCCAACCCGGGTTCTAACCGCACCCTGGGGCCAGCCTCCTCCACCCCGGGGCGGGCGCGGGTCATTTCCGCCAGCTACAGGTTCCTCGCAGGTGGCGGGCTGGGCCGGTTGCAGGAGCCGCGGCCAGGCTGCGCATTGCCAGCTGCTTGCAAAGCCGGGATAATGAGCCTGACCTCCACGTCCCGCTCCCCGCGGGCCCCCCGCGCGCCTCCCGGGGGCCCGCCAAACGTGAGTGCTCATCCTGAGGTGGGCCTGTCCCTTCTTTCACTCCTTCTGGTGTCCCCGACCAGACCCCGCTCCGTCTGCGCTCCCCACCTCCTCCTCTGGCTGGGCTCTCTTTTCTCCAGACTTCCTCCCGCGTTTCTCTCCCCCCACACCGCGGTCTCCATCCCACTCTGGCTCAGTCCAGGCTCTCCTCTTTGCCCTCTTTCCCGCTTGTCTGCTTTGCTTTGTCTCCGTCTCCTCTCTTTGTTTTACCTGCTTTTTGTGTGTCCTCTCTCTGTCCCCTGGCTGGTCCTAGTTCACTGCTCTTCAGCTGTCTCCCCCTTTTCCCTGCCCCAATCCCTCCTGCTGCTGGAAGAAGCAGACCCAACCACAGGCTGACAGTGTTTCACTCCCTCACCACCAGCGCTTCTCACCCCCAACCCCCCAGTCCCCCTTATACACACACCTCCACCCTCTCCTGCCCTCTGGCTGGGTCCTTAGTCCATCTGCCCACTCCCAGGGCTCAGGTTAAGGAGAGTTTGGAGGAGGATCTGGAAAAGGCTCAGGCACTCCAGGAGCAGAGCATTCCAGTCTCTCCTGGGCGAGGTGCCATCTGAAGATTTATGGGAAGGGAAAGCAGATCCAGGAGTGGGGAGACTGGCTCTTTCCCATCTGGTGATGTTAACGTCATTGTTGTTCGCAGTTGACAAAGTCACCTGCTCAGTGGCAGGGCTGCCCTAGGTGCTCAGTAAATGTCTGAATGAATTACCGGACAGGGGATGGAGCCAGCGTGTGCGTGATGCCAGGTCGGGCAAAATTGGCCTTTATCAGAATACCAGGTGCTCCTATAAATCAGTGCTGCAGGTTAGCTCCGTTCAGTTCAACAGACATTTATAGAGCATCCCTGGCTCGAGGAGCCCTGGAGTAGGTACTGGTGCTATAAAGATGAATCAGGGATTGTCTTCCATTAGGAACCTCACAGTCTAATGGGGATACAGATGATAAAGGGAATTACAAGATAGGTAATTACCAGACTGTGGAAGCACAGGGCCCTCTGGGATCCCAAGAAGACAACCCATCTAGAAAGATTCCTGGAGGAATTAACTTGAAGGATGAGTGAAGGGAGTGTGGGTAATGAGTGAATCCTGCTGGCAAGGGGGCCTGGCTTGCTCTGGTTGGGAGAGGGGTGGGGAAGTTCCGGTGGGTGGCCTATTGCCAGCCCTGCAAAGGGCCTAGTAAGCCTTGTTAAGGAATCTGGAGTTTATTGGGAAGGGAATGTAGGGTCACTGAAATGTTTAATGCAGGAGGAGACAATTCAGATTTGCACTTAAGAAAAACTACTCTGTTTTCAGTGTAGAGATTGAGTTGGGGGAGGGTATTTGAGGGAGGCAGGGTGCCATGGAACTGACCAAACATTTAGAATCACCAGGATCTAGTCACTGATTATTTGTGTGTTTGGTGGGAGGGGTTGAGATTAGGAGCAGAATGTAAGATTATCGCCTGAGTTTTTGGCTCAGACAACTGAGATAGGAAACAATAGAAGAGGTCAGGTTGGGGGTTAGAGGGAAATCTTGAGGAGTTTGGAGTATATGAGAATGGAGATGTCCCTCCATTTGCTCCAATAAGGGTGGCCTAAGAAAATGTATGATGTTTGGTGGGGGGTTGCAGATGTATAAGGACTAGAACTGAATGAGAGCTGGCATATTTGATTCATCCCTGTGTCCTCATGGCCAGTACTAGCCTAGCCCTCAGTAGGGGCTCCTAAAGACCACGTGTCCCTTGCCCCTGCACATGGGGCCTGGAACAGGCTTTCCCACTCGGGAATGCGTTGGCAGGGTGACTTTTAGAAAAAGTGGGGGAAGAGGTGCCACAAGGAAAGACAAATGGTTCAGAGGAAGGGAAAGAGAAAAGCAGTCCTTATCTGCTAGATACACATACTCTGGTGCTTATGGATGAGGTTGGAGGTCTGGGATTTCCAAAGAGCCTGGAAGAGTTTGTTTAAAAGGAGGGGAAGAGGGACAGAATTAAGAAGCTTGGGAACGGGAACATTTCTTTATTTGATAAAGAAACGGGGGCTGAGAATGTCAGGGCAGGAAGCTATTTTGTGAAGCATCAGGAAATGAGCTTCCGAAATGACATTTGAAGAGAGTGGATTCATTAGATTTTCAGAGCTGGAGAGGCTTAGAGTTCTCTTCATCCGTGTTGCCTCTCTATTTCATAGACAACAAGTTTAGGCCCAGGGAAGGAATCGAGCTGCGCCAGACACATAGCTAATTATTGGCAGCAGTGGGACTGGGTGTTGGGAGGGGTAGAGAGAGGGCATCCATGTTATACTGTAGTTTGACTGACATGGAATTAGTCCAGCTCCAACTTCATCACGTCCTCGCTGTGTGATCCTTCTTTCTGAGCTTTCCTCGCCTGTCATGTGAGGACATTAAGAACACCAGTGAGCTTTCAGTGGTGCAGGAGTGATGACAGCACATTGATCCATTCAAGGGTAAAAGTCTGCAATTTTGTATTTAACTACAAGCTCTCCGGCGGGATCTCGGGGTTCACCAAAGAACCTTGCCAAGGGACCTTGAGGTTTGTGGAGTCACAGCTTCTGGGCTTATTTTTCTCATGGCTGAATTGCTTGACTACTGTCAGAGGCATCCTCTCCTTTCCCTTCTGCCCTCCAGCCAGTAGAACTGTCCCCTGGTAGGAGCTGTTGTCATGGCAACTCAAATCTCCCCCAGCAGTTTGGCTGCCTTTGGCTCTCTTAATCCCAGTATTTTAATCTTAGAGCTAAAGCTCACAGACAAGTTGAGAATGAGGTCACACCTAAATCAGACGGACATTCCTGAACTCTGGTCCTGGAATGACCAGTGGTTCGAGTTCTCAGGTTGGTAACTCAGCCTTCAAACACTGCACAGGCTTCTCTGCAGCAGCAGCCATCACACCCCTTAGGAAACCTTCCCTGATAACCTCCAACACACATCCACAAAAAGCCCACTCTGCTTACCTTTGAGTGTTCCTTCCTACACAGCTAAGCCTGTTTCCACAAAAAGCCCACTCTGCTTACCTTTGAGTGTTCCTTCCTACACAGCTAAGCCATCTGTTTCCCTCCCTCCCCTGTGAGCTCCCTGAGGGCAGGGACTATGCAGTATCCATCTGCTTAGGAGGATTGAATGGAATAGGTCATCTATACATTTTTTTTTAATGAATGGGCAATTAAGGGAAAGAAGGCTGGAGGCATTAGAAAACTAATTTATACTAAGTGCACAAGCTTCAGAGTAAATCGGACCTGAGTTCAAATGCTGACATTATCCCTTATATATGGTTGCTCTTAAGCAACTTACTTCATCTCTTTAAGGCTTAGTTTCTTTACCTGAAAAATGGGGATTTAACACATTCTTCGTAGGATAGCTATGAGAATTGAGTAAGAGCTTGTATGTAACGTGCTTTTCACAGTTACTAGACTCTGAGGAAAGGGACTGCTTTCTGCTTATTCCTCCCTACACCTACACCCCAGGTATCTGGCACAAGTAGGCACATACATATTTTCGTGAGTGGATTTTATTTTTTATTTTTTTGAGTGAATTTTAGGTAACAAAAGTTATTCCAGAAGCTAGTTTGTAAGGACAACATCACCTCACATATAATAATTCTATACAGTCTTCTGCTAGGGCTGTGTAGCAGCACGTAGTATTCCCCGAATGCAGCCTGTCAGTCTGTTTCCATGTCTCTCTCTGCATTGGGCTGTGGGCATCCATGCAGGCACTGTGTGGGTCTCACCGACACCTGTAGTGCTCAGCTCATGGTCTTACATAGAGAGGAGGCCTCTACATATTCTGTTGAACAGGTAAACCTACTTAAATTTGTACCATCCTTACAGCTTTATACTCATTGTATCTGGTGTTACTGGCCTTTTCACTACCCAGGGTTTTTCTGTTATTTAATCCCCATAGGCCCATATTTTGAAAAACACAAAACAAAATGAAACAAACAAACACCCATCATCAAATTCTATTTGCTAATCAAAGTCATGCCAACTGCTAATCAGAACTTCTGATCTATATGAAATAAGAATTTTTATCCCCAACTCCCAGTACAGGATATGGGCACACAGTATGTACTCAAGAAATGCTTCCTGATTAGTGCATGTATGGTGTCTTAGCCTTCTGAAAAGTTGGAAATGGTTCTCCCCCCCCCCCACCCCCCATGCCGCCTGCCTTTTGTTTTGTTTTGTCTTGTTGTTGTTTATATATCTTAGACCTAAGCATTCCACATCGGGAACTCCTGACTTCACTCCATATCCCCATTTTATAAATGAGGACACTCAGAACCAAGGAGGGTAAAAGCCTTGCCAAAGACCACAAATTTTGGAAATAGTGTGGCTGGGACTTGTTTCCACAGCAGCCTCCTTTACTAACATTCTGTGACCCAGATGGGAAAGTTAAAATGCTTGCATAGATAGTCTTAGATCAAACTGAAACCTTTGCCTTCTTTAAAATGCCCGTTCTCTGGAGCTTTACAACATAAGTATAAACCCCTTCTGTTAACAGCTGAAGCCAAGCATGGCTTTCCTAAATTCTCTACGGGTTTCTTTGTATGAAAATATAGTCTTGAGCTCCCCTAGAGGTGGCGCTATTGATTCACTGCCTCTTGTACCCCCAGACATCCGCTGTGGTGAAGCTGAACGTGGGAGGCCAGTTCTTCACCACTACTGTGGGCACCCTGAGAAAAATCCCGGGTTCCAGGCTGGCAGATATGTTCTGCACCCTAGCCAAGGCCTCCACGGATGAGGACGAGGAGGGCCGATTCTTCATCGATCGCCCCGGCACCTATTTCGGACCCGTCCTGGACTACCTGCGCAGTGGGCAGATGCCCAAGCAGCACATCCCTGAGGTGTACCGTGAGGCTCAGTTCTTCGAAATCACGCCCTTAGTCAAGCTGCTGGAGGACACGCCGCAGATCTTTGGTGAGCAGGTGGCTCGGAAGCAGTTCTTGCTGCGGGTGCCAAGTTACAGCGAGAACCTGGAGCTCATGGTGCGCCTGGCGCGCGCAGAGGCCGTGGCCGCGCGTCACTCCAACGTGCTGGTGTGCGCGGTGCGCACAGAAGAGGATGCGGCCCACTGCGCGGAATCCCTGCGAGTCCTGGAGGCCAACAAGAGGTTGGCCGTCAAATTCGGTCCCTGGAAGGCGGCCCCGGTCATCAGGGACCTCCTGGACTCCGTGCAGATGGACATTGAGGCTCAGGGGTACCGGGTAGCCTATGACTACTGCTCCAAGAAGACATTTCAGCCTAAGACAGGTGCCCACGAATACTTCTATACGTTCCGATTCACCTGGTGGTGATTCTCAGGGGCACTGGCCGTTTATTATGGGCTCTGGTGGGGCTTATGAAATTAAAAGTTGCCTTCAAAAACCATCTTGAATTTCAAAAATAAACAACTTCCAAGATGATCTGCAAAGCTTGCTCCCAAATATCTATGTTCCCCTTGAAGACATTCCACTCACTGCCACTGACTCCACTGTACTTGCCTAGTGAAGTGCAGTTGCTCTCTCTTTAAAGCCTCATGTACCTGCCAGACCCTTCCCTTGAAGTCCGATAGCAAGGCTGAGTTGGAATGTTTCAAAAATGTTTTGGCTGGAGATGTGGGATATCAGCAGGAATATAACAGGATATGAATCTAGATAGTCTGACCTAAAAACACGATTTAACCATCTGCAGCCTGCAGGCCAATCCTCTGGCCCAGGTGTGTGCCTTCATGATGAGGGAGATGCCACGTTAGTACCTGTAGTAGATGCCACTCAGCTCTTTCCCAGATGCTGTATTGGTTGCTAAAGCCTCATAGCTGTCCTGTCTCTAGAACAGTGGTTCTCAAAGTGTGGTCCCTGCAGCATCAGCAACATCTGGAACTTTTTAGAAAAACAAATTCTCTGTCCTCCACTTCAGCCCACTGAGTCAGGGTTGGCCCAGCAGTCTGCTTGCACAAGCCCTCCAGGTGCTTCTGACGCAGTCTAATTGAGACCTGCTCTAGAAAAGAATTGCCCTCCATTACCTCAAGGAGAAACCAACTCTGGTACAGTTCCTGTTCCAGAGCTCCTTGTGGGATCACACTGAAGTCAAGGTTCATCTAATACCACATTTTTGCTTAGCGTTTTTCCTCTGCTCTATCCTGCTTCCCTTACTGCCCTTCCTAAGAGCACATCAGCAATAAACCACTTACACAAAGACTCTGTTTCAGGTTCTGCTTGTCAATGTAAAACATAACTCTGAGGACACATGTAGCTCTTCATCCTTCTTCAAGTCCAGGTCTGGGATGGATGGCCCCCTTCCCTGCTTAGAAGGTTGACCAGCCATCCTGGATTCCTCAGGACTGAAGGGCAACTATAAAAGTTTAAGAAACTAATACTGAGACAGGGAGTTTCAAATTTAAACATAAAATTACTCAGAACAGTCATTGCCCAGCCGGCATGGCTCAGTGGTTGAGCATCCACCTGTGAAGCAGGTCACTGTTCCATTCCCGGTTATGGCAGAAGCCTGGATTGTCAGCTCGATCCCCAGTATGGGCTGTGCAGGAGGCAGCCGATTGATAATGCTTTCTAATCATTGATGTTTCTATTTCTCTCTCTGTCTCCTTTCCTCTCTGAGATAAAAAAAAATTATTTTAAAAAAGAAATCATTTTCAATAAGCATTACAGTTTAGTAACTGTGCCTGCTTGTATATTTCTTCTTATTTTCAAAACATTTTAATGTTTTCCTTTTTTGCTATTTAATTTAGCTGACAATTTAAAATGGAAAAATCCTGAATATCTGTTTGAACTTTATATCATGAAGCAATTCAACATTCTTTATCAAGTGCCTGAAAAAAGAGTTCATATCCTTTGATAGTAATATGAGATTAGATTCCAAAGAGACTCTCTGCTTCTTAAGATGTAAGTAGAATTGCAAGTTCATGAATCATGGAAGGGTCAATGTCCTCCCCAAGATTTCTGCACATTCCCAGAGAGTTTGTCTCCTCTGGTCAGCTCTGGTTCTCTGCGCCTGCCAGATTCATTCAGCATAGGGACCTTCTAATCTAGATGCCTTAAACCTGTTGTTGCTATTCTCCACAATGTTCACCCAGATTTAACATTCAGATCTTTTTTTTTTTCATTTATTGACTTGAGAGAGAAAGAAAATCATCAATTTGTTATTCTACTTACTTACACATTCACTGGTTAATTGTCGTATATGCCTTGACCAGGGATCAAACCCACAACCTTGGCATATCGAGATGATGCTCTGATTAACTGAGCTACCGGGCCAGAACTCAGATATTTTTCTTAATTTTTACAAATTACACTCCCATAAGCTATGTGTGCATGTAGCAGACTGTGGAAATACAAATAAAGGGGAGAGACTTTATACCGCAAATACAAATAACTTCAAATTGAATATTGGACACATCTATTCTTAAAAGTGTGTCAGTCACCCACATCTCTAGGGGCTTTTCAGTAGTAGCTTGTTTTCTATTCTTCCCTTCCTGTTTTATTTCATTTTATTTTTCCATTGATTTCAGAGAAAGGAAGGGGAAGGGAAAGACAGAATGGCTGATTGGCTGCCTCTGGCACTGGGGATTAAGCCTGCAACCTGGGCACATGCCCTGACTGGGAATCAAACCGTGGCCTCCTGGTTCATAGGTCCATGCTCAACCACTAAGCTACACCAGCCAGGCTTCCCTCCCTGTTCTTGACATGCTTCTCAGTAGATGGGAGTAATCTTCCCCATCCCACTGACTTCCTGCTTGGCCTTATGACCTAATCTGGCTAATGGAGTATGTGTGGAAGTGAGTGTGCCATTTCTAAACAGGCTTTAGAGGCATGTCAAGTTTCCACCAGCTCTGCCAGAAGCAGCCCATGTTCCAGTGACCCTTTTTTATTACTTTGGCTTTGGCCTGCATCTCTTAAGATCTCTAAGCAATTCACTGAACTAGTTTATTAAACAAAGGCAATTCAAGTATCTCCCTCCAACTTCCAAATCCATAATACAATTAAGATGACATAACTATTTTTAAAAGTATGTTTTGATTGATTTTAGAGAGAAATAAAAAGGGAGAGGGAGAGAGATACATAGACATCAGAGGGAAACATCCATCGACTGCCTCCCTCAGGGATCAAGCCTGCAACTCGGGAATGTGCAGCAATCAAATCAGCAACTTTTTGATGCACAGGCTGACACACAACAAGCTGAGTCACACCAGCCAGAGCTGCTAACATTTATTAAAGATAAACGCTAAGTGCCTTTCATCTAACTGAATATATTTGTAAATGCAGTGGTTTTTGAGGTCTGGGATGCCATTCTTTCTGGAAAATTTACCATAGGCATACTTTGTCTTATCATCCTTTACTTTATTGTGTTTCTTACAAATTGAAAACCCTCCAACTAGCAAAAAGATTACTACTTGCCTGAAGACTCAGATGATGGCATTTTTTTTTTTTACTTTTTAAAAATATATTTTATTGATTTTTTTTTTTTTACAGAGAGGAGGGGAGAGGGATAGAAAGTCAGAAACATCCATCAGCTGCCTCTTGCACACCCCCTGCTGGGAATGTGCCCGCAGCCAAGGTACATGCCCTTGACCGGAATCGAACCTGGGATCTTTCAGGCCTGCATGCTCTATCTACTGGGCCAATCCAGTTTCAGCCAGATGATGGCATTTTTAAAGCAATAAAGTATTTTTAAATTCAGACAGTAGCTTGTCTAAGACATAATGCTACTGCACACTTAGACTACAGTAAAGTATAAACATAACTTTTATATGTACTGGGAAACCAATGCACTTCATGTGACTTGCTTTATTGCAATATTCACTTTATTGTAGAGGCCTGGAACTAAATCTGCAGTATCTCTGAAATATACTTGTATTTTAAAGCCAGATTTTAAATCCTTCCCGCTGTAAAACTTCCCTGAGATAACCTGAAGAAGTTAGGTCTGTTTGAACCACATTCCTTTGTTTGTCCACCACACTTTGAATGCCCACTAATTATCAGCTTGGGTGTCTCCCTTCCCAATTAAGACTGTAGGACCTGAAGGGTAAGTTAGGACCATCTTTTAATACATTTTGGGATCTTCTATACGACTACAGCCTGATGTTTTTCTTTTCTTTTTCGATTACAATTCCCATTCAATATTATTTTGTATTAGTTTCGGGCCTGTTTATTTTTCTGAGCATCCCACATTAACTCTTTTGAAAGACGAAACAGTGAACAGCTGAACTTTAATGCCGTATGTAAAATTGGGTTTGGATTTATTAACACTAACACGTGAATTACATTTCACAGTCTGTAAACTGCTTTTGCACTATCTCATTCCATTGTTATTCCATTTGTCAGGTGTTGTCACTCCATTTGTAGTTGAGGCTACTTTTTATTAAGTATCTTTAAGGGGAGCTTGAGGATTCTTTCCATGCTACGTAGCTATGGAGGAGGGGTTGATTCCTTAAAGGATAGGTAGCTTTTGAGCAACCGGTGTGAAGAAGCAGGAAAAAGCACCCCAGGCCAGGGGAGGAGTGCCACACACACTGTCCAAAAGAAGATTGCTCGGGGAATATAGAAGCAGCAAACACTGTGAACAGCAAATGACAATGGGAACGTCAGCTGGGGCTCTTTCCGTTATCTCGGTAGCCAAAATCGTTACGCAGCTCAGGGTTTTGTCTTCCAGCTCTAAATAGCCCCGCCTTCGCCCTTTACCCAGCGCTCCCTTCCTCCCTTCGGTCAGTTCCGCGCCCGCCAGCCAGCCCCGAAAAGCTCCCATAGGCTCCGCCCATCCCCATAGGCTCCGCCCCCTCGCCCTACGTTCTGGTTTCCGTTCCCCCGCGCACCTGGCGGCCAAATCCCGACGTACCGCGGAGGGGCAATTGAGAAACCGGAAGCAGCCTCTCTTTCCTGGGATCCCACTGCCTTGTGGGACGGCGGAGGGTTCCTCTGGCCCCGGCACGCTTTCCGGATTTCATTACCACCCCCGCCGTCCCCGCCTCCCTCGTCAAGTACGGAAGCTGACAGGGTCCACAGCAGCAATGGCGGCGCACCTTAAGAAGCGGGTGTACGAGGAGTTCACTAAGGTGGTTCAGGTAAGCTCCGGAGGAAAGGTGTCCTGACCGGTCGTAGGGAGAGGGAAGGTCATCCCCGCCCCAGGCACTTTTCCAGAGCTGGCGCCACGAACTTGAGTTGAGCGCCGACTACTTTGATAGGCTCTCGGCGACTACACTTTAGTGGGCGTGTTCGTTTGCCGCTACCGTTGTCTAGATGATAAACTAATATGTGCAGTGTGGTACTTAAAAAGAAAATTATTAGCTAGAGATAAAAACCGCTTTTACAAATGATGAGAATGTTTTTTCATTATTTTATTCAGGTTACATTAGCATCCTCGTTTCACAGATGTGGACTTAGGAGCTTCTTAAGGGGTACGAGAGCACAGAACCAATTAGTGGTGGAGTCCCCCACTCCAACTCCGTTACCCAAACACACACACACACACGAAAAAAAAAGCACCCTGGGACGAATTGGCTTTATGCAAAGCTCGTAGGGGTTGGAAGAGAAGTCTATAGAAACCCTCAAGGCCCAGTCAAAGCTGGCGAGGGTCACAGGCTTCAGAGGCTGGGACTTTGCACTGATGGAGCAGCTCACCTGGGAAGGAGGGCAGTCCCTTCCTCCTTTGGACTTGTTTAAGGACTGCTGGCCCAGCCTCTGCCAGAGAAGCTGGGGATTCTCCACATGTCTCCTCGTAGATGACGCTAAAGTAGAGGATGATACCAAGTCAATTCCTTGTGTCATTCTTCACAGACTTTATGTGTAAACTAATCACCGAAGGATTCTACTCAGTAAGTCTGGCAGGGGAAGTGAGGCAATAGTCTGTACTTCTTTTAAAAATATATATATTTTATTGATTTTTTACAGAGAAGAAGGGAGAGGGATAGAAACATTCATTAGCTGCCTCCTGCACACCTCCTGCTGGGGATGTGCCTGCAACCAAGGTACATGCCCTTGATGGGAATTGAACCTGGGATCTTTCAGTCCGCAGGCTGATGACACACTATCCACTGAGCCAAACCGGTTTCGGCAATAGTCTGACAAGCCCCCCATGGATGACAGTGGATAAACAGCATCTTCAGAGTCACAGAACACGGTTAGATCCCTCTACTTGTAGAGTAGCAAGACAGACCACCCAGCAGGAAACTGATCCTTAAAACACTTCATTCCTTCCTTCAACAAGAGTCTATTGAGTGAATTCGTGGTTACTATGCATCAGTAGAGTAAAAGTTGAGCTACAATGTCCAATACACATTAGAGTCCCTGTCCTTTAGGAACTCACAAGCTAGTGGGAGAGAGAACAGCATATCTGGGATTTACACCACAGAGAGATAGATGCACTGACAAATCAAGTCTTATTCTTTTTCAGCTCCTCCTTTCCATAAAAATTCCCTAGCTAACTCCCTAGCCCTTCATGACTTGACACTATTCCTTCATTCTGTTTTGTTTTGTGGACTCATCTTTGTAGCATATTCCCATTGGCTGAAGGCAAATTAGTTTGCTCCTTATTCATCTTTTTTCTTAAAATAACCTTGAAATTTAGCCTTTTTTGCTCCTTTTTATGTGAAATTAGTTTTCCTAAACTTTTAATTTGAGTCATGATTAAGGAAAGGGTTTTTTTTTTTTTTTTTTTTTTTCTTTACTTTACAGAGCTTCCTCTTCTGTGGCTTGCTTTCTAGAATTTTCTTGCTCTGTTTCCCTTGCTCACTTTTAACAAAATTGTGGTAAAGTATACATAACATACAATTTACCATTTTAACCAGTTTAGTGGTATCAAGTACATTCATATTGTACAGTGTCACTTTCTTTCTAACATTCTGTTCTCATTTGTCAAGACTACTCACCTCTCCTCCAGCAGGCCATGTGTTTGTCGGTATCCAGACTTTTGTACCTATTATCTCTCTTACATAGAATGGTTATCATTCTTCTCTTTTTCTTCTCCACCCAGTGCACTTACAGTTTTGCTTTAAAACCCATTTGAAACCTCAGCAAGAATTTAGTCTCTTTCTCCTCTGCTTCTATGGTGCTCTGTTGTGTTCATCTATTTGCACCTATCACTCAGTGCTACTGTAATTACCAATGTGCTTATCTTCCTACCGGTCTAGCTCTTTGAGAGCAGAGAGAATGTTTAGTTCATTTCTGTAGCTCCTGAAAAGACCATAGGGCCTGGCTCACTAAAATGTTATTGATAGCTGGTCAATATTAGATATTGGTTTGTCCTCCCCTTTATATACTTTCTAGGGGAAAAATATTTTCCAATTTTTGACCTAACTTCAGCCCAGATAACACTGAAGACTGAATTTGTGTGGAATAGGATGGAAATGGGTAACTGGTTATTGTTTCTAAATTCCTCTGACTTCAAAGCCTCTGATCTTTTCATCATGCCATGGTAGGCAGAACAAAATGTTAGTGAGCCTACTTTACAGAGAAAGAAATGGAGACTTGGAAAAATTAAATGACCTGTCCAGAGTTATAGGAACTAGTGAAAAGCAAACTTAGGATTCATTGTCTTCAATCCAGTGCTCTTTTTCCAGTTCATAACATTGCTTTGTCCTAAGGCCATGGCTGTTACCTGAGTACATTATTTGGTACTCACAGCCTGGTGCACGGCATTCATGCACTTGGGGCAGTGCACGAAGAGGACTATGGCCTCTTGCAGTCTGGGACCACTTGGGGGATGTCCACCTGCCGGCTTAGGCCCACTCCCCAGCAGCGGACATCCCCTGAGGGGTTCTTAGCTCTGCCGTGGAGGCAGGAGAGTTCCCACCACCACTGCTGTGCTTGCCAGCCTGAGCCCGACTTCTGGCTAAGCAGTGCTCCCCCTGTGGGAGTGCACTGACCACCAGGGGGCAGGCAGTTCCTACATTGAGCCTCTTCCCCGTGGTGGTCATTGTGCATCATAGCGACTGGTAGTTCTTCCATTTGGTCGATTTGCATATTAGCCTTTTATTATATAATATAAGAGAAAATTATTTCCATCAAATGAGATGAAGTAAAATTATAGATTTTGTGTTTTCAGTTAGGTTTTCATGTCTTAACTTTCTTAACTTTTTGCAGCAACAGGAGGAAATTACTACTAAGAAACTCCGACTAACAAAACCAAGTAAATCTGCAGCACTCCACATAGACCTATGTAAAGCTACCTCTCCAGCGGATGCTTTGCAGTACCTACTTCAGTTTGCCAGGAAGCCTGTCGAGGCAGAAAGTGTGGAAGGAGTAGTCAGGATTCTCTTAGAACATTACTATAAGGTAAGATGGTCTTGTGGACTTGATGGGAGTATGTATAAGGGTTGTATCATTTCTGCAGAATGGGTAAATGTTGCAAAATAAACAAGAAGGCATTCATTCAGCAATCTTTTACTGAATGTCTTCCATGTACTAAGCACAGTGGATAGAGATTTAAAAAAAAAAAAGACATAAATCCTGTCCTCAGAAGTTTACAATATTTAGAGCTCCAGGTTGAGATTGGGGTTTCTCCTGGCTTCTCCAGACTTCCCCTTCCTCTACCATAGAACTTAGCACTCTGGATGGTTATTGGGTAAATACTGATATGCCTGCCTCCAGTGCTCTCCTCCAACCTACTCACATGCTGTGCCAAATATTAATCTATGAGATTAAACAGACATATTTTGCTAAATTTGCTCCATTTGTTTTCCTGAAGTTTTTAAAATATCATTGTATTTTTGCCTAAGTAATTCAGTTAATATCTCTTAAAAATGGACTATAAAAAACAACCATAATCACCTAATCACATGAATTAAAATTAAATAATTTTTAATGTAATTTGGCCCATATTAATATTTCTTTAGTTCCCAAAATATCTTTTTATAGTTGACTAGAGGCTCGGTGCATGAGATTCATGCACAGGTAAGGTCTCTAGGCCTGGCTGGCGATCAGGGCCTCCCTTCTCTGGCTGCTGGCTGCCAGCTGGGGCTTTCCTTCACTCCATGCTGCCCCTGGGTGGTCAGCACACGTCAACTGAGTGATTGAACTCCTGGTCTCCCGGTGGAACTCCTGAGGGGACACTTTGCATATTAGCCATATATAAGTGTGTGTGTGTGTGTGTGTGTGTGTGTGTGTGTATAGGCAGTTTTAATTTCAAATAAAGGAAAAACTGCCTTTTTAAAAAATCTCTCTCTCTCTCTCTCTCTCTATATATATATACATATATATATATATATATATATATATATATATATACCGATTTGCTCAAATCAAAATGCAAACAGTGTCCATATATGCTCTTCTTGAAATCTAGAAGAATTTTTTTATTTTGGTGACATTGACCTGTTGTCTGTAAAATGTCTTGTTTTCTGAATTTGTTTCCTTCTTTGGGGGTTAACTTGCTCTTCTGTCCTCTGTATTTACTGTGAACTAAAAGTTAGATCTATTTGTTAGATTATTTTTGAAACTTTGAATATTTTGTAGATGATTTGTGTTTCATATTGCATCTGCCAGGATACATATGATGTTATGAAATCCTACCTTCCTACCTTGCAAAAGCTTTTTATCTTTTTCTCTTCAGTCTCTTTTCTTTTCATAAACTGTCTTTATTTAAATCTGACATGTCTGACATAAAAAGGTCTTTTACGTATATAACATTCTAGCTCAGTCAAAATACTTGCAGTTATCCAAGACCTTGTGTGTTTCCAGAAATCAGTATATTTTCACATGCTCTTCCCTCAGCTCAGAACCCTTGTCCCTGTCCCTGCCACTGCCCTCTAATCTGGTCTGTCATTTTCCCTGCCAAGCATATTCTTTCTTCAGTATTTACACTTATGTTTTCTTCAACCAGGAACACTTCCCATGCATGTTCTTATGTCTACTTCCCACACTTCCTTCAAATCTTTATGCTCAGATGCTACTTTTTCATTTTTCCTTTATTTGAAATTAAAACTGCCTATCCATCCTGTACTTCTTAGCTTCCTTCCTTGATTTTGTTTTCTCCATAGCACTTATATTTTCATTTCTTTTTTTTTTTTTTAATATATTTTATTGATTTTTCACAGAGAGGAAGGGAGAGGGATAGAAAGTCAGAAACATCAGTGGGAGAGAAACATCGATCAGCTGCCTCTTGCACACCTCCAACTGGGGATGTGCCCGCAGCCAAGGTATATGCCCTTGACCGGAATCGAACCCGGGACCCTTCAGTCTGCAGGCGGACGCTCTATCCACTGAGCCAAACCGGTTCGGCAGCACTTATATTTTAATATATTATACTATAGGCCTAGTTCATGACATTAGTGCCCTTGAGGGGGGTCCCTCAGCCTGGCCTGTACCCTCTCACAGTCCAGGACCCCTCAGGGTACCCCCTGAGGGGTCCTTCGAGCTGCCATGGAGGTGGAAGAGGCTCCTGCCACTGCCACTGCACTCGCCAGCTGCAGCCAGGCTTCTGGCTGAGTGGTGCTCCCCCTGTGGGAGTGCACTTACCATTAGGGGGCAGCTCCTGTGTTGAGCGTCTGCCTCCTGGGGGTCAGTGCACGTCATAGCAACTGGTCATTCCTTCATTCGGTTGATTTTGCATATTAGGGTTTTATTATATAGGATGATTTTTTTACCTTGTCTATTTTCCCATTCTCAATGTAAGCTGTTCTTTAGCAGCACTTTAAAAAAAAAAAAAAATACAATGTGTGGTCAATTAAATATTTGTTGGATGAATGTTTTTGTGACACTTTTTACTCTATTTTAAAAAGTTCTTATTATATATCAGGCATTGTTCTGGGCACTGGACTGTGTCCTATTAGCATAGTTAATTAGTTCTTGATATTGCATTGTATGTCATGTGTGTCTTATCTCCTTCAGAATTTGAGCCTCTAAATTCAGAGACTACAGTTCAATTAATTACTGTCACAGTGTCTGGAAAGGTAGAGGAATATTGTAGGGGCTTAATAAATCTTTCACTCATGTTTTACATGAATGAAATCAGAATTCTGCTCTCAAGAAGTCTTTAGCCTTACTCTACCTGGTTTGGCTCAGTGGATAGAGCATCGGTCTGCTACTGCAGACTGAAGGGTCCCGGGTTCGATTCTGGTCAAGGACACATTCCTGGGTTATGGGCTCGATCCCCATTGCGGGGCATGCAGGAAGCAGCTGATCAATAATTCTCTCACCACTGATGTTTCTTTTTCTCTCTTCCTTTCCCTTCCTCTCTGAAATATATATATATATATATATATATATATATATATATATATATGTATATATATGTATGTATATAGTAAAGTATTTTTTAGCTTCTTAGTGATCTACTTTTAGTTATCCCCCCATTTTATTTATTTATTTTTTAAAATATTTTTTATTGATCTTCTACAGAGAGTAAGGGAGAGGGATAGAAAGCCAGAAACATCAATGAGAGAGAAACATCGATCAGCTGCCTCCTGCACACCCTCTACTGGGGATGTGCCCACAACCAAGGTACATGCCCTTGACCAGAATGGAACCTGGGACCCTTCAGTCCACAGGCCGACTCTCTTATCTACTGAGCCACGCCAGTTTCGGCTATCCCCCCATTTTAAAGCAATAAATCTACTATTAGTATTACTATATAATAATATAACTCTTACCAATAATCTCTGTACTAATACATCTAAGAGCAGTTAGCATTTATATGGCTTCTTGGAGTTTATAAAGCTTTTTTCAGATGTAATATTTTATTTAATTTTGATGACAACACTATTGTTATCTCTGTATTCCAGATAAGGAACTAGGTTTGGAGCAATTTAATATCCAAGGTCACCCAGATAAGTAAATGGAGGATCTGAATTTGAATGTGGGTTGGTTCTTCCCATATCCCCCATCCCAATTTTTTGTAATGGAACTTCTTTTTACACACACACACACACACACACAGAACAGTTTAATTCTCATGTACTCATTATCCAGCTTTAACCATTATCATTCCATGGCCAAACTTGTTTCATTCCCACCATTCCCCATCCTTACTATCCACTGTCACTTCCTCTACTTTGACCCTCTCCATCAGATTCTTGTGAAAACAAATCGTTGGTATTTTTATCATTTTATTCATAAATTTCAGTATATTCTGAACCATAAAGACTCTTAAAACAATCATAATACCATTATCATATATATATAAAAAAAACTAGTTCAGGTGTTCTGATGTTCGACTCCACACTATTTAACGAGGTCATACTGCTTACGTTAGTCTAGCTCAGCAGTCGCCAATGGTGGTCCGTGGTCTAGCTGATTCTGGCCACAAAAGAAATGAGGGAGGGATACCAAATGGGTCCAGTTCTAGAGTGTTGACCATAGCAGTTTTTACATTTCTTCTTTTTTGTCCAGAAATGAGGTATCTGGTATTTTAGTAGTTAAATTACTTTGGCTTCTGCTTTTCTTCTGCAAGTCTCTCTGTGGTTGGGCGGCAATATCTGAATGATGAGTTCTTTACTTACAGTACTGTACTAGTTGCTGTGGAGGATGTAGAACTATGAGACATGTTCCTTGTTCCTTAGGGGCTAAAAGTGTAATTTGTAGACCAAATAATATATGTAGCATAATAGATAGGGCTAAAGTTACTTACTTGTTCATTTTTTTCTTTCACCTAAAATGTTCTGTATATTAACTCTGCTTGGCCTTGTGCTTTATATTGCCGACACAAAGATGAATAGGTGATCCCTGATCTGCGTTTAGTTTAGTTGGGTAATAACAATACAGTGTAATAGGTGCTCTGAAATCTGGGATAGGTTATGATATGACCTCAACGAAGAAGGTAATCGTTTCTACTTGGGAGAGGCATTATGTAGTAGTAGTGATGCTTGCAGTGAGTCTTAAAAAAAACAAACAGATTTTTGACCAATTGGGAAACAGGAAGAAAGACATTTTATTTATTTTTAAAAATATATTTTATTTATTTTTTTACAAAGGATGGGAGAGGGATAGAGAGTTAGAAACATTGATGAGAGAGAAACATCGATCAGCTGCCTCCTGTATACCTCCTACTAGGGATGTGCCCGCAACTGGAATTGAACCTGGGACCTTTCAGTCCACAGACTGACCCGCTACCCACAGAGCCAAACTGGTTAGGGCAGAGGAGGAAAGGCATTTTAGAGAAGGGACAGTTGTGAGTAAAGACATGAGATGTGGAATTGCCTATCTCATCAGAAGGCATGCAAGTCGTTTAGCTGGTATAGATTTTAGGTTGAGAACTCTTTAAGAGATAAGACTAGAAAGACTGAAAGGGGTATGATCCTAAATGGTCTTGTGTTCTACTTTATGGGTTTTTTTTAGACATGTCACTCTGGGCATAGTATAGAAGATGGAGGAATTGGAGGGCAAGGCAGGAATTAGGGTGACCAACTAGGAGACTGATAAGTTTGAAGCAAGGTGATGAAAGCTAGAACCAGGAAACTTTAATGGTGGAAAGAGTAGTTTTAGGGAGGGCTTCCCTGGAGGTAGTTTGCTTTAAGTTTAAGTGTGAAGGAGGTGATTTATGTGTTTCAGGAGAAGCGGTTCTAGGAGATTGAGAGAATAGAAGAACTTGAGTAAAGTATCCAACAGGATAAAGAATGTCACTAGGTTAGATACTCTTGCATTCTTTTTATTCCCTTCTTTCCTTTTTGCCTCCCTCTTATCTACTAGACTTACTACTATTGCTTTCTCTGCAGCTCCCTTGTGTTTGGGAGGTCGGTGACTCCATTCCAGACCGTTGGAAAGGCTATACTATATAGCTCTTCTCCTGTCCTCTCGCACTGCAAGATTAGGTTATTTGAGTAGGCCAGTGGTCAGCAAACTGTGGCTTGCAAGTCGCATGCAGCTCTTTGGCCCCTTGAGTGTGGCTCTTCCATAAAATACCATGGCCTGGGCGAGTCTATTTTGAAGAAGTGGCGTTAGAAGTTTACATTTAAAAATTTTGGCTCTCAAAAGAAATTTCAGTCATTGTACTGTTGATATTTGGCTCCATTGTCTAATGAGTTTCCCGACCACTGGACTAAGCCATTGTCTGAAAGACTATTATTTGATTCTGTGATGTTATTTTCAAATTAATAAAAGAATTGGCATTTTATCTCTATTCAAAACTAAATTCAGTATCTCCCCCCATTCTCCAGTCTACCTTTTCCCAGAAAATGGCACTACCATTAATATAGACTCTCAAATCAGAAACCTGAGAAGATCCTTTAAAAATATATATGTAAGAGATCAACCAAAGGACTTGTATGCATGCATATAAGCCTAACCAATGGACACAGACACCAGGGGGGTGAGGACATGATTGGAGGTTGTGGGGGGGCAATGGGGCGATAAGGGCACATATGTAATACCTTAATAAAGAGGAAGAAATATATACATATATTATATATGTATTATATATTATATATATGATATATATATTTCACAGAGGAAGGAAGAGGGAGAGAGAATTAGAAATATCAGTGAATCATTGATCGGCTGCCTCCTGCATGCCCCACACAGGTGATTGAGCCCACAACCTGGGCATGTGCCCTGACCTGGAATTTAACTGTGACCTCCTGGTTCATAGTTTGATGCTCATGCCAGCCAGGCCTGAGGAGATCCTTTATACCTTCCTCATCCTTACCCTTTTCCCATGTTTCTTTCCTCACCAAATCTTTTAAAAAAATATTTTTATTGATTTCAGAGAGGAAGAGAGAGAGAGAAATAGAAACAGAGTGAGAAAGAGGGAGAGAAGGGGAGAGAAAGGGGAGAAATAAATATCGATGTGAGAGAGACACATGGATTGGTTGCCTCCCACACATACTCTGACTGGGGAAGGGATTGAACTTGCAATCCAAGTATGTGCCCTTGACTAGAATCGAACCTGAGACCCTCTGGTGTGCAGGTCGATACTCTAACCACTGAGTTACACAGGCAGGGTCCTCACCAAGTCTTATTGCTTTTACTTTCTAAATATCTCTTGAGTTCAGTTACCTTTCTGTTTCTACTGTTACCTCAGTAATCCAAGTAACTACCATATATTAAAAAGTTATGAAACTTATGAAATATAACACAAAGAAGAAAGCATAGAAAGACATCATACAGCATATTGATTTACCACAGCATGAACTAGCAGGTAACCCATAGGTATGTGTAGTGTTTCTTAGTGGCTTTACTTTGCGTTCCTTTATTTACTAATGAAGTGGGCAACTTTAATTGACAATTTTTATATTCTTATGAATAAGGCCTATATATGTCTCTTGCTTATTTTTACTGGGTTTATTTATTTATTTTGGTTAATCCTTATCCGAGGATATTTTTCCATTGATTTTTAGACAGAGTGGAAGGGAGTGGGAGAGACAGAGGTAGAGAAACATTGATGTGAGAGAGACACATCAATTGGTTGCCTCCTGCATGGGCCCCAACCAGGGCAAGGGATAGAGCTTGCAACCTAGGTATGTGCCATTGACCAGAATCAAACCTGGACCCTTCTCAGTCCTCAAGTTGATGCTCTATCCAATGAGCCGAACTGGCTAGGGCTTTTTTTTTTTTTTCCTTGTTGCTTTGTGGAAATTCTTTATATTCTGGGTGCAGGGTACAAGTTTTTCTTTATTGATTTTAGATAATTTTTTAAAATTATAGTTGACATACAATATTATATTAGTTTCAGGTGTACAAAATAATGATTAGACATTTATGGGTAAAGGTTCTTTAATGGTTATATGTCTTATAAATCTCTTTTTCCAGTTTCTTAATGTTATATTTTGATGAAAAGAGGTTCTTAATGTAGATCAATATGACAGTCTTTTCATCTATATTTTATGCTTTTCTTGTCTTTTATAAGAAGGGTTTGTCTGTACTGAGCTTATTAAGACATTTTGCTCCATTGCTACTAGAAACTTTATTATTTGCTTTTCTCACATGGAATTGATTTGTGTTGATTTGTGTTGTTTGGGAAAATAGAAATCCAAATGTCTCAGCACCCTTTATTGAAAAGAATGTTCTTTTTCATTGCTCTGCAGTATCAACTAAGTTGTCAATCATGTGTCTAGATATGGAAAGTATATTTCAGGGATTTGCTTATTCTTATGCCTATACCATTGCTGTTTTAGCATAACATTATAATAAATTTGACATCTGATAAGACAAGTACTCCTACCTTGCTCATAAGAATATTTTGGTTGCTGAAACTGGTTTGGTTCAGTGGATAGAGCGTTGGCCTGCGGACTGAAAGGTCCCAGGTTCAATTCCGGTCAAGGGCATATACCTTGGTTGTGGGCACATCCCCAGTAGGGGGTGTGCAATAGGCAGCTGATCGGTTTCTGTCTCATCCATGTTTCTGACTTTCCCCTCCCTTCCTCTCTGTAAAAAATCAGTAAAATATATTAAAAAAAGAATATTTTGGTTATTCTTGATATTTTCATTTCTTTATAAATTTTCAAATCAGTTTATAAAATTCTGCTCCCAAACAAAAAAAATCTTATTAGGATTTGATTTAGGTTTCATTAACTATGTACTCAGAGGCAGTTTGAGGATTGACATTTTATAATTTTGATCTATCCATGAACATGGTATATTCCTATTTTAATACTGTTTGACAGTTCTTTTGCATAGGGGTTTTGTACATTTTTCTGTTATCCCATATATTTCATGTTTAATGTTGTTATAAATAACATTTAAATATTTTTTATTTTCTGAGAGTATATAGCTGATATTCAGGAATGCAGTTGATTTTTGTTTAATAATTTTATATCTAACAACCTTGCGAAAGTTCATGTAGCAATTTAAATAAGGTATGTGTAGATTATTCTGGATATTTTTTTTTACAAGCAATCACGTGAGTAATGGCTTTGTGTAATATTATTGTAACTATACTAGCAATCTCCTGATTAAAGTTTGTATGGTATGCCTATTTCTGACTTTTATATTTATACTTTTATAGCCCTTTGTTTTAGATATAAACCATGTAAACAACATGTAGTTAGTTTTTTTTAAAAATTATAATCTGACAGTTTTTATTTTTTAATTGGAGTACTTACTTAATTACATTTAATGTAGCTATTGATATATGTGAGTTTGAACCTATTTTTAATTAAATGCTTCTGTTTGTCTATTCCCCCAGTGTTCTTTTTTTCCTATCCTTCCTTGCCATCTTTTGGGTTGATTCTATATTAAATTCTCTCCTCCATCTCTCTTTATTAGCTTAGTATTTAATAAATCGTTTTATTCTATCTTAACCTAAATACTGCAACATGAGTTCTAGACTTTTCAAGAGTAAATATTAAGTTTGATACTTTTACCTTCTTTGGACTATGCAAACACTTAAGCTCCCTTTATCCATCTTCTTGAGTTATTGTAAGTGTAATTATATACTTTCTCCATTTTTTTCTCTATGATACTTTTATTCTTACTTACTTTATTTATTTTTTGGTTTATTTTTTTCCAGTTTTATTGAGAAATAATTGATATACATCACTGTAAAAGTTTAAGGCATAAGAACAGTGGTTTGATTTACATATATGATTACCACAGTAGGTATAACTAACATCCATTATTTCATTATCATCTATAATAATAAAAAAGTAGTATGCTAATTAGAACAGATGTCCTATGGATGACCTTCTGGACGAAGCCAGGTCTGCGAGGAAAGCCTGGGTTCTGGGTGCCGGAGGGAAGCCAGTGCTGGCAGCTGGGAGAATGGAGGCCTATTCTTGCATGAATTTTGTGCATCGGGCCTCTAGTCCTATATAATAAAAGCCTAATATGCTAAATGTCTGACTATTCAATCATTCAACCAGTCGCTATGATATGCACTAAGCACCAGTGGGAGCAGCTCTGACCAGTAGTTTAGCTTGCTGCTGAGGTCCAGTTGATAATACTGGGTGAGATGGGCCAGATACCCCCTGGGACCCTCCCATGATCCCTTCCTAGCCTGGATCCTGCACTGGTGGGATCCCTCATCCTGGCCTCACCCTCTTCCAATCTGGGACCCCTTAGGGGATGTTGGAGAGCTGGTTTCAGCCTGAAATCTGTAGGCCAGGCTGAGGGACCCCACCGGTGCACGAATCTGTGCACCAAGAATAAATAAATAAATAAATATATTAGAGGCCCAGTGCACAGAATTCATTCACAGGGCGGGGCGTATGTGTCCCTCAGCCCAGACTGCACCCTATTCATATGGGATCCACTGGAGGGATCAGGCCTAAATGGGCAGCTGGACGTCCCTCTCACAATCCAGGACTGCTGGCTCCCAACCGCTCGCCTGCCTGATTGCCCCTAACTGCTTCTGCCTGCCAGCCTGATCACCCCCTAACCACTCCCCTGCCAGCCTGATCGACACCTAACTGCTTCCCTGCTGGCCTGATTGCCCCTAACTGCCCTCCCCTGCTGGCATGGTCATCCCAAACTGCCCTCTCCTGGCAGCCTAGACACCCCCAACTGCCCTCCCCTGTTGGCCTGGTCGCTCCTAACTGTCTTCCCCTGCTGGCCTGGTTGTCCCCAGTTGCCCTTCTCTGCAGGCCTGGTCTCCCCAAAAGTACTCCTTGCAGGCCTTGTCCCTCCCAGCTGCCCTCCCCTGCTGGCCCGGTCAACCCTAACTGCCCTCCTTGCAGGCCTGGTTGCCCCCAACGGCCCTTCCCTGCAGGCCTGGTCACCTCTAACTGCCCACCCCTGTAGACCTTGTCCCCCTCAACTGCTCTCCCCTCGAGGCCTGATCACCCACAACTGCCGTCCCCTGCTGGTCATCTTGTGGCAGCCATCTTGTGTCCACATGGGGGCGGCCATCTTGTGTGTTAGAGTGATGGTCAATTTGCATATTACCTCTTTATTATATAGGATTATATAGGATATAGTAAGTGGCGTGCCAGGATTCTAGGTCTTCTGACTTTATAACTATTGCTCCTTCCCCACTGAGGCCTCTTTGTTGTGCTCAATTTCCTTCTTAGGAATGTAGGGTTCTTCATACTTGAGAACAGGGAATGAACAAATGGACATGGTTCTTTTTGTCTTTGAGGGAAATTTCTCACCATAGAATCTTTGTGCAAATTAGACACCATCTTCCAATATTAAAACTAAAAGGGCCAGACCACTCATTTCTCAGTCTTGCTTGTACCTACAGCCCAGGTGCAAGACCTAGACCCAGTTAATTAGACTTACCTGCCCCAATCTTCTAATGAAAATCTGATGAGCCAAAAAAAACCAACAAGTAGATTAAAATTTTTTTCTGACCCTAACTGGTTTGGCTCAGTGGATAGAACATCGGCCTGTAGACTGAAACGTCCTAGGTTCGATTCCGGTCAAGGGCATGTACCTTGGTTGCGGGCACATCCCCAGTAGGAGCTGTGCAGAAGGCAGCTGGTCAGTGTTTCTCTCTCATTGGTGTTCCTAACTCTCTATCCCTCTCCCTTCCTCTCTCTATAAAAGCAATAAATTATATATTTTTCTAAATTAATTTTTTCTTTTCTGGTAATAGCATTGGTGACTGCAGCCACCAATTTCCAAGAGCTCCAAGAGCAAGGTGCTGGCAGTATTGCTGGGTGGCCAGTGCTGGCGGTGTTGGTAGTACAGGTTTATGCAACTCATGTGTAACTGCATAGGAGAGAAAAGGTACTTTTAATCCCAAAAGCACATTTCTGGTTAGAAGTTAATGACATGAGATGCTCTCTGAATATCAAATATATATTTTTTTACCTTAAAAAAAAAAAGAAGTTAATGACACGAGGAAAGCATAAAAAAATTCCCATTCATTTTCTGTATTTGGTTGTAAGATACTGATTAAGAAAGCTCTCTCTCAAATATATAAAGTTAAAACCTTTGAATACTTGGATCATTGAATCTCTTTTGAAATGTTAGTTTCTCATGTTCTGTTTTTGGTTAGCTGAGAGCAAAGCATCAAGGTAACAATAGCTTCTTTGTTCCAGGAGAATGATCCATCTGTGAGACTGAAAATTGCTTCATTATTGGGGTTATTGTCAAAGACTGCAGGATTCTCTCCAGACTGTATTATGGATGATGCCATTAACATCCTGCAGAATGAAAGTAAGTTACAATTTAAAAGCTGTACACCTAGAGCAGAAATCTTTATTTTCTTTTGTATAGAATTTAAAACAGAATATTGTTGTGTTGGTATTAAAAAGAAATTTGAGGATGACTCAATAAACTATATACATACTAGACACCCATTGAAGGAAGATTCCTGCAAGAATAGGGCTTCTTGTGGCCTGAGCAAAGTTCCCTCTCTTCTCCGCTGCCTTGCTCCCTCCCATCTCCTCTGCCTCGCTCCCTTCTCTGCTGCCTCACTCCCTCCCTTTTCCCCCACCCTGCTTGCTTCCCTCCCTTCTCCCCCACCCCACTTGCTTGCTTCTCCGCAGCTTTGCTCCCTTCTGCAGTGCTTGCCTTCCTTCTATGCGGTCTTCTGTGTCTGGATATGCAAATTAACCATCATCTTGTTTGGGTTAATTGGCATACTCACTCTGATTGTCTGGTGGACGTGGCTTGTGGGTGTAGCGGAGGCATGATCATTTTGCATATTACTCTTTTATTAGATAGGTCTAGTGACCCAGTACATGAAATTTGTGCACAGTGGGGCGTTCCCTCAGCCCAGCCTGCCCCCTCTCACAGACTGGGAGCTCTTAGATGTCCTACTGACGGCTGAGGCCCTCTCCCCATCAGTCTGGCCATCCTCTGTGAAAGGTGACCGGGCTGATCAAGGGAAGGCGCCAGCCCCATTACCCTGCTGCTGCAGCACTGCCAGCCACTGTAGCTGCAAAGGTATTTTCATTAATACGGACTCTAGTTCCTTCATCATGAAAAAATGACAATTTTCTTTAGGCATTTTCAAGATGTGACTTTCATAGGATATGACATTTCTTTTTTTTTTTTATCCTCACCTGAGGATATATTTCCTTTGAATTTTGGAGAGTGTGGAAGAGAGAGGGAAAGACAGAGAGAAACATCAATGTGAGAGGGACACTGATTGGTTGCCTCCTGCATGAGCCCTGACCTGGCCCCGGCCAGGGAGGAGCCTGTAACCTAGGCACATGCCCTGATCAGAATTGAACCTGGACCCTGTGGTCAGCAGGCTGAGGCTCTCTCCACTGAGCCAAAGCAGCTAGGGCAGGATATGACATTTCTTAGCCCTCCAGCAGTGGACCTTTGTTTTTTACCTCCAGGAGTGTGGTGGGAAAACCCTAGGTCACCTTCTTGGATTATTATAACCCAAGTTACCAAGAACACTGCAAGTGGCAGCGTACAAGAGCTTAGCCAGTGAGCTGTCTGAAAAGGTATTTACGCCGGAACTGATTTGGCTCATGGATAAACCATGGGCCTGCAGGCTGAAGGGTCCCAGGTTTGATTCCTGTTAAGGGCATGTACCTTGGTTGGAGGCACATCCCCAGTGGGGAGTGTGCAGGAGACAGCTAATAGATGTTTCTCTCTCATCGATGTTTCCAACTGTCTGTCCCTCTCCTATCTTCTCTGTAAAAAAAATCAATTTTATATATATATATATATATATATATATATATATATATATATATATATAATGGTGTTTCCTCTGCAGCTCATGCGGCCCCTATGTTGTATCCACTGGGCTAGGAGGTGTGTCCCTGCCACCCAGTGTTGGCCACCAGGGACTCCGCACACCCCAGAGACTGGCAGCAGCCTCCACCCTTGGTGGGCGCTCGGCTGGGGGCATGAACCCAAACCACTGATTGGCGCCTGAGCACATGCAAGTGGCTGGGGGCGGGGCAGGAACATCACTGCTTCCCAATGCCAGCAGCCAGCAGCTAGCCCCATTTGGGTGCCGGGCTGGGCGGCATACAGAGACCCCTGGGCTGTACACGGTGGTGGCCACCAGAGTCTCCGCATGCTCCAGAAGCCAGCAGCCAGCTCCCTAGTGTGGACCCAAACTCCCACTTAGCGCCAGAGCACATGCTGTGGGCGGATCAGGAACATCCCCACATAGCAACCCGGGAATGTTCCCGCCCCTCCCCCAGCCGTTTGGCAGCTGCTTGGCTGCTGCACCCATAGTCCCACAGTGGCTGGGGGTGTTCTGGGACCCCTCCCCCTCAGGCCCCTAAGTATGGGCCTATGGGCCTACAGGCTAAGAGCTCCCTGGGTTCCAAGTATGTTCCTGGGACTTAGGCCATTCAGCGTCTGCATATGCAAATTAATCACCACCTTTGTTGGGTTTATTTGCATTTCGTTTCTAATTGGCTTGTGGCTGTAGCAGAGGTATGGTCAATTTGCATATTCTTTTATTAGGATATTTACATTAGAGTTAAAATGTAGTTTTTCTCTTTTTTTTTAAACTGCATAGGATCTGCTCTTTTGATAGCTCATTTTTAAATAAAATATATTTTATTGATTTTTTTACAGAGAGGAAGGGAGAGGGATAGAAAGTCAGAAACATCTATGAGAGAGAAACGTCAATCAGCTGCCTCTTGCACACCCCCTACTGGGGATATGCCTGCAGCCAAGGTACATACCCTTGACTGGAATTGAACCTGGGACCTTTCAGTCTGCAGTCTGTCCAACACTCTATCCACAGAGCCAAACTGGTTTCGGCTG
The DNA here is from genome assembly GCA_027563665.1 of Antrozous pallidus. Lineage (NCBI taxonomy): Eukaryota > Metazoa > Chordata > Mammalia > Chiroptera > Vespertilionidae > Antrozous > Antrozous pallidus. Next base: position 48,667,799 of record CM050520.1, on the reverse strand, counting down.
TAGTTTTTCTCTTAATAGCTAACATTTATTGAATTGTACCTCATGCCATATGCTTAAAGTATTTTACATATGATAGCAGAAAGATGTCATTGTTCTTATTTTAAAGATGGGAAAACTGAAGTTCAGAGAAGTTAACTAATTTATTAAAGGTTAAATTGTATGGGACAGAGATGATGTTTAGATGACTGTGCACACTTTCAGAAACCATGAAAGGTGCTGTCCTGGTCATATGTGGTCTCTGAATTCTGTCCCTATAAAAGTGACGTCTCCTAGGTCTCACATGTTATGGTTACTTTTTCTGTTTGTTGCTTGTTGATGTCCAATAACATTATTTCTGTTTTTAGGTGAAATGGGAAAATACTTCACCTTTTTAATGTGTTTTTTTTTTAATTTTTTTGTGTTTTTTCTAATGTACAAGATTATTTTATAGAGTTACTGTCTCAGTTACCATACTATCTATAATAATAAAAGCTTAATATGCTAATTAGACTGGACAGCTGAACGACCTTCTGGGCATCATTCCAGATCAAGCTATTGTGGTGGGGGCCAAGGTAGAGGTGGTTTGGGGCAATTAAGCAAGCAGGCAGAGTGATTAGGGACAGTCAAGCAGCAGGTGAACAGTTAGGGATGATCAGGCAGGCAGAGTGGTTAGGGGCGATCAGGCAGGCAGGTAAGTGATTAGGGGTGATCAGGCAGGTAGAGCGCACACAAGCAGTTAGAGGCAATCAGGCAGGCAGGTGAGCAGGTAGAGGAAATCAGACAGGCAGGTGAGTGGTTAGGGACGATCAGGCAGGCAGGTGATCAGTTAGGAGCCAGTAGTCCCGAATTGCTAGAGGGTGCAGGCTGGGCTGAAGGAGTCCCCTCTACCCTTGTACCCCGTGCATGAATTTCATGCACTGGGCCTCTAGTTTAAAATTAAATTAAAAAAAATTAAATAAAAAGAAAAGTTCTTTGGCCCTGACTGGTGTGGCTCAGTTGGTTGGAGCATTGTCTCATACACTCAAAGGTGGAGGGTTCAATTCCTCAGCAGGGCACCTAATCCAGGTTTTGGGTTCAATCTCCGGTTGTGGCATGTGTGGGAGGCAACTGATAGATGTTTCTCTGTTTCTCTCTCTTCATCTCCTCCCTCTCCCTCTCCCCTCCTCTCTCTAAAAATCATTTTAAAATATTTTTAAAATATATCTTATGGCAACCCTGGCTGGGTGGCTTAGTTGGTTGGAGTGTTGTCCTGCACAGCAAAAATGTTGTAGGTTCGATTCCCCATCAGGGCATATACCTGGTTTCAGGTTCCATCCCTGGTCCAGTGTGTATGGGAGGCAACTGATTAATGTTTTTCTCTCTCTCTTCCTCTCTCTCCTTCTCTTTCAAATTAATGAACATATCCTTGGGTGAGGAGTGTGTGTGTGTGTGTGTGTGTGTGTGTGTGTGTGTGTATAATGACATATTAAAAAAAATCTTTTTTTTCAATATATTTTATTGATTTTATACAGAAAGGAAGGGAGAGGGATAGAGAGTTAGAAACATTGATGAGAGAGAAACTTCGATCAGCTGCCTCTTGCACACCCCCTACGAGGCATGTGCCCGTAACAAAGGTACATGCCCTTGACCAGAATCGAACCTGGGACCCTTCAGTAGGCTGGCCGATGTTCTATCCACTGACCCAAACCGGTTAGGGCTAAAAGAGAAATCTTGCGAAAACCAGTTTGGCTCAGTGGATAGAGCATCGGCCTGCGGACTGAAGGGTCCCGGGTTCGATTCTGGTCAAAGGCATGTACCTCGGCTACGGGCACATCCCCAGTGGGCGGTGTCCAGGAGGCAGCTGATTGATGTTTCTCTCTCATCGATGTTTCTGACTTTCTATCCCTCTCCCTTCCTCTCTGAAAAATCAATAAAATATATTATAAATAAATAAATAAATAAAAGAAATCTTAATAGCAAAAAAATAAAGAAAAATCTCTGAAAATACTGTAATTTGTTTGAATTAGTTGTGGTTTTAGAGAATAGTTTTATTTGGGGTATCCTATCTAATAAAAAGGAAATGTGCTAATTGACCCTCACACCATCGTAAAATGTGGTGGTGCCCACAGCCAATAAAGAGGGAATATGCTAATTGACTGCCATGCCCTCAAAGATGGCAGTGCCCACAGCCACAAGATGGCAGCTCCCAGTCCCCTCAGCCCCGCTGGAGCAGTAGGCACACGGCAAGGCCAGGTCTGGCCCAAGGTGGGCCTGTCTGCTCTGTGTGCCTGTCTCTGTAATCCCCCAATTCCCTCAGCCCCCCAGCTGTCCAGGGCTGGCCCAAGGTACAGGTAACAGGGCCGGCAGAGGCTTGCACTGCCAGTAGTGGCAGCAGCAGAGGTGTGATGGGGCATTGCCTTCCACTAATCGCTAAGTCATCTTCTGCCTCTGAGGGCTCCTGGACTGTGAGAGGGGGCAGGCCAGGTTGAGGGTTCCCCCTCCAGTGCATGAATTTTCATGCACCAGGTCTCTAGTACATTTATAAACAAATGTGATTATTTAAATATTGGACAACATTTAGTCTATAAACTTAAGATTATGAGAGAAATAAAGGGCCAATGAATTCAGAGACAATCTAAACTTATTTATTGTACAGCTGTTTAATGTTAACATATTGGCTAAAGTTGAAAACTTTAAAAAAATTTTGTTAGAAACACCTTTATACCAAAATTGTAATTGTGTTGAATTTCTACCAAAGACTTTCTTTAATCCTTGCCTGAGGATATTTTTCCATTGATTTTCAGAGGAAGTAAAAGGGAGGAAGGAGTGGGAGAGGGAGAGACACATCAATTGCTATGCACATGACCGGGCCTGGGGAACCTGCAACAGATGTATGTGCCCTTAACCAGTGCCCTTGACCAGGAATTGAACCTGAGAACCTCCTGTCCGCAGGCCAACACTCTAACCACTGAACCAAACTGGCCAGAGCACCTGAGGACATGTTTTTATTGATGTTAGATAGAGCGTGAGATGCTGAAGTGAGAGAAGGACTAGAAGTCTTACGAAGATATGATTTAACCAATATTTTCAGGGCTTTAGTCATTTATATATCATATACACCATCCTATCTAATAAAAGAGAAACATGCAAATGTGACCATACCTTCACTATGCTACCAGCCAATCAGGAGGCCGGCCGGGGGGGGCGTGGCGTGCAGGTCGGAAGGGGCCGGCCTGTGCGCCGCTTAGGATGGGAGCCATGCAGGACGGGAGGGGCTAGCCTGCGCGCTGGGCGGGACGGGAGCCTCGTGGGACGGGAGGGGCCGGCTGGCGATGGGAGGGGCTGGCCTGCGCACTGAGCGGGACGGGAGCCTCGTGGGATGGCAGCTGAGTGGCACAGGAGGGGCGGGATGGGAGGGGCCAGCCGGCACACTGGGCAGGATGGGAGCTGTGCGAAACAACAGCCCTGCCGGACGGGAGGGGCCGCCATTGTGCTGGGCGGGACAGGAGCCGTGCGGGACGGGAGGGGCCAGCTGGCGAGACACATGGGTCGGGAGCTGCGTGGATGGGAGGGGAGGCAGGCAAGGCCAGCACGTGAGGCTGCTGAGTGCAGGGTGTCCCTAGGGCTGGGCAGTCGCCATTGGGGCTAAGGCCAGGGCCAGGTGGGCGGAGCCAGGGCGGTAGGGGCAGAGCCAATCATCAGCCCCATTGCAGGGTGATGGCTGGGTGCCCAAGGTCTAATGCTTCAGCCAGGGTGAGGGGTCTGTAGGACATCCCCTGAGGGCTCCCAGTATGTGTAAGGGGGCATGTTGGGCTGAGGGATCACCCACCCCCAGTGCATAAATTTAATGCACCGGGCCCCTAGTCCTATATAAAAAATAGCTAACATGCAAATGTTTATCACTCCCTCACACTTTAATGCTGAAATGGCTCAGATGGTCATTACTGCAGAGAGAGGAATGGGGACCATCCAGGCACAAATGAGTTCATGAGAGAGGAATGGGGACCAGCTAGGCTGCAACCTGGGAGAGGGATAAGCTGTCTGCTCCACAGTCTGGGGCGCCAGTGGCTGTGCCTGTGCCTGCATCCCGGGAGATGGACAAGACACACGCCCCATGGTCCCTTGTGCCAGTAGCAGTGCCTGTGACCAGGGAGAGGGACAAGCTGCCCGCCCCAGAGTCCCAGGCGCTTGCAGCTGTGGTGGCCCAGGCGAAGCTGGCCTGGGTACTGGGTGCCTGTGACTAGCCTTAGAAGGCAATCCTGGGTTCTGGGTGTGGGGTGAGGCAGAGTCATTTAGAGGATGGTCAGGCCAGCAGGAGAGCAGTTAGGGGTGATCAGGCTGGTAGGGGGGCAATTAGGGGCAATTAGGCAGGCAGACCAAGGTAGTTTGGGGCAATCAAGTAGGCAGAGGGGTTAGGGGCGATCAGGCAGGCAGGCAGGCAGGCGAGCGGTCCCAGATTGTGAGAGGCAGTCGGACATCCCCTGAGGAGGCCCGGATTGGAGAGGGTGCAGGCTGAGCTGAGTGTACCCTCACCCCCCCAGCCCCCACCCCCGCACGAATTTCGTGCACTCAGCCTCTACTTTTTTATGTATTTGCTTCACATCTATTCTGTGGTTTACTTAGTGTTTCTCTTAAGTGGACAATTTTTTTATTTTATTTTTTTAATTTTTATTTATTTATCTTTATTGTTCAGTTTATTAATTACATTGTTTCCCCTTTTTATCCCCCTATAGCTCCCCTCCACCCTGTACCTATCCCACCCTCCACCCTCACCTCCCCCTCCCCACTGTCCTCTCCCATTGTTGCAAGATTTTTGTCCAGTCTCTTGCTGCACTTCCCACAACGCTTTTCTCCCCAAGAATTGTCAGTCCATTCCCCCTCTATGTCCATGTCTCTGTTATATTCACCAGTCTATCCTGTTCAACAGCCTATCAATTCACTTGATTTTTATGTTCATTTGTTGATAGATGTGTATTTGTTTTTTTGTTTGTTTGTTTGTTTGTTTTTATTTTATTGATTTTTTACAGAGCTGAAGGGAGAGGGATACAAAGTCAGAAACATCGATGAGAGAGAGACATCGATCAGCTGCCTCTTGCACGCCCCCTACTGGGGATGTGCCCGCAGCCAAGGTACATGCCCTTGCCGGAATCGAACCCGGGACCCCGCAGTCCGCAGTCCGACGCTCTATCCACTGAGCCAAACCGGTCTCGGCGATAGATGTGTATTTGTTGTTCATAATTTTCATCTTTACCTTTTTCTTCTTCCTCTTCTTAAAGAATATCTTTCAGCATTTCATATAATGTTGGTTTGGTGGTGATGAACTCCTTTAGCTTTTTCTTATCTGCGAAGCACTTCATCTGACCTTCCATTTTGAATGATAGCTTTGCTGGATAGAGTAATCTTGGTTGTAGATTCTTGCTGTTCATCACTTTGAATATTTCTTGCCACTCCCGTCTGGCCTGCATCGTTTCTGTTGAGAAATCTGCTGACAATCGTATGGGTGCTCCCTTATAGGTAACCAACTGTTTCTCTCTTGCTGCTTTTATTATTCTCTCTTTGTCTTTTGCTCTTGGCATTTTAATTATGATGTGCCTTGGTGTGGTCCTCTTAGGGTTCCTATATATTGGGGTTTGGTGCACTTCTTGGACTCCTAAGTCAATTTCTTTCACCAGGTGTGGGAAGTTTTCGGTCACTATTTCCTCAAATAGGTTTTCATTGTCTTGGCCTCTCTCTTTTTCTGGCACCCCTATAATTCGGATGTTGGTATGCTTGAGGTTGTCCCAGAGGCCCCTTACACTATCTTCAATTTTTTGGATTCTTTTGGTTTCTTGCTTTTTCAGCTGAGTGGATTTTCCCTCTTTGTATTTCAAATCTTTAACTTGGTTCTTGGGGTGCTCCAGAGCACTTTTAGGTCTTTGTATAATATTTTTTATTTCAGTCAGTGTATGCTTAATTTCTGGTTGGTCCTTTTTCATATCCTTGAGAGTCTCCTTTATATCCTTGAGGGTCTCTTTCATTTCCTTGTAGGACTCATTCATTTCCACGTTGGTCTTGATCATTTCCTTGCAGGTCTCGTTTATATCCTTGAGGGTCTTGTTCATTTCCTTGTAGGACTCATTCATTTCCACGTTGGTCTTGATCATTTCCTTTGTGGTCTTGCTTATTTCCTTATAGGCCTCGACCTTTTGTTGGAGCCTCTTGAAAAATCCTATAACCGTGGTTTTGAATTCCATGTCAGCTTTGTGTGGTAGACTTCCTACTAGGGACAGTGGCTCAGCCTCCCCGGTTACCTGAGGTGGATATGGGCTGCTGAAGTTAACAGTTTTGCTGAAGTTAAGCTCAGTTAATCGTTGTTAGCACTTGGAGGGTTGACCTTCAGGCCAATTGTCTGTGAAGCTCAGCTGTGCTCAGGTTGGATGGGCGGAGTCTCCAGGCCAAGCAGACAGCGTTAGCTCCGCCCTATGCGGCCCTGGGGACTCTGTGCTGGGGCAATGGCCGCCAGCACCTCCGAGAGAGAGCCGCTGCCGAGCTCCACCTGCTGCCGGGGAATTCAGACTCTCCCAAAATGACTTTGCATGCGCAATGTCTCACCCAGGGTCGTAAAACAAAGCAGTCTGACGGTTTTCTGAATGAGAGACAAGTCGCAGAGCGCTTTCTGCGCCGTCACGCAGCCGAGCTGTTCGCGTGCAAGCTGCCTTCTCCACAAGCCGGCAGACCCGGCAGCACCCGAGCTTCGGCGTGCCCTCCTACTGTCCAGTTTTCACCCCGTGTGATAGTGGGTTCTCTGGACTTCGCCCAGAGCTGGAGAATCAGTCCAGTGGGACGTCTTTGTCTCCCCGTTTGAGAAAACTGGCCGGTTTTCAGCCGCCCGCCCTCTCCGCGGCCTGCGCTCCAAACCTCTCTTTGCGCGAATCTTTCAACGCTGTTCGCTGCCGCTCCTCCAAGTCACAGTGTCTTATTTTCACTTTTATTTGTGGAATTTTCTCTCGGCGGGCTTTCTGGTGATTCTGGAAGGTGTTTGTTCTTTCGTTAAGTTGTAGTATTAAAATTGCTGATTATGACAGCAAGATAGGTGTTTTACCTTTGCCGCCATCTTAGTTCTCTTCGACAATTTTTTTAGTTAAGTAAAAATAAAGGGGCTCATTATATTAGAAATGTTAAAAGGAGAATAGTTGCACATGACATCAACAGATAGTAACTGCAGTTTTTGTTATGCACATTAGCATATCTACGTGGTTATTTGACTGCCATCTAAAATCCATTTGTATACTACAAGCACTATAAGAACCATATTTGGGAACAAAGAAGAAAATCTGGCTAAGATGATTGGTATTGATTTATTTGGATTTGGCTTTTTGCCCATTTATTGAACATTCATTGAACATTTAATGAGTTATGCTAAATTCTGAGAATAGAGAGGTGAATAAAATACTATATTTGCTCTCAAGGTTCTTTTTAATTGGATGTAAAAATAAGTAACTATACTGCTGAAACCGGTTTGGGTCAGTGGATAGAGCGTCACCCTGCGGACTGAAAGGTCCCAGGTTCAATTCCGGTCAAGGGCATGTACCTTGGCTGCGGGCACATTCCCAGTAGGGAGTGTGCAAGGGCAGCTGATCAGTGTTTCTGACTTTCTATCCCTCTCCCTTTCTCTCTGTAAAAAATCAATAAAATATATACTTAAATAAATAAGTAAGTATAATAAAGAGTTATAGCTGATGTAGTGGGTGCAGTGGAAGCATATAGGAGGAAATGATCCATTTTTGGGGAAGAGGAAGAGCTTTATAGAGGAGGTGACACTTCAAGATTAGTAGGTACTCCCTCCTAGTGGGCTGAGAATGGAGTTGAGTGTGGACAAAGTCATTCTAGGTAGAAAAGTTAGCCTAAGCAAAGATAGGGGAACAAGAAAGCTGAGTAGTTGGAAAAAAGCAGGCAGGGCTAGACATTGCAGTTTATGTATGTACTAGATGCCCAGTGCACAAAATTTGTGCTCTTGGGCAGTAGGGGGTTGTCCCTCAGCCTGGCCTGTACCCTCTCACAGTTTGGGAGCCTTCGGGGGATGTCCGACAGTCTGACATCCTTACTTAGTGCTGCTGCAGAGGCAGGAGAGGCTGCAGCCACCACCACTATGCTTGCCAGGCATGAGCCTGGTTTCTGGCTGATTGCGCTCCCCCTGTGGGATCACACTGACCACCAGAAGGCAGCTCTGCCCCCAGTGCGTGTCATAGCAACCAGTCATTCTGCTGTTCGGTTGATTTGCATATTAATATTAGCCTTTTATTATTTAGGATGTAGGCCCTGATAAAGAATTTGTACTGTACCTTGATGGCAGTGAAAAGCCATTGAAATAGTCAAGTACTAAACATTTGGGGGGGCACTTTGGCCAGCCTGTGGAGGATTCAAATATTTAGATATATACCCTTGGGAACTTAGCTTTAAGTTGAGGAGAATCAAAGATCAAATAGTAGAACTTAGCTGACAAAAAAGTCTACATTCTTTACCCAAGTAAACTTAAGTTCTTTTTCAAATTCTACAACACAACTTATCTTTCTTTCTAGAGTCTCATCAAGTCCTAGCTCAACTGTTGGACACTTTGCTTGCAATTGGGACTAAACTCTCAGAGAATCAAGCTATCCAGATGCGATTAGTTGATGTAGCCTGCAAGGTAAGAGTATAATGATTAGATATAGTGTTGCTTCTTTCTTGAACAGTTTTGCATTATCTGTTGGTATGAGCTGTAAGAACTACTTAGTTCTACAATGTAAATTTGTAACTGAGAATTGTCAAGGACGCCCAAGGGTTTTAAGAGCTATCTCATGTTGTTTTGTTTTGATGTTGGATTAGGAATAAAGTTGAATAACTTGTTAGAAAATAAACTTCCTCTTTTTCCCAAAAGAAAAGAAAATAATTGTAGTAGCTATCATGTATAGTGTGCCAAATAAAAGTGCTCTCCTTATTATGGTATCTTATATCCAGTTTTTCCTCACAGTCCTTTAGACAAAGTACTGTTTCCCCTTTTATAAAGGTGGGAATTGAGGCGTAGGAAGTTTAACTTGTCCAAGTTTTCATAGCTAGGAAGTTGCAGAACCAGGGTATAGACTCTGGTTTTGCTGGTTCCAAAGCCCATGTTCTTTTTATTGTGCCTTGTTGCCTCAGTGAACAGAACAACGAGACCCAAACAACTGTTGGGGAAAGGTTTTTCTTTTTTAAGTTTATTTTTTCTGTTTACAAAATAAGTACATTATTTTGTGCCTTTTTTAATTTAATCTGGAGCTTTTAATTAGCTGCCTTTTGTACATAACAGTAGTTCCTAAACTTGTAGAATTGGTTTTACTTTTAATCTTTGTGGTAAATTGACTTTGAGGTTAGAAGACAAATATGTTAGAACTAGGGGCCTGGTGCATGAAATTCGTGCATTGGGGGTGGGTGGTCCCTCAACCCAACCTGCCCCCTCTCACATACAGGGAGCCCTCAGGGAATGTCCAACTGATGGCTCACCCCCAGCCTGCCTAAGACTTAAAGCCTCTGGCAAGGAGGCTGGAAAAAATCTACACTAATAAAAGAAAAACATGCAAATTGGCCATCACTTCATGATGCCCACCAGCCAATCAAGAGTGAGTATGCAAATTAATCCAACAAAGATGGTGGTGGCCACAGAGCCAGTCAATGTGAGTGGGAAGCTTGGGTTGCCCCTGGCAATGGAGGAAGCCAAACTTCCCACCCACCTGGGCCGGCTGCTGAAGGAGTGCCTGTGGGCAGTGGACATGGAGCTTGCCCAAGAGCACGGGAGGCGTGGGTTGCTGTTGTCTGAGCAGGCCGCCGAGGGAGGGTCCTGCAAATGGCCCTCAGCCCCTTTACCCATGCTGGCCATGCCCCCATGGGGTGAGAGTCCTGCTGGGGGCGTGGCCAGCCTGCAAACAGCCATCAGCCCCTCACCCAGGCTGGCCACGTCCCCCAGTGGGGACGCTCACTCCATGGGTCATGGCTGGTTTGCACACTGCCCTAGCCCCTTGCACAGGTCAGCACCATTCGCAGTGACGACCCTCATCCCAATAGGAGTGTGGCTAGCCTGCAAACCACCACAGTCTGCCCCGCCCCCTAAGGGAACCCCCACCCTGATTCGGGACATACTTCAGGGCAAACCACCCCCCACCCATGCACCAGGCCTCTACCTATACTAATAAAAGGGTAATATGCTAATTAGACTGGGAGACCTTTCAAGACACTTTCCAGATGTTCTTCTGGACAAAGCCATGGTGGTGGGGCCGAGGTAGAAGTGATTATGGGCCAAGAGGGGAGGGCAGTTGTGGATGATCAGGCCAGGATGGGACAGTAGTTGTAGTTGATCAGGCTGGCAAAGGGGGGCAGTTGGGAATGAGCAGGGCAGCAGGAGGGGGCCAGTTGGAGGTGAAGCAGGCCAGAGGGAGGGGCAGTTGGGGGTGAGCAGGCTGGCAGTTGGGGTGAGCAGGCCAGTGGGGAGGGAAAGTAGGGGTGATCAGGCCAGAGAGAGGGGCAGTTGGGGATGATCAGGCTGGTGTGGGACGGGGCATTTTGGGGTGAGCAGGCAGGCAGGCAGAGGGGTTAGGGGCAATCAGGCAGGCAGGCATGTGAGCAGTTAGGAGGCAGTGGTCCCAGATTGCGAGAGGCATGTCTGACTGCAGGTTTAGGCCCAATCCATAGGGACCCAGCCTAAACTGTCAGTTGGACATCCCTTGAGGGGTCCCAGATTGGAGAGGGTGCAGGCGGGGCTGAGGGACACACCCTCTGTGTGTGAATTTCATGTACCTGGCCACTAGTCTATATATAAAAGGCTAAGTGCCTGACCCTACATCTGACCAATTGACTAGCCAGCTGGTACATAGGATGTTCATTGGCAATCCTATATGATAAAAGAGAAACATACAAATGTGAGGTACCTTGGCTATACTACCAGCCAATCAGGAGCTGGGGCGGGGCGAGTGGCGTGAGGTGAGGGGGTGGGGCCGAGGTGGGCTGGAGCCGGCGGGGGGGGGGGGGGGGGGGGGGGGCGGGGCGCCTGGGCTGGGAGGCCAGCCGGCACTCCGATTGGGACAGGTGGGGCCAGCCGGCGCTGGGCGGGATAGGAGCTGCATGGGATGGGAGCTGCGTGGGATGGTAGGGGCCGGACGAGAGGGGCTGACCAGCATGCCACACGGAACATGAGCCGGATGGGAAGGGAGCCGCACGGGATTGGAGGGGCGGGATGGGAGGGGCCGGCCAGCGCGCTGGGCAGGACAGGAGCCGTGGGGGACCAGAGGGGCACGCCGGCAGGCCTCATGGGATGGGACCTGCACGGATGGGAGGCAATAGAATGCTTTTGTTTCTGTTTTTTGTTTTGTTTTAAAGATAACTTAATCAGGTCCTTTTTTCCCTCTCTTTTGTTTTTATAGCACCTCACAGACACTTCCCATGGTGTAAGAAATAAGTGCCTGCAATTACTTGGCAATCTTGGCTCTTGGGAGAAGAGTGTCACAAAGGATGCAGAAGGCCTAGCTATCAGAGATGTCCAGAAGATTATAGGGGATTACTTCAGCGACCAAGACCCTCGTGTCAGAACAGCAGCTATAAAAGCCATGGTAGGAAGGACTTGTATGCATGCATATGAGCATAACCAATGAATGAAAGACACTGGGGCGGGGCGGGGGGTGGGTGGGGACATGTGCTGGGGGGTAGGGGAGGCTGGGGGGAGGATAATGCGGAGGGGGGAAAAGAAAACATGTACTACTATTAAATATAAGTTATACTGCCAAAAAAAAAAAAAAAAAAGCCATGGTAAACGTGATCACAGGAACTAAATTGGGACAGTTTTGTTTGTTTGTTTTCATTTGTGCATGGCCAATGCTGCCTTGGATAAATTTGGAATCCCCCCAGGATACACCTTATCCATACTTTCCAGGAAGGTGTTGGTGGCATCACAGGGCTCAAAAGGCACACATTTCTGAACAACAGGTGTGCTTTTCTTTGGGCTTCTCTGGTAGCTTTGACTTGTATTTCTGAAACATGACAGCACCACCCCTTCTGGAAATTGTTTTCCAATTGGTTCAGGTTGTACCTTCTATGTTTCAGAAATAAAGGAGAAATTTACCAGTGTGAGGAGGGTACTTTTTAGGAGGAAATGGTGCTAATCATGTCTTCATCAGCCTTCTTATAATTGTTTCATATTTTTCTAATATTCCTTTGGAAGAGTCCATGAGTTAGATTTATTAAGTGTTTGAATGTGTCTACTAAAAAGTCTTTTGCGTAGGAGCATAATCAATGGGCATATGAGCATAATCAATGGATGCAAGACACGGGCAGGGGGACAGGTGTGGACATGTGCTGGGAGGTAGGGGAGACTGGGGGGAGGACACAAGGGAAAAAAGGAAAACATATGCATTACTATTAAATCTAAGTTATACTGCAAAAAATATTAGAAAAAAAAGAATTACTAACTAGAATATGGAAGAAAATCATCCTATCTAATAAAAGAGTAATATGCAAAAAAAAAAGTCTTTGACCAGGCTTCTTTTTTATATAGATAACACTGACTTTGGCTAATGGAAACCATGTTAATGTGATATAATTCAGGATAGTATTTGAGATTGTGGGAGGACATTGGAAATAGGGATTTTTTTCCCCCCAAATACTTAAACTATATCTTTATTTTATAGTTGCAGCTTCATGAAAGAGGACTGAAATTACACCAAACAGTTTATAATCAGGTACTTTAAATTACTATCTGCAAGGAAGGGGAAGTATGAAACTGGAAGGGTGGCATATTGGTTATCAGGATTTGAAAACAGAGCTTCAGCTAGCTAATAGAGGTAATATTAATTGGGATGAATGTGAGGTTGTATTCAAAACATACATTCTAAGAAGAAAATGGGGATTGTAATTGAATAGCTCTGCTGTATATGAAAAGGACTTTTAGGAGGATTTAGGTAGTGCATTATAAATATCAGAGTATACAAAGAGAAGTGCAGTATTCAGAATAAGGAAAGTGCTATTCTTACTGATCTCTGGTTGCTTGGGCTAAACCTGAAGTCAGGTCTGGGTACCACATTTGACAAACTGGAGGATGACCTAGAAACCCAGGATCATATGAAAAGTTATCAAATGGTTATTATAGTACTGGTAAAGAGAGGCACAATGAATTTATAGTATAATTGTAGGAATCTAGAGACAGGCAATCTAAATCCATGCTCAGAGACCAGATTTTGTTAGTTTATCAAAGTGGGTTTATCTTTCAGAGAAGATGATTATTAGCCAAGCCCCTGTGACTGATGTGCATACCAAGTTTATTCTTTAAAAAAATGAAGTAGAATGAGTTCAGAATGGATGTTTTGACACAACTGGTCCCTTCTCTCCCTATTAGAAAACTATTGGGAAGACAAATAATTTAAGGAAACTTGGCGAGTAAGGACTCAGGGGAAGAAAGGTTAACCAGATGATTGATATGTTTAGTGGCATAAGACTGACTGTATCAGTTAAGTAGTGTTAAAAAACAAATACAGCCAGGTATATTTACAGATCTAATTGGAGTAATTGAATATTAGTAATTCATGAATTGGGCAACATTCCATATAGTAAATAGAAGGATGTTTTGAGGAGTTGTACAAAGTGGGATGTTTTTGTAGGCAGAAAGAACAACCTGGGCTTGTGCCCTTGGCTGGAATTGAACCTGTGACCATTTAGTCCGCAGGTCAGCACTTTATCCACAGAGCCAAACTGGCTAGGGCAGGAGGTATTTTTGACTGTTGTAACTCCTGGGGAGAGGAGAAGGGGTGGTATTACACCCGTCTAGTGAGTAGAAGCCAGGGATGCTGCTAAACATCTTACAATGCACAGGACAGCCCCTCACAAATAATCATTAAGTCTAAACTGTCAGTAGTGCAAGATTGAGAAACCCTGGTTAAGTGGATAGGCAGTGATAACCGTCACAGTGAGCCAAGGGTTTTTCCCGAGGTTGTATCTCATGACACTGAAGAATGAGCTATGTGGACCAGAAGGTTTAAGCAAAAGTGTGGAAAATTTATCCCAGGCAGATTCAGAGTCCCCTGGTGGGGTGTGGCACCCAATAATGGGCTGCCCAGTAAAGCCTTGTAGTCCAGGGGGGTGTATTTGCTGCAAGCTTGCTTCTGTATCTGTCCATGTTGTCACCTGATTGATTCCCTCAATTATTCTTGAACTTTCCCTGTTTCTATGTGTTTTTCTCTGTTCTTATGCTGAACTTTCTCTGTTTCTATGCATTCCTATAGCTTGTTGCTGCAGGCCCTCCCTTGTTTTCCCCTGCCTCCCGCTTTGAGTCCAGAAACATTTTATTATTTCTGCTTGGTTGGTTTCTGTGATTAGGCTGCTCAAACTGCTGTGTCTGCCCGCCTACGTTCCTCCTGCCTTTGTTTTCCCCTAAACCCCTGTCCTATCTGCCTGCATTTCAAGTTAACCCTCTTAGTAGGTTAAGTGGTATTGAAGAGTAGGTCTAATGGGTTAAGTCATGGAAATGGAAGAGCTAGTGGAGTAGCAAGTTCTGGACAGAGCATGGAATTTAGGATTTTAAAATCTCATACATGGAGTAGTTTTGGATGTTGAAGTCAAGGGTGTTGCTATGACTGTGGGTGGAGTAGAGATATGCCATTTTAGACCAAAGTAAAACAGAAAAATCTGGCTTCTTGGCAGCTTAGCATTAGAATTATGCAGTTATTTCAGAAAGATTGTCAGTAAGAAATTTGTGCTTTTATTTCACAGATAGGCAAAAAACCATCTCCAGTGTTTGAGCCTGTGAGAGCAGCAGTATGGGCTCCCCAGAAAGCTTTGCTGGAATTGTGCTTTTAGATGGCGTTTGCGCTCTCATGCTATGGTTCTGCTTCCAGACTTGAGATGGGAGGGCTCAATCAGAACACAGAGCAGCTGGCAGAAGCCAAGAATTCTTTGTTGTGCAAAGGCTCAAGTAGCTAAAACCACCCACAGGTTTTATGATTAGCATCCTTAACCAGCCACCCTGTCTTCATTGTGAAAATAGTTTAAACATCACCTGGGGGACACACAAAACTAATAGACTTTTGGAATCCTTGTTTGCAGGCATGTAAATTGCTCTCTGATGACTACGAACAAGTGCGCAGTGCTGCAGTCCAGCTTATCTGGGTTGTCAGTCAGCTCTATCCTGAAAGGTCAGTGTGGATGTAAGCTAGCTTTCATTCATTGCTAAGCCATTTTTCTCTCCTCCCACCATGTAAAAAACCCACCTCCAGAAAAAAAATTTTTTTTTAAAGTACAGACCCTGGAAATAGATATCTATCTGGTCCTGATTCTTTAGCTCTGCCATCCTTTCTTTGTATGTTTGGAAGATAATTCAACTCTCTGGGTTCCAACCTTCTCTTTTGTAAATGAAAGTCAAATGAAGGGATGGGACTGTCTTGAGTGTTTTGCAGCTTCCTCCTTACCTCTCCCCCACCTTTTTAAAATCTTTAAAATTGTTTGGGGCCCATTTTAGTAATTACAAATACTAGATAAAGATACTAGGCAGTTTGAGGATACTGATCCCTTATGTAGTGTTTTCCTGGTTAAAAACATTTTTGCAGTAATCAAATAATTCTCACAGTGATTCTGGAAGGTGTAGAGACAAATAAAAATAATAAAAAAAAAAGACTGATTGGAATTTGCCTCTCTAGGACCAGATACACAAGTATGTTTTATACTTATTTATTTTGAGATTTACTATATTGACAGCAATGAAAATAAGGAATAAACAGATTTAAAGTACTCTGGTAGCTAGTTTTTGGTACCTTCATTAATCTTTGTATCTCTGATAAGTTAAACATTTTTATTCAAGACATTGAAAATTTACAGCACAGCTAAAGGGTTGGTTTATACAATCTCATAGTCATTTGTTTACTATGAATTATATTTCATCATTCTAGGATTTTAATTATTCAATTATCATCTCTACTTGAGCTGTTTATCATTCCCACTTTATTGAACCTGAAGCTTTAGACTTATGTTTTGTGTTTTTTCTTTTAATTTAGCATTGTCCCAATCCCATCTTCTAATGAAGAAATTCGCTTAGTTGATGATGCTTTTGGGAAAATTTGTCACATGGTTAGTGATGGATCCTGGGTGGTTCGAGTTCAAGCTGCAAAGCTATTGGTAACTTACACTTATTTCTTTATTTATATATTTTTATTGATTTCAAAGAGAAAAGAAGAGGGGGAGAAAGATAGAAACTCAATAATGTAAGAGAATCATTGATTGGCTGCCTCCAGCACTCCCCATATTGGGGATTGAGCCCACAACTCAGGCATGTGTCTTGACTGGGAATCAAACTATATCCTTCTGGTTCAGGTTGACGCTCAACCACTAAGCCACGTCGGCCCTGAATGTTACGCTTTCTTAGTGAACACGTTGCCTGTTACACTTACATAAACATTTTGAGAAACTACAGGAAGGGATAGTTGTAGCCCACTATTAGAAATGCTAGTGTTTCTTAAAATATAAAGAAATAGTTCACTTTCCAATGGAGAACTATAGTCTTTTAGAGCTAGCAAGAATTTTAAAGACAATTATATTTAAATTTGTTAGCTTATGAGGTACCCAAGGCTTAAGATAAAAGTAAATAATAATAAAAATAGTTGCTTCCGTTTACTAAGCACCTTTTATGACCTAGATACTTTGAGGCCAGTTACATGATTTCACTTACTCTTCACAATATCCCAGCAAGGTAGATATTGTTATTCCCATTTTCCAGAGGAGAAAATTGAGGCTCTGAGAAATGAATTCAACTAATCCAAATAGAAAGTTGTGGAATGGGATTCAGATACTAATCTCCTGACTTTTAGCCTGGTACTCTACCGTTTGCCTTTGGGAATTCAGAGTACATTTACATATTGGAAAAAAAGTTAACTTTTCAGAGATGGAACTGTTCTATAAAAGGAGTGTTGATATAATAATAGCCTTATTTTATCTGTGTTATCTTTGGGATGTCACTTGACCTTAGTTTTGGTTTCCTCATCTATTAAGAGGGTTATAATATCTCTCATATTTACCTCATTGAGTTGTCATTATGCTCAAATGAGTTATTATAAATTGCAACATATTCTATGTATGATAGGAGGGGTTGTTATAGTGTATGCATACACACACGTATCTATAAAATTTTGTGAATATCACAGCAAGAAAATCTGAGATTCTTTTTGGACACTTTCTTTTTGAGGGCCTCCAACACTGCCAATCTTGGTAAAATTGTTGGCTAATTACTGGACACAGATCCAAGGATAGCCCTATTTCTATGACCAGTATTTATGGGGTAATTGCTAAAAATGTGTGAAGCATTTTTATGGAATAATAAGGAATTTGGATGATTTCAGTGTTTCTTGCTTATAAATTATACTAGAGGCCTGGTGCACAAATTTGTGCACAGCGGGGATCTGACTGGCCTGCTCCAATGGGGGCTGATCAGGACCAGGCCAATGGGGGAAAAGGGAGGAGGGCTATTGGTCGACCAGTCCCACGCCCAATTGAGGTAGGGGTGCCGAATGGGGATGGACCAGCAGGGGGAAGGGCTGATTGGGGCCCTGATCAGGCCGGTTTGGCCACCACAGTGTGTGCCATAGCAATCAGTCGTTTTGGTTGTTCCATTCGTTTTGTTGTTCTGGTTGCTTGGCTTTTATATATATAGATTGCTTGATCATAGTAAAATACAGAGTTAAACAAACCAATTGTTATTGATTTTATTTTTTAATTCACATTTTAAAACTTTGTTTTGGTTCTAGCTCGTGTAGCTCAGTTGGTTGGGTGTTGTCTTGTGCACCCAAGGCTTACTGGTTTGATTCTCAGTCAGGGCACATGCCTGGGTTGCTGGCTCGATCCCCATTGTGGAGTGTGCAGGAGGCAGCCAATTGATGTTTCATTCTTGCATGAATGTTTCTCTCCCTCTCTCCCTCTTCCTTTCTCTCTCTCTAAAAATCAATTTTAAAAATTTTAAAACAAACAAAAATGGGACTGATAATAGTATTTATTTTGGAGGGGGACTAAATGAGTTAATGTATGTATAAAGCACTTAGTGCATGACGCAATGAACTCTACTTAGGAAGTAGCTGCTACTGCTGCTAATATTTTTATTATTTTCCAGCTGATTCAGAATCCATAGGCATCTTTAATATAAAAAATAATGTTATATTTACATGTTGACTGCAAACTTTGATTATTGAGATAATGTTCAGATTTTTTTAAATGTTCAATTTGTTTTGGATTCTTTCTTTTTACAGGGCTCTATGGAGCAAGTCAGTTCTCATTTCTTGGAGCAGACGCTTGACAAGAAGCTGATGTCAGATCTAAGGGTAACTTGAATTCTCAGTTGTTTAAACTGGGTTTCTGGAACTAACATCAATGTAACGCTGTATGCCACGTTGATAGTGATTTAATTTTGCAGCCCATGCATTTGTTAAATTAATGTAGGATGATTAGATTACATTTAATTTAAAATCTTGGTAACTTGAACCAAATTAAGAGTTACTTCACTAAATTTTAAATTATTATGATGAAATACTTTGCCCAAGTTGTGTTCTACAGAGAAGAACCAATATTAATTTTCATTTTCTTAGAAATTGTAAAGGTCTGGTCTTATATTTTGGGATTGTGACATCTGAGGGCTGCTTTTCAGTTGCAGTTCCCATGGAAGAGTGAATAAATTCTTTCTCTGATCTGTGACAAAATGCCTCTTACGGAATGCCTTTATGCTTTTACTGCAACAGTCCTCTGACATATTTGCCAGAACCCAGTATGAGTCTGAGAATATGATATGTTCATTTATTGTCAGTATCTTTATGTATTTATTTATTTTTCTTAACTCTCACCCGAGGATATTTTTTCCATTGATTTTTAAAGAGAGTTGAAGTAGGGAGGAGGGAGGACATCCAATGTGAGAGAGACACATCAATTGGTTGTGCTCCGCATGTGCCCCAACCAGGGATGGGATTGAACCTACATGCCTTGACCAGGAATCGAATCTGCGACCCTTTGGTGTAGTTTCCCCAGTTCTTTTTTCTTATGCATTTTCTTATGTCTTAAACATTGTATGCAGATAGTTTTTTAAGTCTATTTTTTACATTTGCCACAGTATCATATGCTTTTTTTTTTCACATTGCTAGCTTTATACTTAGCATTTTTATTGATTGCATAATATTCTGTTAAGTAAATGTATCATCATGGTCAAGAGCCCTAATATATACATTTAGATGCTTCTAGTTTTTCCATATTAATAACTTAAAGAATATTATCTTCTGCATATTAGCTCTTTTCTTCTTTTGAGTTATTTGGTAACATAAGATAAATTCTAAGGAATGGTTTAATTGTTGATATGAAATATTGTCATATGGCTTTCCTGAATGGCATTGCCTTCATCTGAGAGGTAAGTGATTAGGTGTTCTTTTGTATTCTGGAGTAGAAGTATAAAGAAGGATATGCTCGTGATGAATGGTGAGGGACAGGTGATCCAAAGGTTTCTAAGACACATCACAAGGTATAAACTTTTCTACTGCGTCTGACCCATATCCCTGTAGGCTCAAGTGCTGTATTTCATCAGTGCCATGAGTATGTGGAGTCACACCAATAATGTTCAAAAGAGGCAAATTATAAAGTATTTATGATAAAGAGTCATAACTCTCAAGTGGTCTGAATATTTACTTTTGCAACCAGTATGTTCCCCATTAAGCATTCTGTGCAGAAAATGAATTTACTATAAAGTTGCTTGGGAGCACAGTATTGCTCAAATAGAACACAGTGTTGTCAAATGGAGACTTCTACCGGGACTGAAAAGTTTTTTTATTTACCCGGCATGGTGCTTGGAGGGACACTGCCATTGTTTACCTCTCCGGTTCTCTTTCCTATGTTGTCATTGCAAACATGAACACCTGTCTCATCAACACACTTTTTCACTGTCTTTAATAAGGTTAATATCTTTAATAAAGTTACTTTCGGCAGTGATAGACCTGTGAGCTTTTGGTCTTCAAGTTGAATTTGCCTTTCTCTGTTCTGGTCTATGAGTATTTTTATTTTTTGCAAGTTAACTGGTAGAGCAGTCTTATTTCCTGCCTACAATGTTTTCAGGGTGCATCTTATTGTTCCTTCTTGAACCTCCTGCAAGTGGTAATTGTTGTTGTCCTCTACAGAGGAAACGCACTGCACACGAGCGTGCCAAGGAACTTTATAGTTCAGGGGAGTTTTCCAGCGGCAGGAAGTGGGGAGATGATGCTCCCAAGGAAGAAGTAGATACAGGGGCTGTGAACTTGATCCAGTCAGGAGCTTGTGGAGCTTTTGTTCATGGATTGGAAGATGAAATGTATGGTAAGTATCCTATATAATAAAGAGCTAATGTACTAATTAGACTGGACTTTGGAACGACCCTCCGGAATGACCAGTGGGTGGGGGCAGGCCTAGTGAGCCTCTAGGTCCCTCCCTTCCACAGTGGTGGTGGAAGAGGGGGCTGCGCAGTCCCAGTGCCTCTGCAGAGGCAGGATGGGGCACGAAGGAGGAGTCTCAACCTCCCATGGCTCCTCTGGCAGCCCCCTCCACCAGTGGGTCGGGGGTGGGGCCAGCGCTAAGGAGTAGTGAGCCCAGATTCTGGTTGAGCTGCATTCTCCCCAAACCCTACCATGTCTCCCATCTCCCCCCATCTTGCTCAGCCAGAAGCTGGGCTCATGACTGGCTAGCATAGTGACAGTGGTGGGAGCCTCTTCCATCTTTGAGGCAGAAGGGCTGTAAGGAGCGAGTGGTCTTGGACTGTGAGAACCCCCAACTGTGAGAGGGATGACTGAGTGCTGGCTTAAGCCTGATCCCTGGGGGGGCCAGGCCTAAGCCAGCAGGCGGACATCCCCCAAGGGCTACCAGATTACAAAAGGGTGCAGGCTGGGTTGAAGGACATGCCCCCTCCAGTGTATGAATATCATGCACTGAGCCTCTAGTGACTACATAATAACAATGCTCATTTACTGAGTGACTGCTGTGTGTAAGGCATCGTACTGATTGATATGCACACAATGTCTCATTTGGTCTTTATAGTCAAAGTGCACCTTTTTTTTTTTTAATAGATCCTCCCAAAGGACATACTTGGGGGGCGGGGGGAGAGGCAGGGAGGACGTTGATGTGAGAGAGAAACATTGAGAGAGAGCGAGGGAAAGAGACACACGTTGATGTAAGAGAGAAACATTTATTGATTGCCTTTGGTACACTCCCGATGGGGTCAAACCAGCAACCCAGGTTGTTGGGAATTAGACCAGCAGCCTTTTGGGGCATGGGAGGATGCTTAACCATCTGAGCTACTCTGGCCCAGCTACTATTATTTGAACTTTAGAGACAGATGAGATTGAAATTCAGATGATATGATGAGATTGAAATCCAGTTGGTATGATACAGTGGTTAAGAGCATGGACTTCAGCCCTAACTGGTTTGGCTCAGTGTATAGAGCGTTGGCATGCAGACTGAAGGGTCCCAGGTTCGATTCTGGTCAAGAGCATGTACCTTGGTTGCAGGCATATCCCTAGTAGGATGTGTGCAGGAGATAGCTGATTGATGTTTCTCCTCCATGTTCCTAATTCTCTATCTCTCTCCCTTCCTCTCTGTTAAAAAATCAATAAAATATATATTTTTTAAAAAGAAGCTTCTTTAAAACAATAAAAAAAGAGGAGCCTGGACTTCAGCCAATCTTGGTTCAAATTCTGACATTTTTATAAAACAAGCTTAATAATAAGTATTTCTGAATAGTAAGAATTAAATGAAATTATATATACACTAGGTACCCAGTGCACAGATTCGTGCACCTTGGAAGGAGATGTGGGCCATGAGGCTACAGTGGGCACAGCGGTGGGTCTTGGCCTATCCTCTGCACCTCCACCTGGCCCCTCCCATGTGGCCCCTGGTCCCTGGTCCCCTGTTTGCTGGCAGGGGGAGGTGGAGAAGCCCTGAGGGGAGATTGAAGCCTGCCAGCAGCCCTCACCCTGCTCCCTCAGTGCCTGGGAACAGCGGCCCCACCCCTGGTGTCCCTGCTGCCAGGCACTGTCTTTGAGGTGATGAGGGCTGGGTCAGTGCCAGCAGTGGGTGCAAGTGCCAGGCCGGACCGCGGTCCATGGGGCCAATGCCTGCCATGTTCTGCACATACTCCCTGGTGGTCAATGCATGTCATAGCGAGCGGTCAAACTCCCAGTCGAGCACCCACCTGATCAGACAATTTGCATATTAGGCTTTTATGTCCTAAATAAAAAAGAGTTAACATACAAATTAATCCTCTTGCCCTCACAAGATGGCTGCCTACAACCTGGCCGGCAGGGGGGTTAGTGACTGAACAAGCAGGCTGCATTGGGTGACTAGGCCAGCTGGGGGAGCCGTGAGGGGCGACCAGGCTGGCAGGGAGGGGGCAGTTGGGGGCAACCTGGACAGCAGCAAGGGGCAGTTAAGGGTGATCAGGCTGGCACACAGAGGCAGCGAGGGGCAATCAGGCCAGCAGGGTGTGCAGTTAGAGGTGACCAGGCGTGTAGGCAGGTGAGTGATTAGGAGCCAGCAGTCCAGGATTATGAGAGGGATGTCCGACTGTCGGTTTAGGTCCAATCCCCAGTATCGGGCCTAAACTCGCAGTCTGACATTCCCCACGGGGTTCCAGATTGGAGAGGTGCAGGCTGGGCTGAGGGAACTCCGTGGCCCACCCCCCATGCATGGATTTCATGCACAAGGCCTCTAGTATATAGATAAAATACTTGGCACAATTCATGACTCATTTATAGTAAGTAAGCACTTGATATATTGGTAGTAAAATTTTATGTTATTGATACTGATAACAATAATAACTTGTTATTAGTCACCACACTAGTTAGAGACAGAAGCAGGATTTAAACCCAGATAATGTCTAACCTCTAAGCCTTTGTATGAATAAAGAGTCTTGCAGCCTGGCTGGTGTGGTTCAGTGGTTGGGTGCTGACCTATTAACCAGGAGGTCATGGTTCAGTTCCAGTTCAGGACATGTGCCTGGCTTGTGGTCTTGATTCCTAGTAGGTGGTGTGCAGGAGGCAGTTGATCAGTGATTTTCTCTCATCATCGATGTTTCTATTTCCCTGTCCCTTCCTCTCTCTGAAATCAATCAAAATGTGTTTTTATAAAAGTGTTATACCTTAATTAAAAAATATATATTATTATTGGCAATTGAATTCTAGATCAGTAGGTGTTCCATAGTTTTCTGATTTGCTTTGTTTCTGTTAAGAAATCTGTTGTCTTTTTGGTTTTTCAGAGAGAAATCAATTTGTTGTTTCACTTACTTATACATTCACTGGTCAATTCTTTTACATATGCATATTTTTTATTGATTTCAGAGAAGAAGGGAGAGGGAAAGGTAAACATCAGTGATGAAAGAGTATCATTGATCTGCTACCTCGTGCTCGCCCCCTACTGGGGATCAAGCACACAACCTGGGCTTATGCCATCACTAGGAATTGAATCATGACCTCCTGGTTCATAGGTTGATGCTCAGCCACTGAGCCACACCAGCTGGGCTCATTGGTTGGTTCTTGTATGTACCTTAACTGGGGGTTGAGTTCATAACCTTGGCATATTGAGTGGTGCTCTAATCAAATGAGTTAACTGGCCAGGGCAAGAAAATTTCTTTTGAAAGACAGTGTTTTATTAATGGATTTATTAAAGAATTGGGTTATTTTATACAATTAGCTGTAAGGTTTTCAGTATATGTAGAAATTAATTAAAACTACCTCTGCTTTTTCTTGTTCTTTATGAACTTGATAAATGAATTATAATAGAAAAGTATTAGATGATAAGGAAGTCCAGTTATTAAAACCTGTTTTATCCTAAGACAAGTAACTAGAATCTATTTTGTTTCTACTAGCATTCTTTAGATTCTACATTTTAATTTCATCACTGTTAATATTTATGTGTTTAGTTCTGCAGTTTTCAGTGTCACTAAGGTTTAATGAAAGGAGCTTATCCAAGCCAGTTTGACTCAGTGGATAGAGTGTTGGCCTGGGGACTGAAGTGTCCCAGGTTCGATTCTGGTCAAGGGCATGTACCTCCCCAGCCCTGGTTGGGGCACATGCAGGAGGCGACCAATCAATGTGATTCTCACATTGATGTTTTTCTCTCTCCCTCCCTTCTACTCTCTTTAAAAATCAATGGAAAAATATTCT
This sequence comes from Antrozous pallidus, assembly GCA_027563665.1. Taxonomy (NCBI): domain Eukaryota; kingdom Metazoa; phylum Chordata; class Mammalia; order Chiroptera; family Vespertilionidae; genus Antrozous; species Antrozous pallidus. Next base: position 48,643,671 of record CM050520.1, on the reverse strand, counting down.
TAGGTAAGGATTAACAAAAACAAACAAATAAAAATAAATCAGGACTAATTTTAGAAAGTGAGTAGATCATTTCATGGGCTGTAACCTCTAGTTTCACCCATACTTTTAATTTTCTATTTGTGGCATTTCCTCCCTTCTTTCTGGGCCTTTGTACATGTGGTTCCTCTGCTTAGAAAGATCTTTTTTCTTTCTTTTGGTCTAGCAGTTCCTTCAAGACATTGTTCAAGGCGTCACTTATTCCATAAAACTGCCTCTGAAACTATTGAATGGGCTTTGTGCCTCTTCTGCATTTTCTTCTTTTTAATACATTTTTATTGATTTCAGAAAGGAAAGGAGAGGGAGAGAGAGAAAAACATCAATGACAAGAGAGAATCATTGATTGGCTGCCTTCTGCATGCCTCTTACTGAGGATCAAGCTCGCAACCCCTTCATATGCCCTTGATTGGAATCGAACCCGGGACTTTTCAGTCCGCAGGCTGACTCTCTATCCATTGAGCCAAACTAGCTAGAGCTCTTCTGCATTTTCTTATACTCCTCGCACTTTTCCATTATACCATTCATCATGCTGTAGCACAATTAACTAATTATTCTTGCAGGTAGGCTCTGGGAGAAGTCCTGTTGTCTTTGTAAAACTTCAGTATTCAGCACAAGGCTAGTAAATAGCAAAGCCAGAATCTATACATGTTCATACACCAGAGAAACAGTCTTTTTTTTTTTAAATAATATTTATTCTTTTTTTAAAAATTGATTTTTAGAGGGAGAGGAAGGGAGAGAGATAAACATTACTGAGAGAGAGAAACATCGATCAGCTCCTTTCTACACTGGGGACCCTGCCTGCAACCCGGGCATGTTTCCTGATGGGAATAGAAATGGCAACCTATTGGTAAATATGTTGACGGTCAACCACTGAGCCACGCTGGCGGTTGAAACAGTTCCCCTCAACCCCCAACATAGCAAATTCCTTTTCTCTGCCTGGATCCTTAAGGAGACTGTAATATGCTTTCAGCACTCCAAAAAGTTCAGTAGAAATTGTTATTTACCCGCCTGTAGCGAGGCAGTGCATGCAAAGTAAAACACCAAGTTTTTACTTTGTGTTTTCAAATTTTTGCTCGGAATTTTATCATCTCTGGTCTCATGCTGATAGGAGTTTCTGTGTGATTCCTCTGATAAGAGTTGTATGAGTTACACATGAATCAATGTGGTATAATAGATAAAGCCCTGGGAAGAAAAGCCAGCAATTAACATATTTAGGTCCATTTCTGGCTTGCTTTGTAATTAGCAATTTCACATTTAAATTACATTTTTTGTGAAATGGAGCAAATTCTTCTCATTAGAAGGAGGAATTCATAACTACTAAGAAAAATCTGAGTTATCTCCCTTAAGTATATTAACTCTGCTTTTTAAAGTGTTTAGAAACATTTCTTATACAAAAACAACTTATATTTGTTTTAACCACAATTTGAGTAGTTTTCTTTTTTGAAACTGTACATTGTGTTGCAGAGCCATGGGGGAACCTCTGGAACAAAACAAGCATCTATAAAAGTCTTGTGAGCATTGTCTGTAGCTTATTCAACTCTGTATCCCGGCACTTAGCACAGAGCCTGGCATGTCGTACAGGTTCAGGAAACACTGTTAGTGAATGAACGAAGGGCTTCCTAGATTCAGTGACTTCACTGTTACATCTTCTGAGTGTTCCAAGAATAGAGGACATGGGTGTTTACAAGACCTTGCGATAGCTAATGTTGAGCTTTTAACATGCCAGGCAGTGTGTTATGTGCTTTAATTACATTATGTCGTTCAGTCATCCTAACTCCTCTGTAAGGAAATATTATCGCCATTGAACAGGTGAGAAAGTTGAGGTGCTAAAGTTTACCTCCAAGTTTGTGGAGTGATTATTCTTCACAATTCACTGTGAGATCCTTATCATTTCAGAGCATCTACCTTTAACCACTATATAATGGTAGTCTGTTTAACAACAGATCTGGGTACTGATCTTATCTCTCCTCTCACTCAGTTTGAGGCAAGTTAATGCACTTTGTTGAGTATTATCTCTAAAATGAGAATAATGGTATCTAGCCTGTTTTAATAAAATATTATTTTGGCTGCCTTTTTAAAAAAACAATACTTTACTGTACTTGGAATACAGAGATAAATAAAAACCTAGTTGTCAAGAAATCCAATTAACGGAGACAGATGTGGGACTTGATCACAAGTCTGCATAGTCAAACTTTAGTCCCTGTGACACCAACGTTCATGTTCTTAGGTTGAAGTGAAAGTGGAAGCTGAACCTGTGAGCATGGAGATCTTCCAGAGTTTGAAGGGTGAGGGGAGTGGAAAGCAAAAGACAGAACTGAATGAGAAGGAATCCTTGGATGCTTTTCCATGGCAGTTGTATTTGTCTCCTTTCTAGAGGTCCGCATTGCTGCTGTGGAGGCTCTCTGCATGCTGGCCCAATCTTCATCCTCTTTTGCTGAGAAGTGCCTAGATTTCCTGGTTGACATGTTTAATGATGAAATTGAGGAAGTACGTCTACAGTCCATACATACCATGAGAAAAATCTCCAACAATATCACCCTCCGAGAGGATCAGCTAGACACTATCCTGGGTGTATTAGAGGTGAGTAGTTTGTTACTCACAGTTTGTTACTCATTTCTTCATCAGTACTTAGGAGACACCACTTTTTGTTTATTTTTAACCAAGCATTCTGCTAGGTTTTGATATGATAAAGTACAGGTAGCATAGTTCTGCCTTTTCATCACCCAACTCCACCAAGGTGGAGGAGGCTGATGTTAAACAGGAAATTCCAATAAAGCTTAGTGTGATGAGGAAAGGACAGGGCTCCCTGGGAATACAGAGAGTATCTAACCTGAATTGTCTAAGGTAAGTTTGGGGGGAAGGGAAGAAAGAAGGAATATAATGGACACTTGAAGGAGGAGTAGAACTTAAAGAGATATTTTCTAAGGAAGGAGTAGCACTGTGGAAGAGTACCAAACAGAAGGAGTAATGTCTAAAGATCCAGAGGTAAAAGTGGGTGTGATATAGTCAATGAATTCATTGTAATTGTAGCATAGAGTTGAAGAGATGGAGGAGAGGAAGGAAGTGGCTATAGATAAGACAGGGACTAAATAATGAAGAATTTTTCTCAGCCTTTGATTTGATTCTAGTGAGTCAGGATATTACAGCAGGAAGGGATCTTAGGGGTCAGTTTATTGAGCCCTGGAGTTTTACAGGAAAAAGGGTAATTTGTCTGTTACATAGCTAGTGCTTGGCTATGCCGGGGTATAAACACAGATTTGCCTCCCAGGAGTGGTTCTTGGATTATTTTTGTAAAGTGTCTGGATTTTATTTGTAAGTACTGATTTTTTCAAGATATTAGTAAATTTAATTTGTCTCTGGCTTTTTTTTATATTTTCCCCCAGATATTGTGAAAGTGATACTAATTTGATATTTAGTCATTAGCACTTGTTACAGATTTCTGCTACATAAACAGACTGACTAGATGCTTTGATTTTGAAGTTCTCTATTCTCTATTATTTTTTCAGTTTTTTAGTACTTCTATTAAAATTTTTCCTGAGTTATCTTTATTTATCATTTTCATGTTTTTTTCCTTAAGAAGATAAATTTATATTCTGTAGATTGTTCTCCATGGATGGTCTCTATAATGTGCTCCTCTTTTTTTTTTTCAGCTTTTTCCCCCATCATTTCTCACCTGGAACTTTATGTAGTAGTCACTCCACTAATCATCATGCTTTTCTTCACTATTTTGCCTTCACTATGATTTCCCCCCCTCTGCCTACAAAACTACCACTTTTCACCTAGCAGACTAGCTTATTCCCAGGATATACTTTAGGCAACATATCTGGGAAGCATTCCCTGACTAACCCCCCACCTCCCACGTGGGCTAAATAGCACTTCACTGTATTTTTATAACACCCTGTTATATTTGTCAGTATGTTTCCGGCTTTTAAATTATTTTTTCTTAAACAAATATTTATTGATTTCAGAGAGGAAGGGAGAGGGAGCGAGAGATAGAAATATCAATGATGAGAGAGAATCATCGATTGGCTGCCTCCTGCATGCCCCACATTGGCGGGGGGGGGGGGGTGTCAAGCCCACACCCAGGCATGTACCCTGACCAGGAATTGAACCGTGACCTACTAGTGATCTTCTTTTCATAGGTCAGTGCTCAACCACTGTGTCGCACCGACCAGAATGTTGGTGACCTTTTTTAATCATTTTAGTGAGGTTGAGCAAGAAATGGGGAGGAAAGAGGCCACTTCCCTGACATCATTTTGTACTGATCTCTTTGTGTGTGTGTGTGTATGTGTTTTTTTTTAATTGTTTTTTTTACAGAGAGGAAAGGAGAGGGATAGAGAGAGAGAAACATTGATGAGAGAGAAACATTGATCAGCTGCCTCCTGCACACCTCCTACTGGGGATGTGCCCTAAACCAAGATACATGCCCTTGACCAGAATCGAACCTGGAACCTTTCAGTCCGCAGTCTGATGCTCTATCCACTGAGCCAAACTGGTTGGGGCTGCTCTCTTTGTTTATTCTGCACTAGCTACCTGGTTTCTTTGCTATTTTTCTTTCTTTTTTTTTTTTTCTTTGCTATTTTTCAAACATGCTTTTACCTCATGGCCTTTATGTGTGCTGTTTTCTTTGATTATCTGGTGTTAAATGCTCTGAATAACCTAGCACTCTTTCCCCCTAGACCATGGTTGGCAAACTGCAGCTCTTTGGCCCCTTGAGTGTGGCTCTTCCATAAAATACCACAGCCTGGCGAGTCTATTTTGAAGAAGTGGCGTTAGAAGAAGTTTAAGTTTAAAAAATTTGACTCTCAAAAGAACTTTCAATCATTGTACTATTGATATTTGGCTCTGTTGACTAATGAGTTTGCTGACCACTGCCCCTAGACTCTGATTTCAATAATTATAGGCTGTTATTGTTCCTTGTGATTAAGCTCCTATCCCAGTGGTCGGCAAACTCATTAGTCAACATAGCCGCACTTTGTCATCCACTGCCTTTACCTGCTTTTTTATAGTTTCTTCGTAATACTTAAGACTATCTGACCTATGTATATTGTCTTTGCATTAGAATGAAACTCCTGATAGCAGGGATTTGTTATTAATTACTGCTGTATTTCCAACTTTTGGCACATAATGGGAGCTTGATAAATGTTTGGCTGTTTACTAAGTGCTGAGTAAATGTAGAATGATAAACAAATGAACAAATTAATTCTTCAAATCTCAGTTCATATGTCACTTTTGTATTTTTAAGTACCAGCCTCTTCTAGAGAAAATTGAAATTTTGGTCTTATACTGTCATTGAAACTTATACATTTTTCCATAACACCTAACTCATAGTGACTGCAAATATTAATACTATCTTTGTTTTTAAAGGATTCTTCCAGAGATATTAGGGAGGCTCTTCATGAACTCTTATGCTGTGCTAATGTTTCAACCAAAGAAGGGATTCATCTGGCGTTGGTGGAGCTGCTGAAAAATTTAGCCAAGTACCCTACTGATAGGGACTCCATTTGGAAGTAAGGAATTTTTTTGTGCATTTGATCACTGAGTCTAATAACATGGTAAATATACAGTCTTGATATTAGTCACTAGAGGCCCAGTGCTTGAAATGCATGCACAGGTAGGATCTCTAGCAGCTGTCGGATAGGACCTCACTTCCCCTGGCTGCCTGGGCCTCCCTTCCCCTAGCTGCCTGCCACTGTTGGCCGGGGCCTCCCTTCCCATGGTTGCCAGCCAGCCTTGCCCCCTAGTCGAACTCTGGGTTGAACTCCTGGTTGAGGGGTCAGTTTGCATATTAGGTTTTTGTATATAAGATTGGATCATTATAGATTGAGGATACAGCTGTCCATTTTGCCTAAAGTTTACGAACCTGATTCAACTTAACTGAACTTTTTTTTTCTTTTTCTTTTAATAAATCTTTATTGTGCTGAAACCGGTTTGGCTCAGTGGATAGAGCCAAACCTGAAAGGTCCCAGGTTCGATTTCAGTCAACAGCATGTACCTTGGTTGAGAGCACATCCCCTAGTAGGGGGTGTGCAGGACGCAGCTGATCGATGTCTCTCTCTGTCATCGATGTTTCTAACTCTCTCTCTCCCTTCCTCTCTGTAAAAATATCAATAAAATATATTTAAAAAAATAAGTATTGTTCAGATTATTACAGGTGTTCCTCTTTCACCCTCCCCGCAATAGCTTCCCTCCACCAGATCCCCAACCCCACCCCATGCCCTTACCCCCCGCCACTGTCTTCATTCATAGGTGTAAGATTTTTGTCCCAATTTCTTCCCGCTAACTGAACTCTTAGGAGTCTGATTCCTAAATGGAATATTTTATTTCATTAATTTATTTTTTTATTGAAGTAATAATCATTTTTTTAAATTTACTAAATCTTTATTGTTCAGATTATTACAATTGTTCCTCTTTTTTCTCCACATAGCTCCCCTCCACCTGGTTCCCGCCCACCCTCTGCTCTTACCTCCCCCCACTGTCCTCATCCATAGGTGTACGATTTTTGTCCAGTCTCTTCCTGTACCCCGATACCCTTTTCCCCTGAGAATTATCAGTCCACTCCTTTCTATATCCCTGATTCTGTTATATTCACCAGTATATTCTGTTCATCAGATTTTTAATTCACTTGATTTTTAGATTCACTTGGTGATAGGTAAGTATTTGTTGTTCATAATTTTTATCTTTACCTTTTTCTTCTTATTCCTCTTCTTAAAGAATTCCTTTCAGCATTTCATATAATACTGGTTTGGTGGTGATGAACTCCTTAGTTTTTTCTTATCTGTGAAGCTTTTTATATGACCTTCAATTCTGAATGATAGCTTTGCTGGGTAGAGTAATCTTGGTTGTAGGTTCTTGCTGTTCATCACATTGAATATTTCTTGCCATTCCCATCTGGCCTGCATAATTTCTGTTGAGAAATCCGCTGACAATCCTATGGGTGCTCCCTTGTAGGTAATTAACTGTTTTTCTCTTGCTGCTTTTAATATTCTCTCTTTGTCCTTTGCTTTTGGCATTTTAGTTATGACGTGTCTTGGTGTGGTCCTCTTTGGATTCCTTTTGTTTAGGGTTCTGTGCACTTCCTGGACTTGTAAGTCTATTTCTCTCACCAGGTGGGGGAAGTTTTCAGTCATTATTTTTTCAAATAGGTTTTCAGTATCTTGCGCTCTCTCTTCTTTTGGCATCCCCATAATTGGGATGTTGGTATGCTTGAAGTTGTCCCAGAGGCTCCTTACACTATCTTCAATTTTTTGGATTCTTTTGGCTTCTTGCTTTTTCGGCTGAGTGATTTTTGCTTCTTTGACTTGATTCTTTGTATTTCAAATCTTTGACTTGATTCTTGCGATCCTCTGGTCTGCTGTTGGGTCTCTGTATAATATTTTTTATTTCAATCAGTGTATGCTTAATTTCTAGTTGGTCCTTTTTCATATCCTTGAGGGTCTCACTAAATTTATTGGCTTTTGCTAGGAAATTCTTGAAAAACCTTATAACCTTGGTTTTGAACTCTATTCAGTCGTTTGTTTTTCTCCATTTTTTTTTTGTTTGTGATCTGTTTCTTTGTCTCTGCATTTTTAATGCTTCTCTGAGTTGGTAGGGTAGCTTTGTGTCCTAGGTGTCCTATATGGCCCAGTGGGTCAGCCTCCCCCATTACCTGAGGTGGACACTCTTGGTGCACCCCTTTGTGGACTGTGTATACAGCCTTGTTGTGGTTAAGTCTTGGTTATTGTTGGTATTACTGGGAGGAATTGACCTCTAGGCCAACTGGCAGTGAGAATCAGCTGTGTCTACACCAGGAGAGCTTCTGTGCTGGAGACAGCCTTATGAGACAAGACTTGCAAATTTGCAAAAGCCTCTGTGCTCAGATTGGATGGGGTAGAGTGTCAGGGCTGATCAGACAGTCTTGGCTTCCTGTCAGCCCTGCCATATGAGGCCCTTGGGTCTCAGTGTCCCTCGGTAATCGCTGCAAGTACCTCTGAGAAAGCCACCCTCGAGTTTCGCCCACTGCCAGACAGTCCAGTTTCTCCCACAGTGAGTCTGGATTCCCACATTGTTGCCCAGAACTAGAGTTCAGTGCAGTCGGAACTGGGATTCAGCGCAGTTGGGGGCTTTTGTCTCTTTCCTGCTAGAGAATGCCAGTGGTACACTTAGCAGTCAATCCTTCTCCGAGCACTCGTGGGTGCGCCTCCAGACCTCTGCCTTTCTCGGCTCCCCTGAATTTCCGCCTGACAGTCCAGATCCCCCCCCCCCCCGCCCCGTATGAGCCTGAGTCCCCAGGGTCTCACCCGGAACTGGAGTTCAGTGCAGTTGGAACTGGGTTTCAGTGCAGTCTGGAGCTTCCGACTCCCTCCCACTAGGGAAAGCCAGCGCCAACCTCAGCAGTCCTCTCTGAGCACACTCGCACGCATGTCTCCAGACCCCTGCCTTCTGCAGCTCCCCCGAGTTTCCATGTGCCTTTCTCTCTACCTGACAGTTCAGACTCTCCACCCCCCCTTCCCCCCCATATGAGCCTGGGTCCCCAGGGTCTCACCTGGAACTGGGGTTCATTGCAGTTGGGAGATTTCTTTTCTCGTGCCAGCCAGGCATTCAGCTGCCCTTCTTCACTGCACGCATTTCTCCATACCTCAAGCTTTTGCAGCTCCTCTGATTCTCTGTGAGCTTTTTTGTTTCCTTCTAGTTGTAGAATTTCCACTCAGCCAGCATTTCTGTGGTTCTAGATGAGGTCCATTTGGCTTTTAGTTGTAGATTTGAAATTGTTGTGCGAGGCAGCAATTTAAGTGTTTACCTATGCCACCATCTTGGTTTCTCTTTGGAATATTTTATTTTAGATTATTTATTTATTTGTCCATCCATCCACTTAGCAAATATATGCATGCTATGTGCTTCCTGTGTGCCAAACTCTGTGGTAAGTGTTGGAAGTACAGAGGTGAGCTAATTAGATTTCCTTTTTCTCCTGTGTTGTGTTAATCACTGCTTTGTCTAGTTTGGATTTTGTACAGGATCAAAACTATCATTGTAAAGACTAGTCGCAGGGCCAGTACTTGGTCTGCAGATTGAAAATCTTAATCATTTTTCCCCTTGTTTACTTCTAGCTTTATTGACTAGAAAACCAAACTGTTAACATTGTTCTTGAATTGCTGTTTGAAGAACTACTTGCTTACATTTAATATAAAAATTAAATGAGTGTGTTTCCCTTCCACTCTCTCTAAAAATCAGTGGAAAAAATATCCTCAGGTTGGCATTACACCACCAACAAAAAAAGTGTGTGCTTCACACATTTACATAAGCTTATGTGATGAGGTCATGCCAACTGTGTAGTTCTTGATTTCTAGAAAAATTTGTTACTAAGAGTATAAAAATGGTCAAATCAGGTACTTGGGAGAACGTTTTCATTCTTCCAAGAATAAAAGATACATTAAAAATTTAAAATACTACCCTAGCCACTTTGGCTCAGTGGATAGAGCATGGGCCTGCAAGCTGAAAGGTCCCAGGTTTGATTCCAGTCAAGGGCACATACCCGGGTTGTGGGCTTGATCCCCAGTGGGGGACTTGCAGGAGGCAGCTGATCCATGATTCTCTCTCATTGTGGATGTTTCTATCTCTCCCTCTTCCTTCCTCTCTGAAATCAATAAAAATATATTTTAAAAAAAGAAATCAACCCGGCCAGTGTGCTCAGTGGTTGAGTGTCAACCTGTGAACCAGGAAGTCACAGTTCGGTTCTGGTCAGGGCACATGCCTGGGTAGTGGTTCATTCCCCAGTAGGGGGCATGCAGAGGCAGCTGGTCAGTGATTCTCTCATATCATTGTATTTCTCTCTCTCTCCCCCCCTCTCCTTTCCTCTCTGAAATCAATAAAAAAATATATTTTTTAAAAATACCAGAGAGGTCTTGTTCTAGGTAACACTTTTTTTTTCTTCAGTCCTAACCTAAGGATATTTTTCCATTGATTTTTTTTTTTTAGAATGGAAAGCAGTGGGAGAGAGAGAGAGAAACATTGATGTGAGAGACATCGATTGGTTGTCTACTGCACATGCCCCTATCAGGGCCAGGGATAGAATCTGCAACGGAAATACCTGCCCTTGACCAGAATTAAATCCAGGACCCTTCAGTCTGCAAGTTGACACTACCCACTGAGCCAACCAGTGAGAGCTAGGTAGCATTTTTGATATCTGGTTATTTTGTTTTGCTGTTTCTTCATGTTTGTTCAGCCCATTTCAGCTCAATTTGAGATACACACACACACACACACACACACACACACACACATATACATACATACATACTGATTGTCTTCAAGGAGCACTCAATCATTTGGTGTGTGGGGTGAGGTCGGGAGAAACACCTATGTCAGTATCTGTACTTTTAGGGGGAAACAGAAGGAATCCATTCTGCTTGATGGAAGGGATTGTTTGTTATACAGTGTTTAGCAATCTTCTTGCCTTAAAATAAGATTTGTGGTTATTTGGTTCAGAATCTTTCTGTTAAGACTGTCTTTATTGATGTTTGTAGATAGAAAACTCCTTCACCTTAAAGTGCTCCAAAAGATTTTGGAGTGACCTAATTATCACTTGTTTTGTTTTTTTTTTCATCTCTTTTCATGAATGGTGATGCAAGTGAACGCAGGTGCCTCTGTCTGCCACAACGAAAGACAGACTCCTGAGACAGGTGCTGGTGAAAAATGAAAGATGTTTATTTGAATGCCGGCATCTTGAGTGGGGGACTCTTCCAGTCCTCCAAAAGCCACCTTAATAATCTCAGTGCAGGCAGAGACTTTTGTAAAGATGGAGATGGAAAGTGTAACAAAGAAATCGGGGAGGAGAATGGGAAGTGCAGCTCTGAAAGGGAGGGGTCATTGGAAAGGGAGAGGGCTAATAAGGGGCTGGGAATATGTCACTTCTCAAGCTTTCTCCCCTCATTTTGGAACTTTCTTCAAACAAGAATTTGTAGATTTACTGTGGACACCTGTGGATCTTCATGGCTGGTGCCAAGCAGTCCTTTCTCCCCTGGAACTTCTTTAAGCTGTAAAAAAGGGTAGATAAGGAATGAAAGCACAAGGCTTTATTTACACACTTCAAAAAAACAGAGGGGTGGCTACAGCCTTGAGAAAAGGTAAAATACACAGCATTTAGCCCTAAAACTGAAATGTTAAGACAAGGTTACAGTGATTTATTTAAAATATCAAAAAAGGGCAGAGACCGATTTGGCTCAGTGGATGGAGGGTCGGGCTGTGGACTGAACGGTCCTAGGTTCGATTCTGGTCAAGAGCATGTACCTTGGTTGCGGACACCCCCCCAGTGGGGGGCATGCAGGAGGCAGCTGATCAATGTTTGTAACTTTCTGTCCTTCTCCCTTCCTCTCTGTAAAAAAATCAATAAAATATATTAAAATAAATAAATAAAATATCAAAAATGAATGTGATAAAAGAGTAAAGGAATAGTCACAGTGGCATGTTTTTAAGACACTGCTAAAGATAGATACATAAATGAAAGTGTTAAAGGACATGTTTGTTATGTTTATATACCTTTAGTGTATTAATAACAAATGCATATTGAACACATGTTATAACCCAGTCACTGTATTAGATGCTGTCGAGATTTAAAAATGGATTCATCTCAGCCCTAGCCGGTTTGGCTCAGTGGATAGAGTGTCAGCCTTCGGACTGAAGGATTCTGGGTTTGATTCCTGTCAAGGCACATACCTTGGTTGCAGGCTTCTCCTTAGCCTGGCTCCTCCTTAATGTGTTATTTAGGAAGTCAAAAGCCTCTGCGTGCATTGAGATTATTAAGATGGCTTTTGGAGGACTGGAAACACATGCAGGAGGCAATCAGTTGATGTGTTTCTCTCACATCAATGTTTCTCTGACTTTCCCACTCTCTTCCACTCTCCCTACAAATCAATGGAAAAATATCCTGCAGTGGAGATTAACAACAACAACAAAAAATCCCCAAATTGGATTCATCTCAGAAACCTAGCCTTCAAAATAGCTGGTAGGGAGAGAAGAAAGAAATGTGTAGATAGGGAGGTGGATGACATAGTAAAACATTACAAGTCAGACTTGAAGTCTAGCTTTAGAGAGGCCCAGATACTTAGGGATCTCTGAGGGGACCCAATTAATAACTCTGGTATTCTCCACCTGAGGTCTGAATAGAAAGAGATAAGATAAAAGAGTATCTCCGGGAAGCCAAACTACAACCTTTACAAAGGCCATTAGGCATAGTGAGTAAAAGCCCTGAGAGAGGTCAGAAAATTAGTGAAGTACATTGTTTCCACACAGAAGGAAAAACAGGACTAGGGAAAAGTTTACTAACAATGTCAAGTGTTTTAAATGTGATGCCTTTCATATCCCATATATCCATGAATTCGTTAATGATGTTTATTTTCTTCCTTTTGCCAATCTGCCTATTCTCCAGTCCCTGGTGAAGTCCATCTCCTTGGTGATACTTTCTCTTATTATAGTAATTTCTTCTACCTTTGATAGGTAGAAAGCAGACTATCATTCATTTGATCATTACTTTGTATTAGTCATGTTTGCCTCAGCTGGATCATAAACTCATTGAGAACAGAAATTAAGATTTATATTTCTTTTCAATTCATTACACCTTCTAAACCAGAACTTAACCAATAAAAAATAATAAAAAAGCATAATTACTAGCACACATGTAGTTCTTTTTTTAATGTACTTACTTATTTGGAGAAAGGCAGGGAGAGGGATGGAAAGAAATATCAATCAGCTGCCTCCTCATGCCCCACACTGGGGAGGGAGCCAGCAACCCAGGCATGTGCCCTGGCTGGGAATCAAACCAGCGACCTTTGGGTTCATGGGTTGACACTCAACCACTAGGCCACACTTGTAGTTCTTGATAGTTTGTAAAGGACCTTAATATAGTCATAATAGTTAACTGGTAGCCAATGAATAGCTAATTAATAACCAATTGAGTTCTTATTTTATGACAGACTAGTGGCCCAGTGTATGGATTAATGGGGTCCCTTGGCCTGCTTGTGGGGATCGAGCCAAAACTGGCTCTCTGATATATCCTGAGGGACCCCACTGGTGCACGATCGGAGCCGGGGAAGGACCGAGGAAGGGCTCCAGAGCCTGTCTGGCCCGTTGCGCTCGGTCCCAATCAGCTGGACCCCAGCAGCAAGCTAATCTGCCCGTTGGAGTGTCTGCTCTCTGGTCGTCAGTGCACATCATAGCGACTGGTCAAACGGTTGAACGAACAGACACTTAGCATATTAGGCTTTTATTATATAGGATTATATAGGATACCTAAGAAGTTCTTCAGCATTCTTCCATTCACTAGAACTGGATTAGTTGATTACTTGAAAACCAGTCACTGGAAAATATGAATGGGGTTGCCTTGATGGGTTTAGACCAATTATGGTTGAGCCCATGGGCTGGCCCTGCCTTCTCTGAGCACTTTGCTATCTGCCCTATGCCTGAGTAAAATCAGGGTTCTCTTGGCAAGGAAGATGGAGGAAGTAGTTAAGTAACTAGTAGTAATATCTGCTATAGCAGCTCTTTTGTCTTCATAATCAAATTTTTAGACAAATTAAATGAGTTTTAGAATAATGGAATGATTTTTCTGAAGTCATAGAAGTAGCTTAACTAGGTGGTTGAGAATTTGTAATTTTGAATCAAGCTTTCTGATTCCAAATCCTAGTACTTTGAAAAACATTTATTAACTTACTAATGTGGGCTCTCATTTTGTTTATTTCAGGTGCCTGAAGTTTCTGGGAAGTCGACATCCAACCCTGGTGCTTCCCTTGGTCCCAGAGCTTCTGAGCACCCACCCATTTTTTGACACAGCTGAACCAGATATGGATGATCCAGCATGTATCCTCTGTGCTTAGGACAGACGTAGAGAATTCTAGCATCTTTTCCTGTGGTGTAGCTTAGGTGGTCTGAGTTTTATTTTTTCATTTCTTTTAGGTAAGAGTATATTCGGAGGTAGCCTAGCCTGGAGGTTATTCTCAGCTTTCTTTCTTGTTTTCACAGTAATTGCCCTTTGCCATTTAATACAAATAATTTTTTACACAATTTATTGAACACCTACTATATGCCCCATACTGTTTAAATGCTTTATACGTTTTATCAATGATCTAAACAACCGTGGAAGGAGGTATTATTCCCAGCTTACAGCTAAAAAAAACTTAAGCTCAGAGAGTCTAAGTAACACTCCAAGCATTAAATCCGGGATTTGCAGTCAGCTACCTTTCGTTTAAAGCCTATGGACTTTCCCCTGTCTTATTGCACGTTTAATTTAATATGCAGCCTGAATGAGTGGATGCAGCTGAGCTACTATGCCTCTGATACAAGTTAAATGGGTTTGTGATTGCCATGGACAGCATGCCCTGCAATTGGATTATTTTCCAGTCGTGGCAATACATTTACATTAGTGCATTCATGCTCTCCCATGGTTTTTTTCACTCTGTGTGAGATCATTGGTGAAGTTTAGGGATTTTATTTGGGCCTTCTCGCAATCCGGAACCCCTCGGGGGATGTCGGAGAGCCAGTTTCAGTTCAATCTCTGCAGGCTAGGCCGAGGGACCCCACTGGTACACAAATCTGTGTACTGGGCCTCTAATAAAAATATATTTAAAATATTAAAAAAACACAAAAACATTTTTAAAAGTCTATTAAAGTACTTTCCTGGGGGGTAGTTGGAGGATTGTGTTTGGCTGTAACAGAAGATTGCCTTCAAATGTAACTTAAACAAATTATGGTTTTTATTTATTTCTAATGTAAAAGAAGTGGGAGGTAAGAAGTCTGGCGCTGGTGTAGCAGCTGCACATTATTCCTGGTGACCCATGCTCTTGTATCTTTCTGTTGTGCCATTTTCAGTTGCCTGTGATTATTACTAGAGCTCCAGTAATCAGGTTCAGGTTCTAGGTAGGAAGTTAGAGGATATTTGGAATAAAATCAGTATTCTAATAGTAAGGAAAAAGAGGTTAATGGAAATTGTATAGGCAAATAGCAGGATCTGCCATAAGGGTACATACAGAAGATGGGAAGTTATATTTATCTTCTACTTTAAATTTGTGATTTTTCTGTTATAAAATTAATAATCATAGAAAGAAAATCCCCCAAAATAGAAAGAAGAAACTTTGTAGTTAACATCCAAAGTTCTATTATCCAAAGTAATCAACTGTTAATATTTTGGTGGTGTTTTTTTGTTTTTTTTTTTTTATCTTGGGCTTGGGATTTTTCTGTTAGTTAATTTTTTAAATATATATATTTTGTCAACAAATATTTGATAATAGATAGCTGTCATATCTTCTATATTTTAGAGTCCTCTGTTTTCATGTGTGACAAAATGCTTATGATAAAATATTATAAATTCTTTATAAGCATAATTTTTAATGATTATATAATACTTTCAAGTAAATGAAGTACAGGTTGTATAGTTAGTTATTCTCCTGGCTTGGGATATTTAAGTTATTTCTGATTATTTGCTATTATAAATGCTTCTGTGTTATCTTATTATTTACTTAGAATAGATTTGAGATGTGGACTTATTCAACATTCATAAGACCCTTACTATCTAGTTCCAAATTATTATCCAAAGGGATTGTGCCAGTTTATACTTTAGTAGCCAGTGTACTAAAAATTTCCATTTATTAGTATTCCCAATAGCATCAGGCATTACTACTACTACTACTACTACTACTACTAGAGGCCCAGTGCATCAATTTATGCACGGGTGGGGTCCCTCAGCTTGGCTGGCGATCAGGGCTGGCTGGCCAGGGGGAGGGACTACAGGAGGTTGGCCAGCCATAGGTTGGCTGTGGGAGTGCACTGACCACCAGAGGGCAGCTCCTGTGTTGAGCATCTGCCCCCCGGTAGTGTCATAATCGGTTGACTGGTCATTCGGTTGCTTATGCTTTCATATATATATATATATATATATATATATATATATATATGTATATATGGTTGGTTGTTGTTTTTTTTTGCTATCTTGAAGTTTTTCTCTTCTTTTGCCAATTTCTTATTTTAATATTTATTGTTGAAAGTATTACATATGTCCTTCTTTTTCTCCCACTAACCTCTTCCAGCCCTCTCCTGCCCCATCTCCCCTCAGGCCCTCACCATAGGCATTATTTTTTAAAACCTTTGGTAATTTGGATAATATGGAGTAGGGTAATCTGTCTCTGTTTGAGTTTGCATTTCTGTATTAGAAAATTGAAGTCACTTAGTGGGAATTTTGGGGGCGGGAAGTGGGGACACTAGATTCTGGCCAAACTCAATCTTTTGTGTCTCCAGGCTTACTTAACTCACTCATCTATCAGACATTGCAGTTTTGGTTCTGATCTTCAATGCTGCTAAAAGCTGTCCAACCATGCCGGCATTGTTCTCGGATCATACCTTCAGGCACTATGCCTACCTCCGGGACAGTCTCTCTCATCTTGTTCCTGCCTTGAGGGTATGTTGAAAAAAACATATTTTGTCCTTGTTTTTAGTTTTTGGTCCTTTGTGGTTATTAAATTGTAGAAAACAGACTATATTCTCTGAAAAAGGATTCATTCACGCTTTTTCTCTCATGAGCTCTATCCCATTGTTTTGTACTTTTGCTTCTTACCTTTTAAAAATGGTTCATTTTTTACATGTCCTTGGGTTATTGGTTATGTTATATCAGGCTCAGTTGGTTAGAGCATCAGACCAATACACCGAGATTGCAGGTCCTGGTCAGGGCACATACAAAAATCAACCAATGAAGCGTAAATAAATGGAACAACAAACTGATGTTTCTTTCTCTCTAAAACCTATACTAATAAAAGCATAATATGCTAATTAGACCGGACATCCTTCTGGACGATACCATGGCTGCAAGGAAAGCCCAGGTCACAGGTGCCTGTTGGTTGCCAGAGGGAAGCTGATATTGACGAGGTGGGGGGAAAGGCTTAGTCTACTCTTACACGAATTTTGTGCATTGGGCTAGTCAATAAATAAATAAGGGAAAAAAATTTTTAATTAGGTCAAATTAAAGCTGGACTTAATGCAGTAAATAGTTTGGTCTTGATTTGGCTTTGATAAAAATGAGTGATAATAAATAAATAAATAAATAAATAAATGGATAAAATGTGAGAACATTAATTTTTAGCTCTATTTCTTTGGTTAGCAAATGAGTTATTATAAATAAATAAATAGATAGATAGATAGATAGATAGATAAAATGTGAGAACATTAATTTTTAGCCCTATTTGGTTAGCCCATTTATTTCAGTAAGCAATGGAAAATAATAGTATACCATTTTCTTTTTCTCCTTGCAGCTTGTAGCTATTTCATTTCCTTTCTTTCCTTTTCTCCCACTAAAGCTGGGGAAGGGGAGAAAGGTTATTTATAGAATCCCCTAGCTTTTTGTTCCTTTTATTTTATTTGGCTCACTTTTTTTTCTGATTATTTTGTGTTTCGAAAAGTTTATAACCTGACAATGTTTGCTTAGTTATCAGGTAGAAAACTTGTGTCGTCAGCTGTTTCCCCCAATATCACGCCTCATGAGGATCCTTCCCATCATTTCCTGCAGCAGAGCCTTGAAAGGGTGTACAGTCTTCAGCATCTGGACCCTCAGGGAACCCAGGAGCTGCTAGAATTCACTATTAGGTGAGATAATTGTCCCTTTCCTTTGACAGCATTTTTGTTCTGCTCTGCTTGACTATTTTGATTTCCAGTGTTGGTTACAGGCTAGTTTTTCTGACTCTATAGGCCAATACTCACACATGGTTTTATGATCTGTTTATATTTTTATTAGTTTGGGGTTTGAGCATATTATATACAAAGAAAAACTCTTTCTGTACATGACCAGATTGATGATTAGTACAAAACTAGAAAAAATTACAAAGAAGCTGTTTTTATCTGTTCCTTTCCTTGTATATTATTTAGGATAAGTGGTGGAAAATGTGAAATAACAATGGTTTAAACAGGAGAAAAGGCTAATTCTTTAACATAGACAGGACAGAGTTGAGATAGTCATCAGGGACCTAGGCCTAAAACACCAAACTTTATCTCCTCTGTATTCCTGCAGGAAAAAAGAAAAAACAGAACAGCATTATTTCTACCCTTACCCTTTTAAAGACACTTCCCCAAAGTTGCATGTTTTAATTTTATTTGCATCACATTGATTAGATTTTGAGATACATGGCCATATCTAGCTGCAAGGAGCTAAGAAATGCAGTCTTTATTTTGGGTGCCCAGTGCTTAGTTAACATTTGGTGACTCTGTTCCTTGGGAGAAAGGAGAGGATATTGGGGAACAACCAAAAGACTGCCAATCTTATTAGAATATCCTGAATGTTATGAAAATAATTGAAACCCATTTGTCTTTAGCAAGAACAGTATCCATCTGCTTTTGTAAATAAGGTTTGACTGAAACACAACCACACTTTTAGTTACAGTCTACAGTTGCTTTCATGCTGTAATGGCAGATTTGAGTAATTGCCACAGAGACTAGCATATTTACTCTCTGACCCTTTATAGAAAAAGTCTGCTAACTCTGAAATGATGCCTTAGTCACATTTAGAGCCACTATCTGAAGTTGTTGGCCCTGAGCTCAGGAAAATAAACTCCACTTCTTGACTCAACCCTATCTAAATAAACATAGATTTTTTTTCCTTGACAGTTTTTAAAATCCTGTTAGCATTAAAGCAAGTAATAATGCACAAAGGTAAGCTAATATTATCCTATCTAATAAAATAGTAATATGCAAATTGACCATACCTCTGATCAAGCCACGCCCACAAGCCAGTCAGGAGCAAATAAACCCTAACCAGATGGCTGTGGCGACTGAGAGCAGGAGGGAGGCTTGGGTTTCCCTGGCAGTGGAGAAAGCCAAGCTTTCCACCTGCTGTTGCAGCTTAGGCCTCCACTCAATGCTACAAAGTTTCAATTATAGAAGAACAGAAATGGCAGCAGCCACGGAGCTGGAGAGAGCAGAGGCTAGGGTTTCCAGGGCGATGGAGGAAGCCAAGCTTCTGCAACCCTAGTGCCTAGGCCTCTGCTCTAGGCTACAAAGTTTCAATTACAGAATTTGAGTAAACCCAAACAGAAATGGCTGTCGCCATGGAGAGAGCAGAAGGCTTGGCTCCGCTTCAGGCTACAAAGTTTCAATTGTAGAAGATACATAAATCCCAGATACTAGGGCCTCCGCTTGGGTCACTGAATGTTATGAATTATTTTCATAACATCCATCGCCCTGCTCAGCTCAGCCCCGGCTGCCTGTGACCACCTGGTCCCGGGGGGACTGGGCACTTGCCACCACTTCTGCTCACAGCGCCTGGGGGCTGGGCGCTCCCTGCCGCCGCCACCACCACCGCTGCTGCTGCCACAGCTTCCCCTCACAGTGCCCGGGGAGCTGGGCACTCGCTGCCACCACCGTTTCATCTCCACCCCTGGGGCCAGTGCTCATGCCACTTGTCCCCGCCCCCGCTCCTGATTGGCTGGTAACATAGCCAATCAGGAGCCAAGGTATGGTCAAATTTGCATGTTTCTCTTTTATTATATATGGATGATACTTACTGCCATCATGTGGACTAAGAATTACTAAAATGTGTGTTTCTTGAAGGGGCTCTTTTGTCCTGCCACATTAAACCTCTGGAAATGTGGTTTAATATTTATCTTATTTTAAATCAGTTTTGGTCTTATTTGTATTTGATATAGTTCATAAATATATGAAAATATTTTAATAGGCAAGAAATAAATGAAATGCAATATGATATGGTTGAAAAAAATACTTTTAGAGTTAGACCTACCTGAGCTCATGGCCTGTTTTTTGCCACCTACTAATTCTGCGACCACAGACAAACCACTTAACTCTGGCCTTCATTTTTCTTCTCAGTGAAATGATACTAATTGCAGCTCACGTTGTAAGGATTACATGAGCTCAAATAAGTAAACTCCTAGTACAAAGTACAGAGGAGATGCTCTTTGTAACTATTTTCAATAAAGAGTTCTTAGTCTCCCAACCAATGTCTAAACTTGTCCTTGAGAATTGTGGGCATAAAGAGATCCAGAGAGGAAGCACTGGGACATAGAGCATTTTGCCCAAGGCCAGCAAGTTTCCATTTTTGTTTGTTTAGTAGGTCAGATTTCCCATTGCTGGTTGGGTTGCATCTTGTTCTGTGCAATTCAGAACAGTTGCTACAGTGCAAGGGTGGTACAAGAACTTAACAATGGCGTCAGTCAGCTAATGTATAGTCAGCTGGCCAGTGTTCTCTGTAATTGTAACAGGAAGCAGAACCTTCATGGAGAGGAAATGGTTACGAAGTAGAATGAATCAGGGCTGCCTTTTTTTTAAAAGAGACATTAGAGATGGGAAAAGGAGAGACCAGTTGGTCACCAAAATAGCACTTTTCACATGTGATTAGTTGGTACAGGGTCTTGCCTTTTATTGTGCTGGATTCCCACAATGGGCAGGCTGTCCAGGATCAGCCCAAGCCACCAAAACGCACAAGCAGTGATATATGAACTACAGATCCCACTTTCCTCAATTACTTTTGGAAGAATTTACTTGGTGCCCCTTTCCAGAGCATCTTATCTGTGGTCTTAAGGTCTTGGGAGGCAGCATTAGCTATCAGAAAATTGCCTGAGATTAAAGGGAGGGGCTTAGTCTGAGGAAGAGTTTTGTACAGGCTACTATAAATCGTAATATATTATGCCAGCCCTGAAACAGTTAACTTCCTTCATAACCCACATTTTCATTTCTAACTATAATTTCTGTATGAAGTTTTTATATTGCCATTAAAAAATGAAGTAGTGCCGAGACCGGTTTGGCTCAGTGGATAGAGCGTCGGACTGGGGACTGAAGGGTCCCGGGTTCGATTCCGGCAAGGGCATGTACCTTGGCTGCGGGCACATCCCCAGTAGGGGATGTGGGATGTGCAAGAGGCAGCTGATCGATGTCTCTCTCTCATCGATGTTTCTGACTTTCTATCCCTCTCCCTTCCGCTCTGTAAAAAATCAATAAAATATATTTAAAAAAAAAATGAAGTAGCATTTTTTGAATTCTTGCTGAGATAGGTTGTTAGGGAGTCTCTTTCTCACAAGCATATACCCCTTCCCAAAAGAGAAGAAGAAAGAAAGAAAAACAATACTTTTTGTAAGTGTATAGGATATTAGTAGAAGAATTCAAAAGAAATTGGTAGCAGTAGTTCCACTGGAAAGGGTGAACTTGTTAGCAGTGCACAGGTATAGGAAGGTGGCTAATTTAATTGTATATCTCCTTTAGTATCTCTTGAATTCTATATTCTACCAGTATAACTCTATAGCTAGATATGTATTATTTATTCCAAAATTTAAAAGTTTTAAATTAGTAATCTCAGCCCCCAATACAACTATTTTATTTGTGTGTCTCTTTTCTTGTCTGCAGACAGATTTTTTTTTTTTCTGGTGATACAAAAAATACTTGTCTGTTGTATAAAACACTTGGCAAATAAAGCATAGTTGGGAGTAGGTACTAAAAAGCCCCTGAATGCCTCTATCCAGAAAACCACTTTGCTGTATTTTTTGCCTATATATTAGCTTTTACATGATTGAGATCATATATCTTATTACCATTTTATATTTTAACTAGTGGCCTGGTGCACGAAAATCATGCACAGGGGTGTCCCTCAGCCTGGCCTGCACCCTCTCCAATCTGGGACCCCTCGAGGGATGTCAGATTGCCAGTTTAGGCCCGATCCCTGCTGACGTGATCACCCTCAGCTCCCCATCCCCCCCGCCACCACTGGCCTGATCACCCCAACTGCCTCCTCTGCCAGCCTGGTTGTCCCCAACTGTCCCCCACTGCTGGCCTGCTCACCCCCAGCTGTCCCCCACCCCCCACCAGCCTGATCACCCCCATCTGCCCTCTCCTCCTGGCTGATTGCCCCTAACTAACTCTGCCTCAGGCTCCATGGCTTTGTCTGGAAGGATGTCCAGAAGGTCTCCCGGTCTAATTAGCATATTACCCTTTTATTAGTATAGATGACTATAAAGTATTCCATTGACTGGATATGTAGTAATGTTTAAAATTCCTCTACCATTGACTATTTAAGTAGTTACTGGATTTTTACTATAATAATCTACACAATGAATATTATGAGGCATGGAGCATTTCATTTCTATTGAAGATTTTCTTTAGAATTACCTCTTAGCATAAAACTACCAATCAAAATATTTGACCATATGTGTGACTTTTGTAACATAGTACAATTTCACTTTCCAAATTGTATCAGCTTAATCTACTATCCAGTGTGATGAACCACTTCATTATAACCACTCTAGCATTGTATGCTGTTTTAAAATTTATGACCAGTTCACTAGGTATAAAATGGTAAAATGCTTTGACATAATTTTTATGTTGCTGTTATTATCCTTATCCTATGTTTGGCTTGTGGTTTTCTTTACTATAGGGATTTGCAAAGACTTGGAGAACTTCAGTCTGAATTGGCAGGAGTAGCTGACTTCTCTGCTGCCTATCTTCGGTGTCAACTTCTTCTCATCAAGGTTGGTTTGGACCCATTGTACTTGTGAGCGTGATGATAAGCATACACTTTAACAGCTGAACCAGTTTGGCTCAGTGGATAGAGCATCGGCCTGCGGACTGAAAGGTCCCAGGTTCGATTCCGGTCAAGGGCATGTACCTTGGCTGCGGGCACATCCCCAGTTGGAGGTGTGCAAGAGGCAGCTGATCGATGTTTCTCTCCCATCAATGTTTCTGACTTTCTATCCCTCTCCCTTCCTCTCTGTAAAAAAATCAATAAAATTAAAAAAAAAAAAAAAGAATACACTTTAACAGATCTAGCAGAGTTTGAGGCCATAACTGGAAAAATATATGGCCTTCTGCAGCCACTTAGCAATGGAGAATTATGTATTCTGTGGTGTAATTGTATTTGGGTCTAATTAAATAATTGTTAACTCTAATAGAAATTTGAAATTTAAAATTTGGTAGCATTCTTTCATTATTGTAATTGAGTAGTTCAGGTACATAATCATTTTCTTTAGAATCCAAAGTATTTTCATTGTTTTTTTTAATAGTTTGATTAGCAAAGAACTCATATGAACTTTTATTTTCATAAAATGTTGATTTCATTCATCAAAATAAAATTAGTCAAAGGTTGATTTCATTGCTCCTTTTATTTTTTTTTTTCAAATTTTTTTTATTGTTCAGTTTATTAATTACATTGTTTCCCCTTTTTTATCCCCCTATATCTTCCCTCCCCCCTGTACCTATCCCACCCTCCGCCCTCACCTACCCCTCCCCAATGTCCTCTCCCATTGTTGCAAGATTTTTGTCCAATCTCTTGCTGCACTTCCCACAACCCTTTTCTCCCCAAGAATTGTCAGTCCATTCCCTCTCTATGTCCATGTTTCTGTTATAGTCACCCGTTTATCTTGTTCATCAGCCTATCAGTTCACTTGATTTTTAGACTCATTTGTTGATAGATGTGTATTTGTTGTTCATAATTTATATTTTTACCTTTTTCTTCTTCCTCTTCTTAAAGAAAATCTTTCAGCATTTCATATAATACTGGTTTGGTGGTGATGAACTCCTTTAGCTTTTTCTTATCTGCGAAGCACTTTATCTGATCCTCGATTCTGAATGATAGCTTTGCTGGATAGAGTAATCTTGGTTGTAGATTCTTGCTCTTCATTATTTTGAATATTTCTTGCCACTCGCGTCTGGCCTGCATCGTTTCTGTTGAGAAATCCGCTGACAATCGGATGGGTGCTCCCCTGTAGGTAACCAACTGTTTTTCTCTTGCTGCTTTTAATATTCTCTCTTTATCTTTTGCTCTTGGCATTTTAATTATGATATGTCTTGGTGTGGTCCTCTTTAGATTCCTATATTTTGGGGTTCTGTGTACTTCTTGGGCTTTTAAGTCAGTTTCTTTCACCAGGTGGGGAAAGTTTTCAGTCACTATTTCTTCAAGTAGGTTTTCATTGACTTGCTCTCTCTCTTTTTCTGGCACCCCAATAATTCGGATGTTGGCATGCTTGAGGTTGTCCCAGAGGCCCCTTACGCTATCTTCAATTATCTGAATTCTTTTTGTTTCTTGCTTTTCCAGCTGAGTGGATTTTGGTTCTTTGTATTTCAAATCTTTGACTTGGTTCTTGTGGCCCTCTGGACTGCTTTTAGGACTTTGTGTAATATTTTTTATTTCAGTCTGTGTATGCTTGATTTCTAGTTGGTCCTTTTTTTTATCTGTGAGGGTCTGGTTCGTATCCTCAGAGGTCTTGTACATTTCCCTGAGGGTCTCATTCATTTGCTTGTAAGTATCATTCATCTCCTTGTAATTCTCATTCATTTGCTGGTTGGTTTTGTTTATTTCCTGGTAATTCTCATTAATTTGATCGGCCTTTTGTAGGAGCCTCTTGAAAAGCCTTATAACCGTGGTTTTGAACTCAATGTCTTGTCGTCTTTTCTCCTCCATTTCTTTCACACCTGATTTCTTTCCATGTCTCTGCATGGTGGCTGCTTTATGTGGTAGATATCCTCAAAGGGACAGTGGCTCAGTTTCCCCATTTACCTGAGGTGGGTACTCTTACTGCAATCCTTTATGGGTTGTATTCAGTGTTTTTGAATTTAAACCCAGGTTTTTGTTGTTAGCCCTAGGAGGGTTTGACCTCCAGGCCAATTGGCTGTGAAGGGAGACTGAGTTCAGATTGGATGGGCGGAGTCTCTGGGCTGCGCGCAGCGGCAGCGGTGGTGGCGGCGGCAGCTGGGTCCTATGCGCTCGCGCGCGCAGGTCTCTGTTGGATGGGGATGGCTGCAGACTCCTCCAAGAAAAAGCCGCTAGTCTCTTCCCCTTGCCAGACAACTCTGCCTTTCCCCAAATGTGCCTGCACACCAAAAGTCCAGCCCAGGGCTGTAAAATAAATGGTTTCCGGAACCAAGTTTCCAGGGGGCAAGTCGCGGGTTTGCGCACCGCGCCCCGCTTCCAGGGTGGGCCCCCAGGACCTCGGACCGCCCCCAGTTCCGGGTAATCTGTGCAGGGGGACCTCTCCTACCCTGGATCTCGGACCTCGCCCGGCTCGGGAAATCTGGGCAGTGGGACGCCTCCGCCCTTCCTCGTGGGCGAAATCCGGCCGGTCCCTGCTCCAGCCCCAGCCCGCGCGCGCGACCAGAGCGGCTCCTAACCTTTTTCGTCTGAAAGATTGCGCTCCCGCCGCTCCTGAGTCTCAGCGTCCCACCTTTGCTCCTATTAGTGGAGTTTACATTCAGCCAGCTTTCTGGCGATTCTGGGTGCTTGTCTGTTCTGCTGTTATGTTGTAGTTCTTAAATCGTTGCGCGGGGCAGAACAATAGGTGTTTGCTTATGCCGCCATCTTGGTGTTCCTCTCATTGCTCCTTTTAAAAAGGCCAACTTGCTGGCATTTCATATTAGGTAGGTGATATACGCTGAGTAGCCAGATTATTATGATTCTCTAAAGGCATAATAATCTGGCCACTCAGTGTGTGTGTGTGTGTGTGTATACACACACATATATTTATACATATACATTCATATATATATATCCTATCTAATAAAAGAATAATATACAAATTGACCGTACAAGCCACGCCCATCAGCAAATCAGGAGCAAGTTATGCAAATAAACCCCAACCAATATGGTTGCAGCCACTGAGAGCAGAGGGCTGGCTGGCTTGGGTTTCCCCAGCAATGGAGGAAGCCAAGCTTTTCGCCTGCCCTTGCCAGCCTAGGCCTCCACTCAATGCTATAAAGTTTCAATTATAGAAGAAACATAATCCCAACAGAAATGATGGCAGCCACAGAGCTGGAAAGAGCAGAGGCTAGGGTTGCTGGGGCAATGGAGGAAGCCAGGCTTCTGCAGCCCTAGCGCCTAGGCCTTCACTCTAGGCTACAATGCTTCAAACAGAAATGGCTGTCACCATAGAGCAAGCAGAAGGCTTGGCTGTGCTCCAGGCTACAAAGTTTCAATTGTAGAACATAAATTAATCTTAGATCTCAGGGCCTCTGCTTGGGTTGCTGGGGGGGCGTGGCTGGCCTGCAAACCACCACAGGACCCTTGCCCAGGCCGCTCCATGTCCCAAAGGAACCCCCACCCTGATCCAGGACACTTCAAGGCAAACCAGCCGGCCCCCACCCATGCACCAGGCCTCTATCCTATCTAATAAAAGAGTAATATGCAGATTTACCATCACTCCAACACACAAGAGGGCTGCCCCAATGTGGTCAAAGATCCTTCCCCCAGGTGGACACAAGATGACCACCACAAGATGGCCAGCAGGGGAGGGCTGTTGGGAGGTTCCAGGCCTGCAAGGAGGGCAGTTGTGGGCCATCAGGCCAGTAGGGGAAGGTAGTTGGGAGGGACCAGGCCTGCAAGGGAGGGCACTTGGGGGAGATCAAGCCTGCAGGGGAGGGCAGTTAGGAGGGACCAAGCTGGCAGAGAAGTTGGGGGCAAACAGACTGGCAGGGAAGCAGTTAGACATCAATTAGGCTGGCAGGGTAGTGGTTAGGTGGTGATCAGGCTGGCAGGCAGAAGTGGTTAGGAGCAATCAGGGAGGCAGGCAGGTGAGCAATTTGGAGCCAGCAGTCCTGGATTGTGAGAAGGATGTCCAACTGCCCGTTTAGGCCTGATCCTACCTGTGGTGGTTTGCAGGCCGATCCTACTGGTATCAGGTCTATATGGGCTGTCGGACATCCCTTGAGGGATCCCAGATTGGAGAGGGTGCAGGCTGGGCTGAGGGACATCCCCTGCCCCAGTGCACGAATTTCGTGCACCGGGCCGAGAGAGAGAGAGAGAGAGAGAGAGAGAGAGAGAGAATATGAATGAGTGTGTGTGTGTGTGTGTGTGTATTAGAGGCCTGGTGCATGAATTCATGCATGAGTGGGGTCCGGCCAGCCTGGCTGGGGGAAGGGGGGGGACATGGGCAGTTGACCAGCCTGCTTGCTGGTTGAGGGGGAAATGTACATATTAGCCTTTAAATATATATATATATATATATATATATATATATATATATATATATTTTATTGATTTTTTAACAGAGAGGAAGGGAGAGAGGGAGAGTTAGAAACATCGATGAGACAGAAACATCGATCAGCTGCCTCCTGCACACCCCCTACTGGGGATGTGCCTGCAACCAGGGTACATGCCCTTGACCGGAATCAAACCTGGGGCCGTTCAGTCCACAGGCCAACACTCTATCCACTGAGCCAAACCAGTTTTGGCCATATTAGCCTTTTATTGTTTAGGATATACATTGAGTGACCAGATTATTATGCATTCAGAGATCATTATAATCTGCCCACTCAGTGTATGTGTATATATACTGTATATACATACACACACACACAAAATTTGTGTTTTTTAAAAAATATACTTTATTGATTTTTTACAGAGAGGATAGGAGAGAGAGAGTTAGAAAATCGGTGAGAGAGAAACATTGATCAGCCACCTCCTGCCTCCCACTGGGGATGTGCCTGTGTATGCCCTTGACTGGAATCGAACCTGGATCCCTTCAGTCTGTAGGCTGACACTATCCACTGAGCCAAACCGGTTAGGGCTGCGCACACAAAATTTGTACTCGGGAAACTGTTTCAGTTGGCAGAATTGGAAACCAATTAAATCAATTCAGTAGCTTTCACCTTCTGCAGCAGAATACAGAGTTCTGCTATAAATTTGGGCTTAAGATTTAGGAGAGCCCTTCTTACTTGATAAGCCTTTATCTTGGCTTCAGTTCCAAATGTTAGTCTTTAAAAGGATTAATGATACTTGTTTAAAGTCAGAACAAATGGAAAAGTTTCTTATTTCCCACTATTAGATTGTGAGCTTAGGGTTTTGCAAGTTTGTATATATATGTGAACGTGGATATGTACACTGAAGTGGGTTGGGATTTAAACAGCCCTTGTTGAGCAAGAGAGAGTCTTTCAATTGTATATGCTTGCATCACCACCACCACAGTCAATATATAGCACATTTCCATTGTCCAAAAATGTTCCTAATGCCCCTTTGCAAAGTTGATGGCTTTTCCAAGCTTTTGTGAAACAGAGCTAATAATAACTCAACCCAGGTAAGGACTGGTAACCAGCAGTGAGTGTGAATGCCATTGGCCTCGTGTCCTGTGCGTAGTGAGTGCCTTGTCACTGTTGGTCACTTTCCTTCGTCTGTGGCTTGCTCTCTTCTCCATGGGAATATTAGAAGGCCTTTGGAAAGAATCTACTTTTCCATAGTAAGAAATGAGAAGAGATTACTCCTAAAAAGAACACAGAACTATGTTGTTTACGCAGTGTCATGGAGTGGCAGGGTTAAGTAAGGGACCCAGACTTAGAACCCGAGCAGGCAGGTGTTTGGTAATCGGGGATGAGCTAACTCAGCTGTGGCACATCTACTCACCGGTATATTCTGTAGCCAGTAATGGTCATCATGAAGAATTACATACTATAACAATATCACAAAATACATAATGTTATGTACCAAAAAAACATAAAAATTGTTTCAGTTTTCTGACTACAACTATATAAAAATATTCATTTGAGAAATGATTGGAAGCAAAGATTCAATAACTCTGATAAGATAGTATGGGTTGTGTGATTTAAAGATTTCTGTATCTTTAGAACTATCTGATATGATGGTCACCAGGTACATGTGACTATTGAGCACTTAAAATATTGCTTGTTCAAATTGAGATGTGTTGTAAGTGCACAAGTCACTCTGGATTTCTTAGACTTTGTGTGAAAAAAAAGTGTTGTGGAGCGGACGCGAGTGAAAGACCACTGGAGCCCAGACCAAATTAAAATTTAGGGAGCCTTTATTAGCCGGCCCGGGGACTGCTCTGCCATCCTGATGCAGGGAGACCAGAGAGCAGCCTTTGTGCAAGTCCACTTTTAAGCACATTAACCACATCCTGTTTTTGCAGGGCAAGTAACCTAAGACAAAACAGTTTTTCCCAAGCAAGGTCAGAGTCATGCCATTGACGACCATGCCACCCACAGGGTCATCCTGTTCTTCAGAAAGCTGACAGTGTTCTATCTTACAAGGCCTACATGTTGGGAAGGGGCCATGAGACCATATCCCAAGGCCTGACCTGGTGTCAGCACTGACTACTCTGTCTGGGGCACAGTCCATGGCCTCAGTAGTGCTAAAAAATCCCCACTCTACAACAGAAAGCATGTAAGCTATCAGTAATTTTTAAAAGATTGATGGCATAGTGAAATGGTATTATCTTGGATACACTGCATTAAATAAACTTACATTGTTAAAATTAATTTTACCTATTCCTTTTTACTTTTAAAAATGTGATTACTAAAAATGTAAAATTATGTACATGGCTTGTTATATGTTTCCATTAAACAGTGTTAGTCTAAGTTTTTTGTAATTTCATTGGATTTTATGTCTATAATTAAGAAGGACTGAGGAAATTAGAGACCATAGCAGAGGTTTAGACAAGAAGTGAGAGCTGGGCCATATGGATGGATAGGAGAGAAGAAAGATAGAAGGTGACATCTATGGCTTTACATGTTAGTTTTGAACAGAAAGCTTGAGCGGGCGTGTGAACTAGGAAAGCTGTGCCGGTAAGGTGACAGGCTGTCCGAAGAATAGTGAACGTGGGGCAAAGGGGAAAAAAAACACAGTTAAACAGTCAGGGAACTTTGGCTCTGGGAACAAGAAAGGCCCAGAGCCTTTGAATTTGGCTTGCCTAGACATTCTAGCGAGAATTTCATGGCTCCTGTACTCTGCTTGCAAGCGCTGGGCCAGGACATATGGCCTTGGGGCTAGGAATTGGATTGAAATGGGGAGGAATTCAGTTAGCTCAAACGGTTGGTTTCCTCTCTGTTCATAAGTAGGGCTGATTGGCTTAAAGGAGTAAGACTGAGAGGGATGCCTGGCTGGTGTAGCTCAGGAGTTGAATGTCGACCTGTGAACCAGGAGGTCAGGTTTCGATTCCCAGTCAAGGCACATGACTGGGTGGCAGGCTTGATTCCCCAGTAGGGAGCGTGCAAGAGGCAGCTAGTCAATGATTCTCTTTCATCATTGATGTTTCCCTCCCTCCCTCCCTCCCTCCCTCCCTCCCTATAAAATCAATACAAAAAAGAAAAACAAGACTAAGAGGAAGTCCTGATTATGATAGATTTTCAAAGCAAAATAAACATGTCAGTCTCAAATGATATACCAGTCTTTGTGACTCTGTGTTCTGTCTTCTGTCCTCTCCTGATTTGTGTGTAGGCCTTACAGGAAAAGCTGTGGAATGTGGCCGCCCCTTTGTATTTGAAGCAGAGTGATTTGGCCTCAGCAGCAGCAAAACAGGTAAGCTAATTAAGACCTTCTCCTCAGTGGATCTCTGTCCAGGAATTATCTCATTCAAGTTAGAGCCAGAGGCTTTCACACTTTGTCCTGGCTCCACAGATCTGATGTGGTCTCTGCAGTTTCAGCCTGTAATGACAGAAGTTAGTGATAGGAGAAGCAGCATAATTAGGGGTCACAGCACGGGCTTTAGAGTCAAGGGACCTTCTAGACCCAGGTATGCCTCTAATTTGCCAGGTGACATTAATCAGATTGCTTAACCTACCTGTTGTTTTTTTTGTTTTTGTTTTTTTTTCCTCCTCTCTAAAATACTGCCATTCAACCTTTAAAAAAATAAAAGGGAAACGAAACACCCAGATCTGTGCAGGATAATGACTGGAGACTAGTTGCCACGTCAGGTTTCTAGACCTACGTGAATGTGTCTAGACGTAGCCTGTGGAGGGCTGCTCCTGGCACTGGCGCTGCCCCCGGGCAGGCCCGCTCATGTACCCAGTGCTGCCTCAGAGGTGGGCAGGCATTCCCCAGCTTGCCGAGGAAGGTAGCCGTCAGCCACTAGCATTGTCCCGATCGCACTTGGGGGCCAAGTAGTGAGAGGACCTCTCGCTCCTGTGACCAGCATGTGAACGTTTCTAGTGCCTGAAAGAGTCAGCCAGACCTAACTCTGTCAGTGGGAGAAGTGCTGTTCCCTCTGCTGAGAGGTGCACATGTCTCTGTGAATTCTTTCTGAGGACCCCAGCTTGCCTGTCAAGAAGCAGAAAAGAACAGTTCCTGAAGCTCTGGAGTGCCTTGATGACATGTTGGTCCGAGTGTAATGACTAACAGTGCTCCCTATGTCACCTTTCATAAGTATCACACTGCAGTGTGTCTTGAACTTTGGAAAGGCGCTCCCTCTGCCACTGATGTGGTAACTTGATGTGAACAGCTGAGACTAGGCAGGTGCAGCAAGAGCCCTGAACACTGAGGTAGAGCAGAGCCTGGGAGGTGTGGCTGTGCAGTATTGCCTGATAATTAAAAGCCCATGTAGTTCCTCCTGCAGCGTACTCACCGATAGGGAGGTCCGAGGGCAGTCGGGTGCCAGGGCAGTGAGCCCTCCTGCTTGCCCATCAGCTCCTGGCGACTGGGGCTGTCCCAGTGCAGGTCGTTGGAGCCCATGTTGGCCAGTCCTTGTAGGGTGTTGTTCTGGGTCATAGTTTCGGGGTGCCCTCCAGCACTGGTGGGAG
This sequence comes from Antrozous pallidus, assembly GCA_027563665.1. NCBI lineage: Eukaryota > Metazoa > Chordata > Mammalia > Chiroptera > Vespertilionidae > Antrozous > Antrozous pallidus. The sequence goes on along the minus strand of CM050520.1, from coordinate 48,612,177 downwards.
CACCGGGGAGTCGGGCCTCCCTGACTCACTCCCGACATCTGAAATAGCTGCGCTTCGTTTTCAATGTCAGGTCTGGAAGCTCAGGGCTGCGCTCACACCCATCATTCTTTGCCAGTAGCACTGATGCTGCTGTGTCCCACACTTTCTTTCTATGGGTGTGGAGCTGGCCCTGCCGAGCTCTGGGCTGTGTGGCCAGACTGCTGCTCCGCTGCCATTGGGGATAGCTCACGGGGTCACTGTGGTCAAGGAGACAATCAGACCAACTTTGAGCGATCGGTAAGGTGCGCTTTCCTGTGTCCCTTGTACCTGCTTTTTCTACCCACACTGAGCCTGCCACGGTGGGTCAGCTTTTCCTGCCCCTCTAGGGAGTCTGTTTGTGATCATTAAATTTGCTTCCTCCCATGGCATATGTGACATGATGTGACAGGAAGAGAATCCGTAATGGAAGTAAACCCCATCCCCTACCAGTGTCCGACTTTGGTCTGCGTTAAACGTGTAACCTCTGTTCATGCGAAACCAGTGGCTGTCTGCTTTTTGTGCTGCCTCTGCCCACCAGGGACACAGGGAGCCTGAGTGGTTATGAAAATAAAGGAATTAACATGTCAAAAAAATAAATAAATAAATAAATAAAAAAAACATGGCCATTCAATGAGATATTTCCAATTCTTTTGTGTTCTAAAATATTATAAGTTATTATTTCAGATATACTAAAATCCAATAAAAACTATCATGAGTCTTTTATCTGAAAACTAGTGGCCACGTGCACGAAATTCGTGCATGGTGGGAGGATTGTTCCTCAGCCTGGCCTGCACCCTCTCCAATCTGGGACCTCTTAAAGGATGTCCTATTGCCAATTTACAGGGATCAGGCCTAAACCGGCAGTTGGACATCCCTCTCACAGTCTGGGACAGCTGGCTCCAGCCTCTCACCTGCCTGCCTGCCTGCCTGCCTGCCTGATTGCCCCTACCCACTCTGCTTGCTGGCCTGCTCACCCCTACTTTCCCTCCCTACTGGCCTGCTCGCCCCCAACTGCCCCCCTGCTGGTCTGTTCACTCCAAACTGCCCCCCCCCTGCTGTCCTGCTCACCCCCAACTGGCTCTTCCTGCTAGTCTGCTTACCCCCTCCCCATGGTGCCACCCCCCACCAGCCTGATCACCCACAACTGCTGTCCCATCCTGGTCCCCGGTGACCCAAACTCCCAGCCCGTCCTTTTTTTTTTTTCTTTTTCGTTTTTCAGCACTTCCTTGATTGGAGGCCAGGGCTGGCTGGAAGCAAGTGTCTGGGATTTATTTATTTTCTATAATTGAAACTTTGTAGCCTTGAGCAGAGGCCAGGGCGGGTTGTCCTCCATTGCCAGGGCAACCCAAGCCTCCTGCTCACTCCAGCTCTGTGGCTGCCACCATCTTGGTTTGATTAATTTGCATACTCGCTCCTGATTGGCTGGTGGGTGTGGCTTGTGGGTAGAGCAGAGTTACAGTCAATTTGCATGTTTCTCTTTTATTAGTGTAGATAAAGATGAACTCATTTTCAGGTTATTTATATTTTTAGCCTGTATCATCTCTTGAATGTTAAAAGGATCTTATATTTCTCTTCAGTTCATTAAGTAGCATTTCATTTTATTTGCTTTGAGTATATTTCTTTCCAGCTTTGAGCAATTTCCTTTCATTATTAGGTATTGGAATTTGGTGAGCTCTTCTGGATAGTGAACTGTACATAACAGTGATTGTGACCAATTAGAAAGCTACATTACAATTCACTAAGTGATTTCAAGTTTATTTTAATTAACCCTCACAATAATCTCATTAGGCAGGAATGAGTATTAAGCTCATTTCATAGAGGAAAAACTTAAGGCTCAGCAAGGTTAAATTCATAGAGCTGTAAGTAATAGTCTGGGATTTGAGCCCAGACCCTCTGATACCCAGAGTCTTCTTTCCACTACTCTGTTTAATTTCCCATCTGATCTGGACTCCCTCTCAAATCTGCTATGCAGCTTATTGTAGGGGAGTAGAACTTAATGACTGGAGTGCCAGAATGGACCATATTGGGAGTGAGGGGACCAGGGAGCAGGAGTCTGGAAGAAAGAGGGGAAAGGAATTACAATTCTGTGTACCATGCCTCATTTAATCCTTTACATTTTATAATGTTGGTCCTATTTCTTCTCTACCTACAGAATGGGAAACTGAGATACCATGTAACTAAACATCTTGCCTTCCTTTTAGTCATAAATGAGCCTGGAGTCATTTCTCTGACCCCCAAAACCTTCAAAGGAAGGTGAGAACAGAAGGGGAAGAGAAGCATCATTCGGGTGGGAGTAGCTGATTTGGCTAGAATGGAGCAAGAGTTTAAGATGCATTGGGCCTGAGCTGAAGTCGTAGATGTTGTTTTCTGCACTTATTCCAAACTCCATGCCTGTAGGACAGTTTGTCTGGATGACTACCAGGTGGTTCATGGTTCTTGATGCTAAATTCTTTGATCTCTCTGATAACCCAGTGATTGTTTAATAGCATGCTATTTAGTCTCCATGTGTTTGATTTTTTTGAATTTTTTTTAATTGTAGTTGATTTCCAGTTTTATGCCACTGTGATCTGAGAAGATGCTTGATATGATTTCTATTGTCTTGAATTTGAAGAGACTTTGCCTATAACCCAGTATATGGTCTATCTTTTAAAATGACTCATGTGCACTTGAGAAGAATATATATTCTGTGGCTTTGGGGTGAAATATTCTGAAGATGTCAGTTAATTCCATCTGGTCTAGTGAGTTATTTAGGATTGATGTTTCTTTGCTGATTTTTTTGGTTAGTGGATTTGTTCAGTGGTGATAGTGGGGTATTAAAGTCCCCTACTATGATTATATTGCTCTCAATCTATCCCTTGGTATCCTTCAGGATTTTTTTTATGTGATTGGGTGCTCCTGTATTGGATGTGTATAGGTTTACCAGAGATATTTCTTCTTGTTGGATTGCTCCCTTTAGTATAATGAAGTGGCCTTCCTTATATCATTTTATGTCCTTCACTTTGAGATCTAATTTGTCAGAATTAAGTATTGCTACCCCAGTTTTTTGGTGTTTTTTTTTTCATTTCCATTTGCCTGAAAAACCCTTTTCCCATCCCTTCACCCTCAGTCTGTGTGCATTGTTTTTCTGAGGTGGGTTTCTTGTAGACAGCAGATACATAGGTCATGTTTTCTTTTTCTTTTTTTAAAAAAATATTTTATTGATTTTTTTACAGAGAGGACGGGAGAAGGATAGACAGCCAGAAATATCGATGAGAGAGAAATATCGATCAGCTGTCTCCTGCACACCCCCTACTGGGGATGTGAATGCAACCAAGGTACATGCCCTTGACCGGAATCGAACCTGGGACCCTTCAGTCTGCAGACTGACGCTCTATCCACTGAGCCAAACCAGTTTCGGCGTGTCATATTTTCTTACCCAATCTGTTACCCTTTGTCTTTTGAATGGGGCATTTAATCCATTTACATTTAATGTTATTATGGATAAGTACTTGTTTGTCACCATATTTTATTCTTTACCCCTGTGTTCCTTCTTTGCTTCCTATTTCTTTCTTTTTTATTTTTTTATTTTTTTATAGCAGATCCTTTAGCATTTCTTGCATTGCTGGTTTGGTTGTAATAAACTCCCTTCGTCATTTTTTGTCTATGAAGCTCCTGATTTCACCATCAATTTTGATTGATAGCCTTGCTGGGTACAGGATTCCTAGATTCAGACCCTTCCTTTGCATGACTTTGTATATTTCATTCCATTCCCTTCTGGCCTGATGTATTCTGTTGAGAAATCAGTCACTAGTCTGAAGGTGGATTCTTTGTAGGTAACTTTCTGTCTCTCTCTCTGGCTGCTTTTAAGATTGATTGTTGTTGATGTTTGCCAATCCTGTCTAATAAAAGAGCGATATGCAAATTTGACCGTATCTTCGCCACACCCACAAGCCACGCCCACCAGCCAAACAGGAGCAGATTATGCAAATAAATCCCAACCAAGGTGGCTGCCACCACTGAGAGCAAGGAGGAAGGCTTGGGTTTCTCCGGCAACACAGGAAGCCAAGCTTTCCGCCTGCCTAGGCCTCCACTCAATGTTACAAAGTTTCAATTATAAAAAATACAAGAAATAGCGGCAGCCACTGAGCTGGAGAGAACAGAGGCTTGGGTTTCCCTGGCAACGGAGGAAGCCAAGCTTTCAGTCTGCCATTGCCAGCCTAGGCCTCCACTCTAGGCTACAATGTTTCAAACAGAAATGGCTGCCACCCCTGAGCGAGCAGAAGGCTTGGCTCCGCTCCAGGCTACAAAGTTTCTTTCTTTTTCTTTTTTTTTCTAAAATATATTTTATTGATTTTTTTTATTGTTCAGTTTATTAATTACATTGTTTCCCCTTTTTTATCCCCCTATATCTTCCCTCCACCCTGTACCTATCCCACCCTCCGCCCTCACCTCCCCCTCTCCAAAGTCCTCTCTCATTGTTGCAAGATTTTTGTCCAGTCTCTTGCTGTACTTCCAACAATACTTTTCTCCCCTAGAATTGTCAGTCCATTCCCTCTCTATGTCCATGTTTCTGTTATAGTCACCAGTTTATCTTGTTCATCAGCCTATCAGTTCATTTGATTTTTATGTTCATTTGTTGATAGATGTGTATTTGTTGTTCATAATTTATATTTTTACCTTTTTCTTCTTCATCTTCTTAAAGAATGTCTTTCAGCATTTCATATAATACTGGTTTGGTGGTGATGAACTCCTTTAGCTTTTTCTTATCTGCGAAGCACTTTATCTGATCCTCAATTCTGAATGATAGCTTTGCTGGATAGAGTAATCTTGGTTGTAGATTCTTGCTCTTCATTATTTTGAATATTTCTTGCCACTCGCGTCTGGCCTGCATCGTTTCTGTTGAGAAATCCGCTGACAATCGTATGGGTGCTCCCCTGTAGGTAACCAACTGTTTTTCTCTTGCTGCTTTTAATATTCTCTCTTTATCTTTTGCTCTTGGCATTTTAATTATGATATGTCTTGGTGTGGTCCTCTTTAGATTCCTATATTTTGGGGTTCTGTGTACTTCTTGGGCTTTTAAGTCAGTTTCTTTCACCAGGTGGGGAAAGTTTTCAGTCACTATTTCTTCAAGTAGGTTTTCATTAACTTGCTCTCTCTCTTTTTCTGGCACCCCAATAATTCGGATGTTGGCTTGCTTGAGGTTGTCCCAGAGGCCCCTTACGCTATCTTCAATTATCTGAATTCTTTTTCTTTCTTGCTTTTCCAGCTGAGTGGATTTTGGTTTTTTGTATTTCAAATCTTTGACTTGGTTCTTGTGGCCCTCTGGACTGCTTTTAGGACTTTGTGTAATATTTTTTATTTCAGTTTGTGTATGCTTGATTTCTAGTTGGTCCTTTTTTTTATCTGTGAGGGTCTGGTTCATATCCTCAGAGGTCTTGTTCATTTCCCTGAGGGTCTCATTCATTTCCTTGTAAATATCATTCCTCTCCTTGTAATTCTCATTCATTTGCTGGTTGGTCTTGTTTATTTTCTGCTAATTCTCATTAAGTTGATCGGCCTTTTGTAGGAGCCTCTTGAAAAGCCTTATTACCGTGGTTTTGAACTCTATGTCTTGTCGTCTTTTCTCCTCCATTTCTTTCACACCTGATTTCTTTCCATGTCTCTGCATGGTGGCTGCTTTATGTGGTGGATATCCTCAAAGGGACAGTGGCTCAGTCTCCCCGGTTACCTGAGGTGGGTACTCTTACTGCAATCCTTTATGGGTTGTATTCAGTGTTTTTGAATTTAAGCCCAGCTTGTTGTTTTTAGCCCTAGGAGGGTTTGACCTCCAGGCCAATTGGCTGTGAAGGGAGACTGTGTTCAGGTTGGATGGGCGGAGTCTCTGGGCTGTGCCGCAGTGGCAGCTTCGGCGGCAGCTGGGTCCTATGCGGCGCTCGCGCGCGCGAGTTTCTATTGGATGGGGATGGCTGCAGACACCTCCAAGAGAAAGCCGCTAGTCTCTTCCCCTTGCCAGACAACTCTGCCTTTCCCCAAATGTGCCTGCACACCAAAAGTCCAGCCCAGGGCTGTAAAATAGATGGTTTCCGGAACCAGGAGATAAGTTTCCAGGGGTAAGTCGCGGGTTTGCGCGACCCTTGGGACTAGGAGCCTCTGTCTCGCCCCGCTTAAATCCGGCCGGTCCCTGCTCCAGCCCCAACCCGCGCGCGCACGGCCAGGGCGGCTCCTAACCTGTTTTCTGTCTGAAAGGCTGCGCTCCCGCGGGTCCTGGGTCTGTGTCCCACCTTTGCTCCTATTAGTGGAGTTTACATTCAGCCAGCTTTCTGGCGATTCTGGGTGCTTGTCTGTTCTGCTGTTATGTTGTAGTTTCTAAATCGTTGCGTGGGGCAGAACAATAGGTGTTTGCTTATGCCGCCATCTTGGTGTTCTCCCCCAGGCTACAAAGTTTCAATTGTAGACATAGATTAATCTCAGATACCAGGGCCTCTGCTTGGGTTTCTGGGGGCCATGGCCGGCCTGCAAACCTCCACAGACCCCTCGCCCAGGCCACCTCTCACCCCAAGGGAACCCTCACCCTGATCTGGGACACTCTTCAGGGCAAACGAGCTGGCCCCCACCCATGCACCAGGCCTCTATCCTATCTAATAAAAGAGTAATTTGCAGATTGACCATCACTCCCACACACAAGAGGGCTGCCCCCATGTGGTCAAAGATCCTGCCCCCATGTGGACACAAGATGGCCACCACAAGATGGCCAGCAGGGGAGGGCCATTGGGAGGTTCCAGGCCTGCAAGGGAGGGCAGTTGTGGGTGATCAGGCCAGCAGGGAAGGGCAGTTGGGAGGGACCAGGCCTGCAAGGGAGAGCAGTTGGGGGCGATCAAGCCTGTAGGGGAGGGCAGTTAGGGGTGACCAGGCCAGCAGAGGAGAGAAGTTGGTGGCAAATAGGCTGGGCGGGGAGCAGTTAGACATCAATTAGGCTGGCAGGGTGTGGTTAGCGGGTGATCAGGCTGGCAGGCAGAAGCGGTTAGGGGCAGTCAGGGAGGCAGGCAGGTGAGCAGTTTGGAGCCCCAGTCCTGGATTGTGAGAAGCATGTCCGCCTGCCCGTTTAGGTTCGATCCTACCAGTATCGGGCCTAGACGGGCAGTCAGGTGTCCCTCAAGGGGTCCCAGATTGGAGAGGGTACAGACTGGGCTAAGGGACATCCCCTGGCCCCTGTGCACGAATTTCGTGCACCGGGCCTCTAGTTTAATTATAATGTGCCTTGGCATCTGTCTTTTGGGATTCATTTTGCTTGGGACTCTGTGAGCTTCTTGGATTTGTGTGAGTTTTGTCTTCCCTGTATCAGGGGAGTTTTCTGTCATTATTTCTTCAAACAGGTTTTCTATTCCTTGCTCACTTTTCTCTCCTTCTGGCACCCCTATTATGCAGATGTTGTTTTGTTTCATGTTGTCCCAAAGTTCCCTTAGGCTCTCCTCCTGCTTTTAAAATTTTTTTTCTAGAAACTCCTCTACTTGGATACTTTTTCCTACCTTGTCTTTTTCTTTCATATGTGGGCTGTTTCTTTGTCTCCCCATGATCTCTCTTCTCAGGGTGTCTGGTTATGTTGTTCTTTCTCTCCTTATTCCAGGCGAAATCTGACCTTTCCGTGAGGGAGTGTAGAGTTCCTCTGAATCCATATGATTGTGCCACTTGGGTGCTGGTGTTCTCGAGTTCGCAGCTGTTTGTTGGGTGCCGTAGTTGTAGATTTCCCAGGCTTTTCAGGCTTCTAATAACATCCACTTTCCCCTTCAAGATAGATGCTAAATTCTTGAGGGCTTTTCTTGGGGATTGGGTTTTCATATACAGCATATATTCATTCTTCCCCACTGTACAGTGAGTTTGGATTTAGGATAACAAGTAGTGCTTTATAATTTTATCTGTGATTAAACTTTCATATCTTCACATCATCAACTAAGATGATTTTATTACAGAACAGCCTTTTGTTTTTCAGTTGACAAATTTGCAAGATATACTATACAGTTCTCTCAACACATTAATTTCTCTCAACATAGACACTTAAAAATGTCAGTTCAGAATTAAAATATAGATATAAAAAAACACTCAGTTTAGAGTTTCACCTACAATTCTATACTATTCTCAAGGATTAGTTGATATTGTGTGTGTGTGTGTGTGTGTGTGTGTGTGTTAATCCTCACCTAAGGATATTTTTCCATTGATTTTTAGAGTGGAAGAGAGAGGGAAAGACAGAAACATTGATGTGAGAGAAACACATCGGTTGCCTCCGGCACAGGCTCTGAGCAGGGCCCAGGCCCAGGAGGAGTTTGCAAACAAGGTACGATGCCTTTGATCTGAATCGATCTGCAACCCTTCAGACTGAAGGCTGATGTTCTATCCACTGGGTCAGACCAGCTAGTGAAAGATGATATTTTCACTAATCATTAATTACCTTTTCTTTATAGATCATGGAAGAGACCTACAAAATGGAGTTCATGTACAGTGGTGTGGAGAATAAGCAGGTGGTAATTATACATCATATGAGGCTGCAGGCCAAAGCCTTACAACTCATAGTAACAGCACGGACTACTCGAGGGTAAGATGTGCACCTAGCCCAAAGGGGTGATGCAGTCCTTTCACAAACATTCAGAGATTTCACCAAAGTTAATGATAACTAAAATAATATTTAGGAAAGATTAGCTAACGGATATTAATGTACGCTTTTTCAGATATCCCAAGTTCTGTCTCAGATTAAATTAGGTCCCTGGAAAAACCTTCCAGTGGCTCTTTATTGCCCACAGCACAACATAAGAATTCATCTGGAAATATTTGTATCGTCCTTGATAGATTTCTTTTTGTTTGTTTTGTTAATCATCAACCAAGGATATTTTTCCCTCACTAACCCCCCTGCTGGCTTTGTTGCCCAATGCAGTCTGCTGTTCAGTTGTTACTATGAGGGCATTATGACCAATTTGCATATTACCCTTTTCTTAGTGTAGATGTTTTTGTCTCTCACTTCATCTCTGAAATCAATAAAAATATATTTTAAAAAAGAATTGAACAATACATGTAAAATCACTCAATATGGTACTTGGTACATAGTAAGAGCTCAGTGGTAGCTATTAGACTTTCTGATAATGAGAAATTATCATATTTCATCAATTCAAACATTCACAAGTTTTAACTTCTCTGAAATCAGATGTTTTGATGCTGTGCCATAGTTTAAAAGTAGGTTTTTTGTTTCTTGTTTTTTTCATAAAATAAAAATGCATCTTAAAGAATGATGGCTTCATAGATTTGATACAGTATTTATGTAACTTGTTGTCAGATCGAAAACACATCTGATGCTCAGTACAGGGAATTAAAAAGAGGTATTTAAGTAAGTACTGAAAAATGCTAGGTCAGAAAAAACATGCCAAATATTATTTAATTTCTTCACTTATCTTGATGGTGCCAGGTAGTAATTTAATCTTAGAGATATCCATAGAGTCATTTAACAGATGTTTAATCTCTACTCCTCAGTTACATCTGAGAAAAGATAGGTGCTTATGATGACATCTACACTTCTTACTTAAAGATAGTAGACCTGTTTTTTCAGTTTATATTATAATTATTATAAAAATTTAAATATTACAGATAAAATGAAACTTCTGTGTTAATTGACCTCTTCTTGAACAACTATTGACAGATTTTTTCCTAGCCAGATCCATGTGTAGACTATACACTGGGGACAAGATTATTATGATCTCTGAACACATAATAATCTGGCCATTCAGTGTGTGTGTGTGTGTGTGTATCTGTATGTATATACATAGAGGCACAGTGCATGAATTTGTGCATGGATGGGGTTTGGCCAGCCTGATCTGCTGGTCAAACTTCTGGTTGAGGGGACAATTTGCATAATAGTCTTTTATTATATAGGATATACACTGAGTGGCCAGATTATTATGCGTTCAGAGATCATAATAATCTAGCCACTCAGTGTAAATGCATGTGTATTAACATAAGTCAAATTATAAGATACTTTGCTGTTCTGCATCCTTTTCTTTTCATCCAATAATATATTTTATTTTTCCATGTTATTATATGAAGATTATAATATATTTGGTCTTTATTCATGCTGTGTTATTTTACATTTTTTATTTGTATGCATTTCAGCTTCTATTTTTCCTTTTAAAAATATATTTTTTATTGATTTTTTTTGCAAAGAGGACGGGAGAGAGGGATAGAGTTAGGAACATCAATGAGAGAGAAACACCAATCAGCTGCCTCCTGCACACCTCTTATTAGGGATGTGCCCACAACCAGGGTACATGCCCTTGACTGGAATCAAACCTGGGTTCCTTCAGTCTGCAAGCTAATGCTCTACCCACTGAGCCAAACCAGTTAGGGCCTATTTTTCTTAATTAATTTTTGGTGGATCAGTTATTTTCTTTGTCTTTTTCTTCTTCCAGGGCTTTAAAAATTCTGTGGCCTAACTATAACCTATTTCAGTGAAAGGCAGAACATAGTACTTAAGAGGGCTATGGTACCTTATTGAATGGATTGAGATATTGACTCCACCACTTGCAAACATAGTGACCTTGGATAAATTACATAAACCTGTGCCTCAATTTGTTCCTCTGATAAATTAGACTGCGATAATAATAGTACTTGCCTCTCTCTCAGAGGGTTATTATAAGGATTATTGAATTTTATATATAAAGCCCTTAAAATACTTCCTCATACATTCAGAGTAAACACTGAGAAAAGCTCATATTAATTGTATAAATACTATTTCACTATTATATTTTAATAAATCTATCAAACTAATATTTATTGGCATAAAACAAATAGAATTTATGAGCACCTCTATCAGGATCACCTTAGACCAAAATGAAAGTTTTAGTGCGCTTTTACTTAATTGTCTCATACTATTTAATTTGGAATTTGGTTTCAGCTTATTATGTTTTTACTAGTGACCCAGTGCACATATTTGTGCACATTGAAAGGAAATTAATTAGAAGGTGGTTGGTAGGGTGGGTCTGGGTGTGACGGGCCAGACACACCCTGGAGCCAACCTCCCACCGTCCCTCACCAGCTAGCCACACCTGGGGTGGTGCCATGGCTCAAAAGGCATATATGGAGTGAGGGGAGTTCCTCCGGCAGGTGGCATCCCTCGGCCTAGCCTGCAGGAATGGGACCAAAATTGGCTCTTCAACATCCGCTCAGGTGTCCCAGAGTGCGAGAGGGCACTCTGCAAAGTTGTTGTCATGAAGGGTGTGGAACACAAATGCAAGGATGCAGTAAACCAGATTTGGGCCTACAGTGCCCAGCAATAACATAGCCCACGGCCAAAGGTGGAATCATGTGCCCCTGCGAGGAATTGGGCTCCCTTCTCTCTGGTTTCAAGGGTGCATCACCAAGGAACCGCCACTATCAAGTCGCAGCAGCTTGGCAGCTCCTGCATTGAGCATCTGCTCCTTGGTGGTCAGTGCACATCATAGATACTGGTCAGAAAGACACTTAGCATATTAGCCTTTATATATAGATAATATAGCTCTGATTTTTAGAATTCTTTCTTAAAATATGCATTAATTTTTATAAATAACTAGAGGCCCGGTGCACAAAATTCGTGCACGGGGATGGGGGATGACCCTTAACCCAGCCTGCACCCTCTCCAATCTGGGACCCCTCGAGGGATGTCCTAAACAGGCAGTTGGACATCATTCTCACAATCCAGGACTGCTGGCTCCAAACTGCGTGTTGGCTTGCCTCCCTGATTGCCCCTAACCGCTTCTGCCTGTCAGCCTGATCACCAGCTAACCACTACCCTGCCAGCCTAATTGATGTCTAACTGCTCCCCTGCCAGCCTCTTTGCCACCAACTTCCCTCCTCTGCCTGACTGGTCACTAACTGCCCTCCCCTGCAGGCTTGATCGCCCCCAACTGCCCTCCTTTGCAGGCTTGGTCCCTCCCAACTGCCCTCCCCTGCTGGCCTGATGGCCCACAACTGCCCTCCCTTGCAGGGCCTGGAACCTCCCAACGGCCCTCCCCTGCTGGCCATATTGTGGTGGCCATCTTGTGTCCACATGGGGGCAGGATCTTTGACCACATGGGGGCAGACCTCTTGTGTGTGGGAGTGATGGTCAATCTGCAAATTACTCTTTTATTAGATAGGATAGAGGCCTGGTGCATGGGGGTGGGGGCCAGCTGGTTTGCCCTGAAGAGTGTCCCAGATAAGGGTGAGGGTTCCCTTGGGGTGTGGGGCGGCCTGGGCGAGGAGCCTGTGGAGGTTTGCAGGCTGGCCACGCCCCTCAGCGACCCAAGCGGAGACCCTAGTATCTGGGATTAATCTATATCTATAATTGAAACTTTGTAGCCTGGAGCGGAGCCAAGCCTTCTGCTCGCTCTGGCGGCAGCCATTTCTTTTTGAAACTTTGTAGTCTAGAGTGGAGGCCTAGGCTGGCAATGGCAGGCAGAAAGCTTGGCTTTCTCTGTTGCCAGGGAAACCCAAGTCTCTGTTCTCTCCAGCTCAGTGGCTGCTGCCATTTCTGTATCTTTTATAACTGAAACTTTGTAGCATTGAGTGGAGGCCGAGGCTGGCAATGGCAGGTGGAAAGCTTGGCTTCCCCCATTGCTAGGGAAACCCAAGCCTTCCTTCTGCTTTCAGTGGTGGCAGCCATCTTGGTTGGGGTTTATTTGCATAATCTGCTCCTGATTGGCTGGTGGGTGTAGCGAAGGTAGTCAGAGTTGCATATTAATCTTATTACATAGGATTATCCAAATTATTCACCCCAGTTTGCCCTCCACTGTACTTTTTGTACCACATTTGACTTTTTTAATTTCTTATTCTCATTCATTATTTGACTGGAACACATTTTCTAGTAGTGTTTTTCAGAGTAAGTATGTAAGTAGTATATTTGGTGAGATGTTGCATGTCTGAAACTGCTTTTCTTTGCTTTTATATACAAACTAGAGTCCCGGTGCATGAAAATTTGTGCATTCGTGGTTGTCCTGCCCAGCCTGTGCCTTCTCATACTCCGGAACCCCTCAGGAGATGTCCACCTGCTGGCTTAGGCCTGCTCTCCAGGGGATCAGGCCTATGCTGGCGTCAGACATCCCTCTGGCAGCCCTGGAGCCCTCAGAGAATGTCTGACTGCAGTTTACAGTTGGGAGCAGGCTAAGCTGCAGTCAGACATCCTTAGCACTGCAGAGGCCACCACTGCTGCACTCGCAGCTGTCAGCCCTGCTTGTGTCTGAGCGGAGCTCCCCCTGTGGGAGTATACCAACCACCAGGGGGCAGCTTCTGCGTTGAGCATCTGCCCCCTTGTGGTCAGTGTGCATCATAGCGACTGGTTGTTCCTCGTCATTCTACTGTTAGGGTCAATTTGCATGTTATCCTTTTATTATATAGGATGGAATTCTTTCAGAACTCTGTAAATATTGCTTTTTGCCTTTTAGTATTTAATGTCACAGCCAAGATGTCTAATGTCAGTCTGATTCTCTTTCCTTTGTAGGAAGCTTACTTTTTTTGGCTCAAAGCTGTAAACTTTTTTTTTTCTCTTTAGAATTCAGAAATTTCACCAGGATATATCTCGGTATGTGTTTCTTTTCAGTATTCTTACTGACCTTTATTAGGACTTTGAAGTCTCAACTCTGTTTTTAGATCAGAGTTTCCTCCTCTCCATTATTTCTTTAATTATTGCTTTTTCCATCCAATCCAGCCTCATACTGGATATTGTATCTTCTGGATCTATTTTTCTATATTTTATCTTTCTTTCATATTTTTTGTTTGCTTTTCTATTCTCTATTCTGAGTAAATTCCTCACTATGCTTTTTTAATTAGCATTTTAGTTTTCATCATTTTTCCTTCTAGTATTCTTTTAATGTTGGTTTCATTATTGCAGTAGTCCTCCCTTTTCTGCAGGGGATACGAACTAGGACCCCCATTGGGTGCCTAAACCATAGATAGTATTGGATCTTACATTCACTATGTTTTCTCCTATATATACATTTCTTTTCACTTAAGCACTATACAGCTTCTTTTTGACATATTCACATTGCAGCATCACTGCTCTTGTTCTTTGGGGTCACTTAAATAAAATAAAAGTTACTTGAACACAGGCACTGTGCGACGATGCTTCAGCCGTTGCTCTGGTAGCTGAGATGGCCACTAAGTGGCAAATGGGACCCAGCACAGACAGTGTGGGGACACTGGGGAGAGGGCTGGTTTCTTGCGGCTGGTGAGATGGTGTGAGGTTTTATCATGCTGCCCAGAGTGGTGTGCATTTTGACATTTAGAATTGTTTATTTCTGGAATTTTCCATTTAGTATTTTCTGACCACTGTTGACCACAGGTAATTGAAACTGTAGAAAGTGAAAATGTGGATAAGCAGGGATTGCTGTACTGGTTATTTGCAAGTGTGCTTTATTCTCTTTGCTTTTTTTGTAGCAATTTCTCTTGCTTTATTAATGCAGTATACCTTCAGATTTCCTCTTAAATCTCACAATGGTTACTTATTCAAAAATATTTAAAGGTTTCTGTGTTTTCTTTCCTGACTTCATCTCGTTGAGGTCTGCTTGATCTCCTTTTCAGCTCCTAATTATCTTCATAACATTTAATAATTTTCCATTGTCTTTGCATACTTACACATGAAAGTCTAGACTAGTTTTAGTTGATAATTGGTATAGGCTTTCCCAACAGTTGTAAATCAGTGCTCGATTTCCCTGAATGTGCCTCACTCTTCCACTACTTTCCTTTCTCACATCAAGGAAAAAGTAGGAGTTCAGAAATTTCTCCAGGATATGGCTTGGTATGTGTTTCTTTTCAATATTCTTAGTGGTAGATGCCCAATTTATTTTATTTTTGTTAATCCTCATCTGAAAATATTTTTCCATTGACTTTTTAGAGAGAGTGGAAGGGAGAGGTAGATACAGAGAAAGAGACACATTGATTGGTTGCTTCCCGCACCCACCCTGACCAGGGCTGGGGATTGAGTCTGCAACTGAAGTATGTGCCCTTGACCTGAATGAAACCCAGGACCCTTCGGTCCTAGGCCAACAGTCTATTCACTGAACCAAGCCAGCTAGGGTGATGCCCATCTTATGTAGTATGTAGGTGAAGCTACCTGTCTGTTTTGGGGAAAGTTTCCAAGCCTTTGTTTTTTACTGCTTGCAAGCTCTTCAAGCTCGTTTTATAGAAGTAGGCCAGAAAATGGCACTGCTTAGCAAATTTTCAGCCCCTGCTTAGCTAGAATTCTGCCATCCAGCCTTGTCACACCTGGAGGTCTTTGGTGGGTTAATCTATCAATTTGAGTTCCACTCTGGTAGTTCAACAGACTTGAGGTTTCAAGTGCTACCTGTTTAGGAAACAATTTAAATGAATTTTGCTTATAGAGTAAGTTTGCCATTTGTCATTTCTCATTTATTTGTTCATTCATGCAACAGATATTTATTCAATAACTGCTTATGTCAGGAAACATATCATGGAACTTACATTTTAATAGAAAGACTAACGTAACAAAACCTTCCCCCTACTGCATGAGAATTTGACCTTTGGTTAACTTTCTAGGTCTGTTGTTCCCTGGAAACCTGGTAGTGTCAACTATATTACTAGGCAACACTGTTATGGTAAAAATGATCTCTGAGAAATTTGCATGTAGACTAGAAGGAACTATAATGATGCAGACCCCATAGTTTTGGGATTCATTGAGTACAGTGATTCTTGTAACTGAGCAAATCCCTTCTGGGGACCCTGCAAGGAATGCCTGTGGGTTCTCCCATAGCGTATGGGTTGCTAGCACCTATGGGACATTAGGCTTCTAAGCCAGGATGGTCTCCACACTTGCCTGATACAGATCTCATTTTGCACTCAACCTGGCAGCTGCAGAGTCAGAGTTCCCAGACAGCTCTGTGGGCTGCTGAGGGTATTGCTGCAAGGACTCCCACAGAGGAGGACGACACTGCCTGCAGACTGTGCTCCTTCCTGTGCTCTATTCTTAGTCTGGTGCCAAGGGTGGCCTGTGAGAGTCTTTGATTTTGAATATCATTGAACCTAATGGACACTGCAGTGTTTTAGTTGGGTCTTGGTATCCTGGTATATATTTCCCCCTAGGTTCATTAGCAGTCCTGTATTCTCTTAGAGGTAAATTTTTATAGTGTAATATGCTCATTCTCCTTTCATGTAGACTCAGAATTCTTGGACTTTGGTCCTCACTCCTCAGTTCATACATTTTACAAGCAAATAACTTTTTTTTTTTCTTTTACCCAGAGTTGACCTCCTATTTGGGATGTGTGAAAAGTTTTTACAGGAAGTGGATTTTTTTCAGAGGTAAGTATATTGCCACTCTTCTAGTTAATTAAATCTTAGTTATGCAGAGTATCATTTATAGAGCGACGAGAGTGATCACAAGCCAGAATTCTTGGTTTAGCTCATGCAGTCAATCTATTATCTGTGCCAGTGTGCCCTCATTAGTGTATTTTCTTTAGTGGTGTATAAACCTTTTTAATCATAGCTTCAAACCTAAGCATACAATATTAGAGTAATAAAAACACTCAGAATCATTTGCATTCAGCACTCAGCTGGACCATAAAAAGTTAAGTATTATGTGGGAAAACACAAACTCTTGTTGAAAAGTCACAACTTGTCTGTTCTGAAACCAATGTTTACACTTGCATATTTCTCTATAATCTACAAAAACTTATTCCAAAGTAAAAATAACTTTTATTTTGTAGAATAGTTTTCTCAGTTCTGTATAATACAATCAGTTAAAACAGATGCAGTAGATGAGTGGGTGTCCAGGTAGTGACCAAACCTGTGGTGTACTGTCAACATAATACCAGGAGGGAGGCATTTTAGGGTTTGAAAGCACTCCATTAAATCTGATGATTCATTCTGCCATCCCTTATCCCTACTGCCATGAACTTTGCCAAACCTGAGGTTTATTTGATTGAACTTTCCAATTCTTTTTTCGTTTGGGTCATGATAGCTTCCTATAGGGCTGGGTTGCAATACCACCCTTCACCCATAGGTGCTGTTCTTTAGCAAATGAAGTCAAACTTGGCTCTCTAAGATTCTGCCTTCAAATCTGAACTAAGTTCATGCCTCTTGGTTTTAGGTTGTATAAGATAGTCTGTTTTTGCACAGTTGGGTTGAAGAGCTTTTTGGAAAGGTGACAACTTCTGAATTGCTAACATTCCTCATCTGTTTAGAGCTGTAAATTTTTCTTAATTTAGCCGGTGAGTCCCTTTACTGACGTCATTATTTATTTATTTATTTATTTATTTATTTATTTATTTATTACTAACCCTTCCAAAAAGCATAAGTACTGTGGAATCAGTCAAAGCTTGGTTAATTAACTTTTGTAAGCCTCAATAAAATATCCTGAGTTTGAGTGTTCCTATCCCTTGAATATAAGCTCATTAAGATAGTCCTTTTCTTCCCTTTCACTCACTGTTATGTCTCCTGTCTAGAATAGTACTTGGCATTTGATAAATCCTAAAGACATATTTATTTAAATTAATCTATAACATCAAAAAATAATTCTAACAGTGCACAAGATTGCTGGGAAGATTAAGTAAGATAATGTAAAATATTTAGGAGTAACCTGGCGTATGATGAGTTATTCATAAATGAAGCTGTTATGAGGACCATGTCACTAGGGCATAATTAGTTGGCTGTCTCAGTTGGGAACCATGAGCTCCTCCAGTTCATTACTCTGGGGCTTGGACGCTATTTGGGGCTCAGCCTGTGGCGTAATGAATGTATAGTCATTTGCTTCTGTTTGTTCCTCCAGGTGTTTCATTGCTGATTTGCCCCACTTGCAAGACAGCTTTGTGGACAAACTTCTTGACCTTATGCCCCGACTCATAACATCCAAACCTGCAGAAGTGGTCAAAATTCTACAGACCATGCTGCGGCAGAGTACCTTCCTGCACCTCCCGCTTCCAGAGCAGGTCAGGGTCTGTGTCGTAGCCCTTTAGGCGAAGTCTGGCCAGACAGTCCGAGCTGCTCACCTTTCTTCTGAGCTTTCATGTTTGGACCTTGGAGCTAGGGCCTTTCTTCTTATCTAATGCCCACCCATTAGATAAGGAGACAGAAAACAAGGATCTTTTTTGTTACCCAGGGATGACCTGGCTTTAGAATCATCATATTTTCCTCTTGTTTACAGATCCACAAAGCCTCAGCCACCATTATTGAGCCAGCAGGCGAGTCAGACAACCCTTTGCGGTTTACATCTGGGTTAGTGGTGGCCTTGGATGTTGATGCAACTCTGGAACATGTGCAGGATCCTCAGAGCACTGTGAAGGTCCAGGTCTGTCAGAGTTTTGTTCCCATTGAGCTTCTATATTGACTGTGTGACAAAGCATTTAACTTTAGCACCCCCTTGCCTGACCTGTGTGGCTCAGTGGTTGAGTATTGACTTGTAAACCAGCAGGTCACAGGCTTGATTCCCAGGCAGGGCACATGCTTGAGTTTCAGGCTTAATCCCCACTGAGGGGCCTGCAGGAATCGGCCAATCAATGGTTCTCTCTCATTGTTGGTATTTCTCTCTCTCTCTTCCTCTCCCTTCCTCTTTAAGCGCAATAGGGAGAGAGCAATAGAAACATCAACAAAATGAGAGAATCATCAATCAGCTACCTCCTGCGCACCCCCTACTAGTGATCGAATCCACCAACCCAAGCACGTGCCTTGACCTGAATTGAACCCAGGACCCTTCAGATGCTCTATCCACTGAGCCAAACCAGCTAGGGCTAAAAATATATTTCAAAAAAATAATAGCTTTAGCACCCCTTTCATCTCTACCTGAGGATGGAAACTGGGGAGGAAGAAGAGAGGAGTCTTTTTGGAAGAGCCTGGTCTTGAATCCCAACTTACTTCTGACTGTGGTCTTTTGCAAGTTACCTTAAATAATGAACCTCAGATTCTACAGCCAACAGACAGAAACAGTTGACATTGAAATGAAGTGATGCATACAAAGCCCCTGGTGCCCACTAAGGATTCACTAAATGACAGGGCCTTTTCTATTTTTACTGGGTGAGGATAAGACTTGATCTTTTCAGGGCTTCAAGCAAGCTGTAACAAAGTTTCTTTCGCTGTCGGGTGGGTCAGCTTGGTGAACCAAACTTATAAGTAGGGAGTATTTTTTTCCAAGTTAGAGATAGATATATTAGAGGTATGAGAAATTATATTAGAGATACTAATCAGTTTAGACAGTCTGCAATTAAGCCCCATAAAGAACAGTACTCATTTATCCATATACCCATTCTTTCTTCTTTCCATGCAATAATGTTTACTCTATTGTACTGCTAAGTGCTAATGTTGCAAAGGTAATTACGTCAGTACTCCTACCTTCAGGATGCTCAGTTTCAAGGAGAGACAGACAAATGGTTCTAGCCAAGAAACTAGAAGTAAAGAGAGAAAATTACTTTTCCTCCCCTACAGGGTTATTCGATTTTTGACGTGTAAAAAATTTGCAATATACTTAAAAAATTTTTCTTAAATACTCTGGGAGGCTCTTAATTTGGAGAGTATGGTGGAGGCTGAGGAAAAAAGGCTTTGTGGAGATGTAAGATCTGAAAGGATGAATAAGAGCAAAGGATAAGAGCAAAAAGAGGAATTCTGGATAGTAGGGATATAAAGAAAAATAGGGATACAAGCACAGCAAGTGTAATCAGAGGACCGAAATACAGCCTGGAGCGGGCAGGGAAAAGCTAAGGATCAATCAGGCCTTAAAGTTGTCAGTAGAGGAAAAAAACTTCTGTCTTCCCCGCAGGAATTATTATAAATCATGAGAACTTCAGCTTATTCTAAGCTGGCTGTGAAGTCGTGTTGCAATTGGTTTTTTGTTTTATGGATGCCCCCCTTCAACTCCTTAACACACATACACATTAGTGGTTTTCACCCTAGCTGTAATCTAAAGTTATTTTTATTTTACTTATTGATTTGAGAGATTGGAAAAAAGAGAGAGAAACATCGATTTGTTGTTCCACTTACTAATGCATTCATTAGTGTGCCCTGACTGGCAGTCGAACCCTCAGTCTTGGTGTATCTGGGTGACACTGTAACCAGCTCAGCTACGCAACCAGGACCCCCCAGCTGCATGTTAGAATTATTCAGAAAGCATTAAAAAGTGCTGATGTACAGGCCTCTGTCTACACCAGTTAAGTCAGAATCCTAAGAATAGGTCCCATGGGTACCAGATTTTGTTTTTGAGCTCATAGGTGATTCTAGTATACACTGTTTTACATTGTTCCTGAAAAAACGTTCACTGACCAACTCAGCATAAATGAGATTGTAGAAAGATACTTAAGGGTCATCTGGACTGGAAAACCCCTTCCAGAGCAGCTCCATTTCACGCATGGCCAAACTCTGCAGTCGAGGAGATGAGAAACACTGTCTGATCGTGAGGCAACTCTGTTGATTGCAGAGTGCTATCCAGTCCAGCCATCAGGCCTGAACCATGCTCCTGTTCTGGACAGTGCTTTAGGTGCTAGGGATGTAGCAGTGAACACCACTGAGATTATGTCACGATTATATTCTCTGTTAAAATAATGTGTATCATCTCTTTAAAGCAGAATGTGCAGTAACTCCATTCAATCACACTTCGGTAAGCCCAATTCAGGCTTACTAGATTACACCTGATGTTAGAGGAGGTGGGATTTTGTTATTTTTTAGGTTTTCTGAAATTCAGGATATAGTTCATAGTGGCCATTTTCTTCCCTTGACCTACTTGGGCCACAGAATTATAAGCTGCCTGTGGGAGGGATGAATGAAGGCTTCCAGTGGCCATTTCACAGAATGGTCAGGGCCTTTCACCCAGGGCAGATTTGCTGAGAACATGGGAAATTCTGCTACCTTTATCATTCTGTTTCCACGCTCATTACTGTTTCAGCCCTCCCCTGTCCCTCCTTTAAAAATAAAGCCCAGGAAGCATTTCAGATCTTGTTTTCCAACAATTTTCGGTTTGGTGCAAATAAAATCTTAAAAAAATTAAGCCCAAGTATTGTCCTTAAAGATACCAAGAGTCAGGAAGCTAGGATACCTGCATCTTTTTTTTTGTAATAGATTTGGGACTGGGAGATATAGTAGTAAGTAGAAGCTTTAAAAAAGAAGAGTACCAAAGGGAGCTAAGATCTAAGAAGATATGAAATGAGTTATGAGGCAGGAGCTGAGATATGCCATTTAGTTTCAAATTGAAAGTCGCCTACTTTGCCGCTATCAGTATGTTTACATAGTGTAGGTCCTGTGTGCTTCCAGGATAAGCTTCATTTGTTCATTTAGTTCCTGTGTACACTGTGCAGTGTAATGGCCCTTTCCACAGACAGCTGTGGGCCCCCTGAGATGCTGAGGAAAGAACGATGGCAGTTTGTGAGATTTGAAAAACTGGCCAGTGATTAGAGCCATCCCTTCATTGAGCACTGTCCCTGTAGAAAGAGACAGACAAACTACTTGTAATCTAGTGAGGAGAATACAGCTACAAAATTACTCTTTATACGTGGTGGGTGGTGATGGATACTGGGCCACGAAATGACTCAGAGCCAGGAGGGAGAGAGTCATCCTGGTGGGTTCCTGGGAAGGCTTTTCCTATCATTTAATATTTTCCCTATTTAAGCCATTTTATTAGAAACATTTTATTCCTCTTACTTGTTTGTTCACCATGGATTCAGGACACATTACCAAACACTGCTTTGTTCTGGGGCATGGTCTCTAAAAATGTTAGCATTGTGGCCCTCTGTTCAAGGAGCAGTCTTTTGTAAGGTCTGTTATCTCTCTTTTCCTCTTGTTACGGGGTTCACAACAGATGTCACCAGCAATTTTCTTAAAAGCTTATGGCTCTTTCTGCCTTTTTTTCTTATTTCTGTCACCTGTTAGGTCTTATATCCAGATGGCCAGGCTCAGATGATCCACCCCAAACCTGCAGACTTCCGGAATCCTGGCCCAGGGCGGCACCGGCTCATCACTCAGGTGTATCTCTCCCACACTGCCTGGACAGGTGAGGGGTCGGTGGGCCAGCGTGGGCAGAAAAATATGCTCCTGGGGATCACACCCACCCTTAGGCATTTGAGTTTATGCATGGTTGAATCAGGCCTGCTGAGAGTTGTACTTGATTTCTTAGAGAGCTTAACATCTTGAACCGGGTACATCTAGACTAATTTGCTGCATTGCTTTGATTGCAAGAGGCACAGGATTTTGTCAGATGAAATATAGGCTACAATAGAATGAAGTCTCATGGAAAGAGCCCTGGGCTGGATGCCAGGAGACTTAACATTCCTGTCCTAACTCTGCCACTGACTTGCTGCATAACCTTAGATGAGCCACTTTCCCTTCTGAATGTTTCCTCATCTTTCCAAAGAAGATGATAATTCCCAGTCTACTAGTTAGTACTGAGATTGCTTTATCTGGAAATTAAACAGTTTTGTATTTCTTACCAGACATTTAAATTCATTCTCTTTTTGTATCTGAACAATTCAGTTCATTCCCCAAAACAAGTAAAATGACAGTAGTTCTGTCCTCGCCTTCTACACAAAATAAGATGATATGACGTAGGCATGCTTTACCCTCCCTTACAGCGGCTGAAGAGAGCCTCGATAATTTGTGAAAAGACAGGGAGTTTGCAGAGTTTTTTTTTTTTTATCTTTATTGTTCAGTTTATTAATTCCATTGTTTCCACTTTTTTATCCCCCTATATCTCCCCTCCACCCTGTACCCATCCCACCCTCCACCCTCACCTCCCCCTCCCCACTGTCCTCTCCCCTTGTTGCAAGATTTTTGTCCAGTCTCTTGTTGTACTTCCCACAACCCTTTTCTCCCCAAGAATTGTCAGTCCATTCCCTCTCTATGTCCATGTCTCTGTTATATTCACCAGTTTATCCTGTTCATCAGCCTATCAATTCACTTGATTTTTATGTTCATTTGTTGATAGATGTGTATTTGTTGTTCATAATTTACATCTTTACCTTTTTCTTCTTCCTCTTCTTAAAGAATATCTTTCAGCATTTCGTATAATATTGGTTTGGTGGTGATGAACTCCTTTAGCTTTTTCTTATCTGCGAAGCACTTTATCTGATCTTCAATTCTGAATGATAGCTTTGCTGGATAGAGTAATCTTGGTTGTAGATTCTTGCTATTCATTATTTTGAATATTTCTTGCCACTCGCGTCTGGCCTGCATCGTTTCTGTTGAGAAATCCGCTGACAATCGTATGGGTGCTCCCCTGTAGGTAACCAACTGTTTTTCTCTTGCTGCTTTTAATATTCTCTCTTTATCTTTTGCTCTTGGCATTTTAATTATGATATGTCTTGGTGTGGTCCTCTTTAGATTCCGATATTTGGGGGTTCTGTGTACTTCTTGGGCTTTTAAGTCAGTTTCTTTCACCAGGTGGAGTAAGTTTTCAGTCACTATTTCTTCAAGTAGGTTTTCATTAACTTGCTCTCTCTCTTTTTCTGGCACCCCAATAATTCGGATGTTGGCTTGCTTGAGGTTGTCCTAGAGGCCCTTACACTATCTTCATTATCTGATTTCTTTTTGTTTCTTGCTTTTCCAGCCAAGTGGATTTTGCTTCTTTGTATTTCAAATCTTTGACTTGGTTCTTGTGGCCCTCTGGACTGCTTTTAGGACTTTGTGTAATATTTTTTATTTCAGTCTGTGTATGCTTGATTTCTAGTTGGTCCTTTTTCATATCCATGAGGGTCTTGTTCATATCCTCAGAGGTCTTGTTCATTTCCTTGAGGGTCTCATTCATTTCCTTGTAAGTCTCATTCATTTCCTGGTTGGTCTTGTTTATTTCCTCGTAGTTCTCATTAAGTTCATCGGCCTTTTCTAGGAGCCTCTTGAAAAGCCTTATCACTGTGGTTTTGAACTCTATGTCTAGTCGTCTTTTTTCCTCCATTTCTTTCACACCTGATTTCTTTCCATATCTCTACATGGTGGCTGCTTTATGTGGTAGATGTCTTCTAAGGGTCAGTGGCACAGCCTCCCCAGTTACCTGAGGTGGATACTCTTACTGCAATCCTTTATGGGTTGTACAGTATTTTTGAATTTAAGCCCAGCTTGTGTTGTTAGCCCTAAGAGGGTTTGACCTCCAGACCAATTGGCTGTGAAGGGAGACTGTGTTCAGGTTGGAGGGGCGGAGTCTCTGAGCTGCACAGGCAGCCTCAGTGTCAGCTATGTCCTATGCGGAGCTCGCGCATGGGTCTCTGTTGGATGGGGATGGCTGCAGGCACCTCCAAGAGAAAGCCGCTAGTCTCTTCCCCTTGCCAGACAACTCTGCCTTTCCCCAAATGAGTCTGCACACCCAAAGTCTCGCCCAGGGTTGTAAAACAGGTGGTTTACGGGACCAGGAGACAAGTTTCCAGGGAGCAAGTCGCACGTCTGTGCTATCGCACAGTTTACTTTCGCGAAAACTTCTTTTCCCAGCTACCTGGTTTCTCTGCAGACTAGGAGACCTCTGCCGCGCCCGGCTTCCAGGGTATGTCCCCTGGACCTTGGACCTCGCCTGGCACTGGGGAATCTGTGCAGTGGGACGTCTCCACGTACCCCAGATCTCGGACCTCGCCTGGCACTGGGGAATCCGTGTAGTGGGACGCCTCCGCCCTCCCCGTTGGTGAAACCCAGCCGGGGTTGCTGCTTCAGCCTTACAGCCCGCGCGCGCGACCAGGATGGCTCCTAACCTGTTTCTGTCTTCAAGGCTGCACTCCCGCCACTCTTCTGAGTCTCAGTGTCCCACCTTTACTTTTATTTGTGGAGTTTTCACTCAGCCAGCTTTCTGGTGATTCTGGGTGATGTATGTTTTGTTGTTATGTTGTAGTTTTTGAATTGTTGCGCGGGGCAGAACAATAGGTGTTTACCAATGCTGCCATCTTGGTTCTCCTGATGAGTATAGATTGAGAAGTTCTGGGAAGTGGAGAACAGGCTTCCCAAGCTGGTCAGCAAAGAGCTTCCAGAGTTTGTTTTTTAATTTGTAAGAATAAAATGGGAGAACACAAGTGCAAAGACATTACATTTCAAGTATAACACTGCTTTGGAAACTTCAAAAGGAGACTCCGTCAACAGAACCTAAAATGTGGGGGAGAATTGGCTTCTCTGGTATTTCCTAAATCATGCAAGATGGTTCAGAAGCGTGGCTGTTTAATGCCACCAAGTTTGGTTTATTTTAGAAATTAGATGCTTTCTGGAATTTTCTTTCACTGTATTTTAAAATACATCAGTGACTATTGAATGCCATTATTAATCGTTTCCCTCAATCAGAGGTATTAAGTTAAGTTATGTTAGTTATAGATGACTTTATAAAGTTTTGAATGTCAGGGCAGCCCCCTTGGGGGACTGGTGGTCCTGGGCCTGGCACTAGTCCTGAGGGAGCATCCAGCAATGCTTTCACCCAGGAACTGCCTCCCTAAACATCCCTCAGATCCCTTATTCCATAACCTTGCTGCCTGGAATGTTTCTGGACTAGTTGCCAAACCTCTAGCCCCACAGGAAGGTAGAATTCCTCATTCTAATCCCTTCTAATGAACAGATTCTAGATTTGGGGAAAAGGCTGTGGGGACAGCCTTTCGTGGAAAGGCCACGGCTTGAGGTGCATACCACAGCATGCTAGAGCTCAAAGGAGGTCGAAAGGTCCTGGGGGCCTACTTACCTGTCCCTGATCATATAGCAAGTCAGTGTCTGAACTAGGACTACAATCCAGGCCACCCTGAGCCTGAAGAATATATGTCATCTAGGATCACTTACTTTCTCTGAGAGGTTGCTACCCAATCACTGTTATAAATCTTCTATAATTCTTTGTGTGGCACTTACTAATGTTAGATGTTTTCTCATTTTTCTACTGCCTTTCTCTCCAGTTAGAATGTAGGTTTCTCAAGCAGAACACTTTGATTGTTTTTATGTCTGTATCCTTAATACTTCTATATTCAATGTCCCTAGTACCTAACATAGTATGTGCTCAACAAGTAATGGAAATTGGATATAGGATTTTAAATGTGCACCTAAAATTCATCGAATCCTTAGACGAACTTTCTGGGGGGTAATTAGTATTTCTGGTCTTCATTTTATGGGTGTATAAGTGGGGGCCCACTTAGCTTGTCCATGGTGGTGCTGAGCTCCCAGTCAGATTGTCTAACTCCCAAATCCCCCCTCCCCCCTTTTTTTTCCTACTATACCACGCTCCTGACCTGGGACACTAAGGTGAAACTTTCTGAATGTACCTCTGACTCCTTCTTCTAACCCAGGAGATGGGCTCTGGTGTTGGTAGGGAGCTCCTCCGTGCAGTCCCTCACAGCTTCTAGGAGTGGCCTGACCTCTGGGAGGCAGGGTGCCCCAGGTCAGAAGCTTTGAGTCACATAGACAAGGCGCTAAATTATCTCCCTTGCTGTGTGACTCTGAGCAAGTTATTTTACCTCTCTATCTTATTTTCCCTATCTATAAGATGGGAATAAGAATGATATCTCATAAGAGAGATTCTCTTCCAGAATATGACAAGTAGGTTGCATGATTTGTCACAGATGATCTTTTGTCTCTTTCTCCCAGTCTCCTCCCTCTTCTTTTCTCTCCTTTCCCTCTTCTTCTGGTGGCAGTGACTTGAATTGTCAGTCTTACCCTAGTCTTAACTGAAGGCATAATGACCAGGTAGAGTTTGTCCTGGGATTGGCTCCTGAAAGTGCTGTGAACCAAGGCTGGGTTCTGGTCAGGGCTTGGCAACAGCCAACTGGGACAAAAGAGGAAAACAGTGGGGAGCTGATCCTGGGCCTGGTACCAGAGAGTAATGTTCGTTTCATTAGATACACTCAAGGCTGGTATGATTATGTGGGCGTCTCCTCACCTCATGAACGCGGGTCAGTGGTGACGCTCAGCTGCTGCTCTCTGGGCTTGGCGAGGTTGCTCTGGCTGCCTGTAAGCCTTTCCTGGAGGATGGCAGTTCAGTCTCTGCCTTCATTTCCAGGGAGAAGTTAGGAAGAGGTCTGGAGTCATTGAGAAGTCCTGGGACCTCTGCCCTGTTCATTTAGACCCATCCAGCCCTCTTTCCTGCCAAATGAACTTCTGAGCCTCGGCTCATCTCTAACACTTGTACTTTCGCTCCAGACACAAAAAGAAGAGAGACATCTCAAGCCCATGCTGTTCCTAGCCTTTGAACTTGCTGTTATATTTTTGTGAAATCCTCTCCCCCTTCTTTATTGAAACCACATGGTAATAGAAACATTAATTGCTTCAGTGTTTGAGCTGGGCCCAAATTCTGTCACTGCCCAGGTGTGGAATTGGGCAGTCACTTAGAACCTCTCAGAGCCTTGGAACTTTCTTGGGATTATGACAGTTTATTTCATGCTGTGGCAGGGTGAAAATTCTTGAGGTTATGTGCTTAGCACGGAGCAGTCCTGGGCTCCCTGCCCAGTACTTCTTACAGACTCTATTAGAGCATGTACTGTGCTCTGCGAAGCTGTCTTTGTCTCCTCAGCCAAATGGTCAGCAACTTGAGGGAGGTCTTACTTTCACTGGGGCCTGCCACCTGCATGCACCAGATCAGTATTAGAATGTCACATCATAAAAGAATAGAAGGTTTAATGTAATGATTTTAGGTCCCTAAAACAAGTTCCTGTTCACTGGGGAGAATTTTTTGTCAGAACCATTTCCTAACAAAGGCTTCCTCTCCACTGATACAGTGGAGTGTGCGGTGCACGCAGCCCTGCGGCCTGAGGCCAGCTGCGTAGGAAGAGCATAGTTATCTGGGCATGAGGATTGGCCACATGCACCCTTGTGGGGCTCTGTCTGGAGGCTGGAAGCCCTCTTTTGGAGATTTGTAGCTTGCTGTCTGATCCTCGGTAGCTGTGGCAGGAGCCTACAGAGACCTGAGCAGAAGGTGGTGGCATAGAAGCAGGTTGAGGGTTAGCCTCACAGGATGTAGGCTGGGAAAGTGTTTGTTTGGTGGAGGGCAGGGAGGGATGTGGACAGATGAAGATGTTTTCTTGAAACCCTACTGCTTCCATCTTTGATGTTGCTTTTACATGACATTTTACCCCAGTTCCTAGCCATGCCCAGTCATAGAAGATTTCTTGTGTCTTTTATTCCAGAACCATGCCAGGTGGAAGTGAGGCTGCTGCTGGCCTACAACTCCAACTCACGCATTCCAAAATCCCCCTGGATGGAGGGGGGCGAGATACCGGCCCAGGCGGAAACCAGCATTGAGGGCACCATCCCCTTCAGCAAGTCTGTGAAAGTTTACATAATGCCCAAGCCCACAAGGCGCTGAGTCACGGCAGTGTTTGTAGCCCCCAAGGCCCTTCGGCATCAGAGTGAGCCTGAGCCAGGAGGACGTCACCTGGAAATGGCTCTAGGCATCAGGAGAAACAAGTGGCCCTCGGAGTCTCACCTGACACCAAACACAAGATAAATCATTTTGCATCAAGAAAACAAAAACCTTCAAGTCTATTCTCTACTCCCCTCCCGCCCCCCAATCCTTTCCTATAATAAAGTTGAGAAACCACCCAACTGGACCTTAAAGAAATTTGTGTGGTTTAGGTTCAACATTTTCTCCATATGCTTCTATTCCTCGGGTATGAAACAAAGATCCAATTTTCAGCCACCTCCAAAGAACCAGTTATGAGTCGTAATCTTTTTTCATAAAGCAATAGTCTGTTTGCGGAGCCAACTCCAAAGCAGCTTCCACAGCTGTACTTTTTCACCATAGACAGTTCCTGAATGGCCTTCGACATCATTATCTGCCTGGGAGGCTCCTTCCATAACTCAGGCAATAGCTGGGCCAAGGACTGAATGAATAGCTGAAAAATGAATCATTCCCATCCGTGAAGGGGATTCTTGATCTTGTCTGCCATTATCCTTAGACCCACAATAAAATAAAAGGGCTGCATTTTAGAAGAGAAACAGGACCATGGGAAAGCAGGATCCAGTGTAACCAATAAAGCCACTTCCCACTACATCTTTGATGACTCCAGTGTTGGAATTGCACGTGAGTTAAAGGTGCAGTTGGGTGTGAGAACAGTAAGTCCTCCAGAGATGTTAATGGGTGAGGGCCTGTGTATGTTCTTACCTGTCAGATGACCCTCACAACAGCCAGGTGAGGCTAAGAGGTTAAGTCACTGGTAGCTGGTCAAGCTTGTGCTCATTCAGATCCCACTTGATTCTAAAGACCTGAGCTGTGCCACCACAGGGCGTATAGAAAAGAGCCTCCACGTCTTTAGCCCCGTTTTTCTCGGAAGGGCTATTCCTGCTTCCTAATCTGTAAAATACAGACAGTGGTACCTCAAGGGTTACTAAATGGGATTAATTAAATGTGTGATAGAATCTGAATATGTGAACAGTCTTGTTCATATTTGCTACTTGGAAATCTAATTAGAATAATGGCAAGATCAGAAGTAGAGTCAGCATTTGAATTCAGGCATGATTGACTTTTGGTTTAGTGTACTAATTTATGTATTTACTTGAAAAATTTTAATTGATTTTAGAGAGAGGAAGGGAGAAAGAGAAGCATCAATGTGAGAGAAACGTCTATCAGTTGCCTCCTGTATGCATCCCAACTGGGGAACAAACCCAAAATCTAGATGTATGGCCTGACAAGGAATGGAATCAATAACCTTGTTCACAGGACAAGCTCCCACCAACTGAGCCGCATCGGCCAGGGCTGGTTTAATGCACTTAAGGTGTGCCTGGCAGTGTTTAAACCTGAACATGAGTTAACTCATTTAACTCTCACAACTGCCCTATGAAGCAGGTACTGTTCTCCTCATTTGGTAAAAGCCATTGAAGTTCGGAGAAGTAAATAACTGCAGAGGTTACACAGCTAGGAAAGGACAGAGCTGGGATCTGAACCCAGGCAGTCTGGCTCCAGGGGGCCATAATCACTGTGGACGGTCTGAGGGAAGAAAGATCATCTCCAGGGAGCTGGCTTGCTAGTGTGCTCGCCTGTTGTGTACATCTCAAGGATGTGCCATCAGTAGGCTCTTGTGTGACAACAATAGATGCCCTGAAAAGAGTGCACGCCTTGGAGATAAAATGAAGCGTGACGCCAGGGTGAATAATACCATGGCCCTGGCACAAGCATCTAATGATGATTGTGGATTGGAGCACGAACAGCAACATTAAGACCAGGGCTGCTGACTGAGCCCCTATGCCATCGCGCTAGAAAGCCTTCGAAGGAAGGAATACGTTGGATTCTTTTCAGATATAGTACTCCGTTTATAGAAATCCTTTTACGGGTGAGAAAACTGAAGCTTTGAGGTAATATCTTTCTCCTTGATTTTAAGTCTAAAAAAAACAAAATATAGTATTTTTTCACCAAAGATGGAGCTATTCTGAGGGGCAGATTTTTGGCTTAGTATCAGGATAAACGTTTTAAAACTAAACATTGAATGGGCTGCACTAGGAGATAAGGGATTCTCCATCCTGATGTGTTCAAGCAGCAGTTGAACAAGCTCCTGACAAGTTTGTTCCAAATGAATTCAAATATATGAAAGGTTGGCCTCAACCTTTTAAATTCCTTTTACCCTGAATTCTGAGGATATGTGAAATGAGAATCTTGACATTTCTGCATTTGGTTCCACACCTCACTGAAGTAAAATAGTGACGTACTGCAAAGACAGAAAGGGAGCATAAAGATCACTGGTGTGGTGCCTTCATTTTACAGTGAAATGCAAGCCCAGAGAGATGAGTGCTGAGGCCGAGGCCAAAGCCCAGGCCTCCTGATTTGGGTCCACTCTGGTTGTCATCACAGGAGTCTGTTGTCTGTCTGTCTGTGCCAGTCTGCACTGCACCTGGCAGTCAGAGCCAGAGATCTGTGTCACTCTGGACTCCTTCCTCACCCCTCCTAGAAAAATTTAGATTCTGTTCCAGAAATGTATCTTGACTCCATCTCCTTCACATTATACTCACTATTTCTATCCTGATGCAGGCCACCAGCATCTCTCTTAGAATGTAGGATTGGCTTTAATGATCTCCTTGTCACAGGTCTCACCCCTTCCGCCCATTCTTCACACAGCTGACCGAGTAACCGTTCTGAAACCCAGACCTCATCACCGCATTCCTCTGCTGAAAACCCTCCACCTGGACTTCTGGTCCCAGCATAAACTGTCCCTGAAGGGTCTTCAGGCCTTTGTCTTCTCCAGCCACATCCGCCCTGTCCCAGACATTTACCTGTACTTCAGCTGTCATTACTGGCCGTTGTTTCCAGCGCCCACCATGCTCTCTCTCACCGCAGACCTTTGACCTGCTGAGCCCTGGGATGTGCTCTTCAAATTGTCTCCTGTGGTTCCCTTCCGCTCACTTTTCAGGGCTAAGCCTCATTCTAGAGCCTCTGCGTCTCCTGCGGGCCTGGTGGATTGCTTCTTTGTCCCACCTGTATGTTTTTCAGTCATAGTACTTATTTCATATTCACAACAAAACCCCTAAGAGGAAGTGGGGGGAAGAAGTCAAGAGGCTCAGGGGAAGAGGAGAGACTGAAGAATCCGAGAGGCTTCTATTCAGCCCCGCTCAGGTGTTTGTCACTGTGGGCTGGTGGTGTCAGATCTTCCGTTTCTTCCAGAAAAGCCAAAGTCTGTATTTTCATGTAAAAATCCAACTTAAAAAATCTTGTTTATTAAAGCAAATGTTAAAATTGCTACACACAAAACACATCTCCAGATAGATTTGTGTCAGTTTGCAACTTCTGTATCATTGCTGTGTATTTATATGTCTGTTTCTTCCAACTAGTATGTGAGTACCTGGATAGTAAGGATGTCTATGTTATATCCCCAGCACAGCTCCTGGCACATACCAGGCAAGGAAAGAATGAATGAATGTAAGAATCCAGAGTAAACTTCACGATGGCATGCCTGCAAAAGCCAGGCCAGAGATTATAGTTTCTGGAAGGATTTTATATTTGGCTTTGACATGATGACTTCAGCAAACCAGAATTATGGGGAAAAGATACGCACCTAGCACTTGGTAGACTTCTCTTAGAAACCACTCAAGCAAGAAGAAATTACATGTGACAGTGAGGGCTGTGCAACCTACAGGTTGAATGAAAGGGTTTAATAATTAAGACACAGACTAAGAACTCTCCAGGTTCTGCACATTTCCAGCATTGACCATGAAGAGCAGATTCAGAAGTGGGAGCTATTTATTAGCAGGTTTATATAGAGTTTAATAGGCTTACTTCCAGACCTTCTGTGCCTTTAGAAGAATTTGTACTGAGTTCTCTTTAATGTGGAGACAACTCACAGGACACTGATTACGCCCACACCTAATTCAGCACTCACTTCATATTTGACAAAAAAAAAAAAAATTGATTGCATCAATTGAAAATCACTCTGAATTTTATCAAACATCCTAGCTATATACGTGCCTGGCTTTATGAGCTGAGGGAACTGAGATCTAGAAAATTCCTGTCCTCTGACAAATGCCTGGTTTGGACAGAAAAGGGCCTGAGCAGGACCTGCCCGGACCTCCGGGCTGGATGTTCGCCTCCTGAGGTGTCCGGTAGGAAGAGATGGAGACACAGCAGTAGGTCTTACATGTGTCCTCTCTCCCAGGTACTGTGCACAATAGGAGACTTTCACAGACACAGTGTCTTCAACTAAAAGGGTGACTTTAAGGATGGAATTTCAGGTAAGCACATATTTTGTTTAGATGGACAAAAACTAGTTAACCAGTAGTGTGGTGGAGCAATTCTGATTATGGCTGTGACAAATGCCATGTCTGGTAATTGTCTAGTTGAAGACTTGCCAAGTCTTTATTTGGTAAATAAAAGAATATCTTCTCCTTCTTTAAAACTCAGCTTGTGTTATATCCTTAGTGAAGTATTCCCTAATTTTCTTTCCATCATGGTAAGATAAGTTAGTCCATCCTGTATGCCATCTCTGGCCCTTGTAACTATTACAATGTTAACACTGTATCTTTGTTGTCTATTTGTCTCTTTCATATAACTCCTGAGGGTAAGACTATAACCAACTTAATTCCAGTACCCTGAGGGCCCAGCAATAACTGGTCATAAGAAAATTAGTAAGAGACTTTTAGTAAATGGGCATGAAGGAGAATTACTGAATAAATGAGAGATTAGATAGTTCCTTTGGGCTCCATAAAATGAAATGAACTAGCTTTACACAGTAGCCCCATTAATAGAAAGATAATGACAATAATGGCTTCAATTTATTGAGTCCTTACCACATGCCAGGCAGTGTGCTAAGACTTTCTAAGAATTATCCATTTATTTTTTAAAATATTTTAATCTTTATTGTTCAGTTTATTAATTACATTGTTCCCCTTTTAACCCCCTATAGCTCCCCTTCACCCAATACCCATCCACTCTCTGCCCTTATCTCCCCACCACTGTCCTCTCCCATAGTTGCATGATTTTTGTCCAGTTTCTTGCTGCACCTCCCACACCCCTTTTCTCCCCAAGAATTGTCAGTCCATTCCCTCTCTATGCCCATGATTCTGTTATATACACCAGTTTATCCTGTTCATCAGATTTTTAATTCACTTGATTTTTAGATTCATTTGTTGATAGATGTATATTTGTTGTTCATAATTTTTATTTTTACCTTTTTCTTCTTCCTCTTCTTAAAGAATACCTTTCAGCAATTCATATAATATTGGTTTGGCAGTGATGAACTCCTTTAGCTTTTTCTTATCTGCGAAGTACTTTATCTGACCTTCAATTCTGAATGATAGCTTTGCTGGGTAGAGTAATCTTGGTTGTAAATTCTTGCTGTTCATCACTTTAAGTATTTCTTGCCACTCCCGTCTGGCCTGCATTGTTTCTGTTGAGAAATTTGCTGATAGTCATATGAGTGCTCCCTTATATGTAACTGTTTTTCTTTTGCTGCTTTTAATATTCTTTGTCTTTTGCACTTGGCATTTTAATTATGCTGTGTCTTGGTGTGGTCCTCTTTGGATTCCTATATTTTGGGGTTTTGTGCGCTTCTTGGACTTTTAAGTCAATTTCACCAGGTGGGGGAAGTTTTCAGTCACTATTCTTCAAATAGGTTTTCATTATCTTGCTCTCTCTCTTTTTCTGGCATCCCTATAATTCGGATGTTGGTATGCTTGAGGTTGTCTCAGAGGCCCCTTACACTATCTTCAATTTTTTGGATTCTTTTGGTTTCTTGCTTTTCCGACTGAGTGGATTTTGCCTCTTTGTATCTCAAACTTTGACTTGGTTCTTGTGGTCCTCTAGACTGCTTTTAGGTCTTTGTATAATATCTTTTATTTCAGTCAGTGTATGCTTAATTTCTAGTTGGTCTTTTTTCATATCCTCGTAGGTCTTGTTCATTTCCTTGAAGGTCTCATTAAGTACATTGGCCTTTTCTAGGAGCCTCTTGAAAAACCTTATAACTGTGGTTTTGAACTCTATGTCCAGTCAGTCTTTTTCCCTCCATTTCTTTCACATCTGATTTCTTTCCATGTCTCTGCATTGTGGCTGCTTTCCTGAGTTCGTCAATTAACTTTGTGTGGTAGATGTCCTCTAAGGGACAGTGGCTCAGCCTCCCCAGTTACCTGAGGTGAATACTCTGGCTGCAGCCCTTTATGGATTGCACAGTCTTGTTGAAGTTAATCCTAGATTATTGTTGTTAGCACTAGGAGGGTTTGACCTCCAGGCCCATTGGCTATGAGGGTCAGCTGTGCTCAGGTTGGATGGGTGTAGTCTCCTGGCTGAGCAGGAAGCCTTGATTTCTGTCAGCTCCACCCTATGCGGCACCTGGGTCTCTGTGCCTGGTGGCAATGGCTGCACGCACTTCTGAGAGAGAGCTGCTGCCGAGCTCTACCCATTGCCGGACAATTCAGCCTCTCCCCAAATGAGTCTGCATGCCCAAAGTTGGAAAACAATGCAGTCCGGTGGTTTCCTTAATAAGAAAGCAAGTCATGAGTCTTCTCTGCGCGCTCACACACTTCAGCTGTTCCCAAGTTTATGCGCCCTCTCCACAAGCTTGCAGACCTCTGCTGCACCCGGATTTCAGCGTGCTTCCTTACTGTCCAGTTTCACCCCGTATGAGTGTGGGTTCCCTGGATCTCGCCCAGAACTGGGGAATCAGTGCAGTGGGACGCCTTTGTCTTCCTCCCTGTTCGGGAAAACCAGCTGGGTTTGCAGCCGCCTGCCCTCCGAGCTCGCGCACGACTCCAAACCTCTGACTCCGCGCATATCTTCAACGCTGCCCTCCGCCACTCCTCTGAGTCACAGTGTCCTAACTTTACTTTTATTTGTGGAATTTCCACTCAGCCAGCTTTCCGGCGATTCTGGATGATATTCGTTCTGTCAAAGTTGTAGTTCTGAAATTATTGTGTGGGGGCAGCAGGATAGGCGTTTACCTATGCCGCCATCTTGGTTCCTCCCCAAGAATTATCCATTTAATACAATAACTCCAGGTACTAATATTACCCCTGTCTAACAATGAGAACAGTCTAAGGATTGAATAAGTGCCCAACCACGGAATGGCAGAAAGCCACAGTTCAATGTCACATCTATTTGACACCAAATCTTTCACTTGTAACCTTTTTTTGGGGGTGGGGGGATGGACAAATGAAAAATAAGGTGATGCACATAACATTCTAGTCCTATCTGTCCATTCTAAAGCTTTATAAAGGGCCCCTAGTCCAGCCCCATCATTTCAAACTTAGGGAGAGGGAGACCCAGGGAGTACTGTCTCAGGTTTAGTTAGAACAGTGGTAGGCAGTTAGACAGGCGTGAGCAGAGCAAGAAGGATGAGGCAGGTACACGTCAGCAGGGTGGAAAGCCTCACCCCAGGGTGACCTTTCCTCCCCTAGCATGTCACTGGTCCTGAGGTTTGGACCCTCTGACTTTTCTTCCCTAGAGATAACTTCTCGGCCTCAGTTGTATTTCAGCTCCAGGCCCAGATAAGCAACAAAACCAGCCACAGCTCACGGAATGATTCCCTGTCCTAGCACTGGCCTATCAGTGGAGACCACAACCTTAAATATTCTATTAAGGTCTCTTCCTGCCACCTCCCCTAAAATCTTCACCTTTAAAATCCTTAGGAGGGAGGACCCGGTAGCCTTTCCCTTCTCTTTCCCTTTCCCTTTCCTTTCCCTTCCCCTCCCTGCCCCAGGCACATTACCATTAGCTTCCTCACTCACTCTCAAGCTCCATAACTTGGTAAATCCATTCATTCTAGGAATTACTCCTTCAACCTCTCCAATTTGCCCAATAAATGTTCTCTTACAGTTTGCGTCTTGCTCTGAATTCCTTCCTAGTCAGAATCCAAGTACTGAAGTTGCTGAACCCAGGATTACACCCTCTGGCAATCCAGGACCCCTGGGAGGGTGGGGGTGGGTATTGAAGAGCCAGTTTCTGTCCTGGCCAAGGGACCTGGAATGCACCGGGCCTCTAGTAAGGAATATTAATCATGTTCTCTTAACCATAATTGTTTTGTTCGGATTCAAGAAATCACTTCATAACCTGGCTGGGAGTTGTATGCCCCAGGGACCTGGGAGTCAACCTTGGATTTGGGAGTCAATTTTGGAATCTGGCCCATTCCCATTTTATCATGGAAAGATTAGCAACCTTGTTGCCCAAACAATGGAGTCCCTCCCGAATTGCCGGTAACCTGTAACCATTATAATCATTCTTATTCCTTTTCCTACTTTCAGTGTAATCTTTGTTCTACCCAATAAAAGCAGTTGCTATATGGGGGGTGGAGGGGTGCAGAGTAGGTTTTTGTGAGTGACCTCCTCCTCTCAATAAATGCTCATATATGATTCAAACCTGTCTCTGCTTGATTGGCTCAAATAGTGACAGGCAGCTGGGACCTCTTGCTTGTCTGGTTTTATCAGGACATGGCTCCTGTTACAGAAGTGCTCTCTGAATTAATTCACGATTCTGCCATTGTCTCAAAGAGACTTCCCTTGACCACTTATCTGAACTAGCCCCTATCTGCCTTATCTTCTTATCCTTCTTATTTTCTTCTCAACAGAGTCTTCTTACATTCTG
The DNA here is from genome assembly GCA_027563665.1 of Antrozous pallidus. Lineage (NCBI taxonomy): Eukaryota > Metazoa > Chordata > Mammalia > Chiroptera > Vespertilionidae > Antrozous > Antrozous pallidus. The sequence continues at coordinate 48,575,279 of CM050520.1, read as the reverse complement.
CATTTATTCATTTACTTGTTTATTTTCCCCTCTAGAATATAAGCCTCATGAAGACAGGACTTTTAGTGATGTTTCTCAGGAGTCTATAGCAGTGCCGGCATATAAGACACTTGATAAATACTAGTTGACCTGATGGCTAAACATTCCAAGACATCAATTGCAATGTGATTTTTAAAAATAATATTTTTATTTCAGAGAGGAAGAGAGAGAGCTAGAGAGATAGAAACATCAATGATGAGAATCATTGATCGGCTGCCTCCTGCACACATCCCCCACTGCGGGGGATCAAGCCCACAACCCAGGCATGTGCCCCTGGCCGGAATCGAACCTGAAACCCTCTAGTTCGCAGGCCGATACTCTATCCACTGAGCTAAACCAGCCAAGGCTGTGATGTGATTTTAATGCACTCAAGTTTTTCTTTGTCCTTCAAAGAAAAACTTTTTTTCTTTATTTCTGCCTCTGTTTTCTCAAACTGGCCTAACACCATTAATTAAACTTTGATAACTGTTCATCTCTCCTCCTGACTTTCAGTGTCTCCCTCCCCCTCTAAGGACAGAAAACTTGCGTTAGTTACCCATGCATCCCAAAGCCTTCTTAGTTCAGGACCTGGCATGAGCAGCTGTTCAAAAATGCTTGGCACCCAGCCTCCGTGGCTCAGTGATTAAGCATTGACCCATGAATCAGGAGGCCATGGTTCGATTCCCGGTCAGAACATGCATCCAGGTTGTGGCTCAAACCCCAGTAGGGGGTGTGCAGGAAGCAGCCGATCAGTGATTCTCATCATTGATGTTTCTCTCTCCCTTCCTCTCTGAAATCAGTAAAAACATATTAAAAAATAAATATATATATTTAAAAAATAAAAAACACAGTTCAGTGGATAGAACATTGGTATGCAGATTGAAGGGTCCTGGGATTGATTCCGGTCAAGGGCACATGCTCAGGTTTCGGGCTCAATCCCCAGTGGGCAGCATGCAGGAGGCAGATGATCAATGATGTTTCTCTCTCCTCTTCTCCCTGTCCCTCTTCCTCCCTATCTGAAATCAATAAAAAATTTAAAAATAATGCTTGGGGAGACTGGTGTCAAGAGTGGTAAGAGTGGTAGTCACAGGCATTATTGCTTAGTGATTTATTTTATTTTTAAATTTTATGTTAGAGAAGAAGGGAGAAAAAGAGAGAGGAGAGTGAGAAGGAAACATCAGTGTTAGAAATATTGATCAATCAGTTGCCTCCCACACTCACCCCAACTGGGGATCAAACCCACAACCTTCTGGTATACAGATGATGCTCCAAACAACTGAGCCATACTGGCCGGGACAGTGGTTGGTTTTAAGGCTTCATCAGCAGGTGGAATGGAAGACCCCTCCGACCTTGACACCTTGGGCAGCCAAGGCATTGTACTCCTTTACGGCCTTCTCTGTCTGGAGTACTCGGACATCAATGCCTTGTTTCTCAAGGTACTCCAGGGTTGATGGGGGCACCTGGGAGGAAGGAAAATATGAATAAGTGGTGGGGGGAGGTCCCCAGGGTTTCCTTTCTGCCGTGAAGCAAGTATAATCTACAGAATTAGGGACAAGTGTCACTCCTAAATCACCCAGATGTCACTGGCCCAAAAAATTTGGCCATGAGCCCCAAAAAGGCTTTTTAAGAAGTTGACATCAGTATCATGATATGTATGCATAAATCTCAGATGATGAGAAAACTATCTCAGATGAAATGGAAAAAGCATTGGTTTTGGAGTTAGCATTGGATTTAAGTCCTTACTAGCAGTGTGACCTTGGGTAAGTGAATTAAATTCTCTGAGCCTTTGTTTCTTTGTATGGAAATAGGGATAATAATACCTAGCTCTCAGGGTTAGTATGAGAACTAATTTAGTGAAGGTACATAAAATGCCTGGCATGGTACAGACCCCAAACCACGTAAATGTTAAATGTTTTAGTCCAACTTGAGCCTAAATTCTAACTTTGCCATGTACCAACCGAGAGATCTTAAGCCAACTATTTAAAGCCTCTCAACCCCAATTTGCTCCCCTGTAAAATGAGATAATACATATCACAGGGTTGGTGTGAAGATGAAGTTAACTAGTGTTTGTATACTGCAATTCAAATGTCTTCTCAGAAAGGCCTCCTGACCACCCCATTGAGAGGAGCCCCTCAGAAGTCAACACCTTCTTCACAGAATTTATTATGATCAGAAATTGTATATTCTTTTATGATGCGTGAAGGTCATGAACCTTGTTTTGTCTTATCTTGTTGTCCCCAGTGCCTAGAATAGTTTCTAACCTATAGAAGGTGCTAAATAAATGTTTGTAAATGAATTTATATAAAAGTTTCTCAATAGTGGCAGCTATTATTAGATATTCTCAACTCTGGCTTATCCTGAACATTTTCTATATGAATAATTTTATTATAATAGTAGCTTTATAATATAAATTATTTTAACAAGGAAAAAACTAGGTTAAACTGAAAATTATACATATATCCTATCTAATAAAAGAGTAATATGCAAATTGACCATCACTCCAACACACAAGATGGCCACCCTCATGTGGTCAAAGATGGTCAGCAGGGGAAGGCAGTTGTGAGAGATCAGGCCAGCAAGAGAGGGTAGTTGGGAGGGACCAGGCCAGCAAGGAAGGGCAGTTGGGGGCAATCAGGCCTCCAGAGGAGGACAGGTGGGGGAGACCCAGGCCTGCAGGGGAGAGTAGTTGGCGGGACCAGGCATGCAGGGGAGGGCAGTTGGGGGGAACAGGCCTGCAGGGAAAGGCAGTTAGGGACGACCAGGCTGGCAGGGGAGGGCAGTTAGAGGTGACCACACAGGCAGGGGAGGGCAGATGGGGGCGACCAGGCCTGCAGGGGAAGGCAGTTGGGAGAGACCAGGTCTGCAGAGAAGGACAGTTGGTGGGGAGGTGCTCAGGCCTGCAGGGGAGGGCAGTTGTGGGGGACCATGCCTGCAGGAGAGAGCAGTTGGGGGCAACCAGGGAAGCAGGGGAGGGCAGTTGGGGAAACGAGGCTGGCAAAGGAGGGCAGTTAGAGGTGCCAGGCCAGCAGGGGAGGGCAGCTGGGAGCAACCAGATCGACAAGGGAGGGCAGTTAGGGGCAATCAGGCCGGCAGGGGTACAGTTAGGCATTGATCAGGCTGGCAGGGTAGTGGTTAGGGGGTGATCAGGCCAGCAGGCATAAGCGGTTAGGGGCAATCAGGCAGGCAGGCGAGCAGTTGTGAGAGGGCAGTCGGACATCCCTCAAGGGATCCCAGATTGGAGAGGGTGCAAGCTGCACTGGGGGACACCCCCCTGGTGCATGAATTTCATGCACTGGGCTTCTAGTAAATATATGAAAGCCTAATATGCAAATTGTTCCCATGGGAGTTCAACTGGGAGACTGATCACTTGTTATGATGTGTGCTGACCACCAGGGGATGGGGTGGAACAAAGGGAGGCCTCAGCCGGCAGCCAGCAGCTGGTAGCCGGAACGAAGGCCTCGGCTGGCAGATGGAAGGCCCTGATAGGCCCTGATTGCTGGCCAGGCCTAGTGACCCTTCCTGTAGACGAAGTTCATGCACTGGGCCTCTAGTAAATAAATAAAGGGCACCTTCATTGGGAAGCTGGATCTTAGAACACTTATCTAAAGGAAAAAATAAGGTAGATCTCTATATACTTATGTGAAAGGCTGTCCATAACGTAATAATGTAAGTGAATAAAATGTTACTAAGCAATTTGTATAATGTGACCCTATTTATGTAAAAATTACTGTATGTTCATATATACCTATATTACATATATGTAAGTGTGTATATATTTGCAGATGCTTAGAAAATTGGGGTAATGTGCCCAAGTGTGGAGACTAGAGAGGTTAAATCTTTCACCTTTTCCTTCTGCATTTCTGCATTGAATCTTTTCTGGTAAGTGAAATTTAAAAATATATTTTTTTCATAAAGGGGAAAAACATAATTTGAATGCATCTAAGAAGAAAGTATTAAAAAATCTACTATAAAATATAAAGTTCTATAAAAATCTAAAGAACCAAATGTTAATAGTTGTAGAGCTTGAGAAATACTAAGATTGAGAACTTTCTGAGATAGACTTGAAGCAATACAGGGCTAGTCCCCCCCAACCCCCCATGAGGAGAGTAGTACAGCCATTATTTTATCCTGGGACATCCACTAGCTCATCAGCAATATGAAGGTGCATGATATATAGAGATGAACTCCTAACAAGGACGTATCTCTAGGGTAAAGGTCCGAGATCAGCAGCTGTCCTCAGGACACCGTTCACAAAGACCTACCTTCAAAGCCTCACTCATCCCTCTGCCAATCACAAGGGTCTGAACACCCTTCTTGACAACTTCCTCCACATCTGCAGGCTGCACACCAGGAGAATGCTGGGTGAAAAAAGAAAAAATATACTAGTTACCTGCTCTTTTTTAAATATATATTTTATTGATTTTTTACAGAGAGGAAGGGAGAGGGATAGAGAGTTAGAAACATCCATCAGGTGCCTCCTGCACACCCCCTACTGAGGATGTGTCCGCAGCCAAGGTACATGCCCTTGACTGTAATCAAACCTGGGACGTTTCAGCCCGAAGGCCTAAGCTTTATCCACTGAGCCAAACTGGTTTCGGCCCTGCCTTTTTTTTTTTGGTATATATTTTTATTGATTTTATTTTATTTTTAATATTTTTATTGATTTCAGAAAGGAGGAGAGGGAGATAGAGATGATGAGAGAGAATCATTGACCAGCTGCCTACTGGGGATCGAGCATGTGCCCTTGACTGGAATCGAACCTGGGACCCTCCAGTCCACAGGCCAGTGCTCTATCTACTGAGCCAAAGCAGCTAGGGCTATTTTTATTGGTTTTAGAGAGGAAAGGAGAAAGAGTTCGAAACATCAATGATGAGAGAGAATCATTGATTGGCTGCCTCCTGCACCCTCCCTACTGGGGATCACACCCACAACCTGGGCATGTGTCCTTAATGGAAATCAAACCCAGAACTCTTCAATCCATAGGCTGACACTCTATCCTCTGAACCAAACCAGCTAGGGCCAGCTACCTGCTTTTTCAATCTTTCTTTGTAATCGGCATTCTTGTGGGATTCATTCATTCACCGACTCATTCACTGTAGAAATGTTTTGTTCTGGGCCCTGGGAATAACAGATGATAGATTGCTGCCCTTAAGGAGCTCTATGTCCAGTGCAAAATATAGCAGATTAAGAAGAAATTAAAATATTTTTTACAAGTGCTACAAGAAAGTAAGCTCCTGGTGTGTACAACAGTGAAAGAGCACTGAAGTCAGACCCGGGGTGTGTGGAGGAGAGACTCTGACATGACCGTTGTCTGTCCCGAACCTGGACCAAGGCCAGAAAGGGAGCTGCAGAAAGCAACTTAAAGCAACTTAAAGACTGTATGATTGTAATTGATATTTCTTCCGACGTAAATCAGCGCCCCTTTCTTTGCTCCTGCTCTGTGCTAGTTCCTAGAATAGGGTGTTATCCTGAGCTGGTCAAGCATGTAATTTCCCATACCTGGTGGCATTCTCACACCTGTGACTACTCAACCTCCAGCCTGCACTCTCCCCCAAATCCTATGTAACTCTCTGGCCCTGCCAAGCAGCTCATGGGTCCATTTTGTCTTGCAGCTGCCCATGACACACCTTGTATGTAAGTTTCCCTTAATAAACTCTATTAATTACCAGACTGGAGTGACCAGCTCTTTCTTCAGTCCCTGTCTGCTCTCCACTTATGGAGGCAAGTTTTCAGTCTTGGAGCATTTCCTGGGGCCTGCATGTACTAATAGGGGAGTTGGGGCAAATGTTCAGGGAAGGCAGATGGTCAGAGGAGGTGACATTTAAGCCGAAACCTAACGGACAACCAGGAATTAGCGAAGTTAAAGGAAATCAGGGAACAAGGCATTCCAAGTTAAGGGAATAGCATGTACAAAGGCTCAGAGGAAAGAAAAACCGAGTGAATTACAGGTAGTTGAGTATGACTGGAGTGGAACTGACAGGTGAGGAAACAGATATGGGGTGGGAGAATAAAGCACTTGGACATGATGCCAAAATTTGGACTGTGGAAGGATTTCATAAGAACCCCACATTAGATTCATATATATTGATGTCAGAGAGGAAGGAAGAGGGAGAGAGAGATAGAAACATCAATGATGAGAGAGAATCATTGATTGGCTGCCTCTGCACGCCCCCAACTGGGGATCGAGCCTGCAACCTGGGCATATGCCCTGACCGGGAATCGAACAGGTGACCTCTGGGTTCCTGGGTGGAAGCTACACTCAGCTGGGCCATACTAGATTCTTATGATAAAATAAAATAGAGCATCGACCTGTGAACCAAAGGGTGACAGGTTCGATTCCCAGTTAAGGAAACATATCTGAGTTGCAGGTTCAATCCCCAGCTCCCATCAGAGCATGTGCAGGAGGCAACCAATTGATGTTTCTTGCTTACATCAATGTTTCTCTCTCTCTCAAATCAATAACAACATATCCTTGAATGAGGATTTTAAAAAGTAAAGAAAAAACTATATAATCCCACAGAAACATATATTCTTCAAATAATGAAAAATATATTAATCCATTAACATGACAAGTAAATGTATTAGGTTAATTGGCAAAGTATTAATAAGATCTGTATATTAAGTATTGTATCAATGTTAATTTCCTGATTTTGATCATTGTATTATGATTATGTAAGAGAATGTCCTTGTTCTCTGGGGGAAATACATACAGGCATTTAGGAGTAAAGGAGTATAATATCTGTAACAGTTCAAAAAATAATTTATCAATGGAGAGGGTGATAACAGAAAATATGAAAAAATGTTAACATTTGGATCTGGGTAAAAATGAGAATTCTTTGTACCATCCTTGTAACTTTTCTGTAAGTCTAAAATTATTTCCAAATAAACAGGAAATTAACAAGTAAATAAGTAAGATACAAAATAAAGCAGGAAGACTGCTCACACAGCCACATACTTCCTGGTTTATTTAGGTGCGGAAGCAAAACTCCACAGAAGGCAGGAGGCTCCAAAGCTGGAGCAGAGGCGGCCTTTCTGCTGCTTTCTCCAGGACTCGGTTCTCCGCAGGGTGTGCCACTGCTGCTGACGTTCTTCACTCAGTCAGCAAGTGCTCCAGAGCGGCTAACAAAGCCGGTCTCTCTCTTCTACAGTCTGACTTACCTCCTCAGCACCTTCCTACGGAATTTACACTAAGACGGGGAGCTTATGTTTAGGGAATACCAGAGTGTTCTAAGTTAGAACACCTGCATTTCAAAGAGTGAACCAAACTCATCAGCAGCAAGGACACATCCTCATCTTGAGACGGGCCGCAGGGTTAGTGCCCGGGTATCCCTGAATAGTATCTCTGCCTTCAGCTTTCCCAGTTAGGAGAGATTGTATTCTTATTCTATAAAGTTATTTAGGTTCATAAGTACTGGAAAAGGCAAAACAAAAAAGGGGATATTGTTTCTGATTACAATATTATTGATCACAATAATTGGCACTTAAATAATGTAAGAGGACTGGATTAAATGTCTTTTTCCCACAGTTCTCTGATCAATCCTAGAACCATCCTGCCCTAAACAGTGATGATATGAAGAATCTAACATTTTTTCCAGGAGCTATGACCAACGTAAATACTTAATTGAATTAACAAATTAGGACTGGAAAGCTTCACTTCTTATGCAAATGCATCCACCTTAATTATTGAATGATTGAAAGGACAGCACATATTTTGAGAAACCCAGATGCCCTGCCTCTCAGAGCCCACATTCTGGTATAAGGAATCAAGGCGAGTGGGAAGGGGGTGAAAGGTCAAGAGAGCCAAAACCATCCGGAGATTCAGAGACTGGAGCCAGCAGCAGCCCATCAGAGCTGCCAATCGATGGAACTCAAGCGGCAAATTCGGCTGCTGTGTGTGCTCTACTGCAGGCCCAGGGCGTCACGTGCGGAGCAAGGAACCTCCCTGCAGCAGCCTGTGGATTCAGGCTTTGGCGAGCGATTACTCACAGCCTAGCGCAGAGGCCTGCTACTGAGGCGTCCTCAACCTGCCTCCAGCTCCTCCTCTGCTTCTTCCAATCCCTGGGGGCAAACCACTGAGGCTCTGACTCTGTTCCTCTTTTTAAAGAGGCTTTATTTTTACATCACAGGGTGTCGTGAGGTTGTGAAAGCTTGTTGTGTTTTCTTGGGGGGGGAGCTATTAATTGTGGGGAATGTCCAGCTAATACCCATTGTGCCAGCTAAACAATAAGGTGGCATCCTATATGGCTTAGACATTGCCCCCTACTATATATCAAATTTGAAAAGAAAACATTCCTAAATTACACTTTCAAGGAAGCAGTTCCTCCTGCCAAAATGGAGTGAGCATAAATGTTAGAAGCAAGGCTGTCATCTGGTTGTGTTGCTGATAAAAAACGGGTTCTGTGAGTGAAGGTTGAAGGATCTCTGGAGTCTGTCCCTATGGACACTGCCCAAGTCATATTCTCTTTAGCGCTTGGGGAATTAACAACCTCTTAAATGATCTTCCTGCCTCTGCACAGGCATCTGTTTTTGTGCCATAGGCCACTCTGGCAATCAATCTGGTGCAGCTTATGGCTCCCTTCTCAGAAAAAAAGTTTTTAAAAGCTTAAGAGATTTGTATAGGATTACAAAGAAAACAGACTTTACACACCAAAATTATCAGATTATTACAAATAGGACCTCGCTGGGTAGCTCAGGTGGTTAGAGTGTTATCATGACACACTAAGGTTGCAAGTTCAATCTCCAGTCAGGTCATTTACAAAAGAATCAACCAATGAATATATAAATAAGTGGAACAACAAATCAATGTTTCTCTCTCTCTAATCAATCAGTCAATAAATAAAACATTAAAACAGATGTGTGGTCTATAATGTGCTTCTTTATTAGTGTAGAAGAGTGGAAATAATTTCCAAAAGTCCATTAGCAAACTTATCCTCACATTTCATAGTGGCAGACAGCTAGTTCTTTCCAAATCCATTCTGCCCCTTTTCTGCCGCCCAACTACATTCCATTTTCGGTGCTCCTGTGCAGCTAGGTGTGGCTATGCTATCACCAATAAAGCTTCAATGGCATATGAGCAGAAGAAATGATGCCAGGTCTAGGTTTGAGCCTTGGAACACTGAGCATGAGCTTTTCTTCTCTTGCTTCTTCCATTAAGTTAGACTTCTGGGCATGGCTTCAACCTGTTCCCACCATTCAAATGCTCAGGAAGATGGTGGGACAACACAGAGAAAAACATCTGGGGCTGTTGGGTTGAGCTAGAAGTATTATTATGAACTCATTACAAACACACACACATACACACACCCCACAAATTTTCTGGCTTAGATATAGTGATATCTCAGCAGTAATGAGCCCACCTAATACCCAGCTCTTGGGTTTCTAGATATCATTTCTCACTAAAAGGAACCAGGGCTCCCTGAAGAAATGGCTGAACCAGGAAAAATATATCGCATTATGCCAGAAAGCAACACTGGTTAAATTTGGGACATTTAAACTGCAAAAAATATTAATTACTAAAGGCCTGATGCATGAAATTCGTGCAAGAGTAGGCCTTCCTTCCTCCAGCTGCCGGCACAGGCTTCCCTCTGGCACCCAGGACCCGGGCTTCCCTCGCAGCCCCGGCTTCATCTGGAAGGAAATCTGGTCTAATTAGCATATTATGCTTTTATTATATTATAAACTAGTGGCACAAAATTCGTGCATGGGGGTGGGTGTCCCTCCGCCCAGCCTGCACTCTCTCCAATCTGGGATCCCTCTCACAATCCAGGACCGCTGGCTCCTAACTGCTCACCTGCCTGCCTGCCTGATTGCCCCTAATCACTCTGTATGCTGGTCTGATCAACCCCAACTGCACCCCCTTCTGGCCTGATCACCCTTAACTGTCCATCCCTGCCAGCCTGCTCACCCCTACCTGGCCCCCCTGCCAACCTGCTTGCCCCTAACCACCTCTGCCCTGGCCCCACCACCATGGCTTTGTCCAGAAGGATGTCCAGAAGGTCTCCTGGTCTAATTAGCATATTACCCTTTTATTAGTATAGATAGAGGCTTGGTGCATTAGTGGGGGGGTTGGCTGGTCTGCCCTGAAGGGGGTCCCAGATCAGGGTGGGAGTCCCTTTGGGGGGCAGAGCCGGCCTAGGCGAGGGCGCTGATGGCTCTTTGCAGGCTGGCCATGCCTCTATAGGGATGAAGGTCCCCACTGGGGGGTGTGGCCGGCCCAGTGAGGGGCTGAGGGCTTTTTGAGGGCAGTTTGCAGGCTGGCTAAGCCCCTGTCTTTGTCCAGAAGGTCTCCTGGTCTAATTAGCATATTGCCCTTTTATTGGTATAGATGGTAAAATATTAAAACATGTTCTTATTCTCTTTGGGCTGCTACCACAAAATACCACAGACTGGATAGCTTATAAAACAACAGACATTCATTTTTCATGCTCTAGAGGCTGGAAGTCCAAGGTCAAGGTACCAGCAGGCTGAGTTTGGTGAGGTCCCTTTTCCTGGTTCATAGCTGACCCCTCGCACTGTGCCCTCACAGGGAGGAAGGGGTTTTTCTGAACTCTCTTTTCTAATGCACTAATTTCATTCATGAGGGCTCCTCCCTCATGACTAGCATCTCCCAAAGGTCCCACCTCCTAATACCATCCTTTTTGAGTATTAGAATTTTAACATATGAATTTTGGTGGGAGACACAAACATTCAAACATAGCACATACTAAATTTAAAAAAGAAAACATGAGCCCATAGTGATAATAAAAATAGCGATATTGTGTCAGAAGAAAACCTTTTCTTCACAGAAGAATCCAGCTAATGAATGCAGAAGAAATAATGGAATTATAAAAACACCATTTGGGTTGGCCAGCATGGCTCAGTGGCTGAGTATCCACCTGTGCACCAGGAGGTCACTGCTCGGTTCCCAGTCAAACACATGTCCGGGCTGCAGGTTTGATCCCCAGTGTGTGTGTGTGTGGGGGGGGGGGGGGTGCAGGAGGCAGCCAACCGATGATTCTCTCTCAATACTGATGTTTCTATCTCTCTCTCCCTCTCTGAAATCAATAAAAATGTATTTTTTTTTTAAATCACCATTTTCGCCCTAGCCAGTTTATTAGCACAATAGATATAGCATCAGCCTGTGGACTGAAGGGTCCCAGGTTCAATTGCAGTCAAGGGCACATGCCTGGGTTGGGGGTCCAATCCCCAGTGAGAGGCAGCTGCTCAATAATTCTCTCCCCCTCCCTTTTTCTCTGAAATAAAAAATATATTTTTAAAAAACAAAACAAAAAACCCCAATCTTTAAAGAAATCATTTTGCAATCACAAATGTAATAATAAATTCAGGCAAGGATCAATAGTTAATGCTAAAATCATTGGATGAAAGATTGCTGGGGAATAAGACAATCACAAAGTTTCAAAATATTACCTCTATATGTATTGATTACAAATGGGAAAAGGTATCTGTGCAATAGAGAAATCTGGTAGGTACCAACTTAACCCCGTGATCAAACAACCTCATCAGGTACTAGCAAACTGACTTTATGTGCCTCCGGCTGTAATGCACTGAAGCCATAATTGACTGTCTCAGCAACGACAAGAACATTCTTGCCAAAAAAGCTTAATTTGAATCTAATCATGATAGAAAAAAATCAGATACATCTAAATTGTGAACTAGTCTACAAAACAACTGTCCCAGACACTTCAAAACCATCTTGTGTCATAAAAGAGGGGGAAAATGTGGAGAACTGGTTTTAAATGAAGAGACTAAAGAAACATGACCACAGAGTGAATATATCTTAGCTTAGAAAAGTAATCCAGCTATAAAAGACATTTATTTCATAAGAACAATTATAATTTGACATGGAGTAGATGTTATTTAATAATATTTCAATCTTGAGTTTTGTATAGTGTTTACTGTTGTATCAATGTTGAGTGTCATATTGTAATGATGTATAGCAGTATACTTTTGGTTTAGTACATACATGCTAAAGTATTTAGGGTTCAAGTTTCACGATGTATGCTTCTTAATTTCAAATGATTTAACAAAAATCGTTATTGAGAGAGAAAGTGCCAGAGAGAGACAAACAAGCAAATGTAGCAGAATGTTAACTGGTGAATCCAGGTTGATGGTATACAAGTGTCTTTTCTATTTTTTAAAATTTGTTAAATATGTTCGATATTTTTCAAAATTAAGAAAAAAGAGTGAGAAGTTTAACACAGAAGAGTTCAGTATGGGCTGCCCACATCAACCAGGCTGAAAGGTGAATAAAAACAAGAGCAAGAGCAAACCAACACAAGAGCAGAGAGGGTTAACAACAACTCATCTGTCTTTCCTGAGGTGACACTGTCCGAGCACAAGAACCTCTAGTCTGGTCGGCAGTATGACTCTCTGGGAATTGTGTTTCACTTTATGCCTACGCCTGCATTATGTGTAAAAATAAAACCACAAAACCAACAGTCATAAAGGATATTTTTGGAACTCTGAGGAAATTTGAAGATAGACTGTATATTAGATAATATTGTGTTAATGATAATATCCTTATTTATGATGATGGTATTGTAGCTATGTAGGAGAATGGTCATGTCCTTAGGGGACAAATGCTGAAATATGATATCTGCCATTTACTCCTCAAATGATTGAGGAGTGTATGAGTGTGTGTGTTTTTAGAGAGAAAAAACAAATATGGTAAAAATGCTAACAACTTGAGGACTTAGATAAAGTATGTATGGGTATTTACTGTATTATTCATACAGCTGTGTTGTGATTTATGCATGTTTTCACACAGAAGGATCTTCTCTAATAAGATAGTTATTGCTTTAGGAGAGCAATGAGTGAAGATAGTATGAAACAGTAATAAAATATGGGTTTTAGAGTAAAACTAAGGTTCAAAATTTAATTCCAAAATATATTATTTGTGGGACTCTGGAAGAGCTATATTTGAGTAGTTACATAGTAGTTGTTTAAAAATCATGGATAGAGAATTGGGAGATAACAGTAATTACCATTTCAAGGACATTGGTTAAAGACAATATATTTTTGATATTTACATTGTTTAATCACTATAAAACCTGCCCCTTCCCCTTTTAAACTAATAAAGAAAAACATTAACCTACCTCAGGGAAATGTCACAAAAGGTTTTTTAAAAATTGGTTTAATGTCATTTATAATGAAAAATTCAATACAGCAAAAATATATTGAGCTCCTATTCTATAGGCTCTGGGCTAAATGCATAGTTCTTACCCTTAGGAAGCGCTCCACTTAGTGAGGAATACTAACAGTGAGGAAAACAGATAAATACACTCTTTATAATACAGGCAATCTGTGTATAATAGAGGCAGCAAGTATTACAGAAATACTGAGGAGGAAGTAAGCTGCTCATTCTCACAGGGGTTATGAGAAAGTGCTTCTTAGAGGAGATAATATGAAATGCTAAGAATTGAAGGATACATAAGATTTCAAAAGGGAGTGTGTAATTCCAAGTAAGGGAAATGGTTTTAGCAAAGGCACAAAAGATACGAAATGAAAGATAATGGTAGGTTTGGAAGGCAATAAGTATTTGCTGTGGGAAAGCTAGGTCTTCAGATGCATGTTATGAAATACAGGAGATGAGAATGAAAGGCTAATTTGAGACTGTATCATAAAAATTGGCCGTGAACATTATCATATTTAATTTTGAAGTCTATGAAAACCTGTTGGAGTTTTCTAAGCAGAGCAGAGACATGAGCAACTTTATATTTTAGAAATTATATCAGAAGAGAGACATGAAAAAGGCAGATTAAGAGGCAGGACGACCAGCTGGGGGATCAGTGCCATGGTCCAGGAGAGAAAACAGAGGCAGCAGAAGGAAGTAAATTTGAGAGGCTTTGCTGAGGTGGAATCAACAAATGTACTTTGTTAGATGTGGTAGGGAAGAAAAACGGAGAACTAAAAATTGTCTCTGCTGTTTCCCTGTGTGGATAGTAGTTCCATTAATGGAGACAGAGAACACAAGAGAGGACCTAGATACCCGGGTGGAGGGGTGGGGACAAGGAAATGAAGTCCATTTGGATATGTTGAGTTTAGGTTGCCCATGGCACAACTCATATGCAGATGATCAACATGCGACTGACCATTTGGACAGTTCGGATGAGTGTTCAGCACACATTTACTCTTCCTGCCCTCTACTGTGGGCAGAATACACTTATATGCCCCCCTGATGACGGACCGGGGTGAGCAAAGGCTTGAAATGTATTGCTCTGTGAGGCTTATGCTTGTGAGCTTCACACATCACAAGAAGAACAGACCCTGGCCAGCTCGGTGGTCCACGGAGGATTAGCGACAGGGAGAGGGGAGCCCACCAGCCACCGTGCAGACTGCAGCTTGAAGCAGAGCTGCTCCAGCTGGATCCACAAACATGATGAAAATACTCATCAGTGTACATCACTAAGTTCACAGAGAATTCCCACTGATAGAGTGTTGTTGCTTAAAAAAAAAGCTGAATTATACTACAACGTATTTAGGGCATACAAAGTAACGAGAGATAATATCTCCGTCAGGTGATGGCGTAAACAAAAGTAGCAGTCCCAAGTAGTAAGAACTCCCTGAAACCCTCTCAGGCACTTATTTCCCTCAAGGATTGAGTATTAAGCAGGGCTGGTCTATAAACCAGTGTTTCATGTCCAAGACTCTCTTTTTTTGACTGGATGATACTGCCTCGCGTTTACTGTACAAACAGCACAGGAGGGCACTGCAGCCCAGGGGTCATAGTAGTCCCTCCTTCCTCACATCGGCAGACAGAGGCATCTACTGTGGAGTTCACAGGGGCCTGGCCACCTTTGGGAACCTCAGGCTGAGCTGCAACCACAGTCTGGGCCTTGGTTTGAGCCTTAGTCTTGGACTTTAGCACGCAGAGCCTGAGACCCTTCCTGATGTAAGAATAATCACATTTCCCAAGTTTGGGGTGAGCAATGTAGGAAAGTGGATTGAATTTGTAGCTGTCGTGTCACCCTTTGGGATTTTGGGCTTGGCATTCTTGGGCTTTACCAGGGCCTTGAGAGCTTTGGCACATGCACTCACGGCCTTGGCATTGCTGGCCTGCATCTTCTTCAGGACCTTCTTTAAAAAAAAAAAAAAAATCTCTCTCTATATACAGATATATATAGATAGATATAGATATATCTCCTATGTAATAAAAGAGCAATATGCAAATTAACCACCACTTTGCCACGCCCACAAGCCAATCAGGAGCGGGTATGCAAATTAACCCCAACCAAGATGGCTGTGGCCACGGAGCAAGTAGGAGGTAGGCTTGGGTTTCCCTGGTGATGGAGGAAGCCAAGCTTTCCGCAAACTCTGGCTAGCCCAGGCCTCCACTCAATGCTACAAAATTTCAATTATAGAAGATAAAAATCCCAACAGAAATGGCTGCCGCCACAGAGCAAGCAAGAGGGAGGCTTGGGTTTCCTTGGCGATGGAGGAAGCTAAGGTTTCCACACACCCTGGCGAGCCCAGACCTCTGCTTAAGGCTACAAAGTTTTAATTACAGAAGATAAATAAATACCCCCCAAAAGTGGCTGCTGCCACGAAGCAAGCAAGAGGCTTGGCTCTGCTCCAGGCCACAAAGTTTCATCATTTCAGCATGAACAGCTCCACCACCTGCTCTTAAGTGAAAATTATTAAAAGACACAACAAAAACCAACCAATCAACTACTACTACCACTACCACCACCACCACCACCACCAACAGCAACAAAAACAAAAAAAGAATCATTCAAATAACAACAACAAAAAAACAGAAACAAAAATCTTTTGAAGCCTTTGGAAATGATCCTTAGAGCAAACAGCAAATGAAAAAACATCTATAAAAGGATGTCTATAAATATTTGGTAGGAAAGGTGAGAAATCATGGTATTTAAAGAAGGACGGCTGCCTGCCTCCCCACTGCCAGACCAATGAGGTGGAGGCTCCACGCCACTGCTGCAGCTAAGAACATTTCTCCTCTCACCTTCCAGCTGGAAAGGTTTCTCCAGGGAGGACTAGGACTCCACTGTTTCACGTCCTGCCCCCAGCTGTCCGTTGTGCGGCTACGTGCCAAGTGAGTGTGGTTGAGAGGTAAAGTCTCCCTTGTTTCATCCACCCTCCACTCATGGAACACACTCTACCTTAGGTATTGCATACTGAGAATATTAGAGGAAGTGTAATACAAGGGAAATGCAAATTCAAACCACAATGAGAGAACATTTCGAACCCACTAGAAGGGATATAATAAAAACAAAGCAAACAATAGTATGTGTTGGTGTAGAGAGATTTGCAAAAATTGAAAACATCACACATTCCTAAAATCTAAAATGTAAAGTGGTGCAGCTGCTTTGGAAAATAATCTGGCAGTTCCTCAAGAGGTTGAACAGAGTTACCATATGACCCAGCATTTCCAATCCTAAGAGAATTGAATATTCTGTATATCTGGAATGAATAGACACATCTACATCAACAGAAAGTAGATTAGTAGTGGCCAGGAGTTGGGGGAGGGGAAGAATAGGCAGTGACTGAAAATGGTTATGGGGATTCCTTTTGGGGTGATAGCATATTCTGGAATTAGTAGTGGTAACTACTACATAAGCTTATGACAATAAAAACTCCATTGAATTGCATACTTGAATTATATCTCAAGGAGAGAGAGAGAGAGAAAGAGAGAGAGAGAGAGAATACAGAAAGAGAGAGCTACTTTTCACTTGGTCATTATAGCTTAGGATGGTGGAGACCACTTTGTTAGCCTTATGCAGTGTCAACCAAACAATAATAGCTTACCTCAGTTCCTGTTTCTCTCCAATCCCAATCCCGACTTCCCCCTGGCCACACTTTGCAGTCCTTATAGATTTTAGTAGAGCCTTGTACTTTCATCTGCCCCCATGAAAGGGAAGCAATTTCAGGGGAAGACATAAGGAACTTAACTGAAATCTGAAATTTTAAAAAAAGCACCAAATCAGTTACAAAGTAAGGTTGAAATAGTTCCAAAATGCAGAAGGTATACTATATAAAAATATTTTTAAAAATATAATATTATCACTCTCTAATGTTAGTGCTGCGTCTAGCTCATAGAGCTCTAGCAGGAGAAGGGAGGTAAGTAAGGAAGTCTCTATACCAGCGATTTTCAACTGGTGTGCCGCAGCACACTGGTATGTCGCAAGAATTTTTTAAACATGCAATACCTGACTAGTTAGTTAGGGGCACTGACTTTTTCCCCTTGGATTGTCAAATAAAAACAATGACAACAGCCAACACAATAGCTGTCCCGTGTGCCTAAACCAACGTTCTACCTATTTTTTTTGTCAGATCGCCAAAAATTAGAATATTTTTGGTGTGCCGAAGACTTTTAGTAATTAGTTTATGGTGTGCCCCGAGATGAAAAAGGTTGAAAATCGCTGCTCTACACCATGGCTCCTACAAAGTAGACTGTTCACAAATTGATGAGCGGTCAAGCAGTTGGCTACCAAAGCTGCTCACAAAGAGTGCGCCCTCTACTGGAAGGTTGAAGAAACCTCACCGTTACAGGCCTGGTACTGTGGCACTCCATGAAATTGTCAGAAGTCCACTGAACTTCTGATTCTCAAACTTCCCTTCCAGCATCTGCTGCGAGAAATTGCTCAGGACTTTAAAACGGACCAGCACTTCCAGAATGCAGCTATTGGTTCTTTGCAGGAGGCAAGTGAGGCCTATGTGGTTGGCCTTTTTGAAGACACCAACTATGTGCTATCCAGGCCAAACGTGTAACAATTATGCCAAAAGACATCCAGCTAGCATGCTGCATATGTGGAGAACATGCTTAAGAATCCACTATGATGGGGAACATTTTATCCCTTTTTAAAAAATATGTTTTTATTGATTTTTTCAGAGAGGAAGGGAGAGGGATAAAGAGATAGAAACTTCAATAAGTGAGAAACATCATCAATCAGCTGCCTCCTGCACACCCCCTAACTGGGGATCAAGCCCACAATCGGGCAGGACCAGGAATTGAACCAGTGACCTCTTGGTTTCTGGGTCAATGCTCAACCGCTGACCCACACCAGCCAGGCAACATTTCATTCTTTAAAAAAAATTTTCTTCCCTGTTATTGGCTGTTCTGAATGTTAGCTATCCACCCCCCCCACACACACAATGGGGTCAAAAGATACCTAAGTATATGACTGCAAGTGGAAAAATAGGGGACAGAAATAAGGTATGGGCAGTTTTTTCATTTTCATTCATATGTGAATTTTTAAAAATATGGTGGGACATACAGCATTGATAATGCAAGTCAAAAAGTTTCAGTGAACAAGTTTCATCAGTTCAACTTTACAATAATTAAAAATTTAATTTTTTTCTGAATAATGCCAGTATTTGGATTTCTTAAAACAAGTAATTTCCTTATTATATATACAAAATATAGTTAGCCATAACCCACTATGAGTTAAGGAGCATTTTTCTAATTTATGTGGGTGTCACTTATTTTTTAGAGGTCTAATAAGGAAATTGTTATTCTTGGGATCCTGGAACATCCAGCCTTGGAAACCAGATAGTATAATTACTTCTCAGACTGTGGAAGGAATTCTCAGGATATTTTTTTGGAGATAAAATGAAAAGGTGGAGATTTACTTCAACATGATGGAGTGAGGAGATTGGTAATCCTTTCCCCAAAAGCAAATATAAAACTGGACAAAACTTAAAAAAAAACACCACCTGGTACTCTAGAAATACTTTTAAATGCATATGTATAAACTGAGACGCGTTTATGACAGCCACTGAATTTCAGAGAAGAGCAGTAAGCTATTTTGTTGTTCTTGCCTGGGACCACTCCCATGCCCGCACAGCGATTCTGTTGGCACAGAGGTTCAATGTGGGTGGAGCAGAGCATGAAAAACAACAGATTTGCTGCGCCATCAGAGGAGGCTCACTTGAGTTTAAGCACTATGATTTAAACTAGTGATCTTAGTGGAGGTGGATATGGATGACGAGTGACTCAGCTTCCTTGATATTTGGGGCAAACAATGGATTGGGAGAGTAGGGAAGGGTTTAACTGCAACTTCCCAGAGGTGACACAGTCGGGGGAATAAGTTCTCCACATATCCAGAGGGGTCACAAGGCTGTGAGCATGGGGGGAAAGGGAGACAGAGGAGTCTGTTATGCTGTCAACAAAAACGATAGATTTTTAAAATGCAGTGGCCCTGCCCCGAATGGCTCAGTTGGTTGGGCGTCATGCCGTGCACCAAAAGGCTGCTGGTTTGATTCCCGGTCAGGGCACATGCAGGGGTTTTGGTCTCTATCCACTGTGCAGAAGGCAGCCCATTGATGATTCTCTCTCATCACTGATGTTTCTCTCTCTCCCTCTCCCTTCCTCTCTCTGAAATTTAAAAAAAAAAAATTTTTTTAAAGAAAAGAAACTGTACTTGAGTGTTCCCAAATGTTTCATTTGGCAAAAAGTTCAAAGAAGCTATTATAAATATATCCAAAGAACTAAAGGAAACCATGTACATCAGTATTCTTAAACTGGAATTTTCAAAAATATTTGATATATTTCAAAAGAACCTTTTTTCCCTTTTAGAAAGGGATTGGGTATTAGAAATAAGTATTCTAGGTAATAAATTCCTCTTATAATTTTTCTTTTTTGGTTAATGAGTAATTTTTTCTTTCTTTAGATAATAAGAATGATGTTGACCATTATGGCTTTCCCTTTTTTAAAAACCTAGAAATGCAGAACAAAATTCAACGTTTAATTATGGTAAGCATTTTTTTGTTCCCAATATAATTATTTGCCTATAAATTTATCTCCCTTAATCACTAATTGTCCCATTTTACATGGTTATATTGTACACTGCCTCAAATTCTTCTTAAGAAGTAGGTACTATGTAAGTTTTAAATACACATTGAAAATTTTGGCTCAAAGTAGTAAACTGTATAAATTATAGCTGGATTCAATCTAAATTTTAGGAACTCCTCTTTAAAAAAGTACTTACAATGTGCCAGTCGGCGCATTGTGCTAATCAATTAATTCACTGTGAATTATCTAGACCCTGTGGTGTAGGCACTGTTATCACCCCCACTTTACAGAGGTTCAAAGAAATTGAGAATCTTCCCCAATGGTCTCAAGAGGTTCTGTTAGGATACAAGCCTGGCTGAATCTAAAGCTCAGGCTCCTAAACCATAGTGCACACTGCATCTCAGGCTGTACATTCCATTTTGCATTACTGATGGTTTTCTGAGATTCTCTGTGGGAGAATGCTCATGGCTGCCCCCAAGGAGGTGGAACCCTGTCCTCGATCACACTTTCTGCTCTTCACCACATCTCCTATCACGCCCGCCCGCTCAGTGCGAGTCCTAGCCCACCCTTTGCTCCCACCCCACGGGCCAGTCCCCTTAGACCCTAGAGTGGCCACACCCAGGCGAGCACAGCACAACCCAGTCCTCTCACTCCTCGTCCTCCGGCAGAGGTAGGACCTTTCAGACTTTGATCTCCTGGCAGGACCTCAACTTTTCAGACTGTTGATCTCCGCAGAGCCCTGCTCCGTAGGCCCTGGTCCCCTAGAGCCCTCAGACACTGTTTTTCCGAAAGCAAAGCCGCGAATCTTGAACACCCCTCAGCAAACTTCGCAGACTTGTCCTTACACAGGTCCCATCCCAACCCCAAGTTAGGGGCACCCCTCTGCCGTATCCCTTTCCCCCGTTCTCCCACAATCGTGCTTCTTCATTATTCTCTTTCTTTCCGATTCCCTCTTCCGGACTCCCCCCACCATCTCGGGGACCTCTTTCAGTTCTCGGAGTCCCCGGCAAACTCACCCCAAGCCCTCTCTTCAGGGAGTTGCGATCCCTAACCGCTATTATTCCTCCCGCTTCGGCGAGCTCGGGCCCTCGGATCTAGGTGTTCTCCCCACACGCCCCGCCCCGAAGGAGCCTTTGGCCCGTCGCCGCCCGAAGCCCCGCCCCCTCAAGTCTACTGGCTGCCGTTCCTAGAAAGTCCCGCCTCCTCCGCTTCCAGCCCGCCCACCTGCCGGGCTCCCCTTGTTTTCATTCCCCCTGTCACACGCGGCTGCGAGGAACTCTAAGTGGGCGGGGCGAAGGACGGGGAGCGAGGGGGGCGGGAAGAGGGAGGAAAGTGAAAGGCACAAGCGTCTCTCTTGCCCCCGTCAGACTCGGTTCTCGACTGCTCCCGGCCGCTGCTGTATTGTGGGATCGCGGCGCCCACGCCGGAGAAGCTCGGCTGTGCAGGGGCGTCCCCTAGCTAGCGCCTCCTGTCGTCTGTAAAGCCACCCTGCTATTCCTCCGCACCCCAGCTCTCCTCACCCCCCCACCCCCTCCTCCTCCATCCTCCAGTTCAAAATGGCGGCGGCGGCGGCAGCGGCGGCGGCGTTGGCTCCTCCGGGCTGCCCGGGTTCGTGCCCCAACTTCGCCGTGGTGTGCTCCTTCCTGGAGCGCTACGGGCCGCTGCTCGATCTGCCCGAGTTGCCGTTCCCTGAGCTGGAGCGGGTGCTGCAGGCGCCGCCGCGGGACGTCGGCAACGGGGAAGGTAAGCGAGGGGCCCGAACGCCCGGCGGGAAGCGGCCCTGGCACGCTTCTTTCTGCTCTTCACGCAACCCCTGGGCCGCCGCGACTCTATGTCCCCCCTGGGGTGCAGCTCCGCCCGGCCTGTCGTCTCCGTTCAGCCCCCAGGGGTCTCGGGCAGGGAGGAGGCGGGGCGGAGGCCCCCCACAGCCTCCCGGCCGGGCGCCGAGCTGGAGGTGGGGGAGTCGCGGGCTAGGTGTGGGCTCGGGCGGGGAGGGGTCATTGTGCCGAGCGGCCACCCCTGGGACTGCTGCCCCCGCGGCGGAGGCCGGTCCCCCACCCCGTCTCCCTCTCGGTGGCGGGGGAAGGGGAGCGCAGGTTCCGGCCAGCTTTGCGCTTTTCTCCTCCTCCTCCTCCTCTTCTCCCTTTTGCTCAGCTTCCCCTCCTCCCACCATCCTCTTGACCATCTCAGGAAAGGCTGGGCTCATCTCGGGGCGCCCCCTTTCTTCCCCTCCACCTGGGTGGGCGGGGGCCAGCGGACACTTCAGCTCTCCCTCCGGTGGGAACTCCCCGGAGAGAGTCGGCTCTCGTCCCTCTTGGCTTCTCCTCGAGGGCCTATTTAACCCCCCAAACTCCTTCCTGCAAGTAGGCAGATATTTGCTCCTCCCCCGTGTGTGTGAGGGGGTCCTCCTCCGTTCTCGCTTTGGGGGACTAAGTCGGCTCACCTCCACTTTGGAGGGTAGAGGGTTAATTTCTCCTCCCCGTAGTTTTTCTCTCCCTCTTCTCCACCCCAACACCACCCTCCCTCCGCCCTCCCCCCATAGAGCAGCATCTCCCCACTTTTTCAGTCCCTTCCCCCTTCACGTTGGCAGCCGGGCTGAGGGGAAGAAGAAGTCGCCCTCCCATTTGCCGGGTGGGGTGGTTAATCTGTAGGCTGGAGGAGGGGCTCGGGCGGAGGGGAAACAGTTGAAGAGGTGCTTGTTGCTCATATTTCTCTCCGGTGCCGCTGGTCTATTATTGGTGTTTGCAAGTGGTGCTCCTTCCACAGGCCACCGCGCGGGCGCAGGGCGCATGCTCCGCCCGGCCCCATTGAAACTTCCTGCTGCTGCTGCCGGGGCTTTTCGCTGGAGCATCTCCGTGTGCGCCCGCTGCCTCCAGCCCTCCCCTGAGCGCACGCACGCACTCCCTGTTTATTTCCGATCCATGCTCCCCGGCACATTTCTGCTCTCAGAGAAGGTTTTTCTATTGTACTCTGATCGTTGCCTTTATCTGGGTACAGCCCTTGGCTGGAGAAGAAACGTTTTCCAGATAGATCTTTGTATTTGTCTGTATTCGCGGCCAAAGTGGACTTGGTATTGTACAAGACAGCTGTTTCTTTTCCGTCTTCAGTCCTCCATAGAAATGAAGTTTCTGTTAACTGTGTATTTACATTGTTAGGAAGGCCCAGGTGTGAAGTTCTTTAAAATATTACCTTTAGAGAAAATGATGTTATGTTACCAGAGACCCTCTGGTAACATAGTTATGGTGCAGGCTTATATTTACTTTTTCTTGCCGAAATCATCTCTACTCTTAACAAACTCTGGCACATAAAAGGCTAATTTTTATGTAGTATAAAATAGGAATCTTTATATGAAGACTTCCTATCGAATTTCTTTATAACCTAAGTCATCCAATGTAGCAATTTAATTGTTAAATTGTATTTACATTCAATTTCTAAGGAATTGGTCATTTTGAAGCCTTAGTAATTTGCTTTTAGGATACTCTGGGAAATGATAGTCATCTATCAGAGGGAAAATGTGGGAATTTGGGGAAAGGGATTGCTGATAAATAATTTTTGGAATTTACTTTGACCAAATTTAAAGGCACCTCTGTGATGTTATTGTATTTTGAGGAGTATACAAGCATGCTTGCCCCTCCACTTCTTTTAAGTATCTTGGCAACTGCATTTGGCTTATATTAATAACAAGAAAATAATCAGAATCAGTTTAATACTTCATATTATCTTTCTATCTAGAGTTGAAAATGGGACACCAGTTAAGTAAAATATGGAAAATAATATCGGCTGAAAGATTATACCAGTGGGCTCAGCTACTGTATTTCCAACTGCAATATGTCTTGTCATAAGGGGGGGGGGGTCTAACGATAATTATTAATATCACATAATTCAGGATACTTGGCAAATAAAAAGTATCTGCAGGTGAAATGCTATTACTGTGCACGGCAAAGATTTTCATTTTCAGGCCTTTGGTGATGGTTCACCTATTTGAAATATAACGTTGATGAAACAATACTGGTCCAACCAACAATATTTGAATTGAGTCTTTCCGGAAGGAGTTGCGGTGTATTAGAAAGAACTAAAAGATATGCCTTGACCGATTTGGCTCAGTGGATAGCGTAGGAGTGCTGTCTGAAGGGTCCCGGGTTCGATTCCGGTCAAGGGCATGTACCTTGGCTGCGGGCACATCCCCAGTAGGGGGCGTGCTGATCTCTCATCGATGTTTCTGACTTTATATCCCTCTCCCTACCGCTCTGTAAAAAATCAATAAAATATATTTAAAAAAAGAAAGAACTAAAAGATATGGGTTTTAGTGTTGAACTGTGTAATATGTGGGTTGTAGTACAAATTACTTAATTTCTGTGAACCTCAGTTTCTTCAATAAGTTGAAATAATTTCAGGATCAAATGAAATGTTTCAAAAATCCTTTGGGCTGGGTAGCTCAGTTAGTTAGAATGTCCTCCCGGTACACCAAGGTTGTGGGTTCGATCCCCTGACATTCTTATATGTCAGGGCACATATAAGAATCAACCAGTGGCCCTAGCTGGTTTGGCTCAGTGGATAGAGCATATGTCTGCAGACTGAAGGGTCCCAGATTCAATTTCCGCCACTGGCACATGTCAGGTTGCAGGTTCTATTCCCAGTAGGGGGCGTGCAAGAGGCAGCTGATAAGTGATTCTCTCTCATCATTGACGTTTCTCGCTCCCTTTTGCTCTGAAATCAATAAAAATATATATATATTTTAAAAATTAACAAATGAATGGTAGAACAACAAATTGATTTCTTCTCTCTCCCTCTAAAATCAATCAATCAAATTAAAAAACAAAAAAATTCTTCATTCAAAACTCCTTTCATAAACCATGCACCTACAGATATTCTTGTATTACAAATTTTATTAGAGATGCTTGTGAGATAGAAGACACACAGGTGTATTTGGAATTAAAATGATAAAGTTTTAGCATGTGAGAAAGTGGTTTGAGCAGATAAATTGAGCCATTATGCTCTTGATGAAAAGTCTGTTATAGTCAAGTGAGTTTTGCTTTTTTATAAATTTAACTATTTTTAAAATACAGTTATTAATGCTGTTTAAAGGGTCCTAGTTTCCTAGTGTGGTTATTCCTTGAAAGGCACTTTTGTTTTGTTTTTGTTTTTGTAATCCTCATCGGAGGATATTTTTCCATTGATCTTTTAGAGAGAATGGAAGGGGCGGGGGGAGACACATCAGTGTGAGAGAGATGCATTAATTGGTTGCCTTCTACACTCGCCCCAGAGTCTGCAACTAAGGTATGCACCATTGACCAGAATCAAACCTGAGACCCTTCAGTCCCTGGGTGGACACTGTCCACTGAGTCAAACTGGCAAGGGCTAAAAGGCACTTTTTAACATACATATATATTCTTCTGAGTTGCCAATTTAGTACTTTTTACCTAGGCATTGTGATAGGTATATCAACATTTATGACGTTCTTTGGAAGATACTATAGTTCTCTGTATTGCCCTTATTTAAGAACTTTATGATTTTTCCTTTAAAAATGTGTACATTTTAATTTGACATTATGGCTTCAGCTTAGAATGTTACATTCATTCCCACAGAGTCAATTATTAAATTTGGTTTTATAAACTACTTGTTCAGTTTTAATGATATAATAATAGCTGCCATTTATTGAGTATTTACTATGTGCATACAGCTCATTATTCCTTACAACTTTTTATTTGTTGTTAAGTCTCAGCTGAGGATATTTTCTATTGACTTTTAGGGAGAGTGGAAGAGAGGGAAAGACAGAGAGAAACATCGATGTGAGAGAAACATTTATTGGTTGCCTCCTGTAAGAGCCCTTACCAGGGCCTGGCTGGGGAGGAGCCTGCGACCAAGGTATGTACCCTTGACTGGAATCTAACCCGGGACCCTTTGGTCCACAGGCCGACACTCTATCCACTGAGCCAAACTGGCTAGGGCTACAACTATTATCTGAGGTTGCTGGTATTATTCCTTTTTGACTGGCATAGAAGCTAAGGTCTAAGAGATTGATTCAGCTGCTTAATGCCTAAGATTATATAGTTATTGGTAGAATCTGATTTCCAACCCAGGTCTGTTTGAGTCCAAGCCACAAAATTATATAATACCTTCCCATGTGGTCATGTTTCCCAAACTTCACCATGGCACCCCAGGGTATTGTCACCAACTCTCAGAGGTGCTGCTGCGAACTTTAAATTTTCAAGGGAGATAGAGCAATGCTTGACATCTCTTGCTTGCCTGGTGAACTACTAGCTTAAGAGAGTTCGTGGTTTCAAAATTAGATTTGCTACATTTCTTTCGATGACATAGCTTTGTGAGTTTTGAGGGTTCCTGTGATAACATGCAAACACTGCATGAAAATAATTGTGGAACAGGAAATAAGGATAGCAGTGTCTAATCTGATTTCAAAGTTTTAGAAGTTGTGCAGTGCCCAACTGTAATACACATTCTATAAGTAGTAATTGTGGTTATTTTAAGAATGATTTTTTTCCCCAGCTGAAATAGGTTTGCTTTTCAAATGGCTACTGAGAGTAAGTGGGACTGTTATTCTTCCTTGGCCTAAGGCTGCTATGAAGGAAAACATTACTGAAATAATGAGGGTAGCATGAACCTAGAAAGCTTGGGAACCTGTGCTCTAAAGCAGCACTCGCCAACCTCTCGGACCTCATGGACCGCCAGTGGTCTGCGAACCACCGGTTGGCAACTGCTGCTCGACAGTCTGGAGACTGTTTTTAGGGATAGAAAGAAAGGACTTTTGTATTTATTTTGCAGGGAAGAAAAGGTGAAAGATCGATTTTAGGTGTACATAGCTAACTGACCATTGGTATTATTCAGACTGTTATTTGAAAAATTCACCTATATTCTGAAATTATTAGCAAAAAAAAGTTTTCTTGTTGATAGTCGTTAGACTAGGAAAATGGTGTGTCATCTGAAGGTGCTGTTTTAGCCCTTCCCGCCTCCCTCACAATCTACTTTAACTCTCCCAAGTCTGTGCTGTCTGGGCTTCCCCAGCTTCCTCCTGACCTGGAGGTGGATGACCAGGAGATAGGGGCAAAGTGAAAGTGGACATTAACTTTGTGGGATTGCCAGATCTCAAAGCTCCCAAGCAACTTTCCTCTCCTGGAAAGGACATTCTTTTTAAAGAGGAAAATATACTTTTTCATTCTTTTAAAAAATTTTAAATATATTTTATTGATTTTTTACAGAGAGGAAGGGAGAGGGATAGAAAGTCAGAAACATTGATGAGAGAGAAACATCGATCAGCTGCCTCCTGCCCACCCCTGCTGGGGATGTGCCCTCAACCAAGGTACATGTCCTTGACCGGAATCGAACCTGGGACCCTTCAGTCCACAGGCTGATGCTCTATCCTCTGAGCCAAACCGATTTTGGCTACTTTTTCATTCTTTAAAGATAGTCTTTACATGGTATTATTTGAGAAATTATATGTATCTAATAACTGCCTATTAAAGTATGTATGGATAATGTGTTATCATTCCCATAATTTGTATTATGATTGACTGAGTTATTTGTCTAGGGCAGTGGTTGGCTGTCAACAGAGCCAAACATCAACAGTACAATGATTGAAATTTCTTTTGAGAGCCAAATTTTTAAAATTTAAACTTATTCTAATGCCACTTCTTCAAAAGACTCACGCAGGCAGTGGTATTTTGTGGAAGAGCCACACTCAAGGGGCCAAAGAGCCACTCGTGGCTCGTGAGCCTCAGTTTACCGACCACGGGCTAGGGTAAAGGGTAAAGAAGTGAAATCGTTACGGTTTTTTGTTTGAATTTTTTATTTTTATTATTTTTTTATTTACAATATAACTTATATTTAATAGTAGTACATATGTTTTCCTCCCCCCCCAATATCCTCCCCCCAGCCTCCCTTACCCCCCAGCACATGTCCCCACCTGCCCCCCTCCCCGCCCCAGTGTCTTTCATTCATTGGTTATGCTCATATGCATGCATACAAGTCCTTCGGTTGATCTCCCCCAGCATCTGCCACCCATCCACTCCAGCCT
Source organism: Antrozous pallidus (assembly GCA_027563665.1). Lineage (NCBI taxonomy): Eukaryota > Metazoa > Chordata > Mammalia > Chiroptera > Vespertilionidae > Antrozous > Antrozous pallidus. Next base: position 48,547,479 of record CM050520.1, on the reverse strand, counting down.
TCTCCCTGTTGTTTGAATTTTTTTTAAGATTTTTATTTTTTTAGAGTAATTTTATGTTTGATTTATTTTTTACACTTATTAATAATTTGGGGTGTAACTCTTACAGTTAAAATGTCAAGTATGGATATACCTTGTATATTTAACTGGAGTGGTGGCTGTAACATGTTCTCCCTTGCTGCTGCTGATTGAATTGTGTGACAATAGTTTTTAGGTGCATTAAAGTAGAAATGTGACTTGGTCATAACTGGAGCCACCATCTGTTGCTTTAAACAAAAGATCTTACCAGATGCATGGGTTTGGAGTTGTGTGGGTCAACAGTGGTAGACCATTGGTGGTAGCATTGCTGCAACCAGAACCTGGTTTTATGGAAGAAAATTTTGGCTTTCCCACCTTTGATAAAAGAAACATTCTTTGGGCAGTTGATAAGATGGAGAAAGAGAGAACTGTACTGTATAAGACGACTGGAACTGCTGATGATAGGAGGAAGATAACTAACAATAGAGAGCAAGTGCCGGGCAAGTCCCTGGCGAGTTAGCAACACCCATCATAACTGCAAGCTACGTTATTTTTTATACCAGGCAGTGGTGTAAGACGACCCTTGACTTTTGAGAAGATTTTCTTGGGTTAAAAAGTCATCTTATACGCCAGAAAATACGGTATTTCTTTTCCATCCTTTTTGGTATATTACAAAATTGAGGTAATCAAAAGTTATGGAGGTTTGGAGGGAGGTTGCTGGCATTGTCCCAGAATTGGGGATAACAGAAACAGGATTTTTCTGGCTAAATGAGGCTGGTTAATGCAAATTGACTAACTTGTTTTTTAATTCTAAGAAGTTTGCCTTGACGTTTATATTAAACTCGAGGCCTGGTGTACAAATTTGTGCACCAGTGGGGCTCCTTGACCTGGTCTGGGGGATCAGGCTGAAACCAGCTCTCCTACACCCCCCGAGGGGTTCCGGATTGTGAGAGTGCATATGCCAGGCCGAGGATCCCACCAGTGCACGATCGGGTCCAGGGACATGGGAGGTTGGCTAGCTGGGGAGGGACTGCAGGAGCGCTCCAGGGCATGTCTAGCCCGTCAGACTCAGTCCTGATTGGCTGGACCCCAGCAACAAGCTAACCTACTGGTCAGAGCATCTGCCCCCTGGTGGTCAGTGCATGTCATAGCAAGCAATTGAGCTATCATTAGCATATTACGCTTTGATTGGTTGAATGCCCGACTGGTCAACCAGACACTTGGCATATTGGGCTTTTATTATATAGGATTCTTAACTGTTAAGAAAGGTAAGCATTGCCTTGACTGGTGTGGTTTAGTTGGTTGGATATCACTCTGCACTGAAAAGTTGCCATTTGATTCTGGGTCAGGGCATATGCCCCCTTGGTAAGGAGGCATGTAGGAGCCTATCGTTGTTGTGCTCTCACATAAGTGTTTCTCTCTCTCTCCTTCCTCTCTCTCTAAAATCAATAGAAATGTTTTTTTAAAGATAAGCATTTATTAGCTTCTTTATTTAATACTAGTGGCCCGGTGCACGAAATTCACGCATGGGGAGGGGAAGCGGGGGATTCCCTCAGCCCAGCCTGCACCCTCTCCAATCTGGGACCCCTCAGGCCTCTGACTCCTAACCGCTCATCTGCCTGCCAGCCTGATCCCCCAAACTGCTCTCCCCTGACAGCCTGTTTGCCCTAACTACTCTCCTTTGCTGGCCTGGTCCCCCTAACTGCTCTCCCCTGCTTGCCTGATTGCCTCTAACCTCCTCTGCCTTGGCCCTGCCAACATGGCTTTGTCGGGAAGGATGTCTGGAAGGACATCTGGAAGATCACCAGGAAGATGTTCAGTCTAATTAGCATATTACCCTTTTATTAGCATAGATACTACCTTGTCCTAAAAATGCAGGTTGTTCCCAGGATTTCCTATCGTGGAAGGGGACCCCGCAGTAGCATCCTGGGTTCTGACCAGGGCTTAAGTGCTTGTGCTTTATCTCAGCAGCTGTGATTCCTAGAAGAAGACTCTTGGATATACCTTGAACATTTCTATCAAATTTGCCAAGTCATCCTCCAAAAATGTCAGGCCACTTTAAACTCCCACCATCAACCCTGCGTGTGCCCTCCATCCCACTTTGATGGGATGATTTCTCTCTAGAAGCTTCCCTCCTGTCAGCTGGGAACGCTTGATACTTGAGCCAACCTCATTGTTCAGCTGGGGACTTGATTTCCTGAGATAGAAGAAAAATAGTTTTGGAGGAAGAAAAATAGTTTTCCTTTACCTTTCTGAGTTCTTAGTGGAGGCCCTTGTAATGAAAGACAGATCGCCAAGAGAAAAACAAAAGTTCATTAACATGTGTACCTCATGTATATGTGGGAGTTCTCAGGGAAAAATGAATAACTCCCTAAGCTGGCTTAGAATGCAGATTTAAATACCTTCTTCCTAGGGAAAGGGAACAGGAGATGTAGGCCTCCTAGAGGAGAGTAAATGATTTTTAGGAAAGATGAATAGGGGTGGAGAGAAATAGTTTGTAACAAAGTTTGGGTGTTATGTCCTGTGACAGGAGTCAGTCTTCTCTGCCTGATGACACTTCTCCCATCAAGGGGACCTATGACATTTAAGCTCCCTTAGGGGGTCCAATTTTAGACAGATCAGGAGACTTCAGTGAAATCCTCTGCATGCACTTGCAGTTTTTCAAGAATCTGCAGCTCAAGATCATCAATATAACAATAAAGCATATGTTGGGGGGTGGCATGTTCTCTGACCTTCAGAATAAACCCAACAAAAGCTTGTTTCCTCTCTCAGATGATTTGCCATAGTAGGTTATTCCTTGGAGACGGCATTCTGGGAGTGGTCATAGCATACCCTGTGTATGTAGAAAGGTGTGGGCCACATCACTAAATAATCCAGGGGCAGTTTTCTCATCTTGAGGAAAGGGAGATAAAGTTATAATAGTTTATCTCCCTTTCCACAGGTTTCTTGTGGGTTTGTGTCTCAGCTGCCCCCGCCCCCAGCAGCCCCAGCGCCTACGCATTGGGCCTTGGGGCTGCTGGCTGCCAGGCCTGCGGGTTTGTATCTCCAGTCCACCCCCCTCCCACCCCCCAGCCCCAGGTCTGCGGTGGCGGAGCTTGGGGCTGCTAAGTGCTGGCCTCCCTGCTGGTTTGTGTCTCAGATCCAGCCCCTCGCAGCCCCAGCATCCCCATGGCCGGGCTTGCAGCTGCTGGGTACCAGCCTCCCTGCTGGTTTGTATCTCCAATCTGGAGGCCGCTGGGTGCTGGCCTCCATGCAGGTTTATGTCTCCGATTCGGCCTTTGCGGCTCCAGCACCTGAGTGGCAGAGCTTGTGGGTGCTGGGTACCGGCCCCCTGTGGGTTTGTGTCTCTGATCCAGAGGCTGTTGGGTGCCAGCCTCCCAGCAGGTTTGCACCCTGCACCAGCCCAAGGCCTAAAGCCCCCGCCCCGCCCGGCCAGCCCCACTCTGCCGCTTCCATGTCTCCACACCCCCCCTCAGTACTTCAAACTCACTCCTACAGTGGGTCTATCAAGAGAACTACATTTCCCAAAATTCCTGGCGCCCACGATACCCTGCACGAACCAAGAGCACGGTGAATTTTCTCCACCCCGTGGTGGTCACCGGGGTCTCCGCATACCCCAGAGACTGGCAGCAGCCCCCCACACCCATCGTGGGTGCTGGGCTAGGGGGCATGCAGGGACCCCAGGTGCTCATTTGCATGTGATTCAGGCACCATAAACTTAAGGAGGGCCGGCCCTTAAGTACCTTGTGGGCCACCCTTATAGGGTGGTGGTTGCTTTCACTGCACTGCGGCCACACCCCTGCCAGCCTTGCCCCCTGTGTGCTGGCCATGCCCCTGCCATGCCCCACCCTCTGCTCTGCCCTGCCCCCTGCCCCGCCCCCTGTTCCAATTGGCTGGTAGCATAGCCAATTAGGAGCCAAGGTACGGTCACATTTGCATGTTACTCTTTTATTAGATAAGATACTTTTAAAAGTCCTAACTATATTAGTATGAGCCTTATTATAAAAGATACTAGAGGCCCAGTGCACAAAATTTGTGCATTCCGGAGGGGTCCCTCAGCCTGGCCTACGCCCTCTTGCAATCCAGGAGCAGGCCTACACCAGCAGTCGGACATCGATAGCACTGCCAAGGAAGCGGGAGAGGCTCTTGCCACTACTGCTGTGCTCGCAGCCATCAGCCTGGCTTGTGACTGAGCAGAGTTCTCCCTGTGGGAGCTCCTGTGTTGAGTGTCTCCCCCCTGGTGGTCAGTGTGTGTCATAGCAACTGATCTTTCCCAGTTGGTCCCCTGTTGGGTCAATTTACATATTACCCTTTTATTATACAGGAGGATATATAGGATAGGATACTATTATAATGGGATGCTGAGATATGTGAATATTACAAGGAAAGAAATGCAAATTCATAGGTACAATTAAATGCCTTGAATAAGAATCTTTACCTGGCCCAGCCAGTATGGCTTAGTGGTTGAGCACCAGCCTTTGAATCAGGAGGTCATGGTTTGATTCCCTGTTGGTTGTGGGCTCAATCTCCAGTAGGGGATATGCAGGAGTCAGCCAGTGATTCTCTCTCATCATTGATGTTTTTGTCTCTCCTTTCCTTTCTATTCTGAAATTAATAAAAATGTATATTTAAAAAAGCAATCTTTATTGGTTCATCATTGCTTAGGACTGTAATGTTCCTCAGACTTGGAAATAATTCTCTTGAATCTTTTTGAAGTAAGACCCCATCTCCTGTATTGTAAAGTTTTATGCAGTATGTCATCAAAGGCTTCCAGGGTTCCGTTCCCCTACTGTTGTGAATTCCATTTACCCTAAATAAAAGAAGTGGCCTTGTTTTTTCCTTTTGGCTTAGTGTTTTTCAACCTTTAAATTAATCAGGTAATTTAATCAACTATTTCTGGCTACACATTAGAATCACCTTAGGGAATCCTTTTGAAAAATACTGATGCCTTGGCCTTGTCATAATCCATAAAATTAAAATATTTGGAGATTGGGACCCTGGCATGAGCAATTCTTTTTTTTTTTTCTTTCATACTTTTATTTCAGGCCATTGATCCATGATGGATTTTGTATCTCGCTGAAAGTAGCTGTAGTCATTGACTGCACAAAACCCTCAGAAGCCATGACCCGCTCCTCCAGTGTATGTTTCAACTGTCATTTTCTCCTGCACACTATTTGAAGTTTTTAAATTCCATACCCCACAGGAACCAGTTTAGAAGAGCCCCCAGTCCAAGCTCTCTGCTTGAGTGCTCCTGACACAATGCTCTACTTTTCCCATATCTGACCTGTCATCCCCAAGTTCCATTTCATAAGATGGAAGACTTGGCAAAGAGCAGCTTTTTTGGCTTTCTTTGACTCAGTGCAAGGTGTTCTTCTCTTAGCCTCTTCACTTGTTTGCTTTGCTCTTCCTCATCAGATCCAAAGAGATCACTGTCAAAATTATTTTTACTGTCTGTAGCTCCACTTCCTGTTATGTCTTCCAAATTAGCAGGGCCATATTTGCTCAGAGCTTTCTTTACTCCTGACAAGCAGGCCTTTTCCTAAGACTTGATGTGATGATTATACCAATGTGGGGGATGATACAAATATGTGGTTGGCTGGAGACTGCTTCAGATACTGCGGCATCTGTGATGGCATGTATCCCTCGATGTAGCTCTTGTCCCCCAGGTAGTTGTTGAGCAACAGGAGGTTGGTGGGACTTCTCAGGTCTCCAAAGCCCATAGTGTAGACTGACCTGGGCAAGTACAGGCAGTAACGGAAAGAGGAGTGCAGTCAGTCTTGCCAAGCACTAAGAGGGGAAAAGAAGGGGCACTGGCAATTCTGATGTGTAGCCAGGAATGTCTGTTGTCACCCTGGTACTTTACTTCAAATTTTGTCTTAAAGTCTATTTTGTCTCAGTGGTACTATAGCCACTCCAGTTGTCTTTTGGTTACTGTGTTTCATGGTATATCTTTTTCCATCCTTTCAACTTCCTTGTGTCTTCAATTCTAAAGTGTGTCTCTTGTAAACAGCATATATTCGTATCATGTTTACATGGCCATATTTACATGAATCTAGTTATGTAAAAAATGATATCCTATATAATAAAAGAGAAACATGCAAATTTGACTGTACCTTCGCTCCTGATTGGCTATGCTACCAGCCAATCAGGAGCGGGGGTGGGGCCAAGTGGCATGAGCGCTAGGCCCCGGAGGTGGAGATGAAACGGTGGTGGCGGTGAGCACCCAGCTCTGGGTGCTGTGTGGGGAAGTGGCAGCAGTGGTGGTGGCAGTGGCCACAGGGAGCGCCTGGCCCCCGGGCACTGTGAGCAGAAGTGGCGTCGAGCACCCAGCTGCCGGGGCTGAGCTGAGCAGGGTGATGACGGTGAGCCATCAGTTGGACATCCCCTGAGGGCTCCCAGTATGTGAGAGGGGGCAGGTTGGGTTGAGGGACTACCCACCCCAAGTGCACGAATTTTGTGCACTGGGCCCCTAGTAGAAGTATAGTTACTTTGGGAACAGAAAAGAGTAAGTAACTAACTTTTTCCAGGGCATATCAAAGCATCACTGTAGCCAAACCGGTTTGGCTCAGTGGATAGAGCGTCGGCCTGCAGACTGAAAGGTCCCAAGGTTCGATTCCAATCAAGGGCATATACCTTGGCTGTGGGCACATCCTCAGTTGGAGGTGTGCAAGAGGCAGCTGATCGATTTTTCTCTCCCATTGATGTTTCTGACTTTCTATCCTTCTCCCTTCCTCTCTAAAAAATCAATTAAAAAAGAAAGCATCACTGTAGTCATTATGGAAATTTGAATGGTTGACTAGGAGATGGAAAAGCATATCAGGTAGGGAACAGCATGGGAAAAGTCATAGAAGTGTGAAACATTTCGTATTGTCTAGGCATTTATTAACTTAGGCATTAAGTTTCTAAAAGATTTGTGGTTGAGGAACTTCAGACCATGTGAGAAAATTAGATTGGGACATGAGTTATAAATACCTTGAAGTCTTTTCTTTTTTAACAATGTTTTTATTGACCTTGGACAGAGAAGAAAGGAGTGGGAAGGGAAGGGAGGGAGGGGGGGAGAGAGAGAGAGAGAGAGAGAGAGAGAGAGAGAGAGAGAGAGAGAGAGAGAGACATCAACCCAGTGCCTCCTGCATGCCCCCTCCTGGGGATTGAGCCTGCAATTTGGGAGTGTGCCCCCACCTGAGGACCTATTGGTTCTTGGGTCAATGCTCAACCAATGAGCCACACCAGTGGGCCCTGAAATTTTTATTTTCTGAAACTAAAAGTTTTTGAGTTGTTGGAAAAGCAGAGTGGGCAGCTTGAGGAAATCAGCTAGAAGTTGTTATAATATTACTAGAGGCCTCTTGCAATCTGGGACCCCTGGACTTTTTTGGCCATTTCTTCTTTCCACAATAAACGAACTATTAACTCCTCATTTTCTAAGTTAGAAACTTAGAAATCATACTAAACTCTTCTTACTCAAAGACCCTTCACATCAATTCTACCTACAAAATCTCAGATTTAGCCTTTCTTCTCCCTCCCCACAGCCTTTGCCCCAATTCATATCTCACCAATCTATATATATAAAAACCTAAGCGATCAAATGACAGAATGACTGGTAGCTCTAACATGCACTGACCACCAGGAGGCAGACACTCAGCACACAGGATTGGGCTCCTTCCTGTCTGGATTGGGCCTGTGGGGATAGAGCTGAAACTGGTTATCTGACATCCTCCAAGGCTTATGAAGAATGGGTGTGGTTTCCTATTTTTAAAAATTCAGAATTCTAATAAACATAAACAAGCACTATTTGAAGAACTCGTTGTGTTAACTTTATACCTTACTAAAAGCTTACTTTGAATAAACAAATTAAGGCAAATCTGATATTATTTTACTGCTTTTTTGTTTTTGTGAATTATTTAAATTGCTATACACATGTAAAATGTATATTTAACATTTTGTTAAGGGCAGTTTTTAGGGTATATAATTTATGTACTTAAAGTAATTAAAATTAACTTTATTAAACTATCTTGGCATTGGTGTTTAATTGTATTTCATAGGTAAAGCTATAGGTATTTTTAAAATTTTTATTATTTTAGAGATTGCTGTCTTCTTCTGGTTAAAGATTTGATAGTTTGTTGAATATTCTTTGTTTCCCCCTCCCTACAAAGAAATGGAACTTCAAATTGAAATGCCATTCTCAATTGAGAAACAGATATGTAAAATATTGTGTGGATTGAGTATATTATATAGATGGGAAGTACATAAGTAAATGTGTATTGTTTGTGTGGGTTGATTGCTAAGTAATTCTTGACTAATTTGAAAGATTCTTTATCCGAAATATGTGAGTTGAATTCCATTTCAGGGGTGACTTTATCCAACTGCTATTCATGGTATTAGACACTATGTGGTAACTCAAACCTGTAATGTTACTTGAGTTATAATTAAAGTTTTGTCTCAGGCCATTAATTAGTGAAGGATAGTCCAATTGTCTTGAAAGACAAAATGTTAGCACTTAAAGAAATTATATATATTTCTAAACTAGAATTATCAATAATGTAAATAATCTGTCTACAAGGAAATGAATATTGGCAGATTTTCTCTAAGGTTGATACTAGAGCATAGTAAATTGCTTTAATAACTGTAATTTACACAAAGCAACATAAAAATCTTAATAGGCTCCCTCCCTGACCTTGCCTCTCAGTTCCACACTCAACCTGACATATATTAACTACCTGGGATTTTAGTTCCATTTCTGTCCTTCATTTATTTGTTCCTCAGCAATTATTTAAATTAAACTGTATTTTAACAGTTTATTTGCTCACCATTGTTTTTGATTCCCACATTTTCTCTTAGATTAATTCTTTTGCTATATTACATTCTTTTTTCAAACAGAGTTTCTAAGTTGTGAACTTTGAGATCTTGCATGTCTGAAAATATATTTATTTTGCCCCCTTTTCTGAGTGCCCATTTAGATTGAATACAGTTTTCCAGTGTTCACATAACTTCCCCCCAGAACTTTGACAATATTGCTCTTTTATCTTCTAGCATCCACTGTTGCTGATGAGAAATCTGTCAATCTGATTCTTGTTCCTTTGTAAGTGAGTTTCTTTTCTTTCCTGAAAGATTTTCATGGCTTTTTTTTTTTTTTTAATCCCTGACATTCTGAACTTTTTTAGGATGTTCCTTTTCTTTCAATATCCTTGCTTTTGCGTTTACAAATTACAGATTGATTTAAAGTCCTTTGGGTGTTACTGCTGTTCTAATTCTCTTTCCTCCATTACCACAGGCAACCACTGTTCTCCATTTTGGAGTTTATTATTCCCATGAACAGTTTTATACTAAGAGTATATATTTATGTATCTATAAATGATACATGGTTTGGATTTACATGCTTTAAAACTTTATATGTAAATGGTATACTGTACTCATTCCTCTACAACATCCTTTCCCCCTCCTTAAACACTGTTTTTGAAATATATTCCTGTTGGTGCATGTTATTTTATTTCTTTAACTGCTATATAGTATCTATCCTATTACATGAAAATACTGTAGTTTTTTAAAGAAAATTGAATATTTAGGTTTATTTTGTTTATTTTTGTTTTGTTAAGAGAAATGCTGTAATGAATTTTCTAGTGGCTTTGTCTAGAGGTGGAATTTCTGGGCTGAAGGGTATGTATTAGCCTTAGTGTAGCCAGATTGCTCTTGGCTTTATCAGTTTATACACTACCAGCAGTGTATGAGGGTTTCCATTTATCTAGATCAGTGGTTCTCAACCTTTTAATGCCACGACCTGTAATACAGTTCCTCACGTTGTGGTGACCCCAACCATAAAATTATTTTTGTTGCTACTTCATAACTGTAGTTTTGCTGCTGTTAGGGATTGTAATGTAAATATCTGTGTTTTCCGATGGTCTTAGGCTCTACAGCAGCGGTTCTCAACCTGTGGGTCACGACCCACATGACGCACAGGTTGAGAACCGCTAGCAGGGTTGACCAAGACCATCGGAAAACACAGATCATTACAATTCATAACAGTAGCAAATACAGTTCCTCATGTTGTGGTGACCTCCAACCATAAAATTAACCCCGCTAGCAGGGTTGCCTAAGACCATCGGAAAACACAGATATTTACATTACGATTGATAACAATAGCAAATACAGTTCCTCATGTTGTGGTGACCTTCAACCATAAAATTAATCCCACTAGCAGAGTTGCCTAAGACCATTGGAAAACACAGATATTTACATTATAATTCATAACAGTAGCAAAATTACAGTTATGAAGTAGCAGCGAAAATAATTTTATGGTTGGGGGTCACCACAACATGAGGAACTATATTAAAGGGTCATGGCATTGGAAAGATTAAGAACCTCTGATCTAGATAATCAACACTTGGTATTGTCAGACTTTTAACTTTTTTATAATGTCTTTATGAATTAGTTTCTTATTGTTATTATGATAAGGTAAAGATTTTTTCATGTGTTTCCAGCCATTCAGTTTTCCCTTCTGTGAATCATCTTTATATATAAAAGCTTAAGTGACCATTACAACTGAACGACCAAATGACCGGTCACTATGATGCACACTGACCACCAGGGGGCAGATGCTCAATGCAGGAGCTGCCCTCTGGTGGTCAGTGCGTTCCTACAGCCAACCTCCTTCGATCTCTGCTCCACCCCCACACCCTCTTCCCCCTGGCAGCTGGCCCCAAATGGGACTGGGCCACAGAGCCTCGATTGGCCCTAATTGCTGGCCAGGCTGAGGAACCCTACCAGTGCACGAATTTGTACACCGGGCCTCTAGTCTTTTTAAAGAGCCTTCCCCATTTTCTTTGTGGTTATCTGTTTTCATTGATCTGTAGCAGGTTTTTATTTTGATGTTAGTTCTTTGTCATTTTTATTTGCAAAGCAAATATCTCAATATTGTTTACCATTTTTACTATTCTTACAGCATTTCCTGTTGACACAAACTTTAAAATTTTAGTGTAGTATAATTGTCAACCTTTTTTTTTTTTTTTTTTACAATTACACTTACGCTGTTAAAAAACACACACACCTTTTTATGATTCTGAAGCCACTCATCTGTATTTTCTTCTGAAAGTTTTGTTTTTCAAGTTATAGTCTTAGACTTGCTGGAATTTAATTTAGGTAATGTATGAGGTTTTTTCCCCCCCTTCACTAATTTGTAATGCCACCACTCATATACCAATTTCCATGTATGTGTAGGCCTATTTCTGGCTCTCTATTTGTTACATTGATGTTTTCTTAACCACATGGTTTTATTTACTACAGCTTTAATTTAAGTCATTCTATCTGATAAGGCAAGTTCTACCATGTTCTTTTTCAAAAAGCTATTGGTTATTGTCTGCCCTTATTTCCTGTCTCATTAGAATTTTAGAATCACCATACCAAATTTTGCAAAAATTCTTGGTTGGCTTTTGTTCTGATACCAACTGCAATACCATTCAATTTTGACTCTAGCCACCTGAAACTAGAGTCAGATTCCACAGGTGTAAAAGTACACTCACCAATAAGACAGCCCCATGTCAGATTCCAGCTATAAGTTCCTGTGACTTCCTGTGGTTTGGTAATTTGCTAAAACTACTCACAGAACACAATGAAGTGCTGTTTTAAAAATTATGGCTTTATTTAAAGGATCCAAATGAGGACCAGCCGAATGAAGAGACATATAGGACAAAATGTGGAGGGTCCCAGTGTAGAGCTCCCATGCTCTCTCCCTATGGTGTCAGGGCGCATTACCCTCCCAGCACATCAGTGCATTCACCAGTCTGGAACCTCCAGTGACCTTCGGTTGTAGCAGAGTTTTTAGTAGAGTTTTGGCCATTTGATTGAACTCAATCTTCTGTCCCTTTCCCCTCAGTGGAGGTGGGGCTGATATGTGTATCAAAACCCCAACTTTCTGGTTTTTCTGGCATGACTAGTCCCTGTCCTTGAACCCTTACATTTTTCTCGGATAATTCCTACGGGGTCATTTTATGTAATTTCTTTCGTATGTAGCTGGTTTCAGTTTGCTTGTATTTTGTTCAAGATTTTTGTGCCTATATTCATAAAGGATATTTATCTTTAGTTTTCTTGTGATTTCTTTGTCTGTTTTGGTATCAGGGTAATGCTGGCCTCCTAGAATGAGTTTGGAAGTATTGCATCCTTTTCTGTGTTTTGGAGGCATTTGAGGATTGGTGTTAATTCTTCTATAAATATTTGGTAGAATTAACTGGTGAAGCCATCTGGTCCTGGGCTATTCTTTGGGGTAAGTTTTTGATTACTGACTTAATCTTTTTATTTGAATACCTTCTGGGTATTCAGATTCTGTATTTTTTAAGTAACTTTTGGTAGTTTCTAGAAATTTGTCTATTTCATTTAGGTTATCTAATATGTTGGCGTTCATTTGTAAGTAGTATTTTCTTAGTAATCCTTTTTATTTCTGTAAGGTCATTAGAATATTCCTTTCATTCCTGACTTCAGTAATTTGAGTCTTTTTTCTATTTAATCAAGCTAAAGGCTTATCACTTCTGTTTATCTTTTTAAACAACCAGCTTTTGGTTTCATTGAGTATGATTTCGTTTATATTAAATTTCCAAATTAGACAAATCCATAGAGACAGAAACTATACTAGTGGTTGACATGGATTGAGGTGGGGAAATTGGAAGGAACAAGATTTATTTCTGGGTTGATGAAAATATTTCATGATTAGGGGTGATGTTTGCACAATATTGTAAATATACTAAAACCTATTGAATTGTATACTTTAAGATGCTTAAAATGATGGATTTTATATTATGTAAATTTTATTTCAGTAACTTTTTTTCAATAACTAATTGACTATAATAGGTCTATTTCCAGCTTCTACATTCTGTTTCAGTGATCTGTTTGTGTATCTTGAGGCCAGTTCTCATTGCCTTGACTAAACTCTTAGCTTTGTAATAAGTCTTGGAGTCAGGTAATTTAAATGCTCCAACTGTATTCTTTTTAAAGAGTGTTTTAGCTATCATAGGTTCTTTGCGTTTCCATATGAATTTTAGAATAACCTTACAAATTTCTACTGGAAAGTTCCCTGGAATTTTTATTGGTATTAAGGTGAATCTGCAGATAAATTTGGGGAAAATTGACACCTTAAGATACTGAGTCTTCTGATATGTGAGCCTGGTACATTGCTCCATTTGTTTAGGTGTTGGTTTTTTTTCTTCCCGTTTTTCTTAGCAGTGTTTTGCAGTTTTCACTGTAGAGGTCTTCTACATCTCTTGTTACATTTATCCCTGAGTGTTTTATGTTCCTTCCTCCTCCTCTTTACCTAGATAGTATCTGAGGCAATTGTAGGTTTGATCTTTGTTCCTGACCTTTCATATGTAACTGTTCACTGTCTTTTGTTGCCTTTTGTATAATGTCTTAATTGCCATTGTTTTATATATTTTGTTTCATGTTGTTTCAGGCAGGTAAGGTAAATACAGTCCCTGTCACTCCATATTTGTTAAGACATAGGCTCATTACTTTTTTCACAGTTATATTAAAGGGGTTTGGGCAGCAAGGTCAGCTTACCATCATGATGTACTATATCTCTGTCATTCTGTTTTTAGAGAATTAAAATTATGGGTCCCTTTTATTGCCTACCTACTGCATGCTAAACTTTCTCTATGTCTTATGAATAAAACTTAAATGGAACTTACATTCTAGTGGTCTCCAACATTACATGGTGAACATAATGTCTGCTTACATGAAATAGGAAATATATGCTTTCCTTAGGGGTTTATTGGCTTGAATGAATCATAACTAAGGGTCTACAAGCCATAAAAAGTATGTTAAAATACCTGTTTTAAATTTAAATAAATATACATCTATTTGCCAAAATGTCGAATAGGCTAGCAATGACATTAATCAATCATTACCTTTATATGAAATATTCTCAACTCAGTGTGGTAACATTTTTTACCATGCTGATCAAATATTCTGATTGATAGTTAATAATAACCTGGCAAAGTAAAACATAGGATAGTTTAAGAATTCAGTTTGGTAGTTTGGTAAACCAAATCCCACGCAGTATCTCTGGTGAAAAATAATGGGGAACAATGTGGTATAGATTTTTAAAAAGTAGTTGAAACTATTATAGATGTCCTCTCTTACCCCCACCCTATTTGAACCCTTCCACCTTACTCCTGCCCCCGATCCTCCAGGCCTTCACCACACTATTCTCTATGTCCATGGGTTATACATATATGCATATAAGGTCTTTGGTTAATTCTACCCCTCCTCCATCCCTGCTTTGGTATAGATTTTTTAAAATGGTCTTTATTGTTAGCTGGGTTAGAATCTTAACTTTTCCACTTGCTATTTGTGTAACTTGGGAAAGGCATTAACTTCTGATCTTCATCAAAGTGGAGACAATAATATTCATCTTTAAAATTGTTTTAAAAGATCTGATATTAGCCCCCCCTTTCTTTGAAATGTTAAAAACCAATATATGATAAGCCTGTTGTATCTTTTAAAATATATATTTTTATTGATTTTAGAGAGGATGCAAGAGGGAGAGAGAGTGATTGCCTCCTGCACGTCCCCTACTGGGGGTGGAGCTCACAACCCAGGCATGTGCCCTTGACTGGAATCGAACCTGGGACCCTTCAGTCTGCAGGCTGATGCTCTATCCACGGAGCCAAACCAGCTAGGGCCTTATATAGTTCATGTATAAAATTGGATCAATTTATAATTTATTCTTCTTTAAATTCACATGATCTGCTCAAATACACATGTCTTTAATTTTATTTTAAAAATTAGGAAGTCCATCTTTGGCTATGATGGAATAATAAGGAGTCTTTACCCTCTTGTTATTGGCAACTAGTAAACTGGACTAAAATATACAAACCATCTCTTTTTATTTTACTTTTTAAAATATACTTTTTTGATTTTTTACAGAGAGGAAGGGAGAGGGATAGAAAGTCAGAAACATCAATGAGAGAGAAACATCGATCAGCTGCCTCTTGCACATTCCCCACTGGGGATGTGCCCGCAACCAAGATACATGCCCTTGACTGGAATCAAACCTGGGACCCTTCAGTTCGCAGGCCCATGCTCTGTCCACTGAGCCAAACCGGTTTCGGCCAAACCATCTCTTTTTAGATACTATACCATAAGCAGAGTAGGGAGGACTGTACTCCCTGAGAGAGAAATAAAAGGGATGAGCTTTGTAACTACTATGGCTTCTTTCCTGCCTACCAATTTTTATGGGATGATCTCAAAACACTCAGTAACCATATGTAACATTGATATTTTCCAGCATCCAAACAGGAATTTCTAACATGCCAAGAAGTGGGTCCAGTGTAACCCATAATCAAGAGAAAAATTAGTCTAAAGAAACAGATTGGAAAATCACAGAAGTGCCGAGACCGGTTTGGCTCAGTGGATAGAGCATTGGACTGCAGACTGAAGGGTCCCAGGTTCGATTCCGGCAAGGGCATGTACCTTGGCTGCGGGCACATCCCCAGTAGGGGGCGTGCAAGAGGCGGCTGATCGATGTCTCTCTCTCATCGATGTTTCTGACTTTCTATCTCTCTCCCTTCCACTCTGTGAAAAAGCAATAAAATATATTTTAAAAAATTAAAAAAAAAAGAAAATCACAGAAGTGATGGAGCTAGTAGATAGGATGCTAAAATAGCCGTTATAAATAATAAATGTGTTTAAAGAAAATTATGAATCTAATGAGTAGACAAATGGAATATATAAAAAAGAACCAAATGAAACTTCTAGGGATGAAAAATAGCAGTGTCTGAAATTTTAAAAAATAATTGAAAGTATTTAGGGACAGATTAGACAATGCAGAAGACCAGACCAGTGAACTTGAAGATATAGCAATTGCCTTTATCTTAAAATGAAGCTGAGAAAGAAAACTGAAAACTATCAAATGATTCATTGGTCTATGGAAAAATACCAAGCAGATTTAATAAAGTGTAGTTGATATCTTACAAGGAGGATGGAGCAAAAAATATTGTAAAAAATCATGACTCAACAGTTACCAAATTTGATGAAAATGATAATCTCAAAGATTCAATAATCTCAACAAACCAAAAGCAGGACAAACACAAAATACCAAAGACATAATCAACTCCTAAAAACTAGTGTTAAACGGAGAACTTTGAAGACAACTAAAGGAAAAGGCATTACATACAGAGAAACAATGAAGACTTTTTTGTCTGAAACTATGCTAACTAGGAGATAATGAAGCATTTTTTAAGTACTGAAGGAAAAGAACTGTCAACATATGTGTCCAGGAACATACCCTTTGAAATGTGGGTGTAATACAACCCTTTACAGACAAATCCAGAGAATTAGTTGTTAGCTAGCTGACAGGTACTGTAAGTGACATCTTAAAAAAAAAAAAATATATATATATATATATATATATACTTTTATTGATTTCAAAGAGGCGGGGGGGCAGAGGGGCGGGGGGGGGAGAGAGAGAGAGAGAGAGAGAGAGAGAGAGAGAGAGAGAGAGAGAGAGAAACATCAGTGATGAGAATCATTGGCTGCTTTCTGCATGCCCCCTACTGGGGATTGAACTGGCAACCTGGGCATGTGCCCTTGACTGGAATTGAACCTGGATCCTTCAGTCCACAGGGCCAATATTCTGTCCAACAAGGGCAAAAAAATTAAAAAAAAATATTTTTATTGATTTTAGAGAGAAAGGGAATGGGATTGAAAGAGAAACATCAATGATGAGAGTTATTAATTGGCTGCCTCCTGCATGCCCCCCTACTGGGGATTAAGCCCGAAACCTGGGCTTGTGCCTTGACTGGGAATTGAACCATGATTTCCTGGTTCATAAGTTGACATTCAACCACTGAGACACTGGTCATGCTATAAGTGCCATCTTCAGATAAAGGAAAATGGATCAGATGTTAGCTTGGATCTAAACAAAGATGAAGAGTGCAAGAAATGATAAATAGCCAAAACCGTTTTGGCTCAGTGGATAGAGTGTCGGACTGCGGACTGAAAGGTCCTGGGTTTGATTCCGGCCAAGGGCACGTACCTTGGCTGCAGGCACATCCCCAGTGGGGGGCGTGCAAGAGGCAGCTGATCGATGTTTCTCTCTCATCGATGTTTCTGACTTTCCCTCTCCCTTCCACTCTGTAAAAAATCAATAAAATATATTAAAAAATAAAAAGCTTTCACTTATTAAAAAAAAAGAAATGATAAATATGTGAATAAATATAAAATACACTTTCCCTGATTTTAAAAATTCTTTAAAAAGAGCCTAGGGTACATACAAGGAACAACAAAAAATGCACAAATAATTGGACCAACAAATTGATGTTTCTCATCCACCTCCTTCTTTCTCCTTCTCTTCCTACCTGCTTTTCATTCTGAAAAAAGAAAAAAATCTAAAGTTGTAACTGGAAATTTCAACACTTCTCTCTCAGTAATTATGGTATAGTTAGACAGAAAACCAGTCAGAATATAGATGACACGAACAGTGTTGTTAACAAACTGGATGTTATTGACAATTCTGGCACACTCTATCCAACACAACGGAAAACACATTCCTTTAAAAATGATTGAAAGTAACTAAAATGTTGAGGATGTGAATCAACTAGAAATCTTACACAATAATGGTGAGAATATTAAATAGTGCAACTATTTAGGCAAAACATTCAGGAGTTTCTTACTAAGTTAAACCCACATCTAACCATATAACTCATCAGTTCCCACTACTGTTTACCCAGAAGAAACAAAAATGTATGTATTTGCTCACAAATGTTCATAGCTTTTCTTAAACAAGAAATAACCCAAATGTTCACCAGATGATTGGATGGACATATCCTATCTAATAAAGAGGGAATATGCTAATTGACCATCACGCCCTCACAAAGATGGAGGCACCCACAGCCAATGAGGGAATATGCTGATTGACTGCCATGCCCTCAAAGATGGCGGTGCACACAGCCACAAGAAAGGGGTGCCCAGTCATCTCAGCCCCACCAGGGCGCCTGTGTCCGGAGTCCCCCAGTCCCCTCAGCCCTCCAGCCGCCCAGGGCCAGCCTGAGGTGCAGGCAAGGCGCCAATGGTGGCTGCCCAGCCACCCAGCCTGGCCAAGGCTTGCACTGCCAGCAGTGGCAGCAGCAGAGGTGTGATGGGGGCGTCACCTTCCCCTGATCGCCCGGTTGCCTCCTGCCCCTGAGGGCTCCTGGACTGTGAGAGGGGCAGGCTGGGCTGAGGGTCCCCCCTCTAGTGCATGAATTTTTATGCACTGGGTCTCTCGTATATTTATACAATGGGTTTACTAGTCACATTGAAAAGGAGTGAATTGCTGGTAAATGCAAAACATGGGTAGATCTCAAAATATTATGCTAAGTAAAAAAAGACAGACAAAATGAGTATTTACAGTATGATTCCATTTATATGAAACTCTAGAAAAGACAAATCTATAGGGACATATTGGTGGTTCTTTTGGCTGAGAATGGGTTGACTGACTGAGAAGGGCGTTACAAGTCATGGTCTGTTCTCTTTTGCTTATATTTTATTTTGATCTGTTCTCTTGTCATGTTAGGAAGCTTAGTCATATAAGCCAGTGTATGGACGGCTACTTGTAAGTTGCTAGCAAAGGTATAGATGATTGAGTGGCATAAATGCACATTTCATTTAGTGGTTTTAGAACTTTGTTGTGTTTCTATCTGGTTCCTTAAGTAAAAAATGTGTATTATTGTTTATGGGTTAGGAGAAATTTGTTTTTATGTAAAACTTTTTTTTTAAATTTTTTTTAAAAAATATATTTTATTGATTTTTTAGAGCGGAAGGGAGAGGGATAGAAAGTCAGAAACATCGATGAGAGAGAGACATCGATCAGCTGCCTCTTGCATGCCCCCTACTGGGGATGTGCCCGCAGCCAAGGTACATGCCCTTGCCGGAATCGAACCTGGGACCCTTCAGTCCGCAGTCCGACGCTCTATCCACTGAGCCAAACCGGTCTCGGCTGTAAAACTTTTTTTTGAAGTCCAAGTTATTCATTGAATAAGTTTTTCTCAGATGTATATGGGATAGACACTGTCCTAGGTGCTGAAGCTACAGGCATTTTTAATGTGCGGTGGAGGTGATCAAACAGGCATATTTGATAGTTTTGGGACATTCAGCAGGGGCACTTACTACGGATAATGTAAAAGAATGATATGAAAGAATAATAGAAGGATTATTTCCTAAGGTGCAACAACAAAACAACTCAGAATGTGTAAAAGTGGATTGAGGATAGAGGAAACTGTGAATAAACAGCATGGAATGTTTGGGAATTCCAAGAAGTTGAGCCGTGGATTTGTTGAGCCATTAAATCAAAGCTAGGAACTCATTATTCTGGACTTTTTCTTATATAAGAAAAAGTAATCTCTTATTTGTGAAGTTACTCTGGTAAATTTTCTGTTATTTGAACATATCCATAACCAGCACAGTGGAACAACATTGAAATTGAAGCAAAGGGATGGATGAGATAATTTAGAAACACAAGAAATGAAGTCCTAAAAGAGAACCAACTTTCAAAGGGAAGGCATAAGGTCTGCAAAGGATTTTTAGAAGGGATGAAGAAATAAGAGGAGAAATCAGAAAAGTGGTGTCACAGGATGGCTAGGTTTCAAGGAAGAAGTGGTCCCAGTGTCACATGCTGCTAATTTAAGATAAGACAAAGACTAAATCATTTATTTAATGTAATTAATGGAAGTCAGATTTGGTGAGTCTGGAACAAGTGGGTGACAAAATGGAGACAGAGTATGGAACTTTCAGAAGGGGAAGAGAAGAATGTATATTAGCTCAGTGTGGGGAGAGAGACATTTAGTATGATAGTTCCAAATTAATTTTTAAAAACACCACAAGTACCTTCCTTACCTTACTTGTATTGTTGTTTGAGGCCAGTAGCAGTTTATTTTTTTTTATTTTTTAATATATTTTTATTTATTTTTTTGCAGTATAACTTATAATTAATAGTAGTACATGTTTTCCTTTCCCCCTCCCCCTTATCCTCCCCCCCAGCCTCCCCTACCCCCCAGCACATATCCCCCCCTCCCCCCTCCCCACCCCAGTGTCTTTCATTCATTGGTTATGCTCATATGCATGCATACAAGTCCTTCAGTTGATCTCCCCCAGCATCCACCTCCCGTCCACCCAAGCCTTCCCCCTGTAGCTTGACAGCCTGTTCAAGGCCACCCTGCCTCTATATCAATCACTCTCCCTTGTTTCTTTTCTTCAAAAATATCTTGCCTCTGCATACTAGAAATAAATGTATAAGAACAAAAAATGTTTCAGTCTCAGTTTCAATGTCCAACTGTTCTGAGTCCCAGTTTCAGTGTCAAATAATTCTTTCTGTGTACATGTCAGCAATGGTATCCAAATGGTGGACACATCGTGGCAATGCAAGATCCATCCTCTCTGGTTTGGTCCTGGGCTGCCTGCAGACATGCACAGCTGCCGACTGCTAGCATGGCAAGGTGTTGTCAGTGTCCCCCATCTCTGGACCATCCTCGTGACTGGAACAGACCCGTCAGTTCCTCACTGTCGCAGGAACCCACATGGTCTTGGAGTTGTTCTCTGCAAACACACAAACACATTCTCGACCAAAAGTTAACAAAGGGATCCTCTCTGCAAAATAGACTGGGGATTCTTTTTAATTTTTGCCTAAATGATTTTCCTTTGGCTTATTTTGACACCATGTGTGTTTTTTCGTGGGTGTCCTGCAGTTGGTTTTACAAATGGAATTTACTTTACTGGAGTAAGAATTTTCTAGATGTATTTTACTTACTCGATATTTTTTTCCTTACATGATATTATCCCACTGCCCCCTCCCCTTTTTTGATTAATGGGGGCTTTTGGAAATTTTATATTGCAGTCTCTTGGTAATTTTAAATTTTAATTTTTGCACACAAATATGACTGCTTTAGGTTCTTTGGAGGAGACTGAGAGTATGGAACTTTCAGAAGGGGAAGAGAAGAATGTATATTAGCTCAGTGGGGAGAGAGACATTTAGTATGATAGTTCCAAATTAATTTTTAAAAACACCACAAGTACCTTCCTTACCTTACTTGTATTGTTGTTTGAGGCCAGTAGCAGTTTAAAAAAAAAATCTATTGAAAGTAATATGTATGTGAAAATATTTTTAAATTTCACTTTTGTGGTTTGGCAAGGGACCCAGTCTTAACAAACCACTCTTTCTAGGAACATTTGTTTTTTTCTTTATAATGCAGAAGATTTAGTCAACAGTTATTTTCTTCTTCTTCTTTTTTTTAAATTCTCACCAGAGGATATGTTTTTTTATTGAGAGAGAGAGAGAGAGAGAGAGAGAGAGAGAGAGAGAGAGAGAGAATGAATGAATATGAATGAATATCAGTTGGTTGCCTCCCTTACTGCCCTGACCAAGAATCATTCCCTGACTGGGAATTGAACTCACACACAACCTTTTGGTGTATGTTAAGACACTCCAGCCACCTATGCCTCCCAGCCAGGACATCTTATTTTCTATTAGATTAGATTAGAATTTATGAACATAGGAACTAAGTATCGAGATGATGATGCTCCTCCCAAAAACGAAGAAAGGGGTGGGGAAGTTTTTCAACATAACTGAACAATCTCGATGGAATACTTTCAAACAGTTATCTTAATAAAAATGATCTTAATCAAATAATTAAGATCTCAACTATCCTGAATCTGTAGGGAGGAGAAGGGTTCTTTAAACAGATGTTTGTATGCCTTTTGGGTTGTCTATAAACGCTTTGAACGTATTAGCAGCAATTTTTATGTTTACATTTTCTTAGGATGTCCATAGCTTTCATTGAAACACTTAGGAGGTTGTCTTATATTGGAATACCCAAGAAGCAGACCTTGAGACAAAAATGTGAGTGCAAGTAGTTTATTTGGAAAGTGATGCCAGAAACATTGATGAAGGAGGGGAAGTGAGACTGGGCAGTGGGGGAGGAGCCAATACAGTATATATTACCAAGTTACTTTGTTGACACCTGGAGCTGAACCTTCCTGTTGAACTCTGAGAGAGTAAAGGAGCCAAGGGGTAAAGAGCTTCTGTCAGTTATTGGTTGAAGGCTGCTCGCAGGAACAGCTGATTCCCTGGCTTGCTCTGGAATCCAAAGTGCTGAGGGATAAAGGTGAGCTGCTGCCAGCATCTGCTACTAGAGGTAACAATAAAATACAACTTCATTTTTTGGTTAACTAAAGGTACTTAAAAGTTGTTTACTTGACTGGAAATTCTATGACAGTAAGGAATTGTTAACATTTATTTATTTGTTTATTATGAATCCTCACCCGAGGATATTTTTTTCTTTGATCTTTAGAGATAGGAAGGGAAAAGGGGAGGGGACAAGAGAAACATCCATGTGAAAAAGACACATCAATTGGTTGCCTCCCATAACACCCTGCCTGGGGTGAGGATGACTTGCAACCCAGGCACTCACTCGCCTTTGACCAGGAATTAAACCTTAGAACCTTCAGTACGTGGGCCAGCACTGACTACTGCGCGGCGCTGGTCAGGGTGGGGTGGTTGATTTTCAGGTGTTACTGTTAACATTGTGGTGTTTTTAAAAGAGTCCTCACCCCTTAGGGATACACAGTGAAATATTTAGGGATGAAGTCATGATATCTGACTTTGCTTTGAAATAACATTGGGGAGGACAAGGTCTCATGGTCATATATTGATCATCATCATTGGAGTGGGATGGTGTGAATGGTTAAATAACCAATATGTAAAAATGCCAGAAACATTTGTTTTGTCTTAAATTCTAGAATTATGAAATGTTCACAGGAACAGATCTTTTGAAGTTTTTAGGCTGAACCTATTAAAAAAATCTTTATTGATTTCAGAGAGAGAGAGAGAGAGAGAGAGAGAGAGAGAGAGAGAGAGAAAGAGAGAAAGAGAGGAAGAAAGAAACATCGGTGATGAGCGATAATCATTAATAGACTGCCTCCTGCATGCCCTCCACTGGGAAATCCAGCCTGCAGCCCAGGCAGGCACCATGACCAGAGTTGAATTGTGACTGCCTGGTCCATAGGTTGATGCTCAGCCACTGAACCATGCTGGTCAGGCAAGGCTAACCCTCTTTTTTTATTGCTTGTGTTCTGCTAATGTTTCATTGACCAAACTTAAAAATCACCAACATTTTATTCAACCTCCCTAGTTTGCTTATTGAACATTTTTAACAGTCAGCTGGCTGGGCTCCAAATAAGGTGTCAGCATTTTGCTTTAAAAAAGACATTGATCACCATCTGGTGGTGAATAACAGTAACTTTGGTTTGTATATTTCTTTATGGTTTATAAAGTGTTTTCATATACATTTTCTCATTTGTTGAAATAACTGTAGAAATTATGAAACCTATTCAGTTATGCTTTGTGTCACAATTTCAAGAAACTGTAAGATGACATAGTATGTTGCTCATCTAGTGTTGTTTTGTTTTTGTTGTTGTTTTTGCTTGTCATATTAATGTTGGTTTGAAAGAAAATGAACTTATCACTTGTTACCAGGGACTAAAGATCATATGACTTTCATAAGGAAATGGAGTTCTTTGGCCCGAGCTGGATTGGCTCAGTAGCCTGAGCATTGGCCTGTAGACTGAAGGGTCCTGGGTTTGATTCCGGTCGAGGGCACATGCCCAGTTGCAGACTCGATCCCCAGTAGGGAGCGTGCAAGAGGCAGCCAATCAATGATTCCCTCTCATCATTGATGTTTCTATCTCTAGCCCTTCCTCTCTGAAATCACTAAAAACATATTTAAAAAAGAAAGAAATGGTGTTCTTTTAAGTTCACAATTCTGCAGAGTAAGTTAGGAACCATAAGAGATTAACAATGACTAACAATAAAATAGAACACTTATAGCAAAAATTATAGTAAGAATTACAATGAAAGTTACATGCTCTCTTTAAAAATATTTTAATTGTACTATTATACTTACCCTTCTTGTGATGATGTCAGATGGTACAGTGCCTACATGATGAAATTAGATGAGGTAGATACACTGACAAAGGGCAATTCACAGCCAGGCAGGATGGGATGGGATGATGAAATATTTTATCACACTACTCAGAACAGCATGCAGTTTAAACTTTTTAACTGTTTATTTATTTATTTTTTTACTGTGGTTGACATTGGGTAACTGAAACTGCAGAAAGCAAAACTGCAGTTCAGTGGGGTTGGGGTGGGATGGGATGGGAAACCTATCTTCTATACTAATAAAAGGGTAATATGCTAATTAGACATGAGACCTTCCGGATGTCCTTCTGGACAAAGCCATGATGGCAGGGCCGAGGCAGAGGCAGTTAGGGACGATCAGGCCAGGAGAGAAGGGCAGTTGGGGGCGACCAGGCCTGCAGGGGAGGATAGTTGGGGGCAACCAGGCCTGCAGGAGAGAACAGTTGGGGGGGACCAGGCCTGTAGGGAGGACAGTTCATGGCTACCAAGCCATCTGGGGAGGGCAGTTAGGGGCAACCAGGCCAGCAGGGGAGGGCAGTTGAGGGGAATCAGGTTGGCAGGTGATCAGGCTGGCAGGCAGAAGCGGTTTGGGGCACACAGGCAGACAGGTGAGCGGTTGGAAGCCAGCAGTCCTGGATTATGAGAGGAATGTCCCATAATCTGGGATCGGGCCTAAACTGGTAGTCAGAGATCCCCCTAGGGGTGCCAGATTGAAGAGGGTACAGGCCAGGCTAATGGACATCAACCCCGCATGCATGAATTTCATACACCGGGATACTAGTCCTATCTAATAAAAGAGTAATGTGCAAATTGTCCAACCTCTGCTACACCCACAAGCCATGCTCACCATCCAATCAGGAGTGATTATGCAAATAAACCCAAACCAAGATGGCTGTGGCCACTGAGAGCAGGAGGGAGGCTTGGGTTTCCCCAGCAATGGAGGAAGCCAAGCTTTCCGCCTGCCCTTGCCAGCCTAGGCCTTCACTCAGTGCCACAAAGTTTTAATTATAGAAAATATATCCCAACAGAAATGGTGGCAGCCATGGAGCTAGAGAGAGCAGAGGATAGAGTTGCCCGGGCGATGGAGGAAGCCAAGCTTCTGCAGCCCTAGCGCCTAGGCCTCCACCCTAGACTACAAAGTTTCAATTATAGAAGATACATAATCCCAACAGAAATGGCTGTAGCCACAGAGCAAGCAGAAGGCTTGGCTCTGCTCCAGGCTACAAAGTTTCAGTTGTAGAACATAAATTAATCCCAGATCCCAGGGCCTCCACTTGGGTCATTTGGGGGCGTGGCCAGCCTGCAAACCACAATAGGTCCTTCACCCAGGCCACCTCATGCCCCAAGGGAACCCCCACCCTGATCTGGGACACAATTCAGGGCAAACCACCTGGCCTCTACGCATGCACCAGGCCTCTATCCTATCTAATAAAAGAGTAATTTGCAGATTGACCATCACTCCAACACACAAGATGGCTGCCACCATGTGGTCAAAGATCCTGCCCCCATGTGGACACAAGATGGCCACCACAAGATGGCCAGCAGGGGAGGGTCCGTTGGGAGGTTCCAGGCCTGTAAGGGAGGGCGGTTGTGGGCGATCAAGCCTGCAGGGGAGAGCAGTTGGGAGGGACTAGGCCTGCAAGAGAGGGCAGTTGGGTGTGATCAAGCCTGCAGGGGAGGGCAGTTGGGGGTGACCAGGCTGGCAGAGGAGGGAAGTTGGGGGCAAACAGACTGGCAGGGGAGCTGTTAGACCTCAATTAGGCTGGCAGGGTAGTAGTTAGGGGGTGATCAGGCTGGCAGGCAGAAGTGAATAGGGGCAATCAGGGAGGCAGGCAGGTGAGCTGGATTGTGAAAAGGATGTCCGACTGCCCGTTTAGGCCAGATCCTATCGAGATCGGGCCTAAGCGGGAAGTTGGATATCCCTTGAGGTGTCCCAGATTGGAAAGGGTGCAGGCTGGGCTGAAGGACATCCCCCTCCCCCCACCATGCCGCTCGTGCATGAATTTTGTATACCGGGTCTCTAGTATGTATAAAAGCTTAAGTGACCGTTAGGACTGAATGACTAGTTGGTAGCTGTGATGTGCACTGTCCCAGACCTTGCTGCTGGGGCCCTGACAGCCCTGAATCTGGTTCACCCGCACCCCAGACCCAGACAGGAGGAAGGAATGAGCTTGATTTCTCATGGAATCAGCTGTTGGTTGGTTTGCTGTTGGGGCCCTGACAGCCCTGAATCTGGTTCACCCATACTCTGAACCCAGCCACGGGACCCCATCCATGCATAAATTCTTGCACTAGGCCTCTAGTTAGAATATATGGATCAGACATGATGAGGATAGAAGCCTTGCGCTTTGTAGAGGTCTGGTGTTACAAAATCACTATTTATAGGTATTTCTTTAGTTAAATACATAAACATTATTTACTTCTGTATACAGATATCCACGGGAGCATTCAGTTCTTCCATCTCTTCCCTGGAAATGAAAAGAAAGGAGGGAAAAACTTGCAAATAAGTCGTCTTGGGTTAGTAATATTACTTGATGGCTCTCACAGTGAACTGAAACCCAGAGCCACTTTCACCATCTTTTTCATCTCATGTTCCTCACCACTTTCCTGCATATTGTTAGTTCAGAGAATTTCTCTTTCCCATCTATAGGAACTCTTTTTTTCCTGTCTACCTATAGAATATTTGTATTTTCTTCTTTCTCTCTCTCCCTTATCACTGTTCTAGTTCATCAGATAGTTGAATGAACCAGGAACTGTACTTGGTGCTGTGAATCAGGTGATGAAAAAGGCAAATGGATCTGGCCCTCATCATGTAAAGAGAAGGAAGGAGGAGGTAGATGATAGCTATTTATAAAGTGAGACTATAAAAATAATTAGATGTCAAAAATATTAGATGTCAAAAAAGTCTACCCTTTTTTCTCTTTCTCTTTATTGCCTTTGTTTATTGTATTTATTTTTAGAAACTGTATAATTTAAACATATATATTTTTTCACTGATTTCAGAAGAAAGGCAGAGCGAGAGAGTGATAGAAACATCAATGATGAGAGAGAATCATTGATTGGCTGCCTCCTGCATGCCCCACACTGGGTATGGAGCCTGCCCCCCGGGAATATACCTTTAACCAGGAATCAAACTGTGATCTCCTTGTTCATAGATTGACACTCAACCACTGACCCACGCTGGCCACTTTTCCCCCTATTTATACTTAATTTTTGTTTTTTCTTAATTATCAGCATTTAAGGTAAATTTAAAATCGGTGTTTCAACTAGTGTGTTGATTTTCTGCTTTATTTAAATATTAAAATTACATGATAATTTTTTCCATTATCTTTTTCAAGATAAAATCAGGGGTAGCTAGGCAGTTTACCACTTGGCTTGTATTTCAGTGGGTTACAGCTTGTTTGCATTTTGAATATTGTCTCAAGGTAGTGTTTCATATTTTCAGTAACAATGCATGCTTTTGAATTTAAAGTATAGTGTTTCTCAACCTTTTTTTTCATGGTCATATCTTAGAAAGAATATTTTAATTTTAATTTAATTTAAAAATTTCTCTCTAGCAATAGGAATTAAATATTAAGGTTTAAGATTTTATCAGAAAATACATAAACATTATTTACTCCTGTATACAAATATCCACGGGAGCATTCAGTTCTTCCATCTCTTCCCTGGAAATGAAAAGAAAGGAGGGGAAAACTTGCAAATAAGTCGTCTTGGTGCCAGTAATATTACTTAATGGCTCTCACAGTGAACTGAAACCCAGAGCCACTTTCACCATCTTTTTCATCTCATGTTCCTCACCACTTTCCTGCATACTGTTAGTTCAGAGAATTTCTCTTTCCCATCTACAGGAACTCTTTTTTTCCTGTCTACCTATAGAATATTTGTATTTTCCTCTTTCTCTCTCTCCCTTATCACTGTTCTAGTATCAGAAAGTGTTAAGATTTGGAAAACCAAAAACCATTATCTGGAATTTTTTGCCTTCCTCAAGTACCAGTTTTTGTTCCTTGGATTAATATTGTTCCTATTGAAAATATATATTATAGAACACTTTGCTTTTATACTTATACATTTTCCATAAATAAATTTGGAAGTGGAGTGACTTTTTCAAGAGTTTTAACTATGAGAATGGATTGGAAAATAGTGCTGATGGTTGCACAATTTTATGAATGTAATAATGCCACTGAAATGTACACTTGAAATTATTTTAACAAGTTTTATGTTGTGTATATTATGACAAAATAAGTCATTAACATCATTGATTTATAAACTATAAACGAATGAATCATATGGTATGTGAATTACATATCAATAAAGTTGTTGGGGAAAAAGAATGTGTTGGAAGGAGTAATAGTCTTCCTGTTACTATGGCAACTGTTGGATTATGTTTTAGAAATGGATAATATCTCACAGAGTGTAGGTGCAAAACCTAGAAATAGCTGTACAGAAAGGGAGGTTTGATTTATAAGTTAGGTCCATCCATTTGATATTTTAAAAAACATTCTAAAGAGCCCTAGATTTGAAGATAATAAGTCTGGTCCTTTGTTTGGCCCTATTTGAACTTGGGCAGTTCACATCACATCTTAGTTGCTAAGTTTTCCATTTTGTTAGAGAGTCTGAATTAAATCATTGCTTTCAGTTAAAAAATTCCAATATCCCATGATTAGCTGTCGTTATAAGAGAAATAAATGCTTGCCTCCATACATAGACATAACCATTGAATATTAGAGCATGAGAACTTTGATCATCTGGTACAACTCCACTTATGGATGAGAAAATTGAGTTTTGTACCTCTTTCTCCTGACTCTGTCTAGTGTTTTTCATAATACGCATATAGTCATGTGATGCATAATGAGTTTTCAGTCAACAACAGACTGCTTATAAGGCAGTGTTCCCATCTATCCTATCTAATAAAAGAAAAATATGCAAATTAACCATCATTGTTATACCAACAAGCCATACCCACCAGCTAATCAAGAGGAGTATGCAAATTAACCCCAACCAAGATGACTGTGGCCACAGAGAGAGCAGGAGGGAGGCTTGGGTTTCCCTGGCGATGGAGGAAGCCAAGCTTCTGCAGTCCTGGCCTGTCTTGGTTTCCACTTAAGGCTACAAAGTTTCAATTATAGAAGATAAATAAATCCCAACAGAAATGGCTGCCACCACAGAGCGAGCAGGAGGCTTGGTTCAGTTCCAGGCTCAAAGTTTCAATTGTAGAAGATAAATAAATCCCAGATACCAGTGTTTCTGCTTGGATCGCAGGGGGCTTGGCCAGCCTGCAAACCACCACAGGCTCCTCACCCAGGCCACCCCACGCCCCAAGGGAACCCCCATCCTGATTTGGGATAACCCTTAGGGCAAACCAGCCAGCCCCCACCTGTGTACCAGGCTTCTGTCCTATCTAATAAAAGAGTAATATGCAGATTGACCATCACTCCAACACACAAGAGGGCTGCCCCCGTGTGTTCAAAGATCCTGCCCCCATGTGGACTCAAGATGGCTGCCACAAGATGGTCAGCAAGGGAGGGACCAGGACTGCAAGGGAAGGCAGTTTGGAGCAATCAAGCCTGCAGGGGAGGGCAGTTAGGGGTGACCAGGCCTGCAGGGAAGGGCACTTGGGGAGGACTCAGGCCTGCAGGGTCAAGCAGTTGGGGGAGGGGACCAGGCCTGCAGGGGAGGGCAGTTAGTGGCAAATAGGTTGGGATGGGAGCAGTTAGGCTGGCAGGGGAGTGGTTAGAGGGTGATCAGGCTGGCAGGCAGAAGTGGTTAGGGGCAATCAGGAAGGCAGGCAGGAGGCAAGCAGTTGGGACCCAGCAGTCCTAGATTATGAGAGGGATGTCTGACTGCCCATTTAGGCCCGATTCCACCAGTTGTACATCCCTTGAGGGGTGTCAGATTGGAGAGGTGGCAGGCTGGGCTGAGAGACACGCCCACTCCCTGTGCATGAATTTTGTGCATCAGACCTCTAGTCTATATATATAAAAGCCTAAGTGACCGGTTGACTGGTAGCTATGATGCACACGGACTACCAGGGGCAAATGCTTAATGCACAATCATGGAAACATAGAACAGACCGATGAATCTCAGAAGAGAGAGAGAAGAATGGGAAGAGATTAACCAAAGATCTTACTTATATGCATACAGAGGCCTGGCGTCCTTTGGCCTGGCCTGCACCCTTTTGCAATCTGGGACCCCTTGGGGAGTGTCGGACTGCTGGTTCTGGCAGGTAAGGCCAGGGGACCCCACCGATGCACAAATCTGTATACTGGGCCTCTAGTAAGTTTATAATGAAGCTGAAAAAATCCTGTTATTTAGTGATGTTGTAGCTCTCATGATGTAGTGCAGTGCATTACACAGATGTCACTGTGTTATATTTGCTAGAATATTTACCACAGAAACATGATGTTAACAGGGTTATTAGGAGTTATAGGGGAAGGTAATTTGTTATCCCAATATCTATTTGGCACAAGGATTATTTTAGACTGGTTAATTTTAAGAGACCATAGGCATGGGAGAAGTTCTGAAAACCAAATAGATGTTAACTTTTGTAAAGTACATTTACATTTATAAGGAAAACCTCTATTGATAGGGATGTCTCCCTCACTATACCTAAGGAAGGGATGACCTTACCTCTGCAAATTCTTATCAGTGCAAAATATCAAGACTTAATTCTTCATAACTCCTTTACACTTGTTTACCCTGCTTTTCCAG
The DNA here is from genome assembly GCA_027563665.1 of Antrozous pallidus. NCBI lineage: Eukaryota > Metazoa > Chordata > Mammalia > Chiroptera > Vespertilionidae > Antrozous > Antrozous pallidus. Next base: position 48,516,827 of record CM050520.1, on the reverse strand, counting down.
GTAACATCTCTTTTAGCTGAAGATGGTATTTAAAGTGGTAGTTTCAGCCGTTTTGGTAATTACTCCTGTTTTCCTGGGTACATGAAGTGTGCATGTCATTAAACTTTTGTGTGTTTTTGAGCCTGGAGTATGCAAATTAACCCCAACCAAGATGACTGTGGCCACAGAGAGAGCAGGAGGGAGGCTTGGGTTTCCCTGGCGATGGAGGAAGCCAAGCTTCTGCAGTCCTGGCCTGTCTTGGTTTCCACTTAAGGCTACAAAGTTTCAATTATAGAAGATAAATAAATCCCAACAGAAATGGCTGCCACCACAGAGCGAGCATTTCTGTTTTTTATTACAAGGATGTTTCAACCAGAACCCAAAAAGATAGGGGGAAAATTACTTTTCCTCCTGTACAGAACAATAGTCTTGAACCATTTCTTTGCTTTTCAGAAAACTTTAGGACGATTGATTAAATGAATTCTTTGAAGATAAGGTATATAAATGTATAATAGCTATTTTAAGGATCAGATGGCCTGTGGAATTAGTTTCATTATTGTTAAAACTGTGCTTCCCAAACAGAGATTGTAAAAACTGGCCAATAGTTAAAAACTTTATTGTAAGCTTATCTTCCAATCACTATATCTAAAAATCAATGCTCTCTTATCAGTGGCCTTCATAAAATCAACTGTTCTTGTATCTGTTTATAAGCATTAGAGGAAGTTTAAGTAAAATACTTCATTGAGAAATGAGGAGAATTAGATTTAATTATGAGTTGTTGTAAACTTCCACCTAAAAAGAATTTTAAATAGCATTGCAGACTCAGCAGCATTCTTTAAGGTTTGGTACTGGAAAGATGCTTAGAAAAATGTCAGAATATAGAACATCTTTGATGCTTACATCAGTAATGCAGTCTGGAATTGCTGCTTCATACCTACTTCATTTGCTAGGTTTTCCATGAATTCACACAGCCTCTGACCTTTTCTTCTGCTTCAGAATCTTTCACCTTGAGGGCTTAGGAAACAAATACAGCATGCAAAAAGGTTAGATTTTTCTTCTGTTAGGAAGAAATCTATATTTTTTACCTGGCCAGTGTGGCTCAGTGGTCGTATATCAGTCTATGAACCAGGAGGTCACAGTTCAATTCCTGGTCATATGCCTGGGTTGCGGGCTCCATTGACAGTATGTGAGAGGCAGCCAATCGGTGACTCTCTCTCACATCATTGATGTTTCTTTCTCCTCCCTTCTCTCTGAAATCAATAATATACACACACACACACACACACACACACACACACACACACACACTTAAACAAACAACAAAACCCCTATATTTTTCAGAATAACATGAACTTGGTAAATAGGTAATTCTTTAGAGGGATGTTAACAATTACCTAATGTTCTAGACATGAGATTATTTAGAAAATGTTTCCGGTAATGAATAAGTTTGCATATTCTCTGTATATTTTAGAAAGTGATTATGTGTTTTAAAAATATGATTGGTAATTTTCAGCTGCACTGTCCAAAACTATAGCTACTTGTCATATGTGACTATTTAAATGTAAATTAATAAAAAAGAAGTAAAATTAAATGTCTAGTTTTTCAGTTTTTGTTAGCTCCATATCAAGTGCTCAGCGGTCACATTTTGCTAGTCACTAAAATGGCTGCTATATTGGAAAGGGCATATAAAGACTATTTCCATTATCATACGATGGTCTTTTGAATATACAACATTGTTTTTATAGATATAGTCCGTACTTCCTATCGTCAGGTTCTACATCTGGGGAGTCAACCAACTGCTGATGGAAAAGATTCTAAAAAAATATTACATTGTTGCTGACATGTACTATGTAGTTAGACCTACAATAATTGGATCTGGACTGAACATGTACAAGACTTTATTGTCAGTGTTCCCTAAAAAATGTAATATAACAACTATTTACATAGCATTTATATTGTATTGGGTAACTATAAGTAATCTAGAGATAGTTTAAAGTATAGGGGAGCATATGTATAGATTAAATGCAAATGCAGTGCGTTTTTATATAAGGGGCTTGGATCATCTGTGGATTTTGGTATCCCGGGAGTCCTGAACCCAGTTCCCCATGGATACTGAGGGTTGGCTATCCAAAGTATGGGAATTTTAATATTTTCAATTTAACTATAATGTTGATTAGTTTTTCTGTTGACATTTATGTGCATGTATTGTTAATTGACAAAATATTGAGAGGTACTAGTTCTATAAAGGTTATCAGCTTATCAGTTCTATTTGTAGCAACAAATATAATTAAGTTGAGTGTTAACCAGATTTATTATGGTAATTATTTCACAATATGTACAAATATTGAATCATTATGTTGTACACACAAAACTAATATGTTACATATAAATTACATTGCAAAATATGTAAGTAAATTGTGAATTATAAGTTTTAGTTTCCCCCTCCCCCCCACTGGAGGATATGCTTATTGATTTTAGAATGAGGGTAATGGGGAGCGAAAAAGAGAAAAACATCAGTGTGAGAACATTTACTCGTTGCCCTACGTACCCAAGCTGACAGGGATCGAATGTGCAACTTTTCAGTGTATGAACGGACAGCTCTCCAACCAACTGAGTCACACTAGCCAGGGCATGAATTTTGGTTTTAAGTATTCTAACTATACGATGCAGTACAGTAGCCATTAGCCATCTGTGGTTCTAAGTCATGGTGATTAAATGTACAGCATGCTAACTACAGTATATATACACACACACACACACACACACACACACACACACACACACACATATATATATTTTTTAATTATCACTTTTTTAAAAATCATCCCAATCAATTTTAGTATATTTTATTGATTTTTCACAGAGATGAAGAGAGAGGGATAGAATGTCAGAAACACTGATGAGAGAGAAACATCGATCAGCTGCCTCCTGCACACCCCCTGCTGGGGATGTGCCTGCAGCCACTGTACATGCCCTTGACCGGAATCGAACCCGGGACCCCTCAGTCCACAGGCCGACGCTCTATCCACTGAGCCAAACCAGCTTCGGCTAACTACAGTTAATATTATTGTATTGAATATTTGAAAGTTGCTAAGAGAATTGAACTTAAAAACTCAGAACATGAAAAACATTTTTGTAACTATAAGAGATTTATTGTGACTATCATTTCATAATGTATACACATATTAAATCATGTTGTACACCTGAAACTAATATAATGTTATATCAACTATACCTCATTTTTAAAAAGTAAATTTTAAAAATCAAGTAAAAAATATAAAATATATGAAATTTTACGTATGGATTATATGTTGAAATGACATTGGAATACAGTGTTAAAATATATTATTGAAATTAATTTTTATTCTCTTACTTTTATGAATGAACTACTAGAAAATTTGAAATCATGTGGCTCATCTTATTTTCTATTGGACAGTGCTTTGCAAGAGCCAGTGCTCTAACAAGAAAATCAAGTAATATATAACCTATTTCTGTATACCTAAATCAACTATGACTACGTTTGTCAAATGGGATAGAAAACATTTTGCATATTTTTTTACTCTGGATTTCTAAAAACATTTGGAATTGTATCAAATTTTTGTGTGATTTCATATATCAATATGATATGTAAGACATGCATAAATAATGCAGAGCTTTTAGCCAACTCCTAAATGAGAGATATAGACACTATTGCTACAAGGACAAAGCTGTTGCTGGAATCATTGGAAAACTATCTCAGAGACTTTTGGGATTTTTATTTACCAGAAATTGAAAGATGAGTGTATTTCAAGTGGGCTGAAAACAGTAAGCTGGAGGACTTGAATAAAGCCCACATAGGTGAACTAGGTATGTTTGCTCAGTGGATAGTGCACAGGCCTAAATAACAAGGATTTCAGTATAGAAATGAGAGAGGATTGGAGTTAGGTTGACACTGAAAATTGGGATTCTGAGTCCATGGAAAGAAATCTGAATGAGTTTTTATAGGTATTTAGGTATCATAAGTGATATTTAAGAACTGGAAACTGACATGAAAACAGTTTTAGAGGTTTGGTTTGATTATAGGAGATTATCCAAAGGAGTTTTTCTGAAGTGAGAAGGTACAGTGATATCCTAGAGAAACTGGGGGGAATAGGGAATAGGTTTGAAATGTAGGAAGGCAAAAATCATCAAGACTTTCTGTTTAGTGTAGATTGGTTTGGCTTGATTGGTTGGAGCATCATCCTGAACACTGAAAGGTTGCAGGTTTGATTCCTGGTCAGGGAACATAATTAGGTTGCAAGTTCAAACATGGTCTGAAGAGGTGCAAATAGGAGGCAACTGATTGATTTCTCTCTCACGCTCCTCTCATCTCTCTCTAAAATCAGTAAAAACATATTCTTGGATGAGGATTGAAAAAAACAATAAACATTTACTGTTTGGGGAAAAGTGAGAAATTGGAACTGACCTTGATTCCCCAAATAACAATAATAAAAATAAAGGTATTTTATGTGATACAGACAGTATTAATATGCTCAGAGTCACTAATCATATACTATATAATGAAAGAGTAATATGCAAATTGACCATACCTCCACTATACCCACAAGCCACGCCCACCAACCAATCAGGAGCAAATAAACCCCAACCAAGATGGCTGTGGCCACTGAGAGCAGGAGGGAGGCTTGGGTTTCCCCAATTTCCGCCTGCCCTTGCTGGCCTAGGCCTCCACTCAATGCTACAAAGTTTAATTATAGAAGATACTTAATCCCAACAGAAATGGCAGCAACCACAGAGCTGGAGAGAGCAGAGGATAGGGTTGCCCAGGTGATGGAGGAAGCCAAGCTTCTGTAGCCTTAGCACCTAGTCCTCCACTCTAGTCTATAAAGTTTCAATTATAGAATTTAAATAAACCCAAATAGAAGTGGCTGTTGCCACGGAGCGAGCAGAAGGTTTGGCTCTGCTCCAGGCTACAAAGTTTCAATTGTAGGACATAAATTAATCCCAGATCCCAGGGCCTCCACTTGGGTCGCTGGAGGGGTGTGCCCAGCCTGCAAACCACCACAGGCCCCTCGCCTAGGCCGCCCCATGCCCCAAGGGAATCCCCACCCTGATCCGGGACACTATTCAGGGCAAACCAGCTGGCCCCCACTCATGCACCAGGCCTCTATCCTATCTAATAACAGAGTAATTTGCAGATTGACCATCACTCCAACACACAAGATGGCTGCCACCATGTGGTCAAAGATCCTGCCCCCATGTGGACACAAATGGCCACCACAAGATGGCCAGCAGGGGAGGGTCATTGGGAGATTCCAGGCCTGCAAGGAAGGGCAGTTGTGGACAATCAGGCCAGCAGGGGAGGGCAGTTGGGAGGGACCAGGCTGGCAGAGGAGGGAAGTTGGGGGCAAACAGGCTGGCAGGGGAGCATTTAGACATCAAGCAGGCTGGCAGAGTAGTCATTAGGGGGTGATCAGGCAGAAGCAGTTAGGGGCAATCAAGAAGGCAGGCAGGTGAGCTGTTTTGATCCAGCAGTCCTGGATTGTGAGAGGGATGTCCTACTGGGATCGGGCCTAAATGGGCAGTCGGATATCCCTCTGAGGATTCTGGATTGGGGAGGATGCAGGCTGTGCTGAGGGACACTTCCCGCCCTCTGCATAAATTTTGTGCTCTGGGCCTCTAGTCAGTAATAAAAATAAAGGTATCCTATGTGATACAGACAGTATTAATATGTTCAAAGTCACGAATCAAAATGATAATTGAGGTACTATCTCACACCTGTCAAAATGGCTATCAACAAATCAACAAAGGACAAGTGCTGGTGAGGAGAAAAAGGAACCCTCCTGCCCTGCTGGTGGGAATGCAGACTGGTGCAGCCACTGTGGAGAACAGTATGGAGTTTCCTCAAAAAAACTAAAAATGGAGCTCCCATTTGATCCAGTGATCCCACTTCTAGGAATATATCCCAAGAAACTAGAAACACCAGTACTCTAACAAGAAAATCAAGTAATATATAACCTATTTCTATATGCCTAAATCAACTATGATTACATTTGTAAAGTGGGATAGAAAACAAGGGGTATGTGCATCCCTATGTTCATAGCAGCACAATTTACAGTAGCTAAGACTTGGAAAGTGCCCATCAGCAGATGAGTGGATTAAAAAAGAGCTGTACATCTACACAGTGGGATACTACGCTGCTGTAAAAAGGAAGGAACTCCTACCATTTGTAACAGCATGGATGGACCTGGAGAACATTATGCTAAGTGAAATAAGTCAGTCAGAGAAAGACAAATATAACATGATCTCACTCATTTGTGGAATATAATGAACATAAACTGATGAACAAGAACAGATCCAGAGACAGAGAAGCATCGATCAGACTGTCAAATTTCAGAGGGAAGGTAGGGAGGGTGGGGGTAAGGGGGAGAGATCAACCAAAGGACTTGCATGCATGCATATAAGTATAACGAATGGACACAGACCCTAGGGGAGGTGAGCGCACGAGGGGGGGTTGGGGGGGACTATGGAGGGAATAAGGACACATATGTAATACCTTAATCAATAAATAAAAATATTAAAAAATACACTATGTAATGTTTTGTAGTTTTGAAATTGTAAGATAACAAATACATCCCTTTATTAAAGATGAGGATTTTGAGATTCGTTGTTTAAAGACTGAACTAGCATCATAGTCCCCTTGTTTAAGTACTGCAGCTAATAATTGATCCCAGATCTTTTTCTTCCTAATGTATTATCTTTGGCATCTACTTCGTTCCCTAGGCCAATGCCTCAGTTTTTGGCTCTTTATTACTTTGCATAGCCACTCAATCACTAAGTTTTATTATTTGTTTCCTAAGCATTTCTCAGATCTGTCCACTTCTCTGTACCACTTCTACCTTAGTTTAGGTGACTCATCTTTCTGGATTGATATTTTCCTGAATTTTTTTTTAGACCTTTCTAAATCACAGAGCACTCTCTTGCCTAAAATTTTAAAATGAAATGTGTTCGTGTTAGCCTAGTCTTACAAAGCTCTGTATGATCATGCCCTTTTTCTGTGTTCATGCTTCCGGGTCACGATCACTTTGCTTTTCAGCTTTTTGTATCAGCAGTTAATTCTGTAGGCAGTGTCCCATCCTGTTCCCCGCCCCCCCCCCCCCCTTTTCCACTTTACTCTCAATCCCATATGTCAGGTCTTGGCTTAACATAATTGTCTGCTTACTTGTCTATAACCACCTCTCTTGGCTTCTCTTACTTCCAACTCACTTAAGTAGCCTCATTAAGGGTAGAGATTATTTCTTGCTTGCTAATAGCGGACCTACAAAAATTAGGTGAATGGCTGAATGTGTTTATATTTGAAGGTCCTTACAAGTTGGAAGTAGCTTTAGTGGAGAATAGAGTCTGAAAGAATGACTGGAAAGAATTAATCCATCATTTCCCATATTGTACTTCATATCATTATATCCTATAGGATAATGTGTGTTTCCCCAAAAAAGGTTCTATAATTAAATATGGTATTAGGAAATGCTGCAAATTATGTCCCTATCTTGGATATTCATTGTGCACATAGGAACAATCAATAAAGGTTTCAAGAAACTCTGTAGTAAAATATATATATATATATATATATATATATATATATATATATATATATATATTTTAGCTAGCATTTTCCCAACATATTGATTATGAAACCTTTCTAGATAGTATACTCTGATTTCTCTTAGGTTACTAATGATTTTTGATATTTGGGAAATGCTATACTTGACTGGCTGTGTGTATTCTTCATTTTCCTCAGATCTAATTAATGTAATTAAACAGTATAATTAGATCATGGCCAAGGGATATTTGGAGGGACTCCAGTTGTTACAGTTAGAAGAGAGAATCTGGAGAAAGATAAAAAAATCTTCAGATATTTAAAGGTTCCAATATAAGGGGCATTGAAAGTATAAGAGAAAAAGAGCAAGAACCAGGGAGGAAGGCAGATTTTGATTTTGTGTAAGGGTTACTTTCTAACAATTAGAACCTTGGAGGTAAGTAATTTTTCCTTCTTGAATGTTATGAAGCGTTCATCTGTAAGGATGCTATAGAGGAGTTTAGCACAATAGATAAGGATAGATTGGAAGAGTAGTTTTCTGAAACAGTTTGAAAACTATTAGACTACTTCTGAGATATTTGTCAACTTGGAATATATGTTCCTTGATTTCTTTCTATGGTAATTCTATGAATCTATGTTGGTCTGCAGTCTCAGAAAAGAAACCAAATATGTGCTATGAAAGACAATAGAAATTTTCGTTGTATATTAAGTACTTTTACTTGATGGGGTATTTTTTTATTTTTTATAGACTTTATTTTTTAGAGCAGTTTTAGATGCGTAGAAAAATTGAACATAAAGTACAGAGAGTTCCCATATATTATTCTCTTCCCCCACTGTCTATATCCTGCACCGCAGTGGTACATGTGTTACCATCAATGAACCTACACTGACAACATCATGGTCACCCCCAAGTCCACAGTTGACATTTGAGTTTACTATTACTTGATGATATTTTGGAAGAAAATGTGAATATACGTACTTATCTTTAAAGAAGTAATTTTCAGTTATTTTTTGCACTAGTTTACTCTTTTCTGTTTCAGAGATCTAAGAGATAGTTAAAATCCACATCTTTTTTGAAAAATTATTCAGTGTTGAGAAATGTTCTTTTTCTATAATTTAAATGTTTACAATTAAAAAAATTTTGTTTGCTAACAGTATTTTTTCTTCATTTTAAGTACCAAAAGAATTGGTGGAGCTTCATTTGAAGTTGATGAGGAAGATTGGCAAATCCGTTACAGCAGACAGATGGGAAAAATATTTGATCAAGGTAAATATTTAAAAATTGCCTTCTTTATTAAAATATTTCCGTACCTACCGTACGTTTGTTATGTTTCATTATTAAGCTTATGATTTAAAACAGTCTGCCAAAAGTTGCAAAATATTACTTAGAAATTTGGATTACTATCAATATGTGATTATTCTCTTTTGCAGCTACTAAGCAATAGTCGTGAGTCCTAAAACTAACTTTCAGAGATACTGTATCTCTTGTTTACCTAATACTGTGCTTAGGACTTTTCATGTCTTCTCATTTAATCCTTAAAATCACCCTAATCAAATCAAGAAGATACACGTAAGGCCCAAGAAAATCATCAAAGTTACCAGCAAGGCCAAACCTATCCGTAATGAGAAGAATCTAGTTAATCAGAAAACAGTTGTTTTAGGATGAATCCTACTTAAGACAAGACCATACAGGAAAAATTACCTGGGATTGCATATAAACTTTAAGGACCGTACTGTTTTTGGAAGCCTAAGCTGATGTATGTATCTACCTTCATGATGTCTACTGGGGGTATTTTGAATCTATGACATAGCAGAATATTATGTTGTATTTTCATTTACTTATTTATTTATTTAATATATTTGTATTGATTTCAGAGAAGAAGGGAGAGAGAGCGAGATAGAGAGAGAAAGGGAGAGACATATCAATGATGAGAGAGAATCATTGATCAGCTGGCTCCTGCACTTCCCATACTGGGCATCAAGCTTGCAGCCCGGCTTATGCTCTGACCAGGAATCAAACCACCACCTTCTGGTTCATAGGTTGACCCTCAGCCACTGAGCAATACCAGCCAAGCTAGATTATGTTTTTAGATTATTGGAAAGCCATGTCATTTTCTTGTTTTCTTTAATATATAAATGTATGTTTACATAGATACATGTATTTATATATATATATTTTTTTTGGTAGGAGAAGCTATATGATTATACAGTGCTATGAAAAGAGGAAACAAGAGTTGCTTGTTTTTATTATAAAAATCTCATGTGCTTTTCCAATTATTTTTGCTGTAGAACGTACCACTCCAAATTAAGTGACATAAAACAGTAATCATTTTAGTCAGCTGACTGATTCTTTGGGTCAGGAATTTGGAAAGTTCACTTGCACCATACTCTGTTTGAAGTAGCCACAATCCTCCCTACTTCTGTGAGAGGAAATATAGATCTCAAACTCTAAATGGTAGTAGTGGCTTAACTTTTGAAAAACTAAATATGAAATATATTTCGATAATTTTGCACAAGTTTGAAGAATTGCAAAGTTGGCTCAGCATTTCAAAAATTCAATGCTATGTGACTTTCTAAAAGCCCTAATTAATTAATGTTTAATTAAATATCTGAACTATGTTGCCACCCATGGTCAGGTGGCTTAGTTGGTTGGAGTATCTTCCCGTAGAGCAGAACAATTGCAGGTTTGATCCCCAGTCTGCGTGCTTAAGGGAGGCTATGGATTAATGTTTCTCTCCCTTTCTCTCCACCCCTCTCTCTCTAAAATCAATAAAAACATATCCTTGGTGAGGGTTCTGTGTGTGTGTGTGTGTGTGTGTGTGTATACATATTGCCTGTTCAGAGTGTCTCAGTGGTTGAACGTTTACCTATGAACCAAGAGGTCCCAGTTCGATTTCCGGTGAGGGTACATGCCAAGGTTGTAGGCTCTGTCTCCAGTAGGGGTTGTCCAAGAGGCAGCCAATTGACATCTCTTGTAGATGTTTCTATCTTTTATCTCTCTCTTTTCCTCTCTCTCTAAAATCAATAAAAATAGCCCTACCCACTTGGACTCAGTGGATAGCGTGTTGGCCCCTGGACTGAAGGGTCCCAGATTAGATTCTGGTTAAGGGCACATACCCCTGGCTGAGGCAACCAATTGCTGTGCCTCTCACATTGATGTTTCTCTCTTCCCTTCCCTTCCAATCTCTAAAAATCAATGGAAAAATATCCCCAGGTTAAGGCTAACCAATAAATAAATAAAATCAATTAAAACAGTTAAAATATATATGAAATATGTTAAACTGAATGACAGTGGAGCAAACAGCTATTTAAAATGTTTTTTCCCCCTTCTTTAAAAGATATATTTGTTTTTAGAGAGAGGGGAAAGGAAAGGGGACAGGGAGAAACATGGATCAAACTGCCTTCTACACATCGCTACTAGGGATTAAGCCTATCACTTAGGCATGTACTTTGGGAATCGAACTGGAAACCTTTCGATGCACAGGACACCACCCAACCAGTGCCTCTCTGATGAGAGCTAAAGTGCTTTTTAAATACCTGCGAAGTTGCTGTTTTGCCTTTAACAAAATATTAATAATTAACAATCAGGGTCCTGGAGCTTAAAAAGAGGTGGTAGAAATTCAGGACATAGATTTTAACATATTTAAAGAGTATAGTCCTTTGTAAATAGATCTGTTCATAAAAGTGGGTTTGTTTCTTAGGACTGAGATAGAAATATCTTGTATAATAATTCCAGCTCTGAAAAAAAAAAAAAATCCAGCTCTGTTTTGCCCCTTATGTCTTAGTTTTTTTGTAAAATCTGAGAAATGGAATGAAGTGATTTTATTATAAATCCTAAACCCCTTCAGTTTCTCAGTCATAATGAGAGGTTATGGCTAAATTTTTTGAATTGTGATAATATTCATATAACAAAATTTGCCCTTTGAAAGTATACAATTCAGTGGTGTGTTTTGTATATTCACTAGGTTTGCACAATCATCAGTGTCTAAACGAGAATAGTTTCATGACTGCAAAAAGAAAATCCATAGCCATTAGCAATTACTATTCCTTCTTCCCTGAATCCTTAGCAAACACTAATTTATTTTGGACTCTGGCTTTGCCTATTCTCACGTTTCATATAAATAAAAATCATGTAATATGTGGCCCTTTTTGCCTGGCTTCTTTTAGTTAGCATGTTTTCAAAGTTTATTTGTGTTGTAACATGTATCAGAGCTCGTATTTCTTTTGCCCTGGCCTGGTGGTTCAGTGGTTGGAACATTGTCCTGTACCCAAAGGTGTGGGTTTGATATCTGGTTCAGTGAAAACTGTTTCTTTTTATTCCTGCATAATATTTCAGTGTATGTATGGATAACACCACATTTGTTTAACCGCTTAGAAGTTTGTTTCCATCTTTTAGCTATCTTGAATAATGTTGCTGTGAACATTTAGGTACAGGTTTTTGGGTAAACAGTGGGATTTCATTTCTTTTGAGTATGTATCTAGTATGGGATTATGGATATATGATAATTCTATATTTAACTTTTTGAGAAACTATCAGACTTTTTCAAAGCAGCTGCACCATTTAAAAGTTTTACTAGAAATGTATGAGAATTCCAACTTATCCCTCCTCACCAACACTTAACTATGTGTTATTAATTGATTGATTTTAACCATTCTGGTGAGTGTGAAATGTTGTCTAATTGTGATTTTGATTGCATTTCTCTTATCTCCTTAAAGACCTTATTTTCAAATAGACATTGGGGATTAAATTAAGGTTTTAACATGTGAATTTTGAGGAGACACAGTTCACTCCATAACAACCCATGAAATATTTTGTTGGAGGAAAGTGATTGAAGTAGCCACAGTGCTAATTAATAAAAAGGGGAGGGAGGGTTAAAAACTATTACTTTAATAAACTATGTAGTCCCTTCAACATAAGAATTTATTGAATCCTCACCTGAGGATATTTTTTTCTTCTATTTTTTATAGAGAGAGAGGAAGGGAGAAGGAGAGAGAAAAACATTGATGTGAGAGCAATACATAGATTGGCTGTCTACCGCATGCCTCCTAGCAGGGATCGAGCTGGAAACCCAGACACGTGCCCTGACTGAAAATCAAACCAGCAACCTTTTGGTGCATGGGAGGATGCCTGGCTGACTGAGCCACACTGACCAGGACAACATGATAATTTATTAAAATTGTATTTCATATTAACTTTTTAAAAACGTATTTTTATTGATTATTTAGACAGAGGAAGGGAGAGGGAAAGAGAAAGAAACATCCAAGTGAGAAACATTGATCAGCTGCCACTTGCATGCCCCCTAATGGAGATTGAGCCCAAAATTGAAATCGTCCATGTGGCAACCTTTTAGTGCACAGGAGGACATCTGACCAACAGTGTCACACCAGGCAGGGCTTACGTGCAGCTTTTTAAGAGCCCATTTATTTTGTAAACCTATAAATTATTTTTTCTGGGATTCTAGATCCCTCTTAATTTCTTAGTAAATAAGATTCATAGAATCTTAAATGATGCAAACAATTCAGGTATTACCATTGGCTTGAAGATTTGTTGAGATCATTAAAACTTTGGTTTATATTATTTTTTGCTCCTGTAAATTTTGGTGGCATCTGATTGTAGTGATTTCTAGACTCAGGATTAAAAGCCTTGAATTAAGAATTAAGAGTCCTAGCTCTGTACTATTAATTACAATTTTGATCCTGGGAAATAAGTTTTATAAATCTGTGACTTGGCAAGTCCTTCCATTTAGAGCATAAAAGAATATTGAGAAAGATGAATTCTCTGAATCTCAATTTTGTGAATCATTATGTAGTAATGACAGTTACAAAGCACTTTAAAAAATAAAATTTATGGAAATGCAAATTGCCAGTTTCACCAGTAATTTGTTTTTATTTCTCAAGTAAATAAATGATTTACTTTATTTTGAATGTATGTTAAAACTCCCTTGGAAGTTAAAAATGACCCTATTTACTCTTGTTGTTGCCTAGTTTTTGGTAAGTGGTTAATTCCAAAGTAAAAAATGGTAGAAGGAGAAACGATGCTGTGGATTTTCTCTTACTATCCTCATTGATGGGATAACTTGGTTTCTAATATGATGTGGAATTCCACCCCTCGTGGTGGTTGTGGTAATAATAACATGTACTTCCATGCTATTCTTTGAAATTCATTAACACTTATAAAATGCCCACTTGAAAACTTTTGAGTAACATTTTGTTTAAAAAATAGTAATACTGAACTAAAAATATATGTTACATTATAATCAAGCTTTTCAAGAATTGCCAACATACTCTGTGTTCTCTTTTTCACTTCCTACTGAATTTTCCCCATCTGTTTTCTGGCCCCCCTGGGCCACCAGAAAATGACTCTTGTCAAAATGAACCTTGCCAATTTCAGTAGACATTCTTCAGGTCTTGTTTACTAAACTTTATCATTCTTCCAAAGCTGAATCTTTTTAAATCTCTTTCCTTGGTTTCTTCCTATCTCTAGTTGTGCTGTCATATTTCCTTTTCCTGGCTCTTTTCTCTGACCCCTGAAACATTTCATGTGTAGCACACAGTGCTGTGAGATATAACATAGTTCATTTTAACACAGGATCTAACCATAAATATGGTTAGCTAATAAGCCACAGCTGCTGAAGTTAGCAGACTTTCATTCACCTATTTAGTAAACATTTTTTTGATGGCCTACTCTGTAAGGGACTTGGTAAGTTACTGCAGGAGATATATAAGACATTGATGTTTATGAGTCTGGAGTTTAATAAAGAAAGAAAATTAAGTAAGCATCTAAGTAAAGATAATGCCAGGCAAAATGTCAATGCTTGAAGTGAAGTGTGGTATCCGGATAAAGCATTTTTGGGGGGCAATGCAGAGAAATTGCAATTTTCTCATCTTTTCAATGTTTGTGGTAAAGATTATTGCCGAGGCTGGCCAGCAGCTGCTGAACGATGGATGAACAGATTACTCTGACACAGTTTCACTGTGAAAGAGAGGGCTAAGGCACAGTCTGGCTATAGCAACCAGGCAGCCCTGATTGCCTGCCTCATTAGCCTTTTATTGTAACAGCAGTTTGAGATAGTTTATCTCTTAGATATAATCAATAGAGTGAGTAATCTTGGGAGGACACATGTGTTTACATTGTCCTCTAGGCAAGAGTATTCCAGGGATTGAGCATAAGGATTCCAGTAAACACCTGGGGGTCTGCATATGTGCAGACTTGTTTGGGAAGATCAAGGAATAATCAGGGGAACTGCCTTCCACATTCCCCTAAGTCTCCCCTAAATCAGAATTCCAATAAACAGGGCAAGTAGCCTTCTACACACTTTCCTTTTCTCGGAATATCCTCCTTACAAGCTTTCCAACTAAGTCCTATGCTTCCCCACAGATTATGACTGGGGAAAAAAAATAGATAAGCATTAATCTCTTTCCTTCCTTCTAAAGAATAATGCTTAGGAAAAAAAGTGAAAGATATAAGACTGAAATAGTAAGATAGGAAGTATTCAACATGAAAAGCATACTTGGAGAAGTGGTCACTTGGTGATTTTTATGGAAGGCATTTAGAACTGTTGTTATGGATTATATATGGTAGGCGAAAATTTGACAATTATGATCTTTGCTTCTTAATGTTACATTCATGAATATATTATATGACAAATCGGCTTTATAGATTTAGTTGACCTTAAAATATGGAGATAATTCTGAGTTATCCAAATGGGCTCACTGTAAATTATCTGAGCCCTTAAAAACAGAAGAGATGAAGACAGAAGAAATCAGAGATTGAAGTGTTAGAAGGACTCAGCACACTGGCAGCTTGAACGCGGAGGGTCACATGGAAAACATGAGAAGAAAATGAATTCTGCCAACATTCTGAATGAGTTTGGAAGTTAGTTTTCGCCCAGAGCCCTCAGAGAGAAACAAGCCCTGCCACAATCTTGATATCGCCTTTGGAGACTCTAAGCAGAGAACCCAGCCAGCCAAGCTGGGATATCTGTACAGGACTTCGGACCACAGAAACTGAGCTAATAAATGAGCGTGGTTTTAAGATGCTAAATTTGGCCTAGCCGTGTTGGCTCAGTGGCTAGAGCGTTGGCCTGCGTACTGAAGGGTCCCAGGTTCAATTCTGGTTAAGGACACATGCCTACTTCAGTTGCAGACTTGATTTCCCCGCCCTAGTCGGGGTGCACCCTAGTCGGGGTCCATACAGGAAGCAACCAAGCCATGTTTTTCTCTCTGTCTCTTCCCCTCTCTTCCACTCGCTCTAAAAAAAAAAAAAAGTCAATGGAAAAATATCCTCTGGTGAGGATTAACCAAAAATAAATTAAAAACAAATGCTAAATTTGTAATATTTTATTACACAGTAGTAGAAAACTAATACAGATTTATTCTATTAGGGATTTATAATTTGATTAGAAAACTTGCCAATGATTGGCAGTTTCTAAAAATTCCTTGCATTTTCATCAAAATATGCTCTTTCTCTATAAAAAACAAAAGATACTATTAAGATAATTTTTTTAATAGAGGCTACCATACCATAGGCCTTTATCATCTCTCTTGCCTAAACATTCACCTTCTAATTGGTCTCCTAGCTTTTAATGTACACTTTTCTACTACCTTCTCCTCACTGCTGCAAGAATGACCTTTTAAACACAAAGTTTTAAAATTAACTATTATATTGCTTTCAGAATTATTTGGTGGCTCTCTTTCACTTAAAAATTTAAACTCTGACCGGTTTGGCTCAGTGGATAGAGCGTCGGATTGCGGACTGACCGGTTTGGCTCAGTGGATAGAGCGTCGGATTGCGGACTGAAGGGTCCTGGGTTCGATTCCGGTCAAGGGCATGTACCTTGGCTGCGGGCACATCCCCAGTGGGCGGCGTGCAAGAGGCAGCTGATCGATGTTTCTGACTTTCTATCCCTCTCCCTTCCGTTCTGTAAAAAAAAAAAAAAAGATCAATAAAATATATAAAAAAATTAAACTCTGTCAGAACATTAAATGCTCTTAATAGTTGAGCCACATCTAATGACATGTTCTCCTATGCGTCCTGCTAATATTCAATGCCATTCACAGAACATTCTGTCTTTTTCATTCCTCTGAGTTTTTGCACATACTGTTATCCTCGGCCTGGAATGCCTCCCCACTAATTTATTTTCCTGGCAAACTTATTTATCCTTTGATCTCAGCTGAAGTATTACTTTCTCCTTGGAGCCTTCTAGGAATATATCCCTTCATGGATTTATGTGTAATTACATAAAAGAAACTGTTATTTAGTTTATATATTGAATGTTCACCATTTACCAGGGACTGTATTTAATTCTTTCTTTATATAGCTCACCTTTGAAATAGGTATTATCCTCAATTTATGCACAAGGAAATTGATTTTAGCAAACTAAATAACTTGTCCAGTCTTACATTGCTAGAAATGGCTGACCCAGCATTCAAGCATAGGACTTGATGAATCCAGTACTTTAAAATACCACTTATATTGCCCCTCACATTTGCCTTTTTTGTAGCTTGTAAGCATCTTGAATGCTTTTTAAAACGTTTTATGCATCAGTATTAGATGAGTTAATCATTTAGACAATTTGAGTTTTCTTTTACTTGGCTACTAATAAACTTAACTATATTTACTTCTTAGTTGTACTCATTAGTTACATTAGGTAGTTTTCTGATGGAAATTTTTACCTTCCTTGTTACAGGGCTCTTGATCTTTTACCTTTCTCCTGTGGGAATAATTGTATTTATGTATTATAGAGAGCTGTTTCTTTTCTGTTTGAGCCAGTGGAATATAATTAATACACAATTCTGTTTTTTTAATATTTATTTTTTTCTTAAGAAAGGCTTCCTGCTCTTTTCTTTTAAAAAAAAAATTGTATTGATTTCAGAGAGGAAGGGAGAGTAAGAGAGAAATAGAAACATCAGTAATGAGAGAGAGTTATTGATTAGCTGCCTCTATACTAGAGATAGAGCCTGCAACCTGGGCATGTGCCCTGACTAGGAATAGAACCGTGACCTGCTGCTGGTTCATAGGTTGATGCTCAACCACTAAGCCATACTAACAGGGCTACAATTCTGTTTAAATCCAGAGCTAATCTCTGGCATTTGTTAAGCCCGTTTCTTGGCTTATAACAGATTAGAGGCCCAGTGCATGAAATTCATGTACTAGGGGAGAGAGGAGTTTGTGGGGAGGGTCCATCAGTCCAGCCTGCACTGTCTCACAGTCTGGGAGCCCTCAGGGAATGTCTGACTGATGGCAGTCAGACATCCTTAGTGCTGCCACAGAGATGAAAGAGGTTCCTGCCGCCGCTGCTGCGCTTACCAGCTGTGAGCCCATCTGGTTGAACAGCTCTCCCCCTGTGGGAATGCACTGACCACCAGGGGACAGCTCCTATGTTGAGCATCTACCCCCTGGTGGTAAGTGTGCGGCATAGTGACCAGTCATTTCACTGTTTGGTCAATTTGCATATTAGTCATTTATTATATAGGACTAGATGCCTGGTGCATGAAATTTGTGCACGGGGGCAGGGTATCCCTCAGCCTAGCCTGCACCTTCTCAAATCTGGGACCCCTCTAGGGATGTCCGACTGCCTATTTATCCCTCTCACAATCCAGGACTGCTGGCTCCCAACTGCTCACCTGCTTGCCTTCTTGATTGCCCCTAACCACTTCTGCCTGCCAGCCTGATCACCCCCTAACAGCTCCCCTGCCAGCCTGATTGATGCCTAACTGCTCCCCTGCCAGCCTGATTACCCCTTACTGCCCTTCCCTGCTGGCCTGGTTACCTCTAACTACCCTCCCCTGCAGGCCTGGTCTTTCCCAACTGCCCTCCTCTACCAGCCTGGTCACCCCTAACTGCCCTCCCCTGCAGGCTTGATCATCCCCAACTGCCCTCCCTTGCAGGCCTGGTCCCTCCCAACTGCCCTCTCCTGCTGGCTATGTTGTGGCGGCCATATTGTGTCCACATGGGGGCAGGATCTTTGACCACATGGGGGCAGCCATCTTGTGTGTTGGAGTGATAGTCAATTTGCATATTATACTTTCATTAGATAGGATAGAGGCCTTGTGCACAGGGGGGAGCTGGCTGGTTTGCCCTGAAAGGTGTCCCAGATTAGGGTCAGTGTTCCCTTGTGGCATGGGGCAGCCTGGGCAAGGGGCCTGTTGTGGTTTGCAGGCTGGCCACGCCCCCCAGCGACCCAAGCGGATACCCTGCGATCTGGGATTTATTTATCTTCTATAATTGAAACTTTTGTAGCATGAGTGGAGGCCTGGGCTGGCCAGGAAGTTTGGCTTCCTCCATCACTGGGGAAACCCAAGCCTCCTGTTCTCTCCGTGGCTTCAGCCATTTTTGTTGGGATTTATTTACCTTCTGTAATTGAAACTTTGTAGCCTTGAGCGAAGGCCAGGGCTGGCCAGAGCATGTGGAAAGCTTGGCTTCCTCCATCGACATCTTGTGTTAATTTTCATACTCACTCCTGATTGGCTGGTGGGTATGGCTTGTGGGTGTAGCAGAGTAATGGTTAATTTGCATGTTTCTCTTTTATTAGTGTAGATAAGATGTTACCAGTCTAAGCTTTTCCTGCTAAGCATAACCAGTTTGCTACTACAAATCAGTTAGTATTGGCATATTTTGTCATCTTTTGTTAGTGAATCCCTAAAACAGTTGAACTGAGACTTATAGAATAAGTAGAAATTTTTTAAAATATGTTTTTATTTATTTTAGAGACACACACACACACACACACACACACATCGATGTGAGAGAGAAACATTGATTGGTTGCCTTTCACACACACTCAACTGGGCACCAAATCCACAACCTAGACATGTGCCCTGATTCAAAATCAAACTGACCATCTTTTGGTGCACAGGACAACATTCAATTATCTGAGCCAGCCCGGCGAGGGCTAATGAGTTAAATTTGATAGGAAATTACCAATTGCTTAACTTCACTGTAATGTTAACTACCTAGAGAGAGGCAGTGAATGGTGGACTTGGGGTCATTTGAAAGGAAGTTATTGTGATAATCCAACTAACCAATGAAGAGATCTGAATTATGGTGTTTATAATAGTGGCAGAAAGGAGAGAGTGGCTGTGCGAGCTAATTGAAACGCAGAATCAGTAAGTCTTGGTAACTGATAAGAGAGGGAAAGAGAAAGGTGTCTAGCTACTCAATCAAAGGCATTTATTTATCTTGCATTTGTCAACATATATTCTCCAATATCATCCAGAATGTAAAGGGACCTGAAAATCTAGGGTGGAATTCCCCTCTACAAATAAAGAAATTCAGTGAGTGGAAATTTCAGCTAATGAGAACCCATTAACCCCTTGCCTAGCCAGGTAGACCTTGGCCTTATTGAACTTCATATTTCTTTTACTCTGTAAGTCACAAAGAAATTTATCTGCCAATACACTGTCATATTTTCATGAAACTCCTCTATTTTCTGTGGCTAATGTTTTTCAATACTACCTGAGTAGTTTCAGACATCTTAATCATAGATGATGAATACTGCCATGTTAATAAAGATACCATGCTCTGGGCTTCCACTTCCAGTCCTGGTGCTGCCACCAGAACTACTATTCCCACAACTTCTGGTGCTCTTCGCATTCTTGGTTTTCCCTTCCTGCTCTGTCTCCATCCATGGCCTCCTGCTCTGCCAAGTCCTCCAAGCTGCCAGCTCTCCCTCTCTGCTCTCCATCTGGCGGCTTGGGGAGCTTAAGTTCCCCAAGCCGCTCAACTCTTGCTGTGCTCTCTGCCTGGCACCTATGTATGCAATTTAATCCACCATCTTTGTTGGGTTAATTTGCATACTCACTCCTAATTGGCTGGTAAGCATAGTGGAGATATTTCTCTTATTATATAGGAGGATGTGTACATGTCTCGATTCTTGTCTAAGTTGAAAATGAGAGGATTAAGATTTATTGAGTACTTAATGGAATGTTGTGAAAATGTCTTGTGACTGTTGCTTATATTGTGAAAATAAATATTTCTTGAAATTTCACAACTTGCAAAATGCAGCAGACACTCTACCTCATACCATAGGCAAAAGTGAACTCAAAATGGATCAACAACTGAAGTAAAGGTGCTAAAACTCTTAGAATAAATCATGGGGATAAATCTTCATGATCTTGGATTTGGCAACAGATTTTTTAGATATGTCACCAAAAGCATAAGCAACAAGAGAAAAAATAGATTGATTACTTGTACTTAATCAAAATTAAAAGCTTTTGTGCATCAAAGGACAGTACAAAGAATGTGAACAGACAGCCTATAAAATGGGAAAAAATATTTGCAAGTCACATAACTGATAAAAATTTAACATCCAGACTATAAAGGAACTCCTAAAACTTAACAACAAAAAGAAAACCCAATTTAAAAATGAACAAAAGTTTTGAGTAGACATTTCTCCAAAGATATACAAAGATCATCAATAAATTAGCACTTTAAAGGATGCTCAAAATTATTAGTCATTGGGGAAAGGCCAATCAAAACTATAGTGAGATATCACTTAATAGAATGGCTATTTGTTAAAAAGAAAAGAAAGAGCAATACTAAGTGTTGGTAAGGTTATAGAGATAGTAAAAGCCTCATATATTTGTGATGGGAATGCAAACTGGTGCAGCTGCTGTGAAAAAATTTGACAGTTTCTCAAAAAGCTAAATATAGGATTGCCATAGGACCAAGTAGTTCCACACCCTAGCTATATTATTCAGAATAATTGAAAACAGATATTTGTGTGCCAGTGTTTATTGCAACATAATTTATAGTAGCCAAAAGGTTGAAACAACCCAAGTTTCCATCAACAGATAAATAGATCAATAACATGTGCTATATTGATACAATAGAATATTTTTCACCCCTAAAAAAGAATGAAATTCTTATATGTGGTAAGTGATAGAAGCCAGACCAAAAGGACAAATATAGGATTATTCTACTTATATGAGCTATCCTAAAATAGGCAAATTCATAGAGACAGAAAAGTAGATTATAGATTACTAGGTGCTGCATATGGAAGGCGAATGGGAATTATTGCTTAATGGCTAAAGAGTGTCTATGTGATAAAAAAAGCTTTGGAAATAAAAAGTGATAGTGGTTATACAATTTTGTGAATGTAATTAATGCCACTGAATTATACATGTAATGGTTAAAATGGCAAATTTTATTTTTATTTTATATATATATATATATATTTCCACAATAAAATTTATAAAAATACAACAGCAGTTGTAAATCTAGCAATAATCTTAGCTTTAATGTAAACACCGGATATAGAGCATAACAAGGGAAGCCATTTAACATAGAGTTAATTAATTACCCAGATAATGAAGGCAGGAAATTAAATCAGACACCAGTCATTTTATTGAAATTGTAGACACATTTGTTTATATATATGCAGAACAAAAGTGTCATGAAACAGTGTTTATGTATAGTTTGAAGAACACTGATCTACTTCCTGCCAACTTTTAATTCCTTCTATTTCTCCTCGTGCTCCAATTGGTTCTTTGTTGATTCTCTAGAACCGTTTTCAGGTTTGCATTGATATAAGGGAGCTATGGTACAGCGAGTATCTGATAGGCATCTTCTTTATCTCATCTCTTTTACTAGCTACAAAACCTCCATTTTACAGATGAAGATCCTGAAATTCAGAGAGGTAATTGTCTTAACTCGAGATCACATTGATAATAGAGCCAGGACTTGCCTCTCAACCTGTTTGATACTGAAGTCTTATTGCCCTTTATGTCTAGATGAGTAATATAAAGCGGATTACATGGAAGGAGGTACTTACGTTCTTTCCATTGAGGTGTATTTTAGGTTTATGATTAATCGTACCTAAAATATAAAGGTGCTATGATAGACATTTTATTTTTCATACTAGACTTATGTCAGATACTTTCAGAGCACCTTTTTCTTGATTAAGATTTTAAAGAGACTGCTTTTGAGAATAGTTTCTCAAATTTTTGAAATGTATAAATGTGCCCAATGTGTAGATTAACTGAGATTCCAGCTGCCTGTCCCACTAATCCTGAGCTCCTTTAACAGGAGTTGTAGTATCTTATTTATCCTGGTGTCAAGCATTGTGTGGCACACAGTAAATTCCTGATAAGATGTTTGTCGAATGAACTAACTAATTAATGCATGCACATCTGGTCAGTTGTTGGGATTTTGTTGTTCTTTTGATTTTCAAATTCATACTACTTGAGAAAACTTGTCATTGAAGTTTTTCATGTATGTATTTTTAAGGAATTGAAACATGCTTTATATATAACCTTTAAAGCATTCTCATAGGCACTGTTCCTATATATTCCCTGATAATAACAGATTATCTCAGTAGTTATACCAGAGAACATGGATATAGTAAATATTTATTATGCCATTATTAGCAAGATCCTGTTTTTGGTAGGTACTGTAGGAAATGGAAAGATGAATCAAACTTCCTTTTGCTTTAAAAAATCTTGTCATTTTACAGGATATCCACCTCTAATGAAATAGTATATGAGAAAATTATATAGTAAATAGTAAAGCCATATCTCTATCTATAAAAGCCAAGCAACTAGAACCCCAGAATGACTGGTTGCTATGACTCGCACTGCAGTAGGGCCAATTGGCCTGATCGGGGAGTGTTCCCTCCCCCCACCTGTCCCCGCTGGATTGGAGGCAGGGCTGGCCGGCCAACCTCTCGTGTCCTCTCCCCCCTGCCAGCCAACCTCCCATGGCCCCTCCCCCTGGCAGTCCCACTCCTTTATGCCCCCGCACCCCCCTACCCCCCCCACCCCCCGATTTGGAGCGGGGCCTGTCGGCCAGCCTCCCATGTTTCTTTTCCCTGCCAGCCTGGCCCAGTCGGCCCCCATCAGGGCAGATAGGTTGCACCCCACCAGTGCATGAATTTGTGCACCGGGTCTCTAGAATTAAACATAAAATGTTACCGCTTTTGTAAGATAAATGCACTACCAATCAGAATGTGCATTTTCTAGAGTATCTCCAGCCAAGCTTAATTCAGGCTTCATTACCTTTCTCTTGCCTTGTTGCAAAACAGGCTTTAATTGGTCTCTTTAACCTCAGAGTTTACCCTCCTATCTGTCTTGCAAAGTGCAACAGAATTATTTTCTATCAGTTCTTCCAAACACATGTTGAGTTCCCATATTTATAAGCATGATCTACTTTCACAGCCTTGCTCACTACTTTCCTTCATAGTCTTGTCTCTGCCCATCCCTGACCCAAGCCCTCAAGATTCAGGACTCCAGGACTCGCCATAAAGAGCTCCTCTGTTCACCTCACATTGACACATCATCACTCACATTCCTATTGCTTTATATATTGGGGGGGGGGGGGGTTCTTCCTGAAATGCTCTTTATCTCCTTGTCTGATAAAACCTCAGTCATCCTTCAGTTCCTAGAATAAACATCATACTTGAATAAAATCTTCTTTAATTTCCCTTTATCCATAGGCTGAATTAGGGTTTCTCTCCCCTGTATTTTCATAGTTTATAATTATATCAGTTACTTAGTTGGTAGATAAATCACTGATTACTTGTTTACATGACTTTGCATGCCCCTTCTTTTTTTCCCTCTGAATTCTGAATTTCCTAGAGCTGAGACTGTTAATTCATCTTAGCCCCCCCCCACTCCCCAGTACTTAATGTGCTCAGTAAATGTCTGGTTCAGTCCTCCAGAAATATTAGTTATAAAACAGTTGGACATATTTAAATATTAGATAAGGGAGACTTGCTGAGGTATAATTTCAGTATAAATAATGGAACTAGATGATTTAAAATTCTCGGTCTGGCCTTTGTCCACATATCCATTGGTGACAGCTGACCTGATTGGTATCTTAAATATATACTGATTTAATCAGAAATGACTAAAGATAGTAATTCCTGTTTTTCTTATTCTTTGACTAAAGCACATACCCTCTTGAGGATAGCAGTACATTGTCTAACGCTTGTGTGAATTGACTGAGTTAATATATTAAAGCAGTTAAAACAGTACTTGGCACATGGTAAACATGAAATAAATGCTAGCTATTATTAGTCTAGTAAGAATTTATAATATTCTTTGAGATGTGTTGGCTATAGAAATTATAAGTGGTTAACTTAATAGAATTTTTAAATTAAAGTAAACCATTATTTTTATACTAGAGGCCCGTTGCATGATATTTGTGCAAGAATAGGCCTCTGGCTTCACTTCCAGCCACCCAGGAGCCAGCAAGTCCCCGTTCCCCGGCCGCCTGGGTGCCTGCACATCCCAGCTCCTACCAGGAGCCAGTATGTCCCCGCTCCTCAGCCACCTGGAGCCCACAAGTCCTTGCTTCTGTCTGGAGCACCACTTCAGTCTGGAGCACCACTCCCCCCCCCCCCCCTTCCCCTCATAGCAGGCTTCACATTACTCTGTGCCTGCATATACAAATTAACCTACATCTTTGTTGGGTTAATTTGCATAATCACTCTCATTGGCTGTGGATGTAGTGGAGTGATGGTTAATCTGCATGTTTCTCTTTTATTAGGTAAGCTGTCTTTCATTTATTCATCAGATATTTGTTTTGTACTTACTGTATGTTTCATACTTTGTCACAGGTTAGGGATATGAAGAAGAGTAGGCATAGTCATTGACTTGTTGGTAGCTGTAAATTCTTGACTCAGATTTGAAAAGATCCACTGGAAACATCTATGAACCAGGAGTCTCAGTTCAGTAACTTTGAGCAAGACACCCTCAAGCTCATTAGAGATCTCTGGTTAACTCCCTTCTCTCAGGTATTCTCTTAATACCTTAATCAAAAGCACTTTCATTCTTCCATTTTTTCATGCCAAGGAATCTAGATGTCACCTTTGGGTTTTCTTTCCAATCACCCCTCCATCCACATCCATTCTATCAAAAGTCCTTATGATTCTGCCTCTAAAATACAGTTACTCCTTTCTGTTACTAATATCACCAGCGTTCTTATCATCATTATCTCTTGACTTAAAATGGGTGTTTTAGTTTCCATTCCTTCCCCTCTACAATCTTTTTTTTTTTAATACAACAGCTATTTTTGAACCATAAGTCATAAATTTACCAATTTAAAACACTCCATTAAGTCTGGCCAGAGTATCTCAGTGGTTAAGCATCGACCGATGATCAGGAGGTCACACTTGGATTCCCGGTCATGGCATATGCTTGAGCCCTGGGCTCCACCCCCAATTCGGCATACAGGAGGCAGCTGATCAGTGATTCTCATCATTGATGCTTCTGTCTCTCCCCCTCTTCCTTCCTCTTTGAAGTCAATAAAAAGAAATATCTTAAAAATAAAAAATAAAATACTCCATTGGCCTCTCATCATATTTGAAATAAAATCTTAATACCCTGGCCTATATATTTTGATTCTTGATTACCTCTTTAATTTATTTGTTGCTATTTTCTCCCTTATTTTGCTTCAGCAGTTTTCAACCATTTCACCTCATGGCATACAAACTGATTACTAAAATTCTGCAGCACACCAAAAAATATGTAATATTTTTTACTGACCTGACAAAAAAAATAGGTATAATTTTGATCTATTCACACCAGATAGTTATTGTTGTGTTGTGTTGGCTGTTGTCTTTTATTTAATTGACAATCTAAGGGAAAAGAGGTCAGTGCCCCTGACTAAAATAGTCCAGCATTGCATGTTTTAAAAATTCTTGCAGTACAAACACACACAAGTTGAAAATTGCTCTTCTACTTCATTTACATTGATGAATCTTTTCTCTTTTCCTAATTTGCAAAACCTTAAGGTCTTTTTGCTAGCTTGTTTCTTCTCCGTATCTTGTGGCTCATTTCTATTTTATGTCTCAACTTTTTGAGTCAAGTATCTACTTTCTCCAATGAGGTTTTCCACCTTGACCGGGTAGCTCAGTTGGTTAGAGCATTGTCCTGATACGCCACGGTTGAGGGTTTGATCTGGTCAGGGGACATAAAAGAATCGACCAATGAATGCGTAAATAAGTGGAACAACAAATCTCTCTCTCTCTCCTCTCTCTTTCTCTCTCAATCAGTAAATAAATAATTAAGTGATAAAATGATGTTTTCCCTAAGCACACACTATCATATTTTATTTTCAGTATAGTATTTGTCTGTACTTGAAAAAAAATACTTTGTTTTTATTGATTTTGAGATAGAGTGGAAGGGAAAGGGAAAAAGGGATAGGAACATTGGTTGCTTCTCCTAAGGATGGAGGCCACAACCTAGGCATGTGCCCTGCCTCAGAATCAAACTGGTGACTTCTCAGTGCATGGGACCATGCTGAGCCACACCGGCTGGTCTACTTGAATTATTTTAAATATTTACCTGTTTGACTACCTCCTACAGTGTAAGGTCCATGATAGCAGGTTGTCTGTCTTCCCACCTCCTTGACTTAAGCCTCTGACAGCTCAGAGTTGCTCAGTAAATATTTGTGGGCTCACTGAATAAGTGAATCTTTCTAAATTTCATGTTTCTCAGTTTTAAAATAAAAATTTCAATCTGAATGATTTCCAAG
This sequence comes from Antrozous pallidus, assembly GCA_027563665.1. Taxonomy (NCBI): domain Eukaryota; kingdom Metazoa; phylum Chordata; class Mammalia; order Chiroptera; family Vespertilionidae; genus Antrozous; species Antrozous pallidus. The sequence goes on along the minus strand of CM050520.1, from coordinate 48,489,798 downwards.
GATAAACAAATCCAGGTACTAAAGGCAATAAAGACAGATTTTTATTGACGTTGCTAGGTACTTAATATTTTTATGACTTTTTCATAACCTTTTATTGTTGTCAGTCCTCACCCAAGGACATTTTTCCATTGATCTTTTGGAGAGAGAAGAGAGGGAAAGACAGAAACATTGATGTGAGAGAAACACATCAATTGGTTGCCTTCTGCATGCACCCCTACCAGGGTCTCAGTAGGAGTCTGCAACCAAGGGATGTGTTTGACCGGAATCGAACTCGGGACCTTTTGGTCGTCAGGCTGATGCTCTATCTACTGAGCCAAACTGAGTAGGGCTATTTCATAACCTTTAAGATCAGTATTATTCTTGCTTCCCTTTTATAGCTGAAGACACTGATTCACAGGTCATAGAACCCATGGCATTTCTCCTGATTAGTCCCCATTATTGAGTCGAGTGGTTGTCCAAATCTTTCCTCAGTCTATTAGGTGGCTCTGGTTTTCCTGGACTGCTTGTATATGGAGAGAACTCTATAAATTTAAATTTATGCCTTCTATATAATAAAAGCCAAAATGACTGTTATGGCAGAACGACCAGTCTCTATGATGCTCACTGACCAACAGAGAGCAGACAGTCAATGCAGGAGCTGCTCCATGGTGGTCATTGTGCTCCCACAAGGGGGAGTACAGCAGTGAGCAGACGTGTGGTAAGGAGCGAGGGCTCCCAGGCTGTGACAGGGATGTCCACTGAGGGCACCCCCTTTGACCCCTCTAGTGCATGAATTTTGTGCACCAGGCCTCTAGTATTATATAAAAGATCTGAAATGGCAAGCAATGAAATATTTACCTATAAATAGGAGAACATTTAGTTGCAAAATGGCTTGATTTTAAATATGCCTACAGTTTGGCATGTTTTTTAAATTTTTCTGTTCTAGTCATAGAGATTAATAAACTATTGTGCTTGCCCTCCAGTAACTTCTAGACCATACAGAGAGAGAGAATCAAATAATTACTTGCATCTGGGAAAATGTGCCACAAAAAGATGTATAATATTTTCGAGAGCCAGAGGAGAGAGCTGCAGAGATCAGTACTTACTTTAGATCAGTCAGCAATAAACATTTCATTGTGTTTAAGTAGTATGCATTTGGGGTTGGAATTGGGTTGCATTGTTGGTTACAGACTTTTTCCTTTATAAACATATAATATCAAGAATATTTACCATAATCATACAGCAAAACTATCTATTAAATAAAAATTTTATGTATTAAGATATTAACTTTCTCTGACAGATATGCCAAGAGTTTAATAGCACTTGGGCATGGGAGATGGAGAAGAAAGGCTATCTCGAAATGAGTGTTGAATGCAAACTAGCGCTCCTAAAGGTAATAAGTTTATTATTTGTTACAATTATTTTAATTTAAAAATTCACTTCACTCCTGATTGAATTGGGAAAATAACTAGAAAGTAGACATTTCTGTGAGAATAGGAAAGGGATAACAGAGTTTTCCTTTCATGTTTTTGCTAACAAAATTCTGTTCTTTAAGTTATTCTTTGTGGTTTTGTTTCAGTATAAAAGCATATCTAGATTTAATTTTCTGGGCTTATAGGGACTCTAGTAGAAAGGGCAAGCAATTGCCCCAAATTAATTTTATTCATTGTTTTTAGCCTTTACAGTCATTGCTAACACATACTGTAAACTGGTTAATCTTTTTACTAATTTACTAAATTAGTAATTGGATAGTTTTCCAGATGAGTAGGGGCATGCCACATAAACCAACTAGATTAAAATAAAATAGGTCTCCACAAAGTAGATTTATTTTCAAGTTTGAGTTTCCCTTTCTTGTACTACCCATTTCAGAGTGTTGGCCCTAATTATTAGCAAGGTAGCCAGCATAATGAAGGAAAATAATACTTTTCACAAAAAAGAGACTGCTGGCAAAAACAAAGAGACTGTGATAGGAAATTCATGTATTATCTGCTCAGGTAGAGAGAGACTCAGGGAAGAATCCTGACTTTACACCCTAGTCATATATAAAAATATTTAACAAAAAGTTAAGTAAGTTTCTCATTTAGTAACTTAGATATCTTTTTATTAAGATACTTCTTAAGAGGCAGCTGTCATTCAGACTATCTTCCTTGAAAACTGCATATGTTTCAGGCTTTCAAAAACAGATCGCTATTTCAAGAATAATGTTCATTTAAAAGCTTTACGAGAGAAAGAATGAGTGAAAATTTTATACCATGAAACATTTTGGGCAACTTATTGCAAACAGAATCAGTGCTTTTGAAATATAACTTGATTTTTGTGTCATTGATTGTATTGAAACTATAAATTTGTGTAACACTAAAGTAACATGTTAACTTGAAATTTATCTTTTTAAATTAGTTATTCTAAGTAAGTTGTAAAAAAGGGGGGAGAGTATGGTAAAAGATTAATAAACTGTAGAGTTCTTTCTGCTTCTGTCCGTGAATCAGTTCTGTAGTTAAACATATCACAATTAACTGTAATGAAGAAATGTTTATGTGGGATATCTTAAGCTATGTTCTGACTATTTTTCAGTACCTCTGTGAGTGTCAGTTTGATGACAATCTCAAATTCAAGAATATTATCAATGAAGAAGATGCTGACACCATGCGTCTCCAGCCAATTGGTCGAGACAAAGATGGCCTCATGTACTGGTACCAGTTGGATCAAGATCACAATGTCAGAATGTACATAGAAGAACAAGATGACCAAGATGGCTCATCGTGGAAATGCATTGTCAGGTATCTTTTATTGGAATCTTGTTACATTTATTTGATCTCTTTGTCTGTCTATCTATCTATCTATCTATCTATCTATCTATCTATCTATCTATCTATCTAAAAGTCTAAGCAACCCTTACAACCAGATGACTGGCTGGTAGCTATGATGTGCACTGACCACCAGGGGGCAGACATTCAATGCAGGAGCTGCTCCTTGGTGGTCAGTGCACTTGCACAGCCAACCTCCTGCGGTCCCTCTCCCTAGCCAGCCAGCCCCGATCAACCCTGATCGCCAGCCAGGCTGAGGGACCACAACTGCGTACGAATTCATGCATTGGGCCTCTAGTCCTATATAATAAAAGGCTGATACAGGCAGTCCTCGGTTTATGTCAGACTCAATGTATGTTGTTTCATGATTACATTACATTGCCATCTCCCATTTATAGTATTTATTGAAAAAAAAAGTTTGGTCATTTCGATGAATGCATATATATGCTTTATGTCTTTTATTATTTATTTACCACAAGTAAAGGTCAGGAATTGTTACCTTTCTTTTAATTTTTTTTTTTTTTTACCATTTCACTTTATTACTGCTGTGTATCTGCTCCATGTAAGTGACATAGGTGCTTACATAGGTAGGTCCCAAATTATGGCAAAAATTGTGTTATATCATGCCGTAGGAACAGATAGATCTCTGATGTAACCTGAGGATCTATTCTATGCAAATTGTCCCCTTGACTGGGAATTCTACTAGGAGTTCAATCAGGGGCCAGGGCTGGCCGAATTCATGCACTGGTCTCTAGTTCACTGAGGCTGGGGTAGTTCTTTTTTTTTTGGAAGTTTGAGAATTACTAGGACCTAGCCTTGTAGTTAGCATAATATTCATTATTTGTCAACTAAATAAATATATTTAGCAGCGTGGTTCATACCAAGACATATACTTTTACTTCAGGAAACCTGTAAGTATCTTACAGTCTAAAAAATAGGCAATACATTGGTAATATACATGCCCTCCCCAAATAAAAAACATTATTAGATAGAATTATAAGAATAGTATTATTTGGTTCTTATTTAGCTACCAGTGGTCCAGTACACGAACTCATGCACATTGAAAGGAAATTAATTAGAAGAAATATTACAATATTGCTATTAGCCCTTTCTCTATAATAGAAGTGTCAACCAAATTCACAACCGACAATGACAGATCGAAACACACACGTATGATAGGTGCCAGCGAGAGCTTTATAAATAGATAGATAGATAGATAGATAGATAGATAAACTTGCTTAATTAGACCTGCTTTCTGATGTAGCTTAACTTTTTCCAGCCCAGTTAAGCACCTCAACTCCTTTTTCAGGTAATTGTCACCAACACAGCAGTAAATACCAACATGAAGCAGATTATTATTGTAGATCATGCAGGGAGAACAAAGGGTAAAATATTTAACTGCTGTAGTGTTTGACTATATTCTGCACAGTGAGAAAACCTGAAGTCATTTTCAAGGTCCACCATTTCTTTCTTCTTTTCCATTGGGTCAAGTTTCTAAGCTTTCTAAATCTCCATTTTCCGGCTAATGAAAATAGGATTCCACCAAGTTTATGTACCTACTCCAGGATTTCTGTGAGGATCAAATAAGATGAGGCACAGGAAAACACTTCACAGACATTTGGTTAAAGTGTAAAATGTTTTCACCTGGCTATAAAGCAAGTCATGTTCCTGGGCTGAAGAAACTGCAAGGAGGCTAGTCGCTAGGGAGAGGAAGCTGGATGTTGATACATGATGTCATTACCCAGTGCAACATTTCTGGGCTGGGCTGGGCTGTGGTGCACATGGGTTCTTGGCACTGTCAGCTGCAGTTTGGTGGGCTGTTGCTCTGAGGTGGTGGCAAGGCCTGTGTCCCACTTGGGGGAAGCTGAGTGTTGATTTGTGGGTGCCAGGCCCCTGGTGCCGTTTCTCTGTAAATGGCCAGTGCACGTCATGGCAGCTCTTGCATTAAGTGTCTGCCCGTGGTGGTCCGTGTACAATATAGCAACTGTTAGGATGGTCGGACACTCAGCGTATTAGATTTTTATATAGAGAGCTAGAGGCCTGGTGCACAAAATTCGTGCATGGGTGGGGTCCTTAGGCCTGGTCAGCAACCAGGGCTGATTGGTTCCTTCCAGCTGCCAGCTGTTGCCTGTCGAACAGAGGGAAGGACCAGGGGAGGTTGACTGGCCGCAGGAAGTTGGCTGTGGGAGTGCACTGACCATCAGGGAACAACTCCTGCATTGAGCATCTGCCCCTGGTGGTCAGTGTACATCATAGTGACTGGTTGTTCTGGTCATTCTGATGTTCTGGTTGCTTAGGCTTTTATATATATATATTAGGGGCCCGGTGCATGAAATTTGTGCACTGGGAGTGGGTGGTCCTTCAGCACAAACTCCCCCCTCTCACATCCTGGGAGCCCTCAGAGGATGTCCTACTGACGGCTAACCCCTGGCCCAAGGCCAAAAGCCTCTGGCCTAGAATTCATCCTTAGGCAGTGGACCTCAGCCAGGAGACCTCGGCAGGGGACCCCAGCCAGTGATCGCCATGGGGCTGATTGCTGGCTGGCTCCGCCCCAGCAATGGCCTGCCCAAGAACTATTTCCGGCCTTGGGAACCCAGCGAGATTGCCCTGTCGTGGGGCCGATGTCACTGGCTGGCTGGCCCCACCCTGGCCCCAGCAGCCTGCCCAAAGCCGGGGAAAGGCCTCTTGCCAAGAGGCTTTTCCCTGGCCTTGGGAAACCAGCAAACCCAGCAAGATTGCCCTTCCATGGGGCTGATATCGCTGGCTGGCTGGCCCTGCTCCCGGCTCCTGCGGCCCTGCCTTGGGAACCCAGCGAACCCAGCGAGATTGCCCTGCCATGGGGCCGATGTCGTTGGCTGGGTTCACTGGGTTCCCAAGGCCGGGGAAAAGCCTCCGGCCTCATGCAGCAGCCATCTTGGTTGGGTATTAATTTGCTCTGATTGGCTTGTGGGCATGGCTTGATTGGAGGTACAGTCAATTTCCATATTACTTTTATTAGATAAGACTAGAAGCCCAATGCATGAAATTTATGCACAGGATGTGGGGGGGGTCCCTCAGCCCAGCCTGCACCCTTTCCAATCTGGGACCCCTGGAGTGATGTCTGACTGCCCTTTTAGGCCTGATCCATGTGAGATCAGGCTTAAATGGGCAGTCAGACATCCCTCTCACAATCCAGGACTGTTGGCTCCCAAATGTTCGCCTTCCTGATTGCCCCCAACCACTTATGCCTGCCAGCCTGATCACCCTCTAACCACTCCCTGCCAGCCCGGTCAATCCTAACTTCCATCCCCTGCTGGCCAGATCATCCACAACTGCCCTCCCTTGCAGGCCTGGTCCCTCCCAACTGCCCTCCCCTGATGGCCATCTTGTGGTGGCCATCTTGTGTCCACATGGGAACAGGATCTTTGACCACTTGGGGGCAGCCATCTTGTGTGTTGGAGTGATGATCAATCTGCATATCACTCTTTGATTAGATAGGATAGAGGCCTGATGCATGGGTTTGGGCCAGCTGGTTTGCTCTGAAGGGTGTCCTGGATCAGGATGAGGGTTCCCTTAGGGAGTGGGGCATCCTTGGTGGTTTGCAGGCTGGCCACGCCCCTCAGCGACCCAAGCAGAGGCCCTGGTATCGGATTTATTTGTCATCTACAATTGAAATTTTGTAGCCTGGAGTCGAGCCACACCTTCTGCTCACTCTGTGATAGCAGCCATTTTTATTGGGATTTATTTATCTTCTGTAATTGAAACTTTGTAGCCTTAAGCGGAGGCCAAGACAGGCCTGGACTGCAGAAGCTTGGCTTCCTCCATCACCAGGGGCAACCCTAGCCTCCTGCTCTCTTCAGCTCCGTGGCTGCCTCCATTTTGGGGGGATTTATTTATCTTCTGTAATTGAAACTTTGTAACCTTGAGTGGAGGCCTGGGCCCACCAGTGTGTGTGGAAATCTTGGCTTCCTCCATTACTGGGGATACCCAAGCCTTTCTCCTTCTCAATTCGTGGGCACAGGCATTTTTGTTGGGGCTAATTTGCATACTTGCTCCTGATTGGTTAGTGGGTATAGTTGAGTGATGGCTAATTTGCATATTACTCTTTTATTAGATAGGATAGTTTTCTATTAGGATTATCTTTTTATTCCCAATTATTTTAACTTGCCCGTTTCATCTTGATATTTTAATATACTTTCGATTTTTACTGTGTATGCTAGTACATTTATTTACTCCGATTCTGAGGAAATCTGAGGAAGAATGTGCTTTCTTACCATAATTGTATTTTTAAATCTTGATTTCTTATTTGTATTGACTAATATATTTGAATAGAACCATTAAATGTAAAATCTTGAAATATATGGCTTTTTAAAAAAATCAATAAATGACACTGGGACTTTTCAGAATCTCTGTGTCTCTAATATTCAATTTTTGCAACTTAATCATAATTTCTTCCATTAATATTGATAGTTTTTATTAATTTGGAAAATATTAGAGGCTCTATCACTAAAGTAGGGAGAATTAGTAGATCTATAACCACTGGCTTATGAATATTAATGTTACATATTATTTGAAGAAATAATCCATAGAGATTTTGAATATTTGTTTGAATCAGGGAAGCTCATCTTTTCCTAAAAATAAATGTGAACTGAATGAACTTGTGAGTGTTTTATCAGCACCCTTTTTTCATATTGTAATGTGGGTCCTCCATATAGTTGAGTTACTAAATGGAGATAAACAACATAGTCCTGAAATAAAATTTAATCACCATCTCTCTCTATGAATGCATACATTGAGTGAAGTTCTCTTCATATTTACCAATACTTGTGTTATTTCCTATATCAACCTTGCATATTTATGTAAGAAATATTCTCTCCTAATTTGTAGATGAGGAAAATATGACAGAGAAAAGTAATTATGATTATTATTGACTAGTCATACATGCTTAAAATATCTTCTCTTTTACACTGTTTTACGTTTATGTTATATACATGATGCGAGAGAAAGCATAGATGTTAGAGTTATCAAGTGTGTTTGAACTTGTGTTCCTCTGTCTACCGTCTGTAGGCAGATTACTTAATTTCTCTATACTCTCTTTCCTGCACTTTAAGGGTGATAGGTAACGCTTCCTCAGTACTACAGTTGTTGTGGTGAATACATGAGAAATCATACTAGAACCCTAACTGATATTCAATAAAGATTTGTTTTTGTTTTTTCTCCCAACCTTTTTAACTATTGGCTTTTCTGACAACATATCTAACCCCAAAGTTTGAAACATTTTTTCATAAAGAAATATTTGTCAGCAAAAAGAAGAAAGGCATAATTCAATTGGTGGTATCTTTTACATCTTCTCATCCATGATCATTATTCCAGGTTTTATTCCCTGTACCACTCCTTTAAAAAAATCTTTTTAGCATGTACAAATATTTATTTATGATAAACATAAAGTGGTATATGTGGTATTTGTTCGGAAGCAAATGTGTGTATAGAATGTGTGAACACAGTTTTATTTAGTAATAATCACAAATTTCTTGAGAGAACTGATGCTGGGTTACTGTTAACCTTTTTTACAATTATTGTTTAAAGTATTGCATATATCTTTTTCTCCAATTGAGCCCCTACTCCTGGCCACTTAGGCTATTTCCCAATCTTAGCTATTGTGAATTGTGCTTTCTTGGGATATATTCCTAAAAGTGGGATCACTGGGTCAAATTGGAGTTTCATTTTTAACTTTGTGAGGAAAGTCCATACTAGTTCTCCACAGTGGCTGCACCAGTCTGCATTTCTACCAGCAGTGCACAGGGTTCCTTTTTCTCCGCATCCTCACCAGCACTTGTCATTTGTTGATGACAGCCATTCTGACGTGTGTGAGATGGTATCTCATTGTCCTTTTGATTTGCATCTCTGGGATGATTAGTGACTTTGAACATATTTTCAAATGTCCCTCGGCCTCTGTATGTCCTCTTTCAAAAAGTGTCTTTTAGGTCCTTTGCCCATGTTTTTATTGGATTGTTTATCTTCCTTTGGTAAGTCATATCAGTTCCCTGTAAATTAAACCTTTATCTGAAGTAGCATTGGCAAATACGTTTTCCCATGCAGTGGGCTTTCTTGTTGTTTGGTTGATGGTTTCTTTTGTTGTGTGTGCAGAAGTTTTTTATTTTGATGTAGTTCCATTTGTTTATTTTCTTCTTAGTTTCCATTGCCCTAGGAGCTATATCAGTAAGATATTGCTATGACATATGTCTGATATTTTTTTGCTTATGGCTTCCTCTAAGATTTTTATGATTTCCCATCCTACATTTAAGTCCTTTAACCATTTTGTGTATGGTGTAAGTGGGTGATCTAGTTTCATTTTCTTGGATGTATCTGGCAAAATTTCCCAGCACCATTTATAAAGAGACAGTCTTGACTACATTCTAACCTTGCCTCTTTTGTTCAATATTAATTGAGCATAATGGCTTAGATCTATTTCTGGGTTCTCTGTGCTGTTCCATTGGTCTATATGTCTGTTCTTGTTCCATTACCAGGCAGTTTTGAGAACAGTGGCTTTGTAATATAGCTTGATATCTGGGTGACCAACACCCTTTTAACACCATAGTCATCGCTGCTTTGTTTCTCCCCCTGGCACTGCATGGCCAGTCCAGAACTTTAGGCTGCCTTTCTGGGCACAGCCTCTCATAGCTGTGGGCTTAGACTTATTTTTTTTTCCTCTTTTATATATTTATTTACAATATAACTTATATTTAATAGTAGTACATATGTTTTCCTTCCCCCCCCCAAGGGAGACCTCCCCCCAGCCTCCCTTACCCCCCAGCACATGTCCCCACCTGCCCCCCTCCCCGCCCCAGTGTCTTTCATTCATTGGTTATGTTCATATGCATGCATACAAGTCCTTCCGTTGATCTCCCCCAGCATCCGTCTCCCATTCACCCCAGCCTTCCCCCTGTAGCTTGACAGCCTGTTCAAGGCTACCCTGCCTCTATATCAATCACTCCCCCCTGTTTCTTTTCTTCAAAAATATCTTGCCTCTGCATACTAGAAACAAACGTATAAGAACAAAAAAATGTTTGAGTGTCAGTTTCAATGTCCAACTGTTCTGAGTCCCAGTTTCAATGTCAAATAGTTCTTCATGTGTATATGTCAGCAATGGTATCCAGAAGGTGGACACATCGTAGCAATGCAAGATCCATCCTCTCTGGTATGATCCTGGGCCGCCTGCAGCCACCCACAGCTGCCAACTGCTACCATGGCAAGGTGTCATCACCGTCCCCCATCTCTGGACTGTCCTTGTGGCTGGAACAGACCCGTCAGTTCCTCACTGTCTCAGGAACCCACATGGTCTTGGAGTTGTTCTCTGCAAACACACAAACACGTTCTCGACCAAAGGTTAACAAAGGGATCCTCTCTGCAAAATAGACTTGGGATTCTTTTTATTTTTGCCTAAATGATTTTCCTTTGGCTTATTTTGACACCATGTGTGTTTTTTCATGGGTGTCCTGCAGTTGGTTTTACAAATGGAATTTTCTTTTCTGGAGTAAGAATTTTCTAGATGTATTTTACTTACAGGATATTTTTCCTACATGATATTACCCCATTGGCTCCCCCTTTTTTGATTAATGGGGGCTTTTGGAAATTTTATATTGCAGTCTTGGTACTTTTAAATTTTAATTTTTGCACACAAATATGACTGCTTTAGGTTCTTTGGATGTTAGGCAATTTTACAGTGAGATGAACTACTAATAGATTTTTTAGTTAATGTTTTAGGAACAGCTTTCTGTCCAGTACACTTAAATTTTCTTGAGTATTCACTTATTTCACTTGGCCAATTTAAATTAATCTGAAAACTTGATTACTATTTTACTGTCAATTTTAATATTTAAGCAGAAATCTTAGTTTACCCTGTAAATACTAGTGGAAAGGAATATTTGCATTTTTGAGTAGGTCCTCAGCATTCCTGCTAATAAACTAAATTTAGATATAGGGCAGCTATTGCTGGCCGAGTCTCTGTCTGCCACCTGGGTCCTGGTTTGAGTTGTGCATGGGAGGGGCAGCTGTGGGAGTAGGAGACCTCCCCCAGGAGGGGTGAGAATTCAAGCCCCTGCAAGGTTTGTGGGTGAGGGTCTGTGCCCCACCTCTGTTGACCTTTCAGTTCTCTCCTCTTGGCCCTTCTGCAACTGTGCCTGTCTTAGGTTGTTCCTTCCCTGAGGAATCTTACCCGTCTCTGGCTAACCAGCCATCCTCTGGGGCCAAACAGGGTGATGTGAGGTTCAGTCCTGTCTCCTTTGTAGTCTATGCCCCCATGGCCTCCACATCCAGCACCTGCCTTGGGGTCCCCTTGCCTGCTGGCGGGGTCCCGGTACTGATCACATATCTCGGGGACCCAGGTTTCTACTCCAGAGAGGGCCCAGCTCACACCATTGGTCGAGAGACAGATCCATGGTGCCAGCTGCCCAGAGGCTTCAGCCACAGCTTGAACTGAAAGCTCAGGCATCAGCTGTGTGTATTTGGATAGTAAGAAGAGGGTCCCTCTTGGCAAAAGGGCCAGAGGGGCCAATATAGAATGCTCGGATGCCTTCCCGGTACCTTAATTCCTCCTGAAAGGGATTAATTCCTTCCCTATCCTTTTTTAAATTGCTGCCCAACATTCAAAGAATTAGTTTGTAAGTTTATTTGGGATAATTGTATAATATGCTGTTGTCAAATATCAAATATTATAATGACATTGTAGAATAATATCATGTAAGGGTATTATGGTGTCACGGGAGGTTAAGGAGGGCCTAGCCTAAGGACTGGTGTCCATAGGAGATGACAAGCTCTAGGCCATGTCAATTCAATCTCAAACTAGCTGCCAATTTTTTTTAAATGATTTTATATAAACTTTGTCTGGGATGTAAAAACACAAATTACTTACCTTAGTTCAGGAGTTCAAATATATTGTCTTTCCCCCTTACCCCACCACCTGCCACTTACCCTGAGGTTTGACATTCTGATAGACTTTTCTCAGTGTCTGGATCCATTCTTGTTCATCAGTCTATGTCATTCATTGTATTCCTCAAATGAGTGAGATCATGTGATATTTGTCTTTCTCTGCCTGGCTAATTTCACTTAGCATAATGCTCTCCAAATCCATCCATGTTGTTACAAATGGTAGGAGCTCCTTTTTTACTGCAGCGTAGTATTCCATTGTGTAAATGTACCATAGTTTTTTAATCCACTCATCTGCTGATGGGCACTTAGGCTGGTTCCAAATCTTAGCTATGGTAAATTGTGGCTGTGGGCTTAGATTTAGAGTCCCCCACTGTCAGCAGCCCTGTGGACCCCCTTCCACAGTCGAATGCTATACCTGTCCCCAATGTATGTGGACTTGGTGCAGCAGTCTCCCTCGGACACTATTCCCAGCTGTGCCTGTTTCTCCTTCCAGCCCAGATCCCCAATCCCACCTCTCTCCATCCACAGATTGTCTCCTCAGCTGTTTAATTTGCCAATTCCTGGTGGATGTTATTGGATGCAGCTGTTTCTTTTATCTGCTCTGTGAGAAAGCGCTGGACCTGTCAGCCTATTCAGCTGCCATTTTGTCTGCACCTGGACAAACTTTTTAGGCACCCAAGGCTGGGGAGACTGGAGTCTCAGTGTTTGTGGGTTCCCAGCAGACGCATCTGATCCCTGGCAGGTGTGGCTGTCGGGTTCCAGGTAGAGCCTGAGGCCCCCCTTGTGGAGGATGAGGCTGGGCTTCCGATCACAGCTGCTCTCCCCTTCAAGATGACACAGTCTCTGCGGCAGAGCTTGCCTCCCCAGGAGATTTCAGCGGTAGTAAGGGCTGGCCGTCTAGGGGAGCCTGGTCCGCCTGTCCCCAGAAGTCCTGTGGAACGTAACTGTCCCTCTCTTACACATACACACGCCCCACACATCTACACACTCCCCTTTTTCTCTTTACACTCACAGCTGTCTGTTGGCCACCATCTTGGATCTCTGTAAACCTTTTTGAAGAATGCCTATGAACATGTGAATTTCTATCTGCAATGGCCTGGGAACTTTTCCCAGTTATGTAGTATTAGTTAAAGCCAAAGTCTAGCCCAGTGTGTATGGTGCAGTGGTTGAGGTTCAACCTATGAATCAGGAGACTAGATTTGACTGCTGGTCAGGGCACATGCCTGGGTTGTGGGCTCAATCCCCAGTGGGGGCCATGCAGGAGGCAACCAATCAATGATTAGTTCTCTCTCATTATTGATGTTACTATCTCTCTCTCCCTCTTTGAAATCAGTAAAGATGTTTTTAAAACCAAATTCTAAACACTTGATCAACACATTGTTGTTTCCTTATTTCATTAAATATTGTGTTTCTACTTGTATAAGAGGGAGTATGTGGGAAATCTCTGAACCTTCTCAATTTTGCTGTAAACATAAAACTACTTTAAAAAATAGTCTTTTAAAAAACTTTAATACCATAGCATCACCACAGTTTTAAAACTTTTATTAAATAGCAATTTCTGTTTCTGTCTATTGTAATGTTTATAAGTATGAGTTAGATAGATAGGAAGTATTAACTGATAAACAACTATATCTTAAGTTTAAACAAAATTTAGTAAGTTACCTACAATAGAGTAAAAGTAGTTACATTCATTGAACCATATGATTATGATTTCTAACCTATAAAAATTGCAATTTTGTATATTTTTCTTCCAGTTTTATTTTGTTATTTGTTTCAGGTGTACAGCTTAGTGGGTTTTTTTTGTTGTTGTTGTCTCTGTTAATTCTCACTTGAGGATATTTTTCCCATTGCTTTTCATAGAGTGGGAGGGAGAGACGGAGAGGAGGGAGAAAGGACAGAGACAGGCATCAGTGTGAGAGAGATACATGCACTGATTGAGAGCCTGAAACCCAGGTACTTGCCCTTGACCTGGAGTCGAATTTGCAACCCTTAGGTATGAGGGCCAAGCTTAACCGTTGAGCACCACCATCCAGGTCAGACAGTCGTATACTTTTCATAGTTTCCCTTGATATTTCCCAGCTGGTATTATGCATAGTTATTGCAGTTTTATATGGTTTAACAAGTGTTACAGTAGGTTTCAAAAACACAAATATTTAAGCTCTAACCAGTATACAGTCGTTCCAATTAATATTCAAGTAAAATTGCCGTGGAAGAGCAATTTGTTGCAAGTATTTCATCGCCCCTTTAGGCCTTAGTGAAAGTATAGAAAACTAAAATTTTCTGCTAAATTCCTTTGCTGCTTAGAATAAAAGAAGTAATTTGGCATGGATTTTTTTAAGCAATATTGGCTCTCTTCTAATGTTTGGAAGTTTGTTAAAATAGGTACAGTGACAAACTTCAATATATTCTTCAGTTCCCATTGTGACCTCAAAAAGTAATAGTAATTCTCAATGAAATATGAGAAGTAATAACATTAAGTGGATAGAGCCTTAAGTTAGAAGCAGGTTGGCTTAATGACATTAAGAGATAGGAACTTTGCCAAAAATAAATTTATTTAGTGTCTTTAACTTTTAATTTTCCTTTTTGTAAAGTGGAGGCAGTACCAGACAAGATCTTTAAAGAGCATCTAATCTGACCTTCTACTATTGAGAATTAAAATTCTAAACCAGTGGTCAGCAAACTCATTAATCAGCCGAGCGGAAAACCACATGTTGCTCACGGCCCGCAGTTTGTCGACCACTGTCCTAAAGTGTTATTTAATTGGATATACTCATATGATATCTATAATAAATGCACTATGATAAAATGGTTGGTATTTTAATTTCTGAAATTCATCGGTTCAATTTTATTACTTTTTTTAGGAGCCCAACTTAATACTCTAGAGATTATAGTCTTTCATTGGTAAGGAAGCTAAGGCCTAGTGGAAGATAGATGTACTGTCTAGGGGCACATAGTCATATAGTTTAAGAATGGATTTTATTTGGTTACTAGAGGCCTGGCCTGTGGGATCAGGTCAAAACCAGCTCTCTGACATCCCCCAAGGGTTCCCAGATTACAAGAGGGAACAGGCTAGGGCGAGGGACCCCACCAGTGCACAATTGGGGCCAGAGAGGGACGAGAGAGGTTGGCCAGCTGGGGAAGGAACAAGGGAAGGCTCCAGGACCTGTCCAGTCCGTCTCACTCAGTCCTGATCGGCCGGACCCCACCACAAGCTAGCTTACCAGTCGGAGAGTCTGCCTCCTGATGGCCAGTACACATTATGGCAACTGGTCGACTGTCTGCTCCCTGGTGGTGAGTGCACGTCATAATGGCGGTTGAGCAGCCTTAGCATATCATTAGCATATTACACTTTGATTGGTTAAACAAATGACCGGACACTTAGCATATTAGGCTTTTATTACATAGGATGAAACATTTTTTAGCGCCTGCTTCATGAGGCAGTGTCACTGCTCTCAAGCAGTAGAGTTTAGCTGGAATGGAGGTTGAAGGGACAGGAGGATAGATGGGACATATGTGTCATGACAGATAAGAAAATAAATAATTTGATCATAATACTAATTACTTAGATTTAGATTTGCATACAGAGTTCTTTGAGAACACAGATAGGAAGCTTTGGTGCTGATTAATTAACTTTGTGCCAGAAATAGAACTAAGTGTCCCAACTCTTAGTCTATGGTTTCCTTTTTATCTTCAATGTTTCATAGTGTTTATCTGAGCAGGAAAAATATCCAACTGAAGTTTCTTGTTTGAACATAGCATTTAAATTGAACATATCATACCTCTGGTTTTTATTAGTAAAAGTAGAAAATATATTTGAACATAGCATTTAAATTGAACTTCCTGTATCTTTGATTCGAAATGAATTCCCTTCCTGTAGTTGAAACTGTAATTGACCAAACAATACCAGTAACCCAAATTCTTTGGTTTTTAAACTATGTTATTACAGCTGACTTTTTGCCATAATTACTCAGAAAGTCTTGGATCATAATTTTGTAACAATATCAAATGTTATTCTCTCTGTAGGTGGAAAATAGGTCTTTATTCAAATGAGTCAAGAACCTGAATTATTTTATTAAAAGAAATGCTTCTTCAAGCAAGTTTTACATTGATTTTAATATGTTTTCATTCCTAATACTTAATTTTTAAATTCTAAGTTAATTCTGTTTAGCTTGTACTAGTGATTTGGTTTTCCTTAAAGTGTTTTTTTTTTGTTTTTAAATTTTAATTTCTAATTCATATTATTCTGAAAACTCTTTAGAATAGAAGAAAGATTTTTATGTTGCCTTATTTTTTCCCTTGTTTAGAAATCGAAACGAGTTGGCTGAGACTCTTGCACTCCTGAAAGCACAAATTGATCCTATACTATTGAAAAACTCCATGCAGCAAGACAACTCTTCCCGGGACAGCCCCAGCTTAGATGATGAGGAGACTAAAAAGGAGGAAGAAACACCTAAACAAGGTTTTTTTTTGTGTGTTTTGTTTTGTAATTTCTTCTGTCTTCTTTACAGTCCTTTTCCTAAGTATTTAAATTGGAATTCTCTCAATTTGAAACATTGTTAGGCTTCCTGTAGAAGGAGGTTTATTTTTTTTTAAGTTAAAAGCAAATTGAAAATTGAGTATTTTGTTCTTTTATATTGGACATTTAAAAAGTTTAAATGAAAATGTTCGGACCATCAAAACATAATCTTTTATTGGTTTAAGAATGTGAAGATATTTAGGGAACTTATTGTGGTAAAATATACATAATTTATAATTTGTCATTTTGAAAATTTTTGTTTAAAGGCACTCATTGGTTGCTGCTTTTATATGTCCTGACCAGGGATCAAACTGGCAACTTTGGCTTATCGGGATGACACTTCAACTTACTGAGCTACCTGGCCAGGGCTCTGTGTACATTTTTATTTATTTTATGCTCCCTCAAGGATATATTTTTTATAATACATATATTTTATTGATTTTCTACAGAGAGGAAGGGAGAGGAATAGAAAGTCAGAAACATTGATGAGAGAGAAACATCGATCAGCTGCCTCCTGCACACCCCCCACTGGGGATGTTCCCACAATCAAGGCACATGCTCTTGATCGGAATCGAACTCGGGACCTTTCAGTCCGCATGCCAACCAACGCTCTGTCCACTGAGCCAAACCGGTTTTGGCCCAAGGATATGTTTTTATTAATTTAGAGAGAGGGAGAGAGAGAAACAACGATTGGATGCCTCCTGATTGGATGCCAACCAGGGATCTACATTGGAACCTTGGTGCATTGGGATGATACTCAATCAGCTGTGCCAGGGTTACATGTACTTTCGATGCTGCACTTACACATTACTTGGAGGAATAGACCTTTCTCCACCTCCCAATCTTTTTTTAAAAACTGTTTTGTTTTTTTAATTTTAGAGAGAGGGGGAAGGAGAGAGATAGAGAGAGAGAAACATTGATGAGAAACATACATTGGCTGCCTTCTGCACGTTTCTACTGGGGATTGAGCCCTCAACTTGGGTATTTACCATGATGGAGAATCAAGCTGGTGACCTCCTGCTTTATGGGTTGATACTCAACCACTAAGCTATACTGGCTAGGCAGAATCTTTTTTATTCAGCCCCTAAAGCCCATTGCCTTAGTCCAGTGGTTGGCAAACTTCAGCTTATGAACCACATGCGGCTCTTTGGCCCCTTGAATTTTTAGCAAAGGCCAACTTAGGAGTACCTTAATTAAGTTAATAACAATGTACCTACCTTTATAGCTTAAGTTTAAAAAATTTGGCTCTCAAAAGAAATTTCAATCGTTGTACTGTTGATATTTGGCTCTGTTGACTAATGAGTTTGCCGACCATTGCCTTAGTCCATCCTCTTAGGTGTAGTTACTGTGTTCTGTTCCATAAAAAGACCAAATAAATGTGATTCTGGTTTGTCATTTTTATTATTCTCAGATATAAATATACATTGCCCTTCTGTAGGGAACTTTAAAGCTGCAGTCCAAAGAATATCTAATGTTGTTAGAATAATAAAGCAAAATGTAACAAAATTATGGTTGAATATTTGGAAATCAGACAAGGAGGAAAAAAAATAGGAACTAGAGAAAGAATAAAATAGCCACTCTTATTCTTACAGCTAAAATAGATTTTTCTTTAATGACTAGAGGCCCGAATTTTCTTTAACTAGGTGCACGAATTCATGCTCAGGTGGAGTTTGGCTGGCCTGCCCTGATGGGGGCTGATCAGGGCTGGGCCAGTGGGGGGATGGGCTACAGATGATTGACCAGCTGGCCCAGCCCCAATCTGGGCTCCAGTCGGGCCGGTGGGCGCCACTGTGTGCATCATAGCCACCATCGTTCCAGGTGCTTGGCTTTTATATATATAGATTAGTTAAATGGCCATATTTTATATCTAACCATGGGAGAGGTAAAGGGGTGGCTCAGCCAGTAATACAAAAACATTATGTCCTGTATAGATGCCAAGAAGAAATGCATTATCTATAAAAGTGGGACCTTGTCCTGGATGATTTGCTTCAGTGGTTAGAGCGTCAGCCCAAGGGTCCCAGTTTTGTGTGTTTTTTCCCCTTCACCTGCTTTAATAGCTCTAAAGCACCAAAGAGGAGGGGCTTAGGTTTTGCTCGCTCTGCTTTAAAACATGGCTTTTTGTTCCATTTGAGAGGAGGGAGCCACAGA
This sequence comes from Antrozous pallidus, assembly GCA_027563665.1. Classification (NCBI taxonomy): domain Eukaryota; kingdom Metazoa; phylum Chordata; class Mammalia; order Chiroptera; family Vespertilionidae; genus Antrozous; species Antrozous pallidus. Next base: position 48,471,444 of record CM050520.1, on the reverse strand, counting down.
GAGCTCAGCCAATGGGGGTGACTTTGGTTAAATTCTGGTCTTGCTGCATAGAGGAGGCTGGGGTATCAGTAGACATCAATGAATCTCTGTGAGGTTCCTGACTGGTCCGACCAAAGCTGGACAGTGTGCTACCTCACTCCACCACCAGGAGGTGATGGTTCCATCTGGCTACTTGGAAGTAACTGTGTTTATAGAACACCATGAAATTTAAGATATTTTCACTTCACATTAGATAGTGTATTTTAATTTAGAAGGGACTTTTAACTTGAAGAGAACTTTTATGGGGGAAAACAAAGTTGAAGAAAATCCTAACTTCTAATTTAGTGTTTTTCTGCTAATTAGAAAGACTTTCTTTTGTTAATTCTTATAGGCATACTAGAGGCCCAGTGCACAAAATTCATGCACAGGGGGTGTCCCTCAGCCAATCCTGCACCCTCTTCAATCTGGAGCCCCTTAAACAGGCGGTTGGACATCCCTCTCACAATCCAGGCTGCTGGCTCCCAACCACTCACCTGCCTTTCCCTGTTTGCCCCTAACAGCTTCTGTGTGCCAGCCTGATCACCTACTAACCACTCTCCTCCAGCCTGATTGATGCCTAACTGCTCCCCAGCCTTCCCGATTGCCTCTAATTGCCCTCCTCTGCCAATCTAATCACCCCAAACTGCCCTCCCCTGCCAGTCTGATAGCTCCTAACTATCCTCCTCTGCAGACCTGGTTGCCCCCAACTGCCTTCCCTTGCAGGCCTGGCGCCCCTCCCCGCTGAATTGCCCTCCCCTGCAGGCTGGGATCGTTTCCCTCCCAAACTGTCCTCCCCTGTAGGCCTGTTTCTCCTGCCCCCAACTGCCTTCCCCTGAAGGCCTAACTGGCCTTCGTGCTGGCCTGATCACCCACAACTGCCCTCCCCTGCTGACCTGGTCTCCCCCAACTGCCCTTATTTGCCGGCCTGATCACCCCTACCTGCCCTCCCTGCTGGCCTGGTTGCCCACAACTGCCCTCCCAGGCAGGCCTGATGCCCCCCAACTGCCCTCCCCTGCAGGCTTGATCACCCCCAACTGTCCTCCCTTGCAGGCCTGGGCTTTCCCAACTGCCCTCCCTTGTTGGTCTGATCGCTCACAACTGCCCTCCCTTGAAGACCTGGTTCATCCCAACTGCCCTCCCCTACTGGCTATGTTGTGGTGGCCATCTTGTGCCCACATGGGGGCAGCCATCTTTGACCACACGGGGGCAGCCATCTTGTGTGTTGGAATGATGGTCAATTTGCATATTACTCTTTTATTAGATAGGATAGAGGCCTGGTGAATGGGTGGGGGACAGGTGGTTTGCTCTGAAGGGTGTCCCGGATTAGGGTTGGAGTTCCCTTGGGGTGTAGGGCGGCCTGGGCTCGGGGCCTATGGTGGTTTGCAGGCCGGCCATGCTCCCCAGCAACCCAAGTGGAGGCTGGGGTTTATTTATCTTCTATAATTGAAACTTTGTATTGGAGGCCAAGGCAGGCCAGGGCTGCAGGAGTTTGTCTTCCTCCATTGCCGGAGGCAACCCTAGCCTCTGCTATCTTTAGCTCTGTGGCTGCTGCCATTTTTGTTGGGGTTTATTTATCTTCTATAATTGAAACTTTGTAGCCTTGAGTGTAGGCCTGGGCCCGCCAGGGAGGCAGGGAAGCTTGGCTTGCTCCATTACTAGGGAAACCCAAGCTTCCTGCTTCCTGCAGCTTCGTGGCCGTAGCCATCTTGGTTTGTTAATTTGCATACTCACTCCTGATTGGCTGGTGGGCATGGCTTGTGTGTGTAGAAGAGATATAGTCAATTTGCATATTCTTTTATTAGATAGGATGGCTTTTGTTTAAATTTGCACTATTAGGGACTGTAAAAGTTGGATACATATAACCAATAAAGTAAAAAGAATTGACAGATAACCCTGGCCAATACTACTTAGTGGTTACAGGATTGAATTGCACACTAAAGGGAGGCAGGTTTAATTCCTGGTCAAAGGCACATACCTGGGTTGTGGGTTTGCTCCCCTGCCCTCTGTCGGGGTACATATGGGAGGCAACCAATTGATGTGTCTCTCTCACATACATGTTTCTCTCTCTCTCTCCGTCCCTCCCTTTCTTCCCCTCTCTGAAAAGCAGTGGAAAAAATATCCTTGATTGAGAATTAACAACAACAACAAAAAGAATTGACAAATAAACCTAATAATGTATTTGTAAAATATTAACTCCTGGAATGTTAATAATAGCATTTAATAAAGTAAATTATAATAAAACAACATTGGGGAGTGTTACATGATTAAGTATAATTTTTGGATAAAGCATTTAATATAAGAAAGTACTGATGTTTCAATAAAAAAATGGCAACATGATCATGACTTTGTCAAAAATATACAAGCCCTAACCGGTTTGGCTCAGTGGATAGAGCATCAGCCTGCAGACTCAAGGATCCAGGTTCTATTCCGGTCAAGGGCATGTACCTTGGTTGTGGGCACATCCCCAGTAGGGAGTGTGCAGGAGGCAGCTCAGCTGATCGATGTTTTTGTTTCTAACTTTCTATCTATTGATGTTTTTAACTCTCTATCCCTCTTCCTTCCTCTCTGTAAAAAAATCAGTAAAATATATTTTTTATAAATATACAAGACTAGAAGGAAGTAACTTAAAATATTAGTAATGCTTATCTATGAGTATTAGGATTATGGGCATTTTTTCCCTCTGTTTTTTATTTTCTGTACAGAATTGTGTTAATTTTATAATCTGAATAAAACAAAACATTTTCTCACTGCCATTCTCATGTTGCCTCAATGAAATGAAGTGCTCAATGACTTAGAAAGAACAATTGTTAGTTCTTCAAACAAATACAGTTTTTTGGAAATATTTCATATAATAGTTTTAGTTGAGGCATATTTTGAGTTTATGTAAATTATTTGAGTGGTATAAATATTTGCATTCCATTGAGAACACTGAAGCTAAAATATAAAGCAGAAATTTGAGTCATTCTAAATAATAGTTTTTTTAATATCTAGAGGTTATACTTTAGAGTTTGGTAATTTTCTTTAGTCAGATTTTATTTTTTATTGTTAAATGTTCAGTGACATTTAAGAGAGAAACTTCAAATGGAAATATATGTTAAGCCTTTTATATTTGATATATCTTGATTGCTTGGATTCATATAAACTTTTTCTGATTTTTAGAAGAACAGAAAGAAAATGAAAAGAGGAAAAGTGAAGAGCAGCCAGTAGATTCAGAAAGCTATTCTATACCCAATGCTCTGGAAGAAACAACTGTGAAAATAGAAAAAGAAGATGAAAAGGAACTTGTGAAAATGCCAGTTATAGTAAAGCTAGAAAAACCTTTGCTGGAAAGTGAGGGTAAAAAGATTATCAAAGAAGAAAGTGATGCCTTCAAGGAAAATGTCAAACCCATTAAAGTTGAAGTGAAGGAATGTAAAGCAGACCCTAAAGATATCAAAGGAGGTGTGGAGAAGCTGGAGCCCGAGAGACTGGAGTTTGGTGTCAACATTAAATCTACTCAAGAAATTACTGAGAAGTCTACTGAAGAAACTGAGAAGCTTAAAAATGACCAGCAGGCCAAGATACCACTAAAAAAACGAGAAATTAAACTGAGTGATGATTTTGACAGTCCAATCAAAGGACCTTTGTGTAAATCAGTTACTCCAACAAAAGAATTTTTGAAGGATGAAATAAAACAGGAGGAGGAGACTTATAAAAGGATTTCTGCAATCACTGCTTTGGGTCATGAAGGGAAACAGTTGGTAAATGGAGAAATTTGTGATGAAAAGATAACTCCAAATTTTAAGACAGAACAAATGGAGACAAAGTTTTATGATACAAAGGAAGATAGCTGTAGCCCCTCTAAGGACAAAAGTGTCATCATGGAGGGAAATGGAGCAGAATCCTTAAATTCTGTCATAATAAGTATTAAAAAAGGTGACCTGGAGAAAGAAGTGGTCCCTTTAGGGAAAGATGCAGAAAGTTCAGTATCAGTTGTAGAGACCCAAAGTCCAAAAGAGCAGATAGAGGAAACTGGTCCTCCAGAAATGGAAACCTCTCTCGAGGCTTCTGAGATGGCCACTGATCTCTCTTTAAAAACTGCTTTATCTACTGCTGAATCCCATACCATGAAAGTTGAAGAGAAGTCTCCCAAAAATAAGGATAAGCGCCCACCGGTCATAGAATGTCTTGAAAAGTTAGAGAAGTCCCAAAAGACCTTTCTTGATAAGGATCCCCAAAGATTGAGTCCAATACCGGAGGAGGTTCCTAAGAGCCCTCTGGAATCAGTAATGCTGGGCTCTCCCGGGGCAGCTGAAACTTCTTCGCTGTCTGACATGGCTGGCCATTGTCAGAAACCAGCCTCAGAAAAAGAAATGGTAGAGTGTCAGAGCACAAGTTCTGTTGAGGGTCAGTTCCTGCAGAGAACAGACTCAGAAGTTCTGAAAGAGGATTCTGAATCCATGAAGGTAGAAATGGACAACCTGGACAATGCCCAGACGTCTGGTGCAGAGGACCCTTCTGACACAAAAGGTTCTATGCAAAAAAACAAATTTAAATATAAGTTGATTCCTGAAGAAGAAACCACTGCCCCAGAAAACACAGAGATAACCTCTGAAAGGCAAAAGGAGGGCATCAAATTAACAATTAGGATATCCAGTCGGAAGAAGAAGCCAGAATCTCCTCCCAAAATTCTAGAACCAGAAACCAAGCAAGAGAAGTCCGAAAAGGAAGAAGAGAAAACAAATGTGGGTCGTACTTTAAGGAGGTCTCCAAGAATATCTAGACCCACAGCCAAAGTGGCTGAGATCAGAGATCAGAAAGCTGATAAAAAAAGAGGGGAAGGAGAAGATGAAGTGGACGAGGAGTCAACAGCTTTGCAAAAAACAGACAAAAAGGAAAATTTGAAAAAAATGGAGAAAGATACAAATTCTAAAATAAGCAAGGTAAACTTTCTCCTACTCTGAGATTTAATTTTTATTAGAAATATTTGGCTGTAGGTATTTGTAGCTTTTGCTTTTGACTAAGTCATGCAAAGAAAACTTTACAAACACACATATCTTCCTATATCACAGATGTCTTTTCTCAGTAATTATTCCCAGCATTTTATTTCAGAGTGTCTAATAATCTTTTAAACTTTTTTTTATTACAGACAGTAAAGAAATATATTCTTTTTGCAAGTTACTCAAATAATACCTAAACTATAGGATTGAAAAATGAAAATGTCCTATAAACACTATTAGCTATTAGTTTCCAATCCCTTTTTATACATTCATGTGTATGTTATAAATATTTATTTCTTCACTTAAAAAAATAAGTTGAATCAAATATGTTCATTTTTATCTGTTTCACTTAACAGTGTATCTTTGAACTCTTTCCACATCAGTAAGATACAGTCTACCTTTTGGTTATTAATGGCCACATAGTATTCCATAGTGTAGATATAACTCAATTTCTTTGACTACTCCCTTATTGATTGACATTTAGGTTGTTTCCAATTTTTCACTATTGCAGGCAATGCTGCTTTGAAGATCATTTTGGACATAAGTGAGTATTTCTTTAGAATAGACTCCAGAATTGGATTTGCTGGGTCAAGGGGCATGTATATTTTATTTTTTGACAGTTAATGACAAATTTCTAAAAATGGTCTTGTTATGTATCCTCTCATTACAGGTATGAGAGTGCCTATATTCCCCAATATAATATATTAGTCTAAGAAGCCAGAATTTTATTCTTATGTCCCTCTTATTTAAGCAAATTTGGTACCAGTCATTGACTAGTCTATGGAAGTTTTTTATAATTAAAAATGCTACTTTCGTTTTTAATTTATTTAGTGATCAGATTATTCATCTTTGTAAGTGATCCTCTGTTGCCTGGAATACTGAATTTTTCATTCTTTATTTTTAAAAAATTTCCTGTTCTGCTAGAATTATGTTGGTCTTTGATAAGGACTTATACTGTAGAAATTAAAATATAAACTTAAAAATTGTGGCCCTAGCTGGTTTGGTACAGTGTATAGAGCATGGCCTCCAGACTGAAGGGTCAGGTCCCGGGTTTAATTCTGATCAGGACACATGCCCTGGTTGCGGGCTTGATCCCCAGTAGGGGGTGTATAAGAGGCAACTGATCAATGATTCTCATCATTGATATTTTTATCTCTCCCTCTCTGAAATGAATAAAAATATATAAAAATTGTGCAACCAGAAAATAAAAAGCAATTTACAACATTATACATTTATTCTGAATAATATATTTTTTAAGTTTGTCAGGATTTTTATGTGCATTGCTGACCCATTAAAATTTTTTATATTAATCTCTGATGTTGAAATTTAAAACTTTGTATAATAAAATGTGAGAACATAGTCAGTGCTTTATTGTAGAGCCTTTAAAATGTGCATGGCCTTTGACCCAGAATTCTCTTCAAGGAATTTATCCTAACTACAAAGATATGTCTAAAAGTTTATATTTACAAGGAAACAGTTGAAAAAATGGAAAACCACCTAAATGTCTGTCTAGTAGAGGATTAGAGAAATACAACTACACAATGGCATATTATATAGTCATTTACAATGATGTTAGGATAATATTTTATGACTAGGGAAAATTCTTATAAGATAGCATTTATCATAATACCCCCCAAAATAGAAAACATAGTGGGAATGTATACCAAAATTAAATAGTAGATGTATCTGTGAAGAAGCTACAATAATTTTTCTTTTCTTTATGTATTGACTAAATATTCTGAAAGGGACATATAATAGTTTTTCTTTATACATTCTTATAAAAATTATCCCAATTTTTTATTTTATACAAGGTAAAAACCAAAGGCAAAGTTCGATGGACTGGTTCTCGAACACGTGGCAGGTGGAAATACTCCAGCAACGATGAAAGTGAAGGATCTGACAGTGAAAAATCGTCTGCAGCTTCAGAAGAGGAAGGAGAAAAGGAGAGTGAAGAAGCCGTCCTAGCGGATGATGATGAACCCTGCAAAAAATGTGGCCTTCCAAACCATCCTGAGCTAGTGCGTAATATTCACCTTACTGGCATGCTATGGTTTTCCAAAGCCTAACTCTTCTGGGCTTGATCATGATTTGAATTTTTCGATGCTTCAGACTTTGTGTGTGCAAAATAACCTTAATTTCTATTTCTTAAATAACCCAGTTCTGGGAAGATCAGGATCCTGCTTTTATTCTGCCTAGCTAGCTGTGTTATTTCCTCTTAATAAGAATACACTCCTAATTTCCCTCACAAATTTATAAAATTATTCAAATATTTCTGAAGTGCCAGCTGTAAATAAGTAAAGCTGAGGCACAACATATAAATCAAGTAGTTAACCTGGTAGAGTTTATAGCTTTAGGAAATGGGCAAGTCTAAAAAAAATTTAAGAGTACAAATATATTCAGAAATAATTTCAGAAGGATAGTGACCAATTTACATGGAACTTTCTTACCAGTAAGTAAGTAACCAAATCAGGAAAACCAGTTCCTACATATATATATATACTGGGGGCCCGGTGCATGAGATTTGTGCACTCAGGGCAGGGGTTGGGGAGTCCCTCAGCCCGGCCTGCACCTTCTCACAGTTCAGGAGCCCTCAGGGGATGTCCAACTGACTGCTTAGGCCCGCACAGTGCAGGCCTAAGCCATCAGTAGGGCATTCTTAGCACCACCACAGAGGTGGGAGAGGCTCCCACCACCACCACTGCGCTCGCCACGGCTTTTGGCTGAATGGCACTCCTCCTGTGGGATCGCACTGACCACCAGGGGCAGCTCCTGCATTGAGCATCTGCCCCCTCATGGTCAGTGCACGTCATAGCGACCAGTCGTTCTGCCATTTGGTCACTTTGCATATTTTATTATATAGGATTTCTGCAATTCATAAGTGCTTTCTAAAGAGCCTATTGAAGAAACACTCTTGATATGCCCAATTCTATGCAACTATTCTGTACTTTTGAATACATTTGACTTTAAAGGCAGGCTCCAACTATTAAATAGAAGGAAATGTAAAGAAAGATGCTTCCACATGGGTAGAATGTGTGGATCAGAAACGTTTTGAGACCCTCTAAAGTTTGGAAAATTCACATGAAGTGGTTCTCCAAGGCTCTTTTTTCCTAGAAAGCAGTGTGGTGTGATGGGAAAAGCATGGACCAGACAGACTTGGCAGCAGATCCTGCTTCCACCACTTATCAGGTGCTCTCTTCTCTGTATCTTGATATCTCCATTATATAAATAGGAATAATTCCACATACTTCTTCTGAGGGTTGCTTTTAATGTTATATAAAGTTGCCTAGAACATCTATTATGTACTGGGTAAAGTTTTTTGTGGTTTACTTATTTTTTTCCCTTAATGTTGAACTCATATATGGAAACTAAACTAATCAGTGAAGTTTATCATATCCTAATAGTTTCAGAGGGCTCAAGTAAAAGGTATAAGGGGAGAGTAGATGCTGAAATTACCCTGATAAGACCCTTCTAAGCATTTTTATGATCATCAGGCTGTGAAAGTTAGGTCTAGATTTTTGTGTGGCGGAAAGCCAAAAGAAGATATGAGACAGTGGTCTTTTCTGCCCTTTAAGTGAAAATCAACAGTTGTACTCTTTTTCTGTGGTTTCCTAATATCCCCCCCTTTTTTTAAAAAAATCCTCACCTAAGGATATTTTTCCGTTGCTATTAGAGTGGAAGAGAGGGGAGGGGAGAGAGAGAGAAAGAAAGAGTGAGAGAGAAATATTGATGTGAGAGAGACACATTGATTGGTTGCCTGCACACATGCCTTGACCAGGCCAGAGTTTGAGCCTGCAACCCAGGTATATACCCTTGACTGGGAATTGAACCCATGATCCTTTGTTCTGTGGGCCTACATACTAACCACTGAGCAAAACCAGCCAGGGCTCCTAATATCTTTTTTTTTTTCTCCAGAGAGGAAGGGAGAGGGAGATAGAGAAACATCAGTGATGAGAGAGAATCATTGATCAGCTGTGTCCTACATGCTCCCTACTGGGGATTGAGTCCACAACCCTGACATGTGCTCTTAACCATAATGGAACCCAGGACCCTTCAATCTGCAGGCTGATGCTCTATCCACTGAGCCAAACCAGCTAGGGCCTAACACCTTTTTAAATTAAGAGTACATTTTAACTGAGGCAGCCATAGATGTCAATGACAAATGGATGTGAGGAAATGAAAAGTAAAATGAGGTGAGCTCTGTTCTCTGAGAAATTAGAAGCAGTGATAACCATTAGCAATGAGCACTCAGCATTCAAATCTTGGTTTCTAAATACCACTTTTCATGAAAGGAACCAGGGTTTTAGGGAGAAATGGCTAGTTCCTAGGCTCGGGCAGAGAAAATATAAGATACTAGAGACCCATTACACAGATTCGTGCACATTGAGAGGAAATTAATTAGAAGGTGCCCAGCAGGGTGGGACTGGGACAGACAGGCAAGACATGACCTGGAGCCAACCTCTTGTGGTCCCTCCCCAGCCAGCTGTGCCTGGGGTGGCACCATGGCTCAAAAGGCTTCTACGAGTGAGCAGGATTACTCTGGCAGGTGGGGTTCCTTGGTCTGGCCTGCGGGGATCGAGCAAAAACTGCCTCTCCCACATTCCCCGAGGGGGTCCGGAATGCATGAGAGCACTCTGCAAAGTTGCTGTCAGACAGAGTGTGGAACACAAATGCAAGTATGCAGTAAACCAGATTTGAGGTGACAGTGCCCCAGCAACAACATAACCCATGGCCAAAGGTGGAATCGCATGGCCTTGTGAGGAATTGGGCTCCTCCTCTTTGATTTTGGGGTGCATCACTTAAGAACCGCCACTGCAAAGTCACTGCAGCTTGGCAGTTCCTGTGTTGAGCATCTGCCCCCTGGTGGTCAGTGTCATAGTGACTGATTGGACAGTTGGATACTTAGCACATTAGCCTTTTATATATATAGATAAATGTGTGGAGTATCCTATAATGCTGGGAAGTAAGGAAGTGCTTTTTTAAAAAAGATGCAGCCCTAGCTGGTTTGGCTCAGTGGACAGAGTGCTGGCTTGTGGACTAAGGGTCTTGGGTTCAGTTCTGGTCAAGCACACATGCCTGGGTTGCAGACTTGATTCCCAGGAGGGGGCATGCAGGAAGCAGCCAATCAATGATTCTCTCTCATCATTGATGTTTCTATCTCTTTCTCCCCCTCTCCCTTCCTCTCTGAAATCAATAAAAATATATATTTTTAAAAGATGCAAATGAAACAGCCAACCTGGAAGAGCTCCCAGTGTGTCCATAGCTAGAACATTTGATTTGACAAGTAGTAATTTTATATTATAACCCAAAGAATAAAATAAATGTTCATTAGTTCACCCTGATATAAATACATAATTGAATAAACGAGTAAATGTGGGGTAAGGGACATAATTTCTTTACAGAAGAATTCCAAATAACAAATGTAGAAGGCATAAGGAAACTAGAGACTCATCATTAGAGCACCGCAGTAGTAATTATTTAAGCAAGATCCACTGATAAGTACTAAAACTAATGGGTGAAACTTGAAGGAAAAACAGAATATTTGCGTAGCTTCAATGTATTATTCATTGCTGTGGAAGTTTTACCTTCTATCTACACATTCTTTGATAATTCTTCCCTCTAGAGAGTGGAGTTTAGTTTCTCTCCCCTTGAGTATGGGCTGGACTTATCACTTCTAATGAGACTAAACTATGGAAAGTGAAAATTAGTAACTTTAGAGTGATGAAAACCAACTACTAGAACCAAGCAATCAAGGTTAATTATCACCAGTAATAAGTCAGATTGATATCATGTATCCCCAGATATGATACAGTGAACAGGGCACTTCATCTTGGTGGGATTTTTCTCTAAAATCCGTAACTTCAGTCTAATCAAGAAAAGGCATCAGACAAACCCAGGTTGAAGGGAGTCTACATAATATCTGACTAGTGTTCTTCAAAGTATAAACTGTTGTTAAGTTAATAATGTACTGATGTTGACTTGTTAGTTTTGGTAAATGTACTGTGGTTATGTACGATGTTAACATTAGTGGAAGCTGAGTAATGAGTTTATGGGAACTCTGCTATCTTTGTAACTTCTGTAAATATAAAAAAATTTAAATGTTAAGTTTTTTTTAAGTCAAATGTTCATAAATGTACCATTTTATATTTTAGAGACTTGGTCATCTTAAGTCAAATAAAAAATATCAGTTAACACTTAGTATTTGAACATGATGATCCTAAGTATAGTTCCTTTTCCCTCTTCCTACAGTTCCCTTCCACATTTAAATTTATATGATAAAATGAACCATGAATGATTCTTACAGATTGGAAATTGAAATGCTATTTAAAGTAGATTTTTAAATTCCTATGTATGGTAGGGTAGTTTGTAATACTTGAGCTTTAAATAAACTCTTTTATAAAAAATTTATTGTTGCAGTCCTCATGGCACACTAAAAAAGGATTGCAATCTAGTTCAGAAAGAACTTGATAATTTTCACTTAATTTTATAGTTTACAATTTTCTAAGTTTTTTATTTTTTACTATTTTTAATGGCATGTTAGGTCCCTAATTATTAGAGCTTTTTATTATGCAAATAAAGAGCATAGTATATTTCTTAGTATAGTGCTAAGAAATATCTTTATTTTAACTTGAGTCACTGAATTTTAGTCATGGAGTTAGGTTGGTGTTAATATCTGGTTTATTTCAGATTCTTCTGTGCGACTCTTGTGACAGTGGCTACCACACTGCCTGCCTTCGCCCTCCTCTGATGATCATCCCTGATGGAGAATGGTTCTGCCCCCCTTGCCAACATGTATGATCTTGCACACCTCTCTTTTTCCAGTCTGTGGTCTTACAGTCAAATTAGTAATACTTCTTGACAGTTACTAACCATTTTATATCTTTAAAACCATTTGTAAATATGGTTTACCTCTTGTTTAAATTTCTGCGAAATTAGAAACTACTATCTCTTAGGTCTTCCTTGATTTATTTTTTTTAAAAGCAATTCTCAGAAGATCTGAATTTTTGTAAAATTATAGTCTCCCCCCCCACACACATTTGTTAAAGGCACAAAGAGCCCCAAATTAAAATAATATACAAGCTAAGAAATAGGTTTTTCATATTATGTATCCCTTTGTGTCATCCTTTTCATTTCTGCCTGCCTCCCTTTATCAGTAGTTTTATAGATGGTTTCATAAATTATATGCCATTATGATAATCTATGAATAGAAATATGGATTCTATTTATCTCTTATTTTGAATCAGATGAATTATTCCTTTAAGTTGAAGAATAGGATATTTCTGTGCACTATGCCCAAGGGATCCTTTCTCTCAGAAGCCCAGTCTCATTTTGGTTTAAAAATGATGATCTGCATTGCATTTTTCAGTGAAATGGACTTCTCTGGCTTAGCATAGCTTTATTAGTTAAAATTCTTCAGGCTGTTTTGTCATGTGGCATGGTTTTGTAAATTTTTTCTTTCTCCTTTTTAAGACTAGTGATTATTGGTACCATTATATTTCATTGCCCATGTAACTCTCTCCCTTAAAAATGTATTCAGATTTTTAAAAAATTTCAATCACTAATTGTCTATACATGTTGAACCAAATGCTATTTTAAATATTGATTGAATGTATTTTCTGGCAAGGTTCTAAGTTTCTCTAATATGTGCTTTACACGAAAGATACTTTGCTCATTTTCAGTTCAGTGAATGTTGTGGGCACCACTGTATTTAATCAAACACAAGGACATTTCAGTGTTCACTCATATGTGGCCCCTTATCAGCTCTTATAGCATAACTCTCCACAAGTTAACATGCAAGTGACAAATCATTGTGGAAAGGTGTTAAAATGATGTTCATTTTGTTTGGCTATTTCAGAAACTACTGTGTGAGAAATTAGAGGAACAATTGCAGGATTTGGATGTTGCCTTAAAGAAGAAAGAGCGTGCTGAACGCAGGTATTGTGATATTTGTGTTAATATTTTACTTGGGAATTTGATGGCATAATTGTTTTACAATATAGATCGATGCGTCTGTCTAAAGTGGGATTGGCAAACTATCACTTGTGGGCTACCTCTGGCCTGCTTCTTGTTTTTGTATTGCCCACTAACTAAAGATGTCTGTATTGTTTTTAAATGATTAAAAAAAAAAAAAAAGACCGAAACAACACTCATTTCATGACATCTGAAAATCACATACTCAGATTTCATTGACCTTAAATAAAGTTTTACTGGAACACTGCCATGCTCATGTGTTACATATTGTCTGTGGCTGCTTTTGTACTACAGCAGCAGTTTAGTAGTTGCAACACAGACCGTGGACCCACCACGCCTTTTGTTATCTGTCCTTTTACAGGAAAAGGTTGCCAAGCCCTGCTCTAAAATATCAGAATCTTCTCTGAATAAATATTGGTCTAAGTACTGTGGGGGATATGTACTTAAGTATGTAGTGAGTGCAAAAAAACTGTAAGAACTAGTGTTTGATTTAGTTTTCTGTGTGTCATGTCTTTGGGTGGGCAGAATCCACACAAGGGCTATAAAAAGCATTTAAATGCTGAACTGTGTCCCACCGACCAGAAAAGATGCTTCCCCCTTCAGTATGCCACTGCACTGTGACCTAAAGCATTTGAGAGGCTTGTTGGAGGAGATAAAACTGAAATTGAGCCTAATCTTTAAAAGGGAGCTCAGAATCAAGACAGCATGTTTCTATTTACATTTATGTGTTCCTTCTTTGATTAATCTGTTGCTAAACATACATTTAGACCTATTATGTACCAAACTGAAAAGAGAGTAAGACACAGTTCCAGTTACCTGGGGCTTAGCCTCTATCAGAATAAAGACATATGAGCCAGTGACACAATTAAGTAGACAAATTGAGGTCTCTTCAGAACAATATAAGAACACTGTGAAGGGGATATGAGTTTGAGGGGTTGGGCTTATCAGGGATGTTCTTGGAAGATAACTTGGGATTATATAGATGGGCATGCAGAGAAAGGACATTTTAGGCAAAGGGCACTAATGTGATTAAAGACAAAATATGAAAGTGAGTGTAGAAGACTTGTAGGAGATGAAGTTCTAAAAGCAGATTGAGGCCAAATTGTGAACAGCTTTGCATACCTGGTTATAGAATTTGAATTACAGTGGTACCTAAGTTCTTGGACTTAATTTGTTTTGGAAGTCTATTAAAAAACCGAATCATTTTTTCCCATTAGAAATGTAAATTGAATTAATCCACTCCAGAGCCTCCAAATGATTCCCTGTATTTTTTGTGTTTTTTTTAAAAATGTATTTTTTATTGATTTCAGATAGGAAGGGAGAGATAGAAACATCAATGAGGGAATCATTGATTGGCTGCCCTGCTGGGAATAGAGCCTGCAACCCGAGCACATGCCCTTGACTGGAATTGAACCTGGGACCCTTTAGTCTGCAGGCCAACACTATCCACTGAGCCAAACCAGCTAGGGCTTGTGTTTTTTTTATTCTTTATTGTTGAAAATATTACATATTTCCCTCTTTATTCCCATTGGCCTGCCCCCACTCACCCCCGCTTCCCCTCCCTGCCCTTCAGCACCCTATTGTCTGTGTCCATGGGTTATACATATATGCATACAAGGTCTTTGGTTGATTACCTCCCACCCTCCCTCTGCGATTCCACACTCTATTCCATGCTTCCAGCAGTGTATTAGGGTCCCCTTTTCTCCACATCTTCACCAGCACTTGTCATTTGATGATTTGTTGATGATAGCTGTGCTGACAGGTGTAAGGTGGTAACTTGCTGTTTTGATTTGCATCTCTCTGATCAGTTTTTCAGAGCATTTTTTCATGTCTCTTGGCCTTCTGAATGTCCTCTTCCAAGAAGTGTCTGTTTAGGTCCTTTGCCCATTTTTTAATTGGGTTGTTTGTCTTCCTTTTGTTAAGTTGTATGAGTTCCTTATATATTTTGGATATTAACCCTTTATCAGATGTTTCATTGCCAAATATGTTCTCCCACACAGTGGGCTCTCTTTTCATTTTGTTGATGGTTTCTTTTGCTGTGCAGAAACGTTTTATTTTGATGTAGTCCTTGATTCCCTTTCTTAACTCTTCTTATATAAAGTATATGTGTATTGTACTATTTAATCTATAAATACTTTAAAAACAAAAAGGACATGAAATGTCAAAATATAACAAAGGAAAAGAAATGTACAGTAAAAAATGAAACTTAATAATTATAAGCAGCAACAAAAGCAAAAAAACAGAAATATTCACAGCACAATATCCTGAGATTTTAACAATGGTAACATGACTTATGTTCACACATTCTCTCCTTTGTTTGTCACCTGAGATGTGTGGCTGATTATACAGGTATCAGCATGAAAGGGTTGTCAGGCTCAGAAGCAAATTATTTGAAATGGGAGTTGTTTGAGAAACGGGGAACCACTGTATTTTCTATAGGCAGTGGGGGAGCCATCAAAAGAGGGATACTCATAATCAGATTTTTATTTCAGGGAAAATACCCTAGTAACAGTAAGAAGAGGGGATTAGAGTTGAGGCTTTTGCAGTAGAGTCTCTGAGAACCAGTGAGACCTGACCTAGGACAGTTGTGATAATAAAGTGGAGATGTTGAAGAGAATTTTTAGAGGATTAATCAGGACTTGATGCTTATTTATACAAAGTATAAGATACTCTAAGCAATGTTTTCTGATTGGTCTTATTACTTTCACTTGCTACCTCTGTAACTTTTACCTGCTGTCCCATCGTTCACCCCCCTCCTTAAAATTTAACTTGCCTAAATATCATTTCATAATCTCACTTAACTTTGTTCAAAGGCAAACTTTAAAAATGGGTTCAGCCTCCAAATCCTGTTTTTTCTTTATTAATCAGTTTGAACTCTGTAGCTCATAGTGGATGGTGCTTAGTTTAAATTGGTTGTCTAAATATTTTTGTATTTAGAAACTGTAACAGTCCTGTATAAAATTATTAGTGTTTATTGTGATGTGCCGAGTTGCACCTGTTTTTATTTTGGCACTGGAAAGCCACCTAAGTTGCTTCAAATTAAATCATAATTGAAAATCAGATTGTCCCTGTGCCTTAGTCTTTTGGAAATCTGTCTGTCCTGAGAAATGAGCAGTGTTTTCATGTTCTGAAGCTGATTTGACTCAGCAGTGTCAATAGCTAATAGTCTGACTCTTCAAGAGCTTGGAAGAAAATGTATTATCTCTAAAAAGGCAAAAAGGTCAACTACTAAGAATTCGTCTACTGCTCAGATTACATCTACTTATTGTTTGGAGGCCTATGATGGTGCTGACCTATGATGATACTGTACTTCTATATGTGAAAAAGGTGGTGAAACTTCTTTTTTAAATATATTTTTATTGATTTTAGAGAGAGACGGACAGAGAGAGACAGAGAGAGAGAGAAACAGAGAGAAAGAAACATCATTGATGAGAGCGAATCATTCACCGGCTGCCTCCTGCAGTGCCCCCACTGGGGATCAAAAATGCAACCTGGGCATGTGCCCTTAACTGAAATCGAACTGGGACTCTTCAGTCTACAGGCTGATGCTCTATCCATTGAGCAAAACCATCTAGTAAAGTAGTAAAACTTTTTCGACTATTCCCTCAAACACTGAATGCCATACTACTGCCATTAAGAAAATACTAGTATATGTTTTTAAAGAAGTATCTTTTGCCAAGACCGGTTTGGCTCAGTGGATAGAGCGTCGGACTGCGGACTGCGGGGTCCCGGGTTCGATTCCGGCAAGGGCATGTGCCTTGGCTGCGGGCACATCCCCAGTAGGGGGCATGCAAGAGGCAGCTGATCGATGTCTCTCTCTCATCGATGTTTCTGACTTTCTATCCCTCTCCCTTCCTCTCTGTAAAAAATCAATAAAAAAAAAAAGAAGTATCTTTTATTTTTAGAAATCTGTGTTAAAATATGCCACAGCATGTGATTCACTATTGATCTAGTTCTTTTGCTTTCTCTTTTACTCTTGGCAATCTTCACTTAAATGACATTATTTAAGAGCACATCTGTAATTATGGCTTTAGGTCACACACTACATCCAATATGAAACTGAATCACAGAAAGGAGAGCCAAGTTATTGTTACAGGGAGACAAATCTGGCACAAGGCCAGTTAACTGAATTGTTGCTAATTGTCACTTCTCCCCAATAAACTGGTTAAACAAGGCTTTCATTATACCCCTGTTATATATGTATGAATCTTAGGGGCTCTCCATAGCAAAATATATATGTTTCTAAAAGAAATAATATATTAACTATAAATTCCAAGGGTCTTCATCTGTTTTTGACCATGAGCATTTTTATTCTTTTTTTTCTTTAGCTATGTAATATTTTTGTAATACTCATCCTAACAACTTAAAGCCTTGTTTATTCTCTGTGTCAAAGTACAAGAGCATTTTTCTCCTACTCATCTATTTTTTCAACATTTAACCAACATTTATTGAGCATCTACTTTATGCCAGGCAATGTAATCAACATGAAGTATATTATGTAGTCTCTACCTTAAAGAGCTCTATATATTATGTGCCAGTGTGTAATTAGTGACTAGCCAGCAACTGTCTGCATAGATGAAGCTGTGGTGCTCTGTGAAATCTTGTGTTTCAGAAGTCGATTCAACTGATTTATAAACGTCCCTTTCAGGACTTGGTGCCAGAAATTATTTGGGAATTCTCATAGTTCTATACTTACCAGTGCTTTGCTAGTAGAGAGTTGGATTTAATCAGGGTTGGAATTTTCCAGGTAATGTAACAGGGGGAAGGAGAGAAAGAGACAAGGAATTGAAAGTGTATACAAAGGAGTATTTATAATGATGGACTGTGGAGTCTAAGTCAGGTCAGGGGGAAAGTAAGGACACAGAGGGAGTAATGGACTGTAAAAAGAGGGTAGGGTCAGTGGATAGAGATCCTACTAGAGTCCAGGAATTGTTGAAATTGGTGTTAACAGAGGGAGTGAGCTGGAAAGTGAGCCAGTAGAAGTCAGAAAATAGGATCCCTGTGATGGAAATTTTAGATGGGGTGTGGTTATAGGTAATGATGATAAAGTCTGGGCTAAATATGATCATTGAGCAGGTGGTGAGGTGTGTTGGTGGAAGATATATCTTTCTCTCTTTTTAAAAAAATATATTAATTTTTTACAGAGTGGAAGGGAGAGGGATAGAAAGTCAGAAACATTGATGAGAGAGAAACATTGATCAGCTGCCTCTTGCACGCCCCCTACTGGGGATGTGCCCGCAGCCAAGGTACATGCCCTTGACCGGAATCAAATCCGGGACCTTTCAGTCCGCAGTCCGACGCTCTATCCGCTGAGCCAAACCGGTTTCGGCGAAGATATATCTTTCCATAAATTACTGAGCAAGAGAATGTTGTGATGAGAAATCATACCTACTTTCAATATCCTACTCTAGTATTTAAGCCTTCCCAAGTTTCTCAGCTCTTCAGGCCAAATCTCTTTTTCATGTTTCCATTGTCCTTGTTCATAATGGATACCAGTTGATTCTTAATATTTGTGAGATCAAGAGCTATGTCTTATTTACCTTTTGGTTTCCAAGCCTGACACAAATCATGACCTAATGTGAATATGACTTTTTTTTCAATTGAGTTAAGAAGAAAATAACGGTCACATGAAAGGAGAGATTTTGAGAGATAAAAGATGAAACTGGTCTCAGTAAACTTGGTTAGTATAAGGACAAATGTGTCAAACATCCTATATAATAAAAGCCCAGCAACTGAAATGGCAGAATGACCAGAGACCAGAACTACCGGCCCACGCCCCGGCTGGCCCCACCCCCAGCTGTGACCCCCACCCTGATCGGGGTGTGGTTGGCCTGCAAACGGCCCACAGCTCCTCACCCTTGCTGGCCCTACCCCCTGTGGGGACCCTTACCCCAGTCCAAGGCCCCCATCAGGGCAGGCCAGCCAGTCCCCACCCATGCACCAGGCCTTTATCCTCCTATATAATAAAAAAGTAATATGCAAATTGACCCTAACAGTGGAACAACCAGAATGACCGCTGGACCAGCCACAATGAGGCACACTGACTACCTTTTGGTCCCTTTCCCTGGCCTGCAGGCTCCAATCACCTGATGGCAAATGGGGAACCAGGGTTGAGTAGTGGAGGATATGAGCGGGGCCGGCGAGCAGGCAGGAACAGCCAACCTCTCAGTCCTCGCTCCCCCCACCCCCCGGGCCATCAGGCACCAATCACCCAATGGTGAACGGGGAACCAGGAGTGTGTGGTGGCGGGTGATGGGGCCAGCTGCGGGCAGCTGGGGAAGATGGCCCTAATTGCAGGCCAGGCCTAGGGACCGTACCAGCACACTAATTTCATGCACTGTGCCTCTAGTATTTTATAACAGAGAGGTCAAGTTCTGACTTATCCATGAAGCCTTCCCTGTTATTTTAAGCTAGTACTGTTCTTGTCTTTTGTATTTCTGTTCAGTTCATCATATACTGGCATGTATATAAGAGCTCAGTTGTCCTTAGAGAATCAATTTAACTTTGGGAAAAACAGAGAAACCTTTGGATATAGTAATTTGTTATATAAAATTTGTTGAATTAAAATCAGCAAAACTTGGTTTTTTTTAAATGAAATTATGAAGATGTCATCAGTTTTAAATCCACACCAAGATATCTTCACTGTAGCACCCTACAGTACACATCCATGTGGCTGCATTGCTTTCTGTCTTCTCTGTGAACAAAGAGTGACTGGTCTAGTATCATTCACTGGGACCTTGATATAATTCTCTTATATGGAATTATTTTTATACTGATCTTTATTGTTATGAGATTATAGTTGTGTCACCCATACAGTATTACTAAAAACTCTCAGTCTAACAAAGATCTAGTTTATTCAAAGTTCGCTTTTTATCTAATAACTTTGCCAGTGAGGTCACAGCATAACTCCTCACAGTTTCCTTGCTGTTTCAGTTACAGGGGTTTTTTCACTGGTATAAATCACATTTTAAAAAACTTATTTTTACTTATGGTTGACATACAATATTATATTAATTTCAGGTATACAAGATTGTGATCCAATATTTATATACCTTACAAAATGATAAACACAAGTCTAATAACCATCAGTTACCATACATAATTATTGTGATATTCTTGACTCTATTCCCTATGCTGCACATTACATCCCTTGGCTTGTTTTATAATTGAAAGTTCGTATTTTTCATTCCTTTCCTTTCCACCCAACCTCCCACCCCCTTCCCTCTGTATAAGTCACTTCCAAAGCTACTATTTTCATACCTTTAGGAAGTTTTGTGCTTCCTACACATACCAGTACTATAAGTTTTATAGATAATAGTTAACATGTTTGTAACCTTGCCTCTGCTATTACCATAAAATCATAATTTTAGTATTGTCTTTGTTAATAATGTTTTCATAACACTGCTATTTTTAGCAAATCTCATTTTGCCTATGTGCTTGTTTTTCACTTTTTAAAGGAAAGAACGCTTGGTGTATGTGGGTATCAGTATTGAAAACATCATTCCTCCACAAGTAAGTTTCTGGCTTATAGTATTTTTATTATTTTTTTAAAATATATTTTATTGATTTTTTACAGAGCGGAAGGGAGAGGGATAGAAAGTCAGAAACATCAATGAGAGAGAAACATCGATCAGCTGCCTCTTGCACACCCCCCACTGGGGATGTGCCCTCAGCCAAGGTACATGCCCTTGACCGATATCGAACCCGGGACCCTTCAGTCCACAGTCCGACGCTCTATCCACTGAGCCAGACCGGTCTCGGCAGAATTTTTAAAGAGGAAATTGCCATAATTGTTCTGAGATATATCCCACATTATATGACATGAATAATTACAATCTTATTAAAAATGAAAATTTAGGATCTTAAAAAAATCACCCATAATCCCTCATGATTATATATATGCAGATAGTCCCAAAATACTACATCCAAATGAAATTTATAGCTGACCCCTATGAAGTTTGCTGGGTGTTGTGTTTTGTTTTGTTTTTAACCTAAATTGGTTAATTTGTTTTTAGCTTCTTTATCTGCTGTTTATGTAAAGTGTCTAAAGAATAGTTCAGGGTAGCTGGTTTTTAATTCTAGTCTTTTGTGGTTATCAGTACCTTCATTTTGTGTTCTTATAATTTGGTTTTTTTGAAGGAATTTCACTGTTTTGCATTCATTAGCTTAATTTATAATTAAGAAGGATATCTCATGAGTGAGAGTATATGTATCGGCTTTTATTTGAAATGGAGAACTTTTCTCAGTTCCATACAGGTTCAATTCAGATTTAATTAAATCACATATTTAAATAGCCTGTCTAGGTTAGTTATTTTTCCCTTTAGTACCATACCCCTTTATTCTAAATCCATTATTTCATTTATTTTCAGCTTAATATAATTATTTGTTTTAAAATTTATTGATGGAAAAACATCATATATATATTTGTATTGATTTTACAGAGAGGAAGGGAGTGGGATAAGAGTTAGAAACATCGATTAACTGACTCTTGCATGCCCCCTCTGGAGATCGAGCCCGCAACCCAGGCATGTGCCCTTGACCAGAATTGAACTTGCTACCCTTCAGTCCATGGGGCCAAGGCTCTATCCACTGAGCCAAACTGGTTTGGGCATCTTTTTTTTTTTTTTTTTTTTTAAGAGGTCGTTATAAACTCACAGAAACATAAGAATTTTAATACAGAGGTGCTTTTTAAAAAATATTCTTACTGATTTTTTTTTTTTAAGAGAGAGAGAGAGATTGATGGCTGCCTCCTGCATACCCCACAGTGGGGATCGAACCTGCAACTCTGGCATGCGCTCTGACTGGGCACCAAACAGGCAGACTTGGCACAGGATGCTGCCCGGCCAACTGAGCCACACTGGCCAGGGCCAGAAGTGTTCCTTTTGATCGTCAATATGTTTTTAATCTGTACATAGTATTGCCATGTTCTTTTAGTTTTGGGGGGATCATCTTTTTCAAACCTTTCACATGTGCTACCTAGAGGGACATTAGAAGCTGTTAGTTCTAAGGAACTTTGTTCTATCCTGAGTAATAAAATGTATTTATTTTCATAAAACCAGGAGCCAGATTTTTCTGAAGATCATGAAGAAAAGAAAAAAGATTCAAAAAAATCCAAAGCAAACTTGCTTGAAAGAAGATCAACAAGAACACGGAAATGTATAAGTTATAGGTATGAAATATGTGGAAATAGTTACAACGAAAGAATTTTTTTTAAATATACTTTTTTATTGATTTCAGAGAGGGAGAGATAGAAATATCAATGATGAGAGAGAATCATTGATTGGTTGCCTCTTGCACTCCCGCACGGGATTAAGCCTGCAGCCCAGGAATGTGCCCTGACAGGGAGTTGAACCATGACCTCCTGGTTCATAGGTTGACCCACTGAGTGGTCAGCCACTGACCCACACCAGCCAGACAAAGTAATTTTCTGTTGGGTCTTGTGTGTGTGAATCCACATTTTATATTTTTTTCCATTGAGTTTTTTAGAGAGTTTCCAAAAAAAGAGAGAGAGAAAAAGAGAAACATCGATGTGAGAGAGAGACATTGGTTGCCTTCCAACTGACCAGGGCTGGGAATTAAACCTGCAACCCAGGTACATGCCCTTACTGAGTATCGAACCTGATGCACTGTGGTGCTCTGGCCAACCCTCTAGCCACTGAGCAACGTCAGCCAGGCCGGAATGGAATATTTCAGTTTAATTAATTAAAATGTTTTAGGCAGTTCACTTTATCTTTGTGCTTACCTCAGTTCTAAAATGAAAGGAGTTTTGCATATGATGAATTCTTAGGAATTATCCAGTCGTGGTCCTTTACGTTGTAAACAGCCCTCGTGAGATGAAGTACGTTTTCATAGTTCTAAAATTCTGACTATCTGTATATGAATTCTAGTAATAATAATATAACCTTTAATAACAACAATAATGTTGTCCTTGAACTTAGTATTATTTCTGGACACTAATTTTGTTAACTTTGCCAAGTGATTTGTATCATTAAGGTTTGGCAAACTGCCCTGTGGGCCAAATCCAGCTCACTGCCAGTTTTTGTATAGCCAATGCCTTGAGAGTGATTTTTACAATTATAAATGGTTCAGAAAAGAACCAAAAGAAGAGCATCCTATGAAAATTACATGACATCCAAATCACAGTGTCCATAAATAAAGTTATTTGGGGACACGCCATTCACTTGTATTGTCTGGCTGCTTTCATACTGAACGGCGACTTGAACAGTTACAACAGAGACTGTGTGGGCTACAAAGGATGAAATATTTTCTGTCTGGCTTTTTACAAAAATATTTATTGCTCCCTGGTACAGATGATCTTTGAAAGTGAAAAACAACAATTTATGTATTAGATACTGATTTCCAAAACCCAGTTTTACAAAAGAAATGGAGGCTAGTCGAGCGAGAGGATGTAGTGCAAGTCACACAGTCCCCAAGTGGACAAGAGCAGTTTCCTAGCAGCCTTGTTCACTTCCGAGGCAGCCCTTCTCACATGCATGTGAGGCTGTAACGTGATTGTTGTATGTGTTTTAGATTTGACGAGTTTGATGAAGCAATTGATGAAGCTATAGAAGATGATATCAAAGAGGCTGATGGAGGAGGTATGTATTTGTTCATCATTCTCTCTTTTCATAATACTGTAACTCCAGCCGATAAAATAACTAAAATGCCCTGGTTAGAGCGTGAGCTTTTTTCCTCCCTAGTGTTTATCACGATTACTGCTGATGTTAACAGTCTAAGATTCAAAATAGTCTGTAGACAGTGTCAGTGTGTAGACTCGGATCTTGCTACTTATTTTAAAAGTTTTGTTTAATCTGATGAAAAATGCAAATGTTCCTCAGTAGATTATAAATTTACTTCTGCTTCCAAATAGAAAACCCAGTGAAACTTTCGTGTTTGCTTTCTATTTTTAGATCAGTCCTGCTACAAAGTATTGAAAATTATGATTAATCTGACTCTAAATATATTTATTTAAATTAACCTTTTAAAATTGGTTTATTGCTTTGATACTCTTTAATAGGTGATATTAATGTAGTATAATTTAAAGGTAATTTCATTTAAGAGCTACATAGCAAATTATCAGTCCTGCAGTGTGGAACATTGCGGTTTCCATTTAGTTATTATGAAAACTGTTCGGAGTTCATAATACGTAGGCTGTTTGTGGGGGATCTGAAGAAGTCACTAGCTTTTCTATTGACATGTGCCTTATTTACACCTTTTGCTGCTGGATTCTCACTTTTTCAGTCCTGCAGACACTGTTTAATTTTTTAAAAAGTTAGACCTCTTTCTAACGCCATGTCCAAAAGACAACTTTCAAGAAGAGATTTTTGAATCACTGATAATAGGTATGAGGTTTCTTTTTGGAGTGATGAAAATGTCTTGAAATTATTTAGTGGTGACAGTTGTACAACTTTGACTATACTAAGAACCTCTGAAATACACACTTTAAAGGGTGAATATTATGGTATAGGAATTACATTAAGATGTAAGAAAAAGATGTTTTCTACAGGGTGAACTTCTATTTAGTAGGACAAATAAATGCAAACACTGGATGAGAGCTCTGTCGGCTGCAGTCGTGAGAAAACAGCAGATTTGTAGGAAGAAAATAAATCAAGTAAAGAGTTGCTAAGCACAAATAAGGACAGTCCCTAGATATTAAAGGGAAGCTTATAATAAATGTACAGTTATCCCTCTTCCTCTCTCCCTCTCTTCCCTTCAACTCCACCCCTGAATTCAGGAGTTGGCCGAGGAAAAGATATCTCCACCATCACAGGTCACCGTGGGAAAGATATCTCTACTATTTTGGATGAAGAAAGAAAGGAAAATAAACGACCCCAGAGGGCTGCTGCTGCTCGTCGGAAGAAACGCCGGCGATTAAACGATCTAGACAGTGACAGCAACCTGGATGAAGAAGAGAGTGAGGATGAGTTCAAGATCAGTGATGGGTGCGTGGTCTGCCAGTTGACCTCAGTCCCCAGATTCAGGCGTAAACGGTGCTAGCAGAGAAGTTGGCCATGCTATGGCAGGGCTTTTGTGTTTTGTGCACATAGACAATCTCTTTTTGTGTTCAGATTATTTAACGGATTCATGAACAGTCTTGGTTCTTTTTTTTTCTCTTTTTCTTTTTAATTCTCACCTGAGAATATTTTTCCCATTGATTTCTCAAGAGAATGGAAGGGGAAGAAAGAGGAAGAGAGAAAGAGAGAAAAATCAATATGAGAGAGACACATCGATTAGTTGCCTCCCACATGCACCACTACAAGAGCTGGGGAACCTGCAACTGAGTTACATGCCCTTTGACTGGGAATTGAACCCACAACCCATTGTTTGCCAGGCTCACATTCTAACCACTGAGTCAAACTGGCCAGGGCTAATCTTGGTTATTTTCAGGTTAAAACAAAGTAGGTTTATGGTTGTTTATTTAATACTAGTGGCCCTGTGCCCTTTTGCAGAGCAGGAACCCTCAGGGGATGTCCAACTGATGGACGTCCTTAGCTGTCTGTCAGTTGGACATCCTTATTGCTGCCGCAGAAGCAGGACAGGCCACTGCTGCTGTGGTCACCAGGCATCAGCTCTGCTTATGACTGAGTAGTGCTCCCCTGTGGGAGCACACTGACCACCAGGGGCAGCTCCAGCCCTGCCCCCCAATCACCCCTCTGCCATCACCCCCCAACTGCTGTCCCCACCCTCTGCCCGCTGGCACCCGCCTTGGCTGGCCTGGCACTGCTCACTTGCCAGCCCCACCCTCCACCAACCGGTTTTTCTGCCATTTGGTCAATTTGCATATTAGGCCTTTATTGTATAGGATTCTAAATTGTATTTCAATTTCACTATATAATTGAGCATCTTTTTAATGTGTGCCTCTGTGCCACCTTCTACCAGCATGTTGCTATTCAAATATGAGACATAGATAAGTGCAAGTAATTAGGATACTGTTCTCTAGTGAACCTGAGAGGTTTGGCTTAAAGTAAGTAATCCAGCATGGAATATTAGGAAAGCCTTCCCTTGGAGCAGGTACAAAAAGAATAATGCAGAGTTCTCTCCGCATGTAAACCAAGCTTGATGAAATTTGCATGACTAATTGGGCAATTTGGGATGAGAAGCAGGATGAAGAAAGAAGTTCTTCTAAACAGAGTAATCACATAAAATCCCATAGAATATTTAGGAAATTCCTGGTGTGTCAGCATAGCAAAAGTATGGGAAAGCAGTAGAGAGTGCCCTGCTGGAGATGTGGCCAAGAGAGGAAAAGGAAACAGACGACGGGGTGTTTTGTTTGTCAGGCATAGGACTCTGTGAAGATGATGAAAACCCACCAAAGAGATTTAAACACCAGACTAACAGGTTTACATTTCAGAAAAATTTATCCTGGTATTCTTTTGGAGGGTGTGTTGAAGGGAAATGATCTAGAGATTACAGAGACTACTTGGAGAATTGCTATAGTAGTTCAGGTACAAGATGATTTGAGATATTATCTTTGAGAGGTGGACTCAAGGAATTAGTAAATGATTAGATATGAGAAATAAAAGGGAAGGAATTAGGATAAATACCATATTTCTAGTTTGAGTCCCTAGATGGGTGATAGTTTCAAATACCAGGCTAGAGAACACAAGAGAGAAGTAGGTGAGGAAATAATGAGTTTGCTTTTGGAGATGTTGAATTTAAGGTACATGGGATACATCTCAAGAGGCCAAAGCAATGTATGTATGAAAGTCAACATCAATTCATCTTCATAACTCCTCTTAAGCAGATTATTTCTTCATTTTAGGGAAGTTGATACAAGTATTCACATGTAACATTAAACATTATTTTATGATTTGCTGAACTTGTTAGAACTTTAACTGAGAACTACAGGTTCACAATTTTGTTTTTGTTTTTTTGGAGGGGGGGTTAAATATCTTTTATTGATTTCAGAAAGAGGAAGGGGGAGGGAGAGATAGAAACATCTACCTAATAAAATAGTAACATGCTAATTGACCATACCTTTGCAATGCCCACCAGCCAATTAGTAGTGACTATGCAAATTAACCCAACAAAGATGCTAGGTTAATTTGCATATGCGGTCGCTGAGCGGCCAGGAGCGGGGTGGGACGCTTGTCTCATCACTATGGTGATGACGCAGGTGCTCTGCACCACCCTGGGCCGCTCTGGGCCTCTGGGCAGCATGGAAGGCAGAAAGGCGTCTCCGGCCAGAGCGAAGGCAGTGCCGGCAGCCAGGAGAAGGAAGGCCCATTCGTGCAGGACTCTTGGTGCATCGGGCCTCTGGTCAATGATAAGAAAGAGTTAATCAGCTGCCTCCTGTACCCACACTGAGCATCAAGCCCACAGCCCAGGCATGTGCCCTGACCGGGTTCATAGGTCAACGCTCAGCCACTGAGCTTTGCCAGCTGAGCTGGGATCACAATTTTAAGTACCGTCATAATTCACCTGGTTTCTCTTGGACAGATCGCAAGATGAGTTTGTTGTATCTGATGAAAACCCAGATGAAAGTGAAGAAGACCCACCATCTAATGATGACAGTGACACTGATTTCTGTAGCCGAAGACTAAGACGACATCCTTCCCGGCCAATGAGGCAGAGCAGGCGTTTGCGGAGAAAAAACCCAAAGAAAAATTATTCCGACGATGATGAAGAGGAGTCTGATGAGAATAGTAGAGATTCTGGTAAAAATAATTTGTGCCTACCAACTTAATAAATTCTTGTGATTTCTGGAGCTAAGAGTTTTTAAAATAAAAATAACAATTGTAACAAGCTTTCTGATAACACTTTGAGTTACATTATTATGATTCACTAGGAACTAAATTTTTCATATAAAGCACATTCTAAGAAAATACACACAGGTGGATGTGTTACTCATTCTAAATTCATTTTAGGATTGAATCCTTGTGGCGCCAAGTGTTCCCATGTCTAGTCTTTATCTTCATAGTGTTTCTTGTAAATAACTGCCAGTAAGCCGAGAATAGATGTCTAGCTATTAGAGAGAGAAGGATCACCAACTATTTCTAATGTTTAGATCACGGTAATTCATTAGTTTTTATAAATTTGCAGGCGATGATGGTATAGCTTGTGCTTATCCCTATTAGCAATAAATGGAGGCACAGCAGCCAGAAGAGCAAATACAGCGTTTCGTGGAATTGGCAGATAAGGTAGCCGTCATCTTACTGAGGAAGTGGCACAAACAAGAGTATTATTACATCCTTACTTGCCAGACTTGTGGAGTTTTATTTTGTTTATCTTTTTTCTAAAATTTTTTTGCTAAATGGAGACCTCATGCCCCCTTTATCAGTGCTTATTTCCTAAGAACAGGACATTTTCTTACATAACTACAATCCAGTTATCAAAATAAGAAATTTTATATTGGTACTAGAAGCCCATTACATGAATTTGTGCATGGGTGGGGTCCCTCAGCATGGCTGGCGATTGGGGCAGTTGAGGCCGACTTGCCCAGTCCTGACTGGGGCCAGCGGTGGGGTGAGGAACTACGGGAGGTTGGCTGCCCACAGGAGGTTGGCTGTGTGAGCACACTGACCACCAGGGAGCAGCTCCTTTGTTGAGAGTTTGCCCCCTGGTGGTCAGTGTGCATTATAGTGACTGGTTCAGTCTACTGGTAACTGTTACTTAGCCTTTTATATATATATAAAACACTATTATCTAATCAATAGTATACATTCAGATTTCATCAATGGTCCTGAAAGTGTCCTTATATCAATATTTTTTCCTAGTCCAGGATCCAATCCATAAATAAACACTGTGCTTATCCATGTCTCTAGTTTCCCTTAAACTTTGTCTATATTGGCCTTGACATTTTTTTTAAGAATACACACTAGTTATTTTATAAAATGTTCCTCAATTTGGGTTTTCCTGTTTCTTTGTGATAAAATTCAGATTATACATTTTTGCAGGAATATTACATGGCTAATGTATATCCTCCAGGTCTCTCTATTATTTTTCCCTTTGTAATTAATAAGTAAATTTTAGGGAGGTATTTTGAGACTGTAAATATCCTGTTATCAGATATTTCACCCACTAGTTTTAACATTTGTTAATAAATTTCTAATTTCATCATTCCTTTTATACATATATTTATTACTTGGTGTTCTTAACTGTTTTCTCTCCTATATATCTGTTTCTTTATATCAGAACTAGAGGACCAGTGCACAAATTCGTGCATGGGTAGGGTCCCTCAGCCTGGCCAGCAATCGGGCCATCTTGCCCAGTCCAGGGGAGGGACCGTGGGAGGATGACTGGCTGGCCAGGGGGAGGGACCACAGGAGGTTGGCTGGCTGGCTGCAGGAAGGGACCATGGGCAGTTTGCTGTGTGACTGCACTGACCACCAAGGGGCAGCTCCTGCATTGAGTGTCTGCCCGCTGGTGGTCAGTACATGTCATAGTGACCAGTTGTAACAGTTGCTTAGGCTTTTATATAGATAGATGTACTTGTGGATTCTTATTTTAGTCATTGGATATAACGTGACCATCAATATTTAGGCTTAATTTGTCCCATATTTGGCCAGCGGGAACGGCTTCAAATTGTTGGCTAGCTATTTTGAAATATTTGAAGTTCATTAGAGAACAGGTCTGAATGTGTTAATTCAGTGGAAAATATTAGCACTCCTGAAATATTGTTGACATAGAGTCATAGCTTGACTCTGGTTTATTGATCCAAGGTGACAAGAACAGTGCTATTCAGCAATGTTTTGAGAGTTTAAGTAGCTCTATGTATTTTGTAGATTTTAATTCTATGTAGACAAAGCAAAAAACATAACTAATTTTGTAATTCTTTGAGATGGTTCATGATTTTTTGGCTATTAAAAAACTTATGTGAAGTTGTGACTGTAGCCATCCAGCTACATTTGTGAAGTTTGGCATAAAAGCCCGAAAGATTTACTCATCCTATCTAATAAAAGAGTAATATGCAAATTGACTGTCCCTCTGCTACATCCACAAGCCACACCCACGTGCCAATCAGGAGCTAGTATGCAAATTAATCTCAACCAAGATGGCTGCAGCCATGGAGAGCAGGAGGGATGCTTGGGTTTCCCTGACAGTGGAGGAAGCCAAGCTTTCCACCGGCCCAGGCCTCCACTCAATGCTACAAAGTTTCAATGATATAAGTTAAATAAATCCTCAAAAAAATGGCAGTAGCCACAGAGCTGGAGAGAGCAGGAGGGTAGGGTTGTCCTGGTGGTGGAGGAAGCCACGCTTCTCTGCTGCCCTTGCCAGCCTAGGCCTCCACTCAGTGCTACCAAGTTTCAATTATAGAAGATAAATAAAACCCAACAGAAATGGCTATCACCACTGAGCGAGCAGAAGGCTTGGCTCCGCTCCAGGCTACACAGATTCAATTGTAGAAGATAAATCCCAGATACCAGGGCCTCTGCTTGGGTTCCCAGGGGATGTGGCCAGCCTGCAAACCGCCACAGGCCCCTCGCCCAGGCCGCCCCACACCCCAAGGGAACTGCCACCCTGATCTGGGACACCCTTCAGGGCAAACCAGCTGGCTCCCACCCATGCAGCAGACCTCTATCTTATTTAATAAAAGAAAATATGCAGATTGACCATCACTCCAACACACAAGAGGGCTGCCCCCATGTGGTCAAAGATCCTGCACCCATGTGAATACAAGATGGCCACCACAAGATGGCCAGCAGGGGAGGGCAGTTGGGGGTGATCAAGCATGCAAGGGAGGGTAGTTAGGGGTGACCAGGCCAGCAGAGGAGGGAAGTTGAGGGTGACCAGGCCTGCAGGAGAGGGCAGGTGGGGGGGGGGGACCAGGCCTGCAGGGGAAGGCAGTTGGGGGGGGGACCAGGCCTGCAGGGGAGGGCAGTTAGGGGCAAACAGGCTGACAGGGGAGCAATTAGGCATCAATCAGGCTGACGGGAGTGGTTAGGGGGTGATCAGGCTGGCAGGCAGAAGCGGTTAGGGGCAATCAGACAGGCAGGCAAGCGAACAGTTCGGAGCCAGCAGTCCTGGATTGTGAGAGGAGTGTCCAACTGCCTGTTTAGGCCGATCCCATCAGGATCAGGCCTAAATGGGCAGTCAGACATCCCTTAAGGGGTC
Organism: Antrozous pallidus; assembly: GCA_027563665.1. Taxonomy (NCBI): domain Eukaryota; kingdom Metazoa; phylum Chordata; class Mammalia; order Chiroptera; family Vespertilionidae; genus Antrozous; species Antrozous pallidus. The sequence continues at coordinate 48,440,425 of CM050520.1, read as the reverse complement.
CCAGATTGGCGAGGGTTCAGGCTGGACTGAGGGATACCCCCCTCGCCCTCCTCCCCCATGCAAGAATTTCTTGTACCGGGCCTCTAGTTATTCATAAGAAAATAAGGGACTTAAAGTTATTATTCGTTTAAAATGAACTTTTCTTAGTAGCTTTGCATTCTTATAACCTAAGCTAACTACATTTCTATTTAACAAACTTAAATTTCGTATATGATTTTTTTTGTTTTTTGCTTCTTTTTTAATAGAAAGTGATTTTAGCGATGACTTTAGTGATGATTATTTAGAGACTCGGCGAAGGCGATCAAGGAGGAACCAGAAAAGACAAATTAACTACAAAGAAGATTCAGAGAGTGAAGGTTCCCAGAAAAGTTTACGGCGTGGTAAAGAAATCAGACGAGTTCACAAGCGCAGGCTTTCCAGCTCAGAGAGTGAAGGTGAGGAATAGATTTCCAATTTACAGCAGTTTGGACAAGGCAGAAATTAAATGAACTCTATACCATTGTAAGAAATTCACTATAACCAATAATATCTTTGAGACAAAATTCTTTATTTTATGCCTGGTCACTCTTTATATTTTAAATAATTGCTAGTTAATAAGATACAGGTTTTTTGTTGTTTTTAATCATGAGAACTTTTTTTAAAAATATATTTTTATTTCAGAGAGGAAGGGAAAGGGAGTGAGAGAGAGAAACTTCAGTGATGAGAGAGAATCATCGGCTGCCTCCTGCATGCTCCCTACTGGGCATCGATCCCATAACCCAGGCATGTGCCCTTGACTGGAATCGAACCTAGGACCCTTCAGTCCACTGAGCCAAACCAGCTGGGGCAAGATAAAGTTTTTAAAAATAGTTCTATTGATTTTAGAAAGAGAGGAAGTGGAGAGGTGAGGGGTAGAGATGGAGAGAGAGAAGTGTCCATATAAGAGCAAAATTGGCTGCCTCCTGCACGCCTCCTACATGGATCAAGCTGCTACCCAGTTATATGTCATGAATTCATTGATAGCTGCCTCCTGCACGCCCCCTACTGGGGTTTGAGCCCAAAACCTAGTCATGTGTCCCGACCGGGAATCGAACTGTGAGCTCCTGGTTCATAGGTCAGTGCTCAACCACTAAGCTACGTTGGTCGGGCAAGATACAAATTTTTTTTTTAATATATTTTATTGATTTTTTACAGAGAAGAAGGGAGAGGGATAGAAAGTCAGAAACATCGATGAGAGAGAAACATCCATCAGCTGCCTCTTGCACGCCCCCTACTGGGGATGTGCCCGCAGCCAAGGTACATGCCCTTGACCGGAATCGCACCCAGGACCCTTCAGTCCGTAGTCTGACACTCTATCCACTGAGCCAAACCGGTCTCGGCAAGATACAAATTTTTAAGTTCACCATTGTAATAATTATATTCTTCATGGAAACTAGAGGAATCTCAAAATTGTGATCTAAGAAAGATTTTTTTATGGCCCTCATTTTATTTATTTCATATTATTTATGGCCCTCATTTCAAAATAACCTCCTTTTAGTTGATTACCTGAATAATTGGAGAGTTCCAAACCAAGGTACTTATTGTTCCTCTCCATCTTGACAGTAAGCTTCAGTTGGTGCCTTTTATTTCTTAATATAAGCGGTAGCTGTGCCCCATACCAGAAGTTCAGGAAAAACTCTAAAATATGAATTTGTGATAGCCATTTTTTAAAAATTCCTCCCTGAAAATCTGCTTATTGATTTGAGAGAGAGAGGAAGGAAGGGAGGGAGAATGAGGGGAAAAGACAGATAGATATCAGTGTGAGAGAGAAACATTAATTGGTTGCCTCCTGTAAAGCCCTGACCGGGGATGGAACCTGAAAACTTTTTTAAAAATATATATTTCTTTTATTGATTTTCAGAGATGGAGAGGGAGAGAGAGAGAGAGAAACATCAATGATGAGAGGGAACCATTGATTGGCTGCTTACTGCTGGCCCCCTCTGGGGGGTTGAGCCTGCAACTGGGCATGTGCCCTTGGCCAGAATTAAACCTGGGACCCTTCAGTCCACAGGCCAGGTCTGTCCACTGAGCCAAACCGGCCAGGGCCTGAAATCTTTCTGGTGCATGGACGACCCTCCAACCAACTGAGCCACCTTTCCAGGACCTCCATTTAGTGTGTGAAGTTATTCCAAGATTCTTTCTAAGTTTATTTTATTAAATGATTCTAACTCTTATTCCTCTTTTTTACATATTTAATTATCTGTTTTGAAGAATGTTTGTTTTCATAGATCCTTATCAATTATGTATACGTCCATGCCAGGAGAGAAATGGGGGAGATATGTTTGAATAGGGGAAGCTAAAGAATGAAGGTGAACTTCTGGTTGAATGTTATCTTCTATGTCATTAAAAATAAATATTAATTCATTAATTCAATTATAAAAAACAAATACTTATTGAACTATTCTCTGTTCTAGGCACTGAGAATAGGAAAGTGGACAAAAGAGCCCCAAATCATGGGAAACTTTGTCTTGTCACTTGTGGAGGGGCTGGGGGAGAAAGATAATATACAAGATGAATAAGTAGAATATATGATCTATTATATATGTTATATATAGGTGGAGATGAAAAGCTGTAGAGAATAAGGGAGAAAGTTGGGTTGGGAGAGTAGTTGGAATTTTAGGTTGGATACCACATGAATATCTCCCTAAGAAGACAACATTTGATTAAAGACCTGAAAGAAATGTTGAGTGTGTGTCATGCAATTATCTAAGAAGAGTGATTCACGCACATGAAACCACAATGTGAAGGTCATTAAGGCAAATTTGTGCCTGGCATGTTCAAAGAATAGAAGGGAGGCCAGGTTGGGGACGAAGAAAAGGATGAGATGAAGCAGGGAGATCAACAGGAACTAGATCATGTTGAGCAATAATCAGCAAACTACAGCCTACCTGTTTGTCTAAATGAACACTTTGTAAATCAAGTTATAATGGAACATAGCCATAGCCATTTTTTTTTTTTACATACAGCCTGTACTGCTTTCCCACAAAGTTGAATGGTTATAATAGAGACTGCCCTTTACAAAAATATTTTGCCAACCCCTGAGGAGTATCAGTGCTGTTCAAGTAGTAGCCACTAGTATTATGTGACTATTGATCACTTGAATGTGGCTAGTGTAATGGAGGAACTGAATTTTTAATTTTTATCTAATTCTAATTTAAATTTAAAGTGGCCATTGTATATAGATTTAGGATTTTACTTGGTATGAGAAATGATAATTTTGTAGAAGGGAATGATATGACCTGACATGTTTTTGTTTGATTATGGTAGCTGTGTTGTGCATTAATTGAAGGGGACATGGTTAGAATCTAGGACCAGGTGGAGGCCATTGAAACAGACCAGGTGAGAGATGATGGTAGGTAAGAGAAGGGTAGAAGCAGTAAAGAGATGAAAAAGTCAAACTATGGATATATTTTGAAGGTAGACCTAAATGATTAACTGTTGCATTAGATGGTAGAGAGGAAGGATCAAGGATAAGTGAGCAATTAAAATTGGAAGAATAGAGTTGTCAATAACTGAGAAGGTGGAGATGAGAATAGCACAAATTTGAGGTGGGGGTTTAGGAGCTCAGATAACACATTAAGTTTTAGGTGTCTGTTTAGAAATCCAAGCATAGATGTTGAGTAAGCAATTTGGTACCATGAGTCTGGAATTTAGGGGGTACCTAAAAACAAATGTGAGAGTTACCAGCATATAGATATTATGCCATGCTATGAGACTAGGTGGGATCACATAGATGTGAGTATAGACAAGGAAAGAAATTTAGAGACTAGCAAGGACATTTAATAACATGGGATGAGAATCAGCACAGTGTTTCAGTTGTCCAGTGTTGGGCAAGGTTTTGTTAAGAAATCTGATTCTGCTCTTTCCTAAAATCATAGGGACATATGAATCCTATTGGGTATTGTTATGGGACTGAGAGGAGGGGAAAACCAAGCCAATTATTGAAGGGGCATATTTGTGTACAAACAGGTCTGAAAGCAGGACGTCGTGAATGGGAAGGAAAAGGAGAAGTACTCAAATTGTTTATGGTTAAATGTGCTGTTTATTCTAGAGAGCTATATGTCCAAGAACTCTGAAGATGAGGAGCTAGGTAAAGAATCGAAGCGGGCACTTCGAAAGCGGAGTCGAAGTGCAGACGAGTATTCAGAAGCAGAAGAGGAAGACAAACCATCCCGAAAACGGCTACACCGGATTGAGACAGACGAGGAGAGTTGTGACAATGTTCCTGGAGATGCAGATCAGCCTGTCCGTGATAGCCAGCCCAGGGTCCTGCCCTCAGAACAGGAGAGCACCAAGAAGCCCTATCGGATAGACAGTGATGAGGAAGAGGACTTCGAAAACGTAGGCAAGGTGGGAAGCCCATTGGACTATAGCTTAGTGGACTTACCATCTACCAATGGACAGAGTCCTGGCAAAGCCATTGAGAATTTGATTGGCAAGCCAGCTGAAAAGCCTCAGACCCCCAAGGACAGCAGCACAGCCAGTGCAAGCCTGGCCCCCAATGGGACAAGTGGTGGGCAGGAGGCAGGGGCACCAGAAGAGGACGAAGATGAGCTTTTGAGAGTGACTGACCTTGTTGATTACGTCTGTAACAGTGAACAGTTATAAGACTTTTTTTCCATTTTTGTGCTAATTTATTCCACGATAGCTCTCACACCAGCGGGCCAGTTATTAAAAGCGGTTTTATTTTTCCTAGAAAACTCCACTACAGAATGACTTTTTAGAAGAAAAATTTCAACAAATCCTGAAGTCTTTCTGTGAAGTGACCAGTTTTGAACTTTGAAGATAAATAATTGCTGTAAATTCCTTTTGATTTTCTTTTTCCAAGTTCATGGTCCTTGGTAATTTCATTCATGGAAAAAAAAATCTTATTATAATAACAACAAAGATTTGTATATTTTTGACTTTATATTTCCTGAGCTCTCCTGACTTTGTGAAAAAGGGTGGATGAAGAATGCATTCCGAATCTGCGAGGGCCGAAAACAGAATTAGGGGTGGGAGAAAGCACTTGTGCTTTAGCTTTTTCATATTAAATATATATTCTATTTAAACATTCATGGCATAGATGATGATTAACAGACTGTTTAAAAGTTCGAGTCTGTGTTGTTGCAGTTTGAGAATTGTAGATAACATCATACGTAAGTCATTTAGTAGCAGCATTCATGAATCAACTTGTTTACTATTGGAGATAACCACACTTAATAAAGAAGAGACCGAAGAGGTACTATAAAAAAAAAACTCTTAAGTTTGGTATAGTGGAGTTTCTTGTTTTTAAAAAATCATCTGAAAAGTATTTGTACAGTAAAATGTAAAATGAAGCTTTGACAACCAGATTGTGCTAGCAACAAATTTAAAACAGCTTTATCAGTGATGATTGAGGTGGCCTCCAATGTACTATCATGGAAAGTTATTAGTGAAATGAGTGGAGTCTTCTTTTAAGGCCCAGTGGACTGTAAACTTTGCAGATAGTGTAACTCTCTTGTTCTGGCCACCTATTTAAATATATAAAATATCATTTTGAAACAATACATCTATACATAACACACATGAAGAGATGCTAAGCTAATAGTGGTATTTTAGCACATTTGAAGAAGGGGAAAGGATTTTCAGGTGAATTTTAACTGGTCTATTCTTGCCCTTAGTATCTACTTCAAATTGAAGTCTACAAACAAAGCAGTTCCTTTGGGAGATTTTTAGTTTGAGTTTTAGCGTGTGTGTGTGTGTGTGTGTTTGTGTGTGTGTGTGTGTTGGACTTTCTTATCTGCCTGGATATATTAGCAGGGTTTGAATGTAGTTTTTGCCTTTGGCTATTAGAATTCTATTAAAATTCATTAATAATCACATGACCAACATAGAGTTGATTGAGAACCACCAATGGCATGACATCCATTTCAAACATCTCAACATTAAAAAAAAAAAAGTTAAGCCCTTTGTTTCAAGAAAAGGTGTATCTAACATGTAACTGACACTAAAATATGAGCTTTGTCTTAGTTTCTGTTACAGCTGTAAAATTTCAGGCAGAGCCATAAATAACATTGTACAACGTGTAGCACTTGTGATTAAACCTTGCCTGTCAAATTCTGAAACCTTCAGCCATTACTTCTGTGAATACTTTTGCCCTGGGATTTGGGTTTTTCTGTTCCAGTGTTGTGTCTGTTGCCGGCAATGGACACACCTATCTGCTGCTGGCCCAAGAACTTCATTAATTTTTCTTCCCAAATTAAGCACATGTGCTAGTCAGTGTATAGTAAAGCACTTCTCTTTTTTATTATTAAAAAGCTGGCATTAGACTTGCATTATAAATACCTCTCTAGAAACTTTATACTCCTTCTTTTTCCTTCTCAACAGGTGTTGCCCTTAAATCTTATCTTTCTGAACTTGAAAGTTTATAGCTGTTGTTTTTCGGTTATTGGTTCTTTTGTTTCACTTTAGTTTTGTAGTACCTGCTCATTAATATTTTTGCTTTGATTCTAGCAATGTATATGTATCTGTATAAAAAATAAAATAATGAAAGCAGCCTAAAAATAGGGTGCACAAATAGCATGTGGTTCCAAGTAAGTTGTGATTTTTATTTTGAGACAATGTCCCACTGGAAGGGAGGGAAGGGCTCAAACTCACAGACAGTAGGCCAGAGGGCTACGTAAGGAGCCACATTCATCAACAAGCCTCCTTCCTAGTTAGGTTCTTTTCTTTTACTTGGAAGTCTTAAGAATGTTAGCCTTTTTTTAACCAACAGTCGGCCACATAAGGATTCCCACTAGTGCAAGGTAAGTGGTTAGAATGTTCAGTGGCCTATCCTGTCCCAGGCTCCCACTACTGTTTTACTGGTAGTCCTGCAGCTGGTCAAGCCACTGTGTGTGGAAACGCCCATGAGCCCTGTTTCTACCTCTGGACACACCAGCTCCTGCTTCCACCTATTCTGTTTAGTTAAGCAAGTGATAAATATTAAATGGGTAGATTATTTCTTTTACAGGACACTTAATGTGAAATAAGGAGTTCTTTGTACTCTTCTGCTACAGAGAGCAAGAGGTAATTTTTTTTCTATCATGGTGAAGACTTGAGTATTCAGCAAATGTCCAATTGATATGGGACATTATGATACTGGGTTTGCTGCCCATTATTTACCGAATTTGAATTGTTTTTGAAGTTGATAGTGTATTCCTTCTAACCTTACATCTGATTAAACTAATTAACTGTCATTTACAAAGAATGTAATCCAAGCAGCTGATACTTATAAATTCTTCTTATGCAGAGAAATTCATTATGAGTGATTAAATATTGAGCAGTCCAAAAACAACTCTGCTAATTGGTGTTTAGATTCAGTCCCTGAAAGAGTCTGTTCACTGAAATATTAACTCTGAACATACTTTGAAGAAGTTTTTAAAAATTAGGAATTAGTAGACATTTTATATCCTAAGACATAATTCAGTTATTAGAAACTGGACAGTGCATAGGAAAGCAGCAATTCATCTAGGGTTTAGAACATCTTGGGTCCTTGGTATTGGAGTACTAACCATGGATTTAGGTTCACAATAGAGTCCTTTAATACTTTAACCCCCTTTTTTAAAATACAATTTGGATTCAAAACTCAGTAGTGTAAAGCAAATGTATTAACGGGAGATGTAGTTTAGTACTCAGGCTATGTATGCATTTTCTGTAAAGGTTGGAAAACAAGCTAAATTGTCATAAAGCAGAGGCTTTGAATTATGTGAAAAAACTCAGACTGAAAATACGCCTTTTGGTTTTATAGATTTGTACTGATGAAATAATGTTCTGTGTAAAACATTTCCCAATGTTGGTACATTTGTAGAGGAAGATGGCAGGGATATTTTCAAGAATACACCTGATATATTGAGGTTGTATTTTTAAGGTTGCAAAATTCAGAGAGTAAAGAGTTTCATTTGGAATAAATTCATGTCTACTGATAATCTTTTTAATAAGTTTGACCTGCCAAAGAACCAAGGCCTTGAAATGATGAGGAAGCTGTTGCAAAAAGATTTTTAAACAAGCTAATTTTAAAAGGATATTATAAACTCCAGTTTTCTAGTTGATAGGACCCATCCTGTAATATATGTTTGAGCCAAGTACATATAGTAAGGAAAATGTAGAAGTTTACTTGTTATTTAGAAGTAAAATGGGAAAATGTTAGCTATTTTTAAGTGGGGTTGATGGGATTTCCTTTGTCACAGGAATGCTTTCTTTAGCTTATGTTTGGGGGGCTGAGAGTTGTTCACCATTCGCTAGTTGTACTACTATACAACTGAAAGGAACCTACAGTATCTACAAATTTCATACTCAGAAAACGTGAACTCCTCTTTTCCCAGCACAATGGAACAGGCCGTAATTCATGGCATTGCCTCACAGCTAGAGATCTTTTTTTTTTTTAATGGAATACATATATATGTATATGTATATATACATGTATACATACTTCAGATATTAGGATAAAAATGAATCCTTTGAAATCATTGACAAAAATCAGATAAATATAACTGATATGAAATTATGAACATTTAATTACAGAAAGTCTAGAGGAAAGTTGTGAAGATCCTTTTCTTGGTTTGACATTCTAGAAATATATTCCTGGTTCTCCCAAGAAGTGAGAATGCCAAAATTGTAGATGTGTTGTAATCTACCTGGTCCTCTGCTTATTATCTGTTATTAAACTTAAAATCCATTCCTATTTCATCTACCATTCCCAGTTGTAGCTATAAACTGCCTTGGAAGTGGCAAGCTAACTGCTGATGTTCTTCATTGTTTTTATGCCAATCCTGAACGCAAAGCCTTTTGCTATCAGTGTGTTAAAACTGGGTCATTGTGTTATGTGTACACTTAGTTTCTCTTCAGAATATCTCACTCCAACGTAAATGATCTGACAGTTTTTGAGTGCCAAGAATTGCTGAGGAACTGTAACGTGAAAATAGGGTTATTGCTTAGCAAGCGAGCAGTCGTTAAAAGCCAAAATGTAGTGTGCTTGGTATATAAACACCTTAGATTGAAAAATGCAACACTTTTCATTCATATCAATTCTCTCAGAAATGTATTAGGATTCCATGAGTGGCTTTTTCTCATTTTGGTCATGTAAGCTCAGTTTGTTTTTGTTTGTTTGTTTATGTGCATTTTATATTTATACCATCTTGCTCTGGGAAATGCTGCAAACCCAACTCTAGCACATTTAGTGATTCCAGTTAGTGAAAATGCTGTTTTTATTTTAATAACTTTAAGATGTCTATCCTATGCATAAGTTATATTAGAGGGCATAACAAATTATTAGATGTGTAGAGATGTCTTAATTAAGTTCTTTAGACATTTTAAATAAGAAAAAACATTTTTAAAGGAACTGCATTTGTGGCGGGTTTTTTTTTTTTTTTTTTTTGCCAAACCGGTACAAGCTAGAAAATGCACTAAGGACTGAGTGACCCTCCTTTTTCATTTTGCCACTGGATAATGTAAGTTAAGAATGGAATTGTTAACCCTACTATATGTTTTCTTAACTTTCATCAGTTTCTAATTTAAGTGTTTGGGGTTTTGTTGGGTCTGTATTTATTGAGTTCTGGTCATAGACCAGGAGCCACTTGTCATGCTTATGGATAGCCAGACACAGTCATGGGGAAACGTAATGGCTCAAGACCTTCTGAATCGTTAACTTATTTTGTATGTTGCAAAAAAAAACAAAGTTTATTTTGCTTGAGAGTCACACTTTTATAACTGTACAGCTTTTAAGGGATGAGAAGTGGGGAAATACCCTAAAATAGGATGTAGATTTTTACAACTGTGTTTATGCTAGAACATCTACAGGTGCATTATGTAATTAAACCTAAAATTGTTTTAACAGAAATTGTGCCATGGTCTTCTTCATTCTCCTGCCCTTTAGCAGAGTTGGTGCATGTCAATACTGCCATGTGGACAAGCTTTTGAAATTAGGCAAACAATCCTTGTCTCCAAAGTTTTAAGATCATTGCATGAAAATTATACACACACATAGACACAAACATGCAGATCTAGTTCATGTCCATGTAAATGGACTTTTCTACTTTGAAACAGCTATAATGGTCCAAATTTTGTCAGTAAAGAGCATATTCTTTGAGTGTGATTTTTGTGATGCCTAACTAGGATATTCTCAATGTTGGTCTGGTGTTTTGTTCTTATCAAAGTAGCTTTTTGATAGCTATCTGCAAACCTGCCAGGAGGTTTTATATCCAACTTGAAAGGGAGTGTCCTGTGCTGGGGTTGAGGGCAAGTGGGGGTAGAGTTTGGTTTCTTTTCAATCTGTAAAAGAAGGAAAAACTAGAATTGATCTATTTGGTTTTTGTTATTTAGTAGACTTAATTCCACGGGAATATTTGCTGGAGAATGGCAGGAAAGAGTATTAGCTTCAAATTCCAATTCCCTTACTTGATAAAAAGTATTTTGACGTCTTGTAGAGTTGCCAATTCTAGCAGTTTTAATGGCACATTTTACCGTTTTATTAAAACACTTTTAAGTGCCAGTACTTTTTGCCATCTGATGATTTTATCATTCTAATTTCTCACCTTTGTAGCATAAGTGTATTATTGGAAAGCATTAACTTCATCTCCATGTGTCCTAATTTCTACCCAAGTTAACTTTATTGTCAGCTAATGTGGGATGTCATTTCTTGGCTATCCTCTCTGACCAGAGGTGAAGCCTGGGAATCAAATTTCCAGGTGAAGAATACAAATTCCAGATAAGAATTTGTAATGGTATATGTAAGATTTTCATTTTGATTTTAAAGTAATAGCTGAAATTTAGGGGTGTTTGATCAGAATGCCTCTTGGATTTTCAGACATGCTTATATGAAATGCTTTATTTTCCTATGCATAAAACAGATTATTCCTGGAACAGCTTCTCAGACGCCTTGTTTTTATGAGATGAGAGCTAAAACAGAAGCTCCAATATTAACAAACTGTTGAGGTAATCAGGAAAGTAGTATTAGTCAAATAGAGGAAACCGGAGTGCTCTCTACCACATATATCATACTGCATGTGTGTGGGGGTGGGAGGGGAAGAGGTCTGAAAACTGGAAATGTGATTCCAATAATGCACAAAGTAAATTTTGTGCATAGGAAATATGGGAATTCCTGATAGCTTAAAGCTTCGGGGGCTAACTGCAGTGTACAAACACATAGTGTGCTAGAAATACAGTACATAGTTGTTTCAATATAATCCTTGTGACAACCAAAATATGTTGTGGCTGGTGCCAGTATTTTTGTTAATGAAATGTTCAATGTCTCACTACAGTTTGATCAGAACTCTTGGTGTTATAAGGTAGGCCTAAAGCTATTTTACAGCTATTGGCTGAATTGTGTAACTTTTTCTTTAAAAATGTTTTATTATACTTCTGTCATTTCTTTCGCTTAATATATGTCAATTGTCATAATAAAATATTTAAATAATTGGATGTATTTAGCATGATGTGTTTGCAAATTTAGTTTATTTTAAACTTTGTAACACATGGAAAACAGAATTTTCAATGACAGTTACTGACGGTTGAAGTTTTTCATCACCCTAGAAATAAGTGAATGATTTCACTATCTAGAAAGTAAATTTGCAAGTGCATTAGTTTCCTCAAAATAATTCTAAAGCTATTTGCCAAGTAGGTGAATTCTTTAGAAAGCTATTCTTGATTTCTATCTCTAGCTTCTGGAGAACTGACACATTAAAGAGGCCTTGGACTTGTTCTGTGTGGCGTTGTGGGAGCACAGAACTAGATCAGAGGGCAGAAGCCTTAAAGCAAAAGCTTTCCGTTTATTCTATAGAAGAACTATTTTACAGTTTTCTAATAACGGGAGTGAATTCTCACCAGTAGGGGATGTTTGGGTTTAGGTTGAAAGGGCACTTGGCAGGAGAATAATAATAGCTCTATACATTCAGAAGAGGTTAGACCGGATGACTTTAAGAGGCCCTACCAACCTGAGTATGATTCTCATCTACAAATGTTGATCTGATAGGTTTTCCTTACTCTTGGAATACACAGAAAAATCATTTTTTATTAACAAACTAGTGGAGTCTGTCTCTCTTTGCAATTCTGATTTAAAATATTAACCAGAAAAAAATATTAGCGGCCCTACAGTGTGGCTCAGTTGTTGAGTGTTATCTCATGCACCAGGAGATCACCAGTTCCACTCCTGGTCAGGGCATGTGCCTGGGTTGTGGGCTCGATCCCCAGTAGGGGGCGTGCAAGAGGCAGCCAATCCATATTTCTCTCTCAAATCAATTATATATATATATATATATATATATATATATATATATATATCCGAAAATGGTTTGGCTCAGTGGATAGAGTGTCAGCCTGTGGACTGAAGGGTCCCAGGTGCGATGCCAGTCAAGGGCATGTGTGTACCTTGGTTGCGGGCACATCCCCAGTAGGGGGCGGCTGATCCATGTGTCTCTGTCATCAATGTTTCTGACTTTCCCTCCCTTCTTCTCCGTAAAAAAAAATCAATAAAATATATTAAAAATATATATTAAAAAGACTAATATATACATGTATATATGTATATATGCATACAAAAGTTTTTAATTTTGATGATATCCAATTTCTGGTTTTTCTTTTTGCTCATGTTTTAGATTTGATATCTAGAAAACTCTTATCTAATTCATTGTCTTAAAAAGTTATGTTTTATGCTTCCTTCTAAGAGTTTTATATGTTTAGCTCTTAAATGTAGGTCTTTAAACCATTCTGGGTTATTTTTGTATGTGGTGTGAGGTAGAGACCCAAATTCATTCTTTTTGCATGTGGTTATCCAGTGGTACCAGCACCATTTATTGAAAAGACTGTTCTTTCCCCCATTGAATTATCTTGGCATCCTTGTCAAAACTCATTTGACCAGGAATATATTGTTTTACTTCTAGACTCTCAATTTGATTCCACCAGTCTATATATCTCTTTATGCTAGTATTATACTTGATTACTGTAGCTTTGTAGTAAATTTTTAAATCAGGAAGTGGGTTCTCCAACTTGGCTCTTTTTTTTTTTTTTTTTTTTTTTTATTAGAGACCCGGTGCACAAAGTGTGGGCACTGGGGGGAGGTGTCCCTCAGCCTCATCTGCACCCTCTTGCAGTCCAGGAGCCCTTACTCCTTACTGTCCGCCTGCTCACTGCTCCTTAGCACTGCTGTGGAGGCGGGAGAGGCTTTCAGCACCACCACTGTGCTTGCCAGTCCTGAGTCCAGCTTCTGGCTGAGTGGTGCTCCCACTGTGTGAGTGCACTGATCACCAGGGGGGAGCTCCTGCAAAGAGCGTTGGCCCCCTGGTGGTCAGTGTGCATCATAGCGACTGGTTGTTCCGCCATTCAGTCGATTTGATATTAGGCTTTTATTATAAAGGATTCTCATTCATTGCAGAAAGGAAGAGGGAAAGATGGAAATATCAATACAAGAGAGAATCATGGATTGGCTGCCTCCTGCATGCCCTCTACTGGGGATTGAGCCCATAACCTGGGCATGTGTCCTGACCAGGAATCACATTGTGACCTCCTGGTTCACAGTTCAACAATCAACCATTGAGTCACACCAGACCAGACAACTTGGCTCTTAAAAAAAAAAAAATTATTTTGACTACTCTGGGTACCTTGAATTTTTATATGAATTTTAGGTTCAGTTTGTCAATTTCTGTGAAAAAGGCAATTGGAATTTTGATAGGTATTATATTTAATATGTAGATCTGAATCCAGACAACCAATAGGTCCAGGCTGCCTGTCGCTACTTGAGCCAATTCAGGAGAGACAAGGTTGAATCATATATGAGCATTTATTCCAATAATGCTAGCATTATGGGCGAGCAGGTCATCCACAAAAATATTCTCTGCAACCCTCCATAAGCCAGCTGCTTATATTGGGTAGGACAAAGATTATATGGAGAAGTAGGAATAATTACAGCATGGGGAAGTAGGCAATGTGAGCTGGGGCTGTACTCCATTGTTTGGGCAACAAACTTGTTAATTTTTCCGTGATAAAAGGCAATTCTTAATCAAGAATGGACTACATTCCAAGGTGAACTCCCAGGTCACAGGGCTGTACAAATCCCAGGCAGATTAGAATAGCCTTTCTTTAATCAGAACAAGATAATCACAGTTAACAGAGCATGGTGAATATTTCTTGTAACTACAACTAGTCCCCAATATTCCATTTTTGCCCCTACCAGATCATTTGGGGGAATATTGGATTCTTAACAATAGTAAGTCTCCCAATCAATGAATATGAGCGGTCTTTCCTTTTATTTCAGCTATTCTTTAATTTTTGCAAGAATGTTCTGTGGTTTTCCTTGGGTAAATATATACTCTTATGTAGTTTATTTTGATGATATTATAAATAGAATTATTTTCTTTTTAAAAAGAAATTATTTTCAATTGATTTCAGAGAGGCAGAGGGAGAGAGATATATAAACATCAACAATGAGAGAGAATCATTGATCAGCTGCCCCTTGCACACCCCCTACTGAGGATCAAGTCCACAACCTAGGTATATGCCCTTGACTGGAATCAAACCCAGGACTTTCAGTCTGCAGGCTGACACTCTATTCACTGAGCCAAACTGGATAGGGCTGGAATTTTTTCTTGATTTCATATTTAGGTTGTTCACTGCTAGTGTATAGAAATACAACAGATTTTTTTTTTAAACTTAGGAATAAACTTAACCAAAGACATGGACACTGAAAATTATAAAATGCTGCAGAGACCGGTTTGGCTCAGTGGATAGAGCGTCGGACTGCGGACTGAAGGGTCCAGGTTCGATTCCGGCTAGGGCATGTACCTTGGCTGCAGGCACATCCCCAGTAGGGGGTGTGCAAGAGGCAGCTGATCGATGTTTCTCTCTCATCGATGTTTCTGACTTTCTATCCCTCTCCCTTCTGCTCTGTAAAAAATCAATAAAAATATATTAAAAATAAATAAATAAATAAATAAAATATTTTTTTTTTAAAGAAAATTATAAAATGCTGCTGGGAGTAATTAAAGAAAACACAAGTAAATGGAAAGACATCTCATGTTCCTGGATCTGAAGACATATTGTTAAAATGTCAACACTAAAATGTGTTTTCTGGAGAAATGGAAAAATTAACCCTAATATTCATATGGAATATCAAGGGAACCCAAATAGCAAAAACACACTTGAAAATCAATAAAATAATTGGAGGACTCACACGTCCTGATTTCAGAAGTTCCTACAAAGCTACAGTAGTCAAAGCAATGTAGTAAAAAGACATATGACATAAAGACAGTCATATAGACCAATGAGATAAAATATACAGCCAAAAAATAAACTCTCACGTATATAGTCAAATAATTTTTGACAAGAATATCAAGACCACTCAATGGGGAAAAGAAAATCTTCTCAACAAACGATACTGGGAAAACTAGATATCCACCTGCAGAAACATGGCATTGGACCTTTACCTAATGCCATATGCAAAAATTAACTCAAATGGATCAAAGACCTAAATGAAAGTCTTAAAACTATAACAACTTTAGAAAAAAACAAAAAAAGCTTCATGACATTGGATTTGGCAATAATTCCTTGAGTATAACACCCAAAACACAGGCAACAAAAGAAAATAATAAATTTTACTACATCAAAACGAAAATTAAAAACATCTGTGCATCAAAGACACTACAGTGGAATGGGAAAAAAATATTTGCAAATTGTTTATCTGATAAGGGGTTAATAATCAATATATAAATAACTTCTACAATAAAATAATCTGGTTTTAAAATGGGCAAAGACTGAAACAAATTTCTCCAATGATATACAAATGGTTAATAAGCAAATGAAAATATACTTAGCATCACTAATCATTAGGGAAATCAAAACCACACCTTACACCCATTAGGATGGATACTATAAAAAAACAAAACTGAAGTGTTGGTGAGGATGTGCAAAATGGGGACCATTGGGCACAGTTGGTGGGAATATAAAATTGTGCAGTCATTATGGAAGAGTTTTTTGGTGGTTCCTCAAAAAATTAAAGATTTAATTACCATATGATCCAGCAACTGGATATATATATATACCCCAAACAATTGAAAGCGCAATAGCAAAAGTATGTGTGTGGATTCCTTAAGATTTTACAGATACAAGATGATGTCATCTGTGAATAGAAACAGTTGAATTTTTTTTTCTTCTTCTTGCCTAATTGCCTGGCTATAACCTCCAATGCAATGTTGACTAGAAATATCAAGAGTGGACATCTCTGTCATAGCAGGAAAGCAGTCTTATGATTAAGTATGCTAGCTGACAGTATTTCTTAGGTGTCCTTTATCAACTCCCTTCCATTTCTAATTTTTTAGCTTTTGAGCATTTTTTATTATAAAAGGGGTTGGGCCGAAACCGGTTTGGCTCAGTGGATAGAGCATCGGCCTGCAGACTGAAAGGTCCCGGGTTCGATTCCGGTCAAGGGCATGTACCTTGGTTGCAGGCACATCCCCAATAGGGGGTGTGCAGGAGGCAGCTGATCAATGCTTCTCTCTCATCAATGTTTCTAGCTTTCTATCCCTCTCCCTTCCTCTCTGTAAAAAATCAATAAAATATATATATATATTTAAAAAAATAAAAATAAAAGGGAGTTGGATTTTATCAAATGCTTTTTCTATATCCATTGAGGTGATTATGTGGTTTTCTTTCTATTAGTACCAGAGACTCGTTGCAGGACAATTCCTTAAAAAATAGGGCTTCCTGAAGCCTGAGCAAAGCTCCCTCCAGGCTCTGCTGCCTCGCTCCCTCTCTTCTCCCCCGCCCCACTTGCTTGCTTCTCCGCAGCTTTGGTCCCTTCTGCAGTGCTTGGCTTCCTTCTACACCATGTTCTGCACCCAGATATGCAAATTAGCTGCCATCTTGGTTGGGTAATTTGCATACTTGTTGATTGGCTGGTGGGCGTGGCTTGTGGGTGTAGCAGAGGTGCGGTCAATTTGCATATTACTCTTTTCTTAGATAGGCTAGTATATTACATTGATTGATTTTCATGTTGAACTAAACTATTCCTGGGGTAAATCCCACTTAGTCATTGTGGGACCCCAAGCCATCCCCAGGATCAGTGATTTCTTAGGAAGACTCACAGGACTTATCCTATAGTCAAACTCACAGTTTTAATTTTTTACAGTGAACACAAAGCAAAATCAGTGAAGAGACATGGTATATGGACAAAGTCCAGAGGTAAGTAAGCACAGGCTTTCAAGGGACCTCTTTCTAGTGGAGTCACACAGGATGCACTAAATTCCCCCAGAAATGAGTTGAGACCACTCCTGTGAAGTACTTTTCTGTGGAAGATCATTAGAGAGTCAGTGCCCAGGGTTTTACTGGAAACTGATTACACAGGAGCCATCTTGCCTGGCAAATACCAAAATCACAGACCCTCAGAAGGAAAGGAAGCAGGTGTTGAGCATAAACGATACTGTTTGCCCAAAAAATTTAGGCACAATGAGATACCTAGTTAGGCTGGTGGGGACCCTCTGTAAGTCAAAGTTCCCAGGCAGTAGTGAAGGGCCAACTTACCAGCAGGCATTTCTAAGGATAAGCATGCTCAGGCTTGGTATGATAACTCTTTCCTGCACAATCCACCCCCTTGGGCCCTTTGGCCTACAACAAAATTATCATCAGTAAGACTCCATACAGCCAGGTGAGCACAAACTGTAGTATTGATTTCTGTTACCCATTCGACAGGTTTTAGCCAATTTTCTCCCTGTGTTATTGGGGGATTCTGTTTCTGAGCAAAGTATTAGCTGTTTTACTAACTGGCCAACTACATGTACTGTAAATGTCCCATGGGAACTTTCAAACTAGTCATTACCAATATTCAAGTGGTTAGCTACTTTCAAAGCCTACTCCTTCCCCTGAATTCTCCATCTTGGAGAAATGAGTCAGAATTCACTCAATGACTTAGGCTGGAAATGAAGGAATAATCGTTGACTTCTCTCTTCTTCATCCATCCTGACCTTCACCTTCACCGCCACTCCCCACCTCCCAGTCCGTCTGCAGGTCCTGAGGATTTTACCTTTGGATAGCTCTAGAATCTGTCCCTTCTTTACTGCCAATTTCTCACCTGTATAATATGGCAACAACATTGTAACACTCTCCCTGCTCCAGTGCCCCTCCTCCAGTCTCACTACCAACAAAATAATCCCAATTTAAAACTAAAATCCCTTTGCCGAAACTGTTTTGGCTCAGTGGATGGAGTGTCAGCCTGCGGACTGAAAGGTCCCGGATTTGATTCCAGTCAGGGGCATGTACGTTGGCTGCGGGCACATCCCCAGTGGGGGGCGTGCAGGAGGCGGCTGATCAATATTTCTGACTTTCTGTCCCTCTCCCTTCCTCTCTGTAAAAAATCAATAAAATATATTTAAAAAATAAAAGATAAAACTAAAATCCCTTTAATTATTCAAAGGATAGAAATAAAACTATAGACCTTCCATCCTCCAGCCACAATGTTCAACAGCAAAGTTATGAACACACTGATTTTATAGGCAAGAAAGTGATGCCTAGAGAGACTTACTTGAATTCCACTTGGTTTTTCATGGCTAAGATCTTGTTGTTGTTGTTTTTTTTTAATTTTTCCTTATTAACAGAGAGAGGAGTGGCTTTGATTTGTCATCCCACTTATTTATGCACTCATTGGTTGATTCTTGTATGTCCCCTGACCTGGGATGGAACCCGCAACCATGGCCTAGGAGATGAGGCCCTTACCAGCCAAGCTAACCGGCCGTGGCTTAAACTCTCGCTCTTGAATTTACTGCCTCAGGCCTCTTCTCTGTAAAACTGCATGAATAACTTTCTCAGATGGTTGTCATAAAGAGGAAATGAAGAAATAACACAGGTAGAGAGCCCACAGTGATCAGCAAACCGTGGCTCGCGAGCCACATGTGGCTCTTTGGCCCTTGAGTGTGGCTCTTCCACAAAATACTAAGGCTCAGGCGAGTCTATTTTTAAAGAAGCGGCATTAGAAGTTTAAGTTTAAAAAATGTGGCTCTCAAAAGAAATTTCAATCATTGTACTGTTGATACTTAGCTCTGCTGACTAATGAGTTTGCAGACCACTGGCCTAGAACAATGTCTGGTGCATAACACTTGATTACCTTTAGCAACTATCATGATCATTTAAGGTTTTCCTGGCTCTTACTGCTTTGCTCTTCAGTGCCTAGCGAAGAAGTAAAGCAGTTCAAAATCGGGTGGATTCTTTCCCTTGGACACCTCGTTTCCTTACATCCAGCTCTTCCCCCAGAGTTGGTTACCTCTTTGGGTTCATTTGCCTGCTTGAGGCATGGAGATACCCAGGGCGGCGTCAGGACCTAGACTGAAGTGGGCGGCCTGGCCGAGAAGTAAACAAGCGGAAACAAGCGGGTTCAGGTGAGAAGAGCCTGGAACCCATTGGGAAGACCTCTGACCTCTAGTTCAGTGTGGTCTCTACTTCCTATACATCCTCCCGCAAGGGACTCTATGTCTCAGACCTCTTTTTGTAGAAAAAAAGTATTTATAATTCTTAGTGTTTCCTCTCTCACTGGGGTGCTAAGCCGACCCTGAAGTAGGATGAGGGGGAGAATGGTCCGTAATTACTACTAGCCTGGAGCCTGGAGAGAGGGAGAGGGAGCAGACCCACGTGACTAACCCGGCCTGGCCTCCTCAGGCTTCCGAGCGTTAGCTAGAGCGCCTCGTCTCTATGGTGAACTGCGTCCACATCCGGTACAGACGAAGTTGCTCTTCCGGGGCAGTTGCCATCGCTTCCGGAGCGGGACGGGGTGAGCTGGGTTTTGCTGTGTTTAGCTCCATCTCGGTCTGCGTCTCGGCCCTCACTACCGCAATGAGCTTCCTCAAAAGTTTCCCGCCACCGGGCTCGGCCGAGGGGCTCCGGCAGCAGCAGCCCGATACCGAGGCGGTGCTGAACGGCAAGGGCCTGGGCACCGGCACTCTTTACATCGCTGAGAGGTAGGCGCCCTGCCCCCGGGGGCTGCCCCTGCGCGCCACCTGGTGCGGAGGAGCGGGACCAGGCTGCCATCTCGGGGGCTGCTGGGAGCGGGGCGGGCTCCGTGTGGCCTCGGGGACGCCTGTGCTGGGAGACGCCCGATTGTTCTCGTACCATCTCCTCCGGTGCTTTCCTTTCTCTGTTCTTCAGACGGAGTTCTCTGATTATGCTGTGTATCCTCTTGTTTACCGGAGGACTGGTGCGTGCGTGGCCCTTGACTCAGGTGTCGTTTTAAGCTTTTGAATGTTCAGACCCTGAGTCGTCGATGTGCCTGCCTGTCTTTTCCTACGAACAGATGCGGGAGATGTTGCCTTGGAGGATGAGAGATGATTGTGGAACATTTTGGAAGCTTGGTTAAGGACTTGATTCTTTTTCTGTAGGTATGAATTGGGAGAGGAACACCCTCAACCCCACGCAGGCTGCGTCATATCCAGGGGGTCCTGACCTATCTATCACTTCCCATTTCTGACCCGCATTTCCATTGCTAGAGGGAATGGCCCTTTTATTTGGCATCTGACGCACTTAGTATTTTCACAGGCAGGCAGGTTCTAAATGCTGCTGTTGTAGAACTAAGGCCCCTGTTTTCCTTGATGTGTGCTTCCACTCGTCATCACGCCAACAATGAAACCTGGAGTCCTTACTGCCTTCAAATCTTTGTGCTGCCTCACTTTGGCCAGAGAAAATTCTCTGTCTTTAAGAGCTCCGATGATTACATTGGACATACACACATAAATAATATGATCTCCATATTTATTGTCAACTGATTAGAAACTTTAATGACATCCACAAAGTCCTTTTTCTACCAGATAACTATGTAGTCACAGTTTGAACTCCCAGGAATGAAAGACATGGAGGCCAAAATTCTGCCTGCCACAGAGGGCGCAAAAGTGTAAAAAACCCTTGGTTTAGAGAGAAACCTAGACATTGAACAATGTGGCTTTTGGCCAGTCACTGAGAGAAGAAACATGGATGAGGAAAAACAAGTTTGGATTGAGCTGCGGGTAATGAGTTTGCTTTGAACAGTATGTAGTAGTTAGCCACAGAAATGTGTGTACACATCTTCAAAGTGGAATTAAAGAGAGAGATTTGAAAACTGTTAGTGTAAGTGTTAGCATGTACTCATGGGAATAGATTAGGTGCCCCAAAAGAGAACAGGGCCAAGGATAGAACCTTGGGGACACATCTGCATTAGGAGAGGAAGTTTATGGAGAGGAAGAGAACAGCCAGTTAAGGAGAAGAGAGAAGAGTCAGTAAAACCTGAAAAGCATCTGTTTGGTGTTGACAAGGAGATCTTTAGTGATCTTGAGAGAGCAGTTTCTTTTAAGTGGTTGAAAGTGGAGCACAGATATATTCCCATTCCCTACATAGTTCTTTTTCTTTCCGTACATTGGCTCTTTCTATGACATAACCCTTTTTGGGGGACAGCTCTATACTTGCTTCTTCATTTTGAAACATTTTAAACCTAAAGAAGACTACATTGTTAGTTAATATCCATAGACCAATCCTTCACAAAGATTTTTCAGTTAACATTTTGCCATTTGTTTCTTTTTTGAACTGTTTGAGACTTGCAGACATGTTGTTACTTGATCTGTAAATACTTGAGTGTTTTCTCCTAAGAACATGGGCATTCTCCTGTCTATCCACAACACAGTTATCACATTCAGGAAGTACAAATCCTTTGAAATTCTTATTCATTTAAAATAAATTTTATTTCAACTTTCTATTAACAAATTTCTTACTTTTTTTGTAAATATATTTTTATTGATTTTAGAGAGGAGGGGAGAGGGAGAGAGAAAGAAAGATCAATGATAGGGAATCATTGACTGGCTACCTCCTGCATGCTCTCTACTGGGGATCGAGCTTGCAACCCGGGCATGTGCCCTTGGCCGGAATTGAACCCGGGACTCTTCAGTTCCAGGTTGACGTTCTGTCCACTGAACCAAGTCAGCTAGGGCATTTACTTTTCTTTAAGAAAATAGTTTTCTGCCCTGGTCAGTGTGACTCAGTTGGTTGAGTCAAAAGGTTGCAGGTTTGATTCCTGGTCAGAGTACATGCCTGGCCAGGTTGGGGGTGTGCAGGAGGCAGCCCATTGATGTTTCTATCTCTCCCTCTCTAAAATCAGTAAAAACATTTTTTTAAAATTACTATTGGAGAAAATATTTTTGTAAAAACTTATATACACAGAAAAAGAATGTAATTTAAGTATCTATGGTTTAAAGAATTACAATTAACTAACGTGTATCCACTGTCCAGATTAAGAATACAACATTACCAGTACCTTCTCTATTTACCCCTCTTTACTCGTTGTTAGTTCTTTTCCCATTTTGTTCTTTCCTGTGTGGCATTTCCAAGTCTTGATAGAATCAAGCTCTCAACAAACTGGGAGGGCTTCCTAGAGGAAGTGACAAATGAGTACTAGCAGTTATCTAAGAGAATGAGATGAGGAAAGGGGGAAATGTTCTAATTAAAAGAAGCAGGATGCTGAGAGGTAAGAGTGAGAAACTATTATGTCAGTATCTATGTATATGTGTATGTATGTGTATTTTTTATCTATATACTAGGGGCCCGATGCACGAAATTTGTGCAAGGGGCTTGGCTCTCACAGCCATGACTGCTTGCCCTTAGCCCTCGTGGCCCAGACTTCATCTGGAAGGTTGTCCAGAAGGACATCTGGAAGATCGTTAAGCTGTCCGGTCTAATTAGCATATTACACTTTTATTATATAGGATAAATTATTATAAATAATAAAACTGTAATATACTAAGTGTCCAGTCGTTTGGTTGTCCATTCAGCCAATCAAAGCATAATATGCAAATCATATGCTAAGCCCATTCAACCACTCGCTGTGATGTGCACTGGACCACAGGGGGAGACAGTCGGTAGACGAGACGAGTTGCTATGACGTGCACTGACCACCAGGGGGCAGATGCTCTGACCAGTAGGTTACCTTGCTGCTGGGGTCTGGCCAATGGGACTGAGCAAGCTGGACCGGACATGCCCTGGAATCCTTCCGCAGTCCTCACCGGCTGGCCAACCTCCTGCATCCTTCCCTGGCCCCCATCGTGCATCGGTGGGGTCCCTCAGCCTGGCCTGCTCCCTCTTGCAATCCAGGACCCCTCGGGATGTTGGAGAGCCAGTTTCAGCCCAATCCTGTAGGCTAGGCTGAGGGACCCCACTGGTGTACGAATTTGTGCACCAGGACTATAGTCCTATGTAATAAAGAGGTAATATGCAAATTGACCCTCTCACCCTCCCATCACAGTATGGCTGCCCCCATGTCACAAGATGGCCGCCCCCATGTCACAAGATGGCCACCCCCATATCTTCACAAGATAGCCAGCAGAGGAGGGCAGTTGGGGGTGGCCAGGCTTGCAGGGGAGGGCAGTTGGGGGCAATCAGGCCTGCAGGGAAGGCAATTGGGGGTGACCAGGCTGGCAGGGGAGGGCAGTTGGGGGTTTTTGGGCCGGCAGGGGAACAGGAGGCTATCAGGAGCCTGGCAGGCAGTGTGGTTAGGGGCAATCAGGCAGGCAGACGAGTGGTTAGGAGCCAGCAGTCCCAGATTGTGAGAGGGATATTCAACTGCCGGTTTCGGCCCAATCCCCCTCAGCAAGACATCCCCTTGAGGGATTCCCAGATTGGAGAGGGTGCAGGTTGGGCTGAGGGACATCCCCCCTCTCCAGTGCACGCATTTCATGCACTGGGCCTCTAGTTATAGATAAAAAAGGCTAGGTGACCTACCTGCTGATACATATGATGTGCACTGGCAATTTAAAAGTAAACATTGACTCGTGCATGCGTGATACATATAAAGCTCTCGCTGGCACCAGTTACACACTTGTTTCAATTTTATAATACTATATATACTATTTTGACATGTAACTTTTTTACAGTAATGTAATTACTGCACGATTTTTTTTCTAATTAATTTCTTTTTAATGTGCACTAATCCTGCACTGGACAACTAGTATTGTTATAACAAAATATATACTTAAAATCACAATATAATATATTAAAAAGGTATTTACACACATACAGCGCACACACACAATCGAGCAGCTCTTTATTTGAGGAAATGAGGGAGAAAGAGTGAGAAAATAAAGCATGTTCATGAGCGTGGCTTATAGTTTTTAGGGTTTGGGGAAGCTTGCTTTAGAATTTTAGGCAAAGAGGGCAGGGTCTGATTTGGTTTTAGGTAAATATAGTTTCTCTGATATATATTGAGATTTAGAATTCTCAAGTTTATTTTCAAGGCTTAGTTTTCACAGGAAGTTGACATTTTAGCCAAATAAGAAAGGGAATAGAGGCTTGAATTATTCAAAGTAGATAATTTGAAACAGGTAAAAGAAAGTAGGTAATTAAATTAAAAATAGGTAATTTTGCCCTGGCTGGGTGGGTGGCTTGGTTGGATTGTCATCCTATATACCGCAGTCAGGGCACATACCTAGGTTGTGGGTTCAGTCCCCGATTAGAGTCCCCCTCCCCTCCTCAAATCGATAAGCATATCCTTGGGCGAGAATTTAAAATAGGAAAATGGTAATTTAAATTTAGAAGTAATGTGTTTTATGTCTTAATCCAAATCAGTTTAAAATCAAATATCCAACTCAAATTCAAGACCTCTCTTACCTTCCTGTCCTGTTTTTCACCCTGTGCCAGGAATAAAGGACACTGCTCATTCTGTGCAAAAGTATTCTAAATTAGCAAAACATTCTTTGCATGTTTATTGGCTTTCTAATTCTTGTTTTTTTCTTTTGTGACTCATGCTTTCTTTGTGCCTGGGTATAGTTAATTTGATTTCTTGGTTTTGAAGGGCATTTCTTCTAGAATATATAAAAATATGATAAAATCAGAACTTAATGACAGAGTAAATGATGCTTGTAAGTGGAACTTGCTTATGTATATGGTCTACATCCATATATAAAGTTATAAGAGCTCTGTGAGAGATGCTCCGCTGAGGCAGCATTTGTGTCCTGCCAGCATTAGGGAACTACAGAGCAATTCCGATGTGCTTTTTAAAGTCAAGGCCATAATTTGGTAGGCAGTGAGTCTATGTTTATGGAATTTCAGTTTTTCCATCTTTATATTGAGTCATTAAAGTAAGTTTTATGGCTTTGGATATTTGGAATTTTGGAAACCCACATTTGGAATGCTTCTTTTAAAGTGTTTGCTTAAAATAATAATACTTTTAGTAAGGGACTGGCTATACTTCTGTGACATACGACTGCTATTTCATTTCCACAGTAAAACGAAAGCAGAGGCCAGGAAAGGCAAATGTAGCCCGCACAATCTAAATGCAATAATAAAATCCATTTCCTTAGGACTAATGGGATGAGTCATTCTGAAAAATCATTTCTAGAGCTTTTACCACTTTAAGCTCCTTAAGATTGATTACTTTAAGCCTCCCACATTTTTTTTTAATAAGCATGTTCAGTGAAAATTTTTCCAAATGATAGTATGTACTTTTTTTGTTTTTGCTTTTCTAAGTGTACAATTTATTACATTTTAGTGTACTTAACAGAGTTGTACAATTTTTATCACAATCTAATTCTGCCTTAAGTTTTGATTAGTAAGGGTCATCATGTGTTATACACTTATACTGTTAGTCATTGATTTCCTTTAGAGGCACAGAAACATGTGTTTCACCTCTCCTTACACTGACTATGAATGAGCTGACTGCTGCCCCTGTCATTGCTCCTCCCCAAGGGAGTTCTAGCTTTTCTTACTGTATCTGTTTTTTGCTTGGTTACAAATTAGAAAACCATGCTTGTTAAAATTGTATAGAAAATAGAATGATACAGGGGTTATATTGTATTAACTTCTTTTTAAAATAACAACTTTATTGAGATACTGTAATTCATGTAACATTCATTTCATCATTGTACATTTAAAATATACAGTTCAGTGGTTTTTAATCAATATACAGATTTGGGTAACCATTATCACAATCAATTTTAGAATATTTTTATTTCCCCCTAAAGAAGTCAACACCCATTAGCAGCTACTCTGTTTCCCTCTAGCCCTTTGTAAGCACTATATTGCATTAACTTTTCTGTTTTCTAGATATTTTTATTGATTTCAGAGAGGAATGGAGAGATAGAAACATCAGTGATAAGAGCGAATCATTGATTCACTGGCTCCTGCACGCCCCCTACTGGCCATTTGATTATAGCCAAAATGATTATAGCCATTTCATGTGTTTATCATTTAATGTAGGGTTAGTGGAGAAATTAGTGATTCACAATTATTTATTTCATACTTACTTACATGCTAAGCACTGTTAGTGGTTTTGAAGAACATTAAAGAATATGACAGTTTCTCTGGTAGCTCACATTCGGGTGAGGGTATATACCAGATTCATTATCATAGACTCAAGTAATTGGAGGGAAGACTCAAGGAGGAGCTGGGACTTAACCAGATGAAGATGATTTGCAAAAGCAAAGAAGGTGCCTGAAGACCTTCCAAATAAGAGCAAGCATAAGAGGCATAGAAACACATATGTGAATTAAGAAAAATTGTATTTCAAATATGCCTGAATTATTAGCTGGAGGAAAAGAAACAATAACAGAATTGGTCTTAAAGAAATTCAATTCCTGCTACTGGATTTTCTTATTTTAGGAATATTTCTAAATAGTAAGCTTGATACGATTTTGCATAAAATGTCTAGGCTGAACCTTTATAAATTTCAGGGGGTTAAATTAGGATTTAATTGCTTGAAATAATCTACTTAAAACATGTTTTGCAGCCGCCTATCTTGGTTAGATGGCTCTGGATTGGGATTCTCACTGGAATACCCCACCATTAGTTTGCATGCAGTGTCCAGAGACCTAAATGCCTATCCCCGAGAGCATCTATATGTTATGGTGAATGCCAAATTTGAAGGTATGTATGGTGATTTAATCATATAGTTTTGATTTTTATTTGTTTGTTTGGGGATGGGGGAGAGAGAGGGAAATTGATTTGTTGTTCTACTTATTTATGCATTCATTGGTTGCTCCTTGAATATTCCCTTACTGGGATTGAACTTGCAACCTAGGCATGTCAGGGCAATGCTCTAAACAACTGAGCTACCAGGCCAGGGCTGAGGTAATCTTGAGCTGCCTTTGGTAAAATGTTACATATTTAAAAGCAATCTTTGATCATAATGTAATGTTCAAGCCATTGGCCAATTTTGGATAATAGTTTCTTAAGCAAAAAATTTCAGCACAGTAAAATAAGTTGAACATTGCCTTTTTTATATATACTTGCATTTAGAATTGTTCAGTTATTATGGATTTATAGTTCTAATTTTTCCTCTTGGGTTTAACTGTTTATTTTCTTTCTCTCTGTAAAGGCATTTATATTTGGCACCCTTACAAGTTTGTGCTTCCAAGAGTTTATGATAGAACCTGATTTGTTTTGCTTCATTATCAGTGGGGATGATGTTGCCCTCCCCCTACACTTAGCAGTGACATTTTGATTATCATGACTAGAGTGGGGAGTAGTGCTACTGGCTATCTACAAGCTAGCATGGATGCTGCTAAACATCCTACAATGCAAAAGACAGCCTTCCACATCAAAGAATTATCAAATGTCAATAGTGTCAGGATTGAGAAACCATGCGATATAAGATTCCCAAATTTTGCTGTTGAAGATAACTATCAGAATTCATAAAAATTTAGTGAGGATAAAGATGGAATAAGAAATTTAAAAATCAAATTTTTAGTCTGTAAACTATGGGTTGTAACAATTCTGAATGACCTCTGAAGAGGTAGCACAGTTGGCTAGTATGTTGTCCCGATAAGCCAGGGTTGCAGGTATGATCTCTGACCAGGTCACGTACAGGAAGCAATCAATAAGTGAGACAACTAATCAACATGTTTCTCTCTACCATTTCCTCTCTCTCTCAAAAAAAAATCAATTAAAAAAATTGGAAATCTCAATGAGAAACAGATTAGGTACAAGATAAAAAAGTAAGATTTTGGTATACTATATTGTGTTAGTTTAATATGTTCATTTTTTTGTGTGGAAGTACAGAACTTTGGGATTGAAGGACATTTGTTACACCTTTAGTAAACTTGCTTTTAAATAATGGGCTGCTTTTCTTTGAAATAGTTTATAAAAGACAATCCCATAAGTTTGCCTGTTGAGTTATTGCTCCTTCAATTTGGGGTTTTAATATAACTCCAGATATAAGATGATCATTTATATTAAGCCCTAGCTGGTTTCGCTCAGTGGATAGAGCCTCAGCTTGCGGACTGAAGGGTCCCAGGTTCGATTCCAGCCAAGGGCACTTACCCAAGTTGTGGGCTCAATCCCCAATAAGGGATGTGCAGGAGGCAGCCGATCAATGATTCTCTCTCATCATTGATGTTTCTATCTCTATTCCTCTCCCTTCCCCTCTGAAATCAATAAATATATTTTAAAAAATGTTTTATATTCAGTGTGACACCAATTATTTAGTAACTAGAGGCCCTGTGCACGAAATTTGTGCACGGGGGTGGAGTGGGGGGGTTGTGTCTCTCTGCCCAGCCTGCACCCTCTCCAATCTGGGACCCCTCGAGGGATGTCTGACTGCCCGTTTAGGCCCAATCCTGGTAGGGATATAGTCGGACATCCCTCTCACAATCCAGTACTGCTAGCGCCCAACTGCTCGCCTGCTTGCCTCCCTGATTACCCCTAACCACTTCTGCCTGCCAGTCTGATCACCCCCTAACCACTCTCCTGCATGCCTGATTGATGCCTAATTGCTCCCCTGCCAGCCTGTTTGCCCCTAACTGCCCTTCCCTGCAGGCCTGAGTCCCTCCCACCCCCAACTGCCCTTTCCTGCAGACCCGGTCACCCCCAACTTCCCTCCTGTACTGGCCTGGTCACCCCAAACTGCCCTCCCCTGCTGGCCTGATCACCCACAACTGCCCTCCCTTGCAGGCTTGATTATCCCCAAACTGCCCTCCCCTGCTGGCCAACTTGTCGTGGCCATCTTGTGTCCACATGGGGGCAGTCACTTTGTGTGTTGGAGTGATGGTCAATCTGCATATTACTCTTTTATTAGATAGGATTTTTAGGGCTTTGGCATGTTCTGCCTCATTAAGTGGTAATGACTGATTCAGCTATTTGAAAATATTTTTGTTATAAGATTTCATTGCCATTGGAAAGGGCCCAAAGATAGATAAAGATAAAAATCTAGTCAAGTTTGAAAGAGAGGGTAAGGAAAAGTAAACGTCTTTGACCTTGGATTGTAATAAGACTTCCAAATGAGGTATTGGACACAAAGTTTACTTTCCATCTAAGTAAATGCAACTGTGATTTCATAACCAAGAGTACTAGGTATCATGTTTAGTTTAAAGGCATTCATTCATCCATTCATTCATACATACATACATACATAGAAATGGGAATCCTTTAATGTACCTTTGTCAGTCAATTCCAGATGCTGATGAGGAATGCTCATAATGTAGAGCACTGCCTTTGGTCAAAGGCAAAAAATAAGGTTGAAGAGGTAGGGTTTAAATAAATAAATTTAGGTTGAATAAAACTAGATAAAGAGAAAAGCACACTGAATAAGAAAACTTACTAAGTTGGTAGGTAAATCATTGTCATCTCTGCACCCCAATTTCCTTTTTTATTTTTTAATTTGTTTACTTTTTAAAAAAATATATTTTACTGATTTTCTTACAGAGAGGAAAGGAGAGGGATAGAGAGTTAGAAACATCGGTGAGAGAAACATCCATTAGCTGCCTCATGCACACCTCCTACTGGGCATTGCCCGCAACCAGGGTACATGTCCTTGACCAGAATCGAACCTGGGACCTTTCAGTCTGCAGGCTGATGCTCTATCCACTGAGCCAAACCAGTTAGGGCTAATTTGTTTACTTTTTAATCCTCACCTGAGGATATTTTTCCATTGACTAATAGAGAAGGAAAGAGAAATATCGATGTGAGAGAAACACATCCATTGATTGCCTCCCACATAAGTCCAGACCAGGGCCTGGGCCGGGGAGGAGCCTGTAACCTAGGTATGTGCCCTGGCTGGAATCGAACCTGGGACCCTTTGATCTGCTGGCCAACTGCTTTATCTACTGAGCCAAACCGGTGATGGCTCTGCAGCCCAATTTCATCCAGAAAAATTAGGAGATTATAGTACTCATTACATTTTAAATCTGGCTGCACATTAGAAAACTGGGATTCTTGTTTAAAAAATGCAAATGTTAGGAGTTCCAAACTAGGAAGTAAGGATTCAGTAGGCTTGGGGTAGACTTTTTTTTTAAGGTCTTTAAAATATAGATATACAGATATATTTTATTGGTTTCAGAGAAGAAGGGAGAAAGAGAGAGACATCAGTGATGAGAGAGAATATTGATTGGTTGCTGCCTGCACACCTTCTACTGCGGTCAACCTGGGTATATACTCTTGACTGGAATCGAACCCAGGATTCTTCAGTCCACAGTCCGGTACTCCATCTACTGAGCCAGAAGGCTAGGGCTGGGGTGGGCATTTTAAGTATTTGCTCTATAACTTTCTTTTATTTTAGAATATCTTTTTATTGATTTTAGAGAGGAAGAGAGAGAGAGAGAGAGAAATATCAGTGATGAGAGAGAATCATTGATTGTTGCCTCCTGCACATCCCACACTGGGGTTCAAGCCAGCAACCTGGGCATGTGCCCTTACCAGGAATCACACCATGACCTCCTGGTTCATAGGTCAGTGTTCAACCACTGAGCTATGTTGGCTGGGCTATAATTTTCTTGAAATTGATGAATTAGGACTTTTCTATTTTACTTGGGTTACATTTATTTCAGTGATTCTCCAGTTGGTTTTTTTTTTAAAATATATTTTATTGATTTTTTTACAGAGTGGAAGGGAGAGGGATAGAAAGTCAGAAACATCGATGAGAGAGAAAGATCGATCAGCTGCCTCTTGCACACCCCCCACTGGGGATTGTGCCCGCAGCCAAGGTACATGCCCTTGACCGGAATCGAACCCGGGACCCTTCAGTCCGCAGTCCGACGCTCTGTCCACTGAGCCAAACTGGTCTCGGCCCTCCAGTTCTTTTTTTCTGGAACTCCACTCTTATAAATTACACATGCTTGGATCCCGTTTCCCCAAATTTTGTTCCTTTCATCCTGATTCTCTAACCTCCAGACTCTCTTTCTCTTTGGCTTAACTCCATATCCTCTTCATTTTAAAAAAATGGTTACTTATTTTTTTTATTGATTTAATTTTAGAGAAAGGAAAGGAGAAACATCGATTTATTGTTCCACTTATTTATGCATTCATTGGTTGATTCTTGTATGTCCCCTGACTGGGGATAGAACCCACAACCTTGGGACAATGCTCTAACCAACTGTGCTACCAGACCAGAGCCTCCATAAACCTTTTTAAGATGGACCATCAGATTATTGTTAAGGACATTAGATGATTTTTAAAATAACTAAAAATTCATTGCCATTGTTGAAAATTTAGAAATATTCAAAAAGACTGCAAGTATGGCAGTCTGATGAGTGTTGGTCAGGGTCATTATTTGTAAAAATACTTTATTACATTTCTATATATTGCCCTAAGATAAATTCCTAAGGATACAGGGTTGGCAAAAGAGGTTTACAGTTGTGGGTATGCAAAACACAGAGTTTATTCTTGTATTACTATTTATTTATTATTGTATTATCTGTATTATGACTGTAAACCTACTTTTGCCCATCCCTGTATAAAAGAAACTTAAAAATAATAGTATTTTTTTCCTAGGGAGAGAATTAGGTTTGTACCATCTAGATAGACTCTTTCAATTATCGAATTACCAGCATGTATTGTTTTTACAAGTTAAAAATGATGTTAATTCAGTTATAGAATAATAATTACAGTGTGATATCATTTTTCTCCCTCACCCAAGGATATGCTTTTTATTTATTTTAGAGAGAGGAAGGGAGAGAGAGAAAGAGAGAGAAACATTGATGTGAGGGGGAAACATCGATCGGCCGCCTCCTGCTCACGGCGCCCTGACCGGGAATTGAGTCTACAACCCGGGTATGTGCCCCAGCCAGCAATGGAACCCCCTGCTCTTCGGTGTACGGGAGGTGTACGGGACGACGCTCTAACCGACCCAGCCACACCCGCCAGGGCTCGTTTTGTTTTTAAAACGCACTGAAATGTTTGGTAGAACCGCGGTATTTAACTTCCTGTAATTACTTAAAGTTCTCTGATGTTTCGTATTGTCTTAAGTTGTTTATAGAGGATATGTATATTAACAATATAATAACAGAAACAGGACAGAAAAAGTCCTATTTAATTGGTTATTTAAAACAGTGAATAGTGGCCATTTAAATTTTTTCCCTTTTTGTTTATCTTTTTATTTCATTCTACAGTAAGCTTGTATACTTATAAAAATAAGTTTAAAAAATTTAGTAGATATCTTTCTATGATTGATTCCTATGAGTAGAATTATTACATTGAAGATAATAAACATTTTTAAAGCTCTTAACATACATTGTCATATTGCTTTCCAGAAAGCTTATATCAATATACACTTTGAATAATAGTATATCAGAATACCTTTTCACCTTTATCTGCATGGAGAATATTATTGGTTTTAAACATATTTTATGTTTTGGGAGTCTAAGTATTTTGTTGACTTTTTTCCCCCTTATGAAGTAATTAAAACACTGATAAGTTCACAGAGTAATAAAATTTTTTTATTATTCAATATATAACATAAATTATAACATTTTTCATAGTTATTCTAATCTTTCAAATAAATAAAAGTATATGAATACTGTTGAAATCCTTTTTGTGTCCTTTCCCATTTCATTCCTTACTCTCTGTCTCTGGAATTAAGTGTTATTCAGAAGATGGCATGTGTCCTTCCTGTCTATGCTTTTAGATTTTTACTGAATGTATACCTATAAGCAGTATGATTTGGTTTTATGTTTAAAGTTAATATAAGTGGCATTATGTAAATTCTGCAACCATCTTTTTCACTTATATTTTTATTTTTTATATTATTTTTATTTTTCTCACTATAGGACATGCTTTTTATTGATTTTAGAAAGTGGAAGGGAGTAAATGAGAGAGAGAAAACATCAGTTGGTTGCCTGCCTTATGTGCTCCAACAGGGAATTTTACCGCCACTTTTTGGTGTACAGGACAATGCTCCAAGCAACTGAGCCACACCAGCCAGGGCTTTTTAAATGATTTCTTAAATTTTACTTTTCATTTATAATTTACATTCAACATGGTTTTGTTTTAGTTTTAGGTGTACAGTATAGTTGTTGGATGATTTATCTTTTAAAATATATTTTGATACATGTACATCACATTTCACTTTTTAAAGTTGATTTCAGAGAGGAGTGAAGAGGGAGAGAGAGACATCAATGATGAGAGAGTCATTAATAAGCTGCATATCCCACATTGAGGATATCAAGCCCAAGTGCCTTGACCGGGAATCGAACCTTAACCTCCTAGTTCATAGGTCAGTGCTTAACCACTGAGCTACACTGGCCAGGCAACATATAATACTTTAATAAACATATTTATGTACAAACTCCTTGTGCACACAAAATGTATTTAGATGAGGAATTGCTGGGTAATAGCGTTTCTGGAATGGTTGTAGCAATTTCCACTTCCACTAGCAGCATGTGTATGTTTAGTTTGTATTTTTTCTTGCTTACAAACTTTATCTGTTGGGTTAACTTTTTTGGGCCTCAGTTTCTCATCTGGAGGTTGTTTTTGATGACATTGGAAAACAGTACTTATTAGAGGACTGACTGACTGAGTTTCCTCACCCCACCGTTACCTGAGGGACTTGAAACCCCTAGGGCTCAGTGACAGGCAGGGTAACGAGGCCAGAGAGACTGTTCCAGAGTATTTTTAGCTCTAAAATAACTGTGTTCTTGTAATTTGAAGTAAAAATTGAAATTGTAGTACTTAGTTAGATCAATTAGCATCCTTTAAGAAATTCTTTTAGGCTTTTTTCCAAAACAAGTAACATCATAAAAAAGTTATTTTTATCTCCTTTCTAGAAGAATCAAAGGAATCTGTTACTGATGAAGAGGAAGACAGTGATGATGATGTTGAACCTATTGCTGAATTTAGATTTGTGCCTAGCGATAAATCGGCATGTGAGTGTTCTATAGAATTGATTCTTTTCTCCTTACATACCAGGTATTCCCCATTGACACACACTTTTACTTTTACCCTCGTTACCTCAGTTCTGCTTTTTCTTCATTTTAGCGTCTATAATATCATTGAGAACCAGATGTCTATACATTCATTATAACAAAGATAGTGAATTAATTTTATAGTATATGAAGCAAATGTACAATGTACAATAAGTGATGTATAGTAGACACCATATTCTTTTGTGTGCTTTGTGAATGGAGGGATCTGATTATTTTTATAAACTGTGTAACATTTTATGACTGAATGTCACAAGATAGAGGGCAGGAGAGTCATGGCAGTTCCAAAGTGGAAGATGTCAGGATAAGCCCTTTAAACCGTGAGGTGCTTCACTCTAATACTAGCAGTCTGACCAGGATTCTCTGACTTTTCCTCAAAGTCCAACGAGGCATGAAGAGATTTCAATAATATCTTAAAATGAACTCTTACTATTTTGTGACGTCTTCACTACCATGAAGCACTTTTCAAGATTGATCACCTTGAATTTGGCAGGTTTTGTGAATATTGTGGCCTAGTATGCCTCTTGTTTACCCATTAAATTTATTTGCACTGATGGTTATTTAATTAAATTTTAATTGCACATTGGCCAGCAAGAAATATTAATTATAATTTTCTTGTTCAGTGGAGGCAATGTTCACTGCAATGTGTGAGTGCCAGGCTTTGCATCCAGATCCTGAGGATGAAGATTCAGATGATTACTATGGAGAAGAATATGATGTGGAAGCACATGGTTAGTGAAATGAATTTTTTAAAAGTTCGTCTATGTGTGTCTTTCATTTTAAGCATTTATTTGTACTAAGAGGTAAGTTATAGATTTTTAAAAGTGTATTCTTATTGATTTCAGAGAATAAGGGAGAAAGAGAGAAACATCAATAATGAAAGAGAACTATTGATCAGCTACCTCCTGCATGTCCCACACTGGGGATCAAGCCCCTACCGGGAATCAAACTGTGACCTTCTGGTTGATGCTCAACCCCTGAAATACCAATATAAGATGATTCTATTATAATGAATGAGAATGGCATAATTCATGTCTAAGCCAAAATGGGAAAATTTATGGGCTTTCCAAGGTAGATGGAAAAAATAGATATTATTAGAGGGTGGCGGGGAAATGGATAGAGATCAATGAAAGGAAAGAAAATGGTAGCTCGGAAAGTGGGTTGTCAGGAGAGTCTTCTTAAGTTGATGTAGCTGCTACCAGGGAACAAAACTTAAAACCTGTATCATCTACGTTTTTCTTTAACATCTCCCTTTAGACAGCTCACTGCCAAAGTTTTTTTTTTTTCCCCCCAGAACCAGACCTTGTTTATTTAAGGGCATTCCCACTTCCTCAGACCAGAATGGAGGCAGTAGCTTGGTAGAGAGAGCCTTGTGACTCGAGATGCCTGCTGTTCTCGTTTCTTTTCCCCATGGTCTCGACCTGTGCACCCGTCTGGCTATGCAAACCCTTTCCTCCGTGAATGTCCACTTCTTGGTCTAAGACAAGCTAATTCTGGCATTTTCTTTTCTTTATTTTTTAATATATATTTTTATTGATCTTTTACAGAGAGGAAGGGAGAGAAACACCAATCAGCTGCCTCCCACACATCTCCTGCTGGGAATGTGCCCACAACCAAGGTACATGCCCTTGACCAGAATTGAACCCAGGGCCCTTTATTCTGTGGGCCAATGCTCTATACACTGAGCCAAACTGGCCAGGGCTAATTCTGGCGTTTTCTTTTATATATCTAAACACATCCTCATCTTAGCTGAGATTTTTTTGGATGCTGCTTTCTTTCCTTTTTAAAAAAAAATAGTTTTAATGATTTTTTACAGAGAAGAAGGGAGAGGGTTAGAAAGCTAGAAACATCAATGCGAGAGAAACATTGATCCGCCGCCTCCTGCACACCCCCTACTGGGGATGTGCCCACAACCAAGGTACATGCCCCTGACCGGAATTGAACCTGGGACCCTTCAGTCCACAGGCCGATTCCCTATCCACTGAGCCAAACTAGTTTCGGCTGGACGCTTCTTTCTTAGTCCTTTTTGCATTTTCCAGGATTTCTGATTTTTTAAAAGGAGCATCTAAGGAAAAAACCTTTAGTATCAATTAATGGCAAATTAATTTGTAGTCATCTTTATATTTTTACCTTTGAATAAGACCATCTGGCCTCAGGAGCACCCTATTTTCCTTCTAGTCCCTGGGCGTTTGATTCTTTGGGAATTGCTGTTTCCTGACTCACTCTCTCTTGTAATCCCTTTCCATTCTAGAGGGGTACTTTCTTCATCTCTGTTTTCTAACAGATGGCCTATATGTGTGTGTGAAATGATGTTGGAAGTATTTTCCTGGAAGCCTTTTTTCACTGTGCCTTGTCTTAATAAATGCATTGTTGAGTACTTATTTTCCCTCATTGTGTTATAATAGCTAAAAGGTCTTTTATTTGTTTAGAACAAGGGCAGGGGGACATCCCTACATTTTACACCTATGAAGAAGGATTATCCCACTTAACAGCCGAAGGCCAGGCCACATTGGAGAGATTAGAAGGAATGCTTTCTCAGTCTGTGAGCAGCCAGTATAACATGGCTGGAGTCCGGACAGAAGATTCAATAAGAGATTATGAAGGTAAGTGTCTTTCTTTCTCATCAGTGTAAACAGTCAGATATTCATTTAAACAACAAGGTCAGTTATGGAGAGACATACATAGGTTCTTTATTTATTTATTTATTTAATATGTTTTTATTGATTTTTTTTTTAGAGGAAGGGAGAGGGATAGAGAAATAGAAACATTCCTATTGGGGACTGAGCCTGCAGTCTGGGCCTATGCCCTGACTGGGAATTGAACTGATGACCTCTTGGTTCATGGGTCAGTGCTCAACCACTGAGCCACAGGGCCGGGCCATATGTAAGTTCTTTTGGAAACTAAGAGAAATCTCAGGATTAACTTTATAGTGTATGAAGCAAATGTAGAATTACATAGAATGGGAATACTTGTGTAAATTTCTTAAAACTTTTTTCCTAACTACAAAAATAGTCTATATTCAGTCAAATTAAAAATGGCGGGGGGGGGGGGGGCGGGGCGGGGGGAGAGAGTGCACAAGCAAAGGAGAAATGAAAAATCAAGTACAATTCTAATTGAAAACATCTATAAATTTTCTTTCTTTTTGTTTGCTTATGTGTATATAGGTGTATATGCATGCATTGATGCTGCTATTTTCATTTTTAAATGAATTCCTACTTGATGATATGCAAAACTAGTATAGTCAATTGATTTAAAGGCTGAGGCAGCATTCAAGAAACTTGGGTTCTCTTTTTGTGGCCAACATCTGATACTTAAATAAGTGGCTGTAAAATGTTTATATTTTAGTTGGGTTCTCTAAAATATATATATTTTAATATACTTTATTGATTTTTCACAGAGAGGAAGGGAGAGGGATAGAGAGTTAGAAACATCAGTGAGAAAGAAACATCAATCAGCTGCCTTCTCGTACCCCCTACTTGGGATGTGCCTGCAACCAAGGTACATGCCCTTGACTGGAATCGTACCCAGGACTTTTCAGTCCGCAGGCCGACGCTCTATCCACTGAGCCAAACCAGATAGGGCGATTCTTGGAATATTTTATTCAGCCTTTACCATTTCTTCGCTTATCCAATCCAGTACTGAGTTCCATGGATTTTTCTTTTAAATGATTTTTAGATCTCCTTGTTATTACTACTGCTATCTTCCAAACTTAAGCCCTTTTCTTCTCATGCTGGATTTACATTTTTTGCTTCCATCATCCTTTCCTGACTCTGAGGAGAAAACCATGTCTTTGCCCCAAATGTCTCCAGTCTTGTTCCTACTACCCTCAATAAAACATTTAGATGGTGCTTTTATGTGCCAGTCCCTGATTTAAGTACCACAAATATTTACTCATATAATTCTTCCAAGAACCTTCTATAGCAGATGCTGTTATGATCTCCATTTTACACATGAAGAAACTCAGAATAACATTTTTCATACCATATAATAAAGAGCTAATATGCTAATTAGACTGAATGGCAGAACAACCTTCCGGAACAACCAGTGGGCGGGGGGCGCAAGGCAGGCAGGGCTGCCCCACATCTATTGTCCTGCAGAGGGTGGCAGCAGCTGGGGCTGCCAGGGCCGAGTCCCTTGCACAAATTTCCTACATCAGGCCTCAAGTACCTAATAAGTGGTGAGAGGATTAGATGAGCTAATATGTTAAAAAAAAAAAAAAATACACCAAGCACTGTTATAAGCACTTCTTGAATCTTGCATGTGTTTAATGGCTATACCAATAAAAGAAATATGCAAATTGACCATCACTTCATGATGCCCATCAGCCAATCAGGAGTGAGTATGCAAATTAACCCAACAAAGATGGTGGCAGCACTGTCCTCAGCTGCTCAGGGCCTCTGGGCAGCCTGGATGTAGGTATGGAGCAGCCAGGCAGGGCAGGATGCCTGCTATGAGGGGGAGGGCAGCGTGCAGAGGGAGCTACAGGAGCAGTAAAGACTGAAAGCTCCGGCTGCAGTGAAGACCAGCCAGAGCAGACTCCGGCCAGAGCTAAGATGGAAGGTGGCAGCCAGAGTGAAGGCCTGGGTCCTGAGTGCTGAAGGAAAACCAGTGCCTGCAGCAAGGGAAAGGAAGGCCTATTGCACAAATCTTCATGCAGTGGGCCTATAGTCCTAATATGTAAAAAACCAGAGTCTGTAATGACTGACCAAAGGCATGACCGAACACCAGAAGTGAGTCCTACATTCACTGACTACTGCCAGTTTGGGCATAGTGACCTAGCACTGACTGCCAAGGGGCTGGTGGATCAGCCCAGAGAGAGGCAGGATTTGATCCACAGCCTTGGTGGCAGCTGTTGATCAGCCCTTCCCTCTCTCTTTCTCAGCCTCCACAGAGGCTGCTGATCAGAGACACTGACTGGCATAGAAACCGACCAGTCAGCCCTAGCTGGTTTGCCTCAATGGATAGAGCATCATCGTATGGATTGAAAGGTCCCAAGTTCGATTCTAGCCAAGGGCACATGCATGAGTTGTGGGCTCGGTCCCCAGGAGCGGGGTGGGGGTGTACAGGAGGTAGCCAGTCAGTGATTCTCTCTCATCATTGATGTTTCTATCTCCCTTTTCTGAAATCAGTAAAATATATATTAAAAAAAGAAAAGAAACTGACCAATTAGAACCAAATCCGGGGGGCCTGTGAGTAGCCAATGGCTGCTTAGGAGGTGGAGCTTTTGGTGTTTACTGGCATAGAAACCAACCAATCAAAACCAAATCTGGGTGAGCTGTGAGGAGCCAGTGGCTGCCTAGGAGACAGAGCTTTTGATGCTGACTGCCATAGGAACTGAACAATCAGAACCAAATTGGGCAGCAGGGGAGGGCAGTTGGGCATCCCCCAAGGAGTCCTCAGTTGCAGAGGGCGCAGGCTGGGCTGGGGGAACATCTCCCTCCGTGCATGAATTTTGTTCACTGGGCTACTAGTATGTTAATATTTTGTGTTGCTATAGAATTTTAATCCTTATAATTATTAGTGACACAATATCAAAGAGTTACTATCTTTTTCTTTTATTGGTACATTTAAGTTTCTTTCATAATACTGTAGTCAACATCTCTGTACATATGGCACATTGACCTAGAGATCTAGAAGTTCTGGGTCATTTTAGTTTGGAAAATTTAGGCTGTTATTCCTTGTATCTCCTCTCCATTTTAAGCATTGGTCAGTAAATCTGTAACATAGGCTTTAGGGGGAGATGGCTCAGGTGATTTCTAGTGCCCTACCAAACTCTTAGCTGAAAAAATGCAAGATGTTACCTTTTTATTATAGTGATTGGAGAGTGCCATTGAAAAGCCTTTCATCATTGAAGGTTTTTTTTTTTTTATTGTAAAATCTCTTATTTAATGCTTTGTGACAAGTGGATTTTAAGATCTCACTTTGCTAAAGTGAGATTTTTTCGAACTTTTATTTCTCAGTCTTATTAGCATATTGAGAGTTACTGTTACCTGTATATAAAACTTCTTCCCCATCTTCTAAACTGAAGTTTATCACTTTGACATTTTATTTATTTAGTTAATTTTATCCTTTTTTTTTTTTTACAAAATTGTAAAATAAAAGTTGTATATAAGATCTATAATACGATGTTTTGATATACATATATAGTGAAACAATTGCTGTAGTAATCAAATTAAATCCCATCCCTATGCATTATTATCTTTTGGTGTCTATGTTTGTGGTGGGAACACCTGAGATCTGTTTAGTAATTTCAATCTTTTTGCTGTTTAAGCACAGGTACTATCTACCAGTGGCATTTCAATGCTTTGTGCGCTTATGTTAAATGTTGTTGTTTTTTTAGCTGCTGTGCCAGGTATAGAGAATATGGTAGTGCCCAAGAGAGATGAGGTTATTATCTTCGTATTAATTTTAGAGGAGAGAAAAATAAAATTATTGGGCAGTTACATTTCATTGTGGTATAGCATTGAGATACAGGGGAAGCTTGAATAGCTGTGGAGTCAGAGGCTGGACTCCTCATCCAGCCTGGATAGTCAGGGAGAGAATAAACTTCATGAAATAAGTGACATCTACACCATCATCTGAAAGATGAATAAAAATGACCCTGGTGAAGAGGAATTGTAGGAAGGTTGGGAAGGTAGGTAAAGGGGTCATGCATGTGCTAGTTGAGAACTGAAAGTAGTTCATTATGTCGGCAACTCTGAGAGTGAAGGGTAGTTATAGCAACAGATAAAGAAGGAACTTGAAGCTTTGTTAAAGAATTTCAGTTTTACACTTAGGTCAGTGGGAAGCTGTGGAACATTTTTAGTTTCATTAGTGTTTCTCTGGCTATGCTATGGAGAATTAATTGCAGAGGGAAATACTGGAGGAAAGAAGAGAAACCCTGTTCATTAACTCTTAAACTAGATGAGAGGTAGTGGCTCAGATTTGGGAGATATTCAAAAGATAGAAGCAACAGAAGTCAGAAATATGATGGGGTTTCTGAATTGGGAAAGTAAAAGGTATCCTTTCGCAAGACAGGAAAGAGAAGCATTTTCTGTGTGGAAAGATGACGGGTTACATTTTTGTGCTCTGCTGAAGTCCAGGCGGTGCAGTGCCGGGGCAGCAGGCAGAGCCAGACTGTAGTGGCTGGGAGTTGGGTAAACGGAAGCCGAGCTGAGGAAGTAGAGGCAGTAGGTGTAGACAACTCCTTCCAGAGGGCTTTTCTTTACTTGTCCTAACCTCTCCCTTTAAAAAAAAAATGAGATGAGATAAATAGGAAAAGTGAGAACTTTGCTTTACTTTGTCTTTTCTCCTGAATTATGTCAAAGCTGTGTGAGAATAGGGCTTTATACTTAAAAAAAAAAAAAAAGTTGCACAGAAACACTTAGCACAGTTCTGTGAAGAGTGAACAATTGTAACTGCGTTATGTTAGTGTTGAGACTGAGAATTTACAAAGTAAATGTTAAAGTGTTTTTGATTCATTTTACCTTGGCCTAAATCCACAGGAGGCATTTTTCTTTCTCAATGTGTTCCTGTATAGTACTTGAATTTTCAAAATACAAAAAAATAGGAACTCTTACCAACAGAGGGCACTGGCTTCCTTCTGGTCCAAGTATGAGTTGAGCCTTCACCTGTTAAAGTGCCCTGTCGACTGTGCTCAGCCGTCAGTTTTGTTTCTTCAGATGGGATGGAGGTAGACACTGCACCCGCGGTTGCTGGACAGTTTGAGGATGCAGATGTTGATCACTGAAAATGATTTTATGTTGCTTTCTGGTAAGTAGTTTGTTTTTCCCTTGTCACTGAACATGAAAACCTGTCTAATAATGAATATTATTTTCATAATACAGGAGGATTGTATAAAATGAGCAGTTTGGGAAAAAGTAACCCATTTCTGACATTATTGGAAATTATGTCTGTGGTG
This sequence comes from Antrozous pallidus, assembly GCA_027563665.1. NCBI lineage: Eukaryota > Metazoa > Chordata > Mammalia > Chiroptera > Vespertilionidae > Antrozous > Antrozous pallidus. The sequence continues at coordinate 48,398,401 of CM050520.1, read as the reverse complement.
TTTTCTCTAAGAAACCAAGGTCTACAAGCATGGTGATGTTCAGATTGATTAACAGTTCCTGAGCATTTACCACACGCCAGGCACTGAGTGTGCCTGGGAGATTAAGAGACGCTCGTCGTCTTCAGTGGCCTGAGGAGAATGACAGCCCTTTGTTCAGAAATGGAGTGCTCCCTGGCTGGCTCAGGTGGGAGCTGCAAAGCCTGAGATCCTGTCCTGGTCTGCTCTTGAGTCACCTTTCCCCTTTTGTGACTTAACATTTTCTTTTCTTTTAAATATATTTAATTAATTTTTTCTTTTTTTTTTTTTTTAACAGAGAGGAAGGGGGGAGAGATAGAGAGCCAGAAACATCCATCAGCTGCCTCCTGCACAACGCCCACTGGGGATGTGCCTGCAACCAAGGTACATGCCCCTGACCAGAATTGAACTTGGGACCTTTCAGTCCACAGTCCGACGCTCTAACCACTGAGCCATACCAGTTAGGACGAAATCTTAATGTTTTCATCAGAAAACACAAAGCAGAGATTTGCTGCAACTCACTGCTATTCAAATCAGGGAGGAAGTAGAAATAATTTCAAACTTAGTTAAGCTTCTAATCATAATCTTGCGTTCGTTTCTCTAGTTCTGAAAATAATGGTGGACCTAGGTCCTAGGCACCTGACCAAGGTTGATTTGCCAAACCATAACAAGTCCATGTATAGTTGTCCAAAACATTTTCCAGTTGTTTCATACCTGCTTTTCCTGACTAATACAAGAGCTCACTGCCAATTTTCTCCCCTCTGATCTTTTCCTGAGCTTTGCATTTTGTTCCTCTTTAAAATCAGTTGTCCTTTGCAAGCTTGAACATCGCAACTTAATGTTAGATAATAACCCTCTGTATGCCATAAGCATCTATAGATATAAACTTCGCATATCAACTCTGGTCGCCCAATTTTAAAATCATACTTGTTGGTGACATCTCTAGGTTTGTAAAGAAAATTATGGTAACTTAAATTCGTAAATATTCCAGTGCATATGGAAGAAATTCCAATATCGATATATAGGGCACCACTCAAACCACGAGATAAACACTGCGACACTTGAGGTTTTTTTGTTTATTGTGACAATTGAGATTTGTTTGTGTTATCATGAATTTCACACCTAAAATGGTAAACATGGTGTGCATTCATTATTTTTTTTTACAGATTTCATCTTTTAAGGCTTTTCATGTCGATGGTTTATTTCACACTTGCTTTTGTTGATATTCCGTAGAATTGAAAATTATCATTATTTCATTATTGAATTGTTGTAATATATTGTGTAAATAAAATTCATTCCTCATAAATGGCATCAGATGAAGAAATAATCCAACCAAGCACCTCGCAAGAAGAAGATGACATCCTTTATTCAACTCCAGAGTCAGATGATTTTTTAAAATTAAATTCAAAATATCATGGTGTATGGTGATGGTTTCAGTTTTGGATGTGTGGCAGTTTATAGGTTAAAGGTTATGTAACTAGTTCATATCATACAGAGCCAAGACTAATAATCCTAGCACCCCTTCCTTATAAGCTGTAAGATTTTCACATTAAGTTACTATCCTTCTTTATAGTGTCCTGTCTCTGATCTGATAGCATTTTCTTGAATACTAGCTTTCTTCCAGTCTTTGAAATGCTATTTATGTCCAGGTCTTCATTTTATTAAAGCAGGTAGTAATAGCATGGCAAGATTGATATATAAAATATATTTCTTTATTGATTTCAGAGAGGAAGGGAGAGAGAGAAACATCAATGATGAGAGAGAATCATTGATTGGCTGCCTTTTGCATGCCCCCCACTGGGGTTTGAGCCCAAAACACGGGCATGTGTCCTTGCCAGAATCGAGCCCAGGACCATTCATTCAGTCCGTAGACTGATGCTCTATCCTCTGAGCCAAGCCGGCCAGGGCAAGATTTATATATTTTGACTTGACTCTTCTACTATTGTCAGGCATTTAATTAGGTTGTGAGATCCATTATCCTAGTTCTATTTACCTTCCAAGTTATTGCCGTTATCAATATAACAATGCTTCTTATACTCACCATGCTTTCATCTCAAGGTGCTGCCAGGTGAACTATCAGAAAATATTGTCATAGAATCCTCTTTTTTTAAGTACTTGATTTTTATTTCTGCAACATTTATTTCTGTCATTGATAACCATACAGTCTAAAATTAGCAATATCCCCTCTATAGTTAGCTAAAAAATTATATTGCTGGAGCTCTGTTAACTTTAATTTTCATATCTCATAGCTTCAGGTGCCATCACTTCAGCATTTTATTTAATGGGAACTCTTTCAGTACAAACTTAATTCTTCCCTTTTGTCTTACATTTTATTTATCATATTCTTTATAGCATGTTATTTTTTTCAATTCAGTAATACTTGTTATATCTTTTATTGAAAATGGAAAACAGATTTATTTGATCTGGCTTTCACCTATTTCTTTCTGAAAAGTAGACTATTTAGAGAACACCAACCACTCTATTAATAAGGATTATGAGAAACTCATTTGATCTGTCACTAATGGTTGCACAAATGGGATGTCATTGCAGTTCCCAGGAGAGAATTTGTAGCCTACTTTGTAATGTAATTTTATGGTGAAATAACCATAAAATAGCCACAAACTTTCTAATGAGGTGATTTGTTTTCTGTTCATTTTATGCTACAGCTGGAGCTGAGAGATAATTTTATTCATCAAGTTTATGCAAATTCTTCATGTGGATAATTGACCTGAATTCCAAACAATGTCTAGTTTTAATCACTTAGAATTGTGTTTGTCTTTAAGGAATGTGCAAGGATTAATTAGAGTGTTTATGTTTAATTTTATGAAAATTAAAATTTTCAAGGTAGTGTAACTTCAGATCTCTGAACACATGAGATGGGGTGAAGAGGAAGGCACATGAGTGGTGGAGCCACACATACTGGCTCTGTGTCTTTGGACAGGCATATAATTTCTCTATACTCAGTTTCCTCTTCTGCAAAAAAGGGGATGATGGCAGGATTGTTGCAAGCTCTCAGATGTTATGATATCTAAGTCTGGTGGCACTCTTGACTAGTTGTTCAATAAATAACAAACACTGTAAACCTTTTGTTTTTCAGATTTTACTCATAACCGTAGGAGAGAACTTGGTGCCTTTTCCTCTGTGGAGTGGGTGTTGAAAATATTTTTCCTTCTCCAAAACTTCCTCAACCAGTTCTTTCTTGGGACAGACTGTATGAGATGACAAGTTGTCACCAGCAGAAGAAACTATGACTTTTATTAACCAAGGTGAATTTACTTAACCAAGAGGGTATTTGTAGTTTATCTTTTGTCCCCAAACTTTCTGTGTCTAGATACCTTCTGAGTAGGCCTATAATTCCTGCCTTCAGTGTATGTATCTTCCGTAACCTAGCAGGGGTATGTGTGAACATGTACAGCACTTAGGTGTTGGTAGACAGGATGGAAGAGAGGCTGAATCTAAGATAGACCCCTTCAGGGCCTAAGGACACCCTTACCCTAAAAAGAGACAAAGATCTCAGATGACTCTGGCCTCTGCCCGTTCTCCACAGGGGTAAGGGTCTTTTTGCTATTGGGACCCAGATTAACTCATTCAGGCATCTCTACGGAGCCTTTTTGGAAACATCCCAGCTGCACATATTAACACAAGCGCTTCTTCTGACTAGCTTCACTCCTTTCACCAGTCTGTTCTATTATAGCGTCTTAGGTTATGGTCTATCCTTTAATCTCTAGCCTCTTCATGCAGTTTCTGTAGCAGAGCACATGAAATTGGGATGAAGTCCACCGTATTCCACATGATAATTGTTTTGTCTTTGTAAGAGCTTAACAAATAAATCTAGGTTTTCTATGTTATTGTACTCTCATTCTTGACTAAAACCATTGATGGGAAATGTTTTTTTTTTGTAATGTAATGTTGGCAAAAATGAGAATCTTGTTGGTCTTATTTTTGTTTGACTTCTGAGAATATGAACGTGAAATAAGTAAGAAAGCGTGTCATTAAAGCTTCTGGCAGATATTTAGTAGAGCAAGGATTTAACACATTTTAAGGAATTTCTGCTTCCACTTGATTTGGAGTAATTTCTGCTAGCATACTTATCAACTTCCAGTTTGTATTGACAGATTTATACTTGAACTTCAACACCATTATTTGACTTTAAAAATAAGGTTAGAAAAGCTATTCAGAAGCACTTGGCTAATTAGTGACTAAACTTTGTCACCACTAAACCCAGTTTTATTTCAACACTTTCACTTGGTTTTTCTCATCCTACATAGTAGAGAGAAAGGAATTTTTCTTTTTCTGACCCTCTCAGAAATACCAAATTTGTTAAAATAGGCAAGTGAAAGGGCCACTTGGAATGGACACTGAAATGTACTGAAACCTTCGTACCAACTATTGTCCTGAGGTCTTTACATACATTGTGCATATACTGTTCATAACTACATATGAGGAGTAGATGTGTTTATTGCTCTACTTTAGAGATGAGGAAATAGTTTAATAGAGAGGCAAAGTAAATGCTTAATATCAGAGATATGAGCTGGGATTTTTAAGCCTTACCATCTACCAGGAGCTGAAAGGAAACAGAATCGGCAGCACTCATTCTGTCCTAGACATTTATCCATTCCAGTAAGCAGTCAGGGTATTTTTATGCATGGGTTGATTTTAAAAATTCTGTTTGGGTACCATTTAATTTAATTTATTCAATAAAACTTTTTTTTTTTTTAGAAAGTCACAGAGGTAGAAGTGAGCCTCAGAAGAAAGGGGCCTAAGACACAAAAGTTATAGAAGCAAAAGAAAGGGCCCTTGGAGTTGAGGAGAAAGAGGCCAGGGAAACTGACCTTGAGGAAGGAGGTGGGGAAAGATGCTGGTGTATTCTAGGGAGAGAGCTACCCTTTAATTCCTCCATGCCCCCCCTCCATTTTTTAAATAGGTTTTTATTTATTTCAGAGAGGAAGGGAAAGGGGGAGAGAGAGAGAAACATCAATGATGAGGGAATCATTGATTGTCTGCCTCTTGCACACTGGGGGTCAAGTCCACAACCTAGGCATATGCCCTCACCAGGGATTGAATCCTGACATCCTAGGTCGCCGCTCAACCACTGAGCCGTGCCAGCCAGGCTTGAGTTCCTTTTTAAGGTACAGACTTTTAATCCTAACTTTTCGTGAAATATAAAGAGCTCTGATAACATACCAACAAAATGTCAAGAAGATTCTGTGCATTGTGTTTCCTGTAGGCACTGCTGTGCTCGGCCTGCTATTGTGGATAATATACTCAGCTGAGATGCAGGAGGCCAAGCATCTCCTCGTGGGGCAGACAAGGTGCAGAGTCAGCTGTCACATTCTGTAATAACAGTCAGTTGCACCCATGGAGAAAATAGGAGAAGGAGGGAGAAAGGTTAGGTCATACTTTTAAAAAGCGAAATTCATAATTATCAGCAAGCCAACAAACATTACTTGTCTGTCTGAGTTTAATTTTAGGGTTGCTAGAATTGTTTCATTCCTTGATATAGAGCAAATTTAAAGAAAGGCGTAGACATTTTCTGCCCCTATGTGAGCCATTTAACCCTAATGGCTAGGATTTGTGGTCATCTGCTAGATTCTGTTGTTTTTAACATATATTCTTTAAGATACGATGCCAGCAGGTTTCCTCTTCCCTCTTTGTAGGTAATGCATTTTGAGTTTTTTTTAGGATCTTTACCAGTATTAGTAAAGAGAGATTATGCACAGGTGCTCATAATATATAGTCCTTTACGTTTAGAAAAAGACAAGTGTGATTACTCATTGTTCAGAGAGAGAGATTTACATTTGTTTTACCTGCAGGATTTCAGATAGTAACATTACTGTATAGCTAACTCATGCAAATCCCATTTTATAAGTGTTTCTAGAATGGCTGAATCTACATCTGCTACCCATCTGTGGCTTATATATCACAGTTGAACTCTAAGCAAATCTCTTAGGAAGATTCTAATAGGATTATTGCCGTCCCTTGCCAAAGAAGCTGAAACAAACATTTGGTAGCATCTCACTCTGCTTATAGATACACTAGAGGCACAGTGCATGGATTTGTGCACCTTGGAGGCTGCGGTGGGCCCAGAGGCGGGGCTTGGCCCATTCTTGGTGCCTTGCCCAGCCCCTCCTGCAGTAGCTCTTGGTCCCGTCTGCCAGCAGCCCTGCTTCTGCCACTCCCACACACTGGCAGTGTCAACCCTGCTCACATCCGCTGACGGTGTGGAGCAATTGGGGCCGGTGTTGGGGCCAGCAGTGGATGTGAATGGGGCCAGGGCTGGCAGTAGGTGCGAGCACTGACTGGGGAGGACCGCAGTGTACAGGAGCAAAGAATTTTCAGTAACCACCAGAGGCTCACCCCAGTGACAGCAAACAGTGCCCTGCTTTGGTCTGGCACCCCCACTCACCTGCTCCACCATCCTGCTGTGGCCAATTCCTGCCATGTTCCGCACTCTGCCACCTGCTGCTGATGCCTGCCATGTTCCATGTGGCCCCCTGGTGGTCAGCACATGTCAGCGATTGGTTGTTCTTTTGTTCTGTTCAGCCTATTTGCTTACTAGGGTTTTATATATATAAATAAAACCAATATGTAATATCAGGTATTTAATGATTTCAGATGAGAAATCAGAAAACCTTTTAGGGGTACAGTGGACCTAATTTTTTTGTTTGTTTTTAACATAATTTTGAGATAAAATAGAGAAATAGAACTTGGGGATAAGAAGTCTAAGTAAAAGTGAATACATACAAGTTAAATAATTCTTAGGATTTATTTTTTTTTAATTTAAAGATGATATGAATCACTAATATACTTAACAAAAGTGCCTAGAAAATGGCCCAATAAACATTAATTATTACCAGCAGTAGTAATTCTTTTTATAACTGAAAGGAGAAGCTTAAAATATAACATTAACTCACCTCTAAGAAACCTGAAATATAAAAATCCACTGAGCAATTAAAATATATGTGATGAAATCTGAATTTTTTTCACAGGACCTCAGGATGTCACTGCATGTCCCTATTCCTGCTCTACAAACAGGTCTGATGTAGCCAAGCATCTAGTTTCTAGGCATGCAAAAGGTTAGAAAAGGAGAAAGGAATGAATGTTTGTGTCTGGCATATCAATAGCAGCAGTAAAAAGCTGATAGCATTATGACAAAAAAGCAGTCTAAGCCTTTATAGCTATATGGTGCAAATTTGAGGATAATGCAGCAATTTATGCTCATAAAAGTATGACCAAAATTATAAGCCCAAGTTCTGGTTGTAATTGGGCTAATATAAGCAGAAAAAGTTTATTAGCCTATCTGGTAGCTCACAAATGGATAGCAGCTAAGAGTAGTTTATGTAAGATGTTATGATTCCTCTGTTGCTGTTAGACTGATTTCTTAATTGCCTCCATGTCTTTGAGTCGCCACAAAGTCCTGGTTGGCATTGTGTGTGTTGTGGGGACAGAAGATGAGCGTCTGGCCCCATTAGCTTCTGTAGTGGGAGGGCATTGCCCCTGCCCAGGTGCTTAAAATGGAGGATTAACCCAAATAGAAGGACACTTGGATGCTGGCTTGCAAAAAGCTTGTAGCTATCTACTGCAACCCCATATCTTTAAAAAAAACTTTAATGAATTGGAATTGTATACAGTAAAAGTTAAGGTTTTTGTTAATCCTCATGAGAATATTTTTTTTCATTGATTTTTATAGTGGAGGGAGGGAGAAAGGTATTGATGTGAGAGACAGCCCCCCCATAGTCTTTTTTTTTTTTTTAATATGAGGGATAGGAAGTGGGGCTATATATATTACTTTTAAAAAATGTTTTATTGATTTTTAGAGCAGGAGAGATAGAAACATCTATAGCCTGCTTCCTTCACACCGTCTCTTGGAGACTGAGCCCACAACCTGAGCGTGTGCCCTGATCGGGAATCAGCTGGCGAGCTCTCGGTGCGTGGATCAACACTCAACCACTGAGCCATACTGGAAATTTTTTGGCACATTAAACACACGTTTATTATTCACATGCAGTAAGGAAATAAAATTATACAAACACAACTGAAGCTCCTTTAGTATTCCCCCAATCCCTGTCCCTCTTCAGAGATCACCACCACTATTCCAAATTTGGTATAACTATTTTTAACACATGTATTTATGTATCCTATTAGTACTGTACATGAGCCCTAACTCATTTGGCTCAGTGGACAGAGCGTTGGCCTGCGGATTGAAAGACCCCAGATTCGATTCTGCTCAAGGGCATGTACCTTGGTTTCGGGCACATCCCCAGTAGAGGGTGTGCAGGAGGCAGCTCGTTGTTGTTTCTCCCTTCCACTCTGTAAAAAATCAATAAAATATATTTTAAAAAATACTGTACATGATTGGGTTCCTTGTATTTAAATTTTGATTGGTTGAATCCTTTTGCTTTTACTGTGTAACGCTTTGAGAGTTTTATCCAAATTGATATAGGCAGCTGTACAGCACAGTTCATCCATCCTCTTGATGGGCATTTAAAGTTTGTTATTCATTAAACTAATGCTGCATTGAATATTTATGTGCATGTCTTATGCACATGTGTTTGTTTATAACAGTAGCTTACATTTTCTCATTATGCCTACTGCAAGTGCATTTCCCATCATGCCTCACAAACACTTATTTCTACTAATCCCAGAAACAAAACATACTTGTGTACATCTTAAACTTGCTCTGCTGTTCTCTAAAAAGATTGTGGTGATTTACATTTCCACAGTCTTCCCTTGTACTATATTCTGGACACTTATCCTACTTTGACCTGTCTGTCATTCGTTTCGTGATCCCCAAGCTCAATTGTCTTCAAGAGGAAAGACCTATTCATAAACTGTTAACATGTATACAAACATGTATATATACAAATATATATATGTATACATATATACACACACACTAATAAAAGTATTATGCAAATTGACTACCTTCACTATAGCTACCAGCCAATCAGGAGTGATATGCAAATTAACCCCAACCAAGATGGCTGCTGACCAAGGCCTGGGGTGAGCAGTCAGTAGGACATCCCCTGAGGGCTCCCGTATGTGAGGGGGCAGGTTAAGCTGAGGGACTACCCACCCCAGTGCATGAATTTCATGCACCAGGCTTGTGTGTGTGTGTGTGTGTGTGTGTGTGTGTGTATGTGTGTGTATGTATACACACACACACACTATAGTCCTGGTGCACGAAATTTGTGCATGGGTGTTGGGGGTATGTGTCCCTCAGCCAGGCCTGCGTCCTCCCTAATCTGGGCCATCCCTCTCATAATCCAGGACTGATTGTCCCTAACTGCTTCTGCCTGCGAGCCTGATCACCCCCTAACTATTCCCCTGCCAGCCTGATCGACACCTAACTGCTTCCCTGCCAGCCAGATTGCCCCTAACTGCCCTCCCCTGCTGGCCTGGTCACCCCTAACTGCCCTCCTTTGCCAGCCTGCTTGCCTCTAACTGCCCTCCCCTGCTGGCATGGTTGCCCCCAACTTCCCTCCCCTGGAGGCCTGGTCCTCCCAACTGCCCTCCCCTGCAGGCCTGGTCACTCCAACTGCCCTCCCTTGCTGAACCAGTTGCCCCCAACTGCCCTCCCCTGCAGGCCTGGTTGCCCCCAACTGCCCTTCCCTGCAGACCCGGTTGCCCCTAACTGTCCTGTGCTGGCCTGATCACCCACAACTGCCCTCCTCTGCTGGCCTGGTCCCTCCCCAACTGTCGTCCCTTGCAGGCCTGGTCTCCCAACTGCTCTCTGCAGGCCTGGTCACTCCTAACTGCTTTTCTCTGCCAGCCCGGTCACCCCTAACTGCCCTCCCCTGCTGACCTGATCACCCATAGATACCCTCCCCTGCAGGCCATCTTTTGGCTGCCATCTTTGACCACATGAAAGTGGCCATTTTGTATGTGTTGGAGTGATGGTCGATTTGCATATTACCCTTTTATTAGGTAGGGGTTTTTTTTATTTTATTTTGGAGAGAGGAAAGGAGGGGAAGAGAGAGAAACATCGATTGGTTGCCTCCTGACTGCACTGTGACTGGGACTAAACCTACAACCTGGGCATGTGCCCCAAATGGGAATTGAACCGAACCTGAAACCCCTTGGTGCATGGATGACAGCCACACCAGCCAGGGCCACATGCACATTTCTGTTAACTAGCTTCTATTATGGAATTAACATTTGAGCATTTGAAATTTGCTTGTTTTTTAATCTTTTCTATGGTGATTTTGCAGTTTGAGGTTGTCACCTTTGATGATAATGGCTCAGAGGCTAGGGTAACCATGGACTTTAGTATAACTGTGACTGAGGTAATAAGTGTATATTGAGAAGATTGACTAGCTACAATAGGAGGAAATTGTGAAGGAATGAGAAGTATTTTGGATTGATAGGGAGCTTTTAATTAAAAGATACATTTTGAGTGCCTGTTCTTTGATGTTGGGTACGCGGATTAAGATATAATCCCTGCGTCAAGGTGTTCAAACTAGTAAATAGGCAGACTATTAAGTGCTGTAATGGGGGCTAGGGAGGTGGGGTTTATTATGGGAGCCATTGCAGGTTTTTGTATTAGGGACAAGTGGCAGATGAGGATACAAGTCTGGCCAACATGAGTATGTAGAATGTCAAGGGGGAAGACTAAAGGCAAATATACTAGTTAAGCTGCTATAGCCCTAGCTTGTTTGGCACAGTGGGTAGAGCATCAGCCTGTGGACTGAGGGGTCCCTGGTTTGATTCCCCAGTAGGGGGCATGCAGGAGGCAGTGGTCAAATGATTCTCATCATTGATGTTTCTTTCTCCCATCTCTGAAATCAATAAAAACGCATTTAAAATATATATATTTCCACAAGAAGTTGTGGAATCTTGTATGCTGTTTAGAAGCAAGGAAACTTATTCACCATGTAGGATTATTTAAATTGTAGTTATTCTAGCCCCAGCATTCAAGTAGTTTTGTTATAGCATATTTTTTAAATAATGTGAATTAGTTCACAAACAATTGCTAAATAGGGCAGTGATGTCAATATAACCCAGAAGTCCCATTGGTTCATATGCAGTTTTCCCCAACATATTAATATTAGTTACCACCCATTTTCTACAGTTTTATAATAGTTAACTGGAGGAATACACGCATTATGTCAGAAATAGGAAGTTGTGTCATATATTGATAGGATTGCTCGGATGGTAGAAACAGGAAGTTACTGCAGTAATCTGGGAAATAGGAAGTAGGTGGAGGCTTGGACCAAACTAGGCATAATGAACATTATGAAAGCCTACCTTCCTTGAAAAACACATGTACACAGGAGGTGTGCACAAGAAAGTTTATCGAAGCATTGCTTTGATAGTGACTAACTAGGCCCTGTCCACATAGCTCAATTGGTAGAGCATTGTCCTGATACAGTGAGGTTGCAGGTTCAATCTCTGACCAGGGCACATAGAAGAAGCAACCAGTGAATGCATGGATGAGTGGAACAACAGATCAATGTTTCTCAAATCAATTAAAAAAAATTTTTAAAGTGAATGACTAGAGTACCCCATCAACAGATTGGATAAACTGCAGTTTGAATTTAGAGCTGCATGTATCAACTGAAGTTATTGGACAAAGAGAAATGTCATATATACAGATGAATATATGAGTCTAGAGTTGTATAAGATAGAGATAAATCTGAGTCATAGGATATAGTTGCTACTATAAGGCCACAGGACTGGATAAAATTACCAAGGGAGTAAGTATAAATAGAAAAGAGCTCAGAGAAGTGAGCCCTGGGAAACTATCACGTAGGGTGGGAAAAGGAGGAAGAACTAATTAAAGAAACTTGAGAAAACGATTTTCTGGAACAAGTGTTTTCAGAAGACAGCAATCGATTGTGTGTCAAATGCTGGTAGGCAGGAAGGATGAGAGTTCCATTTAACAACATGGAAATTCTTGGCAAGAGTTTCAGTGGAATGTTGGAATTAAAGGCCTGATTAGAATGCTTTTTAGAGAAATTGGGAAGAGGAAAATTGAAGAACTTCAAACTCTCACCACCAATCTACTTACCTAACTCTTCTTGTGCCAATATATTACCTTTTCTCCTGTCACTATGAGCGAGCTGTCGCCTCGCTCGTACCAGTATGTAGTTTTCCTTCCTATCCCTCTCCAATCCCTTTAGTTGTGTGCTTGATTCTGTCTTCACTAAATCACCCCTTCCTCTCCTACATCAGCAGTTATTTTCTTTCTACTGGTCAGCATATAAACATGCTGATATCTTCCCATTAAAAAAAAAAAGAATCTCTTGACCCAGCTTTCTCCTTCACCTACTGCCCACATTTTCTTCCCTTTACAGAAAAACTCTTTGAAAGAACTGTTCAGATGCAGACATGGAATAAGCAGATAGATTTAAACAAGTTGTGGTTAAGCCATGTGAGTACGATAAAGAGATAAAGGAACAAGGAAGTTAAAATGGCATGCAAGTGTGTAATTTAAGCTCTAGGGAGAAGAGAACACTTGAGAGGAGTGAGAGATGTGAAAAGGGGGTGGTAGCAATGAAAAACAGCTCCCCATGAAGGTCAAGGAATCATTTGAAATAGGGTCCTCAAGCTGGAAAGAAGTATTAGTGTTGGAGAATGGGGTGTTGAGATCATAGAAGTCTGAGTTACTGCTAATGACAAACTCAAGGTTATGACCAAAGTTGTAGCTGAGACAGAATAGGAGACATTATTGAGCCTTTCAGTTCAGCCAACATAATGAAAGGCCAAGACACTGGAGGTATGCATCATTAGGCTGGGCATTGAAATCATAAGAAATATACCGGAGTAGTATTGTAAGACAGGAACTAAGTTCTCAAAGGAACAATGGGGAATTGGAATTGTACAGTAGATTACTGCAGTAGAGGTACCCAAGTAGCAGATGTCATGTCTTGATGGCATGTTTTTTATAGGGAGCAGAATTTTGCACAAAGCGTGTACCTAGGTTGCAGGCTCCCTCCCCAACTCACATTAATGTTTTTCTGTCTCACCCTTTCCCCTCCACTCTAAAAACCAATGGAAAGAGATCCTCGGATGAGGATTAACAACACAACAAAACATGCTAGAGACTGAGTTTAGCCATTGTCACAATTTTATGAACTGCTTTTAAAATATAAACTGCTAAGGTGTATTTGTGAGTCCGTGGTTGTCAAACTGGCTGGCTGGCTTGGCTGCCTTGCTGGGTGGCCTGCAGCCATAGTTCAGTCTGCAGGCGTAAAGAGGGATTATCTACAAACTGATCACCAAGCAGCACTTGAAGTACCTGGCACGTTGTCACTTGCTTAATTGATTATTGCTCAAACAGATTTTATTTCACACCAGAGTTTTTCACTTCAGTTCTGACCCTGATAATGAAATTGCCTTTGAAGAGAAACACACCTAACCTTTTATGGCCGGCACTTTCATTCAAATAGACCTCATATGAGAAATAGGGGAAAATATTAAGGTTCTTTAAGCCTTAAAAAAAAAAAAGTGAATTAATTCCTAAACAAATTTTACTATTATAAAATATTTAATGTTTCTTCAAAATCTTTAATTTTCCTTTAGTCATATTGATGACTGAGAATATTTTTTGTATTAAAGTAGAAGTCCTCCTTGCTGAAATCGGCTTGGCTCAGTGGATAGAGTGTCGGCCTGCACACTCAAGGGTCCCGGGTTTGATTCCAGTCAAGGGCATGTACCTTGGTTGCGGACACATCCCCAGTAGCGGGTGTGCAGGAGGCAGCTGTTTCTCTCATTGATGTTTCTGACTTTCTATCCCTCTCCTTTTCTCTCTGTGAAAAATCAATAAAATATATTTAAAAATAAAATAAAGTAGAAGTCCTCAAGATGGTGTTTGACTGTATTTGAACTTGGGCTGGGCAGCAACACTCCCTAGATTTAGTTTCCTTATCTGTATAACACATTAAAAATACATGCCCTACCTACTTTGATTAGGATCAAATGAGAGTGTGAAAAGGTTACATTTTGACTTTGTATGAGTGCTTTGTGTCATTCTATACTATTAAAGAATAACAACCAAAGCTAGTGAGCTGCTCTATTTAGAGATAATATTTTAAATTAGGATATATTTAAAATTTAGGAAACCCGGGGAATATGAGTATACAATCTGCTTCCAGAAGCAACTTTCCTATTGAAAAATGACCCTGGGTATCATTGTGTGAGGTACTGGCTGTTAAGTATCCTTTCCAGGTCTGAAAGCATGACTGATACTGTGGTTACAAATCCTGTTCATTCAGGGGACACTTGATATACACACTTTCTCTGGGCCTCCCATCACCTTCCTTTCCCTTCTCACCCTGTACCCAATTTTTTCTCCTCATCAAAATGAACAATTATCACTTAGTTTATAGTTAATGTAGCAAGTCTCCGCTAGGAGCATTTAATACGCACTCAAAAGAACAAGTTTTAACTGAGAAATACAGGATGCCTCATTTTCATTGTAATTTTTCAAGTCTCAGTGATGAAAACTAAGGCAGCTTCCTCAAAGGAAATGACATTGATGAATCCAGTGCAGCCAGTGTGCTGACTCTGAGGAGACAAAGTCTTTATCATATCCAACTGGACTGTCTTGTGACTTAGTCTGAGTCTTTTGGAATAGTTTACTCCTTCTTATTAGTTGTATGGTTGTTATTCAGCCATGGAAGGAACAAGCTGAATGTCAAAATCATCAACAATATACCTGAAAGATAAAACACAATAAAGATAAATCGCTAAGAAAATTCATAATCACCAAGTAGGTATAATTTAAGGTTACATATACAATTATATACCTAGAGATTTGAAAGCAATGTTTAAAAGAATTAGCTACATCAATTCTACGTGAAATGTAGATAGTTCCTAAATCTAATATTCTCACGTTATTTTTCTTCAACCATGAACCCTTAAAAACAATATGTACTTCGTGAAACCAGTTATATCTTAAATAAAGGATAAACCAAATCTAAATAGTTGGGAGTTCTAGTTTTAACTCCATTACTGACTTGCTGAGTGAGAAACTGGACTTGTGTCTCCATTTGCTCTTTAAAATGGCAACACTGTCCCCTATACTCTCAAGTAGTGATTTTCAACCTTTTTCATCTCATGGTACACATAAACTAATTACTAAAATTCTGCAGCACATCCAAAAAATACATTTTTTGCCAATCTGACAAAAAAATAGGTATAATTTTGATTCATTCACACCAGATGCCTATCATTATATTGGCAGTTTTTTTTTTTTTTAATTTGACAATCCTAAGGGTCAGTACCCCTGACTAAATATTCAGGTATTGCATGTTTTCAAAAATTCTGGCAGCACAGCTGTTGGAAATTGCTGCCCTAGCCCTGGCCAGATGGCTCAGTTGGAGTGTCACTCCTTATACCTAGAGGTTGCTAGTTCAATTTCCAGTCAAGGTCTAGTTTGCACTGATCATGTACGGGAGGCAGCTGATCCATGTTTCTCTCACAGTGATGTCTCTCTCTTTCTAAAAATCTACCAAGGGAGGAGAGAGTTCACATCCTCAGATGAGGATTAGAAAAAAAGAAAATCGCTGCCCTAAGGATGTTCTGGGAAACTAAAAAAACTGAAAGCACTCTTGAGTTTTCACTTGGAATGATAAAAAAAAAGACCACTATGTTAGATTACTTTATTTCTTCTCATTTTTTCATCAAATCTTAACCATTAATAAAACAACCATTTTAAAGCTGTATTAAACAAAATATCTAAAACAAAATTTCGGTTAATGCTGAAATTTAAAAAAATATGAAAAAAAATCACATAATAGTAAATCTTCATTTTGAGGTCATACCAGACAAATGTAAGTGTAGGTACTGGTTGATTTTTCAGTGAGGAACAGGTTAGTGTAGAGTGCTCAAGTCATTGTGTTGAAAGGGAAGTCTCCAATAGTTAGTTTTATCTTACCATACTTAGGTCTAAAGCTTTAGGTCAGTTTTAACTAAGATTAAGAATGAGTGATACAAGCAGATTTGATATTATATTAGCCTTCTTTGGTAACAAGAGGAAACCTTAAGGTTTAATTAGCGTTTGGATAGCTTAACATTTTTTAAAAGATGAGTCTCTTTTGCAGCCTAAGGCTTGAAATGAAAACAATGTCAGAACAATCCCTATGTTAATAACTCCTATGTTATGATCCACCAAATCTGACATTTTCTTTATAAAGTCAGAGCTAGAAAATAAGACCATTACATTGAAAACTTTTTCCTAAAATGAAATTCTTATTTCATATAAGTGAATGTAATTTACTAATTTTCAATTCATTCTATGATATGTGTAAATTAGAGAAATAATTTTATATATAGTTTTACAGTCACATTTATGACATTTTAAATTAGTTTTGGGAGATGGCAGGGGGCGTTGAAGGAATTACAGTATCTGCTATGAAGAGAAACAAGAACTAGGTTTTAAGAATAGTTTGCTCTTTACTGGGTCAGAAAAGAAGGTAGCTGTCTGGGCACTACTGTGCATTTCACTCCAGGGCATTGCCTAATGTAGCTTTATAGGGTTTTGCTTGTTTTGACTCCTTATCTCTTAGCTCTTTGAATGACTTTTGTAAAAATGTATTTTCTTATATTTCCTACCCCTCTTTGAGTTTAATTGTGACCTTATTTCATTTGAGGCCATATTTTCCCTCCAATGGGAATGTAACTTCAGTGTATGACAGATTTCATTGTAAGATGAAATTCAATATTCTAAAAACTGCCATATTTTCACACCTTTTATCCATATACCTGTTGAAGTATTCCTGTATTGTTTCTCATCCATAATCTCTTTTTTTAATTTGTTTTTTTATCTTTATTGTTCAGTTTATTAATTACATTGTTCCCTTTTTCCCCCCCTATAGCTCCCCTCCACCTGGTACCCATCCCACCCTCCGCCCTCACCCCACTCCACTGTCCTCTCCCATAGTTGCATGATTTTTGTCCAGTCTCTTGCTGCACTTCCCACACACCTTTTCTCCCCAAGAATTGTCCATTCCCTCTCTCTGTCTGTGATTCTGTTACATTCACCAGTTTATCCTGTTCATCAGCTTATTAATTCACTTGCTTTTTAGATTCATTTGTTGATAGATGTGTATTTGTTGTTCATAGTTTACACTTTTATCTTTTTCTTCTTCCTCTTCTTAAAGAATATCTTTCAGCATTTCATATAATATTGGTTTGGTGGTGATGAACTCCTTTAGCTTTTTCTTATCTGCGAAGCACTTTATCTGACCTTCAATTCTGAATGATAGCTTTGCTGGATACAGTAATCTTGGTTGTAGATTCTTGCTATTCATCACTTTGAATATTTCTTGCCATTCCCGTCTGGCCTGCATCATTTCTGTTGAGAAATCCGCTGACAATCATATGGGTGCTCCCTTATAGGTAACTAACTGTTTTTCTCTTGCTTTTAATATTCTCTCTTTGTCTTTTGCTCTTGGCATTTTAATTATGATGTGCCTCGGTGTGGTCCTCTTAGGGTTCCTATATATTGGGGTTCGGTGCGCTTCTTGGACTCCTAAGTCAATTTCTTTCACCAGGTGTGGGAAGTTTTCAGTCACTATTTCTTCAAATAGGTTTTCATTGTCTTGCTCTCTTTTTCTGGGACCCCTATAATTCAGATGTTGGTATGCTTGAGGTTGTCCCAGAGGCCCCTTACACTATCTTCAATTTTTTGGATTCTTTTGGTTTCTTGCTTTTTCAGCTGAGTGGGTTTTACCTCTTTGTATTTCAAATCTTTAACTTGGTTCTTGGGGTGCTCTAGAGTACTTTTAGGTCTTTGTATAATATTTTTTATTTCAGTCAGTGTATGCTTATCCTTTTTCATATCCTTGAAGAGTCTCGTTCATATCCTTGCAGGTCTCGTTCATATTCTTGTAGGTCTTGCTTATTTCCTTATAGGTCTCGACCTTTTCTAGGAGCCTCTTGAGAAGCCCTATAACCGTGGTTTTGAATTCCATGTCCAGTTGTTTTTTTTCCTCCATTTCTTTCACATCTGATTTCTTTCCATGTCTCTGCATGGTAGCTGCTTCCCTGAGTTGGTCAATTAGCTTTGTGTGGTAGACGTCCTACTAGGGACAGTGGCTCAGCCTCCCCAGTTACCTGAGATGGATATGGGTTGCACAGTCTTGCTGAAGTTAAGCTCAGGTTAATGTTATTAGCACTTGGAGGGGTTGACCTCCAGGCCAATTGTCTGTGAAGTTCAGCTGTGCTCAGGTTGGATGGGCGGAGTCTCTCAGCCAAGCAGACAGCGTCAGCTCTGCCCTATGCGGCCCCAGGGACTCTGTGCCGGGGGCAATGGCCGCCAGCACCTCTGAGAGAGAGCTGCTGCCGAGCTCCACCAGCTGCCGGAGAATTCAGACTCTCCCCAAATGCGTCTGCACACCCAACGTCTCACCCAGGGTCGTAAAACAAAGCAGTCTGACGGTTTCCCAAATGAAAGAGCAAGGCACGAGTGCTCTCTGCACGGTCAGGCAGCTGCGCTGTTCCCAAGTTCACACGCACTCCGCACAAGCTCGCCTTCTCCACAAGCCGGCAGGCCCCTGCAGCACCCAAGCTTCGGCGTGCCCTCCCACTGTCCAGTTTTTACCCCGTATGATAGTGGGTTCCCTGGACTTCGCCCAGAGCTGGAGAATCAGTCCAGTGGGACGTCTTTGTCTCCCCGTTCGAGAAAACTGGCCGGTTTTCAGCCGCCCGCCCTATCCGCTGGCACGTGCACTCCTCCAAACCTCTCTCCACGCGTATCTTCAACGCTGTCCTCAGCCGCTCCTCCGAGTCACAGTGTCTTATCTTCACTTTTATTTCTGGAATTTTCACTCAGCCAGCTTTCCGGTGATTCTGGATGGTGTTTGTTCTTTCGTTAAGTTGTAGTTCTAAAATTGCTGTGTATGACGGCAAGATAGGTGTTTTACCTATGCCACCATCTTGGTTCTCTCATCCATAATCTCTTTAAGAAATATAGGAACATGCCTCCTTAAACCAAAAACGACAACAGGAATTTTATGTTGGGTCTACTTAAAAAAAAGGTCTTTAGGCCAACTAAGAATCTTTGCTTTTTTTCAATAAGCTAAGTAGGGCCGTACATAACTGCGTAACAGTTGATTCCAATTACAGTTTTAAAAGATTCCTTACATTGGAAGCAAAGGAATGGATAAAAGTATATTTGTATTTTGTGTGGGTTGTTTTTGGATAAGTGGTTCTTTAAAATGCTTTGGTAATGGCCATATAGGATGTTATCTCCTTGTTTGGACAACAGTAACAGGAAGAGAAGATGCCCTGTTTTCCCTCCCTGCTGCTCTCTAGTTTGTATGCTGTACTCTATAAGGACACGGGTGATTGTTTCTTGTTTTATCTGTCATGGGGTATTTTTCCCTAGTGTGTTCTTCAAGAAAAATTATGGAGTGATTTGGGCCTGTGTTTAAAGTAAAATGGTTTTTGTTTTTTTAAAAATATATTTTATTGATTTTTTACAGAGTAAAGGAGAGGGATAGAGAGCTAGAAACATCAATGAGAGAGAAACATCGATCAGCCGGGGATGTGTCTGCAACCAAGGTACATGCTCTTGACTGGAATCAAACCCAGGACCCCTCAGTCTGGACCCCTCGCTCTATCCACTGAGCCAAACCAGTTTCAGCTAAAATGGGTTATTTTATAGAAAACGTCATTACTACTGATTTCTTATAAAATTCTTCTGGAAAGGCCTACTTTTTAGCATTCTTTCAAGTAATGGGAGAAACAATTCCTTAGTATCATGGGCCTATTGTTAACATTATATTTGGAATGCATTAAATAAATATGTATATAATGTTAATAATATATGTTTATTTCAAGTAAGACATATTTGGAGGTTTTTCCACATGAAAACTATCACTAGACCTGTCCAATTAGTGACTTTTTTAGCTTCTTCATTAACATTTTTAACTTCTTAAAAATCAAAAATAGAGAAAATTTATCTTTAAAGCATTTATTATTGGAAAACTAGTAATCTGTTGAACTAAAAAAAAGGCACCAATATTAGCATTTTAAAATGCAGGTTTTCTCTGATATTCTTCATGTTTAGACCTACATATTAACATAATAGATACTACATAAAGGAATAGGAGGTAAATGGCTAAAGTGTGAGGACTAATCAAACCTGTGCCATTGTCCCCTTCTATATGTACCTTAAAAAAAAAAACACAAACGGAACCAAGCAACAAGAAACAAGCTGCTAACTATAGATAAAAATAAGGATGAACTAATAGAAAGGCAGGTATCCTCATACTCATTTATAGTTATGAATTATAATCAAGTTTAAAACAAATGACTAATCAATAACATATAAAGAAGTGCATATTAATTATAACTACAGTTATTTTTGAACTTTTTGTGTTATTTTGTCCAGCTGTATAGAGGAGTTTTATATATCTTCTGATCTAAATAGAAGTAACAGTAATGAATCTTGTGGATTTTAAAACTGTGCTCATTACCTGTACACATTGCTTTATGAAATGCTTTTCTGCAAAATGAGTCGAATGAACTAATAATAGTATTTTATCTAGAGTTCATAAATTTGAAAAAAATTAGTATAAAAATGTTTTTAATGAAATTATTCACTCATTTTTTTTGCCCTCATATCTGAGAATTTTTTTAAAGTGGTATAATACTGTAATTGGCTATCCTTAACTAGATAATTTTGTTTTTTTAAAGATGAAAACAGTTTTAAAGGATACTGTACAAGATAAACTTATTTCAGGCATGTTAACTATCCTTTTTATTTATTTTTTTGTGTGCCTTCTCTAGCTTTAGAAATTCATGTGCTGCAGTGACATTCCATATCATATTTCAAGATAAATTGATCTTTCAATCATATTAAATAAAAATATGCTTACCTAAAGAAGGAGCCAGACAATATACTATAAAAAATTGAAGGAATGCTTCATCAAAACACTTGAAATGTAGTGAAAGTGCCAAAGCTGGATTAAATATCGCTCCTGTTAGACTTCCTCCTGTAATACATTTTAAACAGGGTGATACCAAACCATGTATCTTACATTTTCTTGTAACTGAAAATAAAGGGGTTACTAAATGTACTTCTGTTTTACATAGTTAAGTACATTCACTCCTTGGTATCTGTGGGGTATTGGTTCCAGGAGCCCCTGCAGATACCAAAATCTATAATTGCCCAAGTCCTTTGTATAAAATGGCATAGGAGTTGCACATATATACATACACATCCTCCCCTATACTTCAAATCATCTCAAGGTTACTTATAATACATAATACAATGTAAATGCTATATAAATAGTTGTTTATTATATAGGGAATAATAACAACAAAAAAGTGCACATAGTTAGTACAGACACAATTATACTCCTAGCTACATAGTACATGTCAACAACAACGTAATTTTTAAAGAATATTTTTGAGCCATGGTTGGTTGAATCCGTGGATTTGGAATTCATAGATTTGGAGCCTGTGGGGTTCCAAATATAGGAGCCGACTGTATTATTTTTTTCTTAAATGGATCTTTAGTTTTTCAAAAAATATATTTTATTGATTTTTCACAGAGAGGAAGGAAAAGGGAAAGTCAGAAACATCGATGAGAGAAACATCGACCAGCTGCCTCTTGCACACCCCCTACTGGGGTTGTGCCCGCAACCAAGGTACATGCCCTTGACTGGAATCGAACCTGGGACCCTTCAGTCCGCAGGCTGATGCTCTATCCACTGAGCCAAACCGGTTTCGGCCCCACTATATTCTTATTCTATGATCTTTCTTTATAGAATCACCTATCATATTACAGAGTATAAAAATAGGTTATAGATTATACTATGCCAGGTGCAAAAAGGGAAAAAAAGACAGGTTATTAAGAAAGTTAATCCAGCCTGGCTGGCATGGCTCAGTGATTAGAGCATCCGTCTGTGCACCAGAGGGCCAATTCCCAGTAAAGGCACCTGCAGCTCTGGGGGTTTGAGCTCCACCCCCAGAAGGCAATCAATTGGTGTTCCCCTCTCACATCGATGTTTCTTTCTACACTCTCTTCCCATATATCCCCCCTTCCCTCTTTTCCACTCTGAAAATCAATGGAAGAATATCCTCACTCTTCAGGTGAGGATAAAAAAGAAGAAAAGAAAATTAATCCAGTGCTTTTTCTATATATGCACATTCAGAATGAATCTGCTCTAGTTGCTGTTCTTATAAGGTTTTATAAAACAGGAGATTTGGCTGCCCTTAATTGGTTGATTTAAATGAATAAATAATAAAAATAAAATGAATATACATTAAAAAGTGGATTTAGGCCCAGGACCAAACCAGAGAGGATGGAACTTGCATCCTCTTGCCACGATGTGTCCACCAGCTGGATACCATTGCTGACATGTACACATAAAGAACTGTTTGACATTGAAACTGGAACTCAGAACAGTTGGACATTGAAACTAAGACTCAAACATTTTTTGTTCTTGTACGTTTATTTCTAGTATGCAGATGCAAGATATTTTTGAAGAAAAGAAACAGGGGAGAGTGATTGATATAGAGGCAGGGAGGCATTGAACAGGCTGTCAAGCTACACGGGGAAGGCTAGGGAGGGTGGGGGGCGGGTGCTGGGGGAAGATCAACCGAAGGACTTGTATGTATGCATATGAGCATAACCAATGAATGAAAGACACTGGGGTGGAGGGGGGGGGGGACAGGTGGGGACATGTGCTGGGAGGTAGGGGAGGCTGGGGGGAGGATAATGGGGGGAAAAAAGGAAAACATGTACTACTATTAAATCTAAGTTATACTGCAAAAAAATAAAAATAGAGAAACATTTTTTAAAAAGTGCATTTAATACCTCAGGTTTCTCTTGTACATAGCATACCTTTGTGTTGAAAACAAAAAGTAAAATGGACCAAAGCATTATCATTAACTCCATTTTCACTTGTCAAGAGAGCCCTAAGAAGTAACTGAATGGTATGTAAACTGTACCTTAGTGAAGTGGTTACAGAAACTTTGGCCAAGAAGTGACTGAGTAGTCATGACGATAAGCACAAATTCTGTCACCTGCTTTTCAGGATTCATGGTCTAGGCCTCCACCAGGGTATCTCTGACATGGGGCCTAGGAGTTCATCGTTCTTGCTACACAGCAAGAAAGGAAAGGCAGGGGAGGACGGACTGCCTGTCCAACATGCCCAGCAGAGCTCATCTTTTCAAAACACACCCTAAGATCATGCCTGAGAGTGACATTTCTGGTGGTTCTTCCATGTGGAAGCTTGGGCACACACATCTGCCTCTGACTCAGCCACAGAGATAGAACCAATATTTTCACAGATCTTATGTAGATATATATCATCATAGCATACTGTCTTCAGAAAATGCAGCAAAGTAAAATAGGAAATTAAGTGACCTTTTCATAAGAATTCACCCAGGTTTCACACTTGATAGGCTGAAATCTTTGAAGATGTGTTGAGATGAAGATATTGAACAATGACCCAAGTTCACTTGGCTAAGAATTTTCTTCTGGCACACTAGCCTCATTCATAGCACAATTCATATTTTAACTGGACAACCAAGTAGACATACCTAATATACAGGTGGTTGATAGTAGCAATGGGGAAAACCTCGTGCCCATTCATAAGAAAACAGCTAAGTACGTTCATTTATTGTTGATTTGGAATACCATTCAATATTTGGAAATAATGCAAGATCTCCAAGATGTATCTTTACAACTACCACCAAAAAAAGTAAACCACAGAGCCGAAACAGGTTTGGCTCAGTGGATAGAGCGTCGGCCTGCGGACTGAAGGGTCCCAGGTTCAGTTCTGGTCAGGGGCATGTACCTAGGCTGTGGGCACATCCTCAGTGCAAGAGGCAGCTGATAGATGTTTCTGACTTTCTAGCCCTCTCCCCTCCTCTCTGTAAAAAATAAAATATATTTTTTTAAAAAGCAAACCACGGAAAGCAAGGTATGAAACTTTTTATATTAACACAAATATACATACTGGATTCTGGAGGGTCTTATCTATATATTAGGGGCCCACTAC
Organism: Antrozous pallidus; assembly: GCA_027563665.1. Lineage (NCBI taxonomy): Eukaryota > Metazoa > Chordata > Mammalia > Chiroptera > Vespertilionidae > Antrozous > Antrozous pallidus. The sequence continues at coordinate 48,374,423 of CM050520.1, read as the reverse complement.
ACAAAATTTGTGCACTGAGGGGTGGGTGGTGCCTCAACCCAACCTGCCCTCTCTCACATACTGGGAGCCCTCAGGGGATGTCCAACTGATGGCTCACCCCCAGCCTGCCCAAGGCCTAAAGCCTCTGGCGAGGCTTTAGGCCTTGGGCACCCAACCATCGCCCTGCTCAGCTCAGCCCGGGCTGCCTGCAATCACCTGGCCCTGGGGGCTGGGCGCTCGCCACCACTTCTGCTCACAGTGCCTGAGGGCTGGGCGCTTGCTGCCGCAGCCATTTCATCTCCACCCCTGGGGCCCAGTGCTCATGTCACTTGGCCCTGCCCCCACTCCTGATTGGCTGGTAGCATAGCCAATCAGGAGTGGAGGTATGGTCAAATTTGCATGTTTCTCTTATTATATAGGATTTCTCTTTTATTATATAGGATATAGGATATAATAAATGCACAGAAAACAAGTCTGAAAGGACACACAACACATGCACAGAGGGCTTCTCTGAAGGGAAGAGCACACAGGGAAGGGGAGGGGCAGGCGAGGCTGGCAGGCAAAAGTCACTTTTAGTCTCACTGGTAGTTTCAGTTTTTTTTTTTTGTGGTTTTTTTTGTTTTGTTTTACAAAAAGAACATATGTATTGTGTAATTAAACATGAATTATTTAAAAAGTAAGACATCATGCACCAAGCAGATGACAGAAAATGGCTCTGGAAAATAAGCTACTAATCATTGACATTTGAAAGGGGGAAATCTTAACATCTTGAAGAACAGGTATCGGGGGAGATCTGGCCAGCTGCTGTGAAGAGTCTTGGATGACAGCATGGCCTGAGTGAAGTCACCACAGTGAAAGGCTAAGTCCCAAATTTGGCAATTTTAGGCACTAATGTTTCTCAGCACTCCTGAAGAGAATCACATTCTCTGACAGAAGGACACTCTTAAAGTCACATAAGACTCGTGTAATCCAGAATGTCCATGAACTAATTTACAGTGGACTATCCCTTTCCAGTGACCAGAATATGTGTAGCAGGTACTATGCTAAGAACTTGCACACATAACTGTATTCCTCACAATTGATATAGATAGTAGGAGTCTTCATTTTAAAAATGAGGAAACTGAACCCAAATTAAGTATCTCTTCTAAGGAAAAAGTCCAATGCCGCTTAACCATTCTATTATAACTAGCATAATGTAAAATGTTTGAGCCCGGCTGGTATGGCTCAGGGGCTGAGTGTCGAAATATGAACCGAGAGATCAGGGTTCAATTTCCTGTCAGGGCACATGCCTGGGTTGTGGGCTTCACCCCCAGTGTGGGAGGCAGCCAACCAATGATTCTCTCTCATCACTGATGTTTCGCTTCATCGATCAGCTGCCTCCTGCACATCCCCCCTGCAACCAAGTTACATGCCCATGACCGGAATCCAACCCGGGACCCTTCAGTCCGCAGGCTGACGCTCTATCCACTGAGCCACACCTGCTAGGGCTGTATTGTTTCTTTCTGTGTGATTTTAAAAAGTGAATAGAGTATTTGCTGATTCACTCATTCTGAAAATCCTTACTATTTTGTAGCAGGTGACACTATGCTAAGTCATGGTTATATGTTATAATGAATTAATTCTAGTCTCATAAAGCTTACTGTCTGGTGAAAGAAAACAGACATATCAGAAAACAAGTGTGTAAAAATTCTACAAAGGAAATGAACAGGGGGCTGTAGTAAAGACAACTTGGATGTGTAAACTAATTTTTTTTCAACACAGAATTAAAAAATGAATGCAGTTCTCTCTTACTCTGTACAGTGAGCTAAAACTTCCTATACCTAAGTTAAGGAAGATTTGCTTGAAATTTGCATTAGTAATTTTATAGCTTTAACATGCTATTAGGTCACACAGCTCCCCCCCCACCCCACCTTTTTTCCCTCCTCTTCATTTTATTTGGGAAATCAATTAAATACATAAGTGGTAATGACATCAGTGGCCTCAATTTGTGCATCAAAGTGCAGGGCGCTAAATCAGTAAATACACAATCAGACACTTGGTCACTGGCTATCCAGCGAGCCTGTGGCTACAGTGCTGGACAGTTATGTTCTGTCTTAAAATACATAACCAGCTATTTTGATGTGACCTGTATTGATGGTGACTTCTGAGTGCCCTCAACTGTGTCCCAACTGTGGCAAGACATTTTGCAAGGGATGACCCTGTTTATATAAGATGTTTCTGCTTTAGCTAAAGCCTAAAACTTTAAATATATTTTATTGATTTTTTTTTTTTTTTTACAGAGTGGAAGGAAGAGGGATAGAAAGTCAGAAACATCGATGAGAAACATCAATCAGCTGCCTCTTGCACGCCCTCCACTGGGGATGTGCCTACAGCCAAGGTACATGCCCTTGACCGGAATCGAACCCAGGATCTTTCAGTCCGCAGTCCAACGCTCTATCCACTGAGCCAAACCGGTTTCGGCTAAAACCTAAAACTTTAATAAGCAACTATTCACCAGCTCCTCAAATATGCATTATATCCTGCCCTGTTGCCGATACCATTTATTTCCATCTATGTATTAAAAAAGAAGGGTATAGATCTAACAAAAGGAAAACATTGCTGTTCATTTTTACTGTATGAGGGCCAAGCATATGTTTAGTAGGAGTCCTCAGCTCAAGGTTTGCTTCTACTCATAATTTAATTTTAATGAGAAGAAGATAAACTCTTACTACGTATTTCCTTTCCTCCAAAACATTTTATAATTCAGATATAGTCCCAATGAAGATATTTTGTTGTAATCTTTTAAAATGACACATTTCATCATTAAACTTTTCTTTTTGCATCTGATATCTGTCAAGGTAAACAGATGGTTTATAAGAAATCAGATTTCTCAAGGGTTGTTTTTAAAAACCTTTAATTTCAAGCAAATTTTAATTTTTAAACATTTTTATTGACTTCAGAGAGGAAGCGGGGGAGAGAGAAAAAACCATCAATGAGAGGGGACCATTGGTCGGCTGCCTCCTGCACACCCCCTACTTGGGGTCGAGCCCACAACCCTTGACTGGAATCGAACCTGGGACCCTTCAGTCTGCAAGACAAACCAGCTAGGGCCAAGTTTTAATTTTAAAGCATCTTTCCTGAGAGGTCACTTAAAAATTCATTTATTACTCAAGATGAATAAGGAAATTACTTTTAAGTAATTTTTCAGGAAAAGAACTAAGAAATAGAACTGTTCTCTGCTACTCTTCCTACTAACCAATCATGTAGCTTTAAATTGGAAGGAGCTTTTTAAGTCCAGGATCATTTTTCAGTGAGTGTCAGAAAGGATCTGTACCAGGTTGGCTTGAGGAAAGAGGTAGCTGATAACCTATCTTCCTCTCTGCCATTGAGACAATCCCTTTGTAGGATATTTGAGCCCTTGGCAATATCTCACAAGTTCTCAGTTTCAGCACAGAAGTGGCTCCTTTTTCTGAGTGTTCAAAACTGAACTGAATGGAGGATCTATACTTTGGCCTTAATGGTCGCAAAAAACGGTTAGAATAACGGAGATACTAGTACTGACATCGCAGAGGTTCAGGGGTTTCGAATACATCTTGGTAAAGAGGCTAGAGCCTCGGGTCATAGAGGTCTCTACCATCCGAGTGTTTTGTGGGAATAACAAACCTGCATAGACCAGAAAGGTGATGAGTGCCGCCAGCACGTGGATGCGGAGCTTGGCGCGGACCTCCTGGGAGTGCAGCAGGGCGCTGTGGAAGATAAAGGCGCAGATGGCCTCCACGGCGGCGGCTTTGGGCAGGTCGACGTGGATGGGGTTCCTGCAAGCGAAGCTCCGCTCACCGACGTGATACCTGGTCAGACCCAGGCTCCACAGGGCGCCTACACAATACCTGCTGCCCAGAGCAGCCATCAGCTGAGCCAACAGCCTCATGGCCCCCGTCTCGGGGGACATTTCCCCCAGCAGCATCTGCATCATCACGCCGCACGGGTTGCTGGACGTGCCCACCAGGGTCAGGCCATGCACCAACGAGAAGAAGTAGACTAGCGTCAGCGGCCAGGTGGGGTGCCCGGGTTCCTGCTCGCCCAGCAGTTGGAGCTCATGGGTGCAGAAGCAGAGCTGGAAGGTGGCCAGAAACTCCAAGACGAAGGCGTGGGCCGCAGGCCGGTGCACGTGCCGCTGGAGGACCCTGCGGGCCAGCGCCACCGACAGCACGATCGACAGCATCAAACCCAGCGAGGTGCAGGTGTCCTGCACCTCGGGCCAGAGCCCCCTCGGCGCCGCCATGGCTCGCTCCCCTCCTGTCGAGGCTGCGGGTCGGCTCGGCAGCAGGCGGTCTGCGGGCTGGAGTCCGAAGTCTGCGGCCCCGCCCCCTGCCCCGGCCCTCGGGGCGGGCGGACTCTAGACGAGCTGCCCCGCGCGTCACCGGCGGGCTCCTCCCCCGCTCCCCGGCCCCCCGCCGAGGTGCGGGGACCCGAGCTGGAGAGGAAGGGGAGCGGCGGCGCAGCCGGCTCCGCTGGGGCATTCGCGGAGGGGTCAAGGGTCAGCCCGCCCCTATCTCAGGGGCTGGAGCCGGCGCGCGCGGTGGCGGGGAGCGGTGGGACGCCGCGCCCGGGACCACTGCGCGTGCGCGTGGCGTCCTGCGCGCCCCCTCCCCCCCACCCCCGGCGCCGGGTGGGAGCTCGGCAGTTGGGCCCGGCTGCGCGCAGGTGCGCCCCGCGGGGCGCGGGCAGGTGAGCGGCCGCTGCGTTTTGACGGTTGCTTGCTCTGCCGCGAGGACACTGCGGGTTTTACTACCCGCTTCTAAAGCTGTAAAACCGTCCGGCTGGAAAGACACCTCAAGACCCTCCGGACCAACCGCCCGCCTCGTTTTTTTATTTTCGGGGCGACTGACGAGACGGGGGTGACGGAAGCGCCGTGCAGCGGGTGTGTGGGGGGTGGTTAGGCGGCGGTCGACTTCGGAGAAGAGCGAACCAGGGTTTGACCTGGGAAGAAGGGCATGCGTCTTGGTTATATCTCCTTGATAACCACGTTAGTTAATCAAGTTAGTTTTCTTCGCCCGCCTCCGGGAGCTGTGGGTCAGAGGACCCCCTCGCGGGTTGGTTCGAGGCTCCGAGCCCAGCACCCAGGAAGTGCCCCAGGAAGTGCTCGCCTACAGGGGAAAGAGCAGGTCTGACGGTGCCCAAGTCTAGTTTCAGTTTTGCGAGATGAAGAGATTTCTGGAGATGAATGGGGTGATGGTTTGCACAATAACGTGAATGTGTTACAGGTGCAAAGTTCCTGCCCCCGATGCTTCAAAAGGAAGGCCAATATTCCAGCCGTCAGAGTTTAAAGAAAGGTTAATTGATCGAGAAGGCTCCAACCGAGAAGATGGGAGAACTAATCTTCAAATCCATTTTTAAGAGAGCCCCAAATTCAGGCTGACTTAACTGTCAAGGGAGGGGAGGAGGGGCGACGGAAGCGGTGGTTTCCTCCCTATCCCCCCCTCCCAAGAGAGCTGGAGAGCTGGGTGCTGAAAAGGAGTCCAAGGAGGAGGGGACCTCTCTAGATCCCTTAGATCCTGGTCTGTGGTTGAGCCCCTCTGGCCTGAGTCCGGTTGTGGAGACTCCTGTAAATCTTTGGTAAACAGTCATTATTTCCCACCCCTTACAGAAAGGCCTGTGGGCTGCTGGGGCAAAAACTCAAGCCTCCAGCTGAATTCCTTTGGTTAGTTAGCATATTTGAGGCAGGTGCTATTAACCCAGAGGCTCTGAGAGAAATTCAGGGTCAGAATTAAGACAAAGTTTTTCACTCTGTTACTTAATACCACTAAACTGTACACTTAAAAATGGTTAAGATGGTAGCTTTTATGCTATGTGTATTTTACTCAGTTTTAAGTATTTTTAAGGGATGAGCTAGCAAGTTAAGCAAGACATGCATAAACCTTAAATGTATATTGTTAAGTGAAAAATCTGAAAGACTACAAACTATGTGACTATTTGTAGGATGTTCAAGAAAAGGGAACTATAGAGGCAGAAAATAGATTCCCAGGGAATCAGTGGGAGAGAAGGGTTTGAAAAGATTAAGCACGAAGGATACTTTATGGTGGTAAATCTATTTTGCATAATACTGTAAGGGTGGATATATGACACCATGCATTTGTCCAAACCCATAGAACCTTAATGTAGGCAAAAAAAGAGATGCTGATCTATAATTTGGAAATGAGTGGAGTCTCTAAAACTAGATGCAGAAGGAACTGTACACCTGTACTGTATCCTAGTCGAAAACTTGTCTATCCACCAGGGAAAAGGCTAGAATGATACATGTGGTAATGAACAGAGTTGAAGATGTCCCTTTGACCTCATGTTTAGCTTAATACTGATACAGGCAGTTACATACAGAAATATTTATAGTTGTTTGTGTGTGTGCTATGGTATATACACATACAGTATTTCCTTACTCTGATACCTGAAAGGGCTTAGGAGGTGGATACCCTGGCAGCAGTGAGCACACCGAGGGCCCAGATATTGGTTTCTTTCCTTTTTTCTTTTTGTCTTTCCTTTCCTTTTCTTCTTTCCTTCATTTTTTTTATAAGCAAAAGTTTATTTGGAAAGCCACAGAGGTAGAAAAAACAAGTTACAGAGGCCAAAGAAGGGCCCTTGGAGCTTAGAGAGAAAGGAAAGAAAACTTTTGGGGGAAGGTGAGGGGCAAAGGCATGGGTGTGCTTCAGAGAGAGAGAAAGCAAGAGAGAGAGAGAGGGAGGCGTTGAGTCCTTAGTCTTGAGGGTTTTTATCTCCAGATCTTGGTTATATCATTCTCCAATAAAAGGAGCCAAGAATGACTGTTTCAATGATTAGGACAGGAAATATGCAAGGTAAGCCTGGAGCATCTGGTAGTGCTAGAAAGTCATAACAAGGAAAATTTAAAAGATGTAGGTATGTCAAAGGGACACAGGAGCCAACTGAAAGAGTTGGCCAAAGCTGGACAATTTGAGCAACAAGATAAAGTGGTATTGGATTATAACTCAAAGTATAAAAAATCCACAAAGCATATTGATATAGATAAATCATGGAATGAGTAAATAAATAAACGGGAGAGAGTATAAAAATATCCCGTGCAGAATTTTAAGTATTTTACGTGGATACTCTGTTTTCAAGGAGGCTGAGGATAGCTACTCAGTTGTTAAGTGCAATTCCCGCATACTGATTCCTTTCACAGAGAACAGTGTGGGGAGAGGAACTCTGTAGTGGAGAAACCTGACAAACATGATCAAGGTTAACGCCAACAGTGATATCATGTTGGTAGTATGTGCCCTGGACATAATGTGATGAAAACGACACTTCTGTGGCCTTCCTTCCCAAAGCACACAAACCCTATCTAATTATGAGAAATACCAGGTGAGGGACATTCTGTAAAACACTGGACCAATACTCCCTTAAAATTGTCACGGTCATAAAAAATGAGGAAAGTCTGGCCCTGGCTGGTGTGGCTCAGTGAGCGGGAGTGTTGACCCATAAACCAAAAGGTCTCCGGTTCTATTTCCTGTCAAGGCACATATCCAGGTTGTGTGTTCAGTCCCTGGTTAGGGTGAACATGGGAGGCAACCGATTGATATTTCTCTCTTTCTCTCTCTCTCTCTTGCTCTTTTCCTCCCACCGTTTCACTCTCTCAAATTATATCTATCTACCCATCTATCTATCTATGGGAAGTCTTGAGAAACCGGCATAGCCAAGAGGAGCTTAAGGAGATATGATGACTAAATGTAATGTAATGTAGTATCTTGGATGAAATCCTGGGATAGCTAAAGGACATTAGGTAAAAATTAAGGAAATCTGAATAAAATATGGACTTTAGTTAATATTAATATTGACTCATTAATTATAATAACTGTTCCATACTAATATGAGATGCTAATAATAGAAAGGAAATAAAAATAAGGGTAAACTGGCTATAAGATATGTAAGAACTCTTGGTATTATATTGCAATTTTTCTGTGAACCTAACTTTTGTGTGAGTTTTTTTAATCTATAAGTATTTTAAATTTAAAAAGTTTATTAAAGTAATAAAATATCACACAAAATAAGTTACTCTTAATTATTTTTTAAATCCTCACCTGAAGATATATATATATATATTTTTTTAGAGAGGTAAGACAGAAATATTGATGTGAGAGAAACACATCGATTGATTGCCTTTTGCATGTGCCTTGACCAGGGCCCTTGACTGGAATCAAACCCTTAGGTCTGCAGGCTGATGCTCTATCTACAGAGGAAATCCAGCTAGAGCGCTCTTAACTTTTCTAGTAGAATTTGAAACACTGCATAGTTTCAGCAGAACTTGAGGTGGCACTGGTGATTTTGACAATGACAAGAGATAGTGAAGACCACGGCAGGTGTAGGAAGGAAAGGCCTCTGCATAGGACATTAGCTTGGGGCAGGCACCTGTAGACCCTGCAGAGTGCTGTGGGCAGGTCCTGAGGCCTGTCTGCTCTGTAAGCCACAACAAAGCAGAGGTCTCTCCTGAGAGCCGGAGCTAGAGCAGGCTGGAAGGAAACAGTACTGAAGACCACTGCTCTCACCTGCACTGGGGGCTTTACAAAACCATTTGGGAGGAAATAGGAAAGTTGGCTGTCCTGCGGAATGCATGGAAGCAGAGCCAATGAATGACTGTTTTGTGACTGTTGCTGCAGTCCTTTACTTCCTGTGAAGGATGCTGTCGCCTAAAAAGTGAGAGCTACCAAGTAAAGGGACTTATTGTCAAGATATGTATACATCTCTTTAAAACCTGATAAATGTAAAGTGTAAAAACCTGTAAAACATGCCCCACCCAATGCAGTTTAATGGCCTGAGTCAGAGTGCTTTTTAAGGTTAAAAGTACGCAGTTGCAGAAATCCCTGATAATAGAGTATACCTAATCTATTAGAAATAGATTAGAAAACCTTACCCAACTGGTTTTCCAACTTCCTTTTGTGGCTAGTGATGGCACTGTAGTTTGAACATATACCTAAATGCCTAGCTTTGAATTTAACTGGACAAACCTGATTCTTGCCAGGATTATCAACTCTTGGAATTCTAATTATGGGAACCACCTCCTTCTGAATTTCACTCCACCTAGCTTCCTATTCTCTGTTCTCTTTCTGATGCTCAACTAGCTATTTCATCTTTGCTCAACTTCTCTTACAGTGTGTATTATTATGACTGACTCTTCTATGTTAAAAGTGGTCTTTGTGTTTTTTTCAGTAGGATTAATTCTTCCCTTACCTCTAGACGAGAATCTGTCGAGACATTCCCAAAGAACAAGGCTTATTCAATGATGATCACAGATAGAATGACTAAGTACTAGGCTCTTGTCACTGTGGAGTCTTCATTCATTCAACGAACACTGAGGCTCAGGTGCCAGCCCGTGTGATAGGCACTGCAACACAATCATGAATAAACGCTGTCCCTTTGCTCTTGGCGCTTAAGCTATTGAGGCAGAATAATATTAAACAATGATTATGTATTATGCATATTATGCTGTCATCCCTAAAACTATGCTTTTAAATTTTTTTGGGGGGGGGGTAGTCATAGACCTCTTGAATTTGAACAATGTCATGGACCCTTGCCGCAGAAAACAAACATACTCCAAAAAACTTGCCAATAATTTCAAACCCTACCATTAACTCTGGGTTTAGTATTCCACCCTAAATATAGTAACACCCAAATCAGATGAAACCTGAAGAAGCAGAAATTCTAAGGCATGGTGGGAGAGAGAGGGAGGTATATTAAGTGTCAAGGAGCAGAGCAGTAAGAATGGAAAATCAGTTCCCATAGCTTTATCTCACATATGTTATCACCAGCTAACATGCAAAATAATATTTCCAGGAGTAATTCACTACTGAGGACCCAATGCCCCACAGGTGAACTTTGCCCTCCCCCAGGAGAACATTAAGAAGCTACCAACTCACCTTTGCTCTAGTGCAGTACCAGTTTGATGTGTGGTAAGAGGTGCTATAAGTGAAAACTAAGCGGGGAGGGGGGCGAAGTTACTGGGGTTTTGTGTTTGTGCTATTTTATATAGTTGTGTAGAATGTCAGGAAGCCTTCTCTGATCAGGTGATATTCGAGCGGAAATCAGAAGTAGGGGGGCGAACCGTATGGACACCTGGGAGAGCATTTCAGGCCCAGGGAGCCTTGAAAGGGAGGAGGCCCCGGGGCTGAGCAGAGTGAGTAAGGTGGGTGGGGAAGGAGGTCAGAGAGGGAGTGGAGGCTTGTGTGGCTGGTTTCCGAGGGCCGGGGATAAGGGAAGAGCAGAATTTGAGGGACCAGACCGTGACAGGATCACGGAATGCTGTTAGTGAGGCCCAGGGAGGAGGTGTTTTGCACTGTGATAACCACAACTGCACAGTCTGCAGTGGAGGGGCGGGTAGCCATGACCGGATAATGTGGGGAGACTTCCCAAGCCTCACCTTACCAAGGTAAGGGTTCGTGTGTGTAACCAGGGACACCCTCTGTCTGTGTGTGAAAGGTGGGATAGGATGGAGCCAGGAAACTGAAAAACAATGGGGAAAATACCGAGGAAAGTGAATAGAAAACAGAAGAGGAGGATAGCTTCAGTGGGAAGAGCTTAGAACGGGCAAAGGGTGAGAAAAGGGGAGGAAGGAACTGTTTGTTAAGTGGCCACTCTTTGCCCAGATGCCTACATATATGCTTTAATTTGGTTTTGAAGTCATACTGAGAGATGGGTGTTATTCTCCCCATTTTACAGGTAAGAAAATAACTTGACAAGCTAGTAACTAGGAGGAGAAGGCAGCTTCATTATTTTGTCTTCAGTTCTTACCTGATTTCTTATGTAGATGAATTGATTTATTCATAATACTACATATGGGGAAACAAAATGATGTTCCAGGTATGAAGACAATAGAAGGATGATGAGGTGGCAGGCTAGTAAGAAATGTAGAATTCTGGGCTCTCCTCTGTCGGACTACACACCTGGCCTTACAAAAAAAAAGCCACTAGATGGCAGCAGCATCTCACCCGTTGGTTGGGCGTGGGGGACGCATGCTCCATGGCCAACTCTTGCAGTTCAAAAATATTGAATAAAAAGTACTGTGTCCGTTATAGTAACTATTTAGAAACGGACCCATCTTAACCAGAAATTCTTGTCAAGAGCCAAAGTAAAGGCCCCTAAATTCATAGAAATACACCTATTCACGTGCTTTAGGAGCTTGACATTTGCCTCCAAATAAACAGAATTAAAAAAAACAATGCACCATTCCCAATGCTGTGTGGGAGTTATGTGAAATGGTAGAAAGCAGTGGTCAAATTTCCATTTGGGATGTCAGAGAGGTCTGTGTTAAAATTCCCGCTATGAAACTTAGCTGCATGGTATTAGGCAAGAGAAAATCTAAGGTAATTTATTCATTTATTCAACCTCTTAGGTTTATTGTAACATTAAGTAGCACACAAAGAGCTCTTAGTGAACTACCTGACACCAATCAATAAGTTGTAGCCAAGTTGATAGCAAAAAACCAAATAACACAGTTAAAAGATGGGCAAGGGACTTGAAAAGACATTTTTCCAAAGAGGATTTACTTAGGCCACCAGATATATGAAAAGATGCTCAACATCAGAAGCTTTAACAGGGAAATGCAAATCAAAACCACAAAAGACATCAGTTCATACCTGCTAGGATGACTATTATAAAAACTAGCAGAAGATAAGTGTTAGTGAGGATGTGGAGAAATTGGGACCCTTGTACGTTGTTGGTAATGATGTAAGATGATTCAGCTGCTATGGAAAATAGTATGGAAGTTCTTCAGCAAATGAAAAATAGAACTAGCACATGATCCAGCAATTCCACGTCTGGGTATGTATTCAAAAGAATTGAAAACAAGATCTTGAAGAGCTATTTACATTCCTGTGTTCATTGCAGCATTATTAACAATAGGTCAGACATGGAAACTACCTAAATGTGCATCAATGAGTGGATAAAGAAAAGTGTGGTGTCCTAGCCAGTTTGGCTCAGTGGATAGAGCATCGGCCTTGCAGACTGAAGGGTCTCGGGTTCGATTCCAGTAAAGGGCACATGCCCGGGGTTGTGGGCTCGATCCCCAGTAGGGGGCATGCAGGAGGCAGCTGATCAATGATTCTCTCATCATAGATGTTTCTATCTCACTCCCCCTCTCCCTTCCTCTCTGAATCAATAAAAATACATGTTTTTAAAAAATAAAAATGTGGTAAATATATTATTCAGCCTTAAAAAGGAAGGGAATCCTACCATTTGTGGTAACATGGATGAACCTGGAAGACATTACACTATGTGAAATAAGCCAGTATCAAAAATAAATACTGTATGATTCCCTTTACACGAGGAATCTAAAATAGTCAAACTTGCCCTAGCCTGTTTGTTTCGGTGGATAGAGTGTCAGCCTGTGGACAAGAGAGTTCCGGGTTTGATCCCGGTCAAGGGCATGTGCCTTGGTTGCAGGCCCCTTGGCCCTGGTCAGAGGCAACCAATCGATGTATTTCTCTCACATCAATGTGTTTCTCTCTGTCTTTCTCTCTCTCCCTAAAAACCAATGGAAAAATATCGGATGAAGATTGAAAATAAATAAAATAAACTCACAGAAGCAGAGAATAGAATAGTGCTTGCCAGGGGCTGGGAGGAGGGGAAAATGAGTTGTTCAATGGGTACAAAGTTTCAGTCATGTTAGATGAATAAATTCCAAAGATCTAATATAAAAACTGTACCTATAATAGCAAAGCAAAGTGCGGTGTGGTTTGGTTTCTGTTTTGTGTCTGCTGTCGGAGTCCCAGCCTGAGAAGTTCTGATTTAGTTGTCTGGGGTGTAGCACGGTCTTGAGAGTCTTTAAAACTCTGGATGATTCCACTATGCAGCCAGGGTAGAGAAGTACCTCTCTGGACCAGGACCCCCGCTGTGCTGAAGGCAGAGAGGCCCAGACACAGTGAAGGGACTTGTCTGGTAAAGAGAGATCCGTAACTCAAACCCCGGCCTCCCGACTCCTAGTTCTGGGTTCTGTCTTGCGCACGACACTGCCTCAGGCTCACTTTCTTTTTCCACACGAACACTGCCCCAGTCAAATCGTCTCTTTTTATACTCTCCGAACACCCCAGGGTCACTCCTGTGCCAAACCCACAGCAATGCAAGCTGCCAAACACGGAGCAAGTCAATTACATGCGTTATCTCTAACCCACAAGCTTCCAAGGAAGGAGTGAGGATCCCCACGGCAAGAGTGGGAAGCAGACACTCAGAGACTTTCAGGGGCCAGTCGACGTCACAGCCAGCGAGGAGACGCCAGAGTCCGGCGCAGGTCGGTCTGTCGGGCTCCAAAGCCCGGGCTCTGCCGCTGCACTCCCTGCCGTCTGCCCCTTCCCCACCTCACCTTCCGGATTATCTCTCCAGGAGCCAGCTCCGGGTTCACTCCCTTCCCGAAAGCCCTTCCACCCGTGTACACCGCAAGGGCCTCTATTTACTCAGCATCCCTGACACTGAACGCCCACATCAGCCCTTTGGCAAAGCCTACCTCACGTGGCAATTTATTTTGTCGTGTGTGTGTGTGTGTGTGTGTGTGTGTGTGTGTGTGTGAGATCCGTTTCCTCCTCCATGGGTCTGGGGAGGAGGGGGGCCTTCGTCTGACTGTGTTTCTGGCCCGGTTCTGTCGCTGTTTACAGGATCGTAACACCGGGTCTCCTGTGAGACCCCTCCCCTGGGAACATCGGGGGCGGGAGCGCCTGTCAGCCCCGGGGCCAAGCTGGGAAACTGCGCCGGGAAGGGGGGGGCGCTTTCTTCAGGCTGAACGGTGCGGTGATAGCGACGAGCAAGGCTGTAGGTGTCAGTAGGAAGCCTCGTTCTGAGAGGGTGAGAGTCTCAGACTACAAATCTCAGAAAGAGTGTTGGAAAGAGTGTCGCTCATTTTAGCCATCAGCCTAAATCCAGAATAACCTCTCCAGCTAACGACGACCGTGGCCACGCTCCTCCCTGCCCAGAGCCCATGGCTGTCGGGGCGGGAGCCCCCGTGTTTGCGCAGCTTTGTCAGAATGCTGTGCTTGACGGGATGCGAAGCGCGGCCTCCTTGTAGCTCCCCCCTCCTCTACGAGAAATGTTAGTGGAAGCATCCCATGGTCTACATCTGAGCTAGGCATGTGAGGACCTGTGCCCCTGAGCCAGGCCTCCCCCACAAGATTGATTATTCTAGGACGTTGCTGATACCAGTGGGGGCCCCACTGCTCTGGGCTGCCCTTCCTCCCTTCTGGCCTAAACATTGTCCACCCTCAGAGCCTCAGGGGAGGAAAGAAGCGAGCAACACACCTTTGGCAGAGTGCAGTCCTCTCAGACCCTGAGTAACTCTTCCCAGCAAAGTCCCAAGACCTGGAGGGTGTGCGTCTTGCTCAGCAAAGCCTCCTTTTCACTTCTGTTCTTCCCAAGGGCTCCTCCCCAATAACCTGTTCCTTACTGAGCCAACTCACTTTCTCTGTTCGAAAAATATAGAGGGATTACCACTGTACCTTCTGGCACCAGTTGTAGTCTTTAGAAATATGTAGAACAAACTCAATATCTCTTCTGCTAGGGTTCTAAAGACAGATCCATCCATCCATCCATCCATCCATCCATCATCCATCCATCCATCATCCATCCATCATCCATCCATCCATCATCCATCCATCATCCATCATCCATCCATCATCCATCCATCATCCATCCATCATCTATCCATCATCCATCCATCACCCATCATCTATCCATCATCCATCCATCACCCATCATCCATCCATCATCCATCATCCATCCATCATCCATCCATCCATCATCATCCATCTATCCATCCATCATCCATCATCCATCCATCATCCATCCATCATCCATCCATCATCCATCCATCATCCATCCATCATCTATCCATCATCCATCCATCATCCATCCATCATCCATCATCCATCCATCATCCATCCATCCATCATCCATCCATCCATCCATCCATCCATCATTCATCCATCCATCCATCATCCATCCATCATCCATCATCCATCCATCATCCATCATCCATCCATCATCCATCCATCATCCATCCATCATCCATCATCCATCCATCATCCATCCATCATCTATCCATCATCCATCCATCATCCATCTATCATCCATGATCCATCCATCATCCATCCATCCATCATCCATCCATCCATCCATCCATCATCCATCCATCCATCATCCATCATCCATCCATCATCCATCCATCATCCATCCATCATCCATCCATCATCTATCCATCATCCATCCATCATCCATCCATCATCCATCATCCATCCATCATCCATCCATCCATCATCCATCCATCCATCCATCCATCCATCATTCATCCATCCATCCATCATCCATCCATCATCCATCATCCATCCATCATCCATCATCCATCCATCATCCATCCATCATCCATCCATCATCCATCATCCATCCATCATCCATCCATCATCTATCCATCATCCATCCATCATCCATCTATCATCCATGATCCATCCATCATCCATCCATCCATCATCCATCCATCCATCCATCCATCCATCATCCATCATCCATCCATCATCCATCCATCCATCATCCATCATCCATCCATCATCCATCCATCCATCATCCATCCATCATCCATCCATCCATCCATCCATCATTCATCCATCCATCCATCATCCATCCATCATCCATCCATCCATCCATCCATCATCCATCATCCATCCATCATCCATCCATCATCCATCATCCATCCATCATCCATCCATCATCCATCTATCATCCATGATCCATCCATCATCCATCCATCATCCATCCATCTATCCATCCATCATCCATCATCCATCCATCATCCATCCATCATCCATCTATCATCCATCCATCATCCATCCATCATCCATCCATCATCTATCCATCATCCATCCATCATCCATCATCCATCCATCATCCATCATCCATCCATCATCCATCCATCCATCATCCATCCATCTATCCATCCATCATCCATCATCCATGATCCATCCATCATCCATCCATCATCCATCCATGATCCATCCATCCATCATCCATCCATCCATCCATCATCCATCATCCATCCATCATCCATCCATCATCCATCCATCATCCATCCATCCATCATCCATCCATCATCCATCCATCCATCCATCCATCCATCATTCATCCATCCATCCATCATCCATCCATCCATCCATCATCCATCCATCATCCATCATCCATCCATCATCCATCATCCATCCATCATCCATCCATCCATCATCCATCCATCTATCCATCCATCATCCATCATCCATCCATCATCCATCCATCATCCATCCATCATCCATCCATCCATCCATCCATCATCCATCCATCATCCATCTATCATCCATGATCCATCCATCATCCATCCATCCATCCATCCATCATCCATCCATCCATCCATCATCCATCATCCATCCATCATCCATCCATCATCCATCCATCATCCATCCATCATCCATCCATCATCCATCTATCATCCATGATCCATCCATCATCCATCCATCCATCATCCATCCATCCATCCATCCATCCACCATCCATCATCCATCCATCATTCATCCATCATCCATCCATCCATCATCCATCCATCATCCATCCATCCATCCATCCATCATTCATCCATCCATCCATCATCCATCCATCCATCCATCCATCATCCATCCATCATCCATCCATCCATCCATCCATCCATCATTCATCCATCATCCATCCATCCATCCAATCTTTATTGGGAGCTCACTGTGTGCCAGGCATTGTCTCCTAGTAGGCAGTCTCAGTCTTCACCTGAAGATATACTTTTATTAATTTTAGAGAGAGGAAAAGAGAGAAACATTAATGTGAGAGAGAAACATCAATTGTTTGCCTCCCTCAGGTGCCCCAACCCGGGATGGAACCGAAACCTGGGGAGTGCTCTGACTGGAATTGAACCAAAACCTTTTGGTGTCCAGGACGATGTTCCATCCAACTGAGCCACCTGGCCAGGTGGTAGGTTCGCTTTTACGTGGTGGGTTTCTGAGAAGGGAATGGAGGGATAAGGGAACTTGCATTTATTGAACACAAACTGCCTATCAGGCCAGAGTTTAGGGCTTGTTTTACGTGCCTTCTATTGTTTGAGCCTTACCACTGTCTAATAGGGTGGATTATCTATGTCTCTATTTTTCAAAGGAGGGAGCTGAGGCTTAGAAAACTTACATAATTTGACCAAAGACTCAACAGCCAGTAAGGGGTGAAGGTGGAGTCCAGATACAGATCTCTCCAAACGCAAACCACCAGGCTGTGGGCTGCACGTGGGAATCCCTAGAAGAGCTGAAGGGTTAGCATGGTCCCTTCAAGTCATGTAACTGAAATAAATACTACTTATACTTCCTTTCCAAACTTTCAAACCCAAACCCCTCATTTTCTCTCGCTCTCTTAAAAAAGTTTACAAGTGATTGCTTTGTTGTTTCCTGTAGAAGTCAAATTTCCTGCCAGTGCTTCTCCATTACAAACTGAAGCACATGCTAAGGCAGTGTTTGCAGTCAATAGCAGTATTTTGGGTATTCATCAGTTTGTTTTTCTTCTAGAATTAGTTCTTTATTTTAATTGATAAATTGCTGTGATAATATCAAAGAAGAATTTCAAGAAAATAAAAATTAACCCAAATCTCATATCCTGAAACAACTATTTCCATTTTAATTCATACCCATACGTGTGTATTTTTAATTGCAAATTCTTAATAAATGTAGGCTATTATCATAATTTCAAATGTTTTATATTGTAATTATTTCACTCAATATTATTTAACATCATTTGCCCATGTTTCTATGCATTTTTGCTAATGATCACTTTTTTTTTCTTTTTTAATCCTCATCTGAGGACATTTTTTCATTGATTTTTAGGGAGAGTGGAAGAGAGAGGGAAAGAGAGAGAGAAACACATCAATTGGTTGACAGTTTTGTACCTGGTCCAATTCTGCCTTTCTCAAATCTAATCTCTATTCACACTATTACACTGACTTTCTTTTTATTCTCTTTCTCATTACATTATGTTGAAATCTCAGGAAAATGGAATACATGCCCTGAAGACACTCTTAGCTCAAATAGTTCAAGTGGAGTTTAAATAGTCTTTCTCCTACTCAATTTACCAATTTAGTAACTGTGTCTTAGCCCACATTCTCTAGATTACAGAGCCTGGGGTCAAAATTAAAGTGCTGATGATTTTTTTGTGGGTGGAGGCCGAGTGTAGGAAGTTAAAAGTGAAGAAAAAGTGCTACCATGCCTCCAACAAACCATGATGAGAAACAGCAGGCCACTTGGCGGGTAGGTTCCTTGAGCCACAGGAGTCTCTGTCATGGCCTCAGGGAGGAATCACAATCTCGAAATAGTCTGTGGAAGGGGAAAATGTTTGCTTCACTCTGTCTCCCGTTTCCCCTTTGTCAAGCTTTGTGCCACCAGAAGATAACTCTCCCGTACTCCTGTGTACCTTCAATGATCATCATCCAGTCCGTTGACACCTGCTCCAGAAGGAAGATTTTGGGCCTTGTTATGGCATTTCGTCCTGAGAGGCAGAAGCAAAGCAGTGCAGGTGGGAGGATGTGCGGGTCATGCTAGTCTGAGCTTCAGTTCTGACTGCAGGGAGCTCAGCAGAGGCAGCAGCAGGCCAGGAGGTGTGTGCCTTTGGGGAAAAGGAAGCAGGCAGAGGGGTGAGCTTGTGCACCATCCACAGCACAGTCAGATACCACCCTCCTCTTTCCACTGCGGTGCCTGGTGGAAGGCCTCAGGGAGAGCGCAGCAGATCTAGAGGATACTTCCTAATCTTTGTCTTGCTGATAGCTCTGCTCCGCTGGACACTTAAAAAAAAAGTATGTATATTTTTATTGATTTCAGAGAGGAAGGAAAAGGGAGAGAGAGAGAAACATCAATGGTGAGAGAGAATCATTGATCCAATGCTTCTGCACATCCCCTACTGGGGCTTGAGCCCATAATCTGGGCGTGTGCCCTTGACTGGAATCAAACCCAGGACCCTTCAGTCCGCAGGCCGCCACTCTACCAACTGTGCCAAACCAGCTAGGGCTATTGGACACTATTGATCACTCTCACCTTGAAACTCTACTTTCCTCTTGTTTTCCTGATGAACAGAATAGTTTGTTCTTGGGTCTCTGTCTGTGACTTGTTAGGGACTTCTTCCTTTTCCCACCTCTTAAAATGAGATGTTCTTTGTGGTTCATTTTTAGCCTTTTTGTGTTCTCACTCTCCACACTTAGCTGTCTTCTATGCAGTGATAATTACCAAATCAAAATCTGCAGCCCAAACCTCTAGGAGACAGGAGATGATGGCTAACCTATCTCTACCTCAGGTGGTCAAACTTAGGAGTCCGAGAGGTGAGCTCATCTTCTATCCTCTTTCCCAACCCTCAACCCTGCTTTTCTTCCTGTAGCTCTATCTTGTACATGTCACCAAATCAAGAACATAGCAGTTATTTCTTTTCTTGAGATTTCATATTCAGTGAGTCCCTATTGATCTTTCCTCCTAAATACCTCATTGATCGAGACCTCTTCTGTTTCCATGGCCACTGTTTTATTTCAGAACTGTAATCGCTTCTGAAATGTTCTCTCTGCCCTTGACCTTGCCTCCTTTCAATCCATTTCTTCTGAACTGACCCTGCAATTATCACTTTAAAAGGTAAATAATCATGACCAAATAAGGTTTACTCCATGGATATAAGAAAAGTTCAGAGTTAAAGATACTTACTTATATAACTTATGACATCAGTGTATCAAAGGAGAAAAATAATATGATCATCTTAACAGAATGCTAAAATTTTTTTGATAAAAATCAACATAGATTTTTGATTTAAAATGTGTTAATATTAAGGGATATTGATTTCAAACCAACTTATTATACTTAGCAATAAAGCATTGAAGAAGTATTTCCATTAAAACTAATACTTTGATATTATAATAAAAAAACATTTTTATTGATTTCAGAGAGGAATTCAGAGGGAGAGAGAGATAGAGACATCAATGATGAGAGAGAATCATTGATCAGCTACCTCCTGCATGCCCCCTATTGGGGGTTGAGCCTGCAACCTTGAGTATGTGCCCCTAACTGAAATCAAATCCGGGACCCTTCAGTCACAAGCCGATGCTCTATCCATTGAGACAACCAGCTAGGGCTGTCATTATAATTATTTACCATTACTTTGGAAGTGCTAATCAGTGAGGGAGGTAGAAATATTAGATAGAAAGAGAAAAAATGATCATTACTTGAAGATTATATGGTTGCTTGGAAAAACCATCAGAACTAATAAGAGAGTTAAAAAGTTTGACAATTACGATAGAAATATTTAAAAAAAAACACAATGGTTTTCTTATGAATGAGCAATAAATAGTTAAGAAAGATAATGGGAAAAAGAACCCATATATCATGGCAATCAAAAATAACCAAAGTACCAAGTAATAAACTTCATGATAAGTGTGCAAATTTATAAAACTTTACCATCTAAAATAAAATTTAAATAAAGGGAGAGATATTCTATATTACTATACTGGAAGAGTAAATATTATAGAGATACTAATTTTTTTTCAAGCTAAGCCTATAAATTTAACAAAACCCCAATAAAAATATCTAGAATTCCCAAAACCAGTTTGGCTCAGTGGATAGAGTGTCAGCCTGCAGACTGAAAGGTCCCGGGTTCGATTCCGGTCAAGGGCATGTACCATGGCTGCGGGCACATTCTCAGTGGGGAGGTGTGCAACAGGCAGCTGATCAATGTTTCTGACTTTCTATTCCTCACCCTTCCTCTCTGTAAAAAACTCAATAAAATGTATTTTTTAAAGAATACCTAGAACTTTTTAGAATCTGAAAGAAATCTATTTTAAAGTTTATTTGGAAAAACTTTTGCACAGGTTTTCAGGTATTCAAAATGCTCTACTATCTTTTCTTTAAGAGAAGATTGATGGGGGAAAAAAGGAAAACATATGTACTACTATTTGTAATACTTTAAAGAATAACAAAAAATTAAAAAAAAAATTGGAAAAACTAGTGGAGGAACTAAGATGGCGGCAAAGGCAAAACACCTATCTTGCCGTCATAATCAGCAATTTTAATACTACAAGTTAACGAAAGAACAAACACCTTCCAGAATCACCAGAAAGCTCGCCGAGTGAAAATTCCACAAATAAAAGTGAAGATAAGACACTGTGAACCGGAGGAGCGGCAGCGGACAGCGTTGAAAGATTCGCCCGGAGAGAGGTTTGGAGCGCGTGCCGCGGAGAGGGCGGGCGGCTGAAAACCGGCCAGTTTTCTCGAACGGGGAGACAAAGACGTCCCACTGGACTGAATCTCCAGCTCTGGGCGAAGTCCAGAGAACCCACTATCACACGGGGTGAAAACTGGACAGTGGGAGGGCACGCCGAAGCTCGGGTGCTGCAGAGGTCTCCTGGCTTGTGGAGAAGGCAGCTCGCGCAAACAGCTCGGCTGCGTGACGGCGCAGAGAGCGCACCGCGACTTGCCTCTCATTCGGAAAACCGTCAGACTGCTTTGTTTTACGATCCTGGGTGAGACATTGCGCATGCAGACTCATTTTGGGAAAGTCTGAATTCCCCGGCAACCAGCAGCTAGCGGCTCTCTCTCAGAGGTGCTGGCGGCCATTGCCCCTGGCACAGAGTCCCTGGGGCCGCATAGGGCGGAGCTAACGCTGTCTGCTTGGCCCGGAGACTCCGCCCACCCAACCTGAGCACAGCTGAGCTTCACAGACAATTGGCCTGGAGGTCAACCCTCCAAGTGCTAACAACGATTAACTGAGCTTAACTTCAGCAAGACTGTGCAGCCCATATCCATCTCAGGTAACCGGGGAGGCTGAGCCACTGTCCCTTGTAGCACGTCTACCACACAAAGCTAATTGACCAACTCAGGGAAGCAGCCACCATGCAGCAACATGGAAAGAAATCAGATGTGAAAGAAATGGAGGAAAAAAAACGACTGGACATGGAATTCAGAACCACGGTTATAGGGTTTTTTAAGAGGTTCCAACAAAAGATCGAGGCCTATAAGGAAATAAGCAAGACCACAAAGGAAATGAGTGAGTCCTACAAGAAAATGAACAACACCCTCCAGGATATAAACGAGAGCTGCAAAGAAATTATTAAGACCAACGTGGAAATGAATGAGTCCTACAAGGAAATGAAAGAAACCCTCAAGGATATAAAGCAGACTCTCAAGGATATGAAAAAGGACCAACCAAAAATTAAGCATACACTGACTGAAACAAAAAATATTATACAAAGACCTGAAAGTACCCTGGAGCACCCCAAGAACCAAGTTAAATATTTGAAATACAAAGAGGTAAAATCCACTCAGCTGAAAAAGCAAGAAACCAAAAGAATCCAAAAAATTGAAGATGGTGTAAGGGGCCTCTGGGACAACCTCAAGCATACCAACATCCGAATTATAGGGGTGCCAGAAAAAGCGAGAGGCCAAGACAATGAAAACCTATTTGAAGAAATAGTGACTGAAAACTTCCCACACCTGGTGAAAGAAATTGACTTAGGATTCCAAGAAGTGCACCGAACCCCAATATATAGGAACCCTAAGAGGACCACACCGAGGCACATCATAATTAAAATGCCAAGAGCAAAAGACAAAGAGAGAATATTAAAAGCAGCAAGAGAGAAACAGTTGGTTACCTATAAGGGAGCACCCATACGACTGTCAGCGGATTTCTCAACAGAAACGATGCAGGCCAGACGGGAGTGGCAAGAAATATTCAAAGTGATGAACAGCAAGAATCTACAACCAAGATTACTCTATCCAGCAAAGCTATCATTCAGAATTGAAGGTCAGATGAAGTGCTTCGCAGATAAGAAAAAGCTAAAGGAGTTCACCACCACCAAACCAACATTATATGAAATGCTGAAAGATATTCTTTAAGAAGAGGAAGAAGAAAAAGGTAAAAGTGCAAACTAGCAACAACAAATACACATCTATCAACAAATGAATATAAAAATCAAGTGAATTGATAGGCTGTTGAACAGGATAGACTGGTGAATATAACAGAGACATGGACATAGAGAGGGAATGGACTGACAATTCTTGGGGAGAAGAGGGTTGTGGGAAGTGCAGCAAGAGACTGGACAAAAATCTAGCAACAATGGGAGAGGACAATGGGGAGGGGGAGGTGAGGGTGGAGGGTGGGATAGGTACAGGGTGGAGGGAAGCTATAGGGGGATAAAAAGGGGAAACAATGTAATTAATAAACTGAACAATAAAGATAAAAAAAAATTGAATACACTCCTGCTGTGCCTCCTTCCACACTTACCCTATCTAATAAAAGAGTAATATGCAAATCACCATACCTCCACAAGCCATGCCCACCAGCCAATCAGGATAAATATGCAAATTAACCCCAATCAAGATGGCTGCGGCCACTGAGAAAGGAGGAGTGAGGCTTGGGTTTCCCCGGCAATAGAGGAAGCCAAACTTTCTGAACACCCTGGGCCCAGACCTTCACTTGAGGCTACAAAGTTTCAATTACAGAATATAAATAAATCCCAATAAAAATGGTGGCAGCCACAGAGCTGGACAGAGCAGGAGGCTAGGGTTACTCCAGGTGATGGAGGAAGCCAAGTTTTCCGCACCCCTGGCCTGCCTTGGCCTCCACTTAAGGCTACAAAGTTTCAATTATAGAAGATAAATAAATCCCAACAGAAATGGCTGAGGCCATGAGTGAGCAGGAGGCTTGGCTCTGCTCCAGGCTACAAAATTTCAATTGTAGAAGATAAATAAATCCCAGATACCAGGGACTCTGCTTGGGTCGCTTGGGGGAGGGGGGGAGGAAGGGGCGTGGTCGATCTGCAAACCACCACAGGTCCCTTGCCCAGGCCGCCGAACACCCCAAGGTTAACCCCCACCCTGATCCAGGACACCCTTCAGGGCAAACTAGCTGGCCCTCATCCATGCACCAGGCCTCTATTCTATATAATCAAAGAGTAATATGCAGATTGACTATCACTCCAACACACAAGATGGCTGCCCCCATTTGGTCAAAGAACCTGCCCCCCATGTGGACACAAAATGGCCAGCACAAGATGGCTAGCAGGAGAGGGCAGTTGGGAGGGACCAGGCCTGCAAGGGAGTGCAGTTGGGGGAGATCAAGCCTACAGGGGAGGGCAGTTAGGGCTGACCAGGCTGGCAGAGGAGGGAAATGGGGGTGACCTGGCCTGCAAGGGAGAGTAGTTGGGGGGATCATGCCTGCAGGGGAGGACAATTAGGAGTGACCAGACTGGCAGAGAAGAGAAGTTGGGGGCAAACAGGCTGGCAGGAGAGCCATTAGGCATCAATCAAGTTGGCAGGGGAGTGGTTGGGGGTGATCAGGCTGCAGACAGTTAGGGGCAATCAGGAAGGCAGGCAGCTGAGCAGTTGGGAGCCAGCAGTTCTGGATTGTGAGAGGGATCCCAGATTGGAGAGGGTGCAGGCTGGGCTGAGAGATACACCCCCCCTCCCTGTGCACAAATTTCATGCTCTGGGCCTCTAGTATCCTTAATAGTCCTTAATAAAATGGCACTGTCTATAATAATAACAATCTAAATGTCCAAAAATAGGGGATATATGCAGTCACTTCAAAAGAGGTAGAAGAAGAATTTTTAGGAACAAAAACTATTTATGAAAAGATATTTAAAATAACAAAGCAGTAATGGAATTGCAACCAGTTGGTGTAAAGAAGTTAGTTTGACACTAGGATTCTGATAGGAAGGGACTGTTGATTTTGCAGCATAACTTAGAATCTCGTTATAGTTTAGAGCAAAGCAAAAAGAGTGCTGAATTGCCTGGTGCAAAGGGAATGGGAACTGAGAGTGAATGTTTTGGAGCTCACAGCTAGAGGAGATTGAATTTGGAGAATAAAAAGGATAGGGAGGGTTGCTGGGAGGGAGGCATAGAAGCTGGGCAAGTGGAGAATTTTCTGGTGATAAGGATGACTAATGAACTCTTAAAATAACTTCTCCCTATTCTCAGTTTCAAGTTGTTCTCTGAGTTCTTCTTTGTTTTTCTTTAATATAAGCCATCCTCTTTTGCTCCCAAATCTTGCCTAGAAGTTTATTTGTTTTGACCATATTTGGGAGAGAGAAGGGGTTGGAGAAGTATAGGAGGGACAGTTTTGCCCAGGAGGTGAAATGAAGAGTGGGGTCAAGGTAGAAAATCTGAGCTATAGGTGATCAAAAGAATATATCCTCCTCCTTCCCTCTCTCCAAAATATCCCCAGAACCCTCAGAGACACTGGTGGGGACTTGGGTTTCATGCCATTTATAGGGTAGGGGTTTGAGCAGAATTCTTTGATATTTCAAAAGTTGGGGAGACTCCAGTAGGTTGGAGGCCCCTGTCAAGTGCACACGGGATAGGAGTGAGAAGCTCAGAAAAAAAAAAAACACTGTCCAGAAGGATACACAGCATCTGAAAGTTACTTATGATACTAAGATTACGAACAACATTTATTTTCTTTTGCTCATCTGTATTTTAATTCTCCTGAGCGAATACACATTACTTGTGTAATTTTAGAAAGAAAAATGTACTGAGGGAATAGGCAGAAAGCTGATTGCTGATTGCCAGGGGTTGGGGGTTAGGGGGACTGGGAACTGATTCCTTATCAGGCATGGGTTTCCTTTGGGGGCAATGAAATGTTTAGAACTAGAAAGAGGTAGTGGTTGTACAACACTGTGAATTTAGTAAATGCCACTGAGTTGTTCGTGTAAAAGGGTTTATTTTGCCTTGGCTGGTGTGGCTCGGCTGGTTTGGTTCCCGGTCAGGGCACATGCCTGGGTTCAGGACTCAACTTTCAGTGTGGGATCTGCAGGAGGCAGCCGATCGGTGTTTCTCATCAGTGTTTCTCTCTCTCTCCCTCTCCCTTTCTCTCTCTCAAAACAATAAAAATATACTTTAAAATGATTTATTTCATGTTATGTGAATTTCACTTCAATAGAGAAAAGAGAAAAAAAATCTACTGAGGAACAAAATATACAACATAAATTAGATTCAGTCCCTCTTCTGCTTAAAATCCTTTAGGGTCATCCTAACTCTTTAGCCTGGCAGACAAGGCTCTCCATGTCCTCCTGCCGCTGCTCCACCACCATCGCCCCTCCCTGTAAACCCTACTCCCCAGCCACACAAAACTCTCAAAGGGCCTGTTCTTTCCTGCTGATGCCTTTGTGTGGGTTTTCTTTCCCTGGAATGCCCTTCCCCTAGTTACTTTCCACTCATCCTTCAAAACTCAGCTCAACTTCTCCTTTCAGCAGCTTCCCCTGATTCCATAGTCTGGGGGTATCTCTTTCTTGTACCCCCAAGAACCTTCTGGACAGTTCTCTATTTTATCGGTATAGGTGATTGAGAACCTTCGAGGACACGGCCTAGGCCTTCCCTGTCTTTAGCTTCACAACCTGGTCCAGGACAGAAGCCATAATGAATATGAAATGAGTGAGAACAGAAATGAATGTGAAATGAATGAGATGAAAGTAACCTTTTCTAATGTAAAGGGTAGTTACACAGGGTGTGAAATTGAAAATGATTCAGAGATGTTTAACTGGCTTACTATGGCACTTATCATGGAGGAATGGACAACCTTTTATTTTTCTTCTTTTAAAAAATATATGTTTTTATTGATTTCAGGGAGAGGGAGGGAGGGAGAGAGAGAGAGAGAGAGAGAGAGAGAGAGAGAGAGAGAGAGAGAGAGAGAGAGAGAGAGAATGAGAAAGAATCATTGAGTGGCTGCCTCCTGCACACACCCTGCTGAGGATCGAGCCCAAAATGTGGGCAGGTGCCCCGACGGGGAAATCGAGCCTGACCTCCTGCTTCATGTTCAGTCGCTGAGGCACTACAGCTGGGCTCTTCTTACTTTTTATGAATTATTTAGGAATTGAAACAAAAATAAAAATTCTGAGTAACAGGTGAATAAAAATGTCAATCTAGAGGCTGGTTTGGCTCAGTGGATAGAGTATCAGCCTGCAGACTGGAAGGCCCCGGGTTCAATTCTGGTCAAGGGCATGTACCTTGGCTTCGGGCACGTACCTTGGCTGCGGGCACAATCCCAGTAGGGAGTGTGCAAGAGGCCGCTGGTCGATGTTTCTCTCTCATCTTTGTTTCTGACTTTCTATCCCTCTCCCTTCCTCTCTCTGTAAAAAATCAATAAAATATATTTTTAAAAAATGTCAATCTAAGTAACAAAATAGTCCCACATGGGGCTTAGAGAGTTTCAGAATACTGATGGTCTTAGGAAATAAGGCTAAAAAATCAATTCCTCTTACCAAAAAAACTCATGATGGGTAATAAGTGAGATTATTTTTTGGTCCCCAAACTAAAACATAGTATTTCATCTTAGGATGGTGTTGAAAACACCTGTCTTACAGGATTTTAAATGAATCTAAGTCCCTAATGAAATAATGAATCTATGCAAAAATCATCAATGGTTGCCAAACTATTCAGTGAAAGATTGATGAGGAACTTTATAATGGTTGTATCAGGCAATCCCAAATCTACTGTTCAACCTTAGTGTAATTAAGAGTGGGACAGCTGAAACTGGTTTGGCTCAGTGGATAGAGCATCAGCCTGTGGACCAAAAGGTCCAGGGTTCTACTCCGGCTAAGGGCATGTACCTTGGTTGCGGGCACATCCCCAACAGGAGGTGTGCATGAGGCAGCTGATAGATGTTTCTCTCTTATCGATGTTTCTAACTCTCTATCCCTCTCCCTTCCTCTCAATGAAAAATCAATAAAATATATTTTAAAAAAAGAGTGAGACAGCCAGCCTGGCTGGTGTGACTCATCGTTTGAGCATTGATCCAACAACCAGGAGTTCCTGGTTCAGTTCCTGGTTGGGCATATGCCTGCGTTGTGGGTGGATTACCAGTGGGAGGCAGGCATTGGTTCTCTCATCATTGATGTTTCTCTCTCTCTCCCTCTCCCTTCCTCTCTGAAGTCAATTAAAAAAAATATTTTTAAAAAATAAAAGTGGTCTAGCCAACTGATAAGATGCTGTAGCAACTACACATAACCATTTAAGTGTAGTCTTGCTAAACGAATTGAACCTGAATTTAACAAGTCTCTAACATCAGACTGTGAGAAATATAAAAGAAGAGAAGCCTTTTAAATGATACCATAAGGATAGAAGAAATCAAGAAGATGGAAAAATTCTATAAGACAAGTGATTCATTTCTTTAATAAATATTATGAAGGAAAAGGAAGATGAAAATTATAGATTGAAGGAAACAAAAATTTAAGAGATAAATTTGAATAAAAAGATATTTTTGAGACAATCTGGGAAAATTTACATGGATTAAATATTAATATTAAGGAATTATTAATTTTATTATGTGTGATATTATTTATTAGACTACATGTTTTTTAAAAGTTAATTTCAGAGATTGAAGTATTTATGAAGAAATGATGTCTTGAATTTGCTTAATGCCCTAGCTGGTTTGGCTCAGTGGATAGAGCATCAGCCTGTGGATTGAAGAGCCCTGGGTTCAATTCTGGTCAAGAGTACATGCCCGGGTTGTGGGCTCGATCTTCAGTAGGGGTTGTGCAGGAGATAGCCAATCATTGATGTTACTATCTCTCTCTCCCTTTCCATTCTACTCTGAAACCAATAACAATATTTTTAAAAAATGCTTATTAAAAAGTGTGTGTTGGAGAAGGAACCAAGGCGGCATAGGTAAACACCTATACTGCTGCCCTGCACAACAATTTCAAAACTACAACTAAAGGACAAAACAGACATCATCCAGAAACACTGGAAGGCTGGCTGAGTGGAAATTCCACAAATAGAAGCTAAGACAGCGCTGTGATGCAGAGGAGCAGAGTTGCGGAGTTGCTCAAGAAAGAGGTGCGGAGCTGCCCACGAGCAGAAAGGACGGGCGGCTGAATACCCGGCTGGTTTTCTCTAATCGAGGGAGACAAAGGCATCCCACTGCACTGATTCCCCAGTTCTTGGGGAACCAAGTCTTGGGGAACCCAGACTCATATGGGGTGAAGCTGGACAGTAAGGAGGAAGCACACTGAGACTCGAGAGCTGCAGAGGTGCGCAAGCACACAGAAAGGATGCGTGGCTGGCTCGTTTGGGAAGAGAAAAAACAAAACAAAACACTGGAATGCAGGAATGCATTGTTTTCCAGCTCTGGGTGAGACTTGGGGTATGCAGACTCATTTGAGGAGAAACTGAACTGTCTGGGAGCGGGCAGAGCTCAGGGGCAACTTTCTCTCAGAGGTGCGTGCGTTCAGCCTTTACCGTGGGGCACAGAGACCCAGGCACCATGTAGGGCGGAGCTGACAGGAAACAAAGGCTGTCTGCTCTGCCCGGAGACTCCATCCACCCCATCCAAGCTGAGCAAAGTGGCTCTCACAGCATAAACACAGCTGATTCTCACAGCCAATTGGCCTGGAGGTCAACCCCTCCCAGTGATACCAACAACAATCTAGGCTTAACTACAATAAGATTGTGCAATCCATAAAGGGGTGTACCAAGAGTATACACCTCAGGTAACTAAGGAGGCTGAGCCACTGTTCCCTAGAGGACATCTACTACACAAAGCTACGAGACCAACTCAGGGAAGCAGCCAAAGTGCAGAGACAAGGAAACAAATCACAGTTGAAAGAAACAGAGGAAAAAACACACAACTGGACATAGAGTTCAAAACCACGGTAAAATTTTTCAAGAGACTCCTAGAAAAGGCCAATAAATTTAACAAGACCCTTGAGGATATGAGCGAGTCCCTCGAGGATATGAAAAAGGACCAACTAGAAATTAAGCATACACTGACTGAAGTACAAAATATTATACAGAGACCTAAAAGCAGACTAGAGGATCGCAAGAATCAAGTCAAAGATTTGAAATACAAAGAAGCAAAATCCACTCAGCCAGAAAAGCAAGAAGCAAAAAGAATCCAAAAAATTGAAGATAGTGTAAGGAGCCTCTGGGACAACCTCAAGCATACCAACATCCAAATTATGGGGGTGCCAGAAAAAGAGGGAGAGCAAGTTACTGAAAACCTATTTGAAGAAAGAGTGACTGAAAACTTCATCCACCTGGTGAAAGAAATAGACTTAAAAGGCCAGGAAGTGCACAGAACCCCAAACAATAAGAAACCAAAGAGGACCACACCAAGACACATCATAATTAAAATGCCAAGAGCAAAAGACAAAGAGAGAATCTTAAAAGCAGCGAGAGAAAAGCAGTTATTTACCTACAAGGGAGCACCCATACGATTGTCAACTGATTTCTCAACAGAAACTATGCAGGCCAGACGGGAGTGGCAAGAAATATTCAAAGTGATGAATAATAAAATCCACAACCAAGATTACTCTACCCAGCAAAGTTATCATTCAGAATTGAAGATCAGATAAAGTGCTTCACAGATAAAAAAAAAAAAAAAGCTAAAGGAGTTCATCACAACCAAACCAGTATCATATGAAATGCTAAAGGTATTCTTTAAGAAGAGGAAGAAGGAAAAGTTAAAAATAAAAATTATGAACAAATACACATTTATCAACAAGTGAATCTAAAAATCAAGTGAATTAAAAAACTGATGAACAGGATAAACTGGTGAATATAACAGAATCAGGGGCATAGAGAGGGAATGGACTGACAATTCTTGGGGGAAAGGGGTGTGGGAGGTGCAGGAAGAGACTGGACAAAATCGTACACCTATGGAAGAGGACAGTGGAGGGGAGGTGAGGGCAGAGAGTGGGATGGGTACTGAGTGGAGGGGAGCTATGGGGGTTGGGGGAAAGAGGAACATTGTAATTAATAATCTGAACAATAAAGATTTATTAAAATTTTAAAAATGTCTGTTGGAGGTAGATGAAACAATCGTACAGAATATTAAAAATAGTTGATTCTGGATGATAATGGACACATGGATTCATTATATTATGCCTTCCCCTTTTGTGTATGTTTGAAATTTCCATAATAAAAAGTTTTAAAGAATAAGCCTAACATTCAGCAGCCATGTGCCAGTATTCTAGTCCAAGCCAGGACTATGTCATAGGATATGGCATTGTGACCAGTGAAAAGATCTTGGGCCTTCCCTGCCTGCCTGGCTCAGCGGTGGGGCATTGATTTATAAACCAGAAGGTCACAGTTTGATTTCCGGTCAGAACACATGCCTGGGCATGCAGGAGGCAGCCAATCAACGATTCTCTGTCATTAATGATGTTTCTCTCTCTCTTTCTCCCTTCCCCTATGAAATAAAATTAAAAAAAAAAAGATCTTGGGCCTTGGAGTAAGAAAGGCCTGGTTCTGCTACTTACAAGCCTTGTTACTTTGGGCAAATTACTCACTTTTTAGAATCTGTTATCTGTAAACAGAAATAATATTTACTTTCTTCAGAAGGTTGAAGGAATAAGTGAGAAAATATATAAAGTGTCCATCACTTTGAATAAACAGAAGTGTTAACTACCTATTCTTATCCAGTAATTTCCTTTATTTTTTTTAAAAGTAAATTTAAAGTCTAAAAAATGAAATTCTCCCAATTTCACTCTCAAACAGTTTTGTTTGTCATCAAACAAAATAACCAGTCTTTCTGACTCCATTTCGCTCCAGCCTGCCCAGTTCCCATAATGTGTGGATTAGCAAATTTTCCTTAGTTCTGCACATTGATATGCTAATCACTAAAGGAATAAAACCTGTAGCCTAGGAATTATTGAAACAACCTCCTAGCTTAAAACTACCTCTTAAGGAGATAAGGAAGGTATATTTATCCAAAGATTTTCATCCCAGCCGGCGTGGCTCAGGGCTTGAGCGTTGACCTATGAGCCAGGAGGTCACAGTTCGATTCCCAGTCAGGGCCCCCCCCCTGGGTTGCAGGCTTGATCCCCAGTGTGGGATATGCAGCAGGCAACCTATCAACGATTCTCATTATATTTTTATCTCTCCCTCTTCCTTCCTCTCTGAAATCAATGTGTATATATAAAAGCCTAAGTGGCCATTTGACCATCTGACTGTTCGACCGTTAGCTGTGATATGCACTGATCACCAGGGAGCAGAGGCGCAATGCACAGGCATGGAAACATAGAACAGACTGATGAATCTCAGAGGGAATTGGGGAAGGCAGGAAGAGATTAACCAAAGATCTTATGTGCATGCTGATGCATGGATTCATGCACAGGTGGGGTCCCTCAGTCTGGCCTTGGCCCTCTTGCAATCCAGGACCCCTCAGAATATGTTGGACTACTGGTTTTGGCCCAGTCCCACAGACCAGGCTGAGAGACCCCATGAGTGCATGAATCTGTGCACCAGGCCTCTAGTGAAAATATATTAAAAGAAAAAGACTTTTTAGGAATCCCATGACTAAGGCCAAGGCAAGTGGAGTTTGTTGACCACAAGCAAGGAGGTTTCACCATCCCGTTGATATTTGCAGTCCAAATGTCAGAGGTCATCAGTTGCCTCCTGACCTCAAACC
This sequence comes from Antrozous pallidus, assembly GCA_027563665.1. Lineage (NCBI taxonomy): Eukaryota > Metazoa > Chordata > Mammalia > Chiroptera > Vespertilionidae > Antrozous > Antrozous pallidus. The sequence goes on along the minus strand of CM050520.1, from coordinate 48,342,029 downwards.
CCTCCATGTCTCTTCCTTCCCCTGGCGTAAAGGAAGCCTGAACTCTGTAGTTTCTCAAGATGATTCTTAGGATGCTAGTCTGGGATCTTACTGAATCAAGTCACTGTCCTTGTCCTAACTCCTTGTCACTCAACTTATTGGCTGTTGTGTGGTGAGCAGGTCAAGCCTCCACTGGACTGCAGTGTTGCTATCTTTCCAATCTTTTTCTTTGTATCTATGAATATAAACAAGTAGTGCTTCCACACACGTATGGTGTGGATTTCTGTTAAAACAAAAATGGGATCATATATTGCACATTGTTCTGCAATTTTCTTTTTCTGCGTTGCAATACACAGTGTTTCTCTTTCTGTCTGCTCATGTGGCTCTGTACTTGTGAGTCAGTGAGCGGTGCCTTTGCTTCCCGGTTGTGAACCTTTCTGTGAGCTGGAATCCTACAGCAGAATTGTCGGGTCAAAGGGCACATGTCATGTATATATCTTGGTAGTCCTATTAAATAATTCTACTGCCCCTCCACAAGATACTATTTTCACATTCAGAACTCAGTGTTATCTATTTTCTATATATTTCTAAGTTGCATGCGGAAAGACTGTTCTTTCTGGTCCCACTTGTTTCTCAACCGGCACTGAAAGTGTTTCAGAGAATAACTGTGTTTGATTAGCAAAAAAAAGAGCTCAGCTTCGTTGAAAACAGTCAGGCTCCATCCTGCTATTTGTTCCTGTTGGAGGGGAAAGCGCCGCATGCTGTTTTCGAGGCTGGATGTAGCGGTGGAGTGGATAAAATAAACGGCAGTCCTACTTTTCTCTGTGAAAGCCCAGTGCGGATCCTGAAAGAAAAAGCGGGGGAATAAAGCCGCCTGTCAAAAGCTGTCCCAGCGGATGGCAGCTGTGAAAAGGTGGAGGAGTGAGAAAAGGGAGAGGAAACTCCTCGGTTCCCCGGGGAGTTCAGGATCTCGCTCTCCCCTCCTGCTGTCCCAGTGACTTTTCGCGAGGACAGTTCCCGAGAAGGATGGATTTAAAAAAAGAAATCCAAACGGAATCTAGTTCTTCTTTCCTTACGTAAGAGCACCTGTCATGGGGGCACAATGGTTCCAGGCAGAAACTCCTAAGAAAGGTCACTTTGTAGGCCCCCCTCTGCCAGGAAGGGGGGCCGAGCGGGGAGGGGGAGGCCAACAATTGCCCTTTGTCCCTGCAGCCCTCCCATTGTCCCCGCAGCGGAGCTGCTGCTGCTCCAAACCGCTGTGGTGGGTTTGGGCAAGAAGAAGTTACTCCATTGTGTTTTAGAAATTGGATCAATGAGGGTGATGTCATTAATGATGTGAGGCGTTCCCTGGGTCCCGGCTGCTCCGGGTCTAGGAAGTCACGTGCTGCCCCATCGCTGTCTGTATTTCTCTAGGGCCTTCGGCCTAAGGCCCAGAGAAAGTGACCTGGGTCAAATGAGAGACTACTGCGTTCCAACAATCTTGACTTTTTTTTTAGGTGAAGTAAAATCAACATTTTATATATTGATTTCTAAAACAATGCTTGTAAAAACAAGAAATAAATGCCCAGGCCTCTCTTAGACATAGAGATAGGTTTCAATTAAGCCCAGGTTACAGCTCAATATCAAAACATTTTATTGTATTTGACCTTTAAAACATTCTATTTGACCTTTAAAACACTATTTGTCTTTAATTTTTTTTTTTTTTTAGCCCTAGATAAAGTCATCTGCCAATCCACAGATAGGCTAACCACAGTAAATGGCCAGTTTGTATGTGTTATTATACATGATATTTTGAATTTCCTTTGACAGGTAACTTTAATTATTATTATTTTTAAAAATAAATCTTTATTGTTCAGATTATTACAATTGTTCCTCTCCCGCCCCCATAGCTCCTCTCCACCCAGTTCTCACCCCACTCTCTGCCCTTACCTCCCCTTGCTACTGTCCTCATCCATAGGTGTATGATTTTGTTCAGTCTCTTCCCACACCCCCCACACTCCTTTCCCCCTGAGAATTATCAGTCCATTCCTTTTCTATGCCCCTGATTCTGTTATATTCACCAGTTTATTCTGTTAATCAAATTTTTTATTTACTTGATTTTTAGATTCACTTGTTAATAGATATGTATTTGTTGTTCATAACTTTTTATCTTTACATCTTTCTTCTTCTTCCTCTTCTTAAAGAGTATCTTTCAGCATTTTATATAATACTGGTTTGGTGGTGATGAACTCCTTTAGCTTTTTTTTTTTTTTTTTTTTATCTGCGAAGCACTTTATCTGACCTTCAATTCTGAATGATAGCTTTGCTGGATAGAGTAATCTTGGTTGTAGGTTCTTGTTATTCATCACTTTGAATATTTCTTGCCACTCCTGTCTGGCCTGCATAGTTTCTGTTGAGAAATCAGCTGACAATCGTATGGGTGCTCCCTTGTAGATAACTAACTGTTTTTCTCTTGCTGCTTTTAGGATTCTCTCTTTGTCTTTTGCTCTTGGCATTTTAATTATGATGTGTCTTGGTGTGGTCCTCTTTGGATTCCTTTTGTTTGGGGTTCGGTGCGCTTCCTGTACTTGTAAGTCTATTTCTTTCACCAGGTGGGGGAAGTTTTCGGTCACTATTTCTTCAAATAGGTTTTCAGTTATCTTGCTCTCTCTTTTTCTGGCACCCCCATTATTCGGATGTTGGTATGCTTGAGGTTGTCCCAGAGACTCCTTACACTATCTTCAAATTTTTGGATTCTTTTTTCTTTTTTCTTTTCTAGTTCAGTGTTTTTTGCTTCTTTGTATTTCAAATCTTTGACCTGATTCTTGCAATCCTCTGGTCTGCTATTGAATCTCTATATATGATTATTTTGTTACTTCAGTCAGTGTATGCTTAATTTCTAGTTGGTCCTTTTTCATATCCTCGAGGGTCTTGCTAAATTTGTTGGCCTTTTCTAGAAAATTCTTGAAAAGCCTTATAACCGTGGTTTTGAACTCTATATCCAGTTGTTTGCTTTCCTCCATTTCTTTCATTTGTGACCTGTTTCTTTGCTCCAGATTTTGGCTGCTTCCCTGAGTTAATAGAGTAGCTTTGTGTGCTAGGTGTCCTATAGGGCCCAGTGGCTCATCCTCCCCAGTTACCTGAGGTGGACACTCTTGGTGTACCCCCATATGGGTTGTGTGCACAGTCTTATTGTAGTTAAGCCTTGATTGTTGTTGGTATCACTGGGAGGAATTGACCTCCAGGCCAATTGGCTGTGAAGATCAGCTGTGTCTATGCTGGGAGAACTTCTGTGCTGGAGACAGCCTTATGAGACAAGACTTGCAAAAGCCTCTGTGCTCAACTTAGATGTGGTGGTCTCAGGGCAGAGCAGACAGGATTGGCTTCCTGTCAGCCTTGCCTTAAGAGGCCCCTGTGTCTCAGTGTCCCACAGTAATCGCTGCAAGCACCTCTGAGAGAAAGCCACCCTCGAGTTTTGCCTGCTGCCAGGCAGTCCACTTTCTCCCCAAATGAGTCTGGGTCTCCAGAGTCTTGCTCAGAAATGGAGTTCAGAGCAGTTGGGAGCTTTTATCTCCCTCCCAATTGAGAAAGCCTGCTGCATACTCATTTCCCAGCCCTCTCTGTGCCCATGCCTCTGTACCTCTGCCTTCCACAGCTCCTCTGAGTCTCAGTGTGCTTTTCTCTTTCCTCCTAGTTATAGAATTTCCACTTAGCCAGCCTTTCTGTGGTTCTGGATGATGTCCATTTTGTCTTTTAGTTGTAGGTTTGAAATTGTTGTGCGAGGCAGCAGTTTAGGTGTTTACCTATCCCACCATCTTGGTTTCATCTCAACTTTAATTATTTTGACAAATCTTTAATGTGCTAGGTATGGTTCTAGGTACTAAGGATAAAAGAGAACAAATAGCCTGGCCTTCGTGGGTTTATTATATGCTAGTGGGGAAACTTCATTCATTCATTCATTCATTCATTCACTAATTTATTCAAATAATCTGACTCAGGTCTTAAGCCACTCACTGTGCCTAAACAGGATTTTACCTCTGACTCAGTCTAGCAGGAGAAGTAAGATTTGTCCTCTCTCATCCCCTGCTATCCTCCACGTAGAGAGTAAAGAAGAGGAGTGCCTCTGTTAGCTTAAGTGGTTCAAAGAAGATTTCTGATAGAAGATGACAAGAAGATGGCGGGGGGAAGGATGTCTGGATCAGGGAGAAAGGCAGTCCAGGGAGTGGTGAGACAGAGCATGGCATGAGGTCTGGTTCAGGGGAAGTGAATGAATGCTGCTGAATGAATTAATGAAACTTCCCCAGAGAAGATAAACCCCATGAGCTGTTATCTGGGAACTGCAAGTCCTTCCCTGTGGCGGAGTTTAGTGTGTGGGCATGAGGGGCAGGAGCGGGGGCTGAGACGGAGGCAGGCTCTGGATGTGAGGTAGGCCTGGCCAAAGTGCTTTGTTTTGATGACAATGAGAAAATTTGGGGATCACTTTAAACAGCAATGTGTTATGGTCTGATTATGTTCTATTCTTAGTAAAAGTGTATTTTAAAAATTACACAAATGGTATCTATTTTAGAAGACTTTTTAGGGACCTTTTTGTAAGAGCAGTGATTTCATTATGCTATTTCTGTAACTGGTACATGGCTCATCTCTTTCTGTGTCACAGTGGAAGAACCTTTCTCCCTCCTTGGACCTGACACACACATGCTCTCAGTAAAGATTTGCTGTTGTTTGCAGTAAAGATTCCATGGACAGCTTAGACAAGGCCCAAAAGTGCCACTCTGAGAAACAGGGCTTCACCCCCTAACTGGGAATAGTTAACATTTCCCACTGCCATGTAATTGCCATACTTTTAAAATCTCTTTTGACCCAGTGATCCCACTTCTAGGAATATATCCAAAGAAACTAGAATCACGAATTAGAAAGGATATATGCACCCCTATATTCATAGCAGCACAATTCACCATAGCTAAGATTTGTAAACAGCCTAAGTGCCCATCAGCAGATGAGTGGATTAAAAAACTGTGGTATATCTACACAATGGAATACTATGCTATGATAAAAAAAAAAGGAGTTTTTACCATTTGCAGCAGCATGGATGGACCTGGAGAGCATTATGCTAAGTGAAATAAGCCAGGCAGAGAAAGATAAATATCACATGATCTCACTCATTTGTGGAATATAATGAACAATATAAACTGATGAACAAAAGTAGATCCAGAGACAGAGAAACATCAATCAGAACGTCAAATCTCAGGGAAGGTAGGGGACAGAGGAAGTAAGGGGGAGAGATCAAACCTAAGGACTTAGATGCATGCATATAAGCCTAATCAATGGACACAGACAACAGGGGGATGGCGGCATGAATGGGAGGTGGGGGGTAATGGGGGAATAAGGACACATATGTAATACCTTAATCAATAAAGAATTTAGTTGAAACCAGTTTGGCTCAGTGGATAGAGTGTTGGCCTTCAGACCGAAAGGTCCCAGGTTCTATTTGAGTGAAGGGCATATACCTTGGTTTTGGGCACATCTCCAGTGGGAGGTGTGCAGGAGGCAGCAGATCGATGTTTCTCTCTCATCGATGTTTCTGACTTTCTATCTCTCTCCCTTTCTCTCTGTAAGAAATCAATAAAAAATATATTAAAAAATATATATTTTAAAAAATCTCTACCTTTTATTATGGAAATATTCAAGTATTATGTACAATTAGAAAGGATGAGATAATAAACCCTCATGCACCCATCACCCAACTTCAACAATGAACAACTCACAGCCAATCTTGTCTCATTTAAACCCTAGACATCATATATTTTTGTATGTATCTCTCAAAGATAAGAACTTGTTTAAAACATATCCATAATTAATACCTCTAACAAAATAAAGAATCATTCTTGCCGAAACCGGTTTGGCTCAGTGGTAGAGCGTCGGCCTTTGGACTGAAGGGTCCCGGGTTCGATTCTGGTCAAGGGCATGTACCTTGGCTGCGAGCACATCTCCAGTAGGGGGTGTGCAAGAGGCAGCTGATCTATGTTTCTCTCTCATCGATGTTTCTGACTTTCTATCCCTCTCTCTTTTCCTCTCTGTAAAAAATCAATAAAATATATTTTTAAAAATCATTCTTTGCTGTCCTTAAATTCCAATTGTCTCATTTTGTAAAAAGTTTTCTTGTTTGAAACATGATCTAAACAAGATCCCCATTTGTACTGGATTGGTGTTTCTTATGTCTCCTTTAAACAATTGATTTCCGCTTTTTCTTGCCATTTATTTAAGTGTGGGCTCTTAAACAGAATGGAGAAGTTGGAAACAGCACTGTCAGGGTGTCCTTTTTCTCCATGTTCACCTTCACAGGTTTTTTTTTCCAAATCCCTGGTAACTTTTAAGGTAAAGAATTGTGTCCCGTTACTGCAAAACATACTTCTAATTTGTGCAGCATGTCTCCTGTTGTCTGGTTACTTTTAGCCATCCATTATCCAAGCATCGTACCATACACAAAAATGAATTCGAAATGACATACAGGGTTCATTGTAAATAAATAAAACAAGAAAAACTGCAAGAAAATATATATTGAACTTATTTTTGAGGAAGATGTTATCTAAACAGAAAGCAATAGAAGATATCTCAAAGGAAAATGTCAATGGGATTGAATATATGCTAACTTAAAACTTTTTGGTCAACCAATAAAAGATGAAAGGACAAATGATAAACTGGTGAGGGGAAATAGTTGCCATTGAGATAAGGGGCCAGTAGCCTTAATACATAGGGCCAGTCTAGCCTGCCACTGGGTCCAAATGGGCCCACTCACAATATTCTTCCCAGTCCTAGTTCTTTAGATCGTATCTTCTTGATGATCTAGAAATGTATGTTTTTCCCTCAGATCTTCTACCCTGATTATTCACTTGAGAAGCCTTAGGGGTGCATAAATAAGTGGAACAAGAATGGATATATATCTCTCTCAATTCAATAAATTAGAAAATAAAAAGAATGGAAGGGCAAAGTAGAGGATGATCTGGTTCTGGTATTTAAAACTATATCCACTCTGACTGCCAGGATCTGCTGCATGTATTAGTTCCTGGCTGCAAGCGACAGAAGCTGATGCTGACAAATTAAGCAAGTAGGGGCCTTATTCAAAGAATATTGGGTAGTTCAGAATTGTTGGAAAGACTGGAGGAAACAGTCTTGAGGCTAAACTTCCCAGAAAATCACTCACGATTATGCAGAAAGTGACCTAATGAGAAAACCAAGGCTGC